>JAWPNB010000010.1:3755000-5005000 GCA_033996785.1 Trichosanthes truncata
TTAGAATATTAAAACATATATTAAAATACATTATAAGTACAATATTGTGTGGGAAAGTTTTCTAGCACTTTAAAAACTTATAGGTTTGGTCTATTTAGTCCTCATCCTTAAAAAAAAAAGTTTCTAAGAATAATAGAAATTTTTAGAGGTGTACCTACTCAGTTCTTATATTTATCTTTATCTTAATTATATTAAAAGGTAAAATAGTTTAGAATCATTTTTTTTTACATATTTGCCGTTTATATAATTTTAAATTGTAGCTATCTCTTATAATGATAGTTTTATTATTTATTTAATTATTTTAATTAAATTTAAGATAATATTTATGTTCTAAAATTAAAATCAATCACATTAGATTAAAAAGGTTGTTCAAATTTTAGTCAAATTTTAAAATAGAAAAATTGGGTTTAAAAACCTGCATTTTGTTTTTCTAATTTTCTAATTGACTTAAGATTTAAGAAAATAATGTTTAAACCAAAATATAATTTTCTAATTGATTAAGATTTCAAAAATAACGTTTAAAATAAATTATAAAACTACTACCCAATGAAAGTCTCAATTTTATGTGCAATGCATGTGATAGTTTTCCAGTAGTTAAAAAGAATTACTCTCAAATTTGTCTTAATTAGAATATAAAAATATATATTAAAATACATTATATATGTACTTTAATGCATGTAAAAGTTTTTTTAGTACTTTGAAATCTTTTAGTTAGGTCTATTTAGTCATCATACTTAAAAGGAATTTTTTTTAAAGAATAATAGAAACTTTTAAATGTATGTGTACTTAGTTTTTATCTTTATCTTTATGTTTATCATATTAAATAGTAAAATAGTGTAAAATATTCAAACCTAGCTATCTCTAATAATGATAGTTTAATTATTTATTTTATTATTTTAATTAAAATTAAGATAATATTTATGTTCTAAAATCAATCACGTTAGATCAAAAAGGTTCTTCAAATTTTAGTCAAAATTTCAAAATGGAAAAATTGGGTTTAAAAACCTACATTTTGTTTTTCTAATTTTCTAATTGACTTAAGATTTTAAAAATAACGTTTAAACCAAAATATAATTTTCTAATTGATTAAGATTTCAAAAATAATGTTTAAAACAAAATATAAAATTACCATCGGATGAAAGTCTCAATTATATGTGCAATGCATGTGATGGTTTTCCAGTAGTTTAAAAAGAATTCTTACAACTCTTAAACTTTTAATTTTGTATTTGATGCGGCTTTGTCTTTTAAATATTCACGTTAAGTTTAGTTCCTGTAGTTTCAATAAATCAAAAAATTAGTTCCTATTATTAGTTTATTGTTAAATTTTTTTGAAAAAAAATCTAGTTTCTATTAGTCTTCTTCCCCCTATAAATTTTGGAAACATATTCAAATGACTAATTTTGAGTATAGGACTAAATTTGAACATTTGAAAGTACAAGAACTAAAATGGAATTGAAACTCAAAGTACAATGACCAAAATGATATTGAACTTTTTAGGGGTAGTTTGGGGTGTGGGTTATAATAACATGTATTATAATAACATGTGGAGTATTTTGCACCTCAAACATAGACTATTATAACTTTAGACTAAACAACTCTGCATTTTAAATAATATTATATAATTCCACAAACTATTCTAACTCATGTTATTATAATCCACTTAGTGCCCCAAATAGCCTTTTAAAATTCAAGGATTAGATAGACATACAACCTTTGTAGTTTAGGTTTTTTTTTTTTTTTTTTTTTTCAAATTTTAGAGACCTATTAAAAATTTTGTAATGTAGATGGATTAAATAGACAAAACCTTAAAAAGTTTAGGTCCCGTTTGATAACTATTTGGTTTTTGGTTTTTAATTTTTGAAAATTAAGCTTATAAATACTACTTCTACCTATGAGTTTCTTTGTTTTGTTATCTACTTTTTTCCTATGTTTTCAAAAATTAAGCCATGTTTTGAAAACTAAAAAGTAGTTTTCAAAAACTTGTTTTTGTTTTTGAAATTTGACTACGAATTCAAATGTTTTCTTAAAAAAGATGAAATCCATTGTAGAATAATGACGAGAAAACTAACATAATTTTCAAAAACTAAATAGTTATCAAACTAGGTCTTAGGGATTAGATTTGTAATTCAACCTAAAAACAATTCAAAACCAAAATAAGATTGAAACAAAAATACATGATTAAATAGCAAAAAGATAAATTATTCAATATTTTAATTTTTATAGAATAAAATAATATCAAGTCGCATGATTTACAAACAATAACTTCTTTATGTTGCCAACACGAGCATAGTTCAATTGGCATAAAGTATGTACTCTCAACTAAGATGTCAGAGGTTCGAATCTCCCACCTCATATATAGTTGAACTAAAAAAATAATCTCTTTATGTGGAACATACAATAATTTTGTCCTTGATGTATATTCCCTTTTAGAAGTTACAACTTCATCATTTTGTATATATTAAGCACTTTCTCTAATCAAACCCATCTTCTTAATAAACATTATTAAAGGTTGATGGCGTAGAAATTTCAAAATCATATTTCAAAAAGGACTTGACTAAACTAAAAGCTTATGTATAAAAGATGAAATTAAAAATTAGAGAGGAAATGAGAAATTTAGACTATGATGTTGATAGTTCAATACTTGTAAAGAGATCAATTTGTACGAAACTAACCTTATAAGTGATAAGATCAACGACCCTCAATATATCTCCACAATGGTATAATATTGTCCACTTTGAGCACTCATGACTTTGTTTTTGGTTCCTCCAAAAGGCATAATACTAATAGAGATAATTGTCCTCATTTATATATACTATAGATCTCTTTCTTCTCTAACCAATGTGGGATTTTGTTAGCACTCCTAACAACAAGTAGAGATAAATTCACATAGGAGTTAGAGGAAGCACGACTTTCGTCTTTCTATGCATGAGACTAATCACAACGAAAGTGAGTTTGTTTTTGAAATCAAAGAGTTGCATAAATTTCTGAATCTATCACTGATCGTAAAAGCCAAGAGGAACTAAGATGAAAATTAAAGAGAGAGCGATATAAAGAGTATGGTGTGAATTTTCTTTTTTTAAAGATGAGAGAAAAAAAAAGGTGACGGAAAAATATGGTGGAGTTGTCGGCAAGCGACAAGTGGGTAGAAAGAAGAAGAAAAATGATATATAAAAAAAATGCATAATAGAAAGGTAAAGTAAGTAAGGTGTTAAGCAAACATGATTAGAAGCAGAAGCAACGCCGCATTCAAAATTCTGATGGTGCCCTTTCGTCTGACCTGAAAATTGGCCTGAAAAAAAAAAAACTAATTTTTTTTAAGAAAAAAATAAAACTAAAACTTTGTAAAACAGCACATGGATTTTGAAATTGTATCAAAATACTCTTCTGGTCAAATTAAGGTGGCTACTCTTCTCAGTCAAATTTAAGTACGAATACCTAAATAGAGAAATTTATTTGAAACTTTTTAAAATATAATGATTTAATCAACATAATGTTAAAAGTTGAGGACCATACCTATAACTTAATATTCTAAGTTTAAATATTTGTCACGTG
Organism: Trichosanthes truncata; assembly: GCA_033996785.1. Classification (NCBI taxonomy): domain Eukaryota; kingdom Viridiplantae; phylum Streptophyta; class Magnoliopsida; order Cucurbitales; family Cucurbitaceae; genus Trichosanthes; species Trichosanthes truncata. Next base: position 3,758,553 of record JAWPNB010000010.1, read on the forward strand.
TACTTATATTGATTTTAATATTTTAGTTTGTAAACTTTGAATTTTATATAATAGGTTGTTGCTATATTTGACTTTTTTTAAAATTCCTAAATGTAAAATTGAAAGGTCATGGTTTTATAAAACACAATTTATTTTTGTATCTTATAGGTCTGTAAATTTTAAAAAATGTTTAATATAACCAAGGCCTTGACACAAAATTAAAATTTAAAGGCTCGTTAGACACTTTTAAACTTTAGAAATTTATTAGACATAAATTAGAAGTTTATAAATCTATTAGATACTTACCTATTATAAATTACAATAAAAAATATTTACAATGCATTTGGTCAATGATCTAGAAATAGAAACTTAAAAACAAGAGATTTAAATGGAAAATACAGTTGTATTTCATATTTTCATTATTTTCTAACATGTGTTTGACAACATATTCAAAATTTGAAAAACATTGAAAACAAGTAAATTTAAACTAAAAAGAATCAAAATACAATCATAATAAAATTCACCAGATTTAAGTCCACTGAATTGAATAAAATCAATTTGTTCACTAAATGTAGAGATCAAAAATTTGAACCTCTCGACTTCAACCTAAAAAAAAAAAAGTAATAAACATTTCAACTACTAAACTATACTCGTGTTGAATTCGTATTCTGATAAGACATTAACCACACCCATACTTATCATCAGATGTAAAGGGTCAAAATTTATCCCATTGGATGTACATACACACCAACTAAGACTCGAGAGAGAGAAAGAGGCCATTTGTAGAGAGAGAAAGAGGAAGAGAATCCAACACAAACCCACACAAAGTCATAGTTTTGTTTTGTTTTGTGTTTTGTGTTTTTTTTTTTTTTTTTTTGCCTAATTGGACAGCTTTCTCATGGGTCAAATTAAGTAGTCTCCCTTTGTTCTTTGTTGTTTTGGAACATGGGGGATGCCCTGCTTTCTCTCTCTCTCTCTCTAGAAATGGAAAGGCGGTGCCCTATTTCCTTTCACCTCAATCTCTCTCTCTCTCTCTCTCTTTCCCATCATATAAAGTCTGATGTATACATTCCTCCGGGTCCCCACCTCCACCTCAATCTCTCGATCCAATCGGGAGATTATTGAAGTAGGTTGTTACAATGAGATTGATAGTTAGATATATAAGAATATTTCAATTTTTTATCCAATAGATATTAGAGATAGATAACTGCTAAGTTAAATTACAAGTTTAGTCCATGAACTTTAAAAAATATCTAATGGATCACTAAGGCCCCGCTTGATAACCATTTAGTTTTTGGTTTTTGGTTTTTGAAAATTAAGCCTATAAATATTATTCCAATCCATAGATTTATTTGTTTTATTATCTACCTTTTACCTATGTTTTCAAAAACCAAGCTATGTTTTGAAAACTAAAAAAAATAGTTTTCAAAAACTTGTTTTTGTTTTTAGAATTTGGCTAAGAATTCAAATGTTTCCTTAAGGGAGATGAAAATCATGGTAGAGAAATTGGGAGAAAACAAGCTTAATTTTCAAAAACCAAAAACCAAAAACCAAATGGTTATCAAACGGGGCCTAAATTTTAAAAATGTATAGGTCCCTAAACTTTTAACTTTGTGTCTAATAAGGTTCCAAACATATTCGATTTTTTTTAAAATTAACTGGTCTATTGGATATAAAATTAAAATTTATGTCTAATAAAACCTTAAACTTTCGATTCTGTATTTGGTAGGTTCGTGAATTTTTAAAAATAGTCGATAAGTCAATGATTTATTAGACATAAAATTGAAAATTTAGGAATTTATTGGACACAAATTAAAAGTTTAGAGACTAAATAAACACAAATTTGAGAATTTATAAATTTATTAGACATTTTTTAAAATTTAATGATCAAATAGACACAAATTAAAAAAATTCATCGAATAAACTTGTAATTTAATATAAATTTTAAGACGATGAATTAAACTTATAATTTAACATAAATTTTAAGATTTAAATATGACGGTTTTAAAAAAACAGACACATTATTACGACTTTAATTAATAATGGGCCCACCTTCACCTCCCCGAACAGCGGCGCCACTGCTCTTTACTTTGTTTCCAAGTTCACCCACCACACCACATCACCACCTTCCCCTTTCTCTCTAAATTTCTCTCTCTCAAATTTTATTTTCTATAAACAAAATCCCAATCCTTCCCTTCCAATTCCATTGCCCCCTTTCCAATTCCACTCTTTCCTCAGTGTTTCAGTTTCAATTTCACAAAAAAGGAAAAAAAAAAAAAGAGAAAACTTTCAATAGTAATTGTTTAATTTGGGAGATTTTGAAGAAAAGAAATGAAAGGCGATTTCGATCACAAGAGCAAAACTTCCAATATGTTATCCAAATTCCATCTCGCCCACCCGTATACCCACCCTCCGCCCCAGCAACCCGATGACGATTCCACCGCCACCGCCGTACCTCCGCTGTTCAAGCACCTCTCCGACCCCAGCTCCGCCGCCACCGACGGCTCCACCATCGAGGTGGTACGGCGACCGAGGGGTCGACCGCCGGGGTCCAAGAACAAACCGAAACCGCCTCTTGTCATAACCCGGGAACCCGAACCGGCTATGCGGCCGTACGTTCTAGAAGTGCCTGGCGGAAACGACGTCGTTGAAGCTATTTCGCGGTTCTGTCGTCGGAAGAATATGGGTCTTTGTGTTCTTAACGGCTCTGGGACTGTTGCTAATGTCTCTCTCCGGCAACCCTCCGCCACTCCCGGCGCCACCGTTACCTTTCACGGCCGCTTTGAGATCCTCTCCATTTCCGCTACCGTGTTTCCTCAAACGACCCCGTCGCCTCTTCCCAATGGCTTCACTATCTCTCTCGCTGGACCTCAGGGACAAATCGTCGGCGGCTTGGTTGCCGGCGCCTTGATTGCCGCCGGTACTGTTTTTGTCGTCGCCTCGTCGTTCAATAATCCCTTGTACCACCTGCTCCCAGATGAGGATGAGATTCAGAATTTGGGATCCGGCGGCAGCGGCGAGGTTCATTCCCCACATGTCTCCGGCGGCGGAGATAGTGGCGGGCAGGGGCAAAGTCACGGGCACGGGCAGCCACTTGTTGAATCGTGTGGAGTGGCTATGTACAGTTGCCACGGGCCGTCCGACGTAATATGGGCGCCAACGGCGAGGCAACCGCCGCCGCCGTACTAATCCATAACTTTCCATTTTCTCTTCTGCTAAACTTTTTCTTTTTTTTCTTTCTATAATTTTTATAAATCTTTTTTCTTCCATTAATTTTCCATTACTCTTTTGTCAAATTTGTAGTTGTGGTTTGGTGTAGAATTTTTAGATTTCAATTGACTGGAAAACCAAAAAAATCAGCTTTTTTTTTTTTGGCGTTGATTATTATTGTTATTCTTTTTTCCAACGTTCTTAATTAGTTGCAATAATTCAAACGTCAATGCGAGGGTGGCTGGCTGGCTGCTTGCTTTGGTTTCATATATTTACACGTAACAAAGTTAGGAAAATGATTGATCAAAGTTCATCTTCTTTTAATTCTCTTTGTTAATTTTTGCATTGCAACTTGCAAGATGTATTTTTGGGTGTCGTTCTTTTTATCTATATATATTATTAGTCTTTGTCATTTCTTATTTCTTGAAATTTAGATGAGTTGGTGGCCTAATTTGATATCAAGTTTGATGAAAATTCAAGATATAATTTTCCCTAAAAAAGATTGTGTTAAATCTAATTCAACTTAATCATCTACTTATTAATTTGGTTTCTTTATGTTTTTCAACCATTTTTCTTTTTGAGTTGAATAACATGTGGGATGTGAGATTCGAACATTTGGCCTATTGATCTAGTGTATAATCCTTTAACCAGTTTAACTATGCTCAAGTTAGCATGTTTTTCAACCATTTAAATACATATAAATTCAATTCAATTTTGTCTTTTCAACTAAATGTAACAAACCAATTAATTCTGATCAATGGAACAACAAATATTAAGTCATGGAATATTTATTTACTATACTCACAAATAACTTGTCATGCTATGCATTTTTTATCTCTCGTTTACAATCAATCCAAACATAGCTCAATAGATAAAAGACACTAATTATATCATTACATAGTAGTCAATGGCTCGATTTCCCACTCGTCATTGTTGAACTTAAAAAAAACTCGCTCAAACAAATATATATATATAATAAGCTATGATTAAAAAGATTTAGGGAAAAGAAAAACAATAACAAAATTTGTAAAAATTATATGAATAAATTTTGGGGAAAAATAGAGAGTTGACTGATATTTGATTGTGTGAGAGCAATATGTTTGTAGTGTAGGTGAAAATGGTGGGTTTGTGTTTAGATTTACAGGTGGGGAGATTTCAGTCTTTATCCTCTTATTATTCTCATTTTCTTTTTCACTCATTTTCTCGGAAAATAAATCATATTCATGTCCCTACCATACCATATTTGGGAATTCAACCAAGGCACATTTTTGGTGTTTTTACAATATTTAAAATGGGGTTTTGGGTAAGAAAAAAAAAGAAGAGAGAGTTGACCTTAAACTAATTTTACATTTAAATAATTTCTGTTCGTTTTTTGGATCGTTGCACTTAGTTTTGCAAGTCAATTTTAACTTTAGACCTCTAGTGAATAAATTTTGAAATTTAATATTCTAAATTGATTAAAATTTCATATTATTTTTTAAAATTGGTGGCTTGTTATGATTCTTCTTGTAGTTGGATGAAGTTAATTCAAATATAACTCAGTGGATAAGACACAAATTACCATTTTAAATATCAATAGTTCAATCTCCTACCCTTGAACTAAAAAGAACGTTGGGAAACTATTTTTGTTGATACAATTTATTTTTTTTATTGTGTTGAGTATATTTAGTTCCCAGTTTGGAAATTTCATTGCTAAGTTTATGTATTTTTAATATTTACCTACTTAATTTTGTAGTTATATTCAAGTATTAACTACCCCCAATAGTCTTTTTACAACCCTAAATCGTAGACCGAAAATTGAATATTCTGTTTTGAATAAAATAATTAAGAAATAACGATAAATCAAGAACATACCATAAAATATCAACAAAAATAGTATATAAAATTGTAAAAGTAATAATTGTGTAATGAAGATAAATTTAAATATTTGGCGGTGAGCAAAAAGAGCATACGTTAAAAACCAGCTTTGCATGGAAGCTAAGTTATATTATATTATTATTCTCAGTGCACTTATCATGAGAGAGAAAAGGAGAACATATATTACAATTAAATTACTATTATAATTATAGTTATAATTAGTCAATTCCACCATCTCTCTAACTTGAATTACGTTTTTTATTTCTTCAAAAAAGAAAAAAAAAATTACGTTCTTTAAAAAAAAAAAAACTTTAATTACGTTAGATAATAAAGGTAATGGGATTCAGCAGTGTAATTAAAGCCAACCTAGCTCAAGCATATCTCTACTAGTTAAAGCATTATAATCTTGATTAAAATATCAACAATTCGAATCTCGACTTCTATAGGTTGTTGAACTAAAAAAAAAAAGTCAACAAGAATATAATCAATAGATCAAGATACATTTGTCTTCAATTTTAAAGGTTTGAATCTTCATTTTCACATTTTTAATCTAAAAAAATATAATTAATTTTTTAAATATGTTTTCAATTTTAAATTTTGTTAAATTATAAAATTGGTAGTCTATCTTTTAAAGTTGTGTTTAATTACTTTTTATATTTTTAAAATATTATAACACATCTTTGAACTTTCAATTTTTTATCTAATAGATCCTTATCTTTAACTTTACTAGTTTAGTGCTTAGGCCATCAATTGTGTGAATCTACTCAAAATGAGTGTGATGTGAAAGTTTAACTAACAAAATTAAGTACATGATTTGTTAAACACAAAATTAAGAGTTTGTTTGTAATAATTTTCTAGATGTTTAAAAATACTTTTTTAAGCATTTAAAAAGTCACTATAAATATGCGTTTAAAAATGTAGAAACATATACTGAATTTTTTTTATGGTACAAAAATTAAATGGGTATAACCCTAAAAATTTACGGGAGTCTATATATTATTGTTTCAATTTTCAGTCCGATCTTTTAATTTTCTTTAAACTCCATATATTTAGATTTAAAGGTGATGATTTAGAAACGCAAAAAATAATAATTAGATTGCATTTTAGACTATTAGAACATAAATTTTGGAGAGGTAGAATATAATAGTTGGATTAAATATTTTGGAGGTGGAATTTTGGTTTATATTATCATTTTAGTCTATATGATTTGAATTTGGTATCTATACTTTTATACTTTTTAGAATTAAATCTTTTAAAATTTGGGCTCAATTTGGTATTTTTATACTTTTACTTTTTATAGTTAAATGTTTTAAAGTTTTGTTTTCAATTTCGTATCTATGCTTTTAAACTTTTTATAGTTAAATCTTTTAAAATTTTGGTTTCATTTGGTATCTATGCTTTTAAACTTTTTAGTGTTAAATTTTCTAAAAGTTTAGTTTCAATTTGGTATTTATACTTTTAAACTTTTTATAGTTAAATCTTTCAAAATTTTGGCTTCAATTTGGTATCTATACTTTTTAAATTTTTTATTATTAATATCTACGCTTTAGTTAAATCTTTAAAAGTTAGTTGGATTTTTTAATTTTTATTTCAAATAAATAAAAATCTTAATACTAAACTCTTTTTTTTTTAGTTCAATAACATTCGAAGGTTGAAAGATTCAAACTTCTAACTTCTTGGTCGTTGATACATGTCAATTACCATTGAGTTAAGCTCACTTTAGCATCTTAATACTAAACTCTAAAATTTTACAAAATTGATAGACCAAAATTAAATCTAAGGTTAATATTGTAGTAATGAAATTGGTTCATAATTAAATGGTAGATTTTGGATATTAAAGTAGTTTGTAATAATCACAAAATCCCTCTCATTAATATTCTAAAGAGACAATATTGAGCAAAATTAGGTCACGTGGGAGATAAAGCGATGACAAATAATTAATTTCCATTCGTCGAGTTCTCTTTATTTGGACTTTTCTTCGCCCAATTTGTACTCAACTGTCACTCACCAAATCGAGTCTTTATTAAGACTCGTTTTAAAATAGAACGGTTTAATATATATATATATATTAAAAAAACGTTTTTTTTTACTCTTTTTTTTTTGTTTATAATTAATTTCCCTTGTCGACCACTTAGCTTTGTCTTGATTTTGTTTGTTTTTTTTTTTAAATATGTTTTCTTTTCTTTAATTATATTTTTATTTTTTTTTGTCTTTAAAATTTTAGAACTTTGATTTTCATTTCCAAACTTTTATCCATTTGGATGATTTTGGCTGAAGATATCAATTTCGATCCTTCAACTTTTATTAAATTTCACGTCTAGTTGCTATAGCAAAAGTCTTATTCTAAACCACTGAAAATTATGTTCAGTAACGACTTTAGACTTTATCCATATCTTATTCAAAATTTGACGACTAAAATTCTGGGTTTAAAAGTTTTTTTTTTTTTTTTTGTAATCGATGAATGTTTGGACCAATTTATACACATCTCGACTAATCTCACGAACGACTATTTGACCGTACAATATTTAATAGTCTGAAAACTTGTACATTTAAAACTCTAGGTAAGTTATTTAAAATTCTAGGTAAGCGATCACCATAAAATTTAAACTCATTCTCTCAAGTGCTTTCACTTTTTTCACATGCCTTAACACTTATCACTAAGACAATCAATACATCTACGGGGTTAAATGACAATACATAAAATGATTTAAAGCTTAGAAACTAAAATTGAGATGTTTGAGCTAGGGCGTGGTAGTTTTTGTTGTTAGGTCAGGACAAAGATGTTTTTGTTGAAGTTTGACTTATAAACCTATAACAATCAAATTAAAACTTTTAAAACTGTAAGAGCTAAAACTAAAACTAAATCCACTATATGATCGAATTGACTATACAATTAAAAGATTGAAGTATTCAACTGGTTAAAATATATATTTTCGACTAAAAGGTTAAAAGTTTAAATCTCTATCCTATCATTGAATTCAAAAAAAAAAAAGCTTGAAAAACATTAACTTTGGAGATAAATAGCATTGAATGGGTGATGGGTGTAAAGTCAAAAGTAAAAAAAAGTCTAGGGTTTGGTGGGAGAGGGAAGATTTGAATGAATTGAATTTGGTTAAAGAACACAGCACACAGCCCAAGTCGTATGATTTTGACATTTAAGCCAATTGGATGATTAAAAGGGCACACAACAAGATCGAGACATACTTGTATTCAACTTGCAAACTTTTATTAATTTATTTATTTATTTATCTCTATTTCAATACTATTATTGTCTTTTTTCTTTTTCTTGAAGCTTCTAAAAGAAATTATAAAATAAATAATTGTATTGTTTTGGATAAGGAGTTTGATTGGGGAGTTTTCTAGCAAAGTATGAACGTGGCAAAGTGTTGTCGTTTTGGGACACATCTCATCTCAATCCCTATCTTCATTCTTCTCTACAACTTTACTTCAAAACTCTTCTTTCTTTCTCTTCTCTTTAGAATAATCTTTGTCCAAAATGGTAAATATCAATGACTAGAAATTGTTGATGAACCGATCGACCTAAATTTTCTTCAAAAAAAAAGTTGATGGTATCTAGTGGTAGCCGTTGTTTAAGACTTTTAAGTCGGATTTTCATAATGGTAGATTTTTCGATCTCTAGTTGCATGTATAATTAAGAGTTTTAAGGCTTTGTTTTATGTTTTCAGATTTATTGAATCTAGTATTCAATGAATATGTAGTTGACATGTTTGTTTCTTTTTTAATTTTGTAATCTAAAGTAGTGGAAATTTTGAAAACAACATTCGTATGTTTTCAGTGTGTGTCCAGATTTCGAATTTGAAATTTTAAAATGCATAATTACATTTAAAAATGTAAAAACTTTGATAAATGTAGTGTTTCGTGTTATAAAATCATTTCATGCATTTTTGTTAAATTAAAATATGTATAATGTTATATATTATAAACTATATGATATTGTAAAATAATAATTATACAAAACTTATAACATAAAACATGTTCATAAATTAATTAATAATAGTTGAGATTCAATTCAACCTAATATTTAGTTGATAACTATAACTATTTTTATGGTTTATAAATATATTATCAAACACATTTTGAACAATTGTTAAATTGGGATATAGTTTCTAAATCAGCTACTAAACACATATTCGAAAACATTGAAAATATGAATACAAATTTGATTTTCATTGAATCTCTTGTTTTCAAATCACCAAATCAAACACACCCTTAAGTTTTAAAACATAGAATCTAGAGCAAAGTAATGTTCTTTTGCTAAAATAATTAGTGATTTTTTTTTAGTTCAACGACATTAGAAGTGGAGAATTTGAACTTCAGACCTCTTGGTTGAGGGTACATGTCAATTACCGTGACCTAAGCTCACTTTGGTAAAATAATAGTGAATTAAACTAGCGAAATTATTAAGCCAATCTTAATTATTTAATAAATACATATCCAAGAATAGAGGTTACTTCCTCGAAAGGAAAGGGATATGAAGCCAAATATCCAAAGTGAGTCAAAAAAGGAAAGAAAAGTTTACCAAAAAATGCTAATCTCTCTATTATAAGTTATATCTACTTAATTATATATGTCCTTTATATATGTGGTCGTTGGATTACTGCAATATAACTACCTTCATAATGTAAGTAATAATGGTTTGGAAGGACTTAAGTAATAATCAATTGTGAAAGAAATTATTATAGTGAGAAATAGAGAGAAAAAGGAATTAGTTTTAGTTTTAGGTTACCAAAATAATGTGGATTTGTAGAGATTATAAAAGTTGATATTTATAGGTAAGATGTGTTAGCCAATCAAATAACTTAAATCTATTTTGGCTGTTTCCCAATCATTGTTGATATTCTAAGTACTATTTTGTTATGAACTTTTTTTCGCGTACCAAACAAACTTTTGACAATTAATAAATAAGTAATTTATAAAATTAAAATTAATGAAAATTTGTAAAATAAAAATGTAGCACTAATTTGATAATGTTCGTGGATTGACAAATTACTTAAAAATAAAAGAATTCAAATAAGTAAATACAAATAAAATGATAATTCATAAAATTAAATTTTATTCACTAGCGTACCACCACTCTCTACATATATTTATACGTCTGTGATGTGTATGATGTTATATGTTAGGGACAATTAACTCTCGACAAACCTCCACATTGGTATGATATTGTCCACTTTGGGCATAAGCCCTCATGACTTTGCTTTTAGTTTCACCCAAAAGGTCTCATACCAATGAAAATAGTGTCCCCTCACGTATTAACCCATGATTTTCCCCTTATCTAGCTAATGTGGGACTTTGGTTGCACTCCCAACAATCCCAACATTATATACGATACTTGTAATGTATAAGGAATCATATGATGCACTTCTAAAATGACCTGCTTAAAGTTCTAATAGGGATTATTCCATTATTCCTCATTAAATGCATTTGTGGTGCATTATGTTCATGGAAGGATATAATGCGAGACAACTAGATTTCTCACAAAGTCAAAAACTAAGAAAAATCAGTCATACTAGTTAAAAAATAAGTTAAAATCCTGTTGTGAGGAGAAGATATTTAATTGATATGATAGATACAATGTAGTTGCCGCTTTTACACGATAAAATTATGAGAGAGAGAGTATAAAACATATATATTTTTTAAACTATGTATCTAATAGTTATGAGAATAATAATTAGATTGTAACACCTTTATTGAATAATTTATCTAAAAAATACATGTTTTCTTTATCCAATAAATTTGAGGAAGGAAAAGTTTATATGAATTTGGTTTAAAATTAAAAGAATTAGGTGGAAAGGGTAAATGATGATTTAGTTCATGGTGGTTGACTTGGATGCTCCATTGTCGGAAAAATTAAGCCAATTCAACTCGGTCGGCACCTCCAATTTATGGTAATTTGCTTTTTACTTCAATTTTCTAGTTCCTTTGCCAAAAAAAACCCTCCTTTTTTTACTCTCTTTCCAATTTTTTCAAAACCTAGGACTGGACTTTTGAGGACCATCTCTATGAATTTTGACTTTAGTTTGATAACGTTTTCTTTCAATCCAAGTTTGCATAAACTTACTTTTTAATCATATTCAACTGTTTTATATTAATTGCTTGTAGATCCAAAATTTTACAATAAATTTACTTTCAAGGGCTCCTTTTATATTTTAGTCCTTGAATTTTCATACTCATTCTATTTTGATTCTTAGATTTTCAAGCATTCCCTTTCAATTTTTTAATTTAAAATAAAATATTTTAGTTTAGTTTTCTTTGTTATTTTTTTAAAAATAAATTATTTAATATAAACCTAAAATAGACATTTTTTTTGTCCACACCGTGAGATAAATATTTGAAGTTACATGTATTAAGTTATGTTTTAGAATGACTTTGATTTTTTTTTTTTTTGTTAAATGATTAACATAGGATATCAACAATAATAATTAAGTGCCAACATGAACATAATTCAACAATGAAGACATTTGTTGTATTAAAAAACAATAATAATTTACATAATTTTATCTAGGAAAATTTTAGAAATTAAAGCAGAACATTTGAAAGTTCAAAGATCAAAACGCAATAAGTATGAAAGTTCGAAAATTAAAATAGAACTTATTTCTCTCGAGAATGGACTAAAATTTTGGAGTCTAAATCTAAAATTAATATTGTATTCAACATAATTTTATACTCCCTCATTTCTAAATTTGAAACTAGACTAATAAATACATGCAATTTAGGCCATTTTGAACATAGAATTAAGGTATATAATCTCGATCAATGAGTCAAAAGTTTGAATTCTTTCCACTCCACATGTTATTAAACTTAAAAAGAAAAAAAATACATACATTTTAGTTTTTCAAAAAAATTAACTTATGTAGTGTCACATCAAGAACAAAAATAAATTATTATGCAAAGAAAAACGTCTAATTAGTATAAAAACCAAAATGAACAAATATTCAAAAGTTAGAATTCAAATGTGAAAAGGAAAAAGCGGATGATAACTTTTTTCCCTTCGGCGGTTGACTTGGATGGCCATTGTGTGTCGACAGTCGACACTTGAACACAAATCAAAAAAGCTTTGCCGGAGCCACCTGTGTGTGCCGTCAACATCCTCTGAGCGGCGGTTGGTGCGGCGGCGGCTGCGAAGGCCTCACCTTTTTCTTTTTTCTTTTTTTTCTTTTGTCTTTGTGGGACATTGATTGCAAAAGCCACCGATTACTTTACAGCAAGCGATCAAAACCAAAAACATTTTAATCTGGAAAAAAGTGAGTGTTGGAATTGAAGAATTTGAACATGTGATGTTTTCTTGTGTTTGGTCTATTTGGGTTGGTTTCTTTCGGGAGAAATTATTCAGTGAGGACGCCATAATGTGATTGACATTTCTTTATCGTTAGATGTAGAAAGAGAAGTACCTCGAATTTATATCCAATAGTTATTAAGGACAAAAAAATTATTATATCTACATCCAATGGTTATTATGAGGCAGCCACAATGTGGCGGCCTCATTGAATAATTTGTCTTCTTTTATGCTCAATTTTTCAAAATTTGATATTTTTTGTTTGAAATGAAGAACGTGACAATGGCAGGCCATGCGCTACACCGATATGATTTCTTTGTAATGATTTATTTTTTCACTTTCATTTGCTTCAGTTATCTTCAACCTCTGCATATGTACAGTTTAGGGGCTGTTTGGAACAAGGAGTTGCAGGGAGTAAGAGTTATTAAGTCTTGGGAGTTAAAATGTCTGTGTTTGGATTGCAAAGTTGTTTAGTCTAAAGTTAGAAAATTTGTGTTTGGGATGAGGAGTTGCAGGGAATAAGAATTCTGAAGTCTGTGTTTGAGGTGTAGATTTGGGAGTTTATGAATATTTATGAAGTCTGTGTTTGAGGTGTAGATTTAGGGGCTGTTTGGAGCAAGGAGTTGCAGAGAGTAAGAGTTATTAAGTCTTGGGAATTAAAATGTCTGTGTTTGGATTGCAAAGTTGTTTAGTCTAGAGTTAAAAAGTTTGTGTTTGGGGTGAGAAGTTGCAGGGAATAAGAGTTCTGAAGTCTGTGTTTGAGATGTAGATTTGTTAAACCTAAAGTTCTAAAGTCGTAGTTGATTTTATTTGTCTTTTTCTACAATTTTTTAAAATTTCATTATTAATTAGGATTTGTTCTCATGAATTCTAAGATTGAGATTTTTGTTTTTATTAATTTATGTATATTTTTTTAAAAAAAAGTAAAAAGAAAAATAATTTTGACCAAAATACCCCATATTCTTTTTTTTAATACCTCTCACATTAATTATTCATTTGCCTTGAATAGTTTTCAAATGAAAGAAAGTCTTAAAATAATTTTTTAAATATTACATGTGATTTGAAAAGACTTCAATCAATTAATTTAAAGGGATTCAAATAAGCTCCAAAATTTTTATATTTTTATTCTCTCAATTCTAGAAATAATATAGATTTGTTCCCGTCAATTCTAAGATTTAAGATTTTCAATTATATTATTTTATGAATATTTTAAAATTTTGTTAAATGCTTGTTTTCGTCAATTTTAAATTTTTAATTTAAGATTTGTTTTCCAAGCTTAATAAAAGTTATAATATTTTTTTGCATAATTTAAGATTTTATTTTTGTAACTAATCAATGTAATGAATTATCTAAAGTTTGATTAATTTGAAAATATATATATTCTTTGTAGTTTTAAAATAACTAAGTTAAAAATAAAATATCAAATATTTATACTATTTTAAAATAATTAAGTTCAAAATGAATGTATATTTTTTAACACCATTCAAAATGAATATCATATATATATTTTTGTTCAAAATACTATATATTTATGTTATTTATTATAACCATTTTATTTTATTAAGTTTAGAAGGAGAAATCGTTTATCTTTTTACTTTGAATATGATTAATTTGAAAATCAAATTTTTTTTAATACGTTAACCTTTTTAAATACTAATTTCTTAAATTGTAATACGGGTTAATTTAAAATATGTTTTTCTTATATTCAAATCATAAAATTATATTTATTTCTGAGCTATTAATAAAAAAAAAATAAGCTTAAAAAATATAGGATTGTTATTTGTTATAAGTAGTTTTAGTTTAAACTTTTAAAAAAAAAATTGTAGATGACATATGTAAGAAGTGAGATAGAGAGATTTTTATCAACTAAAAAAATTGTTATATAGTACTTAATTTACATTAGAATTTTAATTTAAATAATAGTATCATATCTAAAATATTTTTATATAATTTATATTTAAAAGAAATAAAATTATAAAATAAAAAGGAAAATATTTTGTTAATAATTATTTATATTTAATTATTCTTTTTCAAAAATATATATATTTAATTATTAATTAGTAATAATGATTAGAAAATTTATATAAAAAATAAAGAAAATTTTGTAAATTAAGAAATTAAAAAAAAAATAGAAAGAGAGAAGGATAGAGAAGAGAGGGAGTCAAGAGTGAAGTAAGGTAAAGAAAAGTCATAGGGGAGTTGTAGGGCCCACAATGAAGAATTGGGGTAGGAGTTAATAATTTAGTGGGGCCCATAATAGGGAGTTGGGTGAAGAATTAATAAGTTTATAAGATCCACAATTGAAATGAAAATATCCTTTAGCCAAATAAGGAGTTGGGGAAGTTATTAACTCCTACTCCCTCAACTCCTCAATCCAAACGTCACCTTAGAGTTCTCAGGTCTTCCGTTGATATTAGTGTTTATTTTTTTTCTTTTACTTTTTGGAAGAGAAGAAATTTTTTTTTTTTACCCAACTTAAACTCTAAAGGGCTGTTTGGGGCAAGAGTTATAATAACTTGTGTTATAATAACCCGTGGAATACTCTACACCTCAAACACAGACTATTATAACCTCATACTAAATAACTCTGCATTTTAAACAATATTATATTATTTCACAGATTATTATAACCTACAAACCATTATAATTCATGTTATTATAATCCACTCAATACCCCAAACAACCTCTAATAGAGTAGTCGTTGTTTTTCTCTAATTTACGCATTTAAAAAAAAGCGTCATATAACAAAGCTATTAACATTTGATAACATCAAACTCTTTTTTTTTTTTTTTTTTTTTAGAGATTTAGTTAAATCACAGAATTGTAATCAAACTTTTAAAATTAAATTATATGGACTAGATTCCAATCAAGTTATGAACTCAAATAATAATAATAATAATAAATAAAATACCATTTTATTTCTTGTACTCTAGGTTTCATTTCATTTTAGTATGTGAACTTTCAAATGTTTAAATTTAGTTCATGTACATTGTTAGCTTTTCAAAAAGAAAATTAGTCTCTATTAGCTTTTTCTCTATAAATTTTGAAAATATATTCATATTGTGTCTTTTCTTGCATAGAAATTATTATTATTATTTAACTAATTTCGATACAAATTGACTTCAAACTAATAGTAGAGACTAATTTTAAGATTTATTGAAAGTATAAAGTGTAAATTTGGACGTCTGAAAGTACAAGAACTAAAATAGAATGAAACTCAAACTATAACTATAAGGACGTTAACCCTAAAAAAAATTCAAAGCAAGTTCAATCCTAAGATAATTTGGATAAATTATTCAATGAGGTCACCACAATGTCTTAATAACCGCCACATGTAGATTCAAAAATATATATGTCTCATAATAACCATTAGATACAAAAGTGAAGTACATTTACAATTTCTCTCTCTCACATTCAGCGATACAAAACCATCAGCCACATTGTGACGGCCTCACCAAATAAATTCTCAATAATTTGACCGTTTAACGTTTCATTAGTTTTTCTTTTGTGCTCATTAAAAACAACTAAACCAACGTGCATCTGGAATCTAGGGAAAATACCCCATTGCAATATAGGCATTTTTATTAGGAATTTGTAAGTTTTTGAAAAGTCACGATGTAATTATTATTATTATTATTATTTTGAGTTAAATAGTGTAGAGTGACAAATATGTGTCAGATATATTAATACTCTATCCCCTCCATCTGAAAATTTTAGTTCAAATCCTTGGCTCCTGGATGAAAATGCCTCTTCTTTTCATTTATTAGGGTTATTTTTTTACATTGGAATAGTCTTAGAACTTCAAAAAAATTGATTTCTTTTTTTCAAAAAAAAAATCGAAGATTAGTCTTGTTCACTAATCTTGTTCCTATATAATTCTTATGTATGTGAATACAAATCCATTTTCTTTTTTCTACGTAACCAATCTTCTCATATACGATTAACTTCTTATAGGGGCCTTTTTGAGCGAATATATTTCTATAGAAAATCGAACATTTTGTCCAAGTGTAAAAATCTAACAAATTGTAATATACCTTATCCAACAATGTTATACTTAGGTTCATTACAACTTCCGACTTCAAGAAAAAGAGTATATGACAATTACCGTAGAGCTATGCTCATTTGAACCATTACGCCTTAACTTCAATTTCAATAAGAATAAGTCCATGATTCAATTCTACAAGAGAAACATGTATTCTAACATTGAAGAAAAATAAAAAGGATATGAATGCATCTTATTATTAACAGCCGTAATGAATAATAATAATATCAAGCGTGCGTTACAAAATATTAACAGCTGACCCTTTCAAGAAGAATCAGCTCTCTAACATTTTCTAAGTACATTCTCAAGTTAAAGCTCTTATTTACTCACCTCTGAACTCAGTATACATTTTCATAATCAAATATTTACCTTTTTACCTTTCCCTTCCACAACTACCATTACTCATTACATTTCTACACTGTCTACTAGGGTCGGAATGCAAACAAAGACCATCCTTACCCTCCATCAAATGCACGGTTTTCTCCCTACCGTTCAATTCTTGCCTACTCGAGAGATTACTAATCCCATTGGTATGATTGGGATGAGCAGGTTGAAACTCAGTTGTTTTAGCACCAACTGGTGCACGTTGGCTTGAATCAGCTGGATGCAAAAGCGGGGAGGATGAAGACGACGATGGTAAAGAAACGTCTATGTCACAAGGATTTTGCAAACAATTCCAACCACATCCAGAATCGCTGTAAATGTACTCTGGTAAGTCGTCCGTGCTCGTAGAGTCGCTGCTGCTGTGGGTACTGCATGAACTTTCATCAGAGGTGCTACTGAGGAGAGAAGAACTGTCACTCGTTAAGTCCTCTTCCAAAAGCTTCTGAAGCTGGTGGAATTTTCGATAAAACGAACTGATATTTGAAGGATCATTTGATGAATTGTTGTTGATATGGAGGTTCTGGGAATCAGGATGTGTGGAGTTGGGCCTTGATGTAAATGAGATACTCCTCTCACTGATCCAAGATGGAATGCATCCATCTTTGGAATCAGCCATAATTTTGCTTCTTATCAACCTTGGGGCCCTAGGTGAGCATCTGCAAGGTTACCTGTCGTCAAATAATGAAAGAATCGAAACAATAATTGCCCAAGATCAAATAATTTTAGCCCCAAAGTTTACCTTGCATAAAAGAGCATGTATGCCCCTCTTGTTAGTACATTTTCAAAATCCATAGCCGTTACCTACACCCAACCATAGAAAAACGAAGGCCACATCTCCGAGAGGTTAAACCATAGAAGGTAGCATCCATGTAAAATGTAATTCAAACAAGCAATCCAGAGATAAAACTTTGCCTAAAAGTTGCTAGGCGGACCAACTACTAATCACTATAACAGAGAGTCGAACAAGCAATATTAGATATCGGCAGAGAAAAGCATTTAATATTCACTGGTGCAGACAGGCAGATTATTCTCTTAGAATGGTTAATGTTTCTGAAGTAGCTGAAAAAGTAAAAGTAATGCTGAGCGGAACATAAAAAATGTGTAAATAAAGGAAAAAGTTGAAAGATTAACAGAAGAAAACAACTTTTTTTTTAGTTCAACACAACATTTGGAGATGGGTGATTCAAACCTCTGACTTCTTGGTCGAGGATATATGTCTTAATCAATTGAGACTCAAGTAGGCAGAAGAAAACAAACTATGATAGCCTTCACACTTAACAAAATATAGAATAATGGAATTCGATAACATACCGTGCTGTCATCAATCTTGAACCACTTGTTTTGATTATTCCTGATATAGCACACATAGTGACCCGAAAATGCGGCATTCATGACATCCAAATGAACAATCACTCCGTAAAGCCTGTATACAGGTGACTTATCACTTCTGCTACTCATATAGGGTGCCAGATCTAGGATTTCCGAAAAAATAACTGGCTTATTGAGCTTCCCAAATTTACCTGACTATATTGGATAAACAAAAATAAAGAGATAAGAGAGAAAAGCTTAGAATTTTTTCTAATGATGCAAATAATAAATCTCAATGAGTTGAAGGAAAACCTGGAATCGTTTTAGTGCTATAGTCAGGATGTTGGGAGCCTCCAATATTGACAGCCTTTTTTTGGCCTTCACGTAAGATTTGCATCTGAATGAGATCAAGATCAAAAATAAATATAATTAGGAAGGAGACAATTGGATGGAGCATATATAAATAGAAAAATTAAGTCGAGAAAAACTAAAACAAATAGCGACTGTCGAGAGATGTTCCCAATGCACAAATAAACAAATAAATTAACCTGCTACATTGGTATCTATTGTCCCCGTCTAAAATCTCAGTGCTTGTATATTGTTGAAGAGCCTCTTCGATTGTTTCAATATCCCCACTTATCTCAACAGTAAGATCTAACATCCTTTCAATTCGTTCAGACTTGCTCTCACACCTTGTGCATTTGATCTGTAAGTGAAGTATCAAAATTGAAAGCATTAGTATTCGTACAACAAGATCAACTCCTCACTGGTTTTTCAGATAGAAAGGAGCAGTTCTAAAGAGTTATAGCAACATAGGTTATAGAATAAAATTTAACTGACATTCTGAATATCCTTAGCTGATAAGAGGAAACCTTGTACTACCTTTGATAGAAGGTAGCCTCCAAATGTAAGGCCTATTAGAGTCGTTTCTTCTTCCACAGGGCCTGATCGACTTACTTGAGCTTCCATAGAGCAAATAGATTGCATCGTGTCAATAGCACACCTGTCAAACTAACTCATTAATCACCTAGTGCACAATTGTTTGAAATGTTAACAATAAACGTGGATAAAATAAAGATTGGAGACGAGCAACATTTTTTTTTTTGAAAAAGAAAACCTCAAAAACTCGTGTGCATCCTCCTCTTTCCCGTTAACAAGTTGACTTCCAATTTTTCTCAGTTGAGAAATTATTCTGAGAGGAGATAGTGGAGATTTGCCTTCTTTTGCCTCGAGTATTAGACTTTCAAACTCACAGGTAAAGCACCATCTCTCCTTTGCACCTAATATGCAAAAACAAAAACAAAAGGTTTTAAGCCATATAAATTTAATGCTATTGTTATAAAATAGAACATAATACAAAGTGATCAAAAGTGGCAATCTGTATACATGCTTTAGAATGCAGTCCCTGAAGAAAATAGGCTGTCAAAGGAGGAGTGAATGTCAAACACTGGAGTACAACATTTGCATAGCAGCTGCATAAAGTAAACATAAGAGTTACTTGTATTAAATTCATGAGATAACTGCACCACAAAAGAATAAAAAATAAAAAGACAAGACATTAAGATGCTTAAATGATGATCTATAAATTTATGTAAAATTGCACATACATTTTGTGCATTCAACTTTAAACAGCAGGAGCTAAATTAGACAGCTTAAATCTCAGTAATGAACCTAGAAGACATAGAATACACCTCACACTTGCGAACTTACTTTTATAGTTTAAAAAAGAAGCATAGTAACTATAACCTGTTCCCGCAGTTGACAAGGCCAGATGGTTGGAGCTCCACTTTATTCCAATTATAAAGATTGACAAACAGCTCATATGGAAAGTGTCCCTGTGTAAGTAAAGCCAACTATTATTCAAGTTGCCAACCAAACCAAATTACATTCAGACAAAAAATAAACAAGTAAACAACCTTGTAATTGTATTTTCCAGCATTCTCACTGCCATTAGCTACATAACTGCGATCGGATTTAGATCTTCTAAGCTCATTGGGAGCAAAAGGTCTAAAACCATAAACTGACTTGGACGAAAAATTTGAATCCAAAGAGGAAACGCCAGCACCAACTTGTATGGTACCAACTGTTCTAGAATGAATTTGAGGAAGTGACTCCCTTCCATTAATTGAAGGCAAACGAACACTGGAATCATCCACTAAAGACCCATTACCACTAAGCTTTGAAATATTTGAAGTATTACCCGGCTCGATGAAAACAGGGAGTGACCTTCCAGACTTCAAGGGTGCTGATATACTAGTATTTGAATCACAAACACTCCTTGATTCAGATTTAGAAACAACAGGGAACGGATTGATACAAGATGAAGAAGATAACATGGAATTAACTACAGGGTGATCTGGCAGTTCCTTAGCAGTTTTATCTTTATCTTGAGACCCTTCGCAACTTGAGGGGGTATTTCTAACCTCTAAAGATTCAACATTGATATCCGATAGTAAAGTAGATCCAGTAGTTCTGTTTATCCCCAAAGTAGTAGGAACACTACCATCTGCTACATTTTCATTTACTTGAGCAACTTGTTCATTGGATGGAGAAGTACCTCCAGATAAGCTGAATGAAAAGTGTACAAACGAATGACTTCCTGAAATGTTTTTGTTGTTGGCACCATTAATACTAGATGGGACAGAGTCTTCTTGAACATCACCTTTCGGCCCAATAGAATTTCCATTATTTTCTTGGAAACTGGAAGAAGCAGCTTCACAACTCCCATCTATACTTCTAACTTTAGCAGCCCTTGGAGGGTTATCATAATCCGGATCAATGCCAATGAATATAGGATGATTTTCTGTTTTCAGTTTCGCAAATTTATCAACAGAGTGTACCAACTGAGCATAGTTGGGAGATAATGGCTTGTTTGGACCAACAATTGATACTCCAGATGTAGCATTATCCTTGTCAAAGGAATTTTGAGCAGACAAATATCCATCAGATCGTGGGGAACCAGACTCACTACTGTTCTCACTTATTGAGGCATCATCAGATGATTCAGTGTTTAATGTAGAAGTGCGGAATTCATATAATGTGGTATCAGGCAATTCTGTAGTTAAATTTTCCTCCTTCTCATCTGCATGCAACTCCACACTAATATCCTTCTCCTTCTCATCTGATTCTATATGTTGCCCCTGCCCGTTTTCAGTATCAAATTTGTTGTCATAACTTACAGAGTGGTGTTGGTTTGCTAACCTGTCCTCAGAATCATTTTCCTTCTCTGAAAACCAATCAGACGTTTTGGGTGGGTGGCATTTTTCTTTATGACCTTGTCGCCAGTGAATAATTTGACATTTACCAGAACTGAAAGTCAAAAAATGGCAACATAAAAGGAATCATTGAAGGAAGTGTATCAGCAGGGATGGAATTATCTTGTATCAAACATGTTAGCGCAATTATCTAGCAAAATACTAGCCCATAATATTTTTAGAAAAAAACAAATAATCAATTATTCAGCAGGCATGCTTGAGACTATTGGATCATGTGTACACACTTTACAAGCTCACAATGTGAATGAGAAATAAGATTTTTTCCGATTAGAGATGCTATATCCAAAAAGCTCATGCATACACCATCAAAAAGCTCTGATTTGGATCATCTTACCCTAACAAGACTAAGCAGAGCGTTTGATATTTAATAATATGTAAGTAATGAGAGATATCAATTTTTCAATCTGTAATGGGAGGGTGTGTTATTATCTCCTCTGACCAATTGGCAATTCTTCATTACAATAGTTGCTCCAGAAACCCATCAACAAACATACATCCGGGGAAGGTTCAAGCATTGTCTAAATACATAGAGATTTCTCCACTCTCAATAAATATTCGAGTTAAGTATCATCAGTCAACTTCGTATCGCGTCTCAAAAAAAGTTAGGAGCCAAAGTTAAAAGGAATTTGGGTTTGCTCACACGCAGCTCCAACTCATAAGCTAACACCTAGATGGGGTTTCATACAGCGATTAAGTTAGTTGGCCTTTTGCACTTCTTCAGATTCTACTGGCGGTTGGCAACTTTCTATTGATATATTCTTTAAAAGATTTAAAAGCATTAGCCGATAAATTAATTTTTGTTTTGAAGAACGAAAAATCTCAGCCTCTTCGTAATTGTTAAACAGATTATGGTCTGATTATGCCATAACTACGCAGTGGACTCCAATCTCTTGGTCCCAAAAGTTAGAGAATTTGAGAGTGTTAAGCAGTTCAGACAGTCTTTACTTGGAGGGAAGGAATAGGATAACCGAGTTAGTCGTCAGAAGTTTCCCATTGTAAAAATGTAACAAGTAATCATAACGATCAAAAAGAAAATTCCCCCCAATCCGGTTTAATAGCTGGTTCCCGGATTTCCCATAAAATCCCAAATTAAGGAATGGGGAAAAGATCAAAAAAGAAAAAGAAAAAGAACCCCCCAACAATAAAACAACAGTTGTGGACAATCAAACGACATTACACACCATTTACACATAGCCGGAACATCAAATCAACAATTCAAAAAACAGCCCATAAAAATCTAAGATCGGAATACCAGTATCGAACTGCTTTACACCGAGCGCAACGGGTGGTTGTGGGACTGAAACAAACAGCACAGTGATGATTCAGAGAAATCGGCGCAGCAGTGTACCCAAACGAGGCCTCAAGTTCAACCCTAGCAGCTTCCTCGGACGCCAAGACCAAGAGCCGGTTGATCTCTTCCTTCCTGGCCATACCAAGCTGCCATTTGTGACGAAGAACAAGACCAAGAATGGGAAAAACCAAACACGCCGCAAGGATCAGGCTCTGAAACCCTAGATCCCCAGCGATAAGCATTTATCCTGAAGAACAAAAATGCACCCACCAGCAGAAGCGCCAGAACCTAAGCTTCTAATCTTGCTACCACACATAGATTCCTGGATTAGGTTGCAGAATAGAGCTAGAGTGGCAACGGTGGCGCCGATTGTGAAGAGAGAGCAACGAGTCAATGGGGGTGGTGATTTGGTCATGCAATCAGAACAGAAGCCCTAGAAAACAAGAAAATACCAAGAAAGAAATGGCGGAAAATAAAGAAGAGAAGAATGTCGCGTAGTTGGGGCAAAATTAAAGGTGGAGTGAGCTTGTGAAGCAGCTCGAGCTCGTGGATTGGACAGAAAAATAATACTTGTTGTTGCAGAGTTCAGATCAAATAACTTTTTTTTGACTCGTTTTCTTGGGGAAAGAGAAAGGTCAGAAACCAGAGAGAGAGATGGAAGCCCATGGATGAGAGAAAAGGAAAAATACCATTTTAAATTAATTTATTTATGGGAATAATGGAATTTAATAGGTTAAATATTATTTTAATTTCATTTTATTTTAGTTCTTTTATCTTTAAATGTCTAAATTTAGCCTTTATATTTTTAATAATTTTTAAATTTTGTCTAAATTGTTAATTTGAATTTAATTTTTATTAAAATTATTTAAATAATAATAATAATTTTCATGACACAATAAGAATATATTTTTAAAATTGATAGAGATAAAACTAATAGAGAATATTTATTTTATTAGAAAAGTTAATAATAAACTAATTGTAGAGACTAATTTTGAATTTTATTAAAAGTATAGTAAATAAAATAAAATAAAACCTAAAATAAATAATTAAAATGATATTTTAATCTAAATTTATTTACGAGAATAATGGAATTTAATAATATTCGAGTTTCTCGATTACGTTATGGGAAAAAGTAAATTAAAAATTAAAAACAATAGAAATGGAGGAATATAAGTGTAATTTTAATGTTTTAAAAGAAAAGAAAATTTAAAAGTAGAGAGAATTCTGTAATAAGAAAATTGGCGGTCGGGGGTAAGGTATTTGTATTTTTCTCCGGTTTGGTGGCATCGGGAAGCGTGAATTCTTTGCCACCGAATATACGGGTGGGCCCCATATGGAAAGCGGTCCAGTGTAATTTCCCATCCGGTTCAGTTTGTTGCTTATGATTTTGACCGGCTACCTTCTAAATCTTTTATTTCTTTTTTTTTTCTTTCACTTCTGTATTATTGTTGTCAAGTTAAATTACAAGTTTGTGTCTATTTAGTTTCTAAATTAAAAAATAATAATAATTTTTAAACTTTTAATTTTGTGTCTAATAGGTCTCTATAAACTTTTAAAATGTAGGTCATTGAGCTTTCAATCTTATGTCTAATAGATCATTGATATATTCAAAATTTTTAAAAGTTAATGGATCTATTAGATATAAAATTGAATTTGATGTCTAATAAAACCCTAAGGCCCCGTTTGATAACCATTTTGTTTTTTGTTTTTGGTTTTTAAAAATCAAGCCTATAAACCTATGGTTTTACTTGTTTTGTCATATACTTTTTGCCTATGTTTTCAAAAACCAAGCCATGTTTTGAAAATTAAAAAAAATAGTTTTCAAAAACTTGTTTTTGTTTTTAGAATTTAGCTAAGAATTCAAATACTTCCTTAAGGGAGATGAAAATCATTGTAGAGAAATTGAGAGAAAACAAGCTCAATTTTCAAAAACCAAAAACCAAAAACCAAATGGTTATCAAACGGGGCTTAAACTTTTAACTTTGTACCTCGTAGGTCAGTAAATCTTAAAAAATATCGACTAGGTAAATGACTTATTAGACACAAAAATAAAAACTGGAAAACATATTAGACACAAAATTGAAAGTTTAATGACCTAATAAATAATTTTTAAAGTTCAATGACCAAATAGATACAAACCTGAAAGTTTATGGACTTATTACACAATTTTTAAAGTTTATGAATTAAATAAATACAAACTTGAAAGTTCAATAACTAAACTTGTAATTTAACCTTATTGTTATTACAATGTTGAATATATGTTCTAGTTGTTAATGTTTAGTTTTTTTTTAATCTAATCTTTATTGTTTAAAAGTTTTCAATTTAATTTCTTATGTTTTAGCAAGTCTCTCACCATTGACAAATGTTAAAATTGATTCGTGAATAATGTACATGGCATAATATTTAGTGAATTCAACAAAATTTGGAGGAAGAAAAAAAGGTCAAATAAGAGATAAATAGAGAAAACTCCTCCAAATTTGTAAGAATTTAATATAAATTTCCAGTTATCTTTTCTTATATGACCTTTTTTTTCACTATAAGTTTTGATTTACCAATTGTGTGGGAGACTAAATTGAAAATTGATAATATATAAGAGATAAAATCAAAACTTTTAAAACAATTGGGTCTAAATGGGAAAAAAATTCAAACATTAAGGACTAGATAATTACATTTTTTAAGAGAACTTCCATATAGCTACTCAAACATTATAATTTGTGAATAGAGTAGTTAAGGCCCCGTTTGATAACCATTTGGTTTTTGGAAATTAAGCCTATAAATGCTACTCTCACCTATGGATTTACTTGTTTTATTATCTCCTTTTTACCTATGTTTTAAAAAACCAAGTCATGTTTTGAAAACTAAAAAAAGTAGTTTCCAAAAACTTATTTTTGTTTTTAGAATTTGGCTAAGAATTCAAATGCTTTCTTAAGGGAGATGAAAACCATTGTAGAGAAATTGAGAGAAAACAAGCTTAATTTTCAAAAACTAAAAACAAAAACTCAAATAGTTATCAAACGGGGCCTAAATAATTGATTTGAGAATATTTTTTTAGAATATTATATCACAAATATATTAGAGATTTAAACTACAACTTTCACGAAAAGTAGTCAATCAATTGATGCTCAACTGATTAATGCATTGTATCCTCAACTAAAATATCAGATGTTTGAATTTTCATCCCAATTGTTGTTGAACCAAGAAAAAAAGACGAGAAAGTAAAAATACCTATTCTAAGCTAGTTCGAATACTATATTGTTAATCAAACATTATCAATCATGTCTATCTTTTAATTTACGTTTTATTTTAATCATAGTTTATTGGAATACAAATGGGTGGTAAAAGAATTTTAATTTGTAGGCTCCACACTCAAAAATTTTAGAAATTAATTTCGTGAATTGATTCTATTTAAATGATGGAGTTGTCACTGTCGACTATCGTCTTTTAATTTATTTTTCCTTTTAAAATTTGAAATAAATTTTAGAAAGAAAAAAAAAATCATTTAACACCTTTTTACTTAGTTTGGTTTGAGATGGAAGCGTAACCCTATATCAATTAAAATTCTGAAATATATTCGATGTGTAAAAGTAGGAATAATATCTTCACTAAAAATTTAGTATAATTTCTCAAAAAAAAAACAGTATAAAGTTTTTTAGGGAAATGAATAACAAATTCATGAAGATTTATGCATTTGTTTAAGGAATATGGAATTTGGATTTAAAGTAACAATACTGTAACAGTATGAAAATTTGAGAAGACTTGTTGTCCTAACAAGTTTTTCTCAAATCAAACTACAAAATGTTTTCGCATCATTCAATAGTCAAGGTTTTAGTCAATGCATGAAACCAACCAAAGACCAAAATAAACTTTTTAGAAAAAGAAAAAAAAACAACATAACAGTATTTGAAAATTTTTAATTATTGATTAAATTACAAGTTTCACACATAAACTTTAAGTCCATGAATGTTTGGTTGTTGAATTTTAAAATGTATTTAATAGGTTCCTAAACTTTCAATTTTATGTTTAATAAGACTTAAAACTTCGTGTGAAACTTTGTGTCTCACAAGTCATTAATTTATTAGACATTTTTTAAAATTTACATACATACTAGACACAAAATTGAAAATTTAGAATCATGTTAAACAAAAAGTTAATTTTATATCTAACGTATCAATTTGTTTTGAACATTTTCGAATATGTAAGAGACTTATTAAACACTTTAAAATTCAATGACATATTAGAAACTTCACTGACCCGACGGAAAATTAAAAGTTTATAGACTTATTAGCTATTAGACACTTTTTAAAATTCATGAACTTATTAGACATAACTTAAAAATTTGGAGGCTAAACTTGTAATTTAACATAAATTATTTACTAATATTCAAAATCACATTGGATGCCTATAGTTGATAGTTACGATACAACCTTTTTTTAGATTTTTTTTTTTTTTTTGAATTCGACCTTTTTTGAGATTGAAATATGTAAGAGTTTTAGAGAATGTCATTTAATAAGCAGTAGCTATTCCTAGGTACGGAAAGGCCAACCCTAAGCCTAAAACTGGGACCATGTTCCATTTGTAGCCCTTGATACTGTCTAGAAGTTATCCTTATTATAATTTAATTGTTTTTTTTAGACTTATTATAATTTAATTGTTAACATCAATGTTTTTAGTAATTATTAATATATAATATATGGTGGATGGGATCTTGGTTTTAAAATTTGAGGGCTCCCAATGTTTTTGTACATGACTTGGACATGAGTCATTCGACCTAATAAATTTAAATTATTTGACTGCCCTATGCTCACTTCCATGCGTTTTGTTGTCCCTATTTTAGATTAATTTTAAGTTTGAATATTAGCTTTGCAACTATTTGTTTTATTCATCCTAGAAAAAACTATTATTGTTATTACTATTTTTATTTTTTTGTGTCACGCCCATGTGCCTCGCACATGCTCCATGCAGCGTGCCCCGATCCATGTGTGGGCCCTTGACAAACGCATGTATATGTATGCACTAATAAAAATAAAATATGTTATCAAATTTGTATCTCATCGTCATTTTAAGTATAATATGGTTTTGATTCTAGAATGATTATGTCATGATCTACGTGAAGATTATGAAACCTAAGATTGGATAAAAGACATATGAATACTTTCATCCATAAATTAAAATGGAAGGCGTATGAGCTACAAGAAGATTAATAAGTTATTGGTATTCTTTAACTATGCATTTCAAATATAGTGGAATTAGTGACTCTTGTCGCTGGATGAATAAATAGGGAAACTAATAGATGCATAGTATACTAGAGATTATAATATTGTTTATTAAAGGAGTTCTCGTAATCTTCAAAATATCAAACGGTTGATACATGTTCAACTAATTATATATCTCAATCGAAAGCTTACCTTATAATCCATAGTTTTAGATTATTTAATGTATTTGTTAAATAACCTTACTACAATAATTTTCCTTAAACTATTACCCATTTAAGAAATGGAGTGTAACACACACACAAACTAATTACAAGCACGACCTTCTAATGTGTAGTGCCTAGTATTGTTGTACCCTAAACTCGTACAACTCGTGCACCATGCTTTAATGTCCATTCCATATTGTATGTGTTTGAATTGTCTCACCTTGACACGTTAACATTGTGCTAACTTCTAATTAAGCTCACATTAGCTTCCACTTATTTAAGTGTCTCCATTTAGTCCGTCCGTATTTTGTTGAAAGATTAAAAAGTATAAATTAGACTCAAACTATAATTAAAAATAATAATAATAAAAGTAGGACATCAATGATCAAATGAGACAAAATTTCTTATTTCAAGTTATATTTGAAAACAATATATATCTATATATTTTAATATGTGAAGTGGGAGATTTAAATCTTTGACTTCTTGGTCAAATGTACAAATTTTATACTAGTTAAGCTATGCTCATGTTGACATATTTAAAAAACAATAAAGATCGCAATGACACATGATTATTTTTCTCATGTCGTTTATTGGCCATTTTCACAAATCAAATC
Source organism: Trichosanthes truncata (assembly GCA_033996785.1). Classification (NCBI taxonomy): domain Eukaryota; kingdom Viridiplantae; phylum Streptophyta; class Magnoliopsida; order Cucurbitales; family Cucurbitaceae; genus Trichosanthes; species Trichosanthes truncata. Next base: position 3,787,226 of record JAWPNB010000010.1, read on the forward strand.
TCAAATCCTAGCCCCCCCTCGTGAGTTTTTTTCTCCAATATCATTTTCTTTGATGACAAGCCCACATTAATGATAACTTTGATTTATGAACAATAGACATATACGAATTTTCAATTATAACTAAACCGAAAAAATACAAACCATTGACAAAATTATAAATGGAATTGTCACTGTCATGGGGCAATTTTAAAATAATTATGAATTAACATTAATATGGATTAGAGTTAGTGATGCGACAGGCTATAAATTAAAACACGTTCGAAACCACAAATTCAAACTATGTGAGCTACATATCTATGATATTAAATATTTTACATTAATCATTTTTCAATAGCCAAATAATTTAGCTAGAGTTAGGGCGATCAGTTTGCTTACAATGTTTACGAGGTCGGACAGAGACTGAAATGACTTTCTCGTCCCCTTTTCGGCTTCCCCGCCCCATTTAATTTCCGTTCCCGCATGAAATTATTTATCATTTAGCAATTAAACGAAGTGTTTTTTTTTTAATGGTCAATGAAATAGTGTTTTTTTTTTTTTTAATGGTCAATTCTCCACGGAGAATCCTTAAAAAAGAAATAAAATAATATTACATATCAAATGGAGATTTTCTTCATTCTCGTCCCTATCTAACTCACGGAGATTTTTTTTCTCTCTCTTGTGTTTCTCACTTAAATGGAGATTTTCTATCCGAAAACCTCCTTAAGTTTGCCATATTAGTTCAAGTGACGCAAGTTAGTAGGTACGAACAAAACTATCAAGGCCTATTTAGAGTGCGGATTTATGATAGTTTGTGAATAACTCTGCACTCCAAATACAGACCATTATAATTCATACTAAACAATTATGTATCCTAAACAAATATTATATAATTCTACAGACTATTATAACTTATAGACTATTATAATTCATTCAATACCCTAAACAACCTCTCAATATTTAAAATAGCAATTAAAAGCATATACAATAATATATCAGAGCTTCTTGCGTAAAATATAGTTGATTTACTTTTAATTGTTTATTAAAATTACTCTTCATCCTAACAAAATTTGATATTGCCCTGTTCACAAGTCAAAACCAATGCTATACCAACATTACCCTTCCCCCATTGGCTACATTCTTCCCACCTTGTGGGGTATTGTCCGTAATTTTATCTTTTTACCGTTAATGTCATAGCTAAATAAGAGGCAACCAAAATGAAGTAAGGTGGTAAATGTTGTCTTTACCAGCGTAAATATAGTTCACCATTAACACATTTTTATTATGTTGAGAGGTTGTAAGTTTGAATCTCCTACTCCATTATTTGATATGATATGCTAAATAAACTATCCTCTTTAATTAGTCCTATCAAAAAAATAAAATAAAAAAAATAGTCCTAAGTTAAAAAGAAATTCATAGTGATTTAATGACTTTTTTTTTTAAACTTATCTTTTAATTTTATAATAAAAAATCATAGGTAAAATTTAGTAATTATTTATATAAAAAAAGTTTATGATTCAATGTTTTCTTTTTGCTTACAATTGCAATAGTGGAAATTAAGGTCCCGTTTGATAACCATTTGGTTTTGGGTTTTTGGTTTTTGAAAATTAAGCCTATAAATACTACTTTCACCTATAGGTTTCCATATTTTTTTTTATCTAGTTCTTACATATGTTTTAAAAAACCAAGCCAAGTTTTGAAAACTAAAAAAAAGTTTTAAAAACTAAAAAAATTAGTTTTCAAAAACTTGTTTTTGTTTTTGAAATTTGGCTAGAAACTCAAATGTTTCCTTAAGGAAGATGGAAACCATTGTAGAGAAGATGAAAATGTTGTAAAGAAATTGTGAGAAAACAAACATAATTTTTAAAAACTAAAAACAAAAAACTAAGACCCCATTTGATAACCATTTGATTTTTGGTTTTTGGTTTTTAAAAATTAAGTCTATAAATACTACTCCCACATATGGTTTTACTTGTTTTGTCATATACTTTTTGCATATGTTTTCAAAAACTAAGCCATGTTTTGAAAACTAAAAAAAGTAGTTTTCAAAATCTTGTTTTTGTTTTTAGAATTTGGCTAAGAATTCAAATACTTCCTTAAGGGAGATGAAAATAATTGTAGAGAAATTAGGAGAAAACAAGCTTAATTTTCAAAAACTAAAAACTAAAAACCAAATGGTTATCAAACGGGGCCTAAATGGTTATCAAACGGGGACCTAAGCTATAAACTTTTGAGATGATAATTAATGCTTTGTCCACTAAACTATGTTCATATTTACTATTTATGATTTAGCTGAATACATAACTAAAATAAAAAGAGACTCATGAAAACATGAATAATTCTATATTTTACTTGTCTATTTTTTGAAGTATATTTTTTTTTTCTATCGGTGGCAGCACAATTTATATTCACGCCCTTGGGGATTGAAAATTATGTGGATTGTGGCTAATCTTGTAAAAGAAAATATATGGAGGCGTTTGGCGCGCAGAGTTGAGTTGAGTTAGGCAAAGTTGAGTTGAGTTGAGTTGAGTTTTGGAGAGTTAACGAGCAACACATCGTGGAATGGGAAACCGCGTGAAGTTACTCAAAATGGTAGGGAATTAATTACTCAAAACGATGGGATTGGATTGCTTTATAGGGAGTTGATTTGTTGATGGGCAAAACGAAAAGTTGGATTTTAAACCCAACTCAACCCAAGTCAAGTCAGTGGGCCAAACATCCCCTATATGTTTATGTCAACTCATTAACAAAAGCTAGTCTGCATGTAAATATTTTTATATGGTTAAATTATAAATTTAGTGTCTCAACTTTCGAGTTTTGTGTCTATTTGTTTCATAAATTTTAAAAGTGTCTAATACGTCTATGAATTTTCAATTTCGTGTATAGTAGGTTTCTAACATATTCGATTTTTAAAAAAAATTAACTGGTTTTAGATATAAAATTGAATTTTGTATCTAATAGGGCTCTAAATTTTGAATTTTGTTTCTAGTAAGTTTATAAATTTTAAAAAATGTTGAATGGATCAAAGACCTATTAGATACAAAACTTGAAATTCAAATACCTATTAGATACAAAATTGAAAGTTTAAGGACCTATTAGACACTTTTAAAAGTTCAGAAATTTACTAGACACGAAATTGAAAGTTTAGAGACTTAATAAAACACTTTTTAAGGTCCGTGAACCAAATAGACACAAACCTGAAAGTTTAGGAATTAAATTTGTAATTTAACTATTTTATATTTACTAATTACTTAACTAATAAATAAATAATAATTGTGTTAAAATATTAACAAATAATTTATATTCAATCAAATGTAAATTAACATTGCTAACATGAGCATAGTTCAATTGATTAAGACATATATCTTTAACAAAAATGTTAGAGGTTTAAATTATTACCATCACATTTTGTTGAATTGAAAAAACGTAAAGTAACATTAAAAAGATGATGCTACTATCAATTTGAGTATAGCTCAATGAGACTTACTAGACACAAAATTGAAAGTTTAGAGACTTAATAAAACACTTTTTAAGGTCCGTGAACCAAATAGACACAAACCTGAAAGTTCAGGAATTGAATTTGTAATTTAACTATTTGATATTTACTAATTACTTAACTAATAAATAAATAACAATTGTGGTAAAATATTAACAAATGATTTATATTCAATCAAATGTAAATTAACATTGCTAACATGAGCATAGTTCAATTGATTAAAACATATATCTTTAACAAAAATGTTAGAGGTTTAAATTCTTACCATCACATTTTGTTGAACTGAAAAAACGAAAAGTAACATTAAAAAGATGATGCTACTATCAATTTGAGTATAGCTCAGTAAATATTACATTGATTATCATTCTAAATGTCGATGGTTCGGTCTCCTATCTGCCATTTGTTGAACTAAAAAAAGAAAAAAAAAAGATGGGTGCTACCGATTTAAATTTCTCAAATTATATGTAATGGAACTCGTGGGCCTTGTGGCTGTTGATAGGCCCACTAAATCATGTTGGGCCGAAGTCCACAACGACTGACGAAGTGGACAGGTGCTTCCCATGAACGGCTCTTGGCGCGCTCAATGGCCGTCACGTTGACAGTCCAGAACCTTTCCGCGCCTGCAATTGGAAGTCAGCGACGGTGACGAGGTTTAGAATCACACCGGCAAATCTTCTGCCACTTTCGGGAATCGGAATCTTGTGAACCATGTCTGCCGATCTCGGATGCGTGATCGTAGCCGTCGACGGCAGCGAGGAGAGCATGGGCGCTTTACGGTGGGCGCTTCAAAATCTCAAGCTCCGGTCACCGGCGCCGGACGCGACTGACGGCACTTTTATTGTGCTGCATGTTCAACCTCCTCCTTCAATCGCCGCCGGTCTCAGTCCTGGTCCAATCCCCTTTGGTGGTCCTAGTTGAGTACCGTACTAATAATTTTCTCTCGCTCGTTTCTGAGCTGTTGTTGAGAGTTCTCTGAATTTAATGTTTTAATTGGATGTAGGCGATCTGGAGGTTCCTGCTTTCACTGCTGCGATCGAGTCGCATCAGAGGCGGGTTACGGCTGCGATATTGGAACATTCTTCACGGATTTGTTCCGAGTACAAGGTTCGACTCAACTCGTTAGAAGCTTTCGCATAAATTCATTTTCATTGTGCCATTTTAACTTGGTTATTCTTGGTGAATTGTGTTAGAATTGACCACTGACAGTACTTTTGTACCTTCTGTTTTATCTTACTGTTTTAGCTTTCTTACTTTTCCTTCTAACATTTACGAGGCATGGTTGTAATCTTGCTTTTCTCCCTAAAATCCTTGTGTATTTTCATTCTCTCTCCCTCTCTGTTTTTCACCTATTTAAAGGTGATTCTCTTTTGTAATAAGTTAAGAAGAATAGAATATTTCTCCCAAAACTTAATCTGGTATCAGAGCATCTTCATGGCCGACGCCTCCTCCTCTGTTCCTTCCAACAATACTTCCAAAACGCCACAACCTTCCACAACTAGCGGCAACATGTCTGGTACTAAAAAGGTAGCCTCTTCAGAGGAAAGCGCCCCCTATCAAGTGCGCTGTGGAACTCAACCTGTCGGTACCCCTACTTTCGTAAATATTCTGAACCAAGTAACCGCAATCAAGCTGGATAGAGGCAATTACCTTCTATGGCAGAATATTGTTCTTCCAATTCTCAAAAGTTACAAACTCGAGGGTCACCTTACTGGTAAAACACCAGCTCTTGAAATGTCCATTTGCTTACCGCCCTCTCAAGACGATCCTGAAGGTTTACTCACCCCAAATCCTGAATATGTTGTCTGGTTAGCTGCTGATCAGCTCTTAGTGGGGTGGCTTTACAACTCCATGACACCAGAAATTGCTTCACAGGTAATGGGCCATGATGAAGCAAAGGGTCTATGGGATGCTGTCCAAGAATACTATGGATTCAATCAAGGTCACAAGAAGATTACAATCGGTTGATGCTTCAACAAACGAGGAAAGGAACTATGAGAATGTATGAGTACTTGGAAATCATGAAGAAATACTATGACAATCTTCAACTTGCTGGAGCTTCTATGGATATGAGGAGTTTCATCTCCCATGTTACTGTTGGCTTAGATGAAGAGTATACACCCCTTCTCTATCATCTTCACCCATGCCTAACCTCCCTATCCAAAACCAACACCCCATGCTGACTCGTGCCAAAACTGGCATCACCAAACCCAAACTCCCCTTTACCGGTTTGACTGAGAACCCTGTCGACTCGGATTGGCTTCATATTGAACCTCATTCCTTCAAGGATGCCTCTACTGTTTCAGTTTGGAAGACTGCCATGGATGAGGAAATTGCAGCTCTTCATCACAACCACACTTGGGTGCTTGTCCCCCCTTCACCTCATCAACATTTGGTTGGCACCAAGTGGATTTATAAAATTAAACGAGATGCCAATGGTCAAGTTCAACGGTATAAAGCTCGCCTAGTAGCCAAGGGCTATCTACAACAACCAGGTATTAACTTTGGAGAAACGTTCAGCCCGGTTATCAAACCATCTACTATTCGAATCGTTCTCACCTTGGCTGTCACTTGGAATTGGCCTATCAAACAACTTGATGTCAGCAATGCCTTCTTGCATGGTTCCATTCATGAGGATGTCTTCACTCCTCAACCTCAAGGTTATGTTGATCCCTTAAGACCTCAGTTTGTCTGCAAGCTCCACAAGGCTCTTTATGGCCTTAAACAAGCCCCTCGGGCATGGTTTGATCTGCTGCGCAATGCCCTTATTGGCTGGCGGTTTACACAATCTCAAGTTGATATGTCACTGTTTGTTCATCATTCCCACCAAGGTACTGTCCTCCTACTTGTATATGTGTACGATCTTATTCTTACCGGTTCAAACATCGCGGTATTAGATCATTTCATTCGGCTTCTCCAGACACATTTTGCTCTTAAAGACCTCAGGCCCTTACACTATTTTCTTGGTATCCAAGTTCATCGCACCCAATTCGGGCTGGTTTTATCTCAAACCAAAAATATTCAAGATCTTCTCACCCGGTTACATTTTCACCATTTAAAGCTAGTTGCCGCCCCTATGGTCTCTGGCAAGCAGCTCCACTTGAATGACAGTCCACTATTTGCTGACCCTCATTTATACCGTAGCACTCTTGGCTCATTACAATATCTTCTCCATACTCGGCCCGACATTGCCTTTGCCGTCAACAAATTAAGTCAGTTCAATCAGGCTCCTACTATCCACCACTGGCAAGCCCTCAAGCGTATTCTACGGTATCTTCACGGTACTCTTTACCTTGGCCTATCTATCTCTTCGACTACCAACTTCCATATTGTTGGGTATACTGATGTTGATTGGGTCGCCTCTCCTGACGACCGCAAGTCCGTTGGTGGTTATTGTATCTTCTTCGGGACTACCCTTATCTCACGGTCATAAAAAAAACAGGCTGTTGTGGCTCGCTCCAGCACTGAATCCGAATATCGAGCTCTTTCCCACGCAACTTGTGAAATCATGTGGCTCCAATCTCTCCTTCGTGAACTCCATATTTCACAAGCTTTCACTCCTCTCATTTGGTGCGACAATCTCAGTGCTACCGCTCTTGCCTACAATCCGGTTTTCCACTCTCGAACTAAACACATTGAACTCGATGCTCATTTTATCCGGGATCAAGTTCTTGCTCACCGCATGCAAATTCGGCATGTTTCCTCACATGACCAGATTGCAGACTGCATGACAAAACCGTTATCTTAGCACCGTAATCAGTTTCTTAGGGACAAACTCACCCTTCAGTTTGCACCTATGTCTCGTTTGTGGGGGGCTGTTAGAATTGACCACTGCCGGTACTGTTGTACCTTCTGTTTTATCTTACTGTTTCAGCTTTCTTGCTTTTCCTTCTAACATTTATGAGGCCTGGTTGTAATCTTGCTTTTCTCCCTAAAATCATTGTGTATTTTCATTCTCTCTCCCTCTCTGTTTTTCACCTATTTAAAGGTGATTCTCTTTTGTAATAAGTTAAGAAGAATAGAATATTTCTACCAAAACTTAATCAATTGTGACTCTGTGAGTTAGCGTAGATTTTTTACCTCAGATTGCAATTTCTTAATAGATTTTAGCAGGTCAATTAGTCATTAGTGGATTTGAATCGTTTAGGTTGCATATGATAACCATTTGGGTTTTGGTTTTTGGTAAAATAGATAACAAAACAAGGAAACTAGGTAGAATTAGTATTTATAGGTTTAATTTTCAAAAACCAAAAACCAAAAACCAAATGGTTACCAAACATGACCTTAATTTTCAGAAAATACTATGATTGTCAGTGCGTGGTGGAGTACGGTATACCACAAAATGAAGAGTTAAGAAGAACAATCTCAGTGAAATCTTCAAATCCCTTTGTCCCTTTTTGTCCTTTTTTCTAATTATTTTCTCCCGAAACTAACGAAATGACTCTGGCAATGAATCTTCATTAACTTGCTTGAACAATGTGTATATGTGGTGTATTCTTGCTCGTCAAATGTTGTTTATTTCCGGGGTATCAATTTCAATTTGGCGTATCATTTTCTCCAGTTGAACTAATGGTTGACGCAAATTTCATGATGGGTTTTTTAGGTGAATGTGGAAACTAAAGTAGTAATTGGAGATCCAAAGGAAAATATCTGTGAAGTGGCTGAGAATTTGCATGCTGATTTGCTAGTTATGGGATCCCGTGCTTTTGGTCCTATCAAAAGGTATGGTTATATACTATATTTCAGTTGGTCTGTGCTATTGTCTCTCTACTTTTCTGCAAGCCACACTGTAATTAACTAGTAATAGCCGTTGCTTCTTGGTGTGAACAATTCCAGCATTGTAGATTTAGTGAATCGTGATGCATGTGGCACCACATAGAAATTAGGCTCCGTTACTTCAGTCTGTACTGTGTTGCTAACTTGTCCACTATCGAAATAGTTAAAGATTCTAACTGTTTTGCTTAAAGTAAACTCCGATTACGTCATGGAATTTATGAAATGATTTGCTTGCATATCCCAAGTATTCCAGTCTTGCCTCCTAATAATAAGTAAAGCTAGAGTGACTTTGAAGATATCAATGACCTGATAGGTCTCAGAGACCTATCATTCACAATAACACCAAAAATGACAGACGCAGAAGAACACACAAGAACTCTCCCTCTTAGAGTAAACTCTAAGCCCAAAATACCAACATGTTCCAATGCCATACAAAGGCCTCCCTCTGTACAAGATATATGTGAGTCTTCCCATTGTTAATACGTATGTTAGGAAGGCAAGTTAGGAAATTCACTGCGGACAGTTAGTTACAAGTCAGAATGGTGCAGTTAGTGTGTGTGCGCTCATATATGCTGTCAGGGGGCCTGCTGTATAAGGTAGGTTTCTTTTGTAATAAGAGCAGAAGTGAGGAGGGAGAGTTTTCCAGCCCTCTCTAACAGCTAGGTATTTTGTAAAAGCCCTTGTGGCATTTCATCTTGCTCTTAATATCGAGAATTGTAAGGGAGATACCTTACAATATACCTCCCTCCCCATCTGGATAAAGAATCCTACACACCTATCCTATTACAAAATTGGGGACCACACCCATTCCACTAATGCTTACCTCCCTCAACACTAACTAACTAACCATTGTCTCCCTTTTTCCCACTCGCCCTCCAAGTGTATGTTCAGCACACTGGCGGTCTTGTGCTGCTATCATGACCATATACTTGTTTCATGTTTTATTATTTGTCACTATAGTTTGTTTTGTTATTGTATTCTGGACCTCTCTAGTTGATGTAATTTCATACATTTTGTTGGAAAATAACATTGATCGATTGTTGAAGTGAAGGGATTATCGATATGCCTTTGTGATCATATTGTTTTGTGCAGGATGTTTTTGGGAAGTGTAAGCAACTATTGCACCAATCATGTAGAATGCCCAGTCATCATTGTCAAGGACAAGAAAGGGGGCACTGCGTCATGAACTTAATAGGTACACTCAATACTTCATCTGAGGACTCTTTTATGTGTTAGCCTAATGATTTCTTTACCATCGAATTTTCTCTTATTCCTTTACTGCTTTTATTACATTGTTTTAGAGTGAACTGTAGATATATACAGTTTACTCTAAAACAATGTAATAAAAACAGTATTATGTTAATTTGAGATTGCTTATATTAATTAAAAATCTCAATCCGTTTCCCTGGGTTAAATGCCTTTTGATTTGAGGATACATATCACAGGTTCTAGTTGTGCATACATTTCCAATTTGATTATTCATACTGGCTAATTGTTAAGTTTTCTCCCGTCTATCATTTGTGCAGGTTTCAGTTGGTTACACTTAAATTGCTTACTTCCCACAGTTTTTTCATTAGAGAATAAAGATACAAACTTGATATTGGCGATCATATTTTAATTTAATAGATGCACGATGTTCATAGGGTTCCTTTGATATAAGAACAATCCATATGAAGAAAGCTTTTTAATTGGTTTTCCGAATCTTGTCTTCTGGTTTTTTAGATTATTTCTCCCGGGCAATGAATTTTCACATCTTTTGAATGTTGATCTACTATTATTCTCTAATTTTACCTCGAAAATGAAACCACGTAAATGTTCGTCTATTTTACTGGCATCACAATTCAGTTTGTCCATTCTGTGAAGGAATTTTTTAAATTTCTTCAGTACTGAATATTTATGAAGGAGATAATCAAGAGTTGAGTAAAAGAGATAAGATATGAACAAATATGTTATATCTCCTTGTTCAACCATTCACTGCGCTGCTTAACTTTGATTCTAGTTTCCAACATTTCTAATATAACTAATCATTATATATTTCACTTAGATTGCAGGTTTCTTTTTGTTATGCGTGCCTGTTACCGTCTTATCGATGCTCGCTGACATGTCGTATTCATCAATTGGATTGCTTTTCTGCTTCCGGTTCTGCTATTTTGTAATCTTCATAGGCGTTGCAGTTTCTTGTGCGTCATATTGTGCAGCCATATTCATTCTCGTCGGCAACCTTTCTAGACAGTAAGTTTCTGTATTTCTTAGGCTTCGCTACATCATCTGTTGTCCCTTTGTTTACATTCAAACCCTGTTTCCAGCTGAAAATTGTCCTGCCTTTTGTCAACTTCTACTGTACTAACTTTTTGTGTTATTCTTTCTATATTTTTTTTGGAAACCTGTTATTCGTTCTATTTTGTCCCTGTATGTCAAAAAGCTGGATTGAATCTTTTTGTACAGATATTTGATGTAAAATTCATGTGCCTCAACTCTTGGACATTACCTTTTTTTCTACCCACTTCTGAAGAACCGTGATGTCTTTTACTGAGAGACACGTGGCTCCTGTGTATGACATGTGACTTTTTTCTTTTTCTATATTATATTTTATGATTGTATGAAATAATTTTTTTTAATTAAAATATTCTCTGTCCTGTACTTTGGCTTGTTCTAGTAGTTTGGTTCTAATACTTCTATTTTAAAGTGGCTTAGTTCTTATCCACATAACTCAATTATGCATGACATATGGCTATTGAACGACGCCGACAGACCACATATCAAAGCATATCAAAGTGGTTCAATTGGGTTTCGTTTGATAACTATTTGGTTTTTAGTTTTTTAAAATTGTGCTTATTTTTTCATCATTTCTCTGTAATGAGTTTCACCTTTCGTAAGAAAATATTTGAATTATTAGCCAATTACTTTTAACAAAATAAGGAAATTTATAGGTGAAAGTAGTATTTATAGGCTTAATTTTTTTTAAAAAAATCAAATGGTTATCAAATGGGGCCTTAGACATCTGATTTATAACATTGTCATCTCGAGTATAGCTCTGTATTTTAGATGGATGCATCTATTTTAAATGTCAAATGTTAAAAACAAGTAGTAGTAAGAAGATCGAAATATCGAGTATTATTTTGAGGATATAAATTGAATGCTCCAATTATGTTAGAAAGGAATGAATGGGACAAAGATGTGGGATGAAGATTGAAGAAGCCAATAATTGGGATATTGTAATGAGAAGGCTCAAATACAAACAGTGGAACTCCCGTGATCCATTCACCACTCAATAATTGTGGACCTCACCTACTCTGTAGCTCTGTCTTTGCGGCTGTCTTCTTCTAATCGCTCCCCTGTGCTCTGTAGATAACAGTATATGCTCTTGGAATTAGCAAATATTTGATTATTCACAAATTTCAGAAACTTATTTTATATCCATTATTAAATCACAAAACTGTCTTCGTCTGAATTTTGTTAATTTATTATTGTTGGGTTAAATTATAAGTTTAGTCCTTAAACTTTTATGTCTATGTTTAATAGGTTTATGAATTTTAAAAAGTATCTAAGAAGTTCTTGAACTTTGAAAATGTCAAATAGATCTGTAAACTTTCAAATGTGTGTTTAATAGGTCCCTGACACATTTAACGTTTTTAAAATTAACGAACCTATTAGATAGAAAATTGAAAGCTTAGGGACTTATAAGACCAAAATCAAAAATTTGAGGATTTATTAGAACTTTTTTCAAGTTTAAGGACTAATTAGGCATAAAAGTGAAAGTTAATGAACTTATTAGACGTTTTTTAAAGTCCAGAGATCTATTGCCCAACAGCAAATTACCGGATCTCATGCTTATAATTTGAGATTTTGAATAACAAAATTGAAACTTTCCAAATGTAAATCAAAACAAATATAAAATTTCATGGAAATAAAATCTGAAAATAAGGGAATGATGTTTCAGTAATTTTGGCATATAATAGCCATCTGACAAGTGGAAATGGGCTCCATAGTTTTGTTTTGTTTTTTTTTTTTTTTTGCCTTTTTTTTTTCTGTAGCTTGATGCAAACAGCTGGATTTATGGTGGGCCTGGCCCAATAACAAAACAATTTATTAAGGCCCGTGACCGACCAGGTCCCGTGCCTGCGTACGGACAAAAATATCCCCACTGTCGTTCTTTGACTTTCTACTCCGTAGTTCACGAGATCATATTCCTCACAGTGGCATTTTCGTGGTTTTGTGTGAATCGGAGGGTATTTTCCTGTTCTTAAAGTTAAAACTTAGAAACTTCAAACTCCCCACTTGTCTTTGGATTCCGTCTGAAAACGGTACTGAGTTCCTATTAATTTGCTTTGTCTTCATTGAACCACTTTTTTTTTTTTTCTTTTTCGTCACTTTTTTTTTTGCACTTTTTATTACATCTAAATTATTTAGAGGGCCACCACATCACCATAAATATCGCGTCGTTTCAACGTAAAGCTTTTTTTTCTTTTTTGAATTCAATAATTGTTGGACCGAGGAGTCGAACTATCCATCTCTAAAATGATAATTCATATTTTATTTATTAAATTATGTTTGATTGACTAGCACAAAGATTCTAACATTATTGTGAGAACTATTTTCATATCTATTTTGAAACATAAACTAGTTGATATATGATTCTATTTCACGGACTTTTCACTTCACATAATTAATTAAATATCTTTTTCATACTATTGTAGTATTCAATCTTTTCCTTGTTTCACATTTTTAATAAAAAAGTTAATTAGAGCTAGCAATGGATTTGGTAACTTCCCTAATCTCATAATCTCATTCTTATAAGATCATTGTTTTTTAAAATAGAAAGTACAAATATTATTTTATATTTTTTAATTTATAAAATGCGTAATAAATAATACATAAAATAAGATACAATATAAACATAATCATTTTGAATATATTCTCTTTTAAGGGTATTTTAAAGTAAAAATTTATTTTTTTTAATTAAAATTTGAGAGACACAATAAGTTTATTTCAAGTGCACTTTCTAGTTATTCTAAATATAAAATAAAGAATAAAAAAAATAAGGATGAAAGAATTTTTTGTTTATCTTTCTTTGAGAGAAGAAAAAAAAAACAAAAAGGAAACTAAGTCTACAATGTGATTGTTATTCCTTTAAGTGTTAAATACATAGTTACTTACTAACTATTCCATAAACCATCTATTCCTATGTATCTTTAGCCTAAAATTGCAACTGCAAAGTACGATTGTGTTAAAAAATTTCTCCCTTTAACTTTATTATCTTCAATAATTTAAAGTGGCTGTTTTGTGCCATATTAATATTAAATTAAATATATACAAAGTGGTCCACGTTATTTTAAATAGTTCTTCATTTTTTAAAATCCTCAATTATAAGTATTAAATTTTTTAATAAAGACATTTCATAAAAAGAAGTTGTTTGCAAAAGGTTGATGTATCATTAAATTATTGTTTTGTAAACATATTTGAATACTTAAACATGTTACTTAGGCTCGTTTGATAATAATTTTGGCTCATCTGGATAACTATTTGGTTTTTGATTTATTGAAAACTGTACTTGTTTTCTCAAAAAAATTTCTTTGCAATGATTTTCACATTTTTTAAGGAAATATTTGAATTCTTAGTTAAATTCCAAAAACAAAAACAAATTTTTAAAAACTACTTGTTTTAGGCTTTCAAAACTTGGATTTTGGAAATATTTGTAAAAGGTAGATATAAAACAAATAAATCCATAGGTAGAAGCAATGTTTATATACTTAATTTTCAAAAATAAAAACCAAAGATCAAAAGGTTATCAAACGGGGCATTTATTTTTAGTTTTATGTTTTCGAAAATTATAATTGTTTTCTCATAATTTTTTTTTTACTATGGTTTTCACAATTCTTAAAGAAATGTTTGAATTCTCAGCCAAACTTCAAAAACAAAATTTTTTAACATTACTTTCTTTAGTTTTCAAATTTTAGCTTGAATTTTGAAAATATTTTTGAAAGTGGATAACAAAAGAAATAAATTCATAGATAAAACTTAAAAGTAGTGTTTACAAATTAAACTTAATTTTTAAAAACCAAAAACAAAAATTAAATGGTCATCGAATGTAGCTTTAGATACTACTTGACACGTAAAATCTAATTCGCACATTATGTAAAATTCAACACATCCATCAACAAAGACCATTCTTTGTATTTAGCCATTATTAGATTACATGGAGTTCCATCTCAAAACCAATTGGCAACGAGAGGAGTAGCCCATGTATCTTATAAATTGTGAGGTCCCTCTACATTTTTCCAATGTGGGATCCTCAACATGCCCCCTCAAGATGGTGCCACTTTGGGTTCACCATTCTTGGATCGGATCCTAATTTTAATTTTTGGACCGAATACCCGTTTGGGTTTAATGGGCTCTGATACCATATTAGATTACATGAGGTTCCATCTCAAAACCAATTGACAATGAGATGGAACCCCATGTAATCTTAATATGGTATCAGAGCAGGGGGCATGTTGAGGATCCCACATTGGAAAAATGTAGAGGGACCTCACAATTTATAAGATACATGAGCTACTCCTCTCATTGCCAATTGGTTTTGAGATGGAACCCCATGTAATCTTAATATGGTATCAGAGCCCATTAAACCCAAACGGGTATTCGGTCCAAAAATTAAAATTGGGATCCGATCCAAGAATGGTGAACCCAAAGAGGCACCATCTTGAGGGAGCATAGCCATCTCATATATTAATTATTATTTTTTTTTTAGCATAACAAATTTAGAGGAATGAAGATTCGACTGATCTCAATAAAGGTAGTACATATCAATTATCGCTGAATTATACTCACTTTGACATATATTAATTATTATTTATATCTTTGAGATGAATGAAAAATATAATTATCTTTCATTAAAAAAAAATCTCAAGTCTCACGTGCATTAACCTTAGCCTGGCCATTACATTTACATCCAAGTAAATAATTACATGCCCAATTTCGTAATTTCACAACACAACTTCGTATAAATCTACCACAGCCATGCAAGACTCCGGTGACCACTAACCTTCAATTTTTCTTTTCAACTTCCTCCGCCGCCGTCTCCCTCAACTCCGGCCACCGAGTTGAGTCCAAGTCATGGCTCTCAAATTTTCTTTCTTCTTCTTTTTCGCCCTTCTGGTTCTAAAATCCAGTGCTTCCGATCTCTGCGCCGCTGAGTCGGGCGGCTCCAGTGATCTCTCCGTCATTCCCATCTACGGCAAATGCTCGCCGTTCACGGCGCCAAAGCCGGAATCTTGGGTCAACACGGTGATCGACATGGCTTCGAAAGACCCTGCCCGAGTTAAGTACTTGTCGAGCCTCGCCGCCCAGAAGACGGTGGCGGCTCCGATCGCCTCCGGCCAGCAGGTTCTTAATATTGGGAATTATGTTGTGAGAGTTCAGCTAGGTACTCCGGGTCAAGTTATGTATATGGTTCTTGACACCAGTAACGACGCTGCCTGGGCGCCGTGCTCCGGCTGCATCGGTTGCTCTGCTACCACTTTCTCATCGAAGAATTCTTCGACTTTGGCGACGTTGGATTGCTCTAAGCCGCAATGTAGCCAGGTTTTTGTTTACTATTGTCTCGTACTTTGATTTTTGTCAATTTTATTATTTAGTTTATGCATTCTAAATAATATTTTAATATTTATTGTTCTAAAAAAGTGACCATTTTGATCTTTATTTGTAAAATTCTAACACAAATTTTATGAACAACAAAAAAAAATTCTTTTTAAATATAAAGTTATATAATGATAGAATTTCGAAAAATTTATTAAGTATAGTGTTGTGTTAAAATTTTGACAAAAAAGTGTGAAGAAAAGAAAATAAGAAATGGAGAAACTAAAATAGTCATTCCTTAAAAGTATAAAGACAAAAAATAGAAGTTTTGAAAGTACATCAATGTAAATTAGAGTACAACTTGTTGCGCACCCAAATATGAGGAAAACTTACCTCATGCCTGGGCTGCACCTTGTGTCTGCAGCCCATGCACGTGGCATGAGGTAAGTGTGCCACGTTTTTTACTTTATTTATTTTTTTTAAATTTACACTTTTGCTCCTTGTGCTGTTTTTATGTACTTTTTTTATTTTTTTAATTCATACTCTGCCCCAAGTTTTATGCAAATAGTTAAATTTAAAATAATTTTATATTTTCAATAAATGCACATCAATCAAATCACCAACTTGCATTTTTATTTATTATTTTTTCTAATTTGTAAGCTTTCTCCTTATCAAAATCTACTTCTTGGATTTTCAACTTTTTTATCAATATATGTATATACAAAATTTTAAAATTTTTAATTTTTCTGGATCAAAATCTACTTCTTGAGTTTTTTAATTGAAAACATATATATTAAAATGTGAAATAAATAATAATTACTTTTTAACTTATTTATCGTTTATACATATTTAAAATTTTAAATCTATCCTTAATAAAACAAAACATAAAATTTGTATAAAATGTTAGGGGTTTAAATTTACGCACCCTAAATTACCTTTTATAAATAATCAATTGAAAATTGAAGGTTTAAAATAACAATATAATGTAACAAAAAAAAATCATAACTAAATTATAAATAAATATTCAACATTAGTTACAAGCATTTCTACACTCCAATTCCAATTATCTTAATTTTCCTCCAATTCTCTCAAATTCCCTCTAATTCTCTTAAATTCATTTCAATTCTCTCAAATTTCCTTCATAGCTGTCTAATTGAATATAAATATTATATATATTTAAATATATGATGTTAAAACTTAAGAGTAATCAATTATACTATAATTGAGTCACGACTCACAATTAAGGTTTCATGAAATAATTTTAATAATTTAAATCAATTTACATATTTTTTTTTCAAATTCATACTCGCATCGACATTTCAAATTCTCAATTGACATTTATATGTAAATATTATCTTAATTTTTAGATGTGATGCTTAAAAATAGTCCATTATAGTCTAATTAAGTCAAAATCTAAGTTTCATTGGCTAATTCAAACAATTTCCATCAATTTCCATAATTTCCGTAAATTTCCACCGAAATTTCCATCGACATTTCCATTTCCATCGACATTTCCATAAATTTTGGACCTCGACATTTTTATCAACATCGACATTTCGAACCTTGCTCAAGAAGTAGATTTTGATCCAGAAAAATTAAAAATTTTAAAATTTTGTATATACATATATTGATAAAAAAGTTGAAATTCCAAGAAGTAGATTTTGATAAGGAGAAAGCTTACGAATTAAATAATAATAAATAAAAATGCAAGTTGGTGATTTGATTGATGTGCATTTATTGAAAATATAAAATTATTTTAAATTTAACTATTTGCATAAAACTTGGGGCAGAGAGTATGAATTAAAAAAATAAAAAAAGTACATAAAACAGCACATGGAGCAAAAGTGTAAATTAAAAAATAAATAAATAAAATAAAAAACGTGGCACACTTACCTCATGCCACGTGCATGGGCTGCAGATACAAGGTGCAGCCCAGGCATGAGGTAAGTTTTCCTCCCCAAATATTGTGTGAAAACAAAAAAGGCAAGACTTGGGTGTTGCCCACATCACAGCCATCCATTTTTTTTTTAAAAAAAAACCCAAAAATTAAAAATGGATAACTATGATGTGGGAAACACAGCACCCAAGTTTTTTCCAAAAAAAACCACAATTTTTTTCTTCTGTGAATTATAAAAGTAAAAAGTACATTGATTACAAATTTAAAATGAAGGTTTTGAAAGTACAAGAATTTTTAGGATTTAAACTATTTAAACTTTTTTTTTTGTTTAAATATCATTTTTATATCTAAATTTTTAAGAATTTTCTATTTTGAGTCATTGAACTTTCAAAATATCTAATTTGGTCTTAATAAATAAAAAATACTATTTTTATTTTAGACTCTACATTTTTCAAATATCTGTTTTAGTCATTGATTTTTTTTAAATACAAATTTTGGTTCTTATCTTCATTTTTTAAAATTAATTTATAATGTAACTCTTGTGTATGAATACTAAAGTATTGGCTTGGACATGTATTTTAATTATATAAATTGGCTTTTGGTTTTAGTAAATGAATAGTGAAACTTTGACTCAGTATAGTAACGTAATGACATAAACATATACTGAAGTCATATAGATGGCTAGTTGAGACAAATTTTGATACCTAGACTTTAGGTAGCAAAATAACAATAATAACTAAAATGATAGTTGTTTTAGAGGAAAAAAAAAAGACATTTTAAAGATTCAATTGATGACCATAATTAAATTTAATCTTTTGATAAAATTTTCTTACTTAAAAATGACACAAAGGATGAAACCTCTTACTCTATAATTAAATTGCTAAATTATGTTAAATTTAATATTTTATTCATATTCTCAACAGGTTCGCGGTCTTTCCTGCCCGACCACCGGCAATGTTGATTGCCTATTCAACCAAACATACGGCGGCGACTCGTCGTTTTCAGCCACCCTGGTTCAAGACTCTCTTCGCTTGGGCACTGATGTCATTCCAAATTTCTCCTTCGGCTGCATCAGCTCTGCCTCCGGCAGCTCCATCCCGCCGCAAGGCCTAATGGGTTTGGGTCGAGGTCCTCTCTCTCTCATCTCACAATCCGGTTCACTCTACTCCGGTCTGTTCTCCTATTGTCTCCCAAGTTTCAAATCCTACTACTTCTCCGGTTCACTCAAACTCGGCCCGGTTGGCCAACCCAAGGTAATCCGAACGACCCCACTCCTCCACAACCCTCACCGACCATCCCTCTACTATGTGAACCTAACCGGAATCAGCGTCGGCCGGGTTCTTGTCCCAGTTCCACCAGAGGTCCTCGCCTTCGACCCAAACACCGGCGCCGGAACCATCATCGACTCGGGCACGGTAATAACCCGGTTCGTGTCCCCGGTCTACACAGCGGTTCGGGACGAGTTCAGAAAGCAAGTGGGCGGTTCGTTTTCGCCTTTGGGGGCTTTCGACACGTGTTTCACAACGAGCAATGAAGTTTCGGCACCTAGCATTACGTTCCATTTCACAGGATTGGACTTGAAATTGCCGATGGAAAACAGTTTGATTCACAGCACCGCCGGTTCGTTGGCTTGTTTGGCGATGGCGGCGGCGCCCAACAATGTTAACTCTGTGCTGAATGTGATCGCCAATTTGCAGCAGCAGAATCATCGGATTTTGTTCGATATTGCCAATTCTAAATTGGGGATTGCTCGAGAGCTCTGTAATTAAGCAAATCAATGGCGTCTGGGAATTTACTTCTGGGTTTGAAAGAGTGGAACTCTGGAAGATAAAGGAACTTATGAATAATTTGAAAAGTGTATGAATATTATTAGAATTGAATTGAGAGTTTGTTTGAATGAATTATGAGAGTGTGTAGTTGTTAGTTAGCTGTCTGAGTTTGTTTGATGACAAATCAAAAGTATGGTTAATTAATGTATTTTTCTAAAGATAAGTGGTTTCAGCATCCATTTTAACGGGCTTGGCCCAATGCCATTTTGGGCCGAAGGTTCACGAATTGGAAATTCCTTTTTATGTTGTTTTTTGGGTGTGATTATTTTCTTTAACAGAATGTATATGTGGGAAGAGGTTGCTGTGGGTTTTAAGTGGGAGATTAAAAACAAATATAAATGCGAAGTAAAATTAGTTATGTGAAAAGAGAATTTATTAACGATGGCTCAATTGATAAAAATGAGAATGATGTTTCATACACTTTCAAAAGAAGGTCAATAGAAATGATTTCAATTTGAGTATGAGTTACATATGGAAAATCATTTTCTATTCATAAGAATGAATGAAATCTAGTGTTAGTCAATGGAAATATTCTAATGGCTTGACCTATTGTTTGAAGAAGGTAGTCTCCTACCCACCACCATGTAAGATCAAGAAGTGATCACTCAATCTTGATTAGACAAGCCAGCCCTCCAAAAGTTGACTAGGGCATATGAGAAATTAGGGACAAATTCAAGATACTCAACTGGGAATGGAGATTGTTGAATGAGAAATTTCGGCCAATTACCAATCGTTACCTTAGTATTTATAAATTAATGACAAAATTACATATTATTAAAATTGAGACCAATTATGAATTGACATGTGTCCCAAATTTAATTTGAAGACAAGAATTGATAAATCCTAAAATTATAAGGCCATATATCTTCATTATGACCATTGAATCAAATAATTAAACTTAATTTGGTTAAATTATGTCATATGGTATTTGGGTTAAACTTAACTAAAGCCCAAATTCTAAATGATTTAGTTCAAAACTAACAAAACTCAGTCCCAATGGTTGAGCCCAAAAACAGTCAGACCTAAGCCCATATGGAGCCTTAGGGAACTCTATAAATAGAGGGTTCCCCCTCATTTTTAGGGGGCAGAATGTTAGACATTCAGAGAAGAAGAACATTTCAGAGGTCAGACATAAGTTTGAAGTTTCCTGAAGATTGAATTTCGAAGACCTGAAGACAGAGTTTAATTCTTCCTGAAGATTGAAGGATGAAATAAACTATTCTTGAAGATTAAAGATTGAAACTAAAGTGTCTTGAGGGTTGAAGACTGGAATTAAAACGTCTTGAAGACTGTAGATTGAAATTAAATCTTCTTGAAGACTTCAAAGATTAAAAGCTTCATGAAGACTTGAAGACTGAAATGAACTTAAATCTTCTTGAAGACTGAAACTAATTGAAATTCTTCTAACAAGCTGAAGGTATTCTATAAGCTAAAAGATGAAGACCTTCTATAAGCTAAAAGCTGAAGACGTTCAAAAAGCTACAAGCCGAAGACCTTCAATAAGGTACAAGCTGAAGACCTTCAACAAGCTCGAAGCTGAAGACATTCTACAAGTTCAAAGTTAACTATTCAACCTCGAGAACAAGTGTTCCAACCCTTGAGTCAAGTATACATACGAGAGAAAGAATCAGATAACCATATATTAGAGATTGTACTCCACTATACTACATAAATCAACACAAATTCAAGTTCAATCCCACAAATTAAATTTCTCCAGAAATTTTGTCGAATAGAGACCAATGCAGTCACATCCATCATCAACTCACACTATAAGAATGACATAAGGAAAAACAAAATGTCATCGGAAATGACATTTAACTCTAAAAACTAAGCTATTTTCTTAGAAAGTGAGTGTTTAACGTTATAATTCATGTCATTTAGGGAAAATTTAAGTAAAAACAAGTTTTGCATGTGTTTGAGGTGTTGATTTTGTAAAAATAAGTTTTTAGGTGTATTTAGAGTCATTTTTGTTAAGAAAGTGTTAATTTTTGTTGATTTTGTGTAGAGGCTGAAAAAGAACCCAAATGCGCCCACATTCTGGCTGCAACTGAGGCAAAAGAAAGATGATGCAAGAGATATGCGACCAGGATGCGCTAGCAATTGAGAGCAGAAGCCAAATTCTAATTGTTGCAGGAAAAACTCAAAATGTGCCCAACTATGCGGCCACAAAGGCTATTTCGACAACAATACAATTGTGCTCAACTATGCGGCTGCATCTAGACCTTTTTGGCAGATTCTCCCAGATTTGCGAGATTTACAGATAAAATTAGATAAAATCAAATATTCTCAATCAAATCTCCGAGGATCAAGGGATATGATTGACCAAGCCTCTCCACACTGATCTCGACAGCAAACCCTAGACCTTGAGGTCTATAAAAGACGGTTCAAGCTTCAATTTCAAGAGAGCTCGGATTTCTATCTTCCAAATTTTGCAGTTTTCTTTTCAGCCGCCATACCGAGTATCCCCCAAGTTCTATTCATACTTCATTTGGACACGAACTTCAAAAGAAGGGAGGGTAAACACTTGTTCTCCTCGAAAGAGGTTGAACAAAGTCAGAAAGAAGGAACAAACTTTGGGTTCTTTATCGCTTTCATTTAAGTTTTGTACGTTCTGTTTTTCTTTAAAGTTTAGCTACTGTTTTTATTCTTTCATCAAGTTGTAAGTTTCTGTTTCTTTATTACATTGCAAGTCTTTAAGTTGTAATTCAAGTTTTGTTTAATTCCGCATTTAATTTAATGAAGTTCATCTTTTCTCATTTAAGTTTTCTTTTTATTTTCTGCACTTTAGTTTTCTTTTCAATGAGTAGCTAAATCCTTGGAAGGGATACAATGAAG
This sequence comes from Trichosanthes truncata, assembly GCA_033996785.1. Classification (NCBI taxonomy): domain Eukaryota; kingdom Viridiplantae; phylum Streptophyta; class Magnoliopsida; order Cucurbitales; family Cucurbitaceae; genus Trichosanthes; species Trichosanthes truncata. The sequence goes on from JAWPNB010000010.1 coordinate 3,809,607, forward strand.
TGGATACCCTAAAAAGGAGATAAGCCCCGCTATGTGATTCAAGTAACTTTGCTTAACATTTAGCACCGTTCGCTTTTATTGAGTTTAAGTTTCATTGTTAGCTTAAACTGATCACTTGAGTTAACATAGTTTGTGTGAGATTCAATATTGAAAGGGTTGGATCGAGCACGCGTTTTCATAAAAGCAATCTAGGAGAAAAGTGTAGACATAGAACTTCGCTTTTTGTACCTAGACATATGACAAAAACCTTTAGAATCATTGAGTTATGTTCCTTATTTATCTAAGTTAAAATTAGCCATAAACATATGTGTTTAATTGCTTAGTCTCCTAAAAGCACTTAGAAAAGGGCTGAATAGGTGTTGAACTCGATTCATGGTGTTAAGTGTCAGTTAGGGTAGGTTGCGGGAGCATTTTCGTAGCATTTTGTCTGAATCGCACAGAACTCGAAAGAGGCAGTATGCGGGCGCAAGAGGCAAATCTCTGAAATAGCCAGACCTAGTTAAGCAAGTATGCAGGCGCATGGTGGGCGCATTTTCTCAGGGTTGAAACAGATTTGAATTCCCTGCTTCTCATTACTATTTTCTTATCTTTTCTTTTAATTTACTTTTATTTTCATTGCACAAAACTCCCAACAATATTTTATTTACTTGGTTATCTTTGGTTGCAACTTGAAAGCACTCGTGTTGTTCACTGAAAAGCTCTTTGTTAATCGTTCCCTTGGGTTCAATACTTGGAATACTTCTATATATTACTTGTTGGACAGCGTGCACTTGTGCTTTTTTTTCCCCACCACCAACTACGTTGGGAGAACTTCTATCTCGATGCCGCTAAATGTATTAGGAGTAGCAACCTTCTACCTGCGCATGCAATTACCTCGAGGAATAAGATCCTTTGACTTTTGTAGTATGCGTTGGTAAAATACCAACATATGCCGATGCCAGAACACGTCGACATATATAGGTTTTACAAGTTGTTGTTCCTTTATGTCGACGCAATAATGCATTGGCAGAAAATAACATATGACATTTTTTATTTGCTTTTTTTATTATTTTAATTTCTATAATGCCTGGAAGTTCATTATTGAAATGTAAATATTATGAATGGTACCATTTCATTTTAACAAAAAATGAATATAATAAAAGTAAAAGTCAGTATATTGAAAAGTAATATTTTTATAGAAGTAATATTAAATACATTCACTACACCATAGCCTTGAAAGAAAAGTAATACAAGGAAAGGAAATCAATTAATTTAAAAGGCTTCCATTTTTGTCCTTGTTCGTATTTTTGCAAAAGCATTCTTGAAGATTACACAACTAAAAACTTGAAAGAAAAAAAAGAAATAATATGAAAAAGTTTAAACATAAATCACAAAAAATAAAAAAATTGAGAGAAAAATGCCTAAAAGTTTTTCAAAAGAAAAATGTTCCTAAGTGTCATTTGACTTTATAAGTCAAAGAGGTCAAAATGAACTTGAGCGTGTCGTAAGCAAGCCTAACGCACATAACCCACCTCCTGAAGCTACCCAAGTGTCTTAAGGATGCCTCAGTGCCCTTTGAGGCTAAAAAACTAGCTTGAATGAGCTTAATGTATCTAGCCTGCCCTTCGAAACCTTCAAAGTGGCCTAAAAGTGTCTAAAAATTGTCTAGGTATCCTATATATAGAGGCCAAATCAACTTGAGCGTGTCGTAGGTGAGCCTAACACACATAACTCACCTCTATGAAGCCACGCAAGTGTCTTAAATGCGCCTAAGTGTCATTTGAGGCTTAAAACTACCTAGAAATGAGTTGAATGCATTTACTCCACTCCCTGTAACTCTTAAAGTGGCTTAAACGTTTCTAAAATGTATCTAAGTGTCTTATGGAAGCCAAACTGAGCTTGAGCATGTCGTAGGTGAGCCTAACACATAACCCACCCCCTAAAGCTATGCAAGGTTCTTAAAGATGCCTAAGTGCCTTTTGAGGCCAAAAACTAGAATGACATGAGCTTAAAGTATCTAGCTTGCCCTCTGAGCCTTTAAAGTGGCCTAAAAGTATCTAAGTGTCCTACAGAGGCCAAAATGAACTTGAGCATATCGTAGGTGAGCCTAACACACATAACCCACTCCTCGAAGCTACGTAGTGTCCTAAAGTTGCCTAAGTGCCATTTGAGGCAAAAAAAAAAAACTAGCTAGAAATGAGTTGAACATGTCTACCTTGCCCTTCGAAACCTTCAACGTGGCCTACAAGAGTCTAAATAGTGTTTAAGTGTCCTATAGAGGCCATAATGAACTTGAATGTGCCGTAGGTGAGCCTAACGGTCATAACCCACCCCCTCGAACCTACGCAAGGGTCTTAAAAGTGCCCAAGTGTCCTTTGAGGCCAAGAACTTACTCGACATGAGATTAAAGTATCTAGCTCACCCCTCGAAACCTTAAAAGTGACATAAAAGTGTTTAAAAACTATTGAAGGGTCCTATGAAGGCCAAAATGAACTTTAGCGTGCTGTAGGAACGCCCAATCATACATGGCATTTACGACCTCAATAGTAAAAAACATGCCTATAACACGTCTTAAATCCTAAACTCCTTAAGGAAGGTTCAATCATCCTCTAAATCGAATGTGCTTATTTATCCTTTTTGAGAACTTGATGAATAAAACATGTGCCTAAACACTTCTAGTCTACCATTTTGTGCACCAACTTAATTCAAACGTGCCTATATGGCACGTTGACAACGTAAGAAACTAGAAAAGTGCCTAAAAGGCATTTTCAGACCTTAAGCAAGGTTCAAAAGGAGAGTAAACTAAATCATTGTAATGTTTTAAAGGTTAATTGGGTGAAACTTGTGGGTTAGAAATTAAAGAAATAATTCTAGGCCAGTGCAAGTGCACACTATCGATGCAAGTAATATAAAATTAGAAGTATTCCAAAGTATCGATCCCACAGAGAACAGATATAACAGAATTTCAAGATAGCACAAAGATGTTTAAAAATTGCAACTAGACTAACCAAAGTAAAACAATAATCTGGGATGGTTAGTTTGCTAAAAAGTAAAATGAAAAAACAAATCAAGATATTGAAAATTGGGATTCAAGTATGATCATGCCCTTTGGTGAGAATTGCAACTCAATTGCAATTGTAATCGCGCCTTACACAAAATAGTTGTAAACCGAATAAACTCCAATTCAATTTTGATTCAAAATCCTTAGGAGGCTAAGTGGTTGGACTTATATGTCTATGGCCAATCGTACTTAGATAATTTTAGACCGCATTCTAGTGGTTTTGTGAGCCAGTCCTATGTCTAGGATCAAGTTTTGCTTATATCTAAGCTTTTTATCTGATTGCTTTTGCGAGATCCACCATCATCTAACCCTTTCAGTATTAGATTTAAGCTAACAAGCAACCCTAGTTGATCAATCCAAGTTTTCTAAAACAAATAAATCAACAAAAGCAAACAATATTTGTGTTAATTTGGATTGCTCTTACATATAAGCTTCACATTCTCACCTCTGGGCATTCATACACTTGAACCCCTAAGAGAGATTAGTTCATGGAGAAAATAAATAAAAAATAAAAAATTAATAATGTAAATTCTAAAAACAACCATTGAATTAAAAGAAGACTTGCTGCATAAATTAAAATTGATTCTATAAAACCCTACTGACTTGCAAAAATAAAGAGGAAAAGATAACTCCAATGAATTAATAAATTAAATTTTCACAACAAAAGCTAAGAAAGAGTTTTTTTGTTCTTTTTTCTTTTCCAGAACACCCACTGGACTCATGGAAAAAAAAAACTCAAACTCAAATTGAAATGAATCCTTATTGCAAATGTTCTCGGCTAAACATAGAACTTCAAGAACACTTAATGAAACACTCCCTACTGAAATTTAAAACACAACTAAACTAGAACTGCTGCTATAATGTTTATACAACAGAAAGAAAACAGTGCCAAACCTATCTTTCGTCCTTTTTAATCGATTTGCTTCAATCTCTTTTAAGTTGAGTTGAATCTTCACAACTCAAGAGGTCTCCTAGATTGAATTAAACTGGACGAATTCAAGATTGGAAGAACGTTGTTACAAAATAAAAGATGAAAACAAAAAAAAATAAAATAAAAATAAAAAACAAAATTGGACAGCAAGTTGAAGAATAAGAAAAGTGTAAAAAATGAGTTTTCTTCCAATGAAGAATTCCGCCTTCTTCCTTATGTTTCTCTTCTTTTTATAGTCTTCAAGTATCTAGGGTTTCTTCATTTTCCATGTATGGATCGATGAAAAAGTGCAGAAAATGGGTTTTCTTCCAAGCAGGATTCTGCATTCTTCCTTATGTTTCTCTTCTTTTTATAGCCTTCAAACATCTAAGGTTTCTTCATTTTTCATGTATGGATTGATGTAGGAATTCGTTGCTTGAATTGAAGAATTGATGCCAGAATCTTCTAATTATGGAAAAATTCAAAAATTCGAAAATCCCGTTTTTCCTTTTTTTGGTTTCAGATTGTAATTGACTTGCAATTTTTAGTTTTCTGCTCCTTGCCCAAATTGCAATTGCAATATGACTTGCAATTTTCCTCTTTAGCTCAAACTGCACAAATAACACATAATTTAGCCACTTTCCTACATGCATGTTTCTCTCTTTTCTAGTATTTTAAAGAATTCCTAACATGCTCAAAGGTTTCTTATCAAACGTGCTCTAATTCAATAAATTTTGGAGTTAAAAAATGATAAAGATACAAAAATAACCTTTGTTTATGAGCTAAATAATTCTAAAAAATGAGAATTATCAAAGGTTCTACTTCAAAATCTTTCTTTAAAAAAACCTATGTTCCAAATCTTCAAAAAAAAAAAAAAAACCTTCTTTGTAATGTACCATCAAAGCTCCTTTTCTTTTTCTAAAAGGCATATTCAATGGAAGAATGCAATATAAATAAAAAATTGATGCTTACAATTACAAAATGTGTGCATAATATTAAAAAATACTTACACATACATAGTATAACACTCATGAATTTCTAAAACATATGCAAATTTAGGACCAACATATTAGATAAAATTTATGTAAACTTGAAAAATATATATAAACTAAAAAACTTGCTAATTAACTCACTGACTCTAAACTCATAAACTAACCAAAACACACTTCATAATTTACAAACTCACCAAAACTACTTAGAAGCCAAAAAAAAAAAAAAAAAAAGTGCCTAACTCACTCTACATGACATAAACTCACCAAACTAACCATTCAAAGCCAAAACAAACAATCCTAACTCACCCAAATTCACTCTACATCTCACAAACTCACGGAACACACACTTCAAATCCTACAAACTCACATAAACTAATTATCCCTTAAAAGCCAAAAAAAATATGCTTAACTCTCCCAAATACACTCTAAATCACATAAACTCACCGAAACATACTCCAAAACTCTCAAACTCACCAAAACTACTTAAAAACCAAAACAAAGTGCGTAACTCACTTCACATGCCAAAACTCACCAAACTAACCATTTAAAGGCAAAACAAACGATCCTAACTCACCCAAATTCATTCCACATCTCACAAACTCACCAAATTAAACACACTTCAAATCCTACAAACTCACCTAAATTAATTAACCCTTAAAAATAAAATAAAAATGTGTGCTTAACTTACCCAAACACACTCTAAATTGCATACAAACACTCACCGAAATACACTCCAAAACTCTTAAACTTACAAAAACTACTTAAAAGCCAAAACAAAGTGCCTAACTCACCCTAAATGCCCTAAACACACCAAACTAACCATTTAAAGCCAAAACAAACGACCCTAACTCACCCAAATTCACTCCACATGTCACAAACTCACCAAACACACACTTCAAATCCTACAATCTCACCTAAACACCCTCCAAATATCACAAATTTAATTATCCAAACTACTTACGAGATACCAACACACATAACTCACTATAATCCCATAAAATCACCAAACTAACCCTTAAAAGTCATATCAAACGTGCATATAACTCACTCAAACTCACTCCAAATTCTACAAACTCACTCAAACACACTTCATACTTCACAAAGTACCATACATTTTAAATTGGCTCTCATGTCCATACTAAAATTAAAAAAAAAAAAAAAAAACTAATTGAGAAACAAGGTAACTGGGGCATAAACATTTGGAATTATTAAAATCGAAATGATCTCAAATTTACAAAAATCCACTGCCTGTCTCTGCTAAACAAGAGAAGAACTGCAATAGGTTTGAACCACGTCGTTGTTGCCGCTGAATAAGGAGAGACCAGTGAACTACGACCAAAGAAGGAAGAAACAGAGGGGAGTCGTTGCATACACGAAGAAGAAAAGAAAAAAGAAAGAAGAATGGGGAAGAAGAAAGGATCGAGGTTTTTATCGCAATGTTTCTCGACGCAAGCCACGCGTCGAGAAAAATCTGACATACATCGGGAGAGGTAGAAAAGCATGTTTCACTTATTTCACTTCTCTCGACACACGTCAACGTCGACAGAGACTCTGGTCAACTTGACTTTTCCGCCACATGGCAGGTGATGGCATGCACTCACATTTCTTGACGTAACTCAGTATGCTCTCGGTTTTAAAATTTAAAAAAAAAAAAAAAAAAAAAAAAAAAAAAAAAAAAACTAACCAAGTATGCACTCACCTTTCATTGGGCATAGCCGAAAATTCTTATAATATCATGCAGGCCTATCAAATTTAATACAAGACATGATCAACGCTTAATGCAGTTGGTCAAACTAAGCACCTAACAATCAACTTAATGTGATTACTATGAGGAAAGGTACACACCTGATGTCGTACCATTGCACCTTACACGATCTTAAGCACATCACATTCATACATTAAATGTGTTTGACACTTAGTTTGTTTGGTTCGACTAAGCACTCATTAATGACCTTGTCAAGTGTGAATCCACTTGCGTATGTTTACTAAGTCATATAGTGATGGTTATACTTTTCCTTTATGTGTAGAGGAAAAAGAGTTACTCAAAGTATGCTCCCCATTTTTTTAGAATTCCAAAGCAATAACTACAGACCAATCACGCCAATAGGAGCATGATTGAACTGGCATAAAGTGTATACCCTCGATCAAGAGGTCAGAAGTTCGAATCTCCCACTTCACATGTTGTCAAAAAAAAAAAAAAAAAAAAAAACTACAGACCAACCACCCTAACCTCTTCATAGGTTAAAATGATAATCAAGTATATACTCAATTAAAACAAAAATAAAACTACACATGGTTAAATTAAATGTTTGGTCCTTCAATTTTTAAGGTTGTGTCAAATATATCTCTGTACTTAAAAATTCATATAGATTCCTAAAATTTTTAGAATGTATCTATTTAGTCTTTGTACTTTAAAATGTTTTTAAATATAGCTAAACTTTTAATGTTATCTCTTATAGATTTAATGTCATTAACTTCATGCCTAAACCTACTCGAAATCAACTTGTCAAGTAGTCCTTAAATAAAACATATAATGTGCTTCATAAGCCTTTGATAGAGATAACGAACTATTAAATACAAAAATTGAAAATCTAGAGCTCTAGTAAAAACTTGTTAAATTACAAAGAGATCAAATAGACACAATCTTAAAAATTCAAAGACCTACTAGAAATTTCTTAATATAGAGAGACTTATCTTACAAATCCTAAAAGTTTAGGCCCATTTGATAACTATTTGACTTTTGAAAATTAAGCTTATAAATGCTATTTCTACTTATGTGTTTCTTTTGTTTTTTTTTATCTACTTTTTTTATAAGTTTTAAAAACTGAAAAAATTTAAACTAAGAAAGATGAAACTCTATTTGTAGATAAATAATGAGAAAATAAGCACAATTTTTAAAATTCAAATGAGATTTAGACATATGAAACATAGTAATTTAACCTGCAAATAGACAAAGAAATGGAAGAAAAGAAACATATAAAGTTACTCAAGCATCCATTTCTTTTATTTCTCTCATAAAATCAAAAGAATTACACGCCTACAATTTTCATGTTTAATTCAAAATTGATTAAAAATCTTCCTAACTTGTTCAAGTGTGACAAACAGGACCACAGTGAAAGGTCCCTGCCGTGAAATTGTCGGAATAAATCCTTTGTAAAGAGCCATTGGCCCTTCAGCCTTCACCGTCTTCATCGCACAGTCCAGCGCCCCACTGTACGGCGGCGCCGCCCCAGCCTCCACCTTCATATTCATAACTCTCGTCTTTATCACATCCACCGGATTCGACGCCACCGCCGCCACAAACCCCGCCGCGAAGCTCGCCGTCACGTGTGTCCCCAGCCCGTCCTTCATCACTCCCTTTTCCAATATCGTCTCTTTTATCTGATCGTACGACGCCAATTGCGCCGCCGTCACGATCATCGCCCGGTTCACCGTAAGCGATGAGCCGCGCCACAGGCTAGTAATACCCTCCTGCTTCGACATTCTTGTAATGGCGTCCACCACGCCGGCGTAATTCCGCCGCTGAGGCACAGGTAGCCGACCGTCGGCCTGCATTCGCACCATTGCGACGTCGGCCGGGTTCCCCACCGCCGCGCCAATCCCGCCGGCGATTAGCCCCGCCGTGATCTTCCGGGCCAGAGGCATGTTTCCAGAATTCGGGTCGGACCATTTGGTTTTGAGGACGTCGTAGAGACCCATCCGAGTGGTGGAGTAGAGAGTCTGCCGGAGGACGGTGGCAGAGACGCCGGAAAACAGCGCGGCAACGCCTTCGGATTGGACAATCCGCACGCCGACCGAGATGGGTCCGGCGCGAGGAGGTTGGGGCGGCGGAATGTGGAAAGATTCCGGAGCAAGGGTGGCGGAACGAGAAGCGTTGAAAGCAACGGCGGGACGGAGATTTGGGAGCGGCGGTTTCTCGCCGTCCAATTGCATTCGAACTTTGATGAGATCAAGTGGGTGAGTGGAGCATCCGGCAACAATGGAAGCGATTCCACCTTCGGCAAATCCCTTCAAACCCATTTCTGCAGAGAAATCAAATTTGGGTAAAGAAGGAAGAAGATGAAGATGAAGAAAAGGAGAAGAGAAAACTCAGAGGGAAATCTGGTGGGTGATTGAAATTTGGGGTTTTCAGAGAGAGTTTATATAAGAAGTCGGAAGGCATTTGGCGGCCGGATTTTTACGCGTGGCGGGTTGGAAGAAGATGCCGAGAAGCAAAACTGCAATTTCACTTCCACCATAATTTAGCTAATCAGTATTGCAATACTAATCACTATTACAAATTTAGTACACTTTTAATTTCATTCCATTTTAGTCTATGTATTTTGAATTTTATTTTGATATCTATACTTTTAAATTTCTAAATTTAATCATGTACTAAATTGATCTCTACAATTATTTTGAAGTTCATGAAATCAATTAAATAATAATAATAATTTTCGTGCAAAAAAGACATAAAATAAACATATTTTTAAAATTTATAGAGAAAAGGCCAATAGAGACTATTTTTTTAAAAAAATCCACAATAAACTAATAATAGAGACCAATTTTAAATCTTTATTAAAAGTACAAAGACTAAATTTAGACACTTAAAAATACAGAGACATACCAAAATGATATCTCTCATATCAGTAGAAAATATAATGGTGGCGAGGAAGAATAAGAGGAGAAATTATTCAAGATGGCCACAACAATAGAATTGATAGTTTTGTATCTTTGGATGTATAAAAGAGAAACGGTAAAAAATACTTCATATTTGTATCCCATAGTTATTAGAGGGCATGTAGATTTTTGCATACACATCAAAAGGTTATTAAGAGACAGACACATTATAATGATCTTATTGAATAATTTTTCAAATAATACCTACTAACTTGTGAAGATGTAAATATTGTTCATAAGAAAATGACTAATGCTTACTCACCACCATATAAAATTTAACAACTAATTGTTCTTTGAAAAAGAAATCCATCTTTTCTCTTTTCCTTTCTTCATTATTCCTAGTTGTAAAAAATATAGTAGTGGTTAGTAGGAGATATTTACTAATTGGTGAGGAGGTAAGTATTAGATTGAAAAAATAATTAATTAAACTATCAGTTCGACACAAAAATTTACAAACTTATTAGATATAACATTGAAAGTTTAAACATTTTTATTCTTTTGTTGAACGTAAAGAAAATTAAAAGTTTGCGATGATTATTATAATCAACAGTGATTTACCACTTTCAAAAGATCTATATTTGCATTTTTTTTTATATTTACAAATTAATTTTAAAAGATCACACATATTTCCAAATATCTTTTAAGAAATATCATTGCTATATATATATATTGTAATTATGGTTTGAAGGGTCTTTGAGGATGTTTGATGGCTCACTCTACTTGACTTTGACTGAATTAAGTAATGAAAAGAGACTGATACTAGTTTCCATGTGGTAGGACATGGGAGAATTAAATTTCGGATGAGAAGCTTGGACCTATTCAATTTTTTCGATTGAATCATTACTCGTGGATTCATTTAGATTTGTGAAGTTTAATGAAAATGAGGGATGCAAATCAAAATCATGACCAAATATATAGTTTTGCCAAATTACACATTTGATGTGTAAATTTGGTCGAACAGGCTGAGGTCTTGTGAGATATGAGTGGCTCCGAGTTGTCTAAATCCTGCAAGGTAAGATCTTGCATCGGTGTGGTGTTGTGATCAACACACTCTGATGTTTAAGTTAGTGTTTAACTAAGAGTTGCGTAGAGCAAAGCAGGACAGGTTTGCGTTGCATACTTAAATTAGGGGTTCCCTACATTTATAGATGTTGGCCCCCATAACTGTACAATTAGCAGGTTGTAATTCTTAGAGGGAAAGATTTTGTGTCTCAGCTTGGTAGCAACTGACTCGAATGGCTTCTTCCCCTTGTAGGTAGTTAGTCAGGCATCCTTGGCTCGACCTGTGTGGCCTATTAGGATGCTTTTGTTCATTCTAGGCCCATAGACCTGGGCTTGTCTTGGCGAGCTCGGGCCCTTGGACCTTGGTGGGTTTTCCCACAACAACAAATCTAGTCCCTAAAATTTTTAGATCGTGTCTAATAAGTTTTTGTACTTTTAAATATTTTTAATAGATTTGTGAGCTTTTAATGTTGTATCTAAGAAATATTGGACACAAAACTTTACAAGTTCAAGAACTTATTAGAAAATTTCTATATTACTGAGATTTCTTAGATACAATTATACAACCATAAAAAAGACCCAACTTGTAATTTGACCAATTCCTATTTTGACTCCAAAACCATAGTAATTGACTTAGTAGCTATTGGAGCCAATGAAAAAAAAAATAAAGAGCTACTGGGGAATAAAATTCAAATTATGGTGTCCACATCACATTATGAGTTTATTATTATTTTTTTACAAAAGAAACTAGCTTGAAGATATTTAAACACTAATATCTATTTTTTGGAATCTCTAAATTTACCCCAATTCTCCAAAATTGAGGAATAGAGTGGAGGTACGTGAGGGATTGAAGCTTTCTACAACATCAAGAATAAGGAAGATATTTCTAAACGTGTATTCGCTTTTCAATGATATCACTACCCATAATTAGTACAATTTCAATGAGAATATTAAACCATCACTCCACACCCACAACACTTCAACTCGACATAAGTGTTAATATGATCCTATAGATATTATTTTTCCTAAGGGATCAAGTATCTATGACTATCTAACATTTACGTTGTTGATACATGATTTGTGACGTAAAAAAATATATATCAAAGTTCCTTCCCTTCACTAATGTTTGCGATAAAAAAATATTTATCATACACCACAACAATATTGTAAGTTAAACACTCACACATCCTTTCTTTGTTGTGGTGATCAAACATGATAGTAGATTTTACAAACCAATTTTTCTCCCCAAAAGGAAATAGTATGCCTATTTGAAATATTAATCAATTATGAAATTTATGCATTTGGCAAAATAATAATAATAATAATAATCTAAATCTTTTCAAGGGCAAAGACAAAAGTAGAAAGAGCAAAATAAAGCATGAAAGTTGCCAAACATATAAAAGCTGTTGGGAAAAAAACTCTCACTATTATCTCAGGAATAAGCAAAAAAATAACTGAGAAATTAAAAGAAAACAACAAAATAAGAAACACAAGAATTAACATGAAAAACTCCAAAACTGGAGAAAAAATCACGAACAGAAAGAAATACTCCACTATGTGAAAAATTATTACAATCACAGAGAATTCTTTTTCCGACCCCAATTACAAAGAAACACTCTCTCAAAGCTTTATATCACTCACTTAACTAGAGTTAGTATATCAGGCTTAAAGTATTTCGAATTGGGATGATTTGAAACCAAAGCCATAGACTTCTTTTATAGTACTTGGATGTGGGATAACTATTATTCTAATATATTGCCAAAAAACCCTACAAAAGCCACATCCACAAGCAAGTTGTGCACAAAGAGCCAACTAAAAGTGGACAGAAGAAGCCCAATTACACATAATTATAGACCATGTATGTTATGCAACCTTAGACACCGTGTGAATGTAGATGTAAGATTACTATAATTATTTCGGGTTCAAATATATTTTTGGTGATTATAATTTTGTTTTCAATATTGTATCTAATAGATTTTTACGACTAATTCTACCAATTTAACGCTTACATCATTAAATGCGTGAACCTATTAAAAAATCATTTCGTACTCAATGTGTGAGCAAGTGTTAAATTGATGGAATTAACAACATAAATCTATTAAAAGTTCAATAACAAATTCGAAACTTTTAAAAATACATGAATTAGATAGTTAGAATATTGAAAGTTTAGAGACTTGTTACAAACATTTTAAAGTGCATTAGACTAAATAGTGGATATCAAATTCATAGTTTAACCCAATTTAAATTATAAAATTTTGAAACTTAAATGGGTGGGAATTCTATTTAAAACATTATATAATACATAAGAATATTTATTAATATAAATAGAGTATATAAATAAATAGTAACTTCATAGCTTGTAATATTGGTGTTGATTGGTGAGGTTTTATCAAATTATAGAGACCAAATTGAAACGATTAAAATTATAGATTTACCTGAAACTAAGACTACTATTAGGACTAAAATGAAACTTTAAAGTCACAAGGACTTAATCCATAGATACTAGATTGAAAATTTTTAAACTATAAGGACTAAATTGAAACTTAGCCCAAACCATAGGAACTAAATTAAAATATTTTAAACCATAAGAATTGAATTGAAATTTAACTCAAATTATAGAAATTAAAATGAAAATGTTAAACTATAAAGACTAAATCAAAACTTTGTCCAAAACTAAATTTGTAACCTTATAACCAAAAAAAGAAAAAAAAAGAAAAAGAAAAAGAAAAAGTAGCTTCATACACATGAAGTTAATATTAATTTGTGAGGTTTGACCAAGCTATAGAGACTAAATTGAATAATTTAAAACTATAGACACCTTATTGAAACTAAGCTTAAAATATATAGACTAAATTGAAATTTTATTTTAGTTCAACAATTGTGACTTGGAAATCAAACAACTTATAAAATGATAATTATTGTCATGGATGTGAAAACCAATTGTGGCCAACAACCTAAAAAGAAGGACAGCTTACTATGCCAATTGTGGCCGAGCCAAGGCACATAATGTTCCTTTTGAGATTACGATGGCTAAATCGTACGATCCTGACACTAATGTTGGGGTGAGCATCTATAAATATAGGGAACTACGCTACATTAAAGGTAAGTAATTCCAACCCAACTCTACTTGACATTTCTCCAACTAAGCACGAATTTAAGCATCAGACTGTGTTGGATACAACACTATACCAGTGCATGATCTTACCTTGCAAAACTTAGGTAATTCAAAGTGGTCCACATATGTCGATCCAACCTTAATCTACTCGTCTAGATTTAAGCATCAACCATAATAAATGTCTTATCTATTAAAGTATGCTCTGATTAACTTAAAAAATGTATAAACCATCAGAACTAAATTAAAAAAAATTTAAATCATAAAAACTAAATTAAATTTAATTGGAAACAAAATTCATAACACTAACTTAAAAAAATGAAACTGTACACCAACGTGAGGTTAGAAGTTCAAATTCTTCATCCATCTTACATATTTTTTTTTTATAAAAAAAAAAATAGTAGGTTCATAAAACGTGGATTTTTTTATTATTTTTTTTAGGTGAATAAAACGAGGAGTTAGTGTTGGTTGGTTGTTTAAAAAAATAAATAATTAAACCGGCGACTGATTCCATTCCAAGAAGAAGGCTAAAAGGGCGTCAAAGTCAAAGGAGTCAACAACTAATGGAGTCGCATTAGGGCATCCAGTCCTTCCTTAGACCCACCGCCGCCTCTTTCTTCTTCAACGCATCAGTCCTCACGCGTAATTGTAATTGTAAAAGCTTCTGCGACCCAACCAAACCTTCTTTCTCTTTATATAAATATTCTTTTTCACTTCAGCTTCTCTTTCATTCCCATTTCTGCGCCTTCTTCACTTCACTGCCCAAACAAGATTCTTCATCTTCTCAATTCTCCAGAACCAGTTCAGTCTGACATGGGTTTTAAGGGATTTGCCGAAGGAGGAATCGCCTCCATTGTTGCCGGATGCTCCACTCACCCACTTGATCTCATCAAAGTTCGGATGCAATTAGACGGCGAGAAACCGCCGCTCCCAAATCTCCGTCCCGCCGTTACTTTCAACGCTTCTCGTTCCACCACCCTTGTTGCGCCGGAATCTTTCCACATTCCGCCGCCCCAACCTCCGCGCGCCGGACCCATCTCGGTAGGCGTGCGGATTGTCCAATCCGAAGGCGTTGCCGCGCTGTTTTCCGGCGTCTCTGCCACCGTCCTCCGGCAGACTCTCTACTCCACCACTCGGATGGGTCTCTACGACGTCCTCAAAACCAAATGGTCCGACCCGAATTCTGGAAACATGCCTCTGGCCCGGAAGATCACGGCGGGGCTAATCGCCGGCGGGATTGGCGCGGCGGTGGGGAACCCGGCCGATGTCGCAATGGTGCGAATGCAGGCCGACGGTCGGCTTCCGGTGGCTCAGCGGCGGAATTACGCCGGAGTGGTGGACGCCATTACAAGAATGTCGAAGCAGGAGGGTATTACTAGCCTGTGGCGCGGCTCATCGCTTACGGTGAACCGGGCGATGATCGTGACGGCGGCGCAATTGGCGTCGTACGATCAGATAAAAGAGACGATATTGGAAAAGGGAGTGATGAAGGACGGGCTGGGGACACACGTGACGGCGAGCTTCGCGGCGGGGTTTGTGGCGGCGGTGGCGTCGAATCCGGTGGATGTGATAAAGACGAGAGTTATGAATATGAAGGTGGAGGCTGGGGCGGCGCCGCCGTACAGGGGGGCGCTGGACTGTGCTATGAAGACGGTGAAGGCCGAAGGGCCAATGGCTCTTTACAAAGGATTTATTCCAACGATTTCACGGCAGGGACCTTTCACTGTGGTTTTGTTTGTGACACTTGAACAAGTCAGGAAGATTTTCAACCAATTTTGATTTGATGATGACCCGAATTGTGGGTGTTTATATTTTATAGATTATTCCTAGATTCTTTTAACATTTCGAAAACACTATTTATTATTATTATATTTTTTTGGGGTTCAAAGCATATGGGTGCATAGATTTCAATCTGTCTTTAATCTAACTATATAATGTCGTTGAACTAAGATAAATTATATGACAACTTGAATTATGATCAAGCTCTCAATTTTTTTGTTGAGTAGAAATTTGAAATTCTGATTTTTTGGTCAAAGATATATGTTTTAACTTTTAATCATTTGAGTTATGCGCACATTGACTTTTAATCTCATCGTTCAACCAGCAAACTTAAAATTAATTGAAAATGGAATCTCACGTATGCTGTAGGCATAGCGACAATCCTTCCTATACAAGCTTCGATCTATTCACTGAACAAGAAAGAATAGAAACCAACAAGGCAAATAAATTCAGCAGCTTTGATCAAGAAACTGGTTCCATCTGTACATCTTGACCTTCTTTTTTTTTTTAATTCAGTGTGAAGGGTTCTTCATTCCACTGTTTGTAACCTCAGAATCAATATTGAATCTCATTCATTTTCAAAAGGCCATAATAACTCAGAACTCCAAGGATATCTTAAAACACTCCACTAGTATCATCTAGTAATCGTCCTTGGAGTTGCCACAGGTCTGCTGCTATCCTGTCCAGTACCTTTTTCTGTATCAAGGCTTAGATGACTCTCTGATCTTCCTCTATCCAAAGTGCTCTGGCTCTGGCTTTGGCTTCCTGTTCTTGCTCCTTTATCTGCATCTGATTTTCGGGGATGGCTGCCTTCGGTTCCCGCTCTCTTATCCGAGTCCTGATTAGATTGGAGATTGTTGGCTGCCCTGCCTGTTTCTGGATTTCGCATTGACTGAACATCAGACCCTTTAGTGTCATCTGAATTTTGGACTGAGCGCTGAGCTTCAAGTCCTCTGCCCCTTTCGAAATTCTCGAATGGTTGAGCTGAAACTCGCCCCCGGTCCATATTCTGGAGTTCATTTGCTATCTGGCTGCGACGCTCCTTCAAAAAGTTGAGTCTGGTCGTCAGTTTTGTCAGTGCTGAAGAAGTATGATTTGGACCCTGCTGATACATAGACAAGACGTTAGAATAACTACATCTGATCATGTTTGACTACAAAGAAGTTCAACGATAACTTGGCCCTTGTGACAGAATAAGTGATTATCTCGACAAGCAATTTGGCATCCATCATTGCTGCTATCCACTAATCCAGCAAACGCATACAAAACATGCAACTCACACGACACTGTTATCATTTTTACAATGCATAATCGACACATACGAAACATTTGTTTTGCGGAACTACATTTCAGCATCATACTCCAAAGCCCCAAATGATTTATTAATAATAGTAATACAAAACAAGCATTAAAACGGGGCAACAGTAGATTTCAAAACAACCTACCTCAACCCTCGCACCAGTCCTCTTAGGATTGGTTAGACCCGTTGGCCTTGCTGGTAATGCCTCTGAAGCAGATAAATTGGTTGGCAACCCAACTACTCTGACAATGGAATTACGAGAATCTGGATGCTGGTGTAGAGAGGAATATTTACTCGTGGAAGATGATGATTCCATCTTCTTTTCATTGTCACTTTCTGCATGACCTGAAAGAATATCCTGCAAAACCACAACAGTGGACTTAAATGAACAATGTATTGACAAGCTAGATGGCAAAACGCATTTCGAGAATTGGACTGAGCAGATGAGGTGCCTAACAACAAAATTTGAGGCAGGAGACGTGCTTTGAGAATAACAACATTATAGTAGTATTTTAAGAACTCGAGGACACAATTGTACAACCTATAGAACATATCCTATTCAAGTAAGGTTGTCGTAGTGACAGTATCTATATCAGTAAAGAGTTATAATTAGGAAAGTAGGGATTATCTCTTATCAAGTAAGTTCAATCTTGATCCAAGGACAAGGCCAGAATGAACCATCTCATTAATAGAAAATAACTCTACAATTGACAAGAATAATCTCTGAGCAAAGATCAATTTCAGTGGAAGGAAAGAAACAAACAGTAGATAGTCCAAGTCCTAAACTGTGAAAATATCAATTAAATTTTAGTCGAAAGTGCCAGAGACAAGCAAATAGAAAAGGTACAAACTACTAAATAAATGTGATTTACCTTATTTCTGGAGTGTTCAGAATGCGAAGGGGCTAAAGCTCCAGCATCCTTCTTGTCCTTCCTGTACCCATTGAATCGTTAATCTCACATGAATGATTACTACCACATAAGAAAAGGTTGAAAAAAATATGAACATTGACCTGTGTAAAAAATATCATTATGACATGGTTATACAAAAAAAAGAACTTTCAGTAAAGAGAAACCTACAATTTTGTTTGATGATTCTGTCCTTGTTGGGTGACATTACGTGAGTCAGATGACAGATTATTTTTCTGATCACGTAGCCTATCAAGCTGTCCTTCAAAATCATCCACCATGTTGTTTAAATTAGCAATGTCTTTCTCTGCTTGATCTATTTCTTCAAGATCTGCCTTTGTCTAAACGAATAGCTAACACATTATAGCATTGGCAATCTGTCACATAATCCTACTAGATAAAATTAAAAGCATTAGACAAACTGACCTTTTCACTAATATTAGCTAAATTCGGTAAGGGACCTTGAGAAATTTTAAGTCCTGTTTCAAGAACCATCCTCAGATGTTTCTCCCTTTGCAACTGTTCTTTTAGTCTTGCCACCTGAACATTCAATTCATTGTCATGATTAAGTCTTTATCTCATTAGTTATCTTTGCGACTTTAATAATCACTAAAATGTGACCATAAACATACTAAACTTTTTAATATAACGGTGGGTGTTCAAGCTGTCCACCTTGAATAATCCACAGAACTACAAATTGATCTTATAACATTTGAAGTAAAAAAAAAAAATCTAATTATCTTAGATATAGTATCATAACTTGAAGTATAGACTAAAAAGGTAACCAAACTATCAACTTGGTTCTCCAACCATTGAGTCAACCTATGGTAGTTAGTAGAAACAAATGCAAGAAAAATTATTATCTTAGATAGGTTACTATCACAACTTGAACTATATCCTAGAAGGTATCCAAACTAACAACTTGTTTTTTGGACAATTGGGTCAACCTATGATAGTTTGCACAAATACAAGAAAAATTAGCATTATTGCTAACCAGAAAATGAAAAGAAAAGTGGAATGTTTTCAAAGAGTCACAAGGGTTGCAATTTTCAGTTCCATTGACTTAGACACATCAATCACATTTAGAGAATTGAAGAACATGAAACTAAGAGCGAAGGGATTAATGGCCCATGAAGAGTTTACTTCTTGCTCAAGAGTTAGACGACGCTCCTGCAAGACCTTCTTTCGGTTTTCCAGACTGGATTGCAGAACCGCATTTTCTTTAGCCTGAAATAAAAAAAACATTGAATTAATATAAAAATTGAAGAACCAGAAATGAAACATCTAGAAAAAAGGCACTAAAAACTTTTACCTCCTCCAAGATTTTATTTTGCAGTTCACATTTAGTAGCCTCAAGTCTCTGGATTTCAACCCTGAAATAAGTACAAAAAGTTAAAGCATATTTACAAGACACGGGATAATGAAAAAAAAGAAAGTGCAAAAATAATCATTTCCCAAGAAGTTCAAGGTCAAGACAAGTGATACTGTAATTATTTGAAAAGACTAATATAATCATGATATAACTGACGACTTAGCAAACATATATACAAAGGAAAAATCTCGTGAAATATAAACCCTCAATCCAAACGATATCACCTGCCCCAAAGCATTTTCAATTCATATCTTTGGACTTGACTTAAAAAGTTCAGTGTAACGAAGTCATTAAGAATTACAAGGATCTGAAAACCAAGAAATGACATAATCAGGGAAACCATATAGTCTGATATTTACCTATACCAAAATGCAAAAATTTCAATGGAAAAATTGATTGTGAACAACCATTCCCCTCTAGGTATATAGGAAATGATACATCAATTTCCTCTTACACAACCAATTTATTTAACCTCCATTTCAAGCCATATTATTGTCCAAATGAGTGCCAAAACTAGGGAGAAAAAGGAAAACAAGGTTATTCCTCCACTAACATCCACCCCACCACCATTTGGAAGTTTAGAGTACCAAAGAAAGTCAAATTCAACCCTTGATCTGTGTTTTACAGAAGCATTAATACGTCAGACAAGCTTCAAAGGAAATTTCCATTTTGGGCTTTATCTCCACAGTGCACAGCCTTTGTAACAGAGATGAGGGGACTATTGACCACATTTTCATTCGTTGTCCTTTTGCCCAAGAGGCCTGGTTGTTTATAATGGAGCAACTAAGTTTAAAGATTTGCTTCCACCAAAATCTGGACCATTGGCTCTGTGAGGCGCTTGGGGGATTGTCTTTCAAAGGTAAAGCTAAGGTACTTTAGAATTGTGCGGTTAAAGCTCTCCTTTGGCACCTATTGAAGGAAAGAAACCAAAGGGTTTTTAAAAATAAGTAGTCCCCTTTTGACTATTTTGTTAGCGATGTCCACTTGTCCAGCATACTACTTCTTGGTGGTACTCAAATCACAAAAAGTACTTTTGTAATTATAGCCTCCTCATAACAATCAATGATTGGAAAGCTCTCCTTGTGTAGTTTCTTGGGCGGGTGTTCTCTCTACCCTAGCCTGTAAGATATCTTTTCTTTTGTGATTTATATATTTCTCTATTTCCTTTTCCCATAAAAAAAATAAAAAAATAAATATAAAAAACATCCCCCCACCCCAGCCTACCCCCCAAAGAAAAGAAACAAAAAAGAGTCTAAGGTAGATTAATATATATTTTACTGGTGTTGACAATTCAGACAACACAAGGATTCTTGTTGGATCATCACTTACTCTTCGCCAAAATCATAATCGACGGATTCCAGGGAGAGTTTCTTCTTTGCCTGCGCTTGTATCAAAAAATAAAGCTAGTTAAATTAGCTGCAGGAACATGAAAAAATAAAATGCTAGATTTAAAGAAACAAATGAAGAAGAAAATTCAAACGAATCTCTAACAACAACCAAAACTATTATGATGCACACTTCAGGAAGATGATGAGGGTTGAGCAAAATGGGATGCAAAATGCTTGCAGGAAAGGAGGAGAAAAAAGAGTGACGTTACGTTGTCTATGAAAAGTTTTACTCACAGGCGTACGTCCCCAAACGGTGAGACGCCTTGTCATGTGGGAACTTTTATTAGATGTAGTTGGAGAACCTTCAAAGCTTGAAGATGAACAAGGATCCAACTTGTGCATCATATTTGCTTCTTCGGATGCACACTCAACTTCACAAGACTTTTCATCCTTGATTGGTGAACTACCTCTACCTGGATCAGCTTTGTCCTGGACGCTCTCCTTGCTTTGAACTTCTCCATGTTGAGGCAAAGAAGTTTTAGGGGAACTTGATGAAAAGTTTGGCTTCATTCCATTTACATCACACACGTCAGAATTCTTCGAACTAGCACTTGATACTTCAGAACCCTGCAGTATAGTAGGAGCAAGTATTGACATCTTTTCCGACTGATACTAATTAAACTTTATCAATGGACCCACCAAAGTTGGAAAGTTTAAAAATTTAAAAATAAAAAAATCAAGGAACATTCTGAACCATTATAAAAGCAAGATATCATATTCAAGATGCAACAAATTTTGACTTGGGATTGAATTATTTTGCATCTGAATCAAGTTATTTGATATGATGGGCTGAATGAGCCTCTAGAGTGATTTTCAGAGATTGGATTTTAGAACTTTCCCCTTAACTCCTCGGGGAGTTTACTAAAAGAAAAACACAAATACAATATTTATAGATTTCTTAGACGTTCCCCTAGGCCCGTAGGAAAGTTCACTTCCTGTAAGATTACTAAGAACTAAGAAGCAAAGGTCCAACTGACTTACATTAGGGGGAGAGACAGTGGATCAAGTGAGGTTTGAAAGGGCATTTTTACCCTTACATGCATGGATGCTTTGAGCGCATCAGGAAAGGGGACCAGTAGCCATGGAGGGGGATTGGTTAGAAGCCTAGGTTGGAGGAAAATACTGAATAAAAATATTATAGTAGTGAGGGAGAAAGGGGTGTCGAAAAATTAGTATATGAACCGGGGCTCTTGAATTTTCTGCTTATTGTGCGTCTAATAAGATTTTACCTCCTGTTCTTAACAAAGAAATTGATAGAATTTCTAATTTGCTAATCCAGCATTAAACCTCCTCCACTACCCCCAAGGGTAAACAGGAAAGTAAAGTTTGAATAAAATAAAAGCTTGTTGTGCAATATGGTCAAAAATCAACTCTAGGTTAATAGTACAATAGGATTACAGTGATATTCACATTTTGTCAAATCTTTATAGGATGATGGTGATACTACCATTTTATCAAATTTCTATGTAGCTCAGGTGGGAAAGTATAGAGACGTGCCTTCTCATCATATAAATCATGCTCCTCAGAGTCAACACTCTCACTACAGGTTCCAGTTGATTCAAGCTCATCGTCTGTTGCTACATCGGAACCAGTAGCATCATCTTGTTCTTCATCATCATAAGACATATCATCATCACTTGCCTCCTCACTCTCACTTCCACTCTCTTCTGAGTCAGAATACAATATAGGGGACATAGAACCTTCCTGCAATCACACTAGTAACTTATGGATCTCAAATTACAAGGTGATTATTATTTTTTTTTTAAACATGAATATTTTAAAGATTAATAGACTGTGAGACAAATAAAAGAGCTTCATATTCAAAAGACTTTCATATTCAAAACAAGAATATTTTTAAGATTAATAAATTGGGAGAGCCTTTTGTAACCCATGGATTCTATATCCCTTTTGTAATTCCATACATCAATGAAATTGTTTCTTATAAAAAAATATTTTTTTAAGATTAATAAAGGTGAATATTCTTCCAACTATTTTGAACTATGACGACTAAATACATAGAATTAGATTCCTTGGATTATTTCAAGTTTTTTTCTTTTTCCTTTTTTCTTTTCTTTTCTTTTTAGTCATACACGTTGTTATAAGGGGAAAAAAAACATTTCTAAATAATATGCCTAATTCTGAAATATTCTTTTTTCTCTTTTTGGATCAACCATAAAAATCATTATTAGTCGGAAAATAAAACTCACAACTAGGCCAAGAGATACATACACGCGCATAGACACTCACAAAAAGAAATGCATTGAATCCACCAAGTTGAAACCAAACTTTTGTCCAAAAATGCAACATGATATGGCATCCCTCCTCATAACAGTTAAAAATTGAGTTGAAGTAGACTAAAAAAAAATTCTAGCTTTCTCAGCATATCTGCATCATACCAGAAATTTTGAAATATAAGAACAAATATAATAGTTACCCCAAAAATTTTGCCATACTCCTCCAGTAAAGTAATAACTATGGCTTGAGCATGGTTTGCAGCGGCAGCTGCACGAAGAAGTTGAATAGAACCATCACCTCCCACGTCAAAATCAGTTTCAATCTCACAATCACCAGCTAAAAGAGGACGAAGGAGTAAGGGGGCCATGCAAGCTGCCACAGCTGAAGAGCTCATTCGATTCTCAACTTTATGAGAAGCTACAGTTTGCATCATCATAAGAATTCTGTCGTAGGAATAAAAGAAAGAATTTGTGAATAAAAAGATGAACCTAAAAGCTAAATCAGTACAAAAATGTGGATGGAACAAAAAATTTACTTCCTCAAGTAGAAAAATGACGTAAATTTCACTACGGGATATAACCACGGTTAGATGTATTTTGTTGATCGCCAAAAAAATAATAGGGGCATGACACAAGAAAATCATGAAGAGAGTGCCCCACCAACGTCTACACAATGAAATTTTTAACATTTCAAGGTCTATAGCACTGGTAATCCCTCCATAAACTCTCAGAAAACTCATAATTTGAGAATAATGGTCATGGTCCTCCTGACCGCCACAGACTTTTGACAGCAGTATCACCCTCGTCATAACCTACTCCTCCAAAGATGCATTCAACATATCGTAACCTTAATAGATCCTTTTTGTGTTCATGCATAGTATATGGCCTGCCTCCACTTGGGGCTATGTAGAGGCCTTTATTTAATACACCTCCCCCATAGGCTTAAGGATTCCACATCCTAAGGCCTTTAGGATGTCTCTTTTGTCTTTTTTTGTCTATGGGAATAACTCTGTTTCATATCGGGGGGGAAAAAAAAAACATAACAATATCATAATAGTCTCTCAAATGGTCAAACCTACAGGACTATTAGGTGTAGTTTATTAGAACAAATTTATATTATACTCCCGAGCAATGCATGACTTATCTATCACTAATCACCGTCACATGTATCCAACGTTCAAGTTAATGTGTGTTTGTACAAACTAGCAAAAATATCAATCAAACCAGAATCACAATAAATCCTATGTACCAAATACTCCATCACAGAGAACTCACAAGATGAACATACTTCACAAACAATACAAAATTCTAAACGATGTAAAATAATCAAGACTTCAAATAAACTGCAATAGCTGTGGGCATTTGTTCATATATCTTATAAAATGGGGCATGGGCACTTGTTATTGGGAACACCATAAGGTGGATTCAAACATAAATTATAAATATAAGTTATACTGCTAATAATAAAAATAGTTTATAGCATACATCACCAAGGTTGATTTCCTCTCTATCAACTTTTAAAGTTAAAGTAGAAAAGAAATGCAAAATAGACAAAGCAAGGGCTATAGCTACCTCTGCAGTAAACGACGATTTGGTTCTGGAAATGTTTCATATATTGCAGATCGCATAGCATTGACTCTGACACCCCGATCAGTTTCTAATATGAAGTGTACAATACAAAAATAAGAAAAATAGTATATATTTTAAACAAATATTTTTAAAAATTAAAAAGAAAAAAGGAGATGGTTAGGAAATACAGAAACCTCAATGAAAAGATTAAAAAAAATAAAGAATAAAATATCCAAACTTTATTAATAACCTAGAGAAAGAGAGATTCCAAAAAGACAAAAACAAAACTATTAGATCTCCGATAACTAAAATTTACATTAGAAAGGGTAGAACACATAAGGATGTAACTCTTAGTCAGTTTTGGGTTGGTCAATAGTTGTTTTAGGATGATATTTCTTTTTAAACAAGAAACAAAACTTTCAAGGAAGAAATGTAAAGAGACTGATGCTCAAAACATACAAACTCAACGAGAGCGTGAAACATAAAAACAACAAAATTACAAAGAAAAAATAAGTTTTAGGATGATAATTGTACGTGGAATATGCAGAATATATAGGGGCAAGAACAATTAGCTCAGTGTGTCTATTTTGTGAGTTCTTATACACTTTGGGAGAGAGGTCGACCCTCTCAAATTGGCCAACAGTACATAGGTTGTAATCTTCCTGTTAAAGCCTTCTTACCCTGCTAGTTGTAACTTTGTAAAATCTAGTTTTTCATAGTGTGTGAGTACGTATGTGCTCGTGCACATACTAGTGATTTGATCAACACAAGGCATGTAATAGAATATCGGGAAAACTTAGAAAAATATGATTGACATTGTTTCCAGCAAGTTATCTACTTCAATGCTTTAACATCATCAAAGTGCCTTTTCAAGCTTCAGTAAACTCGTTGCTGTCCAAGGATGGTAACAGAAACTCATTTAGAAACGAAACCCGAACTTCCTTTATTGTTGTAAAGTAATCTTCTTTTCCTCGTATCAGAATCAAGACCTCCAGATAACTTCATCTAAACTCTCAACTTCATGCAAAGTCTAAATTTCACTGAGGGAGGCTTTTTAGCTCTGCACATTACCGAATCTTAGATTTGAGGTTCCCTTTAGGCCAACACGAAATGAGGGAACCTCCAAAAAAGTAAATAAATACAACTAACTTTTAACACTTTTAACTTGAGCATGAACATATCCCCAAGCCACCATTGAGGATCAGAACTCTTCCAACAAGATTCCAGCGAAGTAATAAAATAATCATGACTATCCCTAGTATGTTAGAGCCTAGAGGAGGAACGTCTCAAGCTGAAATTCCAAGCTTCAAGAAAACTAGGAAAATGTTAAGATATGATCCTTTCAAGTCCACGCACTTTGCTTTTGGCAAATTTGTCCAACCACACCTCAACCACTAGAAATCTACCAGTGCAACGAAAAACCACCCGCTTTCATAAGTTGACCAGGTAAAAGCAACTACTGGACCGATGAAGATCGCTCAAAGAAAGACTCCCAAGGCCCATTTAACTTAGAAAATCTTCACCTGCTTTTGGCAAAACCTCAGCCTAGGTGCAAACTTAGTAATTATGTTAGAAAGAAAATTTGAGGGAGTCAATACCCTCCTCAGTTTCTTGGATCAACATCAACTCCCACTCTTTTTCTTTTCACCGATTTTTCATGCAAATATTTTGATGTCATAATTTGTGATAATATCTTTTTTTTTTAATCTCAATATGTTAGGCTGCACAAGAAAGGAAATGAAGTATACAATACAACATACTGGCCTTATTCAAAAAAGGATCATTTCCTCTATGCATGAATACATAAGTGTGAATTAAAAACTAGAAAAGGCCAGTGCATAACTCCATAAAGACTATAAAATTTGGCTTTCTAAACAGAAAATTCATGCACACGTACGTAATTGGCTCCCAGTATATTTCACTTGTTAAAGACAAAAGGAAAACTGCACCGAGGTCCAAAGAGAGTAGAAGTGAAACCGTGTTAGCGTGGGAGAGGGAAGGTTAGCTAATGATTGGGATTTAGGCAGTTCAAAACTGGGATTTAGCCGATGTAAAAGAAGAGTGAGAGGTCGGAGGAGTTATGTTTAGGTACTGGTGTTAGAAGAGTGAGTCGCTCAAATACTCCTAGTTGTATTCTTTCCTTATTTTGATCAATGAAATTCAGAGGCTGGGTCCTATCAGTTTGTAAATTTCATTTTCTTTTCTCTCCAAAGCATTGACCCTAATAAACATAAAGAGCTGAAGTTGACAATCAACTTTTCTCTTTAACAAAGAATTCTCTTTCACAAAAATAAATAATAAAAAATGAAAGAATAAAAGCCAGATCAAACTCAAAGAATGACGAAGACCCAAACTCAAAAAAGTCTTTCGACTTCCTTTGAAATTTATAGAGAATTAGGCATTCATTAGTAGACATTTAGAAAAGTGAAAATGATAGCTTCACATTTATTTATATTAAAATAAACAAATTAACATATATGAAAACAAAACCAATGAGAATGATCCTAGCATATACAAGGCAAAAATTCTCAAGAATCAAAATTAATAAAATCATTAGAATGTAATAGTATAAACAAATATGTTTTAAGCAATATATGTCACTCCATGTCCACATTCTAGTTTAAAAAGTGCCACCTTGAATACTTTTTCATTTGAGTCTGTATTTTTATTCTTTCATCATTTCTAGTCTATGCATCATGATTTTTCATGCGAAAGAATGTTTGTTGTCCATCTGGTAACTTAAATTATTTAAGATATTAAAATTAGGTGCTCCGATGACTTACTGCATGCTTCTAGTAATGCGTTACAGCAAGATGCCGGAACTGGAGATGATGGTAACTCCCGGATGACATACTGAAATATAGCATAAAAGACATTAGATAGAAGAAAACTTCTACGGCAGGCAATAACTTCTTGTGAAAAATTTGCCGTCTCATTTTGAATAACTTCCCTACCTTCACGCAGTCAGCCACTACATGTGCATCTTCTTCTGGAGAAAACTCGTTTTTTCCTGTAGTATAAATAAAGCATGAACAAACAATATTTCTGATAAGGAGCTTGTTATCAAACTATTTTGATTCTTAATTTATAAGATTGCAATCATAAGAACCAATATGTTGTCCCCATTGACATTCATTTCAAAAGTCAAATTAAAAAGAATAAGAGAAGAGGACAGTAAGTAAAGCCAGTAAATAAATGTAACAACAAACATGCATTACTAATAGAAAGCAAAAGACACCAAAGATCACAATAGCAACAACCACCTACTCTTTCGTGCATAGTTTGCAAAGTGGAAGGTACATGTACAATTCATCCCATCAGTAGGTGAGAAAATAAAGTTGTGAATTTTGTTAGTAACTATGGACTGAAACATAATTACAACAGAACACTATCAACAATATAATGGATATTAAATCTAGATGATCATTAATAATAATCAAATAACTGACCCTGCTCATATTCCCGCAAACGATGTTCAACATCATCAACATCTGCAGCTTGTCGCAAAATGCCTTCTACTTTGACTCCTATTATTATAACTCAGATCCATTAGCACAAAAATTAAAAAATATAAGATTTTTGGCAGAAAGATATCATCATATGCTAGAATCTAGATTAATCTACCATGGTTTTCTATAAATCTAAGGGCTTTCTCCAGAAAAGAGGGAGTTCCATCCACATCTTCCAAAGCAAGCAAAATTGGTCTACCAAGGACTTTTGGTCTTCCAGGTTGTGGTTGGCTATCCTTCACTAGAAAAGGCATATAGAGAACATCAATAAATCAATGAGGCGAAGAGTGAAGAACAACATGCAAGTTATTGAAGTTGAAACATATTACAACCAGGCCCAATTAATTGAAGATCCAGGTGTCATACGAGAATGAAACCAAACAAACCAATCTTGCATATGATAAAGATTTTCTTTACACACAAAAAAATAATAATAAAAATAAAAATAAAAAGAATAACAAGAAACGAAACTTTTTATTGAAGAAATGAAAAGAGGCTAATGCTCAAAAGATATAAACTCCAAAAGAAGTGAAATAAGAAAGCACAAAAAAACAAAATTATAGATGTATAACTATTTGGTAAAGTTTTCTTTACAAAATTTCTAATAAGTATAACTATTTAATTAGAAATAAAAAAATTTCCATCATCAAGTTTCTTAAATTTTGGTATGTTTGCCATGCATCACTCAAAAAGGACTGCAAGTTCACAGTTATACCCAAGCAGAATATACATATGCTTCACGAATACAAAAGGCAAAGCTTCTGGCAAATGTAACCACGTGAATGATATACAGTCTTGTACATTCCAAAGGAAACTGAATCTGAAATTTAGCTTAATCACATAAACTTCTCATATAAAGTTTACGAGGTTAAGCTAATAGGACAAATATAAAGAGAATTGCACAAACACTGGAACTAGAAATAGAAAAAAAATTAAAAATAAGTGGTAACTAAAGACAACTAGATGAAAAAAGCATACACGTCTCTGAAGACCCATTATTTGGTTCGATCTTATCATTCTTCAAGATACCATTAGCATGGGCAGTACTAGGTGCCTGTGCCAAAGCATTTTCCAGTGCGGCCTTCCACTCATAGAGATCCTCCAATGTTTCAGCCTGCAACATTAGATAACACACGGTGCAGCAGACTGTGAGATACATACTAGATGAACAAAAACACCCTTCATTTATTTTTGATTCATTTCAAATTTTTTAACTTCTCACTATGCGTCCAATTTAAGTTAGAACAAAGTTGTATTGGAATGCAAACTACGCTTAGAGTGATTTCAGAATGCAATTCAAGACTTTAATATCAGCAATTTTCATGAATCATGACACTAATCTCCTTAATGAACTTAACAAGCAAACATTTAAGATAAATTAAATGAAAGAAGCTAAAAAAAATTTATAATGAGCATACGCAAATTTGTATGCCAAACCTAGGAAAGTGACCAAAATGACAAAACAGAGCCAAAAATGAAGAACCTAAAAGCTTGTAAAGGTCAAAAGAAAAGTTTCACTTCATCTAAAGAAATGATAGAAGGAAAAAGAAGGTAGAGAGAGAGCACCTTGAGTGTGAATGCCCGTCCTTCTCGACCATCAGGAAAGAGCACAGTCAAGAGTTTTTTTTCACTTTTCACAACAACACTTGAAAATGTAGGGTAATACCACTAAATTAGTTTGCTGCATTAGTTTCCTTGTAGAGATAACGCATGTACCATCTAAATTTAGAAAACAAGCTAACCTGCCTGAATTGTTGAGATCAATGCCACCGAGAGTCAAATTCACCTCACCCCCTTTCTGAGGAACAGCATTCTGAAAGGTAGGGCAACAATCGACTAAAAGTTCAAAACTCAAAAATTCAGAAGGAAATTAAAAAGATAAAGAATCAATAGCACATAATACACATGTATCTTGTGCATATATAATACAAAGTAAAAGTGATACCAAAATAGCTTCAGCTTGTTTTTATGTTACAGACAAACTACTAACTCCAAGTGGCTCATCCTCCTACTTGAAACAAGGTCATGAGGCTAGCTTTAAATCACCAGAAATTAAATGAAATTCAAAACCAGACTCGGCCGAAGATCAAAAGCTAGGAAGCACGGACACTTCATTTTAGGCCAAGTGTCCGTGTCAGGCACGTGTCGAACACGGATACGTCCGGACACGTGTCCAACACGCTATTTTACGTGTCCTTTTTTATTTTTATTTTTATTTTTTTAAATTTCGGACACGACTTGGACACGGCTAGACATGGCTTGGGAAATTTTTGAAAAAAAAAAAGGCTCAAATCATTTAAATTTAAAAAAAAAAAAAAAAAAAACAAACATGACATAAAATCATGAAATCTAAAACCCCCTAACAAGTAACCACACGCCACTAGCCGTCAATTCTCTTCGCCATTGTCAGTCCTCTTTACCACCAATTGTTTACCATTTAGAAGTATGTTTTTTTTTCCTTAACTTTCTATAAATTAAATTAAATTAGAATAAGTTAAACCTAATTAACTTGACATTTTATGCATTTTAGTAGAGTATATTTAGTATTTTATATTAAATTTATATATATTAAAATAATAATAATAATAAAAGAACGTGTCCATGTCCTAGTTTTTTAGAAATTGACGTATCGCCGTATCCTGTTGTGTCCGTGTCCGTGCTTCTTAGATCAAAAGATAAATGATAAATCTACGCCTACAGTAAAGCTACCTCTTCTAGCTCTTCAAGTTCAAAAGAAATAAGTTGAAATCCAATTATCCATATCTCTAAAGAACTATTTTCGAAGATAACCATAACAAGCTGTTAGGTATCCAAGAGGATTTTTTTTTCTTTGAACAAGGAAGGAAGTATCCAAGAGGATATTCAAATACGGAAATAATAAAATTGGTGAAGATCACCGTACAGGCAGCCGTTTCAGAGGGCTGTAACTCTCCTCACTCTTGGTCGTTACCCAAAATGATAACTAACTATCCCTATGCACGATTCCTTCCCACATACTCTCAGCGTCAAGCTACTAAGTTACTAACTGACGGCAGTACAATAACATAAACATTCACGATTGGGCCCTAACACAAGGATGATCAAATATAAAAAGGAAACCACTTACTGGATCACTTCGAAAGAAAACCAATGAAGTACGTGTTAGAATGAACCATCTTTTTTTCCAGGACGTCCATCCAATTCCTGATTTTTTTTGGGGGGAAAAAGGGACAATGATTAAGGCTTAATTCTAAAATCTTATCAATTCAACCAAGTATATTACAGGAGTAAGTTATCTCACTGCTAAAAAGAGATATAGAAGTTTATAAGTTATTACAATAACAGAACCAATAACTACAATCAACCAAATAAGATTTTATCGAAAAGATAGATGGGAGGAAAAAATCGACAGAAGTTGATCAACATAAAAACAAGAACAATGTATATGTATATGTATATAGTAGGAACAAATTACATGGAACTGTTAACATTTCCATTTTCGCTTTTTTTCCTTTCCAACTTCAAGGAATAAAAATCAACATGTGTCATTATGGTGAAGAATCGATGTTCTAAACGTCTAATATGAAAGGTGTATCCTCCTTAATTCTTCCTATTTCTTACTTAATACAAAATATTTCTCAAATAAACACACCTTTAGATGATAAGAAAAGTGGTCCACTCTTGAAAACCTGCAATACAGTTAAACACTTTAGGTATGTAGCTTAAAACTTTCCCCCACAATTGATGAAAATATAATGATAATATTCATATGAGACACCTGGTTAAAAGTAACCAGAAAAATATACATGAGAAAAAAATAACCTGCTACACGTGATAAATAGATAGCTATAATGATTATTAAGTTGCGAGCCTTCAGAAACATGCCCTGTTACCGGCTTAAGTCTTGGCACTTTTCTGATTCAATCAATGTTGAAACTATAGGTTGGTAAACAGAAAATGTTCTTTTCATTGTTAGACCAGATGCAATAAACGGTGCCGTTCAATAAATATCAAGGCCACTAAACGCTAATGCCCAAAACTCTTTTTGCCTAATCTCCTTGTTTTTTTCCTTTTTGTACCATTACATCTAACATTCACAGTGGCAGACTTGCTGAAAGTTCGTTCTATTAACTAAAAACTCTGTACTTTTAAACCAATATAAAGAACAGAATCAACCCTCGATTTATGTGAGGAATTACAGAACCTATTTTTTTCCACCTTGCCTTCAATTTGGTACTGGAGCATATCTGGCTAGCGCCAAGGGACTAACAGTAATGCCTCGGGCCCAAAATTTAGACCAAGATTTGAAATTCAAATTTGGCACATAGCAGCTCGTCATTTTGTTGCATCCCCTACAACCTGGACGCTATCTATTGACTTGATCTGCTTTTAATAATGAAAATTGTCCTTACAGATCAATTCAGGTCTTTTCAATATGTTTTGTCCTTACTCATATGCTTCTTAGGAAAATTTTCTAGAAAGTCACCCACATTAAATTGTTCCAAGTCAAGCACCTTGTTAATATAGGTAGTGACTATCAATTCTAAGTCTTTCTTAACCATGCTTACATAGCTTCACGATCTCTTTCTTTCTATTGTAATGTTGATTCCTTAATGTACCCCTCCTCTAGTTATTAGGTGCCACACCAACACTCAACTATTGCAACATACCATATAATTCTTAGCCGTTCTTTGGAATCTTCCAGTACGGAGTGAATGTTATGCTTTTACAAATATTTTTCTAGGGCTCAGGCGGTTGTCTTCTTTCTTTCCTGCATGAAATTTAATTCCCTTTTCCTCTTTTATGTTCCAGCTGAAAGAGTTTTCTGTAACTTATATTCGATTTGGATAGACGCTTTGTTCCTTCTCCCATTATGAAATAAATTAAAATAAAAATAAAAATTCAATTCCCTCTCTTAGATTACATGGGATTTCATCTCAAAATCAATTGGTAATGAGAAGAGTAGTTTATGTATCCTATATATTGTGAAGTCACTCTTCATCTTTCAGATGTGGGATCCTCAACATGTCCCCTCAAGATGGTGTCTCTTTGGGTTCATCATTCTTGGGTCGATCCCAATTTTTTGATTGAATATCCGTTTCGATTTAATGGGTTCTGATACCATATTAGAGAAACATGAGGTTTCATCATAAAATTAATTGGCAATGAGAAGAGTAGCTCATGTATCTTATAAATTGTAAAGTCACTTTTCATCTTTCAGATGTGGGATCCTCAAGACCCTCTTTATGAAACACCAGTCCTATGATGTAACAACATGGGAACAAATGCTCTAGCTTCAAATACAGCATTCCACGTTCGCATTAAACATATCCAATTGACATCCGTTTGGTTTGTGATTGACCATGCTAAATCTAGTCAAAGTTCAGTGCGTCCCCTTTGTTGAATCAGGTTGCGGATTGCTTAACAAAACTAGCTTCTCATCCTCAGTTAATGTTCTTGCATGTCCAACTTGTAGTCGTTGGACTCACCCTTCTCTTAAGTTAGGATGTTAAATGCAGTTTCTGTAGACTGTCGTTCCAGGAAGTAAGAAAACCATCAAATGCTAATTCCTCGAGTTACTTTGCAAGGAATCCCAGAGCCTTATTTTCCATCTCGCACTAGAATTGCATCGCACTCTATGCCCAATCAAGTTCATTCGTTATTTTCGTTACTTTAGCAATGGAGCTAATTGAGGTCCAAAATATCCATTCAACAATCATTTTAATAAAACGCTCGGCGCGCAGACTATGCGAAATCAGGAGCCTATATATGAAATCTCAACATCGAGAGATTCACGAAATAAGACGAACACTGGATATACAAAAATCAAATCCAAAGTGCAAAAAGAAATAAAAATAATAATAATTAACAAGCCTTTAAAACTCACCGTGTTTCCAGCACGAGAACCAGCAGTAGGATCGTACGGAGGAGGAGGTGGCGGAGGCGGAGGAGCGCCGCATTCTCCCTACAACACAACATCAAAAGATAGATTTCAAGTCCCCCATCCGTACGAATACATCTCAACACAAACACCACGAACATTCCGGAATGCAAAAAAACAAAAATAAAAACGACAGCAAAACCGATCAAAAACTCGGTACGCTCAATGCTAAAACAACAAAACAACCAAGCTAAAAGTTAAACACAAAACAAAACCTGAAAAGGTTCGGCGTTTCGGTTAGTCATCGTCGTATCCTCAAATCAGAGCACCATATCGATCACCAAATCAATCGACCAAAAATCACTGCAACGAAGACTGATCATCATAATCAAAATGCAGCTGAAACATCCGCAGATAAACGAGAAGACAGAATCAAGGTTATCGACAGAATGCGTTTCATTCCGCGAGACGAAAAGAACAATGTAGGATTATTCTAATTATTCCAAAGCACAACCGAATCGAAAACAATACCTCGTGTAGTGAAATTGAAAAGAGAAAAAGCGAGAGGGAAAGAATTTGTTTCGAAGAAGCGTAAAGTGAAGCTTTCTCTCTTTCTCTTTCTCTTTCTCTTTCTTCTGGTTTTTCTCTCTCTTCCTGTGATGGATTGAACCAGAAATGTTCCTCCAACGGAAGTCCGGAGGTCAAGCAAGCGCCATTCGGAGCGGGGTCTCCGAATGGGCGGCAGTTGTACACGTCACCCCAATTCCTGGTCCTTCTCTGCGCTACGAACGTGTTGGAGGGAAAGAGACGAAGAAGGGCTTTTCGGTAATTTCCACCTTCTGACCCTTTTTTTTTTTCCACAACACCTCTGTCTTCCTTTTTCGAGGTTTGTCCGGTGTGGTCGTTTTGTTCCTGTGTTTCAGGGAGCATGGGAAGGGATAATGTGGGACCCTTCCTTGGACCACGTCTGACGTGGATGGCTGGGATTCGATCTCTTCTGGGGTGAAGGCATCATGTTGATTTGGAAAGAAGGTTGTTGAAAATTTTAAGAGAGAGAAAATAAAAGCTTTACGAACTTTTTGAACTATGTAAAATTGAAAAGTAGGGTAAATAATTCTTGTTACAGTATTAATCATTTCTACTTTTGTTTTTTTAGTTTAAATAGGATGAGTGGACTTTGTTTTTATTTATAGAAAAAAATACATTTTTGGTCCTTGAGTTTTCAATAATATGTGCGTTTGGTCCCTGAGTTTTTGAAATAGACCTTTTTAGTCCCTGAGTTTAGAAAAAAATACTTTTTTGGTCCCTGAATTTTAGAAATAGACCTTTTTAATCTCTGAGTTTTGAAAAATAATTTTAAAAGGTCCTTTGTATTATTATTTTTTAATATAAAATCAATATTCTTTATTAATTTTTAATATTAACGATTTTTTAAATTTAAAAAAAAAAACTCTCTTCCT
This sequence comes from Trichosanthes truncata, assembly GCA_033996785.1. Taxonomy (NCBI): domain Eukaryota; kingdom Viridiplantae; phylum Streptophyta; class Magnoliopsida; order Cucurbitales; family Cucurbitaceae; genus Trichosanthes; species Trichosanthes truncata. The sequence goes on from JAWPNB010000010.1 coordinate 3,844,701, forward strand.
CTCACCCCATTCTCTCTCAATATTAAAAAATCGTTAATATTAAAAATTAATAATTTAAAATTAATCAAGAATATTGAGAGATTTAAAATTAATAAAGAGTTTTTTTTAATTTAAAAAATCATTAATATTAAAAATTAATAAAGAATATTGATTTTATATTAAAAAATAAATCAATAATAATAATACAAGGGACCTTTTAAACTTATTTCTCAAAATTCATGGACTAAAAATGTCTATTTCCAAAATTCATGGACCAAAAATGTATTTTTTCCTAAACTCATGGACTAAAAATGTCTATTTCCAAAATTTATGGACTAAACGCACATATTATTAAAAATACAGGGACCAAAAAGGTATTTTTTCCTTATTTATATTATTAAAATTTAAATTTCTTTTAAAAATATAATAATTTCAAAACTTATTTGAAGAATATTGTAGTTTTAAATAAGTTTGTTATGCTTCACTAACTAATTTCTTGAAGAGAATTTTTTATTTGACAGATTTTAGTTCTGTCATTGCTTCCTGACTTGTGGCAAAATCATTTTTTAAAACTACAATATTTTTAAAATAAGTTTTGTTTTTTATATTTTAAATAAGCTTAAGTTTTAATAATATTTAAAAAGAAAAAAAAAACTTGGTGAGATGGGTCCAAAACTTCTGGGTGCCTCGAGGAGCTAAACTATGCTCTTATTAATATTAATCATTTCTACCTACTCAATATTCTTTTTTGTCATTTCTACACTAATATATATTATAAAACAATTAAAATAATATGAATTTATATAGATCTAATTAAAATGTAAGGGTGCATATACTAAACCGTAATGAATTTGGGCACAATGGTAATGAGATTGTAGTGTAAAGGTAATTGGGATGAAACGCAATAAAATTATGATTGTGTTTACTTTGCACACCTCTAAAAAATATATGATTATCATAATGCTCTTTTATATTTATAATTAATTAAAATGTAGTAGCTATGTACTAGAATTAAGATGCTCTTCTTAATTTTATCTATTTATTCAAATTTTTATACTTGAAAAAAAATTAATACCTACATTTAAATTAAAAGAATGTAGAATTTTATAAAATAAAATAGTAATTATCTCAAATTTCACTTGTCTAATTCAAATTCAAAAATTTCAATATGGAAAAATACACAATCTTGATATAAATATTTAAAAAAAAAACAAAATATACAGTTATACAAAATATACAGATACTTTGATTTAATAAGATAATATTGTTTAATTTATTATAAAATTCAAAATATACAGTTATACAAAATATACAGATACTTTGATTTAATAAGATAATATTGTTTAATTTATTATAAAATTATTTTTTGTAACAGACCAAACAAAAAATGACGTATAAAAAATTATCCAAAAATGATAATAGATTCGCAAATATTGCGCGATCTAGCTAGACAAAACTCACGCATAACAAAATATTGATCGATCCCATCTAAATATCGATTGGATAAAAAAAATATGGATCTCAAAATGCAAGGCTTGCAAATAAGGCATGGCCAAATCTCACACCAAACAAAAAAAAATTATCGATCTAAAAAATCTCGTATCGATTCAAATATGGTTAAAAATCACCGACAATAACCCTCGAAAATGAATCCCTTCTTCTCTGTGCGTTACATCCAACTATAGTGTGTGCGACCAGAAATTTACAATGCTACACAAAAGCTTTTCGCAATGAGCAAAACGATGGTCCAAGATAAGACAAATAATTATAGGTTTTAATGCTCTTTATCAACCTTTCATAGTAATCATATAACATTCCCTCCATAATGTAATTAGATTGTAGGATAGAATTACGTGGGGTCCATAATTGATTCTCATTGTGGAATACGGTAAACATCATCAATTATAATCATGTGGGACCCCTGATTTCAAATTGCGTTTGATTGATTACGATTACAGGTAGGTAAACGCATCCTAAGTACCATTTATGGCTCACATGATCTTTTTGTGAAAAAAAAACATCATTCTAATTTAAATATAATTTATATTAATATATAACATGAGTTTAACAATTGTAAAAGTTATTATAAAAATATTTAAATTTTTACGTTAAAAGACGTTTATGCATACACATAGGAAATCAACTTCCGGCTCAAGTAGTCACTCTTTGGAGAGTCTATGTTTGAGCTGAGCATAACTCAAGTAAATAAAGTATTTGATACATACTTACCTTCTCTTTGAGCATTAAAGTTTATAGATTCTATCTAATAGTAACTTGAATGATGATAAATTTGATATTTGGCTAACTTTAGCATTGTTCAAACGACCAAAGATTAATATATCCTTAGATATTTTTTTAGTAGAAAATAATAGACAAAACAAAAATAAAGACAAGAGCTACACATTAAGTGGTGATTCGTGAAGTCGTTTATCCTTCCTCGTCGCATTAGTTGCACATTGAGGGCAATGTTCCACTTCCACCCACACATTCCTGTCCATCATTATTTCTCCTTTGCACTTTGCTAGTTTGCAAGCTACTTCATTGTCTAAGTGAAGAGTATTGGTAATTTCTTCAAAGGATATCATTTTCTACCAGTCTATTGTATCCTGAATGATCAATTGAAGATTGTTTTCACATTTGATTTTGCCCAAAACTAGACTATAGAACAATGGTAAATTTTATTTTATTGATTAGGCATGTATCATCGAGATCCTAGCTGTCATTTGTTTGGTGTTGTGATCTGCTTCTTGGTCGTAGATATTGGATATCTTTTCGTTAGTCAATAACCCAACGTGTGGGATATTCAAAATTGAAGGGAATGCTTTTTGGATTTGAACATGGTGTTGTTTCTCTTCTATACCATAATGCTCGCATCCCCATCACAAAAATGCACCACTCCCGTTGACTTGATTATTTCACATGTTAAATTATAAGTTTTGTCTCTGGACTTTTAAGTTTGTGTCTATTTAGTCTTTAAACTTTAAAAAGTGTCTAATAGATCCTTAAACTTTAAAAATGTCTAGAAGTTTTTAAAATTTTAAAAAATTAACTGATGTATTAGATATAAAGTTAAACTTTGTGCCTAATAGGATCATAAACTTTTTATTTTGTGTCTACTAGGACCATGAATTTTAAGAAACATCAAATAGATCAAAGACTTGTCAGATATAAAATTGAAAATTCAAAAATCCGTTGGACATAGAATTGAAAGTTTAAAGACATATTAGAGACCTTTTAAAGTTCATGAACCAAATAGACACAGATTTAAAACTTTAGAGACATATTAGATACTTTTTTTTAATACGTAGATCAAATAGATACAAATCTAAAAGTTCAAAGATTAAACTTGTAATTTAACATATTTTAAAATACTATAGAAAATATAAAACACGCTATGGTGATCGAAATCAATGAGTTTGGAGATTGGGAGCCATTGTTTTCAATGGCTTTGTACATTGCCATAAGGCATAAATAGTATACTCCAGATCTTCCTTTGTTTTTAAGTTCATTATTGTAGGAAGGATGTTTAAGTTCTAAATGCTTGTCTTCCATTACTTTGTGTCAATCCGAGCATATAGTCTATTGGATAAGATACTGATTATCATTTCAATAATTGATGATTCGATCTCTCGTCCATTAAACTGTTGGTCTAAAAAAATGGTTTTGACAATATACCTCGTTTTTTCATGGCCCCAAATAATTACAACATTAAATGATTAAAAAACAAATACCACGTAAAATATAAAGACCATGGCTCACGTGCCAAGTTTGAGAACTAAATAAATTATTAAAAGCAAAACTATAATATTTTACAAATGGAAAATTAAAAATAGTTGACCACCTTTTTTTTTTTGGAAAACAAATATTTGACGTTATATCATGCAAATTTTGAAATATAATTTAGATTAATATATGGTATAAGTTTAACCATTATAAAAATCATAACAAAAACATTCAAAATATCTACGATAAATATATAGAGATCATCTTCTAACTGATCAAGTAGTTTTTCCTTACAAAGTCTACACGATTCAATATTAGTATAACTCAAATAATGGCACAATAAACTTGCCGTTAATTTTATTTGAGCATTATAAATTATAGGTTAAATTTAAGCATAGCTGAAGTGTAATAAATTTGATATTATAAATGATTTACGGCTAAAGACGAAAGTGTCCTCTCACAGATCATAATTTTTAATGTTATCCTCTCAATTATTTGGGGTGGTTATATGCTTTAGGAAAAACAATAAAAGCATGATAAAGGGTAGGAAGCTGAAATGGAACAAGTTTTGCTGTGTTTACATAAAAAGGAATGGGTGAATTATTGATGTGGATAAAGTAGCAGACATTAAAACACACGGGTGCAGAAAAATGGAGCAAAGAAATAATTAAGAATTATGAACTAAAAATAACAATAATAATAATTAAGAATTAGTGGGTTTGATTTTAGGGCCATTTGGTACCCCACCAAATGGGACCCAGCCCAATGAGGCCCAAACCCCACTAATTGTGGGTTCTCGGAGATGATAATGATAGGAAGCTACTCAAACTCTTCTTTAGAGGGAAAAAGAAAAAAAAAGCAAAAGAAAGATGGGATGGACAAAAGATAAAAAGAAGAGTAAAATACACATTTCGCCATTATAATTTAAACTTTGTTTCTATTTGGTCATTTAGTATAAAAAATAATATATATATATGAATTTGTTTAAATCCATACATTTTAACAACAAACAAAAAAAAAAAAAAAAGCTTTAATGTTGTTTTCTCAAAAAATTTATGAATTTCATTGAACGCATAACATATAATTTTTTTTAACGATATTTGGAGCAATAACTTATTATAGAGTTAAAATTGTAACACTTTTTAAAGTTTGAGGTTAAGATTGTAACACTTATTTAAGTTTGAAGTGCAATTTGATGAAATTGAAAGTTCAAGGTGATACAACTTGACAAGTCTATCGGTCAAAATTGATTTTTTTTATTTTTGTATTTTTTTCTAAATTTTGCTGGATTGGTTAAAGGATGAGAGTTTGTCTTTAATTACATTATGTGTCCTTTAGTAAAAAAATATTGAAGGGGTTTATAAGTACGGAATAAACGAAAATGACATTTTTTTTTAGTTTATCAATATTTGGGTGGTAGAATTTGAACTATAACTTTTTGATTGAGGATAGAAGTGAATTACCGTTGAGCTATGCATACTTTGACAAAATGACATAATTTTAACGTCGTTAAACATTGTTATTTCAATATTCCAATATTCATATTGCATAGTTGGGCAAAAAAACTTCAATCATACCCGAGCTTATAAAATTTAGATGCATTCTTCAATTAATTCCTTGCATTATAGAATTCATTTCTTCAATTTATTCTTCAATTCATTCCTTACATCACAAGTCTACAAGCTGTGTAACAAAGAAAGTGTACAAGTTTGAAATTTTAGACACTGGACACCAGCCAATTGTGTGATGAAAAAGTACTTCAAGGTCTTTTTTTTTTTTTTTTTTAATAATAAAATTTAATTATACATTTCAATTAACAGTCAAGTGTTATGAAAAATGTAAATAAATATTTTCATTAATTGAAGACAATCGAATATTTAAAAAAAAATGAATCACAAAATGCAAAAGCACGTAACATCTAGTTTCAAAAAAAAAAAAAAAAGCACGTAACATCTCCTTCATGTTTTGAAGATTATATTTTTGTTCCTTCGAAAAACAAAATGGATTATATGTTCGTTAAAGAAATTAAATTCAATGATTTGTTTTCATAAAGGAATATGCATTCCCCAGTTACAATAAATTCTTTGGGACAGAGAAAAAATATCTCCCCGATACAAAATAGAATAGGCCAAATTTGAACTAAATTAATTATTATTATTATTTTTATATTGTTGACATAGTTGAAATGATTAAAACATATACTCAAAACCAAAAGATCAGACGTTCGAATCTCTCAATTTTATTATGTTGTATTATTTAAATTTAAAGCTTATTTTTATTTAATGACTTAAATATTTGATATATTTGAATTCTAAAGTTTGAACCATGGTATAGTTGAACATTTAAATGGAAAATTATAATTTATTTTATTTGTTTTGATGGTGGGTAGGGATGGGATGGAGAAGTTGTCCTTAGTCATCCTTGTGTCTGCCATGTCCTGAGTTAGTTTAAAACAACAATGATAACACTCATAAAATCTTTGTTAAATTAAAATTTAAAAAAAAAAGGTCAAATTTTTTATAACGACTTTTGTTTTAAATTTTCAAGAAAAAAGCATTTGGAAATTATACTAGCAAACAAATCAAAACAGTATCAAACAAGCATTGTTTTAAAAATCAGTCGAAAAAAAAAAAGCATTGTTTTAAAAAACAAATATATTATTAGCCATTTATTTTAAATATCTCTCAATTGAATTTATATGTTTTTTTTAAGAATTTATATAATTTACTAATAATATACATATGTTGCCAAAATCTAGCTTGGAGAAATCTCACATGACTTTTACGTGACAGCAACTGTAAAATTGCAATTTGAGGGAAAGAGGTGACCTGTAGAGAAAAAGCTTGGCATTTGCTCCGATGCTTAAGTTAAGAGTTTAGAGAATGAGGGTTAAATTGAATCTTCTTTTTTTGAGTCATAACATCATATTTATAGAATCTTTGACTTTCATATTCATTTTCAGATAATAATATAAAAGGTTTCCCTGAATTGGATTTGAAAAAGTTAATCTTATCTTACAAGATTCCGTTGTAATTTAAGGCTACTTTTTTAGTCCAATTTCACCAATGACAATGTCTGTCTCCTCTCCAATTATTTTTTCTAATATAGAACTATTTAATTCTATGTTGTAATATATATATATTTGATATTTGATATGTTTGAACTTTAAACAATAATGATCAAATATGTGAACTATATATATTTTTTAGGAGGTTCAATAATTTTTTTATTTAAATAGAGATTTTTCATTTGGAGTTATATATATATATATATATATATATATATATATATATATATATATATATATATTTAGAGAATTCATTAATTAAAAAAAACATTTCATTTATTAAAAAAAGCTAAAAAAGGAATAATTATGAATTCCCACCCTAAAAGATTTAATCAATTTTATTTTTGGTACCTCCTCATGGTTAGTTTAAAACAACAACAATAACACCCATGGAATCATTGTCAAACTTTTCAAAACAAAATCAAAATTTTGATACAGACTTCTGTTTAAAAATTTAAAGATTTCGTTAGAATCTCAAATTATTTTGAAATTAGAATAGAAAACAAAGCAAATGATTAGCAAATGAGCTTTATATTTAAAAATAAATTATAAACAAAAATATCATTATCTATTAAATTTAAATGCTTTCCAATTAAATTTACATAAGTTTTTTTAGTTAAAAAACATTTGAGGGTGAAGATTTGAATCTCTAGGGCCTTGTTTGTTTCACTGGTTTTGAGATGAGTTTTGACAATGGTATAAAAAACCAATATTTGTTTTATTGATCTTTACTTTTTAAAACCCAAGTAATTATTATCCATAGATAAAAATAACTCATGAACTATGAGATTTTATTATTGTAGGACTGTAGGAGATAGGTTTTTTTACTTGGACTTTTTCCCTTGAAAAATGGAGAAGAGAGAAAAAAGTAATCATTAAATTCTCAAATATTAATCATCATCCATATCTAAAAACATACATTTATTATCTAAACCCCGTTTGATAACCATTTGGTTTTTGAAAATTAAGCCTGTTTTCTCTCAATTTATCTACAATGGTTTTCATCTCCCTTAAGAAAGCATTTGAATTATTCGCCAAATTCTAAAAACAAAAACAAGTTTTTGAAGACTACTTTTTTTAGTTTTCAAAATATGGCTTGGTTTTTGAAAATATAGGTAAAAAGTAGATGACAAAATAAGTAAAATCATAGGTGGGAGTAGTATTTATAGGCTTAATTTTCAAAAACCAAAAACTAAAAACCAAATAGTTATCAAACGGGGCTTAAATATTTAAATCCTAGATTTTTAACTCCCACATATTTTATATTTGCAATCCAAACTAGCCCTAGATGTAAATTTATATAAGTTTCTAATTAGATAATAAAAACAAATATAATCTTAAGAATGATTTAAATTAAGGTCTAATTCGATAAAATCAATTGAAATTGAAATTGAAAGAAAATAAAATCCCCAAGATTCAGGGTAGCAGGAAAAAAAGACTAACGCGGAAGGAAGATCATATCATCAACTGGACAAAAGCAAGAATAATTCGCAACACAACACGAAACTAAGACCCAGAACCAGCCATCAAAATTTAGTCCACAAGCAACAAAGAGTTTCTCTCGGCCTTCCAAGTTTTTTCACCGGACGGGGAAGAAGACAATCCCCATGGCTTTCAAGCAAAGGAACGACCGTCTTTGAAGATCGAACGCAGCTTGTTCACGCCAGAGCATGGAGGCTGAGGTGTCTAAACCAAAGTCGAATTTCGTCGATAATAGTGAGAGGAAGAATTTCGAGGGCCAAACTGGTGATCGGGTTCGTGTGAAGAAGAGGACCTTGCAGGCTGTGTTGGAGCAGTGTCAGAGAGCTCTCGAATCGCTGAATGATTCCAACGGTGTCAATGAAAACGAGGGGAATGATGGGGATGAAGACGAAGATGATCGGCTCGGTGAGGATTCGGGGTCTGTGCGAGGTGACCGAGAAGCCGACGAGGTATGGGGGTTTTCTATGGTTGTTAAATTTTCTAGTTTCTGGGTTATTATTCTATCTGATTTAGAAGAATTCAGTACGATGATTGTGATGGATGCTATGCGACTGATTCTTAAAAAGAGGAACTTGTGTGTGTTTCTCTTATTTGCTTTGCATTGCTATGTGAGATTGAATAGCGGGTAAGATAACATATTCTGATTTTGATCTATTAGCTTATGGTAGTTTCTCATCTGCTGTTGAATTGAAGTTACTTTCTATGGATGCTTCCACAACTCAAGTGGTAGGTTTTCCTGGTTCAGCTTCAGGATGCTCTAGTGTTAAACAGTGCTGAGTATTGGTGTAAGATTGATTTGAAGTTGCCTGTAAAGACTGGTTTGAAGTTGCCTGGAAGCAATTTGCAATGAAAATCTTTGTATGTTTGTATTTTTTTCTGGATCTGTTTGTTTTTTTTGTTCCATTGAAGTCGTTAATGCAAATAATGGGCATCAGTAATGACTATTTGTGGGAGTGGTCACGTTGATTAGATAATTGTTTTCATTTGGCTGGAAGTGTTATTGGCAGCGACCAACTGGATATTGCTTATTTAGAGAAAATGTGAGATACCACGACTTCCTAGGGTGTTTTTCCTGGATATTGGAATTGCGTGCCAATTCAAGCAATATCATTCATTTGAAAAAATGTGAAATACAACAACCTCTTAAGGCCCCTTTCCTGGAAAATGGAAACCTGGATCCTCCATCCATCCATTCAGTCTTTCTTAAAAATAGGAAGGTTATTGAAAAAGATGGAAGGACAAGTGCAATCATTAAGAACACATCCCCTCTCCCTTAAATACCACCTATATAGAACTCCATGGATAAGTCCTCCAATTGTAGTATTAAAAAGGGAGGGCACTCTAAAACTTAGCTATTACCTACCTGATAAATTCTTGGATGGAGTTACTAGTTAAGTTAGATGTATGAATTTTCTTTTTTGTATGGGTTTCATGCTGTTTTGAATGTTATATTGGAACTTGGAATCAAATTGTACTTTAAGACATATTATGATCCATGGCATTGACTTGAAGACATCTTTCTGCAGTTGTGTGATCTTCTTAAATCTAAAGTTGAATGCCGTGACTTTCTTGAAAAGCTAGAGGATGCGCAAGCATCAGTTCCACAAAATACATTTGGTATGTGTTCAGATCTTAATCCTGGGTTTATTTAGGAATTGCAAACAGATTGTAGTTTAGGCTTGTGAAGTTTGAAATTTAGGTTTCACAGGACCTTCTCCTTTGAGATAAAAATATCGTTTTCTTTACGATATGATTGATGAATTATAATTATTCATTTCATTTTATTTTCATGACTTATTTTCTTCGTAATGGTAGAAGAATGTGGTTCTTGGGATGTGGTCAGTGATGTGGATCTATGGGAAGGTGGTGATGCTCTAGATCAAGATGGTTATGTCGTTGTGAAGCAAGAGGATATAGTAGATGGTATTGCTTGCTTCATGGCTGCATACTTGTTGTCTTTAAAGGAAACCAAGGTATACTCATAAGGGCTCTCTCTCTCTCACACGAACACAAACTCATGCATGCATACATATAGATAATGGAACTGTTTTCTAGTTATTTAGGTTGGACAATGACATCTATGGTCTTTTGCCAAGGTAAGTATATAAAGGCTATGGTTAAAGTTTGAGAAATTTGGGTGGTTCATAGTTTTAAGTGTCTTGGTTTACAATACCCCAAAAACACAGAAAATCTTGTATTAACTTATATGCTTCCTCTTGTAGTGCCTTACATTGAGAGCTTTTTTTACTTCACCTCTTTTTTATTATTCTTCACTGGGGATGTTTTTTTATACATGTTGCTGGATGTTTTTATTAGGGTACCACCTAACAAGAATCAATAACTGAAATATATTGAAATGTTAAAGATCAAGAACTATAAGATAAACCAAGATAAGGCACTTGGGGAACCTTGCCTCTCTTGAGTATGCTAACTCAAGCCCTAAATCACTCAACAATTGTCTGCCTTCCCTCAATCCCCCTCCCTCTATTTATAACCAAATACACTAACTCACTAACTTATTATCCTTATGCCCTTACTAATACCATACTACTCCTACCCATAAACCCCTATTATAGTTCCCTTATAGTTTTAGGCCTGGAGATGCCTTATCTCCCTGGCCTCCTTTTGTGTACCATACTTTTCATTCAAAAAGGAATCCGTTCTTGCTTCTGAAAAAATGTCTTTGTTTATAATAGAAATGATTTATCTAGCTCTTAATAAATTAGGGAAGAGGCATTATTGGATAAAGGAATGGTTTCAAGCTATTTAGAATTGGCAGAGTTCAACCATCATGGATAGCGAGTAAAAAGAAAAGTTGGTAATGGTTTCTGAGCTCATGAATCAAAGTTTTTGTGTCCACCTATTTTAATATTCCAAAAGTGTCCAATTTTAAATGTTATTCAGTTCAACAGTTGGATGGTAGTCCAATGTGATTAGCTGAGATGTCTGGAAGTTCTTCCAAACTTCGACAGCCTATTGAAAACAAGAGTGATGATAAGCTTTGTGGTTAATGTGATACTTGGGCATGTGATTTGTAGAATTTTAAGTATCTTTGAGTTTTATGTTCTGGCATTCATATGTTGGGAGTTAAATAGAATTGGTCTATTTTCTTGGTCTAATTCAAATGTAAGAGTTGTTTCCTCCTGTTTGGATAGATTTTTGGATTGAAGATCATTTTAGAATGTGATGGTGACTTTAAAATGAATGGAATCTTATGTGGCTGTTTTGTTATACAAATTCTGTTCCTCTAGAGTCTACTTGTGTATTGCAGATTCTGATTTGAAATACTGTTGGCATTTATGGATTTGACTGTGGGTGAAACGAATAATAAGAATCATGACATCCCAAAAAAACCATGTTTGTCATTCTGATGCTTGTACTGATTTTTGTTCTTTATAAATTATAATACTCTAATCGAGTTCCTGTAAATAAAAAAAAGAGTGGCAACTGGCGATTTATCTTTCATATCTATCTTGTCTTAGAAGAGCCGATATTTCTATGAGCTATGAGCCTACAATCCACGTTTTCATTTGTTCTCATTGTCTTGCAGGAATTGTCACCTAACCAACTACAGAATGGTGAGTCTTGCCGCACTTTCTTGTTGACATGATGGTTTTAGATTTCAGTAGATCCCAATCTATGTTGTGGGTGAAAATGTTCAGAGGGTCATGTCAAATTTTTTATACTCTTTTCGTGTTGGAATTTAGATTATGCTATAAGCATTTTGGTTCTGGTCTGATTATATCTGGAATCTCATGCAGCCCTTTGCAAAACATTCTCAGTGAAGAAGAGAAAAGGAAAACTCCGGAAGGCATGGGATGGAAGCAAGGTCATTTATAATGTGGCGTCCTGGGGAGCTACGGCAGTTGGGTATGTTAATCAACTGGTGTGACTGAATAATTTCATATGAAAAGTTCTTGCATTTAGCGCTTGACGGCTCTTCTTTGTATTGACAACTGAAGACATGTTTGGAAGTGATTTCAGAATGTCAAAATAACTAAAAAGGACATTACAAAAGTGACTTTGGCCATTCTCAAATCACTCCAAAACATACCCTAAGACAATTAAAAACGGTGCCAATTAGAAATGGTGTTGCTTGATGTTCCCTTCAACTATTTCTGATATTGTTTTTCTTCAATGGTGCTATTCCATTAGTATAAGCTAGATGAGCATCAAGAATTACCTGTATGATGTGGCAATTGGATGCTTCCAGTTGGACTGCATAACGTTTTCCTTGAATTTCTTTGTTTTATGTATATTAGCTTAACATGTTGAATTTCTTCTTTTGAAACTGGAAGATCTGATGTTTCCTGCAACTGATATACACAGGATATACCAGAACCCTGTGATTCTAAACGCTGCTTCTAAAGCCTTCTGGACTTCCTGCCAAGTAATATCAAAGCTTCTCTAATATTCCTTGTGCTCTTCCCATTGTAAATATGCTGCTCAAATGCAGAATCTGAAAAAAATTTGTTGCTCTTTGCGTTTATTCTTTCATGCCTCAGATTGATTAATTCCTTTAAGAATACACTCTTGTAAATATTTCTTCTGTTAGGATATTTTCATTGGATGAAATTTCTGTATGTATGCCAAAAACTATTATTTGTACTTGGTTACCACATGGAAGCAAGCATTGCAATATATTTGAGAAGTGGATGGAGGCAACTAATGCAATTTTTGTTTGTTTGTTTTTTTTTTTCTTCATTCGGGTGATGATTCAAACCTTTGATTTTTTAGTCGAAGATTTAATGTCTTAACCAGTTAAGCTAAGCTCAGGTTAGCAACTTTGTCATTAGAGTCTTAGATATTTATATTTTCTAAATTGAGATTGTAATGTGCTATATAACAATTGGATATGTCTGGTTTACTTTACCTAGTTGGATGGTACTATATTGTTTTCAGGATTTTTCTTGTAATCTAAAAAATCATCTACAATTTTTTGACATATTAATTTCTTTTTTTTCTTTTTTGTAAAAAAAAAAGATCTTTCTCGCTTTATAAATGCACGTGTACCTGAAAGAAAGTCTTTGTATATTGTTCTCATTTTTCACATTGCTACTTTTAAGAAAGGATTCGCCACATGTGCGTGGATTTTGTAAGGTGTAACTGACACCAACTTGGATGGTCCAAGATTATGATGCAGATAGTTTCACTTTCACGTGAGGTTGTAGCATTTTCGAAAGAAAATATAGAAAAAAAAAAAGAAAAAAAAAAGGTTTAAAATACTATTTTGATCCATGTATATTGAATTTTGTTTCAATTTGGTTCCTATATTTTCAAATGTCTAATTTTAATTCTTGTACTTCCAATAAAGCTTAAATCGATCCTCATGATGAGTTTGAAGTTAATTTTTATCCAAATTGGTCAAATAATAATAATTATTTTAATACAAGAAAGATACAGTGTGAACATAAAATTAATAGAGGGAAAGCTAATAGAAAATCTTTTTTTCTAAAGAAAAGTTAACAATAAACTAAGAGCATAGACTAATTTTAATTTTATTAAAAGTATGAAAGTACAAGAACCAAAATGGAGCAAAATTCAAAGTACATGAACCAAAATGGTCATTAACAAAAAGAAGAATCCTATTATTGTAATAAAAAAATGAAAAAAAAATTTGGGTGCAGCCCAGTGCAGTTCACTTCACTACAAGGGAAAAAAAAAAGAATCCAAATTTTTTTTATGTGGTGTTGAAGTAGACCACACAATACTTGAATGCAACCTAAAAAAATTACTTCAATTCAAAATATTTTGTCATGTATAATATTAAAAAAGAAGAAAGAAGAAAAAGGAATCCCAGTAAATCTTTAATATATGCTTTAGAATTAGAGATAAGCTGCATGTGGAAGCAATAAAAAAGCGAACAAAAGAATGCAAATAGCTTTTTATATCTGTGACAAAACGACAAGGGATTTTGTCCTCATTGATACGTGAATGAGGATATATCATGTCGTGTATGGCCATAGTCTTTCTGGTTTTTAATGCCAATCTTTCAAAACAAAAATTACACATTGAGCTAAGAAATTAAACATGCGAATAATACTCAAATCAAGGTTTGGCATGATGGAAGATTGTGATAGGTTGAATATTAAGAGTGTATTCATAACGAGATGTGCAATTACAGAATAAATATTTCAATTAGAGCTTTTAAATATAAATTATGCTGTGCATTATTCTCCTTTGATAATTACAATTGCCTTTTACCTAAGCAAGCTTCAATTGACTGAGTAAGCCATGGTGACTACCTACATAAGATTAAATATAGTAGGAGTTAAGTTGACAACCAAATATAACAAGATTAGACGGTTGTCCCGTGAGAATAGTCAAGATGCGTGCAAGCTGCCAACTAAAGTATAATCTAGTTAAAATATTAGTAATCTTCCTAATAGGTGGAACATTCAAATGCTCTAAAATGTTATATTAAGAAAACAAGAAACTTAAAAATGACACAATAATTTGCCATAACAAATTGCAGAAAGAACCACACAACTTCTATAATAATCAACAAGATAATCTTGAAGCCGAAGTATCTTCATCCTATCTCATATTTGGGAAGAAATGAGTATTGATATTGGGCCAACAAGGAAAAAAAAAAAAGAACTCTTCATAGAATTATTTTTCACAATTCCAGAGATTGAACTCTGATAAGCCTGATGGACATCAACAACAAAAGTATTTTCAATTTTATTAAGAGACCCAAACAGCATGACATGTAAGAACATTACTGCTGTTTTATCCTAAGCATACAAATCATCAACATTACACTCGCCAAGGAAAACCTTAATGCTGCGTGGTGAGCCACAACTGCCTTCAGCAATAAGTGCTCTATCATTGGCGGCCATGTGAGCAATAATCTTGTAAATCATTTCAATCTGAAGTAACATAGAAGAGTGAGTCAGCAAAGATTATATGTTGCTTAAAAAGTCCATAAAATGAGTACTGGATTACTTACATCCTCAGGAGCATGACAGCGTTCAGCTACTTCATCAAGTGTCAATGGTTCCACGGGCTCTTTACAGCTGAGAGAGAGATGGAGGATGTCAATTCTCACAGAGGCTTCAAAAAGAAAAACCTTTCTTTTCCCACAGGGGGACAGCCAGTACAGAAACAGGGAAAGACTAGGCTGATCAGGACCTAGCCAACCATTTTTAAACTAGGTTAAATTACAAGTTTAGTCCCTAAGGTTTGTATCTAATAAGTCCCTAAACTTTAAAATGTGTCTAATAGGTCCCTAAACTTTCAATTTGTGTCTAATTGGTCCCTAACCTTAACAAGTGTCTAATAAGTCCTAAACTTTCAATTTTATGGCTAACAAGTCCATGAACTTTTAATTTTGTGTATAATAAGTCCATAACCTATTTGACATTTTTTAAAAGTCATGATCCTATTGGACACAAAATTGAAAGTTTAATTTCCCATTAGACACAAAATTCAATTTTATGTCTAATAGATTTGTTAATTTTAAAAAAATGTTGAACATGCCAAGGGACTTATTAGACACAATTGAATATTTAGGGACCTATTTGACATTTTTAAAGTTTAGGAACCACTCAGATATAAAATTGAAAGTTCAAAGACCTACTAGATACTTTTTAAAGTTAAAGGATCTATTAGATACAAACACGAAAGTTCAAGGACTAAACTTGTAATTTAACCTTTAAACTACTAGAGGGAGGGTTGTTTTCTAAAAAAGAGTGTGGTCTTTCTAAAACTTGATCCTACTAATCCTCAAATTTTATATTTTTATTATACTAGAAAAATCCTTCCCAGGGATCTTATTTCAGAAAATGAAGCATTACATGACAAAATCTGGGTTTTTCAAAGAGATCATACCTGGCCTCATTAAGTACTGCCAAGACACGCTTTTGGAGAGCCAACACTTCCCCTGCAGCTTTCTTCCCAGCTTCCACACCTGAGATAGCATTTGATCAATGCAAAAGCAGAATTGAGGTGAGGACAATAAATTAATTAATTTTGCAAAGTTCATTATAAGGAGCCAATATGAGAGCACATAAAACACAAACACTAGAAGGGAAAAGTTCGAATTTTATACTGAAGAAATATATATTTACCAGGTTGATGGTATGCATTAATGTTGATAATGCTGGCATATAATCCAACTGCTCTTTCATAAAGTGCTACCATTGCGCCTACAGATCTAGGAGTCACTTCTTGAACAGTGACTGAGATGGACTCCCTATCATTAGCATAGAGTGCAGATCTCGTTCCCTGAGCAAGCCTCAAACGATTAACAAGAGGAAAAAATAAAGTTTTTTCAGAGGTCAAAACAATTGAACTACACATTTGCTATAGAAGCAAGATACTAGTACCTGTAGCATACCGAAAAGGTAGTCGCCACATGTAACACCTGGCTCAAGCTCCCAATCATGACCAGGGGGCCTATCGCGCAGCACTTCAATAAATGTCACAAAGAAATTGTGCACACCTTCTCTCAACTGTTGAATATAGCTGCATAAAGTTATGTGCATTAGGCAGCTACGCCTTGGCATGGTTTTCATTACAAGGAATTAAATTCCAACAACTAGTATGAAATCTCACGCATGTTGATCTGTACTCCCTTTGTTTCCATATACTGTAAGTCCCTGATTAACCTGTGGAAAGAAGTGAATTTAGTAAACCATATTATTAGTCAACACATCTCGATGTAACACAACAAAAGCAAAATGGTTTCCTAGAATAGAATAGCATTCTCTGCACTTGGATAGTTGGGACGTTTTGGAAATTTTGTCCATGGTTGTCACATTTCAGAATATGAAACCTCAAATATTTTGATCCTTTTATCTCTTACAATGTTGACAATTCAATGGAAATAATCATTCTAAGGATGGTTTACAGCAACAATGGAATAGTCTATTTGTTTATCTTTCTATTCATGTCAATGGAATCATATCTAATGATTGCAAAGGTTGGAATATGAAACATGCATCAAGTGTGTCCAAAATGAATACCAACCCTTCTCAATATCAATTTGTTCATCATGGGTATAATTAACAAACAATCAAATTTCCTACATTGATATCAACTGTGCTGTGGGGTGTCAGGCAGGTAATAGTTTTCATATCTTTCTAATTTTCTCCCATTTAATAAACCAACAAAAACAGTAGTTGTAATACTAAAACCTGCAAATACACGATATAGGGGTTCCGCCACTTCGAGAAGGCGGTTTCTCTCCTTCCGGTACACTTTTACCACCAAAACATAAGATTAAAAAAAACCCCTAAAACAGCCCAAAACATATATATAGTAAGTTAACATCTAAGGAGAAGGTGAATTTCCCAATCTACCCCTCCTAGCATACATGTTAATAATCGGAGGTCTAACAATACCCCCCGTTCGAGATCCAGCTTGTCCTCAAGGTAGAATGAAGGAAATTGATTGCAAATAGTGTCATACGTTTCCCAAGTTGCTTCGTGTTCGGGCAATCCCTGCCATTGAAATAATAACTCGAGTTCTTGAGTCTGCGGATTACTCTGTGTAGCCATAATATCTTCAGGAACTACCACCCACTCAAAATCCTCTGATAGGATTGGAGGCCTCTGCTGGACTTCGATGTTCACTCCTACCGCTTGTTTCAATTGTGAAATATGGAAGACAAGATGGATGGTGCTTTCAGGAGGTAAATCTAGGTCATATGCCACCTTTCTAACACGCTCAGAGATCAGATACGGTCCAAAGAATTTTGGAGACAATTTCTCCTTGCGTTTCTTGGCCAAGGTTATCTGTTTATATGGATGTACCTTAAGAAATACCCAATCACCTACCGCAAATTCTAGCTCACAATGATGGTTGTCTGCAAATTTCTTCATTCAATTCTACGCCAACTCCAATTGCCCCTTAAAATTGGTTAGCACCCGATCTCGATCCTGCAATTGATGATCCAAGGTCGCGTTCGTGGTCTGTTGATCTCCATAGAAAACAAGAGGTGGGGGGTCCCTTCCATAGACTATTCGAAAGGGTGTAGTGTTCAAAGAACCGTGAAACGTCGTGTTGTACCAGTACTCAACCCACGATAGCCACTGGGACCACTGCTTCGGTTTTTCGCCGCAAAAACATCTTAGATATGTTTCAACACACTTATTCACGACCTCTGTTTGACCGTCTAATTCTGGATGATAAGTCGTGCTTCGTCGAAGATGGTTTCCTTGAATACGAAACGATTCAGCTCAGAAATTGCTAACAAATATTTTGTCTCTATCTAACACAATTGAGCGTGGAAATCCATGTATTCAGCCCAGAAATTGCTAACAAATATTTTGTCTCTATCTGATACAATTGAGCGTGGAAATCCATGCAATCGAACAATTTCTTTAACAAAAACTGCAGCCACTGACTTAGCAATATAAGGATGTGACAAGAGGTATGAAATGAGCATACTTAGTCGGTCCACTATCACAAACACAGTGTCCACCCCATGAGATCGAGGCAATCCCTCCACAAAAGTCCATCAATATATCTTCCCAAATCTGGTTAGGAATCGACAGTGGCTGTAGCAGGCCAGCAGGTGACATCGCCAGTGTCTTATTCCTCTGACAAACCATACACTCCTCCACATATTTCTTTACCACCGTCTGCATTCATTGCCAATAAAGTTCTTCGGTTAGGCGTTTGTAGGTCCTCAAGAAACTTGAATGCCTTCCTACTACAAAATCATGGTAAGTATGCAAAATCATGGGAATTAGGCTGGAACTTGCAGACAATACCAAATGCCCTTTGTACAGTAAATTACCTTGGCAAATGGAAAACTTTGGATGACAATCTTCATCCTCCTCCAAGTCAGCCTTGATTTTGGCCAAATATGGGTCTTCCGCCACTTCCCTCTGAACAATGGCTACATCGAGAATTGTAGGGGAAGTAAGATTAGCTAGATGCACAGTACGTGGCATTCAAGACAAGGCGTCTGCAATCTTGTTTTCCGGCCCTGGATGATACTGAATTTCAAAATTGTATCCTAACAATTTGGATACCCATCTTTGATATTCAGGCTGGATTTCTCGTTGCTCCACTAAATTCCTCAAGGATTGCTGATCAATCCGAACTATAAACCGCTGCCCCAACAAGTACTTTTTGGATAGCCATCACAATTGCCATCAATTCTCGCTCATAAATGGGTTTTACCTGTGCTCTAGCCGATAACGTACGACTAAAGTAAGCAATCCGTCGCCCCTGTTGAATCAAAACCGCTCCCAATCCTATACCCGAAGCATCAAACTCAACAATGAAAGGAACACTAAAGTCAGGTAGAGCTAGTATTGGAAGTGTAACCATGGCTTGTTTAAGTCTTGAATGCTTCGGAAACCATTTTCGTCCACTCAAATGCATCCCTTCGGAGTAGCTGGGTAAGAGGATACGCAATGTTACCATATCCCTCGACGAACTGTCGATAATAACCTATTAACCCAAGGAACCCCCACAATTCCCTCACATTCTGAGGTTGTGGCCACTCTATCATCGCTCGAACCTTTTCAAGGTCAATCCCCTCCCCCCCCCCCCCCCCCCAAAATACCTAATGGCCTAAGTTCTCAATTCTATCTTGCGCAAAGTGACATTTTTTTAAGTTTGCAAAGAGCAAATTCTCTCGCAACACATTCAATACCATACCTAAATGCACCACATGAGACTCCCTGTCAAGACTATATATCAATATATCATCAAAAAAAACAAGAACGCACCTACGCAAGAACAGTTAAAATACCCGATTCATCAAGGCTTGGAAGGTAGAAGGTGCGTTAGTGAGTAAAAATAGCATTACTAGGAACTCGTAATGTCCTTCATGTGTTCGAAAGGCCATCTTGTGAACGTCTTCTTCAGCCACTCGAATTTGGTGATATCCCGACCTTAAATCCAACTTGGAATAGATTGTGGACCCTATAACTCGTCAAGTAATTCTTCAATGACTGGTATAGGAAACTTGTCGGGCACGGTTACATCATTAAGAGCCCTATAGTCGACACAAAATCTCCAACTGCCATCCTTCTTTTTGACTAACAGGACCGGACTTGAGAAAGGGCTAGTACTAAGCTTGATTACCCCTGCCCTCAACATCTTGTGGACTTATTGCTCAATCTCTGTCTTTTGCACATGTGGGTACCTGTACGGTCTTACATTCACAGGTCCTTGTCCCTCCTTCAAGTGTATCCGATGGTTAAGTTCCCGTCGTGGGGGAAGTTGTGAAGGAACTTGGAAGATATCACTGTATTCAGTAATCATCCTTTCAATTTTCAACGGCCACTCAGATGGGGGAACAACATCAATCTCCATGTTTTCAAGCACATGTGCAGTGATAGCCGGCATTTCAACCAAAAACCCTTGATCGTTCTCTTCCCACGAACGAGCTAAACATTTCAAGGATACTACGGTACGAGTAAGTGATCGATCTCCCTTCAAGACCACTTTCAATTCCCCATTTTGGATTGTCAAAGTCAACGCCTTCCAATTCACTTCAGTCACTCCAAGTGTGCTTAACCACTGCATTCCCAGAATCAAATCAATGTTTCCCAGCTCAATAGGGGCACCAACGCTTTTTGGTTATCTTCATTAATTGCACGCTCTTCTTCCATTTGTATATACATCCTTTCAATATTTTTCACCATGTCTGTCATTGATTTTTCCAAATCATGTAACTTCTACAACTCCTCCCTCACCGCTTCCACACTCTTCTCATATTCCTCCAACCTTTCCTCTAAATGCCGTTGCGCC
The DNA here is from genome assembly GCA_033996785.1 of Trichosanthes truncata. Classification (NCBI taxonomy): domain Eukaryota; kingdom Viridiplantae; phylum Streptophyta; class Magnoliopsida; order Cucurbitales; family Cucurbitaceae; genus Trichosanthes; species Trichosanthes truncata. The sequence continues at coordinate 3,865,669 of JAWPNB010000010.1, forward strand.
ATTTTCCCAATCTTCCCCAGGATCATAGCTCTGATACCAAATTGTAAGGTATCCCTTCACAACAAACCAACAAAAACAGTAGTTGTAATACTAAAACTTGCAAATACACGATATAGGGGTTCCGCCACTTCGAGAAGGCAGTTTGTCTCCTTCCAGTACACTTTTACCACCAAAACAAAAGATTAAAAAAAAACCCTAAAACAGCCCAAAACATATATATAGTAAGTTAACATCTAAGGAGAAGGTGAATTTCCCAATCTACCCCTCCTAGCATACGTGTTAATAATCAGAGGTCTAACAGAATAATCTTCCTAAATGTTGCAGATACCCGATTTCCATCAAGGTCGAACTCTTTTCCAAGGGATTCCATGACCAGTTGCTGCAAATAACGACTAAACAATAACAAGCTGTCCTTGTAGGGAAGGACAACCATATCCTGAGGAAAGAAAACAGAAAAAAAAAAATTAATTATGGTATATACAGTAGCAACGAGCTTCAAGACTAGAATAGGAATAGCAAGATTGCCAATTACCTTGGATCCTACACCATCAGAAGCCCAATACCAGCACAAAGCAAGCAATGCTGCAGGATTATTTCTAATCTGAACAACAGATGATGCATAAGTGTTTTATTATTTCTTTACAAGGAGAGAGCAATTGGTGTCATATGTAAAATATAAAGTGAAAAGGAAACTGGATCAGTAGAACGGTCAAGAAACATAAAACTATTTTTGGGATGATACAGTCACTCCAGTAGAAATTTACCATTGAAGTAACAAATAAGATTTCTAGCAAACCCCAGGAAGAGTCAGTTAAAAAAACAAAAAGCTAATAGTGAACTAGAATCAAAGAATAAGACTACTGCATGCGTGATAAGTTAATTCTTCTTTCTTTTCATCAACAGAATTAGAAATAGTAAGTTCTAGAACTTTGGGACATCCATGACCTTTAGTCCCCGCTGAACTACCCCATTGGACAACTTTGAGAATTTCCAGCCCAACAATAACCATACAGAAAAGGCAATCATATTAATATGCACTCTCCAAGTTCTTTTTTTTTTTTTAAATATGAAATGTGCACTCACGAAGTTCAGAATTGGGAATTACAGTTTAATCTTATTTCATTTGGTAGTTGAGAGAATATGTGGCATATTTAAATATCTCAAACGGCGGCCAAGGGTTTTGAACGTTGTACCACTTATTTCCTACTTAAGTAAAGTGGCATAAACACTATGCAAGATTCACTGAAATCAATCAAGAGGAATTCCTCAAGACCAGTCATTAACACAATTGGCCTTTTCCCTCATAACTAACCAAGAAAAAGTATAATTAAACTCAACAGAACAAAAAATCAAGGAATTTTTCTCACCACAATTGATCTAGTTGCATCGTCCATCAAAGCAGCGCCAGCAAGCATTTCTCGAATGTCAATTCCCTGTTGTAGTTCACTTGTAAGGACAACCCAAAAGATGGGGAAATCATGGATTTAAATACTTAACAGTCACCAACCTGAAGTGCAGCTGGAAGCAGACCGACAGCAGACATTTCTGATGTTCTACCACCCACCCAATCAAACATTGGGAACCTGGCTAACCATCCTTCAATCCTTGCAGTGTTGTCCAACAATGAATTTTCTTGTGTTACAGCAACACCCTGCGTAAAAGAGCACATGTTGGGTCATAATTGAAAGCTTAGGGTAGTGAAAGTAAAACCATCTCTATATATCAGAATAAGAGAACTTGAAAGGAAAATATTAAAATCAAAATTTTTAAAAAATAATCAAAACAAAACAAAAAGACTAATTTGAACACCTTCCTTTAGAAATTATATTTCATATTTCTGGTCATGTCTAGAATTGCAAAATAAAATGAAAAAAAAAAAAAGATAATGAAAACAAAGGAGCCAGGAAAGGAATCTTCAGGGTTAATTTTACTTGCAGAGCCATTTGACCAAAATTTCACTCTATACTACAGTCAACACCCTGAGCTCAAACATGAAATATTGAAGGAACAAATGATTTTAGACAAGCTCTACGAGAATGCACTGAAATTTTGCATATTAGCTTCTAGAAGCACAAGATGATTACAAAAAAGAAGATGAAAAGTTTAGTTCTTGTTTCAAAAGAAGCACAAGATGATTTATACTCACCGTTGTAATGCACGGAAAGGAAACTACTTAGTTTAAATAATTTTGGTGATAAAGAGATGTACGTATATGTATTTAAACATCGAACATGCGAGTTATTTTACATCCAACCAGCAATTAAACAGTATGTTACCATGATCTACAATTACAATTTGAAATTAACGCATGAGAGAATCTCTGGAACACTCAGAAAAGCAGGAGAAAACTAATACTAGCAGAAAGAAAAACCTGAGATCAAAACCTGTTTTGCAAAATCCAAGCCAGCCTCGCGAAAAGCCTTCTGTACTTCCAGTAAACCATTTCTAGTTTCAGGAGTGCCTCCACTCTGAGAACAATTCAAATGGGCATTAAATTGGCAATATTTCAAATAGTGTGCAAGCCTGTATTGAAGTGATAATATGTGATACAGTGTACTACTTGATCATGGGGGTGGGCCTATTGGGAACCTTTCCGCCCACTTATTGGTTGAACGTGAACCTAATTGGATTTGTAAGGGATGGCTCCAAATAGATGGACCCAAACAAAATGGGCTTGGAGAGTACACTCTAAGCCTTGGTCCTGAGTGAATTGAAGGAATAAACTGGTCTCTCACATACCAGCTACGCTTATGGGATAATTGATTCATCTATCCTATATAAACTGGAACCAGCACTAAAGGTCCTAGGTCCAAGTCCCTTGGATGCACTCCGGTAGGGTACTCTTCTAAGAAGACGAGAGTGTTGTGCCCAATTGGGTTCACGTTCATATAAAATGATGGGCCCAAATGGAGTAAGTTTGAAGAGCGTGCGGTAATAACTAATACATAAGAATAGATTGACTCTCTCCTATCAGTTGTGGCTTTTGGAAGACTTGGTTCATTTATTTTGAAACAGTATGACAAGACTTCAATTACTTAAAACATAGTCCAAGCATTTTGCTATATGGAGCCTGCCTTCCAATTTAACTCTATTAGCAACTATTCAAGTTGATATCAGTCTTTTCTCCCCAAACATTCATTACATATAATACGAAAGAAAGGTTAAAGAGAAAATATTGCTGACCTTTGAAATCACTATTACAAGAGTAGTTTCCAATTCCTGTCCTAGTTGTGCAATCTGATGATCAATTCCTGCTGGGTCTGTATTGTCAATAAATCGTATCTGCCATAAAGATGAAGAAACAAAAAGGAAATTGAATGTTCAATAAAGTATTAATGTTACAGGACAAAATAAATTGCTTCTATTGAACAGTGGGTAAGGTATCTTCTGTGTTTTATACTAGATACAAAATTCAATATAATTGCAATAGTTATAAGTACAGTAGTGTTGAGAAAGATCTTCCGCAGGATACTTTTCTTATAGGTGACAACTAACAAATCCTTTAAACTGCCATAAGTGTCAGTATGCTGAATATCAGTTGCTCCTCCTGCCATTTAATATACACTAGACAGATTCCTCAGCAATATCATGCCATGTCCCAATTAAATATCTCTAAACAAATTATTAAAAACGTTTCTTCCCTTGATTGACAACCAACATATGGCTGCTCCCCGGCCAAAATAATAACCATATATTTTCCAGGATAGTGAAGTTAAAGCTGAAGCAAAATCATTACCAATGATCATCTCCACTACCTTAAGCGGAGGATTATCCGGGGCCAATGCCTCGGCCACAAACTGCGGGCCAAGAGCTGATCCTCCTATCCCAACAGAAAGTATCTGAGTAAAGTGGCCCTCGGGAGAAGATGGGGGCTTAATCTGCATTTCGCATTATGAAGGGAATTAACACAATAAATAAGACAAACAATACTTTAAACATTCTTTAAAATTAGGAATAAAACTATAAAGTCCAGAAGCAAAGAATTTAACAGATGAGAAAAATTATACAGCTAGAATATACTGAATCGCTTTTACCCTTCGGCTGAATCGAACTAATAATGCGGTATTCTTCAATCCAACTCGTAACTACAAATATTAATTTACGAACGCTAGAGCTATTCATTCAACATTTAAAAGTTTGATCTCCAACTTTTTATATCTCAAACCCTGGATGCGACGCGAGTCTAGTTACGTTGTCTAAAAGGTGGTTGACTCAAACAATCTTTAGCAACTTCCCCTTCACATTTCTCACAAATCTTGCTATCTCAGTATACCAACCTATTAATATAGTGTATTTAAGGTTTTATTGAAGAACTTAACGCAGAGCTCCAAAGTAGCCGCAGTAGTACATACTTGTAGCTAAACCAAGCAAGAAAAAAACACAACGAAAAAGGCCAAGGGGAACGAATGCCATGAAAACTCACCTTACCGCTGATGATATCGTCTGCGAAGTTGCACACAGCATCCAGAGTATTATTGATCTGCGACTTCAAAAACGAGTTGGGCGCAAGCTCAGAGTTCCTCAGCCAATAATGCCCAACCATTCGTCCCTCATCCGGATTGGCAATCGCGCCCTTCTCAAGCGCCCCCATAGCCTTGAACGCAGCTTGAAATCGAGGCTCCATCTCCGCCAAGAACTCGTCCGAGAAACCAATCCGACTTACATCCAAAAACAGCCCAAGCTCCTTGTGCTGGTAAAGCCAGTCAACAAACCTACTCCACAAGGCGTGAGGATCTTTCTCCAACCCCTTCTTCTCCTTCTTAACCCCTCCATCAGCAGCAGACAATTCAACCGAGATCTCTTTGGCCACTGAGTGAGCAGTTCCAGCACCCAATCTGCCGTCATTGAACTTCGCGCGAATCGGAAATGACACTGAATCTTTGCGTAATGACCCTGTAGCTCCAAGAAATAGGGTCTTGGTCTGAGGCTTCAACGATGGAGAAGAAGAACAAATGCCAGAAATGGAAGCCATGGAAATAGCGATGATCTCGAAGTTGCCGATTACAAATATCTTTATAGAGTTGTTTCGATCATTCCATTTGGCTGTGTACCAAATCTTTGGCTGAGCCGAAATGAATGAAACTGCAGAAATTTAGAAGAAAGAACGAAATAAGCTTTTTCGTTGGTGAGTTTTTGTTTGGCTTCGCATGGTGTGCTTGTGCGGGCGGCGGTGTGAAAGCCTCACACGTTGAATCGTTTGCATTTCGCAAGTTGAATTGACTATAATACCCCTATGTGGCTTGCAATATTACGAAATTGCCCTCAAATTCGAATATTCCTTCGGAATTGCCAAGTGTCGTGCGGACCGTTCTGTTTTGGACTCCTGACCGCCTTCCTTCCGCTTGCTTGTTTAAATCAAAATGAAATATATTTCATATTTTTCATTTTTATTTTAATTATTTGATTCTTTTTTAATATTATAATATCGAATAGGAAGCAACTTATAATAAAAATGTAATATTCAACGTTAAAATATTATTTTGGTCTATATACTTGGACTTTATTCTATTTTAGTCCATATACTTTTAATAAAATTTAAAATTGGTCTCTACTATTAATTTGTTGTTAATTTTTCTTTAAAAATTTAGTCTCTATTAATTTTTCTTCTATAAATTTTTGAAGTATGTTCACATTGCATCTTTCCTTGTATTGATTTAATCAATTTTGATAAAAATGAAATTCAAACTTATCATAGGGACCAATTTTAAGTTTTATTGATAGTACATAGACTAAAATTGGGCATTTGAAAGTACAGATACCAAAATAGAATAAAAGTCAAAGTACAAAGTCCAAAATGGTATTTTAACCAATATTCAACTAGAGATGTTCATTTTCTCCGCGGGGACGAAGCCCCGCAGGGACCCGCCTCTAACAGGGTGGGGAATCCCCGTTTAGACGGAGAATGGAAGAGGGAGTGGGGGGAATTTTTTCCCATTAGTTATGTTACACCTATTTCTACATTTTGGGAAAAAATTGTATATAATAGGAAAGTATGAAAATTAAGAAAGTAAATATATGGATATTTATGGTTTTGGTTGGAAGATAAGGATTTGGTTTCTTTTTTATTAATTAAATAATGAAAATTAAAAAAAAAAGAAAAAAGAAAAAGAGAAAGTGGGATAAATATATTTATTTATTATATAAAACATGTGCTTTATTATTTATTGTTTAATAAAACAAAATGAGGGCTTTTGTTGGAGAAGCATATATATTGCTTTTCAGGTGTGTTTTACTTAGTTTTCAGGGGAAACTCTGCCGAAATTTTTATAAAATTTGGTGTTAATAAAGTTTTGGCTAGCCATTTGTGGTAAAAAAAAAAATAATAATAATAAGATTTTGTCATGAAAAGTTTGACATTGGATTCCATGGTTTAGTGGGGATCTAATGTCGGCATGCCTCATCCTAGGTTAGTTAGGATAATTTGGGGTGGGGTGTGTCAAGTTATTCCCCGTCCCCGTCTCCACCCCCGCCTTGATTACTTTATTTTTTTTAATATGTATATTTATATATATAATAAATACTAAAATTAATATTTTATGATGTATTGTTTTATTTTTCTAAAGAAAATTTTAAAAAACTCTTTTTAAATAGAAGTTTACCATTATGAATTAATAATTTAAATAGGAATTTTCTAAAAATATATTTTATTTAATCAAAATTTAAAAATAAAATAAAATTATAAATGGGGAATAATTCCCCGCGGGGAACACAATCCCAATGAATTTCCCGCAGGAAATCCTCTCCCCGATCCCCGCAAAATTAAATGGAGAATTTTGTGGGGACAGGAAATGAAATGGGGGGTGGAGACGGGGACGAGGAAGCCATCTCCAACCCCGCCCTGCCCCCGTGGACATCTCTATATTCAACTACTCGTGTTGGTGTAGGATTCTGGCTCGAGTAGGAGTGTTAAACCTACCTAACAATTGAAGCTCATTTGACCTTTAGGTAATAACACACATTAGATAATCAGGGTGTTTGCCCAAAACACTCCAATGCTTGTAAATTTGAGTTGTATCAATGGAACACATATTAAAATTGCATATTTGGTGTGGATGGGGGACTTTCCTATTTATAAGGGAAGTCGTAATGATAATTTTATCATGTGACAAGTAGAGTTAGTCACATATGTTGCCCTGAAGCTGGGCTACTCAATTTTTTTCAACGGGTGATGTGACTAATGACTTGTCCTTTTATTGGGGGGCCACACCAAGTTTTTCCCTACCCAAGGAGTCATATTCCTCATCCTATATTTGGGTGTGTGGCCTGGCTTTCTTTCCTTCAAACCCTTAAGTTATGCTCTACCTAACTTATAGGTTATAGCCAACTCGTTCATGCTACCATATCTAACAAATTGTTGGATCATGTTGTCTTTTTATTAACGACTTGAAGTATGCTTGATTTGACAACTCTTTAATATTGAATGCCACGGTTTTAGTTTTAAACATAAATGAAACATAATATTTTTATGAAATATGATTATGTAATTTTAATTTTAAAAGTTAAATAGTTAAAATAAATTAAAAGACTAATTTTAATCGATCTGTACCAACGAAAATATATGTCTACCTATAGTTACTAGTTGAGGTATTAACCAATTTGAATATAGTAAATTTAATTAAAGCATTGTATATCTATTGTCAGATGCTCGAATTTTTAGATGTAATCTTCTTCCAATGACACATTTTCTAATGATTACCAAGTAAAAAAAAATCAAATCAAATAATTTACCATCTTCGTCCAATAGTGATTTGTTTATTGAGTGACGCACCCAAAATTGATATTAAGATTAAATGATTAATCCCTTAGTATAAATTCAATTTGCGTGTTTTAAAATTATTTACTTTTGTATGAATATGATGACAATTTTGGTTGAATTTTATTGACATGGATAATTCAATATAATTCTTAGTTGTAAATTGTAATGGGTGACTCCCTTCAATGATTCAATAACCTAGTGGTCAAATTTGATGAGTACACTTTGTTCATTAAATTTTATTAGTTCATATCTTACACAAATATTGTTTTATATTCATATCTTGTCGTATTTGAGAACAAAACAATGTCTACATTGAAGATCGATTAAAAACTAAATTATATTGATGTACCACTTTAGTAAGTTGTACTAAAATCAAATACTATCTCACCATAACTTATATTTTAGAGCTCGAGAGAGGAACCTAGTAAATGCTTAGTGTAGAAGATGATTAAAAGATAACACCTGTCTAGTTCATTATGCACTCATTACAAAAGACTGTAATCTAAATCACACAAAAAATTAATCTATGCAATTTGTGATATGTATATTTTATAGTTATATCTCATAATTCTAGTAGTGCACTTTATATTTTATTTTTCCACTCAAGCAAGTGAATATGTCTGTTTTGATCATATTAATCAAGTTAACATTTTTTTTTTGTAGTTCAACGTCAATTGGAGTTAGGAGGATTCGAACTCTAACCATTTGGTTAAGGATACATATCAATTAACGTTGAACTATACTCACTTTAGCTAGTCAAGTTAACACTTAATACTACATTTTGATCATGATTTGTAGCAAAATATATCTCCTTGACATTATTTTAAACATGAATCAAGTCTACTCATATAGGAGGCGTTTGGCGCGCATAGTTGAGTTTAGTTGGACAAAGTTAGTTTGTCAGTGAGTTCATAAGTCTGTGTTTAGAGTACAGAGTTGGGTTGAGTTGAGTAAGAAAGTTTGTGTTTGGGGGTGCAAAGTTGAGTTGAGTTGTCTGGGGTATCTTGTGCAGTTTTTGTAACTTGTAATAGACTGATTTTTAGTTGATTGTTTTTATTTCCTTTATTTGTATTTTTTCCAATCATTCATCTAAAAACATATTTTCCCAACTTTCCAACACTGAATTCATATGTTCACTTCGAAAAATAATATATTTCAACATTGATATTTTTTTAAAAACATCATTCTTTATCTTTTTTTTTTAGAAATTGATTTATTCCCAACTATAGGCAATGTAGCATTGATTTCTATTTCTGCTACATATTGAACTTCTTTCAATTTATAGAAATCAAATGTTGCATTCTTTATCACAATAAATAGCAACTGATGAATGGAAAAAATGCAATGTACCTATTTTTTTTTCTTTAAACACAAATTGAATTTCTATCAAAATATAGAAATCTGAGATTTCATTTTCTAAACACATTGAACTTCTTTGAAACTTACAAATGAGGGCCTTATTATGACATTTTTCAATTACTAATAGGGTCCTCATTATGAGGGAGTTTTTTTTTAAAAAAAATACATTGACCATTACGTATTATTATTTTATTTTTTTTATTTTTTTTTTTGCAAAGGAATATTGTTTGTTCACATTTGTTTTAACACATGTATTAAATTGAACATCTTTGGAAAAGAGAATGCCAGTATTTTACTTTTTCAAGATGACAAGAAAACGACAATATATTTCAACATTAGTGTCATGTAGGAAGTGAAATATTCACAAAATATCAAGGGCCTATTTACATGATTCACAAAATATAAATAATGGCCAACAATGAGTCGAGTTCGTAAGTTCGAAGAAATATCGTTGGAGCAGAGAGTCATACCAACTAAGTACATGTGCATTTCATATTATTTTGAACCATGAGAGTGTTGTCGGTCACTAGAAATTGTTGCTGACGATAGTCACAGGAGACGGGATCGTCGGTTGCCGGATATGGTCACCAACGATTGCCATCGATCATCGGAGAAGGTAGTCAATAGTGGCTGTCAACTGTCGCATATGGTCGTTGGTCGTTAGAGAAGGTTGTTGGCGGTGGTCGCCTGAGAAGGTTGTCAGAGGTGGTCGCCAGTCGCCGAAGAAGGTTGCCGGCAATGGTCACCGGTCGTTGGAAAAACGGTGATAAAATATGTTAATAGAGTTACTGTACAAATCGGTGGAGTTAATATCCTAACACTGTAGCAAGTTAGTAGAGTTTAGTTTTTTATGGGGAGTTAATTTTTTCATGGGCCAAACGGTGAGTTGAGTTTAAAATCCAACTCAACTCAGGGGGTCAAACGCCCCCATAGTGATTGTGACTCTTGAAATGACCATTTACTAACATTTTCATTTTTTTCAAAAATTTTTAGACAAGCTTTTTTTTTTTTTTTTAGCCGGTACATTTGCATTAGACAACAAACAAGTAAATAGTAATTATTTTTAAGAATTTTGTAGACCATATAGACAAATATAATAAACAATTTTATAAAGATCTCTAGTCAATTAAAAAAAGTTCACTACTTTCGGTTGTTGCCTATTTTATTTAATTATATATTAAACGATGAGTGGAATAAATTGGCCCTTGGCCTTGACCCATCGCCACCTTGCCCGCCAAGGGGCACTTTAAAAAACCCACAAAAAAAAAAATCTGATAAATAAATGTAGAATAAGAAAATGCATCAGATAGGAGTGAGTTTTTTTTAGTTGAATAATATATAGAAGTGTGAATTCAAACCTCTTATGACTCGAAAAAGAAAGCTTATTAGATACGAGTGAATTTCTTTTTTAAGAGAAGTAAGAATTTGAACTTCTAACTTCTTGATTCGTTATTATCTTAATCAATTGAATTGTGCTCATGTTGACATTAAAGACAAAAATTTATAGTTTTGATGTGGTTTGATTTGATATTTTCATTGGATGATTGAATATTGAATTTATTATTTTAATTTTATACATAAGAAAAATACAATTTGGATTTTTGTTAACAAAATTCAATTTAGATTTTAAAAATAAAAAGTCAAAATTCTCATTTGTTTTATTATATTTACCTACCCTAATAAAATATAGGGTGAAAAATCAAATATATTGTTTTAGTTATTAAATATATAATGGAACACTAAAATTGACTCGACAATTACTTTTTTTTTTTTTTTTTTCAGTACACAAATTTGGAGAAAATATTGACAATTATATATTGTCATTGATTGATTAATTATAATCCAACCATCATAAAATAAAAAAGGTAGACAAAGTTATTTAAGAATATTAATTGAAGCATAACTTGGGTGAGCAGAAAAAAATTATGAAGTATTTATAATAATAATAAAAAAATAGTTTGCCACAAACTGGGAATAGGCACTTGAATGAGCTGCACAAAGATGGATGCAATTCATGATGCACCCAAATTTTTTCCTATTAATCAAAGTCGTTTGAACTAATAAATAATCAAGCTGGAGCGATAAAAATCCACTAAATGGGGTTTTTTTTTTGGGGGGGGGGGGGGGGGGGGGGGGGTTGTGATTGTGCAATTTAATTCTATGTTCGAAGTTCTAATTTTTATTACTTTGAATATCAAAATTATTGAAGAGGTTGCTAAAAAAAACACAAACTATAATTAAAAAAGGAGGAAATCTCAAAATCAAGCAAACCGAATACTCAAATTAAAAGAAAAAAGAAAAAAAAAAATTGAACTACAATAATTTTTTTTTATTTTTTATTTTTTAGTTCAACTACAATAACGTTTGCTTATAATCAAGTTGGCAAGAATATACTAATGTAATCCTTAAAATGCTTGATTCCTGTCAAAACATTTGCTAATGCATGGATAAACTATAGTTTCAATCAGCCAACATGTACCTTTTCTATCTCCAAAATACATAGATGTATTGTTTGCATGTCAAGGTGGGACTAGGATCCTAATCCTCGTTCCCCTCTCCAAAATTAAAATGGATAAAAAATTTCCCCCACCTCCACCCAAAATGGAGAATTCTAAAATTGGCGCCAAGTAACTTGAATTATTTAAATTTTTATTTATCATACTTACACAATATAACATGTTGCTACCCTCTCAAAACATATTATCTAGGTCCACTCTTGATAATTGTGTGTTGACAATTTATACCTCTCCTAATGCCAACCTCAAGTAAAGTACTTAGCTTTTTTTTTTAATGCCCATACATATCCATATGTTAATATTCATACTAGAAGTTATGTTATATCGTTTATCTATCAAAGAATGAATGACAGGGTAACGCAAACTAGTAAAATAAGTACTTTATAATTTTAAGACTTTTGCGATAATAATATATTTTGTCTAAATAATAGTATATTTGTTGCATTAAAAAATATTTTGCAAAAACAACACAAATTCAATAACTTATATATCATTGATATATGTATATAAGTGATGTATTTTAAATTAGCGATGCACTTTATCAATAATACAAAATGGCATATTAGTGATATATTTTATATTAAGAATATCAGTGACACACTTGATTAATTATGAAAAAGAATAGTATATTAGTATGTCAACGGTGTAATTTATCAACTTGAGCATAACTCAATTGGTTTCAAGGCACACACACTCAAGTTGTTTGGGGGCACTAGTGGATTATAATAACATGAGTTATAATAATATGTGGGTTATAATAGTCTGTGGAATTATATAATATTGTTTAAAATGCAGAGTTGTTTAGTATGAGGTTGTAATAATCTGTGTTTGGGGTGCAGAGTACTCCACTGGTTATTATAACATAGGTTATTATAACCCACGTCCCAAACAACCCCTAAGTAAGAAGTTTGAATATATGCCCTACATGTGTTGAATTTGCAATATATATATATGCTAAATTATAAAAAAATACCCTTAAACTTTGTATTTTGTTTCAAAAATACCATTGAACTTTCAAAAGTTTCATTAATACTCTCAAACTTTCAAAAAAAGTTAAAAAACACTCTTACCTTTAGTTTTGGATGGAAGCCATTAGTACTTTATATCAAAAATACTTCTGAAATTTCAAAAGTTTCATCAATACACTTAAACTTTTAAAAAAGTTCAAAAATACCCTTAAACTTTTAAAAAAAGTTAAAAAATACCCTTGTTGTTAATGTATGGATAGAAATTGTTAGTACATCGTTTTAAAATATCCCTGAACTTTCAAAAGTTGTATTAAATACCCTTAACCTTAAAAAAAAAAAAGGTTAAAAAATGCCCTTATCGTTAGTATATGGACGAAAAACATTTATCTACATCTCATTCCCTCACTCTTCCATTTATTGTCTCTCTTGATTTGCTTCAATATATGGCTTAACACTTCTCTATTTTTCTCTATTTTTTCCCTTTCTTTTTCAATACCCGGCCTATTCACTATATTCTTCCATTTTTCAATATCTAAAACTACCCCTTCAATCAAGGTATATAGACTATAGCAAGATAAAGGAGAATAATGAAACCACCAAGGAACCGTAGGACTTAAATGCTTTAACAAGGTTGTACGTTAGTAATTTGAGTTAATATATTTGGGTTTAATACACAAAAAGAGAGACATGTTGAGAATTTGGGTCATAATTTTGGGGACATCTAGTGGGAGGGAAAATAAAGAAAACATATGCATTACCAAATTAGTAGCAGATGAATAATTTATTAATCATTTTTGCAGTTCAAATTAGTCTATTTGTTATGGTCAGTTAAGAAGGTTCCTCATGATTGAAAATTGGACAGATGGAGAAAAAAAATGAGAGTATCTATATGGAAAAAAAATGATGGTACCTATATGAGTTGTTTTCAAATTGGTTATTTTCCAACTTAAAATAACTTCAAAGACATTGACTATTTGAGTGTTGAAATTTATTATATTTATGTTTGGGTATGTTTAGAAACGAGGGAGAATTCTTCCTATTAATTTAAAGTTCTAATATTTAAGAATATAGGAGAAGTGAGGTAAGTTTTAGAGATTGAAAAATAGAAGAAAAGAGTAAGAGTGTATTGAAAAAAGAAAGGGAAAAATAGAAGAAAAATAGAGAAGTGTCAAGTCATAGATTGAAGTAAATTAGGAGAAATAGGAAATAGAAGAGAGAGGTAATTAGATGTAGATAAACAGTTTTCGTCCATATACTAATGGAAATGACATTTTTTAACAATTTTTTTAAGGTTACGGATATTAATGTGAAAGTTCAAAGGTATTTTTAAAATAAGGTACTAATGATTTTTATCCGTATATTAACGGTAAAGGTATTTTTGAACATTTTTTTTAAGTGTAAGAGTATCAATGAAACTTTTGAAAGTGTATGGGTATTTTTGAAACAAAATACAAAGTTTAGGGGTATTTTTGAAATAAAGTACTAACAGTTTCTATCTAAAACTAACGGTAAGGGTATTTTTTTTAACTTTTTTTTTTTAAAGTTTAAGGGCATTAATGAAACTTTTGATAGTTCAGGAGTATTTTTGAAACAAAATACAAAGTTAAGGAGTATTTTTCATAATTTAGCCATATATATATCATATGTAAAACATCTTCCTTTACGTAACTTGAAGGGCTATCATATCAAGATTTATAGGTTATTTTTCATTACTATACTAAATTATTGAAGCCTAGTCCCAATGGTTTATAACATTTTAGAGAACCCCAAAAATGCTTAGAATCAAGCAAATCTAAAGAGGTTTTTTCTTCTACCTACTTTTGCTGGAGAAAACAAAAATGATAAAGTTATATAGCAAAGCATAAGAAGGTAGTTCCATTATTCTATTTGTTGATGAGGCGGCACCCATATTTGAACTGGGAAAAAATGGATTTGCAGTCCTCGACACACACACACACACATACAATTTGTATTAGATATATCAGCAATGTAATTTATCAACAATACAAAAAATAATATAGTAGCGATATTTATACTTTTTTTTTTATATATAATCAATTTGCAAATATGACAAACAATTTTATCACCCATTCTATTTTTCTTAAAATTTTGTAATTGAAATAAAACAAAGGGACACTTGTATATATGACAAAATAAGTTCAATTAATTGCAAATATAACAAACAACAGTTTGAATTTAGCGATGTACATCTATTAGTGATAAAGTATATCACTCGTTTGCTATTAAGTCTATCATCGATTTACTACATCAATAGATTAAAAATCGTAAATCTTTAGTATTTAATTATCTTTTTTTACTATTGATTGTTTGCATGCTCGTTTATCATTAAGTTTATCATTGACACACCATATCAATAAAAAAAAATTTGGTATATAAGTGATAGTTGATATATTTTCTATAAATGATTGTTTGCATACTCATTTGCTATTGTGTCTATCGTTGATACACTATATCAATAGAATAAAAATTAGTATGTAAGTGATATTTGAATTTGTTTTCTATCAATGCTATTAATAATATATTAAAAAAAAAAAAGCTCTACTATTGACGAACTTCTATCCATGCTACGTAAACATATTTAAGTAGGCATGCAAACTATTTTTAAAAATTACCATATTTGGGAGAGTGAATTGCCACCCCATTAAATTTTTTTTGGAAGATCATGAAAGTTGAGTAAAAACAATCAAACTTAAAAGGTTAAATTATCAAAAATACCCATGAACTATGAGGTTGGTTTCAATTATATTCCTGAACTTTGAAAAGTTTCATTTTAACCCTTGAACTTTGAAGTTTGTTTCAAAACAACAATTGAAGATGTTTTCTGTTAAATTTATGGACGAAAAATGATGTATTGGCATATGTTTTGATTTTTTTTCAACGTATATGTTAAAATATGTTCCCATAAGCAACAATATAAATGCAAAAACATCATTTTTCGTCCATGAATTTAACAAGAAAAAGCCTTCAAGAGTTGTTTTGAAACAAACTTCAAAGTTCAAGGGTTAAAATGAAACTTTTCAAAGTTCAGGGGTATAATTGAAACCAACCCCATAGTTCAGGGGTATTTTTGATAATTTAACCAACTTAAAATAAGCTAAATTAGATATTAAAAAAAGCTCTTGAATTTTGTTATTTATCTAAAAAATACTCATATTCTTTTAAAAGTTGTAATATTACACTTACTTTTCATAAATGTTTCAAAACTATCATTAGAGTAAAAATTTGTTAGAACGTTGGATGAAAAATTAATGTGACAGTGACCTAAAACGACGTGACAGTAAAAACTAGGACGCATACTTTGATTAAATCAACTATATTTAGACATGTTTATTTTTCAATCGATTTTTCGTTCAACGTTCTAATGAATTTCTACTTTAAAAATAATTTTGAAACTTTTTCGAAAAGTGAAAGGTAATATTGAGGAATAGTAGTCTTTTTGAAAGAAATGACCATGTTTAAGGGACATAAACGACCTTGCAATTAGAGTTCCTTGTGGGTATTTAATTCGGATTGCGTAGCATAGGCTAAAATCACAACACTCTGTATCACGCGGCATGTCGATAAACACAGAAACTCACAGACAAACTAGACGAGTCAGCAGCCCACCGGCCACCGTCCAATGATCCAATCGCTTTAATCCATCGGCTCCCAAGATCTTCTCAAGCTCCCACCTTCCTCTTCCTCTCTCTCTGTTGCGTTGCGATGTGGGACGATTGGCACGGTGGCTTGCCGGGCTCCGACCAGCCACAATCCGATCAAGAATCTTTTATTAACTTCGATTTCTTCTCCGCCTCGACTAAACCCAAGGTGATTGTTGTTAACGAACATCTCGCACATCGTCTTCTTCCTATTTGAAGTGCATTTCTTGTCATTGTGAAACTAGCTAGGGTTTTGAGTTGGTTTTGGGTGTTGGGTATTTTGACATGTCGATGAGGCTTTCTGGGTTTTGTTTTGTTTTAGGATTATTACAAGACGTTGGAAGTGGATTACGATGCAACCGATGATGATATTCGAGCGAATTACATACGGTTAGCTCTGGTTCGTGACTTTGTGTTCCATCCACTTTGTCTCCATTCCTCGTTTTTCCGTTATCCGTTTTGATTTGGTCCTCATTTCAGTATTCTTGTTTGTGGGTGATTATCTCAACTGGTACTTGGAATTGGTTCCCTGCAGAAATGGCATCCTGACAAGCAAAAAGATCAGGATATTGCTACTTCCAGATTTCAGGAAATAAACGAGGCTTATCAAGGTCAGTTTCCAGCTTTTAGTTTTAATGCGTCTTACCATTCGCATTATTTTACTGGATTTCCTGCATTTTCCATATCAAACGTCTTAGTCAGGAATTATGTATGCTCGTGAGTGTCAACAAAAAGGATTTCAATTAATAAAACATTGTTTACTATATGTGAAGAAGGCTTGGGAAAATTTTGGGTGGTGTGTGCTTTATCCGATCGCTTGCGAGTAGTAGAAATTGTGTTAGTTTGTAATGTTTGGTTAGAAGGCCTATCCCAGAAAAAAGTAATGTTTGGTTAGAAGGAGCAATTATCAAGGTATCATTAGAGGAAAATTAGTACAAATGGGAGCTATAAGGAATCGAATCTCAGCCAAGGGGATTACTAAATATCAATGTCAGTTGGAAGGCTAAGGACTTTCAAAATTAAGGGTCCTTGTGGTCACCAACCAGGGAATATCACACACTTCGAGTTACCAGGCTATCAAATATGGCAGAAGAGGTGAGAGTCCACAGTTTCGAACATGATAAGCCCTGAGGATCGCAGAGATTTCCTAACCTGAAAAGAAAAAGTTTATACCAATCAGATTGGCTCCATATACTTGAGATTTCTCCTTCCAAGGTTCTATATTGGTAACATGAAGGCCTTAGATGCCCAAGTAATAAGAGAAATGAAAGAAACAAGAATGGAAAAGTGATTTTTGAGAGACTTTATGGTACTAGTTACAGTGGGAATGAAAAAAACGACTATCATCAAGAACAATGAAAGCACCAGAGAGGCTGCGGAGGTGGGAAAGAAGTTTTAAAAATTAGACAAGCCAAGTTCACATATATACAAGGCTTAAAACAAAGCCGAAGACCCCACTTTCAATACACAGTTATTAACTAATGTACTGTTGAGAAGTGATGTGTTAACTTTGCAGTAGTTCAGACATGTTGGGGCATTGAGCTTTTGTGTCCTGGTCTGGTAATTATGCTTTAGTAACTTGAGTTTGATACCAGTCGTTGGGAAAGATGATTCAAACATCATTACCTAATATGACTATGGACTGGTATTCTTTAAGGATTTACTCATCATCATTCATCCTATGCAAATCAAATGAGTAAAATAGAGAAATAACTTGGACAAAGTTATAGCCCGATATTCTATGTGAGAAACCTGAAGGCTGGAATAAGAGAAAGCATGAGACAAGCTCCGAAAGTATCTTGAAAAGATCAATTTACATGTAGACTTTCGGGGCTTATAAGAGTGCTAAAAGATTTACACATTAAGAGGATACAATACTCTTTACAAGCACTTTCTGCATAAGATAAAAAGTTAGCTACTCAATTCATCTCTTGCTCTTTTATAAAGATTTTTAAGCAACCCACTCTCTTGGTTGCTATATGGAGCTCAAGGTTCATCCTCATGTTGCTCGGACACTTGCTTTTCTCTCCAGTTCTCTTAATGATGCTTGGTTGCTCCCACCTGTGCTATTTCCTTTCTCCTTTCTTTTATAGGTGTAAGAAAGTTGCTCTACAACCACAAAAATCACCAAGGCTTTACATATGTTGCCTTTTCTCTTCCTCCCCTTTCCTTTGTATCTAATCTACATCTTGCTAATTCTTCTGCAGCTGTTATAGCTACTTCTTTCTGCTGGCAAAGAATAAATCTCTCTGCCAACTTCTTTTTGTTTTTTTTTTTGAAACCTTTGGCAAGCTTGATACTTTGATCTTCTCTCCTGCCTTTCTATAACAAAAACTGTCAACTTAGTGGTTGAAGAGACCGAGACTCTTTCTTGTTTCTTGTGTATTCATTTTCTTCACTGACGTCTAACTTTTTCATTTGTAGAAGAGGAACTGCCACTAACTGGCTGTATTTCTTTCATACAAACATTCCATTCAGATTTGCGATGAATAATAAACTGCTTTGGTCTGGGACCTGGGTAGAGATCTTGGAATCTTAACTCTACCAATTCAGCACAGTCTGATCAATGGTGTCTAAATACTTTTAGCGTTTTGATTATGTGAACAAATATTCAATCAAGAAAAAACTTTTTAATATTAATGCTAAGATTTTAAGGAATTCACACTATGGCTTGAGGTGGGGAGGGTTGTGAATGGTGTTAATGATGTTCAAGTGGAAACGTTTTCTCAATTTTAACAATCAGTATGAATTTTGAGATAATAGTAGGCAAGAATAAGATGGATGCTTCTGTCTCTCTTATGTTGAGAAAATGTCTCCATTCCTTCTGTTTGGTTTTTTTTTTGGGGAGGGGGGGGGGGGGGTGGTCAAGGAAAATGTGTTAGCAAAGAAAATAACTAGGAGCTGAAAACAAAGGAAAAGAAAAAGAGCGCAGTTGATTTGGCTATTGCCCAACAACTTTCTTTTGGCTATTAAACAAATGAGAAAGGTAGTAAGAAGGTGGAATCCTTTTGAGCTTCATTAAGAGAAATAGTGTAAAAGAGAGCTTTTCAAGCCATTTTGGGGCAAATCTACGGCTTTAAAAGGCAACTAAGAGAGGAGGTTGCTTAGAAATATCCCAAGTGTGGGATGGAGAAGAAAGTAAGGTGTAAGCTCGGTATAATACACATAAGGTATTCAGAGCGAGTATTGTATCATCTTGACATGGGTATCTTGTAGCAAATAGCAATGTTATACAAAGTAATCATTGTATAAAACACAGGATCTTGGTATGTCCTTTTTAACTCTTTTGAAGAATACATTTTATATATTTTTATTCCTTCAAAGAAACATTTGTTTCTTAATCAATCTACAGAGATATCTACTGAGTAATATATTATCCTCTCGACATGTGTATCTTCTAGCAGTCTTAGAAGCTAGTAATTGTAACCTTTATGAATATTGAAAGATTTATCAGGGTCTTTTACTAGGTTTCCCAAGTAGAATATTGTGTGCACTTTGCCCATAAGTTTCTCTGTTTTGACGATTTTACTTCCACAATAGGACAAAAAAGTGAATCCAGAGAGAATTACTGGCTGGTGGTCTTAACAGTCCCCCACTCCTGGTTCCCCATGTGCTTTTTATATATTCCTTCCTTTTCTTCAATACAAATAATTTTTATGGCCAAAGAATTGGTGAATGGCGGATATTTTAGAGCTGATCTTATTTTGGAGGTATGTAAAGGAAAAGGTTTTTTTTCTTCTTCTTCTTCTGGTTACAAGAATTAACTCTGTATGTCTCCTTAGAACTCAAGGATTTAACTTAATCATTGTATATAGAACAGATCCTCTTCAAGTAAGGTTATAAGAATTAACTCTGTATGATTATCTATCAGTCAGATTTAACTTAATCTGCCGTAGTTTTGTGAGGTTGAAACTTAAAAGCATTGGGTGCAGGAGCAGTAGTGAATTCTTGGGGGGAAACTGATCTGAATTCACCGTCAAGGTGTTTCTTATATGCATTTGCTTGAATATTTTAGTGTGTTTAAGAATGTCTTTCATGCAAAGATTTAACCTTTTTGAAATGAGTCACAAGGAGGTAGCAGCCATCTAACTATCTTGTCATTTTCTCTTCCAAGCTATCTTTAACTGCTCTTACTGTAAGTATCTACATACCAAGTACAAGCTTGATTAGTTGCAGTATGGAAAGGGTTGATTCTGTTGTTTCATGATGAAATTATTCATTTCATTTTTTCTGTGGAATCTATAAAAACGTAGGGGGTAAGATTATCTTAAGATCAGGTAGAAAACCTATTTTAGTAGACTAAAGACAATTAAGGGAATGCTTGAGAAAGGCAGAAAGCAATTTAGTACTTCGCCCAACAGTTGATTGAATTCTGTTCCCGTATCCATTACCAGTCTCCAATTAAACAACGCAATCCATTCTAATCCCCGCTGTACAATGTTAATTTCCTTTTTCACCATGGGTTTCATGGATCAACTCCATTTGACCTGCACTGTCATCGACTCAATCGGAGATCTATGGTTGAGTTATAGCGTTGAATAAAAAGTAGAGGTACATTCTCTTGTTTCTTTTCTTGTGCTGTGCTGTGCTGTGCTCTGTGTGTGTGAGTGTGAGAGAGAGAGAGAAAGGAGGGGGGGGGGGGGGGTTGAAATCATTCGTTATCCAAGTCCTTGTGGCGAGCAGCAATTTTGCCAGTCTTGAAAGCTAAATATGAAATTGTTTCAGGAGGGACAGATAGATTTCAGCAATATTTGGGATTGGATAAATATCAATCTTTCCACTTGACTTTCTTTATCCAGGGACTTTTCTTATTATCCCCTTTTTCCCCTCTCTCTCAATTGTAAGATTTATTTGTTAGTCCAGGCTGTTTTGGCTTTTGGAGGATACCTAATCTTCTGTACCTCCTTATGGATTGTTTCACCCAAAAAAAAAAAAAAAAAGCTACAATTTTTAATTAATAAACTCCAGATCTCACAAAACACTTGTATTATTCATGGACAGTTTTGAGCGATCCCATCAAGAGGAGAGAATACGACATCAAAGGCATGCTGTACAAGTATGATTACAACGTAGTTGTAAGAAATCCTTTCCTCTCTCTGCTAACTTTTCTAACATCAACCACGCCTTGTATTATTCTTATGTCTGTAAATTATTATGTTCTGTGCAGGAATATCTCAACCGTTTCAAAGGGCTTATATTGACTTGCAATGGCCTTGGAATTAAGCATTCAATTTAGTAAAAAAAAATAGAAACACCATTCTTCTTGAACACATCCCTCTTCAGTACATGTGGGAACATTTGGCCTATTATCATCAATCTGCTGACATGACAATTCAAGTGGCTCAAAGCCCTGCCAATATGCCTTTCAAACTTTCTTAGGGCCCATATTTTCTTCTGTTCTGATATTTGTATAAAAATACCAAAACAAAAACCCTTCATATTTGTATCTATTCTCTTCCCTAACAACAGTTCCACTTCAATTCTACTATGTTCTTAATCTGTGGCCTTCTCTCTCTCTTGCTTTATTCCTCAAGTTGTTGATACTGTAGACTCAAAATTCTCTCTGAGTCAGCAAAAGAACATTATTTATTTGGATCATTAATGTGCTTGGATGTTGGTCTTATATTCAAGATTCTAGGTTGAGATGGGTAAAATGAAAGTTATTTGAAATTTATTAGAGACACTGAATTTTGTTATTGCTTCAACTCCTCTAATTTTGACAGGTAACTAGAATGGATTCTTTTTAAGTAGATGACTCGGCAGGCCCTCGGAGACATTTTTTCCTACTTTTTGTATTTAGTTCTAGTTATTTTTCATGCATTTACGAGTGGAAGGAAACATCTCTATGCAATGAATGTAGTCAACATCTATCTTTTCGTTGCTTTTAGGGAAGTTCGTATTTCTATCCTCTTTTAAATTTCAAAATATTTCTGACCTGAGGGCTGAGAGAAAAGATGTTAATTGATTTAACTATTTATATATATATATTTTAATGATATTTGATTAATAGAACATTTTAAAGTAATTTATTTATTTTGAAATATAAGAAATCTTCACTTAAAAATACTATTCTTGAAAGTCAATCCATAAATATTCAATATCCTTAATCCCTCCCTCCCGCCAATTTATTAACAGCTAATAAACGAATATTTTTTTTAGAGCTAATTTTTGTAGATTTTTAAAATAATATTTAAGATGATAATTTTAATGTAATTATAAAAAAAAATATGTGACGTGGCAATGTCGTGGGGGGTATCCTTCCTTTTCCTCCTAGGGACGTATTAATAATTAGAAATTAATTGAAACGCTACCTCAAAAACATGATTGAAATTATTAAAAATAGAAAAAGATGTGTTAGCTTTCTCTTTCCTTGCATTTGCATAGCTGGCAATCCTCCTCAATCATCTCGATGTCATCGTCACTAACTTTAATCCAACGGTTCTTATTTTACTCTCATTCTACAACCTCCGCAGGCTAGCACCGCTCTTTTCTTTTCTTTTTTTTTTAAAAATTTCTTTTTTCTCTCAACTTTTTTTTTTTTTTTTTTGGGTTTTAAGGCCGCCCGCACATCTTTGCCAAACGGCGAACAATAGAAAACGCTAATCCCTCTCTTTCTCGCTTTCTCTCTCTATACGTCTCTTCAAGCTCGCCGGAGTTCAACAATGGCCGCCAACGTGCCGGACAATCTCTCTCGCGAGCAATATGTGTACCTAGCGAAGCTTGCCGAGCAGGCTGAAAGATATGAGGAAATGGTTCAGTTCATGCAGAAACTTGTTCTTGGTTCAACCCCAGGCTCCGAGCTCTCTGTCGAGGAGCGAAATCTTCTCTCTGTCGCTTACAAGAACGTGATTGGCTCACTTCGAGCCGCTTGGCGTATTGTCTCTTCCATCGAGCAGAAGGAGGAGAGCCGTAAGAATGAAGAGCATGTTGTTCTTGTTAAGGATTATAGATCAAAGGTTGAGTCTGAGCTTTCCGACGTCTGTGCGAGTATTTTGCAGCTTTTGGACTCGAATCTTATTCCCTCGGCTTCTGCTAGTGAGTCTAAGGTCTTCTACTTGAAGATGAAGGGGGATTACCATAGGTATTTGGCGGAGTTTAAGGTTGGGGACGAGAGGAAAGCTGCTGCTGAGGATACTATGCTGGCTTATAGGGCTGCTCAGGTACTTGTGGCTTCTTCTTTTTCTTCTTTTTTTTTTGTTGGTAGTGTTATTGAGAGAATTTTGAACTGGTGCTGTTTTTGTGGACCTGTTAGGTTAGACATTTCACTTATGGATTGACTTTGAATACTGATTTATTACCGCCGCCGAACATCCCTAATTATGCGATCCATCTTTTACTGTTGTCATGTTTCCGTGTTCTAAACTACAACCTTCTTTTCCTACGGAGTGAAATCTTGATTTAGGCAGTTCCGATAGGTTTCAAATTCGAAGACGTTTTTTCTTTATTACTCTGTTCTTCTTTGCTTTTCTCGGGGAAGATCCCCAGTCTTCAACTGACCATTTCTATGTCGTAGCTCTTCTAATGGTTTATTTTAATTAATCGAATGATGTGGTCTTAGGATTTTTCAATTCTATCATATGGGTGCTTGAGATTGGATTTTTCTGAATTCTGATTTGCACTTGTTGGATTTTATGCTACGAAGGATGTCGCAGGTGCGGATCTTGCACCCACTCATCCGATCAGGCTGGGGCTGGCACTCAATTTCTCTGTGTTTTACTTCGAGATTCTGAATCAATCCGATAAAGCATGTAGCATGGCCAAGGAGGTAAATTTGATCCTTCATTTTTGTTTTCAGTCACCTAATTCTGATTCATATCCCCCTTTTTAACATTATTTCTCCTCTTTGTTTTATCACTGAGAAGAAGCGTGGGCTAATGCTGGCACTCTTTTGCTTTTATCACTGGGGCCTCCTTTCGTAGATCTTTGTCATATTGTACTTTTTCTGGGTTATCAAGTCTTCCTGAGAAATTGCGTCAGCTAGTACTATTACTGTGGCAACTTTGTTAAACTATTTGTCTTCACATTACTTGCATAATGTGTTGGCAATGGAACTTCCTCCTAAAACTTGAATTTTATGATTATCGCATGTTTCATAGTATCACTCATATGCAGATATGGAACCAGCTTTACCCATGAAATACTTTAACGTGGATCTTACAATTGTAGGCTTGCATATGCAGATTTGGACATGTTTGTTTAATATGCATTTAGTTTGACCTGATGATTCAAATATTTTACATTGTTGCGTTGGTTTTTGTATCATCCTTTTCCTTCTTTTGCTCTTTAATTCCTGCTTTCGGGAATGCCATGATATCATATATATCAATGTTATGTTCCTCTAACCACTGTGGATTATTATTCTTCTTCATATGAAAATGTATCATGCTTATTAGTGAACTACTGCTGTCATTAGGCGCCTTACTTCTCCCTTTGATCCATCTCCCTTTGAAAGAGTTCTAACATATATTGAAACTGTCCTCTATAAATCTGCTACTTAACCAAACTTATTGGCCTGTGGTTTTGACTCTTTCGAAACTGGTTGCCCATGTTACATTTTCTTGAGATCACTTTTGGTTTATTTCTATATTTCCTTGTTGCTAAAATGTGCTTGCAACTGCACTACTGTAAAGTTAGCCACCTAATGACAGTAGTGTAAGTTCACTTAGAAGCATTATGCTTTCCCATCTTTCTTTTATGTGTGTTACTCACCAGTTCTTATGCTTCTGATCAGGCATTTGAGGAAGCCATTGCTGAGCTGGACACTTTGGGCGAAGAATCATACAAGGACAGCACCCTCATCATGCAGCTGTTGAGGGACAACCTCACTCTCTGGACTTCAGATGCGCAGGTCAGTGAACACCACCCACCCAAATAAAAAAACAAAAAAAGTTATATTACAAGTTTAGTCCACGAACTTTTAAGTTTGTATCTAAAAGGTCTTTGAACTTTAAAGAATGTCTAATAAATCCTTGAACTTTTAGTTTTTTGTATAATAGGTCTTTGAACTTTTAAAAATGTTTATAAGGTTCTTGGAACTTTCAATTTTGTGTCTAATAGGTCATTGAGATGTTCGAAATTTGAAAAAGTTAATTGTGTATTAGATATAAACTTAGATTTTATTTCTAATAGGACCCTAAACTTTCAGGAATCTAGTAGGTCTGGACACAAAATTAGAAGTTTAAAAACTTATTCAACACTTTAAAGTTCAGGAATCAAATAGACACAAACCTGGAAGTATAGGGACCTATTAGATATTTTTTAAAGTTTGGGGACCAAATAGACACAAATTTGAAAATTTAGGGGCTAAACTTTTGATTTAAGTGAAATTGCAAATTTAGTCTCTATGGTTTCAAATGTTAGAATTAGTCCCTTTGGTTTTGAGGATTTTATCAAACCATAGGGACTATATTTGAGGTTTTATGAAATCATAAAGACGAAATTCTAACTTTTAAAACTATAGGAAATAAATTCTAACTTTTTCCAAACCATAGAGACCAAATTTGTAATTTAAAGACACCCGACAAAGTACAAATTACAGCCCCTATTCCCGTTGATTTTCAGGCTGTAACATTTGTGAATATTGACTCGTTGCAGGACCAGTTAGATGAGTCATAGAAGGCAGCATGAGCTCGACCTGTCCTGTGCTTGTGAAGGGTGGGGAGAGGAGGTGGGCTTCAAATGTCATTTGCTTATGCTATTTTAAATGTGTGAATTTGGAAATTAAACGCCTTAGTCTGTGAATGATGTCCTGTACTCAGACTAGCCTTGATCTTGAATTCCGAAGTTCCAAAATTGGTGGGTCTTTCTTCTTTCTTTTCTTTTCTTTTTTTGACCCAGGTGGGGTTCTTTTTTTTTTTACCTTAAAAAGAATCAGAATGAAAAAAAAAACTTTTTAGCTTCATTTTCGTTTTAATCTCTAGTTTTGATATCATATCCTCACTCTACTCAGGTATATTCGGTTGAACACAGTCGATGGGAATAGGGCATTTGCTTTTGGTCAATATATATTTAGAATGACCTTCATAAAGTGCTTTATACACGACTAAAAGAATGATGGAAATTTTGTCTAAACGAGTAAGAAAAGTTATTGGTGTAACTTTTTATCAATTGGGGCAGTTTTGGGCCAGAACCACATGAACCAACTGTTTGTGTCAATTTTTTCTTTCCAACTGTTGGTGGATTTTGCTTTTTGTGTCAGGTCGGTCAGTTTCTGGCTTTCTGCTATGTGGGTCGGTTTTGATATCATTCTGTCCATTTTGAAAATGTGGTGAAAGCTTATAAAAGAAAAATGATAATTTCACCTTTCTGTTAGGAGGAAAAATCGAATTAGAGACTACTTTCTTTTTCACTCCCTTTTTCCCCCTGTTATGAATTACACCTTGTAGTTTCTGGACTTTTAAATTTGTGTTTAAAAAGGTTTTTGAACTTTAAAAAATGTATAATAAGTTTTTAAACTTTTAAATGTCTTTAGTTAAATTACAAATTTAGTCACGAAATTTGAGGTTTGCATTTATTTGGTTTCAACTTTCAAAATTACAAATTTATTTTTGAATTTTCAATTTTTTTTAAAAAATTTATAGATCTATTAGACACATAATTGAAATTGTAGTGTTCTATTAGACATAAAATTTGAATTTACATCTAATACATCAATTAATTTTTTAAAATTTTGAATTTGTTAGGGACCAATTAGAGATTCAGAAATTTATTAGACATTTCTGAAAGTTCAAAGACTAAATAGACACAAATTTCAAAGTTCAGGAGCTAAACTTGTAATCTAACCTATGTGTTTCAACCTTAAAAATGTTTAATAGGTTCATAAGTTTTGTAAGTTTATGATATATTTAAAATTTTTAAAAATTAATTGATCTATTAGATGTAAGGTCAAATTACAAGTTTAAATTATGAACTTTTAGGTTTGTGTCAACTATAAAAAATGTCTCGAAACTTTTAATTTTGCGTCTAATAAGTTCTTAAACTTAAGAAATGTCTAATAGGTCCCTACATATTTGAAACTTTTAAAAATCAACTGATCTATTAAATATAAAATTGAATTTTATGCCTATAGGACCTCAAATTTTTAATTTCATGTCTAGCATGTCCATAAATTAAAAAAAAAATGGAAACTATTGACACAATTGAAAATTTAGGGATTTATTGAACACAAAATTGAAAGTTTAAATACTTATTAGATACTTTCTAAACTTCAAAGTCCAAATAAACACAATTTTAAAAGTTCAAGAATTTATTAAACACTTTTTAAAATTTAGAGAACCAAATAGACAAAAACCTAAAAGTTCAAGATTAAACTTGTAATTTAACCTAGATATAAAATTGAGTTTTATGTCTAATAGAATTCTAAACTTTCAGTTTTGAATCCAGTAGGTTCATGAAATAGGTTAAAGATTGAAATAGGTTAAAATTTAGAGACTTATAGAATACAAAAATGTAAGTTTAACCAATATGACACTTTTTACAAGTTCAAGAACGAAATTCGTAAAAGTTAACATTTTACTTATTTATTTATCTTAACTAGTAGAAAAGTGGAAAATCCAGCTGCTGTTTCGATGTTGTTCAATGGAGGAACTACCTCCATTGGAAAGCAATGTAAAATGCAAATTAACAAAGGAGAATGCTTTATCAAATCTGGTGTATACTACAAAAACTACTCAAGTTAAGCATTTTATCTTACAAAATTGATTTGGATTCTACCCATTTTGACAAAGATGATAACATAATTTGGCTCTAAGATCATCAAAAATCCATATCTATGTAGATTTAATGATGAAATTCAAGGCCCATCAAACAACGGCTGAAGTAAAAATACATCAAAAAGAGTTTTTGACCACCACCTGCTCGGCAGAACTCTTCTTCACAACTCCTCTAGAGCACAATTCATTAAGCAACTCCAATGCCTCCTTGGCTAAACCTTCATAGGCCAATCCTTCAATGAGAATCATGTATGAAGCCTCGGTCGGTTTACAGCCTCGGGCAACCATGTACGCCAAGAAATCGATGGCTCGACTGGTTTGTCGAACCTTACAGAGTCCTAACATGATAGAGTTGTATGTGATAGCATTTGGCCTCACACCCACTTCTTCTAAATCATGGAAAAATGCAATTGCTTCATCAACTTTTCCTTCTCTGCTCAGTCCTCCGACCAGCGAGGAGTACGTAATTATATCCGGTTTGAGACCTTTTCCCTTCATCTCATCTAGAAGTTTAATGGCATCTTCTGTTTTGCCTACCTTTGAGAGCCCATCAATGACAGTGTTGTATGTAATCAACACAGGAGAGCAACCTTTGCTACTAAGTTGATTCAGTATCTCAACTGCAACATCTACCTTCCCATCTTTGCACAATGCTGTCAACAGAGTATTATAGGTCACAATATCAGGGTAACAGCCTCTCGAAACCATGATATCCAAATACTCGATCGCACGATCCATCTTCTTCTCTTTGCAGAATCCATGGAGCAATGGGTTGTAGCTCAGGGAATTCGGAGTACAGCCATGCTGAGGCATCTTCTCCAAAACATCGATCGCTCGACCAAGCAAGCCTTTTCGACACAAGAAGTTAATCAAGATATTGAAAGTGACAACACTAGGAGAACATCCCTTCCGAACCATTTCGGCCAACAGCTTCTCGGCATCCATCCACCGCCCTGTACTACACATGCTACGCAAAATGATATTATGAGTGATCACATTCGGTTGGCAGCCATAGGAAGGCATATGATTCAAGAACTTAATAGCTTCATCCAGCCTCCCTTCCTTGCAAATCCCATTGATAAGAACATTGTAAGTGACAACATCAGGCTTACATCCTTTGTCCCCCATTTCATCCAACAATTTCATTGCCTGCCCAACACCACTTTCCTTACAAGTTGCTTCAATCAATATAGTGTAAGTTATTACATCAGGATAACACTCTCTCTGCAACTGTCTATCAAGAACTTCCATTGCTTGCTTCAACTTCCCGCTGTCACAGAGAGTTCTCAAGATTGTATTGTATGTAACAACATCAGGAGAAACACTCATTCGATCCAAAAGTTGTAAAGCACTGCCAATTTCACCAGATTTACAGTAACCACTAATTAGAACATTGTAAGTTATCACATCTGGAACAGCCCCCGAATCTTCCAAAATTTCCATAACCCGAGTTGCCTTCCTAGTCTTTCCAGTCTTGCACAAACCACGAATCAAACTAGTGCAGGCAATTATATCAGGAATATCACCACGATAAACCATATCCTCAAGAAATTTAAACCCTTCTTCCAACTCCCCATTTCTTACCAGTCGACGAAGATGATTATTGTTCTCGAATTCCTCGAAACTCTGCGAATGACTCGAAGCAGATGAAGAGGAACTGGAGCCATTCAAATGGGTGTGGAGATTCTTCTCCCCATGTTGCAATCTACCATTGGAACTAAACGTATCGACCCTCGAAACCGCACGAACAATGTTGAGCTGTTTATTAATCGAAGAAAGGGGTTCTTCAGAACCATCAGAAGGAACAACGAGGAACCGAGATTTTCCTTTCGCTCCCACATAAAGCCTTACAGAATTAGCCTCCGGAGTAACCCTTTGCTTGGCCCTAACTTTACGGCCGCGATTTTTGGTGCTGTGGCGCTGAAACAAACAGAACCCATCTGTATAATGCTTTGCAGGTAAGGTTACATCCATAATCCTCCTTCAACTGGAAGGAAACAAAGGTTTTGATGCTTAGAACTCCATTTTAATCGAATGTGAAGAAATTAAAGGAGTGTAGGTCAATGGGGCCTTGTTTTTCCAGTCTATGGAAGGGCAGAGATAGAGGGTTTGCAAAGAGAGAGAGATTCAGAGAGGGGAAAACTTACAGGGAATGTAAAAATGGCGAGGCGGCGTGTTTGCTTATCTAGTTTCTGAGCCTGGTGGTCGTCTCTGATGGACTGGTGAAGGCGAGCAATTGCTTCCAGAGGCAGCCGCATGAGTAGGAAGCGGAATGCTCAGTGGCCCAATCAATTGTAGTGGGCTTCAAGCTGATGCAGCCTTGTGCTTTTTTTCCTTTTTCCTCTTTTAAGCATTGATGTAGATTTTAAAATAGGCTTCATTATGAATATTTGTAAACTTTGTCTTTTGTTTCAAGAATACTTTTATTCTTTTAAAATTATAATATTATCTTTAATATTTCATAAATATTTCAAAACTACTGAAATAGAAATTTATTGAAATATTGGATAAAAAGTCAATGTGGCAGAACGTCGTTTTTTCAGACTTAATTCAGGAAAACATCTTAATCACTGCCACTCATTCTAATACACTGTCATATTGAATTTTCGTATAACATTCTAACAGATTTCTACTTCATAAGTAGTTTGAAACGTTTATAAAAGGTCAAAGATAATATTGCAACTTTGACATAATAGAGATATTTTTGAAAGACATGACAAAGTTTAAGGGTATATATATATATATATATATATATATATATATATATATAAAATTTAGCATTTAAAATAATTGTGGGAGCTGTGACATAAAGTAAAAATAATAAAAATAGTGTTAAAAAAAAGCAAATTATGGTGTTTGGTAAATTAGTATTAGATTGTTGTGATTTATCTATAATGATCAAAGTAGACATGTTATTTTAATTATTTTTATATCAGTATTTAATAACTAATTTATTATAAGAGAATTATTTGAAAATGTCTATGATTTAAATTGTAAGCAATTTTATTTGATCAAAATGATTTGATAAACGATTAGGAAAATCAATTGTTATAAAAAATTGAATCAATACAAATTATGTTCATATAAGAGACTAGACGTGGGAGAAAAAAATATGGAAGTATAGAGTTGAAAATTTTAAAATTTTGTTAGAGAAGATGAAAGATGAATTTAAAAGTTGGTATATGTGTGATTTTGCATGTAAGAGAATTAAAAAACATGATTTTAGATAAATTAATAAACAATTAGTTTTACCAAACAATCTAATCGATTAAGGGCATGTTTGAGAGTGATTTTGAAATGGTTAAAATCACTTTCGTTATATTTAAAATCACTCTAAAACATGCTCTTAATTATTCAAAATCAACTTAATATTTGATTTCACACTTCTAAACGCGATTTTCATACCATAAAAATTGATTTTGAATAGTTAAGAGCATGCTTTTGAGTGATTTTAAATATAACGAAAGCGATTTTAACCATTTCAAAATCACTCCCAAAATGCTCTAAGATTCTCCCATAATTTCTTTTTATCCATGCGAAAGCAAATTTCGAAACATGGTGTTAGAGCTTTGTGATAATATCATATTTGACCTAAATAATTGTAGATGTGTTACCTGTTAAAATATTTTACAAAAATGATACAAATGTGAAAATTTGTATATTAGTGGTACACGTATATATTGATATATACCTAATATTAAGTATTATCAGTGATATACTTTATCAACGATACAAAAATAATATATAAATGATATACTTTGTATTGATATATTAGTGTTGTATTTTATTAATGATATAAAAATGATGTATACCCATGATATATGTTGCCTCATAAATAATACATCATTGGTATACTCTATATTAGGTGTATCAGTGATATATTTTGTCGATGTCATAAAAATAGTACATTAGTGATATACGAGGGGAAAAATTGCCATGTTTGCAAATTACTTTTTCATGTAACAAATTTTTATATATAACAACTAGTTTTATCTTAGCTCATCATTGTGTCCGTGGCCCAAAGGACAACCCAAACTTGAGCCCAATCTAAACCTTACCCAAAGTCAAAGTTTGACCTGTCCGGTCCAACTCAACCCAACCATTCATTGGATTGGATATGGATCACCATTTTTAATATTGAGTTTGCCCATAGACTAGCCCATTTGGATCAATCCGTTGAGCTGGCTAAACGGGCTTATCATTGAGCGAACCTAAATATATAAGTAGGAAGTTGTAGGAAATGGCTAAAAAAATTAATCGTAATGAAAAATATCTAAGAAGATTTCATATTTGGATTCATAACTATTGAATTTTTGGAGAGGAGAGTGAATACAAATTCATCCCCATCCTACCCTAGTGTATAGTATTATCTACAGTTAGCCCATCCCAACCTCAAGATTTCGTTAAAAAACATCTCAGTATTCTCACACTTTCCTCCAACGTATTTCACATTTACATCCACTAGATTTATGAATTTTTTAAATCTCTATTGATTTTTCACTCTCACTCACACTATCTCCATTTTTAAACTATTCATCTAGATCCTATATATCAATCTCCTTTATTTGTTGGATTTTTTTTCAATAATAAAAGTGTCTTCCATAAATATTTGCTGACCTATCTTTTCATTCTCCCAATTTTTTGAAGAATGGCTTCCCAACAGATATTGATTGCATATGATGGTGTTTGGGATGAGAAAAATGCATACAAAAATTTCAAGTCCGCCTCTTTGCCTTTAAATCATGATGCAACACTTACTCAACTCACAAAATTAAATCGCCAAGGGTTGAGTCATGGGTCTGACTATTGCAGGTTGGGTTGGCCCAACTCAAGCCCAAATGGTATTTAATTGAACTTAGACCTCCCCATTTTAGAGTTAGATCGATTCAATGATAAGAGTGAGATTTATCACTAATAACAATTTATTATTTAAATATGAAAAATATGAGGTGGAGATTCCAGCTTTAAAAAAGAGTAAAGTTAACTTGCAAAAAGTTTTTAAGTGAGGAATAAGTGCTTCTTCTAAAAAAAGGGTAAGAACACCTTTCTTATTTAGTATTTTCAAATTCACATTCGATTATCTAATTTAATGTTATAAAAAGTTTGAAAAATACTTTTAATGGCTAAAAACACTTTTCATCATTCTTAAATTCATTTCAAATTCATTCTTAGTGTTTTGATCAATTGAGTTATATTCAGATCGACGATACAACAATATACAATGAATGAGATATAGAACTGTGGTTGTATTTTATCAGAAAAATTTAAGTGGAATTATTGATTGCCCTCCAAAATATGATATATTTTAATTCTCTTCCTATTTTTCAATTAAAATAATATTTTTTAAAAAAAAATCAGAGTTTGTGATTTTCAATCAATATATCTTCTCAAACCCCTTTATCATTAAATCAAAATATCACATTGTTAACTCATTTATTAATTTGTTACACTTAATTTCTATAACATTTTTTAGTGGCAAATATATATGATGAACTTAATTGAACACAGACAAATTTGAATATTTTGAAAGTTTGGAAATCAAATGAATTTAAAATTAATTAGGAGAACTAAAATTATAATTTAACCTATTTCTGGATGACCAAACTTTTGTTAAATTAATTTAATTTGAATAAAACTGCTCAAGCCTATCCGTTTAAGATTCTTTTCTAGTACGATTTACATTAACACTTTTTTTAGTACTTTTTTTTTTGTGACACTTTGATTTCAACCCATGTGATGTGTTTTTCTTCTTCTTATCTTTTAATTATATATATATATATATATATATATATATATATATATATATATATATATATATATATATATATATATATATATATATATATATTTATTTATTTAATAAATAAATTTTTATATATATACAACATCACTATCTAGATTTTGACAGCTTGCGGAATAATAAATAACGGATAAAATTAAGAGGTTCAGCTTTTTTCTAGAATATTATATCATGAGTCGAAGATTTAAATCTATAACCTTTTAGATAATATAAATATATCTTAATTGTTAATACTAAAAAATTAATTTAATAAAATAATTGATGGCAATGACAGATGTATATAATAAAGTTTTAATATAATTATATGAATTGTGCATTTACATGTACCACATCAAATGACTTTGGCTAACAAATGATTCAAATTTATAAAGACAATAATGTTTTGAACTATTGCAAAGCACTATTGTTGAATAACAATGGTTTGTGAGGTAAAAGATATCTTAAATAGGAATCTTGGTGTCATTCTAATATATCTTAGCTGGTTAAGGTATTATGTATAATCGACTTCGTCCCACACATAGAACTAATTTTTTTTTTTGTTGAGATAAAACTAAAAAAAAATTGTTTGACCAAATTGATTTATAATGTATGTATAAATGTTGAAGAGTAAATCCATTTCCTTATATAACAAAAAAAAAAAAAAACCATCTTCAATCAAATTGGGAATATTATAAGTTGTCAGAAAAAAAAAAAGGAACATTATACAATGGAGTGACAAAAAGATTTTAAGTGGCTGTCCTAAAAAAATGACGTGAAAAAAATTCAAACTAAAGGAAGAGGCCCTTACTTGAATTGAAAAAAAAAAAAAAATCCTACTAAACATCAGACGAAGCATAGTTCAACTGACATAAAATATGTTTTTTTGACCAAATCACCTTCATTTATTGTTGAACTGAAAAAAAAAACTAAACATCAAACAATTTTATCTTATAAAATAGGAGATTGGAACTAAATTAAATAAGTGAATTTGAGCATGACTAAAAATATAAGTCAATTATTATCAATCTTAAAGGTTGAAGTTTGACCCTTTGTCATTGTTGAACTTTAATAAAGCAAAAAAAAAACAAAAAAAACTAAATCTAATAAAATAATCTAATCACAAGAATGAAGATAAAATTCTATGTCGTTAATATGAGTATAATTTCATAGGTAGAACATAGAGGTAGTAGGTATCCGGTAAAATTACTTTTTAAAATCTCTTTCGCTTTTAAAAATAGATTTCCATAGGATCATATGCTTATTCTTAACAAATTTTTTATTTTATCCTTCAAGAAATCAAGGTTGATTTTATATAAGAGTTGAGAGCATGGGATTTTATAGAACCCAAAACTTTCAACAATTGTACAGGAAATCCAAGAGTGGCTGACAGGACATTTCCCTGTTTTGCCTTATCTCTTTGGAATCTCAAAATTCTCAATAAAACAAAAACTTTACAAAAGTAAAAGCAAACTTTAATAAAGCTGCTTTTGAAAAGTAAATAAAAGACAAAATTACAAAAGCTAATAATGAAAGCTGATAACATATGTCTGCACTTCATCGCCGTCCGTCTTCATCTTCTTTTGTTGTGAGGTGATGATGTCACCCAGTGTTTCTTCTGAATGGCCTGGACTGATTGCTTTATGATTAGTATTTTTTCTTCTAAATATCTCGAGAATCCGGCGTTAACCACTGAGGGTGTGATCCCAGGACTTACTTCGGCTTCCCTGCCATTGCTGCCTTACACACCTTACCATCTTATCTTGATATTTAGTTGAATAAATTAGTCATAGCAATCTTATCCTTTTCGAGGACGTCCTTCGCTCTTCTGCGCGGCCTGTGAGTCGGTTATTCTCACTTGTTCTGGAGTGTCACTATCTCCATCATCCTCCCCTTTCAATCGGAGACTAGCATAGTTGACGATGATTTTGTTTATGCAGACTGGTTTTTACATTACATAATTTACAAAATTATTATTATTAATTTACAAATTAATCATACCCTTCAACTCGGTTGAGAATCCAGGTATGGATCTAAAATATCAAAATTTAAATACGGGTCGTATTCAAAATTGATATCATTGACAGAAGATTGTGATATGAGGTCATCAATATCAGCATCTTCCTTTTGAATTTGGATGTTCTCGGTGGGTTCCTGAGAAGCATCTTGGATTACAGTCTTTAGTTCTGAAGCAGAAGATGCTCCAGCTAAAGATGCTATTGTTGAACTTCTCTGTAGAAGGAATTGTTCTTCTTCTACACGAGAATGATGAGGATTAGCCTTTAAGAAACGGCTTATCCTTTCTTCTGTAAGATGAGAAATATCAAATTTTTCCCACCATTTGATCTTTAAAACCTTGTTAAGGGTTTTAAATTTTCCCTTTGGAGCTAGCTGGTAATTCCAGCAAAAGATCCAAGGTAATTGAAAATTCAAAGAGAATCTAAACGTCATCGCAAGCGGTGACGAATGGACACTAGTTGAAAATAGATGGAATGATCTTTGTATTTCTACAGGAAATATTTCTTGTGAAATACCAAAATTAAACCACCATCTTTGAAACCAATTAGGAAAGTTAAATTTGTAAGATTTCTTACAAAAAGTAACAAACCATGAATGGTTATATGGTTCATACCAAAATATATTGTACCAAGCCATGATATAGTCATGGTAACAATATGTTTGTGGTCTGAAACTTCTTGAGAATCGTTTGGGAACCGACATCCCCTGAGACCAGTGAGATGGCGTAAGAACCCTAAGAATTCTCAACTTTGAGAAAATTATTCTTGATGGATCATTTATGTCTGGCACATGAATTATTTCAATTGATTTTGTATCAACTAAAATAAATTCATAGAATAATCTTGTTTTTGAAGTATCCTCAGGCATAAAGAGAAAGCCAGAAGGATATATTTGAGCACATACTTCGTTAGGAGAAGGACCATCGAATTCTGGCTCGATGATGATTTCTTCTAATGAAGTTTTTGTATGATAACCTGTTATCTGAGGTCTTGCCTGAAAGACAGCAGGTCGTAGAGTCCTAGCATAGGATTGATTTCGAGAAATCGGTCCTGATGCTGGCCTGATTGAATTTAGAGAAGAGGGAGCCTGAATAGGTCGTTCTCCTTCTCTAATCGATAAATTCCTCTGTGAGGAACCTTGACGTCGCCTGGATATCGTTGTATAATCGAGATCCATCGCGTAGTTGTCTGCATTCATGGGGTTGAGTGCAGCAGTTTGAGAAATGGGGCGTTTTCCCCTTTGAGAACTAGTTCCAGAAGAACTAGCAATTGATTGGGTTACTCCTTGGTTGGAGTTATTTGAGGAGGTCGGCCCTGGGGGCCTTCCAGTGGAGGGCGGTCTTGGACGACCGTGTTGCATTGAGGAGAGAGAGCTTTAGAGATTTCTTGAGAGAGATGTTCTCTCGAGAGGTAATCAGCTAAGCTATTCTCGCTGCCTTTTATAGGCACAATTGAGAAATCAAAGCAAGATAGGATTGCTTGCCATCTTGCAAAGATTTGCTTTGAGACAAGATTTTTTATATCTTTTTCAAAGATATATTTACTTGCTTTTGAATCAGTTCTGACAAGAAAATCCTTGTTGATAAGATCTCCTTGGAACTTTTGAACACAAAGTACTATTGCTAGCACTTCCTTTTTGATAGTGGAATAGTTCTTTTGAGCACTATTCCATATTCTGGAATGGTAACGGATAAGTACTTCTTTTCCGTTAACTTCCTGTTTGAGGATACCGCCGTAACCGAGATCTGAGGCATCGGTTTCAACGATAATGTTTGCTGACTCATCCACTAGCGATAAGCATGGGATGGCTTTTGATAAAGCCTTGATGGATTTGACAGCACTGGTGTGCTCGTCTTTCCATGGCTTTGGATTTTTCTTTAGTCTGTCGTAGAGTGGCAGACAAATGATACGGAGATTTTTAATAAAGTCTCCGATATAATTAACACAGCCAAGAAATCTCTGTAGCTGAGTTTTATCTTGAATAACATCGGGAAACTTATCCACGAAGTCTAATGACCGTTGGATAGGTTTGATGATTCCTTGATCGATTTCGTATCCTAAGAAACGAATCTTTGTTTGAAACAATGTTATCTTGGGTAGAGATACCACAAGACCATTTTTCTTGATTACATAGATAAAACATTTTAAGTGTTTAAAATGTTCTTCTATCGTTTGAGAATATACAAGAACGTCATCAATATAAACTATTGTGAAGTCTTGATATTGATTGAAAATGTCATTCATGATCTTTTGAAACTCCGAAGGAGCATTCTTCAGACCAAATGGCATTACATTCCATTCGTATTGACCGAATGGTACATTGAAAGCGGT
The DNA here is from genome assembly GCA_033996785.1 of Trichosanthes truncata. Lineage (NCBI taxonomy): Eukaryota > Viridiplantae > Streptophyta > Magnoliopsida > Cucurbitales > Cucurbitaceae > Trichosanthes > Trichosanthes truncata. The sequence continues at coordinate 3,903,763 of JAWPNB010000010.1, forward strand.
TTTGTACCGATCTTTGATATTGATTTGAATCTGCCAGAAGCCAGATTTCATATCAAATTTTGAAAAGACTTTTGCAGAAGCTATTCGCTTAAGCAAATCTTGTCGATTAGGTATTGGATACCTAATCCATTTGAGAACCTTGTTTAAAGGTTTGTAGTTAATAACCAATCTAGGAATACCACGTTCCTTTTCAGCTTGATTATTAATGTAGAAAGCCGCACATGACCATGGGCTCTTTGATGGGCTTATTAAACCCTTTTTGAGAAGATCGTCAATCTCGGTTTTACAAGTTTTGACGAGCTCTTTTGACATTTGAATGGGCCTTGCCCTAGTAGGGATTTGGGCCTCATCAAATTGATCTACATAGGGAAGATCCACTATGTGATGTTTTCTGTCCCAAAAGGCGTTTGGGATATTTGAACATATTTCAGTCTGAATTCTTTTTAGAATTAGCTGAATATTATTTTGAACAGAAGGTTTTGTGATTTCTTCAGAAATCCTTCTGCATTTGACATCGTCTTGAAGGAATTTTATTTGTTTTTCCTTCCTAGAGATTTTATTGAGGCATTCCTCAATATTTGAAATATATTTAGGAGTAATGCTGTCGCAGAACTCGAAAATAATTGTTTTTCCCAGTTTATGAGAAGTAATTCCTTCCTCAGAAACTTCGAATGGATAGAGTTGAGTGAGGAATGGAGTTCCGAGAATCACTTCCTCATTCAAATCTTTCATACAAAGAAATGTATTTAAAAAACACACATCTTTGTTGCATATGTGGACTCCTGATAGTTTGTAGTTAACTATCAGTTCCTGATTGTTCGCTCCTCTTAGAGTTTGGCAAGATATTTCAAAATACCTAGAAGGGATAATTCCTTCATTTAGGACATTTTGATCAGCTCCCGAATCTATGAGGGCTATCACCGTAATCTTATAATCACGGATTTTTAAAGTGATTTTTGAATACCACTTTTGATTGAAGACTTTGTTAATGTAATTAATATTATCATTAACAAACATTTGAGAAGATGTTCCTGTTTCAACAGGGATCATCATGTTTGATCTTTCTTGAACAACAAGCATTTTGTTTTCAAGAGAAGTAAGACGTTGCTTTGTTTCAGCAACTTCTCGTTTGAGGGTTTTGACTTCCAATTGCAAGTCTTGAATTCTGACTGGCATTGGATTTTCTTCCCTTTTCAGCCTATCAATTACTTCCTGAAAGTTGAAGTAGATAGGTTTTCTTTCTTCTTCAGCAGATGTCCCTTTAAGTTCTTCCTTGAGCTTAATGAGCATCTGTTTTTGAAGATTTTGATCAGGTATGGCTTCGATAGATTCGAAGAGTGTTTCCTGAATTTTTGTAAGCACGTTGATGCATCCTCCACAAGGAATGACATCATCGTCTGAATTATTTGAAGAAGAAGGGTCAAAGTAATCAGTACCTTCTTCTATTTGATTAATCATATCATTATCAGAGGATTCTGAAGAAGAATCTCCTTTGATAGATAGATCTTCAAAGATACTAAGTAGAGACTGCTTGACATCGTCGTCAATCTCTAACTTGTTTATCTTTTTCTTGAGATCTGGACATCTACTAGCATAGTGCCCAGTTTTTTGACAATTGTAGCACTTAACAGTGCTCCTGTCAACGGCGGCTTGTCTTTTCTTAGCCTTCCGTTTGTTGTAGTATTTCCTTTTTCGAGGAATATACTCATTTGAAGATCGTTTGCTTTTGGAAAAAAGCTTTTTATTCGATCTTTTCTTTGAAGGAGGTTTATTTTCTACCCCATATTGCTTGCAAAAAGACCCCAGTTCCTTTCGGTAATCTGCGTCTGTTGCAACTCTTTTGTTGTGCTGCTGCTCCTGGCAGAGTTCTAAGCAAACTGCCTGGATAGCGCTATGGATATCCCCATAAGTTAGGGATGCCCAATTGATTTCTACTCCTCCATGTTTTGTTGTCATGGTAGAATAGAATTTTTGACTTACATATTTGGGTAATCCGGAAACAAACTTTCGTTTCCAAACATTATCCCCACATGTAGTTAGATTATAAAGACGTGCCATATAGGTGTCTTTATACCATTTGAAATCACTCATCTTGTGACATTTCATCCCCAAGAGAGCTTCCATAGATTGATCACTGTATAGGTCTGTTCGACCTATGAAGTGTTTCATGCATGTGTAAACAAAAGTGTCTACACAATTTGGTTCCGTGGTCGTGTACCTTTCTTCTAGACCATCGGCATTGATTCTAGTCTTAGTGGTGTCTAAGACTGATTCTTTTATTGACATCCTGTTTTCTTCAGTCAATTGATTATACCACCAACTTCTTAGATTACCTATTAATCCTGAAAGTAGGCAGTTTAAAATTTCGGGCTGAGTAAGCTTTTTGGCGGAGTAAGCGGTACTTGCCACGAACATTTCTTGGAATATAGTGACCATTTGCCCTTCAGAGCAACCGTCAATGTTCCAAGTGATTAGAGAAGTCCCGTCATAATTACGAGATTCTGGTTTGAAGTCATCCCATCCGAGATCGGGTGGTGATGGTCTTTTGTAATGATTCTTCAATTCAGTAACGTTACTAATAGGAAGAATCTTTGTAGTTGATTCGGAAGGATCAACCCTTTTAATCATATTCAAGTTTTCGTCTTTTTTAGAAAGTCCGAAAGCTTGAATTGTTCTTTTAGAACTTTCTGCCTTACTAGCAGTAGGTTCTTCATTTGATAACTTCTTATTGATTTTCCCAAGAAGTTCTTCAATACCGGTTTCGCCAAACTTTAAGGCAGGTTGCCTCGGGTTTGGTTGAACCGTTGGTCGGAGAGGGTCGATTTTCGGAAAACCGACATGCTCCTTTGAAACCATCTTAACCGTTTGGTCAGAGGTTTAAATACTTACACATCGGTTGTGTTCAAGTTGCGATCAAACCTCTCTATAGGACCGGCTTAGATTCTCCAATCTATGTCGCCTTAAGAGACAAACGATTCTTGAACTTCAGAGATTCTATTCTGGGAATAGTTCAATCAAATCTTGAGAACGGCCCTGTTTACTTTTCGTGTAAACCAGGATTCAACGTCTCTCTTCAAAATCGTAACATCCTAGATGTACTTAGTCTGGATGTTAGAGGTCAAGGATTACGCATGAAAGGTGGTTCATACCCATATGCAATCATCTTCAGGCTGTATTACAAGGTGATGGAAACCAATCTATCACCAAGGGCTTTGGCAGTTTCTCCTAGAAACTACACCATGCTTATGGAAGTCAACCTAGAAAAATCCTCTATGACTGTCCCTAAGCGTCTCAATTGGCGAGAACTAACGTCTAATCCAATATGGAGAATAGAAAATGCCACTATTCCCCAGGATAGACAAAGTTCTGATGCTCAAATATCTGAATTTGCTGATGGTCATGTGGAAGTCCAATTCGGTTCTCTGGACAACCCTAAACCACCACTAATTCAAGAATACTTAAGTAGCAGGCCTAGTACCAGTTCAACTGGACGCCCCGCTACTAATCAAAGGTCTGTCGAAAGATCTAGGTCCCTTAGAGTGGATTATGACTTTCCAGTTCTAGACATTCAACAAGAAAAGTCTGAAGGATCTTTATCTCCTACTCAGACTGAAATGGAAAGAAAATCTGGGCATATTTATGACCAGATCAATACTCTCACTACTGAGAAAAGATCAATTGACGAAAGATATGATGAATATCTCACCATAGCTTTCGAAGATCTCAAAAGAGGTAAGAGGACTGATTTTTCAGATCTTCTTACTAAACAAAAATTCATTGATCTGAATAATCGTCAGGTTAATGTTATCAAAAGGCCAACCATTTGGCTAACAACTACTGGAAAAGAAATAACTTCTGACTATCCTCCGGAAGAAGAAGCTAATTTCTCTCATCCTTTAGTTCCCTCCTCAAAAATAATCTCTTCTCCTTACAAATCGATTGATGAAGAGAAAACAAAAGCTGTTGGTGTTAGAGAAATCAAGAACATCCAACAACAACTCAACTACTCTAATAAAGTCCTTACGACTCTATCAAAGTCAGTTGAAGAAATAAAAACCTCTGACCAAACGGTTAAGATGGTTTCAAAGGAGCATGTCGGTTTTCCGAAAATCGACCCTCTCCGACCAACGGTTCAACCAAACCCGAGGCAACCTGCCTTAAAGTTTGGCGAAACCGGTATTGAAGAACTTCTTGGGAAAATCAATAAGAAGTTATCAAATGAAGAACCTACTGCTAGTAAGGCAGAAAGTTCTAAAAGAACAATTCAAGCTTTCGGACTTTCTAAAAAAGACGAAAACTTGAATATGATTAAAAGGGTTGATCCTTCCGAATCAACTACAAAGATTCTTCCTATTAGTAACGTTACTGAATTGAAGAATCATTACAAAAGACCATCACCACCCGATCTCGGATGGGATGACTTCAAACCAGAATCTCGTAATTATGACGGGACTTCTCTAATCACTTGGAACATTGACGGTTGCTCTGAAGGGCAAATGGTCACTATATTCCAAGAAATGTTCGTGGCAAGTACCGCTTACTCCGCCAAAAAGCTTACTCAGCCCGAAATTTTAAACTGCCTACTTTCAGGATTAATAGGTAATCTAAGAAGTTGGTGGTATAATCAATTGACTGAAGAAAACAGGATGTCAATAAAAGAATCAGTCTTAGACACCACTAAGACTAGAATCAATGCCGATGGTCTAGAAGAAAGGTACACGACCACGGAACCAAATTGTGTAGACACTTTTGTTTACACATGCATGAAACACTTCATAGGTCGAACAGACCTATACAGTGATCAATCTATGGAAGCTCTCTTGGGGATGAAATGTCACAAGATGAGTGATTTCAAATGGTATAAAGACACCTATATGGCACGTCTTTATAATCTAACTACATGTGGGGATAATGTTTGGAAACGAAAGTTTGTTTCCGGATTACCCAAATATGTAAGTCAAAAATTCTATTCTACCATGACAACAAAACATGGAGGAGTAGAAATCAATTGGGCATCCCTAACTTATGGGGATATCCATAGCGCTATCCAGGCAGTTTGCTTAGAACTCTGCCAGGAGCAGCAGCACAACAAAAGAGTTGCAACAGACGCAGATTACCGAAAGGAACTGGGGTCTTTTTGCAAGCAATATGGGGTAGAAAATAAACCTCCTTCAAAGAAAAGATCGAATAAAAAGCTTTTTTCCAAAAGCAAACGATCTTCAAATGAGTATATTCCTCGAAAAAGGAAATACTACAACAAACGGAAGGCTAAGAAAAGACAAGCCGCCGTTGACAGGAGCACTGTTAAGTGCTACAATTGTCAAAAAACTGGGCACTATGCTAGTAGATGTCCAGATCTCAAGAAAAAGATAAACAAGTTAGAGATTGACGACGATGTCAAGCAGTCTCTACTTAGTATCTTTGAAGATCTATCTATCAAAGGAGATTCTTCTTCAGAATCCTCTGATAATGATATGATTAATCAAATAGAAGAAGGTACTGATTACTTTGACCCTTCTTCTTCAAATAATTCAGACGATGATGTCATTCCTTGTGGAGGATGCATCAACGTGCTTACAAAAATTCAGGAAACACTCTTCGAATCTATCGAAGCCATACCTGATCAAAATCTTCAAAAACAGATGCTCATTAAGCTCAAGGAAGAACTTAAAGGGACATCTGCTGAAGAAGAAAGAAAACCTATCTACTTCAACTTTCAGGAAGTAATTGATAGGCTGAAAAGGGAAGAAAATCCAATGCCAGTCAGAATTCAAGACTTGCAATTGGAAGTCAAAACCCTCAAACGAGAAGTTGCTGAAACAAAGCAACGTCTTACTTCTCTTGAAAACAAAATGCTTGTTGTTCAAGAAAGATCAAACATGATGATCCCTGTTGAAACAGGAACATCTTCTCAAATGTTTGTTAATGATAATATTAATTACATTAACAAAGTCTTCAATCAAAAGTGGTATTCAAAAATCACTTTAAAAATCCGTGATTATAAGATTACGGTGATAGCCCTCATAGATTCGGGAGCTGATCAAAATGTCCTAAATGAAGGAATTATCCCTTCTAGGTATTTTGAAATATCTTGCCAAACTCTAAGAGGAGCGAACAATCAGGAACTGATAGTTAACTACAAACTATCAGGAGTCCACATATGCAACAAAGATGTGTGTTTTTTAAATACATTTCTTTGTATGAAAGATTTGAATGAGGAAGTGATTCTCGGAACTCCATTCCTCACTCAACTCTATCCATTCGAAGTTTCTGAGGAAGGAATTACTTCTCATAAACTGGGAAAAACAATTATTTTCGAGTTCTGCGACAGCATTACTCCTAAATATATTTCAAATATTGAGGAATGCCTCAATAAAATCTCTAGGAAGGAAAAACAAATAAAATTCCTTCAAGACGATGTCAAATGCAGAAGGATTTCTGAAGAAATCACAAAACCTTCTGTTCAAAATAATATTCAGCTAATTCTAAAAAGAATTCAGACTGAAATATGTTCAAATATCCCAAACGCCTTTTGGGACAGAAAACATCACATAGTGGATCTTCCCTATGTAGATCAATTTGATGAGGCCCAAATCCCTACTAGGGCAAGGCCCATTCAAATGTCAAAAGAGCTCGTCAAAACTTGTAAAACCGAGATTGACGATCTTCTCAAAAAGGGTTTAATAAGCCCATCAAAGAGCCCATGGTCATGTGCGGCTTTCTACATTAATAATCAAGCTGAAAAGGAACGTGGTATTCCTAGATTGGTTATTAACTACAAACCTTTAAACAAGGTTCTCAAATGGATTAGGTATCCAATACCTAATCGACAAGATTTGCTTAAGCGAATAGCTTCTGCAAAAGTCTTTTCAAAATTTGATATGAAATCTGGCTTCTGGCAGATTCAAATCAATATCAAAGATCGGTACAAAACCGCTTTCAATGTACCATTCGGTCAATACGAATGGAATGTAATGCCATTTGGTCTGAAGAATGCTCCTTCGGAGTTTCAAAAGATCATGAATGACATTTTCAATCAATATCAAGACTTCACAATAGTTTATATTGATGACGTTCTTGTATATTCTCAAACGATAGAAGAACATTTTAAACACTTAAAATGTTTTATCTATGTAATCAAGAAAAATGGTCTTGTGGTATCTCTACCCAAGATAACATTGTTTCAAACAAAGATTCGTTTCTTAGGATACGAAATCGATCAAGGAATCATCAAACCTATCCAACGGTCATTAGACTTCGTGGATAAGTTTCCCGATGTTATTCAAGATAAAACTCAGCTACAGAGATTTCTTGGCTGTGTTAATTATATCGGAGACTTTATTAAAAATCTCCGTATCATTTGTCTGCCACTCTACGACAGACTAAAGAAAAATCCAAAGCCATGGAAAGACGAGCACACCAGTGCTGTCAAATCCATCAAGGCTTTATCAAAAGCCATCCCATGCTTATCGCTAGTGGATGAGTCAGCAAACATTATCGTTGAAACCGATGCCTCAGATCTCGGTTACGGCGGTATCCTCAAACAGGAAGTTAACGGAAAAGAAGTACTTATCCGTTACCATTCCAGAATATGGAATAGTGCTCAAAAGAACTATTCCACTATCAAAAAGGAAGTGCTAGCAATAGTACTTTGTGTTCAAAAGTTCCAAGGAGATCTTATCAACAAGGATTTTCTTGTCAGAACTGATTCAAAAGCAAGTAAATATATCTTTGAAAAAGATATAAAAAATCTTGTCTCAAAGCAAATCTTTGCAAGATGGCAAGCAATCCTATCTTGCTTTGATTTCTCAATTGTGCCTATAAAAGGCAGCGAGAATAGCTTAGCTGATTACCTCTCGAGAGAACATCTCTCTCAAGAAATCTCTAAAGCTCTCTCTCCTCAATGCAACACGGTCGTCCAAGACCGCCCTCCACTGGAAGGCCCCCAGGGCCGACCTCCTCAAATAACTCCAACCAAGGAGTAACCCAATCAATTGCTAGTTCTTCTGGAACTAGTTCTCAAAGGGGAAAACGCCCCATTTCTCAAACTGCTGCACTCAACCCCATGAATGCAGACAACTACGCGATGGATCTCGATTATACAACGATATCCAGGCGACGTCAAGGTTCCTCACAGAGGAATTTATCGATTAGAGAAGGAGAACGACCTATTCAGGCTCCCTCTTCTCTAAATTCAATCAGGCCAGCATCAGGACCGATTTCTCGAAATCAATCCTATGCTAGGACTCTACGACCTGCTGTCTTTCAGGCAAGACCTCAGATAACAGGTTATCATACAAAAACTTCATTAGAAGAAATCATCATCGAGCCAGAATTCGATGGTCCTTCTCCTAACGAAGTATGTGCTCAAATATATCCTTCTGGCTTTCTCTTTATGCCTGAGGATACTTCAAAAACAAGATTATTCTATGAATTTATTTTAGTTGATACAAAATCAATTGAAATAATTCATGTGCCGGACATAAATGATCCATCAAGAATAATTTTCTCAAAGTTGAGAATTCTTAGGGTTCTTACGCCATCTCACTGGTCTCAGGGGATGTCGGTTCCCAAACGATTCTCAAGAAGTTTCAGACCACAAACATATTGTTACCATGACTATATCATGGCTTGGTACAATATATTTTGGTATGAACCATATAACCATTCATGGTTTGTTACTTTTTGTAAGAAATCTTACAAATTTAACTTTCCTAATTGGTTTCAAAGATGGTGGTTTAATTTTGGTATTTCACAAGAAATATTTCCTGTAGAAATACAAAGATCATTCCATCTATTTTCAACTAGTGTCCATTCGTCACCGCTTGCGATGACGTTTAGATTCTCTTTGAATTTTCAATTACCTTGGATCTTTTGCTGGAATTACCAGCTAGCTCCAAAGGGAAAATTTAAAACCCTTAACAAGGTTTTAAAGATCAAATGGTGGGAAAAATTTGATATTTCTCATCTTACAGAAGAAAGGATAAGCCGTTTCTTAAAGGCTAATCCTCATCATTCTCGTGTAGAAGAAGAACAATTCCTTCTACAGAGAAGTTCAACAATAGCATCTTTAGCTGGAGCATCTTCTGCTTCAGAACTAAAGACTGTAATCCAAGATGCTTCTCAGGAACCCACTGAGAACATCCAAATTCAAAAGGAAGATGCTGATATTGATGACCTCATATCACAATCTTCTGTCAATGATATCAATTTTGAATACGACCCGTATTTAAATTTTGATATTTTAGATCCATACCTGGATTCTCAACCGAGTTGAAGGGTATGATTAATTTGTAAATTAATAATAATAATTTTGTAAATTATGTAATGTAAAAACCAGTCTGCATAAACAAAATCATCGTCAACTATGCTAGTCTCCGATTGAAAGGGGAGGATGATGGAGATAGTGACACTCCAGAACAAGTGAGAATAACCGACTCACAGGCCGCGCAGAAGAGCGAAGGACGTCCTCGAAAAGGATAAGATTGCTATGACTAATTTATTCAACTAAATATCAAGAGAAGATGGTAAGGTGTGTAAGGCAGCAATGGCAGGGAAGCCGAAGTAAGTCCTGGGATCACACCCTCAGTGGTTAACGCCGGATTCTCGAGATATTTAGAAGAAAAAATACTAATCATAAAGCAATCAGTCCAGGCCATTCAGAAGAAACACTGGGTGACATCATCACCTCACAACAAAAGAAGATGAAGACGGACGGCGATGAAGTGCAGACATATGTTATCAGCTTTCATTATTAGCTTTTGTAATTTTGTCTTTTATTTACTTTTCAAAAGCAGCTTTAATAAAGTTTGCTTTTACTTTTGTAAAGTTTTTGTTTTATTGAGAATTTTGAGATTCCAAAGAGATAAGGCAAAACAGGGAAATGTCCTGTCAGGGAAATGTCCTGTCAGCCACTCTTGGATTTCTTGTACAATTGTTGAAAGTTTTGGGTTCTATAAAATCCCATGCTCTCAACTCTCAAATGGTATCAGAGCCATGAGCTCAAACATTCTCTCTTACTTCTCTCTACCTTCTCTCTCTATGGAGTAAACTCTTCAAGAGCTTAAGATAAGTAATAACTTCTCTCTATAACTCTTTCTTTGGTTCTTATCAATGTTCTTAATTACTTCTTCTAATTTATTAGTCAGTTGTCTCTCTAATTTAGAAGTTCTAAAGGAAAGAATCATTCTTTTCCAAATAACTTGATAAAGGCGTGGTTAACCTTCAAGTTTGAAGAAGAATTATTTTAACCTTACAAACTTTCTAACTTAGATCGATTGATATAAACTAGTAAATATTATGAGTAATTAAGCCAAAGCTAAGAATCAATCAAAGTTTATAGTTTATTGTTATTATGCATCTTAAGTTCGTTTTCTCCATCCCTCTTCTCTATGCTTTCTAAGTTAAAGAAAAAACTTTTCTACACTCCCGTCGTAGTAGATGCTACTACGTCTTCAAATGATCCTGCAAAGGATATTGAAAAAGCTCTGGCGAAATTAACGCATACAGAGAATCAAATAGGCCAAATTGAAGAAAAACTTCATAATTGGTCCGTACCAAAACTCGAAGTTGGAACTATCTATAGAGTTCCAATATTCAGATACAAAGAACGAGATGTTATACACATTTCGGAATCAAATATTTCAATAGAGAACGATTTCTCTGAATTTCGTCTCTTTGAAAATGAAGAACTGGACACATACCGACAGTATTTTAAATACTTACACATCGGTTGTGTTCAAGTTGCGATCAAACCTCTCTATAGGACCGGCTTAGATTCTCCAATCTATGTCGCCTTAAGAGACAAACGATTCTTGAACTTCACAGATTCTATTCTGGGAATAGTTCAATCAAATCTTGAGAACGGCCCTGTTTACTTTTCGTGTGATCCCAGGACTTACTTCGGCTTCCCTGCCATTGCTGCCTTACACACCTTACCATCTTCTCTTGATATTTAGTTGAATAAATTAGTCATAGCAATCTTATCCTTTTCGAGGACGTCCTTCGCTCTTCTGCGCGGCCTGTGAGTCGGTTATTCTCACTTGTTCTAGAGTGTCAAACAATTTTATCTTATAAAATAGGAGATTGGAACTAAATTAAATAAGTGAATTTGAGCATGACTAAAAATATAAGTCAATTATTATCAATCTTAAAGGTTGAAGTTTGACCCTTTGTCATTGTTGAACTTTAATAAAGCAAAAAAAAAAAAAAAAAAACTAAATCTAATAAAATAATCTAATCACAAGAATGAAGATAAAATTCTATGTCGTTAATATGAGTATAATTTCATAGGTAGAACATAGAGGTAGTAGGTATCCGGTAAAATTACTTTTTAAAATCTCTTTCGCTTTTAAAAATAGATTTCCATAGGATCATATGCTTATTCTTAACAAATTTTTTATTTTATCCTTCAAGAAATCAAGGTTGATTTTATATATTTATCTCATAATTTTTCAAATAGATCCTTTGAATGCAACCACTTATAAACAATTAATGCCCGAATACACTTTAAACAATTATTTAAAAATATAAATTATCAAAAATAATTATTCAAAATTTGATACAATGTATTTTTGCTAATTATAGCTAAATCACAACAATTTAGTATTCATTTACCAAACAACATACCTTACTTTTTCAAATTTAATGCTGTAATTTATCAAACACTAATTTGCTCCATATTACTTTTGATTTTTCTTAAAACATAGTTGTGAGCAATTATTTTTAAAGCTACAACGATCTCAAACTAAGCCTAAGACATATATCTTTCAACAAAAGGTTAATGTTCGAACTAAAAACAATGAGCATTAAAAAAAACTAAAAAACAAATGCAGCCATAATTCAACCGGTTAAAACATATATTGTCTAGCAAAAGATAGGAGGTTCAAATCTCCAACGTGACGCGTTGAACTATAAAAAAACATAGGTTAAAATACCATTTTGGTCAATGTACTTTGAGTTTCATTATATTTTGGTTTATGTACTTTCAAATGTTCAATTTTAGTAATGTACTTTCAACAAATCTTAAAATTAGTGCCTACCGATGGTTTGAAGTTTAATTTTGATCAAAATTGATTAAATAATAATAATAACGGTAAGATTTGTAACAAACTCAAAACAGAAATTAATTTTTTATTTTTTCTGTTCTAAATATGTACATATCCTATATATAAAAGGATATATAAAAGAAAAAAAATAGATTAGACATTACAACAAATGAAAGAGTGAAAAAGAGAGAAAGAAAAATCATCTGTGTATTCTTCAAAAGCTTCAAGAATTGAAACCAGCTTCCTCTCGTGGATGTAGGCCATTTGTTGCCGAACCACATAAATTCTGTGTGTTTCTTCTTCTTCTTCATCTACCATAACATGCATCCAAGCTTCTATGTGTATTGCTCTTAGAATTGAAAACCCTCTCTACAATAGCTTTCTTTCTGATTTTTGATTGACATTCATTGTTGAGTGAAGAAGACAACTTGAAAATGTGGCTGAAGGAAGTCCATTCTTCTTACACCTGTCAAATCAAACAAAGTTGGGTAAGTTTCTTATCTTGGGCCTTTAGCATTTGCGTTGTTTTAGCCCAAAAATCCAACAATAACTTTCACGCAAGAAAAGACATGATGTGACCATATTTTTAAAATTTATAAAAAGAAATGACAATAGAGACTAATTTTTTTTTTAGAAAAAGTTAACAATAAACTAACAATAACGACCAATTTCAAGCTTTATTGAAAGTACATGAACTAAAATTAGATATTTGAAAATACAAAAACTAAAATAGAATGAAACCCAAAATTAATAGAGACAAATCTTGTTTAAAAATAAATTGACAATAAACTAACAATAACGACCAATTTCAAGCTTTATTAAAAGTACATAAAATAAAATTAGATATTTGAAAGTACAAAAATTAAAATAAAATGAAATTCAAAGTTAATAAAGACTAATATTTTTTTTTTTAGAAAAGTTAACAATAAACTAACAACAACGATCAATTTTAAACTTTATTGAAAGTATGTGAACTAAAATTAGATATTTGAAACTATAAAAACGAGACTAAAACATAATGAAACTCAAATAAAGGCACAAAAATAATTTAACAAAAAACATAGTAGTTGATAATTTTCACCAAAAGAGAGCCTTAGAACTCCATTGCCAACCTCTGACCCCACTGCGCTCAGGTGACAGCGGAAGAGCACCAAATCAAAAGGGAGCGGAATCTTTCACGCATTTCCATATTGGAGGAGATACAATCGCCGACGGAAACCAATGGCTTTGGCTCTTCGAAGATTCGCCGTCGGCGTTACCAAACCCAATGTTCCTCTCGTCAATGGCCGGTTTCTCCATCACATGGTTTCTGTTTTTTTAATCCTCACCGCCATTGTTAATTCATAATATCTATGGTTTTACATTCGTCGTTCTTGATAACTTCTCTGATGCCCAAATTTTTTTATTCGTTTCTGTGTTTGAATTCGTTTTCTATGGCCGCAGTCTTCTCTGTCCGGGGCCGCTGCGGAGGAAAGGGACAAGGCTCGAGCCACTGTGAGCATTCCATCTATATATTTTTCTAGAAATCTACATTTCCCTGATGCAAAAATTGCTAATGGTAGTTAAAACTTAAATAAGGACAAAGGAATGTATGTGGATCATGGGGTGTACGAGATCTGTTTGATGTGTGAATTTTCTTGTATCGATGTTGATGTTTGGAGGAAATTTTGATTTCAGTGGATTAAGCAGCTGAACGCCCCCCTCGAGGTCATTGATCCGGAAATTGCAGACATCATTGAGCTTGAGAAAGCTCGTCAATGGAAGGTATTTTTTCACTACGAGCTGTTTTCAAGGTCTTTGTGCTTTTGAAAATTTGATGTTGATCTATTTGCTTCTTCATTCTTTTCTAAGCCTTGAAATGGTCGTTAATGGTGTTGATATCCATTGAATTGAGTTGAGCTTCGTGATTAACATCAAAATCCTGTACAATTCGTTTTTGAATGTGAAGGGTTTTGAACTTATACCTTCTGAGAATTTCACTTCATCATCAGTGATGGAAGCAGTTGGTTCAGTTATGACCAACAAGTACAGTGAAGGATATCCTGGTGCCAGATACTATGGAGGAAATGAGTATGTGAATCTATCTCAATTCCAGAGTACAATTTTGGCATAAATTATTGGATTTTGGAAACAAAATAAGAACAGAGTATAAATTACATGAAAGACCATCATGGGTTTTTCTTAAGGAAAAAACTTGCCTCCTGCCCAGGCAGGAGGCATCTATGGTGCTGCCCACTTGGGCACCATTGATGCTGATTTTTTTTTTTTTTTTTTTTTTAATAAGAAGAACAAATTTTTTTAATCCAATGGTGCCCAAGTGGGCAGCACCATTGATGCCTCCTGCCTGGGCAGGAGGCAAGTTGGGCTCTTTTCTTAATATTAGCAAAATCGTTGGAAGTTCTAAAAACCGGTAACTTGCTGCGATGGCACTGATCCTTTCTGCACGCTATTCTTTTTTGCTTTCATTTTTCCGGTTTTTCTCTTTTTTCTTTTCATTTACATAATGGACTCCTAATTATTAACGCCAAATGGATTTAGGTACATTGACATGGCCGAAACCTTGTGCCAGAAACGTGCACTAGAAGCTTTCCGCTTGGACCCTGCAAAATGGGGAGGTAGGAGAATTATTGGTATATTACTATTATTATCTTTTTTTTGGTATTACAATGCGGGGTGGGAGATTGAACCTTCAACTTTTAGGTAGGTAATAGTTGCATTTACCCACCTAGTTATGTTCACATCGACAGAATTATTGATATGTTATTAATTTCAGAGTGATGAAATTTGTTTCAGGCTCTGTCTATTTATGTGTAGCGGTTCACTGTGTCTTTTCCTGAGTTTCTTGTGAATTCAGCTGTACATTTGCAAACATTTTCAGAATTTTCTGATTCAGTAAATGTATTTATTATCAACAAGCTTTTCTCAACATGGTGCCTTTTATTGGATGACTAAGGACAAAGCATAAAAGACCCAGAGGATGCCTGTTGCATTATATTAATCAGAAAATTGACTGCACCTCCCTTTTTGTGAACCCAACTTGGAAGGAAGACATATTGGTGATATTTGCTATATTGTGAACCACTGAAGTCTCTTGGTTTAGTTTGGTCTGTTCTTTTTATTTAACCAACTCTTGAGACCATGCAGTTTGGTCTATGTGAAAGAACTTGCCAAAGTACTTACCATCTTTGATTAAACTCAGCATGCTATTTTTTGTAGTTAACGTGCAGTCTCTCTCTGGATCACCGGCTAACTTTCAGGCATATACTGCATTATTAAAACCTCACGAGAGGATTATGGCTCTTGATTTACCACATGGTGGACACCTTTCACATGGTTATCAGGTGTTTAATTTTCAAATCTAGTACTTGGTTTTCACATTGCTGCTTTTGGTGATTTGGTATCGTGAACTTTTTATGATGTTTGATATGATACTTGGCTATGTATATTTCTTTAAACTTTTGCAGACTGATACCAAGAAGATTTCTGCTGTTTCAATATTCTTCGAGACAATGCCATATAGGTTGGATGAGAGCACTGGTTACATTGACTATGACCAGGTTTGCAAATGCTTCTGTGTTTGAACTGTATAGAGATATACTGTTGCTTTTTCTTTTCTTTTTTTTTTTGAGTTGAACAACACATTTGGGGTAGGGGATTCGAACCTCTAACCTCTTGGTCGAGATACATGCTAATTACCGCTGAACTATGCTCACTTAGGATAGCATATCCTGTTGCTTTTTCTTGAAATTGCAATTCCAAATAAACAAACTTATATGGAGGAAAATACTAACAGTTGGAGAGAAATGCATCGTTGTTTCGACCAAAACTCATTGTTGCTGGTGCAAGTGCCTATGCTCGTCTCTATGATTATGCACGAATTCGCAAGGTTTCTTCTTCCTTTACTTGGCTATAGATTATAGAATAGCTCCATCAGGGTTTTACTTTTATACTTGTAACATAACATCGTGTGACATTTGATTTGGTTGTGATTATTCTGACAGATCTGTGACAAACAGAAGGCAGTCATGTTGGCTGACATGGCACACATTAGTGGTTTAGTTGCAGCAGGCGTTATTCCATCCCCTTTTGAGTATGCTGATATTGTGACAACAACCACACATAAATCCTTGCGTGGACCACGAGGGGCAATGATTTTCTTCCGGAAGGGTGTTAAAGAGATCGACAAAAAAGGACAAGAAGTAAGTGAGATCTTACAAAATCTGTAAGGAAAGGTTCCTACGACACCTAGAAGTAAATATAAGTAAGTTTCAAGTGCAAAGTTCTCAGTTGTCTAAAACTTTATTACAATCTACAGGTGCTCTATGACTTTGAAGACAAAATTAATCAGGCTGTCTTTCCTGGTCTTCAAGGTGGCCCACACAATCACACCATAACTGGTCTGGCAGTTGCACTAAAGCAGGTTGTTTATTTATTTCTTGTCTTTCCCGATAAATAAATTTGGGGGCTATCTTCATGAAATTTGAGTTCGGATACTAGATTTAGCTATTTGGATGTTCGCCTTGTTTTCATTCACGGTATTTCTCTTCTTTACCATAATGCAATAGGCCACAGCTCCGGAATACAAAGCCTACCAAGAGCAGGTTCTCATTAATTCTTCAAAATTTGCTCAGGTATACAGAGGAAATTTTCTGACTTCTTTGACAAATCATCAACATTGTATTCTTCAATTGCATGTTTTTCTCGCTGTTTGGAGTAATTAATTCCTGAACTTTCTTCTTTGCGTAAATCAGTGTAGTTTACGGTGTCAAATCAATTGTTTATGCAGAGTTTGATTGAGAAGGGCTATGAAATTGTATCTGGTGGAACTGACAACCATTTAGTCCTTGTGAATTTGAAAAATAAGGTAAAGGGTGACATCCTATCTGCCATTATAACTATTATACTTCTCATCCAGGTGTTTGTGTTTGTGTAGTGCTGGGTGCTGACGATTAAAAATATAAAGACAATTTAACTAACAAAAATCATCCCGATTTATTTCCATTTTTCAAACTTATGATATAAATGTTATCCTTGGCTTGATTTGGACAAAAATTTAGAAATGACTTGCATCATTGGTGCACAATCCTTTTCTTATTATTTTATTCGTTTTCACATTTTTGGGGGGGTGGGGGTTTCATTTGGCAGGGTATTGATGGCTCAAGAGTCGAGAAGGTTTTGGAATCAGTTCATATTGCAGCTAACAAGAACACAGTTCCAGGGGACGTGTCTGCCATGGTTCCTGGTGGCATTCGTATGGGTATGGCCTCCCACCATTGTCTTTGGTCCTCCAATTACTGGTAATGAATCTAAATTTATGTAAATTTTGTGTTATGGACTTCTGGTGTTTATAGGGACCCCTGCTCTGACTTCGAGAGGTTTCCTCGAGGCAGATTTTGTGAAAGTAGCTGAATATTTCGATGAAGCTGTGAAATTAGCCTTGAAGATTAAGGCCAATAGCGAAGGTTCCCGAACATAACATTTATCTGCATTAAAAATTAAAATATACTGATCTCTCTCGTCTCGTATTGCCCATTTATCGAACAACTGTCTTTTAGAACCTTTGATATACTCATCTTTGTTTTTAAATATTGTAAACACAGGTACTAAGTTGAAGGATTTCGTGGCAACCATGCAATCAAATAAAGACTTCCAATCTGAAATTTCAAAGCTACGACATAAGGTTGAGGAGTATGCCAAGCAGTTTCCAACAATAGGTTTTGAGAAAGAGACAATGAGATACAGAGACTGAAAAGCGGGTTTAAAGGTTCGGCAGCTGAGTCAGGTTAGAACATCTCTTAACATCCATAACCTGTTGAATGAATAGCGTTAATAATGTGCCTCACATGCATTCGAGTATGTTTATGCTAAATTTACTTATATAAGTTTTAACAAACAATGGGTTACGGTATATTAGGGGTGGGTGAGTTTGCTGATCGTTATGAGGTGAAAAGTTGTTTTAGTCTGTGAAAAACACTTTTGAAACTTTGGTTAGATAATTAAAAGTAATTTGTTTTCTAGTGATTCTTTCAAAAGTATTTATTAAAAAAGCGGTCTATTTTCTAAAGCATTTTTAATTGTCTATGTTCTAAGAAAAAGTGTTTTCACTCAAAAGCATTTTTTTTTTCTTCTTTTAAAGAATCATGCCAAATTCACCTTGTCTTTTATATATATTATCAATACAAAGTTTTAGAGTGTCAAAGATTCCACAGTACCATCAATTCAGCAATAACAATCAACAATATATTCTCTGGGTTTACTATGTCCAACATCCTTGATTGATGTTTGATATTTTATTATGCAGCATCCATAATTCTGCTTACAGATATCCCTCGTTGTCAAAGTTGCTGAGTCAAACGCCCTTTGAAAATGATGGCAACCAACGGCAGAAGTTTAAATGTTTCCTCTAAATAAATGTCCCTTTTTTTTTTTTTTTTAGTTCAACAACATTTGAAGGGATTCGAACATGCACCTCTTGGTCTCTAAATAAATGTCCCTTGTGAGCAGATCTTTTGGATTTTCAATTATAAAATCTCGACATTATCCTCTTGATCTTTGCTAAATTTGATTTAGGGCATGTTTGGGAGTGATTTTAGAATGCCCAAATCACCTTTGACATGTCCAAAATCAATTATCCTTCAAAATTGTGATGTTTGGCAATGATAAGAAAGTGATTTTGGAAACATCCAAAATCACTTTAAGTGATTCACGGTCAATTACTTGGGAGGTGATTCCCAAGTGATTTTGTCTTTAAAATGACCATTATTTCATATTTAAAAAAAAAAACACATTACATTTTGTGATAGTTAAAAACTGTCAGCTTTTATAAAAATTCATTAATTTCCATAAAAAAGCATATATTCACAAAACCATCACCATTTAGGTCATCCATGATTATTTAAAAAATACCTATTTTTCTCTCTCTAAAGTTTTGATAATGTCTATCTCTTACTTTATTTTCTTTTTAACATTTTTATTTATTTTCTCACTCTTTTTTCTCTCCAATGGTTTTAACTCTCTCTAACTTATTTTATCCCTAAATTTTTTCGTTCATGTCTCTATAATTTTTGTATCTCTCTCTCTAATCTTTTACCTCTTGCTATAACTTTTTGCTCTTGAACTTTTTTGTCCTTGACTTTGAACTTTTTTTTTCTCAGTAAAGTTTTTCTCCCTAAAATTTTTTATCATTTTTTTCAAATTTTTTGTATATCTCTCTAAATTTATTTCTCTATCTTTTGATTTTTTCGCTCTTAATTTTTTGTCCATCTCTCTAAAATTTCTATCCCTCCATATCTTTAACATTTTTTTCTCTTTTAAACTTTAATTTTCTCTAGCTTTATTTTTTTCTCTCTTAATTTTTTAGTTCTCTTGGTATAACTTTTGTCTACCACCTTCTAATTTTTTTTGGGTTAAAATACTATTTTGGTCCCTGTACTTTGAAGGTTGTTCCATTTTAGTCCCTGTACTTTAAAATGTTCAAATTTGGTCCTTGTACTTTTAACAAATCTCAAAAATCGTCTCCACCGTTAGTTTGGGGTTAGATTGACGTTAAAATCGAATAAAAAAATATTTTTTCTCTTTCCTCCTGTTTTCTCTCTCCCCTTCTTCGTTTTTCTCTTTCCCCACTTCCCCCTCATTGCAGCCTCCTCCTTTCCCCTTTCCAGTTCAATCTAATATTTGACAAAAAAAAGTGATGGATATAAGCAAAATTTCGAGGAGAAGAAGAAGTAGCTTTTAAATATTCGATTTTTTCTTTTCTCCAACTTTCTCTCTCCTCCATTTTCACTTCTTTAACTTTCTCTCTCCCCTTGCTATTCTTTCTTAACTTTCTCTTTTAGCTTTTTGTCAAGCATCAAACTTAGATTCATGAAATTTCAGAATCTAAGAAGAAAAATAAAAGCTATGCTTCGATAAAAGCCATGGCCATGGCCTTCCATCAAATCAAATATGAAGGTTTTTAAGCCATCATCAATGGAGAAATTTTAACTAGCAAAGAGAAAAATATGGAGATTAGAGAGAGGACGATTTTTGAGAAACGAAGAAGGGGAGAGAGAAAGCAGGAGGAAAGAGAAAAAATATTTTTTTATTAGATTTTAACGTCAATCTAACCCCAAACTAACGGTGGGGACGATTTTTGAGATTTGTTAAAAGTACGGGGACCAAATTTGAACATTTTAAAGTACAAGGACTAAAATGGAACAATCTTCAAAGCACAGGGACCAAAATGATATTTTAACCTTTTTTTTTATTTTTTTTTATTTCGAATGTAATACTCTCTTTAGTAATTTGATGATTCTAAAATCACATTTGAAAATAAACATTAATCGTTTAAAAAATACTTTTAATTAAATTTAAATCATTTTTACAAGAGTGGAACCAAATATTAAAATGATTTATAACTAAAACTTTTACAAAATTAATTATAATTAAATCACTTAGCTTAAAACACTTATTTTAAAGTCACTCTAAAAAATGTCCTTAATCATTGAAAGTCACTTTTAATTGTATGAAAATCACTATTAAAAGTGTAGAACCAAATATTAAAATGATTATATAAAAATCACTTTTCATAAATCAATTATAAACAAATCAATTGTGCTAAAATCACTATTTATAAAATCATTCCTAAACATGCCCTTATTGGTTTTTAACTTTGAATCATAATTTCACATCTTAATGTAAACATAATGTTTCTACTTCACAAGTATAATACGAAATAATTCCTCGTTCTGAATACAGTTTTGCTTTAACTGTGAGTGTGACCATGCTTTCTAGTTTCTTCATGGATACAATGAATGTCAATTATGTACGTAAATATTTGAATTTTGGTTTAAATCTGAATCGTTGAATTTTTATGCTTATTTTATTTTTGCATAAAACTTTCAAATATTCTACTTTATGCTTTAAACTTTGTATTTATATTCGCAAACATTTATTTAGATAGATACTTGTTAATCAAGTAAGTGAATAGTTGATGTTTCTATGCCGCGGAACCATCACAGACCTAGGGGACCCAAGTTTCCATGAACTTTAAAGCAATTAAAATTACTATATAAAAGTTCGATATAATTTTCATATTGGGCATCTGCTCTGTTGGCACACAGAATACCCAATTTTTGGGTTATTTGTGAAAAAAGAAGGGCAAAATACACTTTTGATTTAAGAAATGGTTTTAAATAGTCCTTATCCTCGTTTGAATTGTCGTACATGCTAATTTAGCAAAATATAATAATATAATTTTTTTTTGGGCTGATTGGACATCACTCCTCTTTGGGTTATTTTTGTTACTAATTAATATATATATATATATATATATATATACATACATACATACATACATACATACAAACACATCCAACAAAAACTAAAAAAAAGAAGGGCAAAATCATGGTATTAAATTTTCGTCGACATGACGACATTTCCATCGACATTTCCACATGTCCATAAGTTCGACATCGACATAAGGGAGGAATTGACATTTCTATTATACCGTACAAATTTGATGAAATATTAAAAAAAAAAAAAACAAGAAAATGTAATTTAATGTGAATATAATATTGTAACAAGTATTTAAACCTATTTATTAATTTAAATATTTTTTTTTGAATTTTTTGTTTTTAAAATTTTTTCAAAAATATCCATCGATATCGACATTTTATTAATATTTCCATCGACATTTCCATAAAATTAAGACTTCGACATTTTTGTCCACATCAACATTTTAAACATTGGGCAAAATACACTTTTAATTTAAGAAATGGTTTTAAATAGTTCCTGGACTCCTTTAAATTGTCGTACATGCTAATTTAGCAAAATATAATAATATGTTTTTTGCTGATTGGACATCACTCCTCGTTGGGTTACTTGTGTTTTTTTTTTTTTTTGTTACTTATATATGTATATATATACACATTCGGGCAAAATACACTTTCGATTTAAGAAATGGTTTTAAATAGTCACCAGACTCCTTTGAATTGTCGTATATACTAATTTAGCAAAATATAATAATATAATAATATTATTTTTCATTGTTGATTGAACATCACTCCTCTTTTGGTTATCTGTGTTTTGTTTGTTACTTATTAATATTAATATATATATATACACCATGGTATTAAATTTTCATCGACATGTCGACATTTCCATCGATATTTCTACATGTCCATGAGTTCGACATCGACATAAGGGGGGAATCGACATTTCCACTATACCGTACAAAATTGATGAAATATTAAAAAAAAAAGCAAGAAAATGCAACTTAATGTGAAT
Source organism: Trichosanthes truncata (assembly GCA_033996785.1). Taxonomy (NCBI): domain Eukaryota; kingdom Viridiplantae; phylum Streptophyta; class Magnoliopsida; order Cucurbitales; family Cucurbitaceae; genus Trichosanthes; species Trichosanthes truncata. The sequence goes on from JAWPNB010000010.1 coordinate 3,926,076, forward strand.
ATAATAATGTAACAAGTATTTTAATTCATTTAAAAGTGTAAAATGTTCATTTATTAATTTAAATATTTTTTTTGAATTTTTTGTTTTTAAAATTTTTTCAGAAATATCCATCGACATCGACATTTTATCGATATTTCCATCGACATTTTCATAAAATTGGGACTTCGACATTTCCATCGACATCTATATTTTAAACCTTGATATACACACACATCCAACAAAACATCCAACAAAATAAAAAAAAGAGGCAAAATACACTTTTGGTTTAAGAAATGGTTTTAAATAGGCTCTAGACTCTTCTGAATTGTCACATGCTAATTTAGCAAAATATAATAATATAATAATTTTTTTTTTTTTTTTGCTATTTGGACATTACTCCTCTTTGGGTTATTTGTATTTTTTTGTTACTTATTAGTATTAATATATATACACACACATCCAACACAAACTAAAAAACACACACACACTCTACTCTTTGAATTATTTGTGTTTCACACAATCTAAAAAAATCTAAAAAAATAAGGGCAAAAGCACACACAATCTAAAAAAATCTAAAAAAAAGAAGGGCAAAATATACTTTTAAATTGTGGCACATGCTGATTATTTTTCTTCGCTGGACATCACTCCTCTTTGAATTATTTGTGTTTTGTTGGTTACTTATTAATATTAATATACACACACAAAAAAAAAATCTAAAAAAATCTAAAAAAAAGAGAAGGGCAAAATATACTTTTAAATTGTTGCACATGCTGATTATTTTGCTTCGCTGGACATCACTCGTCTTTGAATTATTTGTGCTTTGTTGGTTACTTATTAATATTAATATATATATATATGTACACACATTCAACAAAAACTAAAAAAAAAGGTAAAATATACTTTTGGTTTAAAAAATGATATTAAATAGTCTCTAGAGTCTTTTAAATGGTCCCGCATGCTGATTTAGCAAAATATAATAATATGACTTTTTTTGGTTAAATTACATATTTAGTCTATGAACTTTAAGATTTGTATCTATTTAATTCATGAACTTTCAAAATTATAAATTTAGTCTCTGAACTTTGAAATTTTTTAAAATTTATGAGTCTAATAGACACAAAATTGAAACTTTAAAGTTTCATTAAACATAAAATTCAAATTTATATCTAATAGATCAATTAATTTTTAAAAGTTTTGAATTTGACAAAGATCTATTAGACACAAAATTAAAAGTTCAAGGACTTACACAAAATTAAAAGTTTAAGAACCTATTAGACACTTTTTAAAGTTTAGAGATAAAATAGACACAAATCTCAAAGTTTAGAGACTAAACTTGTAATTGAACCTAATTATTTTTTTGCTAATTGGACATCACTTCTCTTTCGTTCTCCCTCTATTCGGCCGAACCTTATTGTTTATCACTGCCGTTGTCGTCGGAATCCCATAGCTGCCGGCGGCACAATCCCATAGCCACAGCCTCAGATCTGGAATGGGTCCTCCGGCGAGGAATTACCAGAACAAGTTCTCCAAATTTTAAGTTTCCTCCATTCGAGGTGTTGCCCTCTTGGTGATCGCAAGGGTCTTGTCTTTATCAAATATTTAATAAATGGGCCTTAAAGATTCAGATTTGCAGCAGGATTTACATGTTTTTTACCCAACTAACTGTCTTTCAGTTTTACAGCAAGATCTACATGTTTTTTTACCCAAACTAACTGTCTTTTTATTAAAAAAATTTAGATTAAAATACTATTTTGGTCTCTATACTTTGATTGAACATTAAAAAATACAGGGATCAAAATAGAATAAAGTTCAAAGTACATGGACAAAAATGATATTTTAACCAAAAATTTACATAGTTTTTCTATACATTACGTGTGTTTCTCAAACTAAAACTCTTAATATAAAAAGTTAAAAAAATGCCAAATTGAATTTCTATACATTACGTGTGTTTCTCAAACTAAAACTCTAATAGAAATGGTTTAGAAAATGCCAAATTGAATGTGGGTTGTGTGGTTGCAGAGTGGGAGCAAATTGAGGAGTTCAAAACAAACAATGCAATTGGAGAGTAGCGGCGGCGCTGAGTAGATCTCAAAAAATAATATTATTATATTAATATATATTTTGCTCAATCATCTTTTCTTTTTTCTTTTTTTTTTTTTTTGAAAGAGCTCAATCATCGATTACGGATAGCTATTTAAACGCCACATCAATCTACCGTTAGTTGACTAACGGTGAGTTTAGGACTATTTAAAACCATTTTATAAACTTTCAAAGACCGCATTTTGAAACGCAGAGACCAAAAAAGAAGGTGATTATTTTCTACAAAGCATTTACGGATATGAAATAATATGAAAAATATATAAAAATCATAGTTTTTGTTTTAATTTATTCTTTACATTTGGTTTATTTATATAAATAGAAATAGAAATGGATTGAAATATTTTTATTTTTTTGGTTCATTCTTTTAAAAAAAGTAATCCCATCAAATATATTATAAATCACCTTTGGAAAAAAAAATTATAATATGAGGAACAAATCTACTTATAATTTAAAGTTTCATTATCTTCTTTATATATTTATATAAAAAAAAAAACAGTTAGATTGAACAAACTAATATCAACATATTGTAAAAAAAAAAAACTAATAAGAAAAAAAAAAGCAAATATAGACATATATGAATACATTCAAAATTCTATTTATAGAATTGCTTCCTCGACATAAAATTTGGTTCGTACCATGGGTCGGAGGATCCCCTTAAAATTTAAAGTATAAATACTATTTTTTTCCTTTCCAAATTATGGATGTATATATATAAAAGGTTGATTCATTCAAACCATAAATTTTCAAAATTATTTTTATTAATGCTTATATTGAAAAATATTAATTTGATAAGATGGCTAAATGTTAGCCCTATAGCATATATTGAGGAATTTTTTTTTATGAAATAATTTTATAATATGAAAACTCGATTGCAAACAATTGCAATGTATTTAGTTAATAGTTCAACTTCATTTATGAATTTTTTAGATTGCTTACTTATAGAATTATGAATTTTTTAAATTGCTTACTTATAAATTACTTTTATGAAATTTTAAATGAAGTGCTTCTAAATAGAAATATTGGATCTGCCACTGTTCTTATCATCCTATGTCAAGTTTTTCTTAAATAATTTATTAGAAAATCAATTTTAAAAAATTGTAATGGGTGTCAAAATTGCTTGTCATATTTGCAAATATATCACACAGATAAATAGTTTGTAAATATGACAATTTTTTTTTTCAAATTTTTGTGCAGCTATTTAAATATTTTTTCGTAATTCTTTTTTTACCCTCATCTATCATTGATAGACCATTTTTATTTCTATCACTGATAACCCATCTCTACGTCTATCACTAATAGATGTCTATCATTAATAGGCCATTTTTATGTCTATTGCTGATAAATAATTTTTGTGTCTATTGTTGATAGTCCATTAATATGTCTATTAGTGATAGTTTTCTATTACTATTTTTATGTTTATTAGCAACCATTTCTACATGTTTGATAGACTATTTTTGCGTCAATCACTTATAAAACATTTCCATGTTTATCATTGATAGACTATTTATACGTCTATTAATGATAGATGTCTATCAGTGATACACAACTATTATGATAGACATAAAAAAAATCATATATTAGTGATACATTGCTATTAATAAATTATTGTTATTTGTTATTGATATTAAGTTATCACCAATTTACTCTTTTTAATTTATTGATATGGTATATTAATGATAGGCCAAATAATGATGCAAACAATCACATAAAAGTAAGAAAGAAAAAACTCAAATATCATTGATATACCCTTTTTAATCCTATTGATATGACATATCAATGATAGACTTAATAGCAAATAAGCATACAAATAATTAATGATAAACATCTATCATTAATAGACCCCAGTCAGTGATAGATCTATCACCGATAGACATCTATCACTGATAGACGTCTATCACTGAAAGACTTACGACATTGAAATATGTTGATATGGTATATCAATAATAAATATAATAGCAAACAAGCATGTAAACAATCAATGATAGACACCCATAATTGATAGACCTCAATTAGTGCAAGAGGTCTATCACTCAGTGATATACTTCAATCATTGATAGATCTATCAATGTTAGTGATACGTCTATCACTGATAGACCCCAATTATTGATAAACATCTATCATTGATAGACTTACGACATTCATATATATGATGGGCATTTTTTACTTTTCACATGCTTTAATCTTGTTGGGCTTAACATTGTGCCATATTTGTAAATACTTTTAACTTGTGCTAGATTTGCTATTCTTTTGTGTTTGTAATATATGCAATTTCCCCAAACATGAGTGTGTCATTTTATTAATATTTCGAGTATATCATTAGTATATGAGACATTAATTAGGATTCATTTGAGATAAAATATGGATATATCATTTTAGTAACATTTTGAGTATATCAACAACATATCAAAAATTAATCAACATTCATTTGAGGTAAAACACGAGTGTATCATTTTATTAATATTTCGAGTGTATCAGTAGTATATCCGATATCAATTAACATTCATTTGAGATAAAAAAAAAAAAAAAGAATGTTAATTGATGTAAGATATATTGTTGATATATTCGAAATATTAATTAAATGATACACCCACGTTTTATCTTAAATGGATTCTGATTGATGTTCTATTGATTGCTTTGAGGTATTTCAAATGAATGTTGATTAATTTTTGATAGGTCGAGATACTCAAAATATTACTAAAATGATAGATTTATATATGATTTATATGATACGAAGTGTGCGATTTTGTTTTTTTTTGTGACACTTTGATTTCAAACCATGTGATGTTATCTTTTAAAATTTAATTGTGATTTCAAAACACATGTGGCGTTATTTTTTTAAATTTAATTGTGATTTCATTTTGATTTTTTTGCAACACTATGATTTCAAACCACGTGATGTTAATTTTTTTTTTTAAATTTAATTGTGATTTCAAACCACGCGATGTTATTTTAAAATTTTTTTTTTAATTTCAGACCATGTGATGTTATTTTTTAAAATTTAATTGTGATTTCAATCCATGTGATGTTAATTTTTTAAAAATTAATTGTGATTTCAAACTCTGTGATGTTATTTATTAAAATTTAATCGTGTGTGTTTTATTTTTTTATATGTAAACTTATGTAATTAATAAATAAATTTTTATATATACACGAGATCACTATCAATATTTTTACAACTTGTGAAACAACAAATAATGGATAAAAGTAAAAAGATTAGTTTTTTTTTTTCTTGAAATATTACATTAGAAGATTTAAATTTATAGTCTTTTATATAATATAGAAATATTAAATTTATAGTCTTTTATATAATATAGAAATATCTTTAAATTTATAGTGTTTTAGATAATATAGAAATATCTTTTTTCTTTTTGACAATATATAAAGTGGGGGATTCGAAGTTTTGACCTCTTGGTCAAGGATACAAACTTTACGCCAATTGAGATATGCTCATATTGGCTAGAAATATCTTAATGGTTGGTACTAAAAAGTCCCTTTAACAAAATAATTGAGATATGCTCATGTTGGATAGAATTATACTCTTATGTGTACCACATCAAATGGCTAACAAGTGATTCAAATTTATATCGGCGGAGTTTTGAACTATTGCAAAGCATTAATAAAATAAGAATGGTTTGTCAGGTCAGCGATATCTTTTTTTTCTTTTAATTTTTTTTAATGAAATGTGTTATAGGTGATTTTGGACAATATGATCAAACCTAAAGGGATCGAGGACAACTAGGGCCGAATAAGGGTTCATCCAGAACCCAGCGTGAGATTGGGCCAAGTGTAGAAGCAAGTGGGCCAATAGGCCTAGGAGCCTACCTCGGCCCGAGCCGAGCGTACTCGATGTGGGCGTGCACTTCGCACTGGGGAAAACTAAAATTCGACTCTCTCCTAACCCAATTCGAAAGAGGAAGAGAGAAATCCTAGGTTGTCTTTATATAAATACCTCACTATAACTCCATTGGAGGTAATTTTTACTCAATCCTCAAACTTTTAAGCTTCCTATACTTTTTAGCCCTTTGACTTAAGCATGGAGTGTGTGTGGCAAGCACCACACTGATGTGCAGTTCTTCTTGTTTTGCAGCCCTTTGCCCTGATTTGTGCATCAACAAAAGCTAAGAGATATCTTAAATAGAAATTTTGATAAAAATGGTTTCCAATCTAGGTAAAAATGTTGATGAGTAAAAAATATTGTATCATTTCTTTTTGTTAAATTATAAGTTTAATCCATGAACTTCTAGGTTTGTATCAAATAGGCTTAAAAAATTTCCACTAGACCTCTGAACTTTTAAGTTTGTGTCAAATAGGTCCATGAATTTTAAAATATGTCTAAAAGTGTTTAAACTTTCAAATTTGTATGTAATAAGTACTTAAACTTTCAATTTTATTTCTAATAAGTCATTGATTTATTCGACATTTTTTAAAATTCATGACCCTACTGAAAAGTTTATAAATTATTTGTTCGTGTAACAAATTTGTAGATGTAACAACTGGTTTTATCACTCATTATAATTTGTTATTTAAATATAGAAGATATGAGTCAACCATTCGAGCTTTAAAAAAGATTAAAGTTTAAGTAGACTTTTGAAAAAAAAAAGTATAGTGCATCTTTTAAAAAGGTAAAATCAGTTTGCTTTTTTAGTATTGTTAGAATGTTAGAAAACCACTTTTGATTATTTAATCTAATGCTACAAAGATTCGAAGAGTACTTTTCATGGACTAAAATACTTTTTCATCATTCTCAAATTCATCTCAAACTTATCATCATTATTTTGATCAATTGAGTTATGTTTAGATGGACAATTTTTTATTTGAGTACAACAAATGATGGGTATGAGAATTTGAACCTCCGACTTCAAAAGAATGAATACATGTCAATTAGACTCACTTTAACATGTTTAGATGGACAACGCAATAATGAAGAGTGAGATATAGAACGTAACAATACTTATTGATTGCCTTCCAAAATAGGATATATTTTAATAATCTTTCAATCTTTCAATTAAAATAATACTTTTAAAAAAATTATTTGAATTTATACATTTTAACGGATATAGTTTGTGAAACTACGTTTCCATTAAATCAAAAGTCACAATTGTAAAACTCATTTAATTTCTATAATTGTTTTTAATGACAAAAATATATGGCGAACTTAATCGAATACAAAGGCGAATTTTAACCTTTTAAAAGTTTGGGAATCAAATGAACTTAAAGTTAAATACCAGGATTAGAATAAAATTGGCAAACCTATCCATTTAAGAATCCTTTCTAGTATGATTTACATGAACTTATAATTTAACCTTTTTTTTAGAATGTTGTGCCATTCATTTGTATGACCTGTAATGCCACTAAAATAATTTATTAAAAGACCACTGTTGATGATTTTTTTTTACAGTGTCGGCTGGCACTTAAATAATTTAAAATTTAAAATTTAACTTTAAAAAAAAAAAATGTCGTGTCATTCATGTGTATGACCTGTAAAGTCCAATGCCACTGAAATAATTTATTAATGGTTAGAATACCATTTTGATTCCTATACTTTGTGTTTTATTTCATTTTTATATGTATAAAATATCTAAATTTAGTCTCTGTACTTTTAATAAAACTTAAAATTAGTTTATATTATTATTTTGAAGTTGATTTTTATTAAAATTATTGAAATAATAATAATAATTTTTATGTATTTTTAAATTTTATAGAAGAAAGATTAATAGAAACTAATTTTTTTTTAAGTTATTTTTTTTTATAGAAAAATTAACAATAAACTAATAGTAAAGCTCAATTTTAAGTTTTATTTAAAATAACTAAGCTTGAATATTTAAAATACAGTATTTTATTTTTAACCCTACCGTTAATGAATTAAACAATTCCACTGTGAATTAGAAAGAAGTAATTATTTTCTTTTTAAAAAACAGTGACAAATGACACGCCTTTGTTTGTATTTACAGTAACGAATGACACGTTTTTGTATGTATTTCTTTAAAAAAAAAATAAGGATAATGAATTAAAAAAAATGAATAGAAAAAGTTATCCCTCGGGGGTCTCTATTATATATGGAACAGATTAGTTAATAATTTTGAAACACGTTTCCATACAGGAGGAGATACAGTCACCGGCGGAAACCAATGGCTATGGCTCTTCGAAGACTGGCCGCCGGCGTTACGAAACCTAATGTTCCTCTCGTCAATGGCCGCTTCCTCCACCACATGGTTCGTTTTCTCAGACCTCACTGCCTTTGTTAATTAATTCATAATATCGATCTATGCTTTAATTTTACTTTCTTCATTCTCATAACTGGCAGCAGTCTTCTCTGTGCGGGGCCGCTGTGGAGGAAAGGGAAGCTCGAGCTACTGTGAGCTTTCCATTTCTATGATCTTTTTTTGTTTTTCCTTTTAAATTTACGTTTCTGTGATGCAGAAATTGCCTCGCGTTCGGATCCAGAATTTTCTTTTATGAGGCTTCGGTTAAAATTTCGTAAAATTAATTTCTTCATTCTGATAACTTCTTCTCTGATGCCGAAATTTTTCATTGGTTTTCTATGGCCTCAGTCTTCTCCGTGCGGATCCTCTGCGGAGGAAAGGGAAGCTCGAGCTACTGTGAGCATTCCGTTTTTTTTTTTTTTTTTTTTTAATATAAAAATGTTGTTTTTAGAATTCAACCAAAACTCGAAAATAGTTTTAAAAAATACATATCTCAAATACATATTCACTGAATTTAGGGATCCAAAAACATAAAAAAAATATATATATAAATTGCCTACCAAAGATTTCTCTAATGCAGAAATTGACTCACATGCGATCTAGAATTTTCCTTTTATGAGGTTTCACTTAAAATTTCATAAAATTAATTTACAAGTAAATAATAAAAAAAATCATAAATAAAATTAAACTATTAATTTAATATATCACAATTGTCTTTTGTGACAAGTGGTAATAATCTAGATCTAAATTTATAAAAAGATAATTTTAAATATATTGATATATATTGGTATCAGTCTATTCAATTAGAAGTTCAATAATTGAACTCAAAAGAAAAAAAAAAAAATTGCAATAATTTTCTGTCCCTTTGATATTTTCTTCAGTGTGACTAGTTTGTTTTATATAAATAAACAGGGAAGGGAATGGAACTGAAATTTTAATAATTTACAAAAATTAAACAATATTTGTACATAAAATTCTAAATTATTTACTTTACATACAAAATAAACTTTGATATTATTTTTTAAATATAAAAGTAATGATTTTTTGGTAAATATAAAAAATGATTTTTTTTTTTTGTGTTGAAAATTACATATTATTAAAGTGGAAAAATTATTGAGTGGGACATAGGACGTGAAGTGCCAGTGGGGATGTTCATTGGATGGGGACAGATGGCTTCTCTATCCTTATCCTCCTCAAAGATTTGTAGGCATTGGATTCTCGACAATTATTTTCGTTTAGTTTTTTCTAAAAAAAATTAAATAAATAAATATTTTTAATTTTTTTAATTAAATAGTTCATTTTCGACTGAACTTTTTTATTTAAATGATTAATTCTTACGGAAAATCCTAAAGTTGTTAAACGAGAAGAATTTTGTGTCAATTTAGTTTCTACGTTTCAAAATCGGACAGTGAAGTGCTCGAATTTTATGAAATAGTTATATTGGGTCTCCTGGCTATTAATTATTTAATAGATGTCAACCGAGGGCTGATGTGACAAAGTTTAAAAAAAGTAAAAAAAAAAACTGTCTTTCCCTTTCCCTTCCTCTTTTCTTTACCCTTTTCGTCGACCATAGCCCCAGCTAAAATTATCCAAACCATTCAATTATATATAATATAACGACAATAATGATAAGGCATTGTTTTTTCGGAAAAGGCAAATGGGGCCGGGGGGTGGTCCTGTCCCCGACTAATTTATTTTTTGGTTAAAATATCATTTTGGTCCATGTACTTTGGATTTTATTCAATTTTGGTCCCTGTACTTTTAAATGTTCAATTTTAGTCCCTGTACTTTCAATAAAGTTTAAAATTAGTCCCTATGACAAGTTTGAAGTTAATTTTTATCAAAATTGGTTAAGTAATAATAATAATTTTAATACAAGAAAATACACCATGTGAACATATTTTCAAAATTTATAGAGGAAAAGCTAATAGAGACTAAGTTTTTTTTAGGAAAAATTAACCATAAATTAATAGTAGAGACTAATTTTAAGCTTCATTGAAAGTACAGGGACTAAAATTAGACATTTGAAAGTACATGGACCAAAATAAAATAAAGCTCAAAGTACAGGGACCAAAATGGTATTTTAACCTTATTTTTTTCTCCACTCTCTCCCACTCTCCACCTGAACGGAATGGAGATTTCTTCTGTGAAAAAAATGACCGGGATTTCAGTCCCTTTGGCAACGTTCCAAGACAAACTTCTTCTATTTTGTGTGATGATATTATATTGGTATAACTTGATGTTGATGTTTGGAGGAAATTTTGATTTCAGTGGGTTAAGCAGCTGAACGCCCCCATGAAGGTCGTTGCTCCGGAAGTTTACGACATCATTGAGCTTGAGAAAGCTCGTCAATACAAGGTATTTTTTGAGTTGAAATGGTCCATTCAATTGAATTGAGTTGAGTTGAGCTGAGCTTAGCTTCGTGGTTTGGTTAACATCAAAATCCTTCTGAGAATTATTTCGTTTTTGAATGTGAAGGGTCTTGAACTTATACCTTCTGAGAATTTCTGCTCAACAGCAGTCATGGAAGCAGTTGGTTCAATTATGACCAATACATATAGTGAAGGATATCCAGGTGCTAGATACTATGGAGGAACTGAGTATGTCGATCAGTCTATCTCAATTCCACAACCACATTTTCTTTTATTCGATTCCTATTCTAATTAATTCTAAACGCCAAATCGATTTAGGAACGTTGACATCGCCGAAAACTTGTGCAAGAAACGTGCCCTAGAAGTTTTCCGTTTGGACCCTGACAAATGGGGAGGTATCAGAATTATTCATATCTTATTATTATTATCATCATCATCATCTTTTTTTTTTAGTGCTACAGTACAATTCGTATATGTCTTTTCCTGAGTTTCTTTCTTGTGATTCAGCTGTACATTTGCAAACGTTTTCGGTATTTTCTGATTCAGTAAATGTATTTATTGTCAACAAGCTTTTCTCAGCATGGAGTTGAGTTGATTAACTGAGCATGTTATTTTTTTTTGTAGTTAACGTGCAGTCTCTCTCTGGATCCGTGGCTAACTTTCAGACATATACTGCATTATTAAGACCTCATGAGAGGATCATGTCTCTTGATTTACCACATGGTGGACACCTTTCGCATGGTTATCAGGTGGCTTAATTTTCAAATTTACTACTTATTAATATTCGGTTAAATTACAAATTTGTTTGGAGAAAGTTAGAATTTAGTTCCTATAGTTTGATAAAACCTCATAAATAGTCTCTATCGTTAGTGGGTACTCAATCTGTTAGTGACTATTAATGGTAGGGACTATTTATGAGCTTTTATCAAACCACGTGGATGAAATTCTATCTTTTAAAACCACAATGACTAAATTCTAACTTTCTCCAAATCATAAGGACCAAATTTGTAATTTAACCTTAGTTTTCACATTTCTAGCTGCTTTGGGTGATTTCATTTGGTAATATGAACTTTTGCCTATGTGTGTGTGTATATTTCTTTAAACTTTTGCAGACTGATACCAAGAAGATTTCTGCCGTTTCAATATTCTTCGAGACAATGCCATATAGGTTGAATGAGAGCACTGGTTACATTGACTATGATGGGGTTAGCAAATGCTTCTGTACTGTTTGAACGAATTATATAGGGATATCTTGTTGATTGATTTGTCTTGAAACTGCAATTCCAAATAATACAAAACTTATATGCAGTTGGAGAGAAGTGCATCGTTGTTTCGACCAAAACTCATTGTTGCTGGAGCAAGTGCTTATTCTCGTCTCTATGATTATGCACGAATTCGAAAGGTTTTCGTCTTCCTTTGCTTGGCTATAGATTACATTATAGAATAGCTCCATCAGGGTTTGTAACATAACATCGTGTAACATTTGATTTGGTTGTGATTGAATATTGTGACAGATCTGTGACAAACAGAAGGCAATCATGATGGCTGACATGGCACACATTGCTGGTTTAGTTGCAGCAGACATTGTTCCATCTCCTTTTGAATATGCTGATGTTGTGACAACAACCACAAATAAGTCCTTACGTGGACCACGAGGGGCTCTGATTTTCTTCCGGAAGGGCGTTAAAGAGATCAACAAAAAAGGAGAGGAAGTAAGTGAGATCTTAAAAATGTAACAAAGAATACAACCTGTAAGGGAACGTTCCTACGACACCTAGAAAAGTAAATTAAGAAGAACAGACACTTTAGCTTGGCTAGTGTGTCCATGTCCGACACTTGGATACTCTAATAGTTGTTGGACATGTATTTGACACTTGTTAGCACAATAGATATGTCTTAAACACTAGTTGTACAAAGTCAATATAGGTCCAACATTTGTTATAAAAATGTTGTACAATAGACACGTGTCAGACACTCCAGCATTTGTTGGACACATATCGGGCACTTGTTAGCATGGTAGATAAGTGTTAGACACTAGTTGTACAAAGTCAACATAGGTACAACATTTGTCATAAAAATGATATATATTTTAATAAACATTTCCCTGCCATGTCCACGTCCTAGATTTTTTTTAAAAAAAATAGCGTGTTATCATGCCCGTGTTGTGTCGTATCGGTATTTGTGCTTCTTTGGATGTAAATATAAGTTTCAAGGGCAAGTTCTTTGTTGTCTAATATTTTATTACAATCTGCGACAGGTGCTCTATGACTTTGAAGACAAAATTAACCAGGCTGTCTTTCCTGGTGTTCAAGGTGCCCCACACAACCAAAAAATAGCGGCTCTGGTGATTGCACTAAAGCAGGTTGTTTATTTATTTCTGGTCTTTGTCGGTAACAAAAATAAATTTGGGGTTATCTTGATGAAATTTGAGTTCAGATGCTAGATTTAGCTATTGTTTTAATTCATGTTATTTCTCCTTTACCATATTGCAATAGGCCACAACTCCGGAATACAAAGCCTTCCAACAGCAGGTTCTCATTAATTCTTCAAAATTTGCTCAGGTATACAGAGGAAAATTTCTGACTTCTTTGACAAATAATTAATACAATACTCTTCAATTGCATGTTTTTCTCACTGTTTGGAATTATTCATTCCTCAACTTTATTCTTTGCGTAAATCAGTGTAGTTTACTATGTCAAATCAATTGTTTATGCAGACTTTGATGGAGAAGGGCTATGAACTTGTATCTGGTGGAACTGAGAATCATTTAGTCCTTGTGAATTTGAAAAATAAGGTAAAGGGTGACTTCCTGTTCTCCATTATAACTAATATACTTCTCATTCAGGTATTGTTTATGTAGTGCTTGCGGCTGACGATTACAATTATATAGACAATTTAACTAACATTAAGGGTCTGTTTAGAAGTACTTTTCAAGTGTTTAAAAACACTTTTTTAACATATAAAAATCATTTTTAAGTATTTGGAAAGTCATTCTGTATCGACCCTAAAAATCATCTCGAGTTATTTTCAAGGTTAAATTACAAGTTTAGTCTCTGAACCTTTGAAGTTTGTGTCTAAAGGTTCCTGAACTTTCAATTTTGTGTCTAATAGTTCCTTGGTATATTCAAATTTTTTAGAAATTAACTGGTCTAATAGATATAAAATTGAATTTTATGTCTAATAGGACCCTAAACTTTCAATTTTGTGTCTACTATCTAGTAGGTTCGTGAATTTTAAAAATGGTTGAATAGGTTAAGGACTTATTAGACACAAAATTGAAAATTCAGAGACTTATTGGACACAAAATTGGAAGTTTAAGGACCTATTATATACTTTTTAAAGTTCAAGGACCTATTGAACACAAAATTGAAACTTCAAGGATTTATCTGATATCTTTTAAAGTTTGGAGACCAAGTATACACAAATATAAAAGTTTGGGGACTAAACTTGTAATTTAACCTATTTTCAAACTTGTGATATAAATGTTATCCTTGGCTTGATTTGGCAGGGTATTGATGGCTCAAGAGTGGAGAAGGTTTTGGATTCAGTTCGTATGGCAGCTAACAAGAACACAGTTCCAGGGGACGTGTCTGCTGTGGTTCCTGGTGGCATCCGTATGGGTATGGCCTTCTGCCAGAAAATTTCTACTCCTACGATAGTATGAAAAAATTTCCGTACTACTTCCATTCATTGTTTGCCAAGAAGCATTAAAGAATGTTATGAGGTCCATGAAATAAAATAATATATCATCTAATGATGTGTCAATTATTGAATTGAAGGAGTATGTACTACGGTAGTACTAGAAATTTTTCTGGCCTTCCACCAGTCTCTGTTTGGGCCTCCAATTGTTGGTCACGTATCTAAATTTGTGTAAATTTTGTGTATATAGGGACCCCTGCTCTGACTTCGAGAGGCTTCCTCGAAGCAGATTTTGTGAAAGTAGCGGAATTCTTTGATGAAGCTACGAAGTTAGCCTTGAAGATTAAGGCTGCTGAACCCAAAGGTTCGATTTTCTTTTTTCATTTAATTTTAATTTTTTATTTTGACAATATGTGAGTTGAGGGATTCGAACTTTTGACATCTTGGTTAAGAACACATGCTTTATGCCGGTTGAGTTATGCTCATATTGGCCCAAAGGTTCGTTCTCGAACATAACATTTATCTGCATGAAAATAAACTGATTTCTCTCGTCTCGTATTACCCATATTGGCCTACTGTCTTTTACAATCCTTTGATATACTCAGTCCAAATATTGTAAACACAGGTGCTAAGTTGAAGGATTTCTTGGCAATCATGCAATCAAATAAAGAATTCCAATCTGAAATTTCAAAGCTCCGACATGAGGTTGAGGAGTTTGCCAAGCAATTTCCAACAATAGGTTATGACAGAGAGACAATGAGATACAGAGACTGAAGAAAGAAGTTTTAAGGTGCAGGCAAGGTTTGGCAGCTGAGTCGGGTTAGAACATCTCCCCATAACTTGTTGAACGTTAAAAACCATTTTTTAAGCATTTGAAAAAGTCATTTCAAACAGGTTTGAACACAGTCAATAATGTGCTTAGTTGCGTAGTCACTCACATGCATACAATGGTAAATTAGGGGTGAATTTGATGATTTTTAAGTCTCTGAAACATTTTAGAAAAAATTCATCACGTTGGTTAGATAATTAAAAGTAATTTAAAAAGTTTAAAAACAGATAATTAATTAGTGATTCTTCTAAATGTACTTATAGAAGGAGTGGCATGTTCTAAAGCATTTTCAAAATCCATTTTTCTTTAAAAAAAGTGTTTTCACTAAAAAAAACATTTTTTTTTTCCAAAAATCATGCTAAAATCACTCAAAATCTTTTATATAATACAAAGATTTAGAGCGTAAAAGATTCCAATGTAACAACAATTTAGCAATAATAACCAGCAACATTTTCTGGGGATTTACCATGCGCAGCATTCTTGATTGATGTTTGATATTTTATTATGCAGCATCCGTAAAGTCGTTGAATCAGACCCTCCAGCAAATGTCCTTTGAAAATGATGGCAACCAATCGCAGAAGTACAAACGTTTCTACTAAGTAAAATTGTTCCCCCCCCCCCCCCCCCCCCCCCCCCCCCCCCCCTCCTTTCTAGACACTAAATAAATGTGCCTTGTGAGTTGATTTTTTGACTTTCAATTATAAAATCTCAACATGAATCTCTTGATCTTCGCACGAAATTTGATTTATAGGGTATTAACTTTGAATCACATCTTGAACTGAAAAAAAAAAAGACTTTGAATCACACCTTAATGTAAACATAATGGTTGCTGCGAGAATTTGATAGTCATGAACTTGAACTAAAGGAAAGTCAAAATGATCACAAAGAGAGAGTATTATTTCTTCCATACGGTGATCAAAAAGCGATGGCCTATATATAGACACAGTGCGAATACAAGTAATAAGTAAATTGTTACATCTGAAAGAAGATTATTCCAACTAATACAGTTGTACAAAATAAACTAAGTAATAGTGCTTTACAAGAGAGAGACTTTAATGATCTCTCTTAACACCTCTCTCCCCGGAGCCAATAGATGTTGAAGAGAAAACATTGAGCTTAGATACTAAGGAAGAAAATGAGAAGCAGAAAAAGGTGGAAGATGTTGAACTGAAATTTGTTTCTGTAACACAAGATTCCTTACAAAATATATATCAATCTCTACATGCTTTGATCGGGAGTGAAAAACAGGGTTTGCATTAAGATGTACTGCACTCAAATTGTCACACCAAACTATTGGTGGATAGGCAAGACATATTTCTAAGTCTCTAAATAAAGTTCTTAACCAAATCAATTCACCTGAAACATGAGCTAGACTTCTATATTTTACTTCAGTGTTAGATCTAGCTAGAGATATACTATGTTTCTTAGATGCCCATTGTATTAAATTTCCTCCAAAGAAGACACAAAACCCTGAGGTTGCCAATCAGCATCTACAAAACCTTGAATGGTCAGATTTGTAGGCTTGCAAAACAGTAATCCATGATTCAAAGTTCCAGCCAAATATCTAAATATCCTTTTTATTGCTTGCCAAAGAAAAATAGTTGGAGCATGCATGAACTGACACACTTTATTGACACTATATGCAATCTCTGGTCATGTAAGTGTAGCATAATGTAAGGCTTCAACAGTACTCCTATTAAGTCGTACATCTAAGAATTTTTCACTATGATATGCAAACACAATTGACCCACTGACCATTGGAGTAGAAATTCCTCTAGCTTGATGTATATTTTTTTTTACATAACAGATCATAAATATATTTTGATTGGGACAAAAATAACCAACCATCAGATGAATAAGACACCTCAACCCCCCCCCCCCCCCCCCCCAAAAAAAAAAAAAAAAAAATAAGAGCTCAATAAGCCCATATCTTTAAGAGAATTTTTAGTGGAAGAATGCAACAAGATCATCAATCATTTTATCATAATTTTCAATGATTACTATATCAACCACATATACCATTATGTAACAATGCACACCATTCTCGATGATATACTAACAGAGAGGAATTAACACGAGAGTAAATAAACCCAAGTGTGTAAAAAATTACTTAGCCTCTCAAACCATGCTCTAAAGGCCTATTTAAGTCCATATAGTATCTTCTTTAACTGAAAAACTAAATGAGAAGTAGAAGAAGAGATCATAACTGGTGGTTGTGTCATAAACACCTCTTCTTTTAACAGACCATGTAGAAAGGCATTGTTTATATCTACCTGTCTCAATGACTATCTATATGCTAAGGCAAGAGTAAACAGAACTCTGATGGTGATTGGCTTCACAACATGGCTGAATGTTTTTGTATAATCAAGTTCTGCCTCTTGATGAAATCCCTAAGCTACCAGTCGTGCTTTATATCTAGCAACCGATCCATTGGAATTACGTTTGATTTTGAACACCCATTTACAGCCAATGACTTTCTTATCTACAAGAGGAGAAACCAAAGACCAAGCTTCATTAGTAACTAAATCATCATACTTTTCTTTCATAGCCTTAACCCAATGGTCACACTTTAAGGCTTCTTTAACTGATGGAGGCTTTTTTTCAAGATACTCAGCAACCAATATCTTGGGCTTAAAAATCCCATATTCCCTTTATGACCATGTAATGCTGATTAATAACCATTGAACATGAAGGTAATGACTGAGGTAAATGTAAGACCCAATTTGCATCTTCTAACAATTGGATATATGCATTTGACATATGAGTTACTTGATTTTGATATTTTTGAAGGAGAATAGTGTTTGGAACAAAAATAGAAATATAAGGAATTTGGAAAATTGAAAATGGAATACAATTGGTATTATTTTGAGAAATTAAAAAGAGAAAGTTTGTATTATTTTAGAAAAGAAACAATTTGAAAAAGTAGGGAAAGGGAGTTTAATTTTGTTTATGTTTAGAAAAAGATTTTTTTTAAAAAAAAATGGAAGTAATGGTGTGGCTTCTTGGAAGCCACACACAAGTTGTTATTTTTTATTAAAAAAAAAAAAGAAAGAGAAGGTATAGAAAAACCAAGAAGCTTATGTGGGAAGCTTGTTGTTTTAAAAATGAATTAAAAAAAAAAAAGAAAAGAAAAGAAGAGGAGTTCACGAAAACAGAGAGGGAGGAGGAAAGAGAAAGTTAAAAAGATGAGATATTTAGAGAGATGAGAAAAGGGTAGCCCAAGCCATGGAGAAGACGAAAAGTGGTGTCTTGAAGTTGGGAGGAAGTTGAGAAATCATGTAAGTTTAGCCGGTAAGTCGTTTTCTAGAGATTAAGGGGCTGTTTGGCCCAGGGAGTAGGAGTTAGGAAGTCTGGAGTTAATATGTCTGAGGAGTTAAATAGTCTGGGGAGTTAGGAAGTCTGTGTTTGGGGTGCAGAGTTGTTTAGTCTGGAGTTAAGAAGTCTGTGTTTGGGGTGTAGAGTTGTTTAGTCTGGAGTTAAGAAGTCTGTGTTTGGGGTGCAGAGTTGTTTAGTCTGGAGTTCTGAAGTCTGAGTTTGTAGTGCAGATAGCTGTTTTTGTTTTTTTTTTTTTTAACAATTTTTTTCTACAACTTTTCACAATTTCATTATTAGGGACCTCTTTATATGAATCCTAATAATGAAATTTTTGCTTCTTATTGTATGTATCCTTCAAAATTTTGTTTGAAGAAGAGAAAATAAACTTTCAAATAAAACCTTTTATTATGTTTCAATATTTTCACATTAATGTCAGTTTTTTCAAATGGAAAAAAAATAGTTAGTTTGGATTTGGGAAATTAATGTGTGCACCTTATTGTATGTTTCATTCATAAATTTATTTGGATAATAAAAAAATTACTTACACTAAAAAACCTTATATTATGTTTTCAATATCCCTCACATTAATGTCAATTTTTTTTGAAGGGCCAACATAACTTAGATGTATGACATTAATAACATTACACAAATATAATCGAACATTACAGAATTTATATGGCAACAATGGTAAATTTAATTGTTTCAACAAAAGAATAGTGAGTGGTCAATAAAAGCCACATTCATGGTTACAACAAAAATATAGTTAATGGCCAATAAAGGCCAAGTTCATGGTTACAACAAAAATAATAGTTAGTGGCCAAGGAGTTAAACACGTTTCCTAAGACCGATCAGGACTGTTAATTACAAATAACAAGCGTGGTAAACGATATAACAACGATATTCATTGGAGCACAAAATAGGGTGAAGTAAGATAGATCATTCCCTTCTTCCTAGAAGGAACATGCAGTAATCTCGTTTGTCTTCCATCGGGACGGACAAAAAACTGGATGTCTTCATTGGATTTGTGAATATGATGTCCATTAGCGTTATTCGTTCTTGTTGTGACAACGGTGGTGTCAATTGTTTTAGAGTGTCTGATACATTCGTGCGCCGGCTATCATCCAGAGTGAAGTTCGATTGAGGCCAAGATGCAATCCGCTCTAGCTGGGTGTTCTGCATGTCCATTGCTGAGCGAAAGATGTCTAACATTTCAGACTGATATGACGAACGTTTCCTTTTGCTTCCATGCGACATTGTGGTTGATCTTTGAAGCCTGCTAGTCGGTGTCCCTGGATTTTCTTCCTCATTCAGATTGGCCGCTCCATCGAAGATTGGGGGTTCTGGTACATAATGTTCTTGGGATACTCCCATCTCTATGTCTGCATCCAGTGGCTCGACATCATTGGATGCCATGTCACCAGGAGTCTCTGCACCTGCACCCGTCGCACGATCCTTACCGAATACGAACGCCAACTCATCAAAATGGGGGAAAGGCTTATTTCGGAGTCCCTTAGCACTAGGATGACTCTACATTCCCAAACAAATATATTTTTATTCCTAGTTAGTACTGTAACTAATATGCATGATTTTAATATGTTGGCTTACCTTGACCCATGAGTCAAAGATGTCCCTCTCCACATCTACGCACTTGAATTCTTCATTCCATCCAAAGCCACTACACCCAGATCCTAGCATCTCAGCAATGGCTGTGTATTGTCGCTTCAGGTTCTTAACCCTGCAATCTATTGTGTTTGTTGATTCAACACTACAGTTCTGTATTTTTCCTTTCAACATTCGCAGTATATGCGCTAGGTAGCCGGGCCTGAAGGTGCCATTGTCTGACCTCCAACCTCCTTCATGGACCATATGAACGAGGCACTCCACCAGCTTGGCATCCTCGAACTTAGACCAACAGTGCTTTCTAATTCTTTCAGTACCTGCCATTTGTCTACATGTATATATACACATTACCTCGAAATTAGCTTTGTTGGGTCTTATAGCAATAAGTATGTACGATCGTAAATGGAATAAAATAGGATAAATAAAATAAGTTAAAAAGTTTGGTGCAAAAGTTCACATGCAACATAAGTACATTAACTACTTAATAGAAAGTACAAATGATCGAGTTTAGTTCATAATATAATAATAATTGTCATCATCCATGATCATGCTTGTGTCCATTCAGAAAACATTCGTTCAGCCATTTCGTCCCGCTTGTGGCCCCATTCGTCAGAACTTTCAATAAAACTTATATTATCTTCACTTAAGGGAGTAGACGATGTGTTTTCATCTCCCCATTCTTCATACCCTATACTAGAATCCATCTCCTGACTGATGAGATTATGGATGAGACAGCATGCTGTAATTGTTCGACATTGCGTCCGAACAGAGTAGAATGATTTACCCCGCAGAATGGCCCATCTCCCTTTCAACACACCGAATGCCCTCTCTATTATGTTCCGTGCAGAGGAATGCTTCATGTTAAAAAATTCCCTCGGAGTAGTCGGTGCATTCCCTGATCCACGCCAATCAGAGAGATGGTATCGCTCCCCTCTATAAGGTGCCAAGAATCCCTCCGCATTTGGGTACCCAGCATCACATAGGTAATAATATCCTGTTGAATGTGAACCATTGAACACATGCTCGTGTTAGTGGTGCAGTTAAAAGAATTGAATGTATCGGGGGTTTAATGTTTTGTTCTATTACCCTTGGGGACCTTCAACCCATTAGGTCTTGATATTGCATCCCTAAGAACTCGTGAATCAGCTGCAGACCCTTCCCACCCAGGCATAACGAATATGAACTCTCCACTGGGCGAACAAACAGCAAGCACGTTTGTTGCAATTTCACCCTTCCTTGTCCTATATCTTGGGCGATCAGCGGCACTAACACTAACTTTGATGTATGTGCCATCCAATGCACCCAAACAATTCTGTATTGGAAAGGGAAATGGTACGGAGTTATGTATATCATCCTAAAACGATCATCACCATATAATGGAGGGACGTTAAAAATATGTATACCTCAAACCATTTCCACTTTGCATCAGTACAAGAGTTCGTGATTGGCTCTGGTTTCTTCAGTAGAATCTCATGGAGTCGCAATACTGCGCTAAGTACAGAGTTGAAGTGCCTAGATACAGTCTCACCGGACCTTGCGAACTGTGTACGTATTGTTCGATTCTTAACATCATGGGCTAGGATATGCAAAAACATTGCAACCATCTCCTCGACATCTACGTATTCGGTCCCTACTAAACCGCCTGTTGTTCTTAACATACTACAGAGGATGGTAAAACATCTTCTATCCATCCTCGTACTCTCTCGACAACTCAGGTCACTTTCATGGATCAGGCGGAAGAAAGTTAGTTGCCTAATTTGATGTCTAAAATAAGGCGAATGGTGTTCTATCCTACGATGGTCATTAAGTAGAAGTTCTAACAACAGTAATGTTTGACGTTGGGTGGCTGTAATAACTGACAAAACGGTGATTAGTTCGTGAGTATCCATATTATGATGGATACACGAATGTTTGTTTCCTGAAACACAAAAGTTGTCATTTGTTATTCATTTCAGTCCATGATTACATATCTCATGGGTTTCACTTAGTACTGCTACAAGTCATTAACATGATATTGGTTAGTGATTAGGTTATTTAAGGGTTTAGGGTCTTTTAGGGGTTAGGTTAAATTAGGGGTTAGGTTAAATTAGGGGTTTTAATAGTTTAGGATATTTTAGGGGTTAGGTTAAATTAGGGGTTATGTTATTTTAGGGGTTAGGTTATTTTAGGGGTTAGGTTATTTTAGGGTTTTTAATAGTTTAGGATATTTTAGGGGTTAGGTTAAATTAGGGGTTATGTTATTTTAGGGGTTAGGTTAAATTAGGGGTTATGTTATTTTAGGGGTTAGGTTATTTTAGGGTTTTTAATAGTTTAGGATATTTTAGGGGATATTTTAAATTAGGGGTTAGGTTAAATTAGGGATTATGTTATTTTAGGGGTTAGGTTAAATTAGGGGTTAGGTTATTTTAGGGTTTTTAATAGTTTAGGATATTTTCGGGGTTAGGGTATTTTAGGGGTTATGTTATTTTAGGGGTTAGGTTATTTTAGGGGTTTTAATAGTTTAGGGGTTAGGTTATTTTAGGGGTTTTAATAGTTAGGATATTTTAGGGGTTAGGTTAAATTAGGGGTTAGGTTATTTTAGGGGTTTTAATAGTTTAGGATATTTTAGGGGTTAGGGTATTTTAGGGGTTAGGTTAAATTAGGGGTTAGGTTAAATTAGGGGTTAGGTTATTTTAGGGGTTTTAATAGTTTAGGATATTTTAGGGGTTAGGTTAAATTAGGGGTTAGGTTATTTTAGGGGTTTTAATAGTTTAGGATATTTTAGGGGTTAGGGTATTTTAGGGGTTAGGTTAAATTAGGGGTTAGGTTATTTTAGGGGTTTTAATAGTTTAGGTTAAATTAGGGGTTAGGTTATTTTAGGGGTTTTAATAGTTTAGGATATTTTAGGGGTTAGGGTATTTTAGGGGTTAGGTTAAATTAGGGGTTAGGTTATTTTAGGGGTTTTAATAGTTTAGGTTAAATTAGGGGTTAGGTTATTTTAGGGGTTTTAATAGTTTAGGATATTTTAGGGGTTAGGTTATTTTAGGGGTTAGGTTAAATTAGGGATTATGTTATTTTAGGGGTTAGGTTAAATTAGGGGTTAGGTTATTTTAGGGGTTAGGTTAAATTAGAGGTTAGGTTATTTTAGGGGTTAGGTTATATTAGGGGTTTTAATAGTTTAGGTTAAATTAGGGGTTAGGTTAAATTAGGGGTTAGGTTATTTTAGGGGTTAGGTTATTTTAGGGGTTAGGTTAAATTAGGGATTATGTTATTTTAGGGGTTAGGTTATTTTAGGGGTTATGTTATTTTAGGGGTTAGGTTATTTTAGGGGTTTTAATAGTTTAGGATATTTTAGGGGTTAGGTTAAATTAGGGGTTAGGTTATTTTAGGGGTTAGGTTAAATTAGGGATTATGTTATTTTAGGGGTTAGGTTATTTTAGGGGTTAGGTTATTTTAGGGTTTTAAGGGAGTATGGTTTGTTAGGAGTTAGTGGTTATGGCTTTAGGGTTAAGGCTTTTGATTTTAGGGTTTTTAGGGGTTAGCATTTTTTTAGGGTTTAGTGGTTATGGTTTATGAGTTAAGGCTTTTGTTTTTAGAGTTTTATTAAAGAAGGAAAAACTAATTTGTATACATTTCATACAATTGAATTGTAATTTAATGAGTACAAAATAATTGAATTTGTTTATGAGAATAATACATTTCAATAATTTGAGTACAAAATATATGGTTCAAACATTTCAGTTATTACAAAAAAAAAAAAACAAACAATGACTTTGTTTACGAGAATAATGAAAAAAAATTTTCATTTTTTCGGGATATTTTAAAAAGCAATGACTTTGTTTACCCAAGATTTTTTCCACTGTTTATAGTACAACAACTTCCTTTTTTTTTTAATTTCATTTCAACACTATGTTTTTTTTTCCGCTTTGAATTCAACCAACATATGTCCAAAGTGTATGAAATAATGCTATTTTTTTTGTTGTAAGTTTTATAAATCAACAATTATTCCTCCTAATAAAAAATTGTCTAGTTTACTTACCACTTTTTTTTTCAAATAATAGGATTACATGTTTGACTTTTTAACATATTATTTGGCTTTATGTGAACTAATCCTTTCTAAAATAAATTGAATTACATTTACTTAGTAAGTATATTGACGTTACGAAGTACGATTATAGAAAAAAAAAATATAACATTCCATTAATATAAAACGTGTCAACTTACATGTGTACTATAATAACATACATTAAGAACCAAAGTAAACAGTGTTAAAATTGCGAATAGTTTACATAACAAAGAAGAATGTCTTAAAAAAGTGTTCAAAGTCCAATACGAAGTACATAGTAAAGGAAAATATTCCGAACCTCACACTAAGGTATATGCCCTAGATGGTAACACCTACAAATAGTAAAAACAAAAAGTATGTTAGTATACCAATGTCAACTTACAGTAAAAAGAAATGAAACAAAGGAAGGAACGAGCACCTGTCTACAGGATTCGGGTAAAAGATGAAAATTGTGGCTGGAAACCGACACTGGGAACACTATATATCATATGAAGAATAAAAGGTGATAAGTGAACAAAAAACAGTATTTTCATAACATATGTATAAGATAGAGAAGTAAGGAAGAAGTCGAAACTCACGATTGCTGAGATGTGATAAGGCTTTGGAGTTGTGCTCAAAGGATTTGGAAGTGTCAAATTGTGTATATATAGAGGGAGTCTCATTCAATAAACCAACCAAATGCTATTAGTGGAGTAGTTAGGTGCACTTATTGTAATAAGTGCACCTACCATTGTTTATTAAATAGAAGGTATATGTCAAACAAGTGCATTTAAGGAATAAGAGTTGGCCTCAGGAACAACACCCAAATACATAAAAAAAGTATAATATAAATATCATTCAATACCACACCAACCCAACATAGAGATTGGTAGTGACAGTACAGCCACAATGAATGATTCAATGGGGCATTCAAAGCATAAGACTCGTTTGGATATATCAGTAAATAGTAGGTATATGTCAAACAAGTGCATCTAAGGAATAAGAGCTGGCCTCAGGAACAACACCCAAATACATCAAAAAGTCTAATATATATATCATTCAATACCACACCAACCGAACAGAGAGAATGGTAGTGAAAGTACAGCCACAATGAATGAGTAAACAGGGCATTCAAAGCAGAAGACAGGTGCTCGTTTGGAGATATCAGTGTGCAATTAAATATTAAACAAGGCATTCAAAGAAGAAGTTGTGGCATCGGGGACAACACATCAAGGAAAACATAATATCAACAACATATCAAAATAGAATATACAAATAAAAATTCATATTAAAATCCACAAGAACCCATTGTTATTAATTTACAAAACTAAAATTCACCCATCAAAATCAAAATTCGTAATCAGAATGTATCATACAGGAAATGCCAATGAGAATCAAGATTCATTAAGCACAAACAGAATGGGACTATATTAAAAATTGGCCTCAAAAGTAACAATGTAACAGAGAAACGAATAAGAAGAATCAAAAGTAACAAATTTATTAGGGTTGTAAACGATGAAATAGAAAAACAGAGAAGAAGAAGCAAAAGTAACAAATCGATTGCACATGTAAACGATGTACACAGAGAACTCCATACATGAATTTAACAAAAGCTTGCGCATGTAACGATGAACAAATTAACAAAAATAGCATGAAGCAGAACAGAGATCGACTAAAAAAATTGAACGAATTAACAGCAACAACCCCAAATCAAACATACATATCAAAAGACATGTAAAAAAAAAAAGGAAAAAAAAAAAACGAAGGGTGATCATCATTGGCCTGAGATTGAGAAATCATACCTGTTGGAGAAGGCCTCCACCCCCCCTCCCCCCACCAAGCTTCATTCCGTCAAAAGCCCCTACCAAGCCTACCTACCAACCCCAAACAGGAGGTTGTTGTCGATAAAGGGGTAACAGATATGGCGACAAGGGCTGTTTGGGCTGAAGCGGCGAGGGGTTTCGGATCTGGAAAAAAAAAAGGAAGTCAACAACTGGCCTTCGATGTTCGAATGTGGTTAAAAGGAACATGCATGGGTACATAATCAGCGATGGAAGTAAGTTTAGGGCATTCGAATCTACCGTGGATCACAGATTCAATCTTTTGGAGTTAGGGTTTTTCATTCTCAAACAGAAAAAAAACGCTAACGGAAGATAAATCAAAGACGTTCGGTGATCCACGGCGATTGTCAACCAAACGGAAGAACGATCGAAGAAAACGAGGAGAAGATGAACGGATGAGAGTTGGAGAAGATGAGAGTACGGGAGACAGACCTGAGAGAGAGAAGAGAGAGCATCGTGAAGAGAGAGCATCGTGAAGAGAGAAGCCATCAGTCGAAGGGTTTCTTTGGATAGCGTGCGGACTTCAACAGTAAACACTGTTGAAGTCCGTGTTTTGTTTAACAAAAATATGGACTTTTATTACCAGTGGGCCAAACGAGGGTTAAAATAACCCATCCAACTCCCCCCAAAACTTATCCGTGGGCCAAACGCCCCCTAAAGGGTCAATATGAAGGATTTTGTGTTTTTTTTTTTAGAATACTTCATGAGTTTTAGTTTTAATGGAGGTTGGTTGATGGCATAATTGAAGGAGAAGACTAAAAGTTTGTTCTACTTTTTTAAATTTGAAGGTGGAGGAATTTTACCAAGTAGGAATTTCATGTTTAGTGAGTTTAATTTTTAAGAATTTTCAATGAAACTTCAAACTTATGTGTGAGTTTTCTGCTTTGATTATATGAGAGAAGATAGTGTTTAATATGGGGCTTTGTTTTTTTTTCATGGAGCTAAAGATTTGAAAGAGAGAGAAAGAATTGTGCAAGGAAGAAGAAGATGGTGGGTTGTTGCCTTGTTGGAAAGAAAAAAGGTTAATAAAACAATTTGATTAAATAAAATTGGGACTTGATCAAGTAAAAAATATATATATATATAATTAAATAATGAAGAGAGAGAAACCCATTTAAGAGATAGTCTTCACGTGGGAGAGAGGACTTTTGGGAAATGAAAATTGAGGAGGATAAAATGTGATTCCTATTAAGGAAAATGATGAGTTTATGAGATAAGAGAAGAAAATAGTATTAAATTGGGGAAAGAGACAAAATGTACCTTTAGTCATAATAAGTTGAAAGAGAAATGAGAAATTTGTTTGGAAATTTGGTTAAATAAATGGTAACTAAGGGAATAAAAAAGAAAAGAAAAGAAAAGAAATTGCTTTAATTGGTGTTTAGTTGTTTATTTTTAGTTAAATGTTTTGGAGATTAAATTGTGATTTGAAATTGGAATTTTAGGTTGAACAAAGATTGGAATAGCTTATGACCCAAAGCACTATCAACAAAAGTTTTGTGAGTGGTTTATTTTACGAATTATTTTTATTATTTGCTTATTATTACGAATTTTCAAGAATTCTATAAATCATGTGTGATTTTAGAGAAATTGTTAAGAGATTTTCAGAGAATTGCTATGAATTTCTAAAAATGGCATTGAAATTTCAATATGTTATGCTTCTAGCTGAATTTATTATTTGAGAAATATTTGAGAAATTTTATGATCAATGTGATGTTTGAAGAATTTTAATGTTTATTGAGAAATGTATAAGATTTTTGAGATGTGATCTCAAAGAAAATATGATTTTAGAAATGTTTTATATTATTGAGAGATTTGCTTATTATTTGAGAATTTATACATGTTTAGTGTTATTTGAAAATCTCTCAAGTTTATGAGATGTTTAAAGAAAAAGCATGGTTTTCAGAAAGAGTTTGAGAAGTTAAGAGGTTTATGCTGGAAGTGGTTTTCAAACCACTAGATCTTTGTACCTTTGGTGATTACCCGATATGCTATGAGAATGTGTTTCCATAGTATACTCGCATGCTCAGGCCGCAGGGGATGCAGGGGAATGCCGGAGTCATTAGGTGCCGAATCCGGATTCCAAATCCTGGTCCAAATCCTGAACCTGAAGCATTACAGATGTTAGAGTTTGCTCCACGTGCATATATGACAGAGATATGTTCTGCTATGTATCTGGAGATTACTTGGTACATAGTATGGTAGAGATTTGGGTATAGATTTGGTGATGAATTTCACTAGTTATGTTTATGCTTTCCAGAGCTATAATTATGGATTTTCCTATCTATGTTTTTACGAACTTGTGCTTATGTTTTCGAGAATTGTTGATTTAAGAGTTGTTGTTCCAAGAGCTGTAATCGTTGTTGTGTTATTCTCGTTTTTAAGAGTTGTATATTTACAGATTTTAATGTCTTAAAATGATCTCGAAGGTTTCTAAAGTATTCATGATTTACATTATGTCACAGAGTTGTGAACTTCTGTTTAGTAAGAGAATAATTTTTCTTGAGCGTTTATTTTCTTATGGAATCACCACTCACTGGGCTTTTTAGCTCATTCTTTTGTTTTTAATTTTCCACCAGGTTTCTCTTGAGTTTCAATCAGAGTTAGCTAATTAGAATCTGCCACCAGTCTTATCAAGTCATTGCATATCATCTAGTGTAAGTAAAGAGAATTTTTTTTACTATGCTGTTTATGGGATATCCATAGTTAAAGATAGATAATGAGAAAAGAAATAAAGACTTGGCAGTATATTTCATTGCACATTTGGGGTCTACTGCCGTCACAGCTTATCCTAGATTTTGTAGAGTTGGTCTGGGGTGGATTGTGACAGTAAAGAAGTACTTGGAATATTGGACGTGTCACACCCCTCCCTAGATTACCTTACCAACCTAGGACGAGTTGTGACAACAATAGACCCCGAGTGCGTGCAATGAAATCTATTGTCAAGTCTCTCTTGTCTTATAACTCAACTTCCTCTCCAAACATTCCATATATAGTGCAACAAAATTAACAATCTTTACCTATAATAGATGAGATTGGTGGTAGATTCTGATAAGTTAATTGTGAAAAAAACTCAAGAGCAATCTGGTGAAAAAATAAGGATAAAAGAATGAGCTAAAAAGATCAGTGAGTGGTAATTTCATAATAAAATAACTTTCAATAATTTTTTCTATACTAAACATAATTCAATACTTTGTAAATCTATGTAAATCATGAACAATTTAGAAACTCTTAAGATAATTAAAACTCATTAAAATCTGTAACAATAATTCATGAAAACATAAATAGCGCAACAAGAATTGCAAATCTTGAAAGAATAACACATGCTAGTAAAAATATAGAGAAATATGTGATTTCAGCTCTTGAAAATGTAAGCATAAGCTAATAAAACTCATCATCAAACTTGTACCCAAATCTCTGTCATACTGGCGTAGAGTAATCTCCATATGCACAACAGAACAATTGCTCTGTCGTACTATGCATCGAGTTATCTTCAGATATATAGCAGAACATATCTCTGTCATACTATGCACGAGTAATCTTCAGGTATATAAAAGAGCAAATTTCTGTCATACGTGCACGCAGAGCTGCCCCCAAAGGGCTAAGCACCTTAACACACGACCCAAAACCTATATGTGTACTAGAGTGGGCCACCTTTCTCTCTGGTATATTATGGAAACACATTCACATATCATAGGGGTAATCACCATGGTACATAGCTCTAGTGGTTTGAAAACCACTTTTAACATAAAATTCTTAATTTTCAAACTCATTCTGAAAATCATGCTCTCTCTCTAAAACAACATTTTATAAACTCGAGAGATTTTTCAAATAACCTTGGACATTTATAAATTCTCAAATAATGATTAAATATCTCAAATATTTATAAAACTATAATTCCAGCTATATACATAAAACACTAGAATTTCAACACAATTTTTGAAAGCTAAGAATAATTTCTCAAAGATCATGAAACACTTCTAATATCTCTA
This sequence comes from Trichosanthes truncata, assembly GCA_033996785.1. Taxonomy (NCBI): domain Eukaryota; kingdom Viridiplantae; phylum Streptophyta; class Magnoliopsida; order Cucurbitales; family Cucurbitaceae; genus Trichosanthes; species Trichosanthes truncata. The sequence continues at coordinate 3,955,987 of JAWPNB010000010.1, forward strand.
AAATCGTAGTTAAAATTATAAATTACTGAAAATTTATAACAATTCTATGAAAATCTCTTAGTAATTTCTCTAAAATAACACATGATTTATAAATATCTTATAATTCCATAATAATAATTAAATAATAAAAAATTCTTAGAATAAACCACTTATAGAACTATTGTCATTGACACCTCGAATTAAAAGTTACTCCAATTTCTGTTCAACTTATAGTTTCAATAATCATATCCCAAATTACAAACTACTTGTAGTAGGTAAGAAATCATAATCTTCATTTTAACTCATCAAACCAATTCTTATACTTTAATATCACCAATTAGTCTAATCTTCAAAACACATTTTCTCTCTCACCTATTTATTAGCAAGGTATTTTTTTTTTTTTGTATTTTTCTTCCATTAAACATCAACTCTATACTCTTTCACATCTTCTTTCTTTTCCACCACAATTTGACATAATAGACCAATATTTTCATTCCCAATTTTAGCTCCCACTTGAACTAACTTCCAAATAACACTTTCACTCCTATTTGATGTGGCCTCATTTATTAGTATTTTTTAAAAGTTAAATGATCAAAAGTACCCTTAAACTATGAGATTGGTTTCAATTATACCCCAAACTTTGAAAAGTTTCATTTTAACCTTTGAACTTTGAAGTTTGTTTCAAAACAACACTTGGAGGCTTTTTTTCGTTAAATTCATGGACAGAAAATGATGTGTTTGCATTTGTATTGTTGTTTTAAGGGTATAATTGAAACCAACCCCATAGTTTAGGGGTATTTTTAAAAGAAACTCTCTCTCTCCCAACTCAACTCCAAGGAACCACCATTTTTTTTTCTTTTCTTCTTCTTCTTCCATCTCTGTGTTTCTTTTTTTAACTCTCTACTTTTCTTTTCTTTTTTTCTTTCCGTTCAAGCTTCCAATTAAAAGAGGCCCAAGGTAAGGTAAATCATTCCTCTTATGTTTTTCTCTGATTATTTGACCACACCTTAAACCTCCATCAAAGCCTAAAACCCATGTATTTCCAAAACTAAAACTTCAATTCCTTCATTTTGAGCTTCAAATTTCTCAAGAAATTCAATTTTTTGAACTTCTATTTACTTCTAATTGGCCTCTCAATCCCTTCAAATACTTGAAGATTTAGGAAAAAACCTCCTAAAACGTTATATTAAGGTTTCAATAACTCAATTTCACCCAAAAAGATTAACTTACCAAGACAAGAACTTCACCAAATTCTGAACAAGGCTTTGACCACAATCTCAAACTCTCAATCTTCCCTTTTAATTCTTGCTCTGTTTTTGTTCTTCACTTTCTCTCCAAACACCTCCCAATCAGGCTTTCCTCGTTTAATCCCAAAATTAAAATTTTTTTTTTTTAAAAAATGAAAACTAGATCACACGTGTAAGCTTGCCACCGCAACACCATACACCATCATTTTCCCCCACGCAGCTTAAACTAATGAGACCAAAGAATATTTATTCTTATTCTTATTATTAGTTTTTACCAAAAGTGAAAAGACAAATTGGTCCTTAAAGGATTGAACCGAATCATCACAAGCTGATGAAACTGATGTATATTTGAGCAAAACAGAAGCAGAAGAGGATGGATCAACAACAAGTTGTGAGGCAATAGCTGTTGTTGTATGTTCAGGTAAAAAAGAAGAAGTATTAGTAGGAGATTCAAGTGAAAATGAAGAAAAAGGCCGATTTGATTGATGTATGGGTTCAGACAAGGACAAAACAGTAGGTGGGGCAGAGGCTGGTACATTTGCATGTGAATTTGTGACTTTTGACAAGGAAGGTACAATGGCTAGTTCATTTGAAATCAAATCAGAAGAAGACAAAAGTTTTGAGGTTGGGAATTTGGTTTCATCAAATTGAAGATATACAAGATATATAAGAGGCGTTTGGAGCACCATGTTGAGTTTGGATGGTTTTGGAATCTAAACCCAAAACGTTGTTTGGGCCACTATGTTCAAAACCCAATGGGTTTGAAACACAACCCTATGGTTTTAAATAGTGCACTCCAAACACTATTTTTTTTATTCCCAGGTGATCTGGTGAACTTTGGGTGAAGAAAAGTAAGTAAATACATTCAACCCCAGTGCTACATTCAATCCCAGTGCAAGTGCACTCTGCCGATGCAAGTATTAAAATAGGAGTATTCCTAAGTATCGATCCCACAGGTAATGGTGTAACAAAAATATTGCAAAGCAAAATGTAAGGAGAATTACAACTTGGAAACTAAAAATTGCAAAAATAACGTTGTGTTTAGTGTGTTTGTTAAAAACAAAATAATTGCAGAATCTAATTGCAAGTTAAAGTGACAAAGATTGCAGAACTGAATTGCAGAATCGAAAATTGCAAGATTGAATAGCAACTAAAAGACTTGATAAAAGAAATGAAAATTGCAAAAGAAATTTTTTAGAGAAAGGAGGGGCTTAAGAATGTCATTGCCCTAAGTTGTAAATTGCAAATTCGACCTACTCTACACACAATTGTAAACCAAAATTGCTACTCCTATTCACCTTGTAAGTAGGTTTTAGGAGACTAAGTGAGTGACTTATATGTCTATAGTCCTTCTATCTTAGATCATTTGACTCAATAATTTTATGGGTTTTGGAGTCTTTAATCCCTATGTCTAGGGTAAAGAATTAGCTTATGTCTAAGCTCTTGTCTCCATCACCTGTGTGAAATCCGCTTATCACTAACCCTGTCGGTATTAGGTCCAAGCTTAAGGTTCTACCCTAGTTGATCAATCTAGGATCTCAACGATGTTGTATTCAACACAAGCGAACAATTAAAATGTAGGCTCGATTTTCATTGTAATTTAGGCTACAATTACTTCTTAGGGAATTCACATCCTTGAACCTCCTAAGAAGTTTAGCTCATATTTAACTCACAAAATTCAAAACAATTTCTAGAAACAAAATCCATATTGGAAAAGAAATTACTTAAGGCTAAGTCTTATTACAACTAAAACCAAAGGAAATTGAAAGCAATTGGAATTTAGTTTTAAAAGCAAGTACTGTATTAGACAATAAAGATTTTCATCCCATCATACCCATGAGCCAGAAGAGAATTTTCAAAGAAATAAGCTCAAATTAACTTCTGAAAAAAAAAAACCCATGAACATGAATTAAGAAAAAAAAATCCATAAAATTTCTTTCAATTGCTTCAATAATCTCAACTCAATTCCAATGCTTAATACAGTAGGTAAGGAATAAAAAGCATGAAAAATTACAACCCAAATGAACTAAAACAGAAATTAAATTTACCTAAACTAAGAATTAATCGGAATATAGAAAACTTGAACAAAAATCAATTTTTCTTCTTTAGATTTCAATCGATTCAACTCCTTCAGCTATTTCTAGGAAGAGATTGAATCTTAACAATCCAAGTTTTTACTTGAATCGAACTGGAATTTTTGAAGAAAAACGGACCAAAACAGTGTAGTAACCTTACGGTAAATAGAGAAGAAAAACTGAAGGAAAAAAAAACAGAAGAAGAAAAACTAAAAAAAAAACTGAGGAACTTTTTTGAATAAAACCCACGAAAATTCATCCTCGAAAACCACCTTCTCTTCTCTCCTTTTGTAGGCCTTCATTAGGGTTGAATAATGCCTAGAATTAGTGGTTAAAATCCCTTAAATCGTGCAATAATTGAAGATTTTTGGATATGAGTTGAATGCAAATTTCTTTCCTTTTTTGAATTTTTCTGCTGCTCCAGAATTACAACTTCATCTTGCAATTTTGGTTCTGCAATTTTCACAATTCAATTTTTTTTTCTGCTACTCTAGAATTGCAACTTCATCTTGCAATTTTGGTTTTGCAATTTCCACAATTTCTGCACACAAGTTTAGTTTTTAAGATTCTCACCCTAATTTCTTTCATTCTTCTTTCTTCCTTATTTTAGAGAATCTTTTCAGCTATTTCTCAATGATTTTAAGACAAAACAAGAATATTTTAAGTAATTGGGAGTTAAATAAGTCTTAATTCTAAAGCTTATCACCAGACTTCATAACACTCCACCCTAAACACTGTTTTTTTTTATTCCTAGGTTTTCAAACCCCTCATAAAAAATCCTCCAGGTTTCTGATTCCAAGGGTTCTAATTCTGGAACGGTGCTCCAAACGCCCTCAACCCTGAGAATCCTTGGTTGGAATAAAAATCCTAGGGTTCTTAATTACTGTGTTTGTGGTGCATGGTTGGGTTTGGCTGATTTGATGAAACTTATGTTTGGGGATGGTTGGACTAGATTTTTTTAGGCTGTTTTTTTTTCCAGATACATTTTTTTACTTGATAACTGTTTATTGAATTACATATCAATATTTTAACTAATTATGCGGATCAATTATTTCAACATAGTGAAATATGAATGTGTAGTTTGTACAAGTATATTGATAACTCATTCACTCCATTCTTGATGATGTAAAATTAAATAACATTAGTAAGAGCATATATTTTAAATAATTAATACGTGTGAAAGAAGAATGGTGTTGCTGGAGTAAAGAAAATCCATAATGTAAATGAAGGTCCGAAGTTCATAATATCATAATACATAAGCTGAAAGGAATGAAGAAAAGAAATAGCAGTAGTTGTCCAAAACACAAAGTGAATTAAAACTAAGTAGTAGCTGAAGGTGATGAAGGCATCGAGTTGTTGTCCATGGTGGGTTGGGTTTTAGGTGCTTTCCCTAACACTTCCACATAGTAATCATACTTCCAATCTGGGGAGAATGCAAAAAAGGAATTTAGTATCACACTATCCGACAAAAAGGTCTTTGCAACGGCCATGCAATCCTGCCTTGTCATCCTAGGGATCACCTTTAATTCTGCATATAGCTCGTTCGCGCGGGCTCTTTCAATGTAGTCCTTCTCAGACGACCACAATGCAATCCTCCAAATCTGTTCGGTTGTTAAGTGGAACCCGTTGTTCAAGATGTTTGACATGTTGGATCCCGAGGACATGTGTCTCCTCTGTAAAATTAGGGAATTTAAAACTCTATTTTACAAAGTATTCATAAACCTATTTTTAGAACACTATTTTAGATATTAAAATATTGGAGGTCTATTTAAGAAATTAGGAAATTTAAATAAAATTTTGCACCGTATTTCGAAACCTATTTCAAGGATAAACGAGTTATAAAATCCGAATTCTATTTTAGAAATTAAAATATTAGAAACTATATTTTGCACAGTATTTTGAAACCTATTTCAAATATAATGGGTTAAAAAATTTGTTGAATAGCCATTTTTAGTTTATTTTAACCTTTTAAAAAATTGTCTAGGTGGTGGGGTATTGGGTCGCTAGTGGTGGTTGCAGGGTGGTCGGGTCGTCGGAGTGGTTGTTGGGTGGTTCTCAAGTGGTCATCAAGGTGGTTGGGTGGCCAAGGTGGTCACTGGAGTGGTCACCGGGTGGTCGTCAATTGTGGTTCCCAAGTGGTTTGGTTGTCGGAGTGATCGCTGGAGTAGTCATCGGGGTGGCCGGGTCACCAAGTCGTCACCAATTGGTTGTCGGCAGCGGTTGTCAGGTGGTCAGATTTTTGGGGCAGTTGTCAACAGTATTGCCAAGTGATTGGGTCCCGACATGGTTGTCGGATGGTTGTGGCGGTGGTTGCAGGCAAGTGGAGTCCCCAGGGTAGTTGGGTCATTAGGGTGGTTGGGTTGTTAAAGTGGTCGTTAGATTGGTCTCTTGAGTTGTCATTAGAGTGATCGTTGGAGGTAGTCATCAACGGTGGTCAGGTCGCCGATGTGACTGTTAGAGTTTTTATAGGCTACAATTGCCGAAGTTGTCATCGGAGTTGTTGTCGAAGTGGTCGTAAGATATGGAAGAGGAAAACGTGGCACAAACCCCATAGGGTTGTACTGTTGTAACACATGAGATTGTGTTTCAAAACTAAGGGTTTTGAACACCTTTGGCCAAACACAGTTTTGGGTTTGGAACCCAAAACCATCTCAACCCAAAACCATGTGCCAAATGCCCCATTTGGTGGTATTTGGGGGATGGGTTTGAGTTTGGGTTTGATTGGCTTCCAAAACCAAACCCATGTTTGGGGGATATGTTTCTCATCCCTAGAGTTCAAACAACGAACTCCATCCAAACCCATGAGATTTCTCCTTTAGGGGGTGTTTGGAGCAATGGGTTGGGTTGAGTTGTTTTGGAATCCAAACCCAAACCCTTGTTTGGATCACTGTGTTCAAAACCCAATGGTTTTGAAACACAACCCCATGGTTTTGCATAGTGAAATGGGGGGGGGGGGGGGTTTGATTTCCAACACACCGGTTTGCTCTTCATTTGGCACCTATTTTCATTATCACGTTTTCTTATCTCTCTCCCGTCTCTTCCATTGTTTTTTTTTAATTGGTATCTCACATTTTTTTTGTAACAAACAATAAATTATTACAAATGTTTGTTTTATACATGCCATAACTTAACCAAATTTCGTATTTGACAAAGTAATTATTTTTCATTGGAAACTCATATATTTTTTTTGAAAAACAATAAATAATTACAAATATTTTGTTTTTTTATACTTGTCATAAACCTAACCAAATTTGATATTTGACAAAGTAATTATTTTTCATTGGAAACTCACTTTGTTTTTTTTGTAAAAAACAATAAATTATTACAAATATTTTTTTTATATTTGTCATAAACCTAACCAAATTTGATATTTGACAAAGTAAATATTTTTCATTGGAAACTCACTTTTTTTTTTGTAAAAAACAATAAACTATTATAAATGTTTTTTTTTATACTTGTCATAAACCTAACCAAATTTGATATTTGACAAAGTATGTTAATTTTTCATTGGAAACTCACATTTTTTTGTAAAAAACAATAAATTATTACAAATATTTTTTTTATACTTGTCATAAACCTAACCAAATTTGATATTTGACAAAGTAATTATTTTTCATTGGAAACTCACTTTTTTTTTTTTTTGTAAAAAACAATAAACTATTATAAATGTTTTTTTTTATACTTGTCATAAACCTAACCAAATTTGATATTTGACAAAGTATGTTGATTTTTCATTGGAAACTCACATTTTTTTTTGGTAAAAAACAATAAATTATTACAAATATTTTTTTTTATACTTGTTATAAACCTAACCAAATTTGATATTTGACAAAGTATGTTGATTTTTCATTGGAAACTCACATTTTTTTGGTAAAAAATAATAAAATATTACAAATATTTTTTTTAATACTTGTCATAAACCTAACCAAATTTAATATTTGACAAAGCAATTATTTTTCATTGGAAACTCACATTTTTTTTTGTAAAAAACAATAAATTATTACAACTATTTTTTTATACATGCCATAAACCTAACCAAATTACCCAACTTACACAAAGGATTCTACAACTAACCAAAGATTGCCACTAGAAAATAAGGAAAGGAAAAAAAAGAGACCAAAGTACCAAGGAAAAAACAAAAAACAAAAACTATACAACCCCATGGTTCATAACACTGCACTCAAAACACTGTTTCCTAATTCCCAGGGTTCAGAACACTGCACCCCAAACACTGTTTTCTGATTCCCAGGCTTCAGAACACTGCACCCCAAACACTGTGTTCTGATTCCCAGGCTTTCAAACCCCCCCAGAACAAACCCTCCAGGGTTCCGATTCCAAGGGTTCTGATTCCGAAACGGTGCTCCAAACGCCTCCTTAAAGTCATGGGTTCTCTTGAAATTACAAAAAAGTTAGTGGGGCCCATCACTTTTCTCTTTACTTTTGTAATAATAATGGTGGATCCCACTACTTTTCTTTTCATTTTTTCTCATAATTATGATGTGTCACACCATTTCTGTCTTCCTCCCTATCTATCTTTCTCTATTAAAAGATTTTTTTTTTATTTTGTAATAATAAAATTGTTCTTTTTGTTTATTTATATTTAATTCAATTAACAATAGTTCAAAATATGTATAATTTTTAATTTTTAAGACAAGAATAATATATTTTAGACTACTTATATTAATATTTTAAAAAAGAACATTTAATTTTAAGTTAACATATTAAAATTTAAGCCTATATTTTATTTTCAAATTAACAATATTCAATGTAACAAAAATAAATGGTATTTTACTTTGAATTTATTAAAATAAATAAATAAAATTTAATTTTAAATTAGTTATAGTAAAAAAAATATTTAATTTTTAAATTAGATAAAAAAATGAAAGTATATGTATGATATTAATTTTAAACTTAGTTATATTAAAATAACTTAAATATATGTTATTTTATTTTTAATTTAGTCATTTTAAAATAACATATAGAATGTATTTTATTTTAATTTAATCAAATTAAAATTAGAGAAACTATGTACATTTTGCTCTATATGTAATTCTATATACTAATTTCACATTTTGCATGAACCATGTAATTTTTTTTTCTCATTAACTACTTTAACTTATGACACCTACTAAAATTTATGAAAATTTTGGAAAATACTTGAAAAATAAAAAGTTCATTTCTTAATGTTTGAATTTTTTGTCAACCTACTTTTTAAAATATACTTTCAAAATTCCAAAACTTTAACAATACCCTTTTTATTTTTAACTTATTCATTCTATGCTTTTGATAATGTTATTTAAATTGACATTACCATGAATGGAGTGAATGACATAGATTAAAGTTACACAGATTACATATGGTATAATTCCAATTTGAATATGGTTGGGACAAACTCTTTTAAATATTGATATGCAAATTTTCACACAAATCTTGTCAAAATATTGATATGCAATTAAAAAAAAAATTATTTGGTCACAAAAAATGGAAATAAAAAAAAAACATCATAAAAATGTCTTTAAAAAAAATATAAACAAACCCAAACATGTTTCAGCAAACCAGACATACTCAACACTACATCCCAAACACAGTAATTAGGAATCCCAAGATTCCCAAGGTTCCTGATTACAACACATGATTTCCAAGGTTCTTGATTCTAAGACAACGAGCAAAACAACCCCTTAGCAATTTATGGATAGTACTGTAACCTAGAAAAAGACAAGGAGTTGATCTAGGTTCAATTTTATAATTATTGTATGGTCTTAGAGAGGGAAAACACAAGAAACCAAAGGTATTTAGAAAGAAATAGTTTGGTTTATAACCAAATAATTTCAAGGAAGTTAACTAATGACCTACGGTAGGAAGCCTATTTATCAAATACACAGTAGTGGAAAAAGCATCATCCCAAAACTCTAAGGATATGGAAGCATGAGACAAAAGAGTTAGTCCCATGTGGAATATTGGGTTATCTATACGGATGACCTTTTTTTTTAAAGTCAAAATAATGGATGACCTAGTCTTTCAAAATAACAATAGATATCCTTCTACTAACGTCGCACCTAGAGCAGGAGTACGATAAAACCCAACGAGAGCGAGAGTCATCTTTAACCTTCTTGACCAAAAGCGAGAGTACAAGAAAAATCCAACGAGAGCAAGAGATTCAACATTCTTCTCGCAAACGCTATTTTCAACCCTCTTCTTCCCCTTCATGCACACTAGCGACAGCCCACCTCAAATCTAGGTATCAAATATGGAATTCATTTTCAAATCTCGTTGAAGATGGGTTGAAGATGGCCTCTTGCTCTTGTTGGATTTTATTGTACTCTCGCTCTCAGTCAAGAAGGTTGAAGATGGTCTCTTGCTCTCGTTGCGTTTTATCGTACTCTCGCTCTCATTAGGTTTTGGTTGCAAAAAATAGGTTATTCGTACAAAAACCCCTCGACTATTTGGCGATGTTTTCTTTCAACGATACTGTTTTGTTGTGAGGTATATGGACATGTCAACCTATGTTCTATAACTTGAGATTTAAGAAAAGGAGTAAATGAACGAAATTCTCCTCCATTATCACATTGAAAACGAAGAATAGATCTCTCAGTTAGTTTCTCAATATATGATTTAAAAAGAAAAAAAGGTGGGAAAGCCTCAGATATAGAAGTTAAAAAAATAAATCCAGGTGTATCGAGAATAGAAATCGACAAAACTGATGTAATAACGAAAACCATTACAAGAAGTTTTAGAGGTTGGACCCCATACATCAGCAACAATCAGTTTAAGAGGAGCATTATATATTGTTTGAGAATAAAAAAATGGTAGGCAATGAGACTTTCCAACAACACAAGCATGGCAAAAAGAATATTTATTATTAGATGAATAAGAAACATTACAAAAAATAAAGACCTTTTGAACAGTATTATGTGCTGAATGGCCTAACCTATTGTGCCATACATCAAAAACAGAAGGATAAGAAGCAGTACAATTGTATTTGGGAGTGGTAGTAACAACATGATGTATTTAAGGAATCGAAAAGGTTGGAGACAAAGAACTAACAGACTTAGAAGTTTTAGGATGTGGTTTTTCCACGTTGAAGGCATACAATCCATCAGTTAACTTTCCTTGGAGCAATATTCGGTCATTGGACAGATCCTTCACATAGCAAAAAGAAGGATGAAATTCAAAGAAAACTTGATTATCTTTAGCAAACTGATTAACATTTATTAGATTTTTTGTAATTTGAGGGACATAAAGTAAATTATGAAGTTGAAAAACAATATTATCAGTAGAAGAAGAGGATTTGAGGAAAAAAAAAATCCAATATTTAAGACCTTCAAACTTGAGCCATTACCAACATGTACTATGTTGTCACCTTGATATTCACCAGCAATAGACATATTCGAAAGTTCATTGGTCACATGATTCAAGGCTCCGATATCTAGATAGCACTAGTTATCTCGATTCAAATCATGATGAGGTAGAAACTCGTTGGCGGGTGACTGTGAAGAATTTATACTAGGCATCAATGAACTTAGAGGATTAGTTTGACCAGTCGAATTTGCATTTAACCCATGAAATGATTGCTCAAACAAAAAATAACACTTCAAGGCAGTGTGACAAATCGCCAGCAAACCTGACCTTGTGGCTTGTTGTTGTTGTTACCATGTCTATTAGGGTCAGAGTTTGCATTATTGGGCGAAGAAGAAGTAGGTGAGGGTTGTTTCGATGCTGTCTGAGTTGTCAAATGTACTGGAGGCAGTGTCCCATTTGGATTTATCGAGGAATTTCTGGCTATTCGATTTTCTTGAGTAAGAAGGAGATTCGTCCTTGTCTGTAATTACATATATTGTTGAATCAAATTCCTGCCTTAACCCTACCAAGATATGCATAATGTAGTCTTCATGTAAAACTGATAAGCCTTAGAATTAAGACTTATTTAATGCTCATAAGCTTAAAATATGATGCTTTGCTTTAGAAATCATAGGAGAAATTTGGTAAAATGCTTGAAAAATATCAATAAGTTGTGAGAAGTGCATGTGAAAGAAAAAATGAGAAAAAGAGAAAAATTGAACTAAGAAGAGTTTCTTTTGTGCAGGAATTGTGGAAATTGCAAGATGAAGTTGCAATTCTTGAGGAACTATGGAAATTACAAAACCAAAATTGCAATTTCATGAAACTGCAATTCTTGAAGTAGTAGAAAAATTCAAAAAAGGAAAAAAAATCTGCATTTACCCATATCCAAAAATCATCAATTCTTGCACGATTTGGGGGATTTTGAGCACGAAATTTGGGCATTATTCAATCCTAATGAAGGCCTATAAAAGGAGAGAAGATGACTGAAGAAGACAGTCGGTTTTGGAGGCGTTTTTGGGAGCTTATTTCATGGGTTTTTATTTCCTCTGTTTTTTTTAGTTTTCCTCTATTTTTTCAATTTTTTTCTTCTCAGTTTTAACCGTAGGTTGCAGCTGTTTGGGTCCGTTTTTCTTCAACAATTCAGTCCGATTCAAGTGAAAACTTGGATTGTTAAGATTCAATCTCTTCGTAGAAATAGTTGAAGGAGTTGAATCGATTGAAATCTAAAGAAGAAAAATGGGTTTTTGTTCAAGTTTTATTTATTCCGGTTGGTTCTTAGTTTAGGTGAATTTAATTTATGTTTTAATTCATTTGGGTTGTAATTTTTCATGTTTTTTGTTCCTTACCTACTGTATTAAGCATTGGAATTGAATTGAGATTATTGAAGCAATAGAAAGAAATTTTCTGAAATTTTCTTCTTAATTCATGTTCATGGGTTTTTTTTTAGGAGTTAGTTTGAGCTTAGTTCTTTGAAATTTCTCTTCCATTGCTCATGGGTATGATGGGATGAAAATCTTCATTGTCTCTTACAGTAATTACTTTTAAAATTAAATTCCAATTGCATTCAATTTCCTTTGGTTTTAGTTGAAATAAGACTTAGCCTTAAGTAAATTCTTATCCAATATGGATTTTGTTTCTAGAAATTGTTTTGAGTTTTGTGAGTTAAATATGAGCTAAACTTCTTAGGGGGTTCAAGGATGTGAATTCCCAAAGAAGTAATTGTAGCCAAAATTCCAACAAAAATTCAGGCCTACTTATCAATTGTTTGCTTGTGTTGAATAAAATTCCGTTGAGATCCTAGATTGATCGACTAGGATAGCAACTCAAGCTTAGATCTAATATCGACGGAGTTAGTGATAAGCGAATTTCACACAAGTGATGGAGAAAAGAGCTTAGACATAAGCCAATTCTTTATCCTAGACATAGGGATTAAATGCTCCAAAATCCATAAAATTGTTAAGCCAAATTATCTAAGATAGAGGGACTATAGACATATAAGTCACTCACTTAGTCTCCTTAAACCTAATTTCAAGGTGAATAGGAGTAGCAATTCTGGTTACAATTGAATGTAGAATGAGTTAGAATTGCAATTTTGGTTTGCAATTACAACTTAGGGCAATGACATTCTTGAACCTCTCCTTTATCTAAAATTTCTTTTGCAATTTCATTTACCAAGTCTATCTAGTTTGCTATTTAATATTTCAAATTTTCGATTATGCAATTCAATTATGCAATTTTTATCACTTTATTTTGCAATTTTTGATTCTGCAATTCAGTTCTGCAATTTTTGCCACTTTAACTTACAATTAGATTATGTAATTTTTCTCTTTTTACCAACACACCATCCCAACCTTATTTTCGCAATTTTTAGTTTCAAAGTTGCAATTCTCTTTACATTTTGCTTAGTAATAATTTTTGTTACACCATTCTCTGTGAGATCGATACTCAGGAATATTCCTGTTTTAATACTTGCATAGACAGTGTGCACTTATACTGAGGTTGAACGTATTTACTTACTTTTCTTCACCCAAAGTTCACCCAATCAAAAACCTTTATTCCTGCTGCAGAAAGCGAATCTATCATATTCTTGATTTTTGAAAAATATTTCTCTAATTTGAGGTTTCCTTTCTTGATCATTTCCAACTTCGTCTTCAGACCCAAGACTCTAGCAAGATTTCTCGAAGAAAATCGAGCGTTCAAGATCTTCTAAACTTCTCTGACTGTTTCACACTCAAGCATCTTAGAAAGTATTGATTGGGACATCAAGCCTAAGAGCCAAGCCATAATAAGACTGTCTTGATGAATCCAGTATTCGTATGCCAGATTCAACATTTGCTCACTGTCAGAACCTGAGGAATTTCTGACTTCAAGAATTTTGACGTAGCTTCACCATTTTCTTTTATGTATTGAAGTAATCCATGCCCTCGCAACGCTGTGGAGACTTGTAATTTCCATAACAAGAAATTCTCTTCATCAAGCTTCACTGTGGTAAACTTGTTACCCAAATTTACTCCTTTTCTGTCTTAGATGAACTGATTAGGTCGAAAGAACTTCTCTCTGATGATGAGCCCATGATGATTGATTTTACGAATCTCTCTTGGTCGTTAAACCTTTTTCAGCTCTGATATCATATTAGACAAACATGGGGTTTCATTTCAAAACCAATTGGCAATGAGAGGAGTAACTCAAGTAACTTATAAAGATTGTGAGGTCTTCTCATTTTTTCAATGTGGGATCCTCAACATGCCCCTCAAGATGGTGTCTTATTGGGTTCACCATTATTAGGTTAGATCTTAATTTTTGGACCGAATATCTATTTGGACTTCATGGGCTCTAATACCATAATAAACTTCTGTAATGAACTAAAGAAAAGCCTAAATGATCACAAAGAGAGAGCATTATTTCTTCCATAAAGTGATAAAAAAAAGAAATGGCCTATATATAAACACATTGCGAATACAAGTAATAAATGAATTGTTACAACTAAAAGAAGTTCATTCCAACTAATACAATGTTTTGCAAGAGAGAGACTTTAATGAGCTCTATTAACATAGAGTCAACTTAGTTCGAATGTTAAGCTACCTTGTAAGGTAAGATCTCACACTAGTGTAGTGGTATGCTCAATATGCTTCAATGCTTTAGTACTTAGTTCAAAGTGATGTCAAGAAGAGCTTAGGGTAGTTTGCGTAATGGGATGAGTCCCTCAATTTATACAATTTTCTCTGAGTCAGGGCCATATAGAGAGTCGGATTTAAAGAGAGGAGGGGCCTCGACTCAGTTGTTACAGACTTAGTAGGTCATGATCCTCTTTGGGTAGTCGGCGTTCCACCTTGGATTAGCCTACAAGGGCCGTCAAGGCATTTCCTTCCTCTTTCAAGGCCCGTGGGCTGGATGAGCCTCGGTGAGCCCAAGCCCATGGGCTTCAATGATTTTCACCTCATAACAATAATGTTTCTAATTCACAAATATACAACACGTGCCTTCAAACATTTGCTTAGGTAAGTGCTTGTTAATCCAGTAAATGAATAGTAGATGTACCTATGTCAAGTTTTTCTTAAATCATTTATTAGGAAATGAATGGTAGTGGTGAAATTGGTGTTTTATGTAAAGTTAAAAGACTAAAACATAATATTTGAAAGTTTAGAAATCAAATTCACACATTAAAATGTAAGGAGTAAAAATATGATATAATTATAACCAAAATAATACTTGCAAAACTTGATAGAATTATTTTCTAGGAATGTATACTAATAAAGAAAACAGATGAATGTATATGTGTGTGTATGTATTCCAACAAGTGGAAATCAATACTAATTGGAGGAGAAATGATACTAAATTGGTTTGAACATAAGAGCTTCTACTCTATACTATGTTATATTATTGTTAGTAGATTATGGTAAATTTAATCTTATATCAATACTTTAACATTTATAAGAATGCATTCTAATTAATGGTTTGTCATGTTCCTACTCCTTGCAATAATGGCCCTCCCTATCGAAACTAGGCTCCAAAAGTCTATGGACAAGAAGAAAAATGATCCTGAGAAGCACTTCGCTCACCCTTTCTATAGTTGTTCTTCCACTCCTTCCTCACTATGCTTCATTTGACTGGAGTTAGGAAGAATCATTTTCATATTCTCGTAGATTCTGATGGTTTAGGTCAATATAGATTTACATATATGAGTATGAAATAGAATGATAAGAAGGTGAATTTAAATAGTTTAATTGGTTAAAACATTAATAACCTTCTTTAAAAAATAGTAAGGTAAAATTTTGGTTGAATCACAAGTTTAGTCTCTGAACTTTAAGGTTATGTCTATTTAGTTCCTAAACTTTCAAAAGTGTTTGTCCCTATCAAGTTCAAAATCTTAAAAAATCAATTGATCTAATAGATATAAATTTGAATGTTATGTCTAATGGAACTCTAAATTTTCAATTTTGTGTCTATTAGATCCGTGAATTTTAAAAAATTCGAAAGTTCAAAGACTAAATTTGTAATTTTAAAAGTTCAAGGGCTAAATAGATACAAACCTCAAAGTTCAGGGATTGATCCTGTAATTTAGCCTAAATTTTTTACCCATATTTGAATTATTATACTAAAAATTGAAAAAGATACATAAATATGCAAAATGAATTTTTTTTAGCAAATGTAAAATCAATAGTTATATACCGAAGAAAAAAAAGTTAAATTATAAAAAAATACTCCTGAATTTTGGAGTAAGTTTCAATTATGTTCCGACTTTAAAAAGTTTCATTTTTATCCTTGAACTTTAAAATTTGTTCCAAAAACACGGTAAGTCTTTTCATTAAAATAAGATGAAATCATGATGGAACGACTAATTTGTAAAAATTGAAAACCATATTTGACATCATTTACAACATCATTCACGTAAATTGACATGACAATTGATGTGTAAATATTGATTATATAAATGATTTTAACAATATCCTTTAAGATAAAATAAATTATAACAATGATCTTAATCTTCTATATAATTATAAATAATATCACGTACTTCTAATTTTTACACATCAGATGACATGTCAATTTCATTTAAAGGAAAAAAATATTTTTTGGAACAATTTTAAAGTTCAAGAGTATTTTTTTGGAATAAATTTCAAAATTCAATGGTAAAAATAAAAAAATTCAAAATGTAAGGACATAATTGAAACTTACCCCGTTAGAGGTTATTTATTATGATTCCAAAAAATATATATATATTGTAAATATGGCACATGTAAATGCCCATTCCACATGCCCACTTAATATCCATGCCAAGTGGCATTTTCTCCATAGCCAAAGTGTCTTCTATGTGTCCAACAAAGGCCATAGATTGGTGTCCAAATGTACCACATCATGCTCTCCAAATTGCCTATAAATGGTAGTTTTTGGTGGATAAATAAAGATATAGATATTTGGAAAAGAAACCTCTCTAATTTCATTTGCTTTTAATTTGCCATAAATCCCTATTTTTGTTTATATTATATATATATACTCCACTTGTATTATTTGTTTATATTATATATATATACTCCACTTGTATTATTATTATTATTATTATTATTATTGTTATTATTATATTATTAGGTAAAGTTTTGGTGCCCGGTTTCGCCTCTCAATTTTACAACACGTTATCAGCACGAGACTCTGTCATTTTTCCCGCTAAAGGTAAGTCTTATAGGTAAGCCATTTTTACGCATTTGGTTTATGTTAAATTTCTAATATGAATATATTATTATTTTTGATAGTGTTATTATGACAAACCTTACAAAGCTAGAATTTGCGGCCCTGGATATTAATGGAAATAACTACTTGTCATGAGTCCTTGACGCTGAGATCCATTTAGATTCTATGAATATTGGAGAAACAATTAAAGAAGGAAATGATGCATCAAATCAAGAAAAAGCAAAAGCCCTGATCTTCCTTCGCCATCATCTTCACGAGGGATTGAAAATGGAGTATCTTACAATAAAAAATCTCTACGTTCTATGGCAAGGTTTGAAAGAAAGGTACGATCATCAAAAAACAGTTATTCTTCCAAAAGCTCGTTATGATTGGATGCACCTGAGGTTGCAGGACTTTAAATCAGTAAGTGAGTATAATTCCGCACTCTTCGGAATTAGTTCAAAATTAAAATTATGCGGAGAAAAGATTACTGATGTTGATATGTTAGAGAAGACATTTTCCACTTTTCATGTCTCGAATATGCTCCTGCAGCAGCAATATCGAGAGAAGGGTTTTGCAAAATATTCTGAACTTATCTCATGTCTTCTCGTTGCTGAACAAAATAACGAGTTATTGATGAAAAATCACGAATCCCGACCAACTGGAGCAACACCATTCCCTGAAGTGAATGCTGTGAATTTTAATAACCGTGGTCGAGGTCGTGGTCGTGGTCGAGGTCGGGACCGCGGTAGAGGAAGAAATACCTATTTTCGTGGTGGGCATTATAATTTTAAGAAACCCACACGAAGTGATGATCATAAAGGAAAGGCTCCACAAGATAGAAGTTCGAAAGGTGATGAACATAAATGTTTCCGGTGCGGAATGACTGGGCACTGGTCACGTACCTATCGTACGTCAAAACACCTTGTTGATCTCTATCAAGCTTCCCTGAAGGAAAAAGGAAAAGGAAAGAATGTGGAGGTAAATCTTGCCATTCAAGAAGATGATGTGTTTGACCCCTCCAATATGATGCATCTTGATGTAGCTGATTATTTTGAATCTCCTGGAGAGAGAATTGATGCAATCAAACAAGTAGTTGATGATTTGTATGAAAATATATAATTAAATACTGTTTAGTATGTTTTTGTTGTTGTTTTGTTTGTATATATATTTAAGACTCTTTGTAATCGTTTTTCTTTTCTTTTCAATGAAGAAATATGAACAATTTCAATATGTTGAGTAACTCGAAAATGAGCAATGAGGATTTATGTCTGGCAGACTGCGCAACTACGCACACGATACTCATAAATAGAAAATATTTTTCTAGATTGACAATGCTGGAAGCAAAAGTCAATACTATATCAGGTTCTGCAAATCTGATTGAAGGTTTTGGAAAAGCAAACTTTATTTTGCCTAGAGGAACAAGATTTACAATTAATAATGCTCTGTTCTCTAGCAAATCGAAAAGAAACTTATTAAGTTTTAAAGATATACGTGAAAATAATTATCATGTTGAAACTGATTGTAAAAATAATATAGAGTATCTCTATATAACATCTATTGTTTCACATGAAAAACGTATATTAGAAACACTGCCTGCTTTTTCTTCTGGATTATACTATACTCATATACGAGTAATCGAAAGTTATGCAATAATGAACCCGAAGTTCATGAATCCAGAAATATTCAGTGTTTGGCATGATCGATTGGGTCATCCAGGGTCAATAATGATGAGAAAAATTATTGAGAATTCACATGGACATCCTTTAAAGAGCCAGAAGATTCTTCAATCCAATGAGTTGTCATGTGATGTTTGTTCTCAAGGGAAATTAATTATTAGACCATCACCAGCTAAGTGGGGATTGAATCACCTGCATTTTTAGAGCGAATTCAAGGTGATATTTGTGGACCTATTAACCCACCAAGTGGTCCATTTAGATATTTTATGGTATTAATTGACGCATCCAGCAGATGGTCACATGTATGCTTATTATCAAGTCGAAATCTTGCATTTGCAAGATTACTTGCTCAAATAATTAAGTTAAAAGCACAATTTCCTGATAATACAATTAAGACCATTCGACTTGATAATGCTGGTGAATTTACATCCCAAACTTTTAATAATTATTGTATGTCAATTGGGATAAGTGTTGAACATCCTGTAGCTCACGTTCATACACAAAATGGTCTAGCAGAATCATTTATAAAACGTCTGCAACTAATTGCAAGACCATTGCTTATGAGAGCTAAACTTCCTACATCGGTATGGGGTCATGCTATTTTGCATGCTGCATCACTGGCACGTATTAGGCCAGTAGCTTATAATAAATACTCCCCAATGCAATTAGCTTATGGCCAGCAGCCAAATATTTCCCATCTAAGAATTTTTGGATGTGCAGTATATGTACCGATTGCTCCACCACAACGTACTAAGATGGGTCCTCAAAGGAGGTTAGGAATATATGTTGGTTTTGATTCCCCATCAATTATTAAATATCTTGAACCCCTGACGGGTGATGTATTTACTGCACGATTTGCTGATTGTCATTTTAATGAGACAAATTTTCCAACATTAGGGGGAGGAATTAAGAAGTTGGAAAAAGAAATTACATGGAATGCATCGTTATTATCTCATTTAGATTCTCGTAGAAATCAATGTGAACTTGAAGTTCAAAAGATAATTCATTTGCAAAATATAGCAAATCAACTACCAGATGCATTCACAGATACTAAAAGTGTGACTAAATCATATATACCAGCTGCAAATGCTCCATCAAAAGTTGATATCCCAAATGAACAAGTTGTCAATAATGAGTCTGGAGCACGCCAGAAGCGTGGTAGACCAATAGGTTCTAAAGATAAAAATCCTCGAAAAAGAAAAGTAGTTGAGAATCAAAATGATTCAATAAAAGGTATGGATGTTCCAGAAGAAATTCAGAATACAACTACTCAAAAGAGTATTGGTGAAAATCAAACGCTTGAGGATAATAATGAAATTTCTATAAACTATGTTACAACAGGAAATAGATGGAACCGAAATGATATCATTATTGACAACATTTTTTCTTATAATGTTGCTCACGATATTATTCATGAAAGTGACGATTTTGACCCAAAATCTATCGTAGAATGTCAACGTAGAAAGGATTGGCCGAAGTGGAAAGAAGCAATCCAAGCAGAGTTGAACTCACTTTCAAAACGTGAGGTTTTTGGACCAGTAGTCCAAACACCGGAAAACGTCAAACCTGTAGGATATAAATGGGTATTTGTAAGGAAAAGAAATGAAAAGAATGAAGTCACAAGATATAAAGCGAGACTTGTTGCACAAGGATTCTCGCAAAGGCCTGGTATTGATTATGAGGAGACATATTCTCCTGTGGTGGATGCAATAACGCTAAGATATTTGATTGGTCTAACTGTATATGAAAAGCTTGATATGCATCTAATGGATGTAGTCACAGCGTATTTATATGGATCTCTGGATAATAACATTTATATGAAAATCCCGGAAGGATTTAAAATACCAGAAACATATGAATCAAGTTCTCGGGAATTGTATTCAATAAAGTTACAGAGATCATTATATGGATTAAAACAATCAGGACGAATGTGGTATAATCGCCTGAGTGAATATCTGTTGAAAGAAAGATACCAAAATAATCCAATATGTCCGTTCGTTTTTATAAAGAAATCTCAGTCAAGATTTGCTATTATAACTGTATATGTTGATGACTTAAATATAATTGGAACTCCTGAAGAGTTATCCAAGGCAATAGAATATCTTAAAAAAGAATTCGAGATGAAAGATCTTGGAAAAACAAAATTTTGCCTTGGTTTGCAAATTGAACATTTAGCAGATGGGATATTTGTTCATCAATCAACTTATACAGAGAAAATCTTAAAAAGATTCTATATGGATAAAGCACATCACATTGAACATTCCAATGGAAGTTCGTTCACTGGATATAAAGAAAGATATATTTCGACCTCGAGATGACAATGAAGAACTACTTGGTCCTGAAATACCATATCTTAGTGCAATTGGTGCACTTATGTATTTGGCTAATAACACAAGACCAGATATTGCATTTTCAGTAAATTTATTAGCTAGATATAGTTCATGTCCTACAAATCAAAGTATGTATGGGTTTATTTTATTCTAACAAATCAAAGTATGATCTAGTTGGTTATGCAGATTCTGGTTATCTATCTGACCCACACAAAGCTAGATCTCAGACAGGTTATCTATTCACATGTGGAGGAACTGCTATATCGTGGCGATCAGTGAAACAGACTATAACGGCCACTTCTTCACATCATGCTGAAATCCTCGCTATTCATGAAGCAAGTCGAGAATGTATATGGCTAAGATCGATGACACAACACATTCATGAGACATGTGGCTTGTCTTCAAGTAAACCTCTTCCAACGATGTTATACGAAGGCAACACAGCATGTATAGCTCAAATCAAGGGAGGATATATCAAAGGAGATAGAACAAAGCATATCTCACCAAAGCTCTTCTATACTCATGATCTTGAAGAAAATGGCGATATCACTGTACAACAAATTTGTTCAAAAGATAACCTGGCTGACTTATTTACAAAGGCATTACCAACTGCAACCTTCGATAAATTAGTATATAGCATTGGAATGCGGCGACTTTAAGTGATGTTTCCATGAGGGGGAGTGAATATATTATAGTAAACTATATAAAATATGTACTCTTTTTCCTTCACTAGGGTTTTTTTTTTTCTCCCATTGGGTTTTTCCCTAATAAGGTTTTAACAAGGCATATTTTATATAAATGGGCATTTAAGGGGGAGTATTGTAAATATGGCACATGTAAATGCCCATTCCATATGCCCACTTAATATCCATGCCAAGTGGCATTTTCTCCACAGCCAAAGTGTCTTCTATGTGTCCAACAAAGGCCATAGATTGGTGTCCAAATGTACCACATCATGCTCTCCAAATTGCCTATAAATAGTGATTTTTGGTGGATAAATAAAGATATAGATATTTGGAAAAGAAACCTCTCTAATTTCATTTGCTTTTAATTTGCCATAAATCCCTATTTTTGTTTATATTATATATATATACTCCACTTGTATTATTTGTTTATATTATATATATATACTCCACTTGTATTATTATTATTATTATTATTATTATTATTATTTGGTAAAGTTTTGGTGCCCGGTTTCACCTCTCAATTTTACAACAATATATAATAACTTAAAAAAAAAAAAGAAAAAAAAGGAAGGGGTGAAGTAGGAAGTAAAAATATGATGACTGTAAGGCAAAGTAACAAAGACGTTCTTCATCTTCCCTCCACAATTCTTCTTCTGTGTGCGGATTAGATTGGATGGGGAAGGGATAAAGTCTCAGTCTCTTCCCCTTCAACATCCCGCCATAGCCATTATTATGTAATTCTTTTTCCTTCTTCCTTCCATGGCTTCCTTGCCTTTTGCTTCTGTTACTCTCACTGCTGCTCTCAAGCTCGAATCCGACGTAAGAAACCGACATTCCACCAGCTTTCTCGTCAACGATAAGGTACTCTTTTTGCTTGCTTTCTATGTAGTTTTGATTGATTTGAAATTTTCTTTTCAAAATTGTACGATGAACCTCAAAATTATCCTCTTCTCCTTCTACAATCCTCGAATTGGATTTTTCGGACTTCTTTTTTGTGGTTTGCGAGCTAGATCAGTTCAGTTGGACTGTGAAACAGTGGACTCTGAGTATCGGATACTTAATTTGATCAGTTCAGTTGGACTGCTTCGTTTTCTTGATCTGTCGATTTGTTGATTCTTTGATATACTGCAGAGTGCCAGCGTGCCGTATCAGAAAAATCAGTCGCTAATCCAACTGAATGTTGATGCGGAGCCGAAATTTGTAGACTTGCGTGAAGCTCTGTCTCTGTTAAAAGAGGGTACGAGGATCGAAACTTCTAACTATATTCCTTTGTTGCAAGAATGCATAGACAGCAATTTAGCTGCAGAAGCGGAAATTATCCATGGACATCTCGTAAAAACTGGGACTCATGAAGACTTATTTGTAACCACGTTTCTTGTTAATGTTTATGCGAAATGTGGAGTCATGGAAAATGCTCGCAAAGTGTTTGATAATTTGCCTAGAAGAAATGTCGTTGCGTGGACAACTCTAGTGACTGGTTATGTTCAGAATTCGCAGCCTCTGGCTGCTCTTCGAGTATTCATTGAAATGTTGCAGGCTGGAGCTTATCCTACAAATTATACACTCGGAATAGTGTTGAATGCTTGTTCTTCCTTGCAGTCTATCAAATTCGGGAAGCAAGTTCATGCATATATCATCAAGTACCACATAGATTTTGATACTAGTATTGGCAACTCTCTTTCTAGCTTCTACTCTAAATTTGGGAGCTTGGAATTTGCTATAAGAGCCTTCCAGAAAATTAAGGAAAAGAATGTCATTTCATGGACTTCGGTTATATCTGCCTGTGGCGATAATGGCCAAGCAGCTCGGAGTTTAAGTTTCTTCACCGAGATGCTCTCAGAAGGCGTGGAACCGAACGAGTACACTCTGACCAGTGCCTTGAGTGCTTGTTGTGTGATGCTGACATTGGGTCTAGGAGCACAGATTCATTCACTAAGCATTAAGCTTGGTTATGGTTCAAGCATACCTATAAAAAATTCTGTCATGTACTTGTACCTGAAATGTGGATGGCTTATTGAGGCTCAGAAATTGTTCGAAGGTATGGAGACCCTCAATTTGATTACATGGAATGCGATGATTGCAGGCCATGCGAAAATGATGGATGTTGCTGCAGATGATCTTGCAGCTCACAAGAGTGGATCTACAGCACTTAATATGTTCCAAAAGTTATATCGCTCAGGCATGAAACCCGATCTATTCACTTTCTCCAGTGTTTTAAGTGTTTGTAGTAGTCTAGTAGCCTTAGAACAAGGGGAGCAAATTCATTCTCAGATCATCAAGAGTGGTGCTTTGGCAGATGTTGTTGTGGGAACTGCATTGGTCAGTATGTATAACAAATGTGGAAGTATTGATAAGGCGAGTAAAGCTTTCTTGGAGATGCCTTCAAGAACTTTGATATCATGGACTTCGATGATTACGGGACTTGCTCGACACGGTTTGTCTCAACAAGCACTTCAGCTCTTTGAAGACATGAGACTGGCAGGAGTTAGACCAAACCAGGTCACTTTTGTAGGTGTTCTATCAGCTTGTAGCCATGCTGGTTTGGTGGATGAAGCACTCTATTACTTTGAAGTAATGCAGAAGCAATACAACATTAAGCCTGTAATGGACCATTTTGCATGCATGATCGACATGCATCTGAGGTTGGGTCAGGTGGAAGAAGCTTTTGATGTAGTCAAGAAGATGAATTTTGAGCCTAATGAAATTATATGGTCCATGTTAATTGCAGGATGCCGAAGTCATGGAAACTCCGAATTGGGGTTTTATGCTGCCGAGCAGTTACTAAAACTCAGGCCGAAAGACACCGAGACCTATGTCTCCCTGCTAAATATGTACCTCACTGCAGGGAGATGGAAGGATGTTTCCAAAGTGAGGAAATTAATGAAGGAAGAGAAGCTTGGAAAGTTGAAAGATTGGAGCTGGATTAGCATCAAAGAAAAAGTCTATTCATTTAAACCCAATGACAAATCACACTGTCAAACTGCAGAGATGTACAATCTTCTGGAGACTGTACTCGACGAAGTAAAAGCTCTCGGTTACGAGCCTGTTGAATATATGGAGGTAATCGAAGAGGAGGAAGACGAGGAAAAAGTATTCTCCTCTACCACTTATCACAGCGAAAAGTTAGCCGTCGCTTTTGGTTTGTTAAACCTGCCAACAGCCTCCCCGATTCGGGTTGTCAAGAGCATCACCATGTGTAGGGATTGCCATAACTTTATCAGATTCATTTCATTATTGAGAGGTAGGGAAATCGTCATCCGAGATAGCAAGCAGCTTCACAAGTTTTTAAACGGATACTGTTCTTGTGGAGGTTTCGGAGATCTTCTCTAATGTGCTTGGTGAGAGCAGGGTGAGATTCAAACTTAAATTTTTTATAAACCTAGTAACATTGAACTGTCAAAATATTCATATGAAGCTAATTTCTGTAAGTAAGATCGGGAGAATTACCAGACGATATTAAGCTTCTGACCAATACCAAGACAATTTAATGTCAACAGCATTGTTCCCTCTCTATATAGCGAAAGAATGGCAAGGTGTAGGTCAGCTAATTTGCAAAGAAGATTTTAACAAATTTAGACGATGGTATATACAAATACTCATACAGATTTCCTAGGATTTGTTCTCTTTACTACTGGCCCAAAGGGCAGCAAGGTATATAATTAATTGAAGAACTGTAAGCATATCTCAACATCATACTGTTTTGGTCTTCCTCTGGTTAGATGATGCTGTTTCCAGCCTTGATGCATACACAATCAGCGTTTTTTACTCTTGTTCTTGGCGGTCCTTGATTTGCTGGTGTCCATTAAAGGTTTCCAGATGATGTCTTCAAGATTGCTGTAAAAGCTCTTGTAGAACTGCGACATGCGATTAAAACATTTCAATATCAAAGAAGTACAATGAGATAAGTTTGGATGGGAATGAGGAGAAATATCGACATCGGGCGACCAAAGGCAACATGGGAATTCTACTATGACCTACCTTGAGGTACTCGCTGGTTTCCCCAGCTGCTTTCTGAATGTCCGCCATAAAGAACGTGGGAGCAACTTCGAAAATCTACAGGGAAAATGTTTCAGATCAAGTTCCAAGAACAGAAAATGGAAATTGTAGAACGTTTGATTCAAAACACCTGAAACTTACTTCCATAATGACTGAGAAATAAGAGGTCTTGCTTGCTGATGGGCCTTCTACTCTCATCTGACATTCACCAGAAGCTTAGTTTAGGTTAGAATTCGGAAGGGGCCAGGCTTATTCCATGTGTAATCCTTGTATATAAGGATAGGGTGGATAGCCAGATAGAATGACAAGAATTCAGATGAGAAATTCCAAAATGTTTACCTTGTAATTGCGAATGTGTGTCTTGAAACCCATTGATTGAGCTACAACTTCCATAGTTGATAATAAAACCTTTGCAGGCTTTTGGCAGACAAAGCGTGTCGGGTACTTCATAGAATCCTACCAGGGTCAGAAGAAATTCAACCTTCAATTCTCGAGCAAGATACTTATAGACGGTCTGAGATAAGGACTATACATGCTTAATGATGAGTTGGAATACAAGTTAACAATTTGTAGCAGCTTCAAGTGAGACTTTTTTTCCCCTCCTTTTAGTACAATAGATGTGAGGGGCATGGAGATTTAAACCTCCGACCTCATGAGAAGAACATGTTAATTATCACTGAGCTATGCTCATCTTGGCAAGTGAGACTCTTTATTACTGGAGGCAAATTGGCTCTATTTGGCTACATGTTTTAGATGAAAATAAGAAAGTTTAATAAAACACACAACCATACCTGGCCACGGTCAAACATCGTTCCCAGGTTTAAGCCTTGAGATAGAATTATTAAATCAAATGCATTAAGGGCCAGAGGGCTCATGTCCTCATTACCACGTTCTTCTTCGGTCCTTTGTTCCTATGGACAAATTGTGTGAGTCAGAAGAACAAGTTGATAATAACTACAGCAATTGTAGAAATAGATCTCAAATTGAACAAAGGATGATAGAATTATTAAATCAAATTCAACATTTTCATTATGGATTTACTTGAAAGTAATTAATGGGATAGGAACTAAAGATTTCTACTGTGCAGGTGAAAGGTCACCAAAAAATGAGAACAAAATATGACAGAATTGTTAACCAACATAGCACTCAAATCCTTACCAACCTCAGGATCATCAAAGACAGCATTTACATCATCCAGATTTACATCTTCATCTTCGAAAAGTTTGACAGAAACATAATTTTTCTTGAACCACTCGTCCTCTCTGATCTGTTCAATGGTAATACGCTACAAGGAACAAAAGAGAACTTATCAGAAAGTACTAATACCCAAATAACGAAATTGATAGCAGCACTTTTTCTGGTTACGTAGAAAGTTGTGAATTACAAGTTTTAGCGCATTGTTAAAGTGTTGATATATAATTAAATTTATCATAACTAATCAGTTTAAACTTTTGAGTTGATTGGTGATTTAACATGTTAAAGTGTTGATATATAATTAAATTTGTCATAATCCATCAGTTTAAGTTTTTGGGTTAATTGGTGATTTAACATAGTATTAGAGCAGTTTGAACCACTGTAATGTCATTTCCTCCCCAATTAAATATTGATTTCCACTTGTTGGGCATTTTTACAAATTTCCAAGCCCACAAATGAGGGGAAGTGTTAAAGTGTTGATATATAATTAAATTTGACATAACCCATCAACTTAAGCTTTTGGATTGATTGATGCTTGATTGATGATTTAACATGCACTATTGTAATGTGCCTGCTATCAGTTCATAAGGCTAACAACAAGAAAACAGAAAGAGAGTCAACAACACTATAACCATGGTTCCTTGAGCTATTAAAGAAAACAGTGCTATCATGAGTTACTAAGAAAAATTAGCTTCCTTGAGTAATAATGTGGTATGAAACTTAGAGGACGTCATAATCATAATGTCTGCTACATCCATTGCCTCAAACGCAATGTAACAAGAAACATTGAGCTCTCTTGGTAATTTGTTCCATCACTCAGATATTGGATAAAGAAATGTATGCTTTGCGTAACCATTGTAGACACATTTTTTAATTAAGTAGCTGAAATGCACAGCATATACCATGGAACTGTTTCTTTTTTCTCGTACTTAACAGTAAATTGAAGGCATAGAGAATGCTCAAGTGCTTATGCATAGAGAATGTCATGTCAGGCAATTCATACTTACAGTTGAAGGATTGGGGTCAAATATTCTATGGATCAAGGCTTTTGCCCCCACAGGGAACCAAGATGGACATGAAAAGTCGGCTCTCTCAATCTGTAGAAGGCAAATGACAATGTTGATCGATCATTAAAGTGCATGTTGAAATGATATTACATTTTAAGTTAACTTAAGAACAATGTAGATTGCAGAGAAATTCACAAGAATTAAGATCAAAATATTTAAAAATAAACCTAGGAAAGGCCCTCGCATCCTGATTTAAATCCGAGCAAAATAGATATGACAAATATATTGTTTTTTATAGTTTAACTGCTTTCACTGCTTGATCTACATAGTGGAATTTTTTTTTCCACAAGAAATCACTCATCATGCATAGCCTTGATTGCATTTTGCACCCAAGATAGATGTTGATAACATCTCAAACTTTCTATGGAAAATGCAACATAAAAAGGTGAAGTAGATTTAGGATAATATGACAAAATGTTCATGCCTTACTTTATAACGTGGTGAGATCAAGCTTTCTATGTAAAATGCAACATAAAAAGGTGAAGTAGATTTAGGATAATATGACAAAATGTTCATGCCTTACTATATAACGTGGTGAGATCAAGCTCATCAAATGGAAGATATCCTGCCATCAACACATAAAGGATTACCCCACATGACCAAACATCTGCCATAGCACCATCGTAACCCTTGTGATTGAGCACCTACATGAGAAATGAAGTGGTCGAGAATCAAATCAAAGCTTATATATGTCATCATCAATTTATATAAATTTTGATTTAAAGAGCTTTAGATATCAACATAAATACCTCTGGTGCTACGTAGTTTGGAGTCCCACATGTTGTGCGAAGTAAGCTAACTCCCTGTTAGCAAATACAATCAACTCTGTTGTTGTCTCTAAAAATTATACAAGAAGTCTATATCTGTGTAAATAAGAACCATTAAAATATGTCTTACTTGTTCAGGCAATGCACTCAGGCCAAAGTCTGAGATCTTTAAATTACCTAGGGAGTCGAGTAGCAGATTTTCAGGCTGCTTAAAGAAAGAAAGAAAATGATGAGATTCTTGTTTTTTCTTTTCCAATTCTCAGCAAGAATATTTTCTCCATGATCTCAGCCGATAAAAATTGCTATACCTTTAAATCTCTGTGATACACTCCCTTGCTGTGGCAAAAATCTACACCATCAATTAGCTGTTGGAAGTATTTCCTAGATTCAGCTTCACTAAGGCGTCCATGATGCACCTGCAGAATATGGATTACATCATGAACTATAGGAACACAAAAAAATTAATAGTTTCAAATTTTCAAATGGCTCATCTTTCTTAAATAATGCTCTTTGTTTGAATTACTCACTATTTTGTCGAACAATTCACCACCAGTAATGTACTCCAAGATTATATAAATCTTAGTACGGCTTGCAAGAACCTAAAAACCAAAATAGATTCTGTACCCAGTGTTAAACAAGAAAAAAGAAGTTCAAACCCAAGCTCTAGAGAAGAGGCTAAAGAATAATAATTAAGAATAAATACTTCAGAAAATTAATCCATGCCTCGTGAAGACGAACAACATAAGGGTGCCTCACAAGCTTCATGATAGAAATCTCCTTCTTTATCTGCAGAATATTAGTAACAGTTATTGGAAGAAACGCTTGAAATTTCACATGATCAAATATTGAAAAAGCTTAAAACTGAAGACTATGGATCAAGCTTGCAAAAGAGAAGTATGAAGAACATTGGTAGGACAACTTAAAACGTTAACACTTCAGAAGCTTATGATATAAAAATGTTTAACTCAATCAAGTATTCATCTAAAGACCTGCTTGTTACTTCGTTTTTCAAAGATAAGTGTCCGTGTATGAATTTGTTCTTACAGTTGCTTCATCAATGACCAATTATTTGCATCATTCAAAAGAAAAGGTACAGAAGCTACAAACAGATGGTGTTCGCATCAATAACAGTAAGATTCCCCGTCCGATAATATTTCCAGCTTTATTCAACAGTATAAAGTAGGCAAGTCATTTCCCTTCATTCGAAGATCAAGACATCAGTAAGTGCTTTTTCCTCTTCTTCAATATAGTGATTGAAAGCAGGTAGGTGAGGAATAAACAAGGTTTTCACGCTTCAATTGACTGTTGTTAGAGAAGCCCAAGGATGATTACAAATGAAGCTCATCAGGATCTTTTAGCTCAATCATTATCATTTACATTCACCAAATACAATCTAATTTACAAAAAGGATAAAAGTACATAGCCGGAGCGTGATATCAGACAATCGACATCATTGTAGCCTGTAATCACAGCCAATATTGTTTTGATGGCTAACTCTGAAACATTTTAACTTTATACACACTTAATTTCATTATCTCATCTTCAATTGAACGCTGCAGTAGCTCAGAGAGGCGAATTAGATATGATGTAGTCATATAAAGCAAATTAGAAAGGCGAATTGTCTCTATTTCACTCTAATTCTCTGCCAATATTAAGAATGAACATATTTCCATTTCTCAGCACAAAGATTAGAGAGAAGACACAGACCTGCTCGACCATCTTGTGCTTGAGTATGGTGCTCCGATCGAGTACTTTCATAGCAACGCTCTCGCCAGTCTCAGTGTTCTGAGCAAACTTTACCTTTGCAAAAGTACCTTCACCAATCGTCCTCCCGACCTCGTATTTGCCGACTTTTCTAACCACCATCTCCGCCGTTAATCTCCTCCGCTCCGGCAGCAAAATTCCTAATTTCCAGAACTCGATCTCAGCATTTGCACTATGTCTTTTGCAGAAGTTCTCGGGCTAATCAAAGCCGTCTCGTAGAAGCTTTTTCGCTGGCAAACATGGAAAATTGTCCAGGTTGGTATTTGATTTCTTTTTTTGCTCTTGTTTCTGAAAGGAATTTGATTCTTTATTGAACTTCTAATTTCTAAAGCAGTCTTTGAAGATGTGAAACTGTAACTTAGACTGCAGAAATATATGACTTTTTAACATTAAATATAAATTTGGGAGAATTTTAATTTTAATTAATGACAAAAAAATATATTATTTATTCCAAGAAAATTTCTTTTTTGCAAGATTCCAGGAACTTACGAGAAGAAAGGAATAATTTTCTTACGTATTGTAACATACTAAGTTCTAACCAAAAAAAGAAAAAAAAAAAAAAAGAAAGAAAAAAAGAAAAAAAGAACAATTACAAATTGGATTTTCGAGGTGTTCGGGATTTGTTTATAAGAAATTACGAGAAATCAGATCTTAATATTAGTTGAATAATTACAAAAAGAGCAGCTCATTCATTTAATATAGCCTTCAATGACTTTTTTTTGTGTGTGTAAGAACAAATTTTTTTTTTTTGAACCTATATCTGAACAATTATTGAAATAATTTATGTATATTATCAAATGCATATTGCATTCATTCATTCATTCTTTCTTTCTTTCTTTTTTAGTACAAATGCATATTGCTTTCATTCTCTTCGTTTGATGGGTTAAACTTAAATAATAATTGTTTAGTGCTCTCTAAATAAAAACTTAAAGCATATAATCACTTTTAATAAATTATTTTCGTTAAAATCATTGTTTTAAGTTCACTTTCAAACATGTCCTTAATGAGTAGTTTCTTAAATACAACTTTAGTATTTTTTTAGTCCATTAAATTTTAGTGGCTATTGTATTTTTTTAGTCAATATATTTTGGCATATGTAACAATTTGATCTCTATGTTTTTGTAATTCCAAAACATAATAATTAAGTTTGTGATGTTAAAAGTGAGAAATAATCCAATAGTTTGTGTTCAAATGAATATTTTAAATATGTCGATTTCAAGAGGAACACACGAAGACAATAAAATATACTAAAAGTAAATTTGGAATAATTAAAAGTAAATTGACTCGTTAAAAAACATGTTTTAATGTCAAGAACTTAAGTATAACACTTACGAAATGACAAATACTAAATTATTATCTTTTTATTAATAGTGTTAAAGTATGGTGTCTAAATACTCGTTTTCACTTAAATTTATTTAACTTGCTAACATATTAAATCAAATCTCTAATATTATAATTTCTTTCAACTTAAAAAAAATAATTAATCATTTCATTTGAATTAATGTATGTTGTGATGAGTTACATCATCGAATACGCCATTTTATCTAAGATGCTTATAGTTTAATAGTTAAACAGCGATAAAACGTTCGACATTTCTTTCAAATGATGATGAGGATCCATGTAATAACATGAAAAACGTTGATGGATGTTGGCTTCTCAAATACCCCCACAAAGAAAGGAAAAGAAATGGGTTTTTTTATTAAGAAAATAAATGAGAAATTAAAATGAGCACTGAAGCTACATCCATGATTGTGGACAAAATGAAAAGGATATGAAAATGGTCTCCCTAGTTGGCATTCAAAACCTAATTTTTTTTTCAGAAGAAAGCAGCAAGCCAGAAGGGAAAGGCCCACTTTTCCACTTCCCATTTCTTCCATATCTCTCTATGATGATGTCTCTCCACTAATGAAGATGCCATATTCTTTTCTTTTCTTTTCTTTTCTTTTCTTCTCTTTCTTTCAAAAGTATTGTAAAAGTTTAGAAGAGTTGTTCCTTGTTTCATTGTGCAAATGGTGTGGTTTTATAAGTAGTAAAAATGGGTAAGTGGAAAATGTGTGGTTTTGAAATTTTTGTTTGTTTGTCAAATATGGAGAAATGGGGGTAGGTAAAAGTGTAAATGTTATTATGATATTGAAACTGGACTATAAATGGAGGTGTTAAAAATTTATGGTTAAATTACAAACTTAGTTTTTAGACTTTCAAGTTTGTTTCTATTTGGTCCATGAACTTTAAAAAATGTCTAATAAGTTCCTCAATTTTCAATTTCGTGTCTAATAAGTTATTGAGCTTTCAATTTTGTGTCTAATAGGTCATTGATTTATTCAGCATTTTTAAAAATTTCATGAATTCATGAGACAAAAAATTGAAAGTTTAATATGCTATTAGACACAAAATTCAATTTTATGTCTAATAAATTTGTTAATTTTAAAAAAAATGTTGAATATGTTGGGGGCCTCTTAAACAACGACACTAATCGAAATGTATATATTTGTCTCATACACTATGGAGGTGGTGAGAAATGATATATTTTACATCCCAGGTGGGCTATAATTGGAGATACCATTGTTTCTAGTATAGAATTTCTTGTAAAAATGGAAAATGTCATACCTTTGAGTGCAGTTTGTGTTGGAATTTATGCCCTAAAGCCTCGTAATTAATTAATTATTTAATAATTAATAATTATTTTGATTATTTTATTTGCAATATAATATTATCCATTATATGAAAAATCTAAGGTTATTAGTGTAATCTTGAACAATATGTGGTTGACATACAGGAGGATCGTGTTCAAGAAATAACCTAAAGAGTCATAGTATATGGATAAGGTTAGGTGCCTTATCCTAGTAACACTATTGATACGGCCCACTTTGTAATAGTTACAAATGATTTGATCCAAATCATTTATGTGGAGACATGTGAGTGAGGGTATCTTATACAATGAGTTTGTATAAGACTGAACCACGAAATATTTAATCTCTCTTTATAAATCCATTAATTGAGAAGATTAATATTTCATCAGGATGATCATATGCGACTCGATCTTAATCCTGAGTGAGTTATGAACTCCTGCCTGTGAGGGCTTGTCCTTTGATTTGCATGGGTGAGAGTGGCTTTTATAGCCGATTCAATATGCCTACCATTTTGGGGACTTGACCAAATAGGGAGCTGGGAACATAATCTCACAAAATGGAATTCACTCATTCCCATATAGGGTAAGTAGATGAGTAGTTCCCTTAAGTGCTGATTTCGGGACTTGAACAATGGGGCCCCACCCTTTCACTGACTCGAGAGGGACTTAGTTTATAATTAGATTATAAATAGATTGTTCATTAGAGGATCAGTGGTACTTAAGGTGCAATATGTAATTATAGGGGTAAAACGGACTTTTGACCCAGCTGTAATTACGAACAACTCGTGAAGGATCGACTTGCATGTAATGATTATATCTATGGACACAACTTGTCCTGCAGTGCATAAGAGATCAACTCTAGGTCTATAGTAGAGTGACCTATAGTTAATGAATGAAAATTAATTAATTAAAGAGTTTAATTAATTAATTATGTATCATTGGAGCTTATAATCTGTAGGTCCATAAGGTCTCCTTGCTAGCTCATAATAACACTAAAAGATCAATTTAGTGGAAAGAAATTTTTGAAATGTTCAAATTAATATTAATTTAAAGTGTTCAAATTAATATTTAATATAAAAGAGAAAAATATATTTATTGTATTTGATACATTAAATATTAAAATTTGAAATGTTCAAATTTAGTATTTAATTAGAATTGTTCAAATTAATATTTAATATATTAGATATATTAAATGTAAAAGAGGAAAATATATTTATTGTATTTGATACATTAAATTTTAAAATAATTAATGTATATTTGATATATTAAATAAAAGATATTTATAGAATTTGAATAAGATTCAAATAAATAAATATCGTAGGATATTTGAATGAGATTCAAATAAATACAAGATGTATTTTAATATATTAGATATTAAAATATAATATTTTAATTAAGGCAAAGATTTTCCCTTGATCACTATAAATAGGACCATTGGGTTGAGTTATCAGACACAACACACATCTCCTCAATAGAGAGAATTAGAGAATTCTCTCTAGACCTCTTCCTCTCCAATTCCTTGGGGCTTTTCTTTCAAGAGGCTCCCACAAGCCTTGGTCCTGTGTTCGAATCATAGCCAGGAAGACTTTGTGAAAGAGATAAAAATCCGCCAGAATATTCTCCATAATATTATTTTTAAGGTATTTATTGCAACCCTTGTATTTTAGTTTAATTCTAAATAAATCAAAGACGATTCCTATGCTTCCGCTGTGGGTTTAATTCGATTATTTCCTTCTTTTGAACTATTGATTTACTTAATTGGAAGTAGCCAATTAGGTTTACAACGAAACCTAGAAATCAGCCCAATTCGAGTACCTCCATAGGATAGACTTCAACAGAAAATTGAAGAGTAATGGCAGCAAGTGATTGAGTTCAATAGTTCCTCATATAAAATTATTAACTCTCGAGATATAGTAATATGGAAAAGACTCAATTGTTTCAAACACCAATAGAACCAAAAGCATCCTTTGTTTCAAAGAGAGGAGGACATGTCACAAAATTGAAAGTTCAAGAACTTATTACATTCTTTTTATTTAACCAAAAGTTAGAAAACTTAAAGTT
This sequence comes from Trichosanthes truncata, assembly GCA_033996785.1. Classification (NCBI taxonomy): domain Eukaryota; kingdom Viridiplantae; phylum Streptophyta; class Magnoliopsida; order Cucurbitales; family Cucurbitaceae; genus Trichosanthes; species Trichosanthes truncata. Next base: position 3,990,967 of record JAWPNB010000010.1, read on the forward strand.
TAGGGACCTATTAGACTCAAATATAAAAGTTCGGGAACTAAACTTGTTATTTAACCAAATTTATTATTGAACTTTCAACAACATGCAAAACAAACTAGATGTTTGAAAAGTTTAACCGATACTAAAGTGTTATTTGTTGAAATTGTTATGGGTGAATTTAGCTAATTAAGTCAAGCCCGAGAATCATAAAGATTTGGGACTCGAAAATGAGTAAGAGGAAGTCGAAGTCCATTGTGGTCGACCCATGGCCGACCTACATGTGGCCAACCCATAAACGATTCACATGTGGCCGACTCACGGGTCATGATTTACCGACCTACATGTTGCCAACCAATGGACGACCCACGAGTCACGATTGGTCAACCCATGGAATACCCACATATGGTCGACCCATGGACAACCCACATATGGTCGACCCACATATGGGATAGCCAAGTCCTTGTTTGGCCAACCCTTATTTGACCAATCCACATATGGTTTGACCTTGGCCCATGAACCCGACCCTTGTAGGGGTCGGTCAAGGTTCACATGGTTGCGATCGGTCCAGTTCATTATGCTCGAGAGAGGGTTGATTTTGCGATCTAAGTCAAGAGTTGTGCTTAAGTGGAAGAGCGGTTCAAGTTCTCAACGATTAGTTTCATAAATGATCCGTTGAGATTTGATTGGGCAAAGCTCTTAAAAGCTAATTAGAGACTTGAGTAAGATGGTTGATTAAGTAACCGCCCGAGTAATGATGAGCTTGAGTTTCAGTTAAGAAAAGGCGATGTTATATAAGAGAATGGGCGTCATTGCTAGAGGTACATCCAAAATACTTGCCTACTTTCTCTGAGCTTCTTACAAACCCAATACTGAATTCAGCGTCAGAGTGAAGGTGGCTTAAGCACCTCCTCCTTAGCTCATTTCTCTTGTTTTGCAGGCACGTTTGTTTTTCTATCATACAAATTCACCGTTGATCTGGCAAACTAAATTTCAGTATCAACATAAATAATTTTATTATTTAAGTGTTGATAAAACAAAAATGGGGTAAAAATCCAATGAAGTCTTTGAGTTGAATCAAAGCTTCTAGTTATTTGAGTTGAATTAATGTATCATCATGAGACTAATAGTTTCAACATGGTTTAAGTAAGACATACCTTCAACAGATTTTTTCTATCTCGATATATAACTCAACACCACATGATGACCTCTAATGTTTTTCTAGAGAGTTGATTTTCACCTTGAATGAACGTGTTGAGTAAATGGAAAAGAATGTACATAAAACAATTATTATGCTTTCACTTAAAAAGCATTTTAATTATAAAAAAAATAGTATATATGATTTAAATATTCTAAAAATGAATATGAATATAATTGAAAAATATAAGCCGCCTCATCAAATATAACATAAAAACTGTATATCAATGGTTAGGTTTAAATTATCACTCACATGTTGTTGAACTAATAAAATAAAGGAAGAAAGAAAAAACCATTATTTAAAGACAATTCAAATATTATTTTTAATAATAATTATTGTTTTAATAAGGCCAACTGGCTTGAAAGCTAAAACAAAACAATTTTCACTTTGGAGATTTCTACGAGTGAAAGAGAATTATACGCCATTTGGAAGATTTAAAGGATATATCACTCATCAAGAACCGTTTTTCTTTAAAGAATTGTTGATGTGACATAATTTGTTTCATTCATTTATTTTCAACTTTCTCATCAAAATTTAAATTTAAATTTCTCATCAAGATTTTGGTGGGGGGAGAATGATACACATCACCGGATTCACTGGACTACTTGGCATAAAGCTTGTACCTCTAAGTATTGTGGAAGATTAGGTTTTTGGGACTTGGAACTCTTCAACAAATCACTGTTAACAAAACAAGGGTGGCGTTTGATAGAGTTTCCAAATGCCCTCATTGCTAGGGTGTTAAAGGGTAAGTATTATCACGCTTCAAACTTCCTAGAGTCTAAGACTCCAAGTAATGTTTTTTTATATTTGGAGACGTCTACTGTGGGGAAGAGAGCTACTAAAGGTGTGCCTTCGGTGGAGAATAAGAGATGGAAGATCTGTGAATATTGCCAAGGATAATTGGTTGTGTAGACCTCCTTCTCTTAAGATTATCCATAATCAGGAGGTTAATCAGGAGTCAAAAGTGGAGACTCTGTTGTCTAGGGCAGGGAATTGGGATGAGAAGGTTGTAACAACTCTTTTTCATGAGGATGACGGAAAGCAGATTCTTAATCTTCCAAGACCTAGAATAAGGGGAAAAGATAGATTGATCTGGCATGATGAAAATGATGGGATATATTCTGTTAAGTCGGGATATCATCTGGCTTGCTCTCTTTTGGACTTGCCTACATCTTCGAGTGAAGACGAAATGAGGAGTTGGTAGAAGTTCTTATGGAATTGCACTATCCCTAACGAAATTAAGCATTTTGTTTAAAGGGCCTTTAATGATTTCATTCCTACTTTAGTAAATCTAAAGAGAAGATGAATGGAGTTGAATGTTTTGTATACTAGATGTCATGTTGCACCTGAAACGACCTATCATGTCTTATGGGAGTGTAGTGTTACCAAGAAGAAGTGGAAGGATACCCTTTTTTATCAGCTTAATTGGCCTTGAGACTTAACCAACTTGACTAATCTTCTTTTCTAGTTTAAAAGGGTGGTATCGAATGACGAATTGGAGGAGTTTATGATGATGTGTTGGTGTGTGTGGAATGCAAGGAACAAAACCTTGATGATAGGAAAAAAGGAGGATGAAACAACCCCAACAGATTGGAATTTCACTCTTTTGTATACCCAACAGTTTAGGGCTTTAAACAAGCGTTGCGACACAAGTCAAAACAGATGTCAAAATGCACAAAGCCAAAAATGGAGACCTCCTACTTTTCCAAACTTCAAATTAAATACTGATGCAGCTATGAAGGAAGAAGAAAATCGAAGTGGGTATAGTGCTGTAATTTGAAATGAGCAGGGAGAAGCAATGGTACCTTGGCGAGGCCAAATAAGTGGATCACGACCGTTGAAGTGACTGAAGCATTGGCTGTGAGAGATGGGTTCGCTTTAGCTCAGGAGATAGGGTTTCGTCGATTGGAGGTGGAGACCGATTCTGTTGTGGTTGTGCACCTGCTACAACAAAAAACCCATTACAAATCGGAGTTGGGGCAAATAATAGAAGACATACTCTCAGTTGTAAAGGAAATGGATTATGTTTCCTTCAATTGGTGTGGTAGGCGAGTAAACAAATTGGCGCATGTAGTGGCGAGGAGTGCAATTCATCTCCTTCACGAGGAAAAATAGATGGAGGATGTTCCTGAAGAGTCTAAAGAGCTTTACTTGAATGGGGTTGTTGTTGTAAGGCCACTTTATTTACGAGGTGGGCTCTTTTTTTATTTACTTTGTTTTGTCTATGTACCTCAAAAAAAAATTAATTAGGTCTAAATTCCATTTTCATCCAAGTTCTCTATTTTTATTTCTATTTTGATAATTATCATAAAATTTGACCAGTTTATTTAATAAAAATTACATGAGCTTGTTATGTGAAGTCATTTATATTGAGTTTGATCTAAATGGTAACTTGAGATTATTTTTCTATTGAGTGTTATTTATTTTTGAAAATTTAGAGGCTGAAATAAAAAGTTTAGAAATTAAGGTAGGATCTGAACTTTTAATCAATTCTAGGAAGTATGTTACATTTATAAAATAACATGTGGATATTGCTATGTTTTAAGTATTAAATTATATGCCTTACAATTGGTAAATAAAATGTAAAACCAAGAGAAGATCCCTTCTTGAGTACTCAATATTTATGATTTTGGGTTTTTTTTTGAAAAATAATCAATAAATGTTTTTTTTTATCCAACAAGGCAATTTTGACATTCAGAAAGCAAGATCGTTCAAAGTGATCAAAATCAAATTCTAACATGTTTGAACAGAACCAAGACATCAGGTTTGACATGTCAATGACTCAATGTTGTATTATTATTATTAAACATTATTAACAAAAATTAAGACTTATTTAAATAGACACTTCTAGATCAACTTATAAGTTTAATTTCTGGCGAAATATACAAAAATAGTCCATAGGTTTGTTTTTTCCAAATGTGATTATCAATTTGGTCTTTAATTTTACTCTTACTATAATAAAAATTGTCAAACTAAGCATAACTCAACTGACATAAAACACGTGCCCTCGACTAAGGTGTTAGAGGTGCGAATCCCCCCACTCCACTTATTGTTAAACCCAAAAAAATAAAAATTCAAATTCTCGATTAAATTCTTTTGTAAAAAAAAATATTAACAAAAATTTATATATCATTAAATAATTGTTTTATTAATGTGGTCTTTAATTATTCTTTTTCTTTTAGTTTAATATGTGAGGTAGAGGATTCAAATTTCTCACCTCTTAATTAAGAATATATGTCTTAACCAATATAGATTACTCACTAGCATATAGTCTTTAATTCAAGTGGCATATCCACATATCCAAATATGTTAATTAAACAATAATTGGTTAAAATACCATTTTGGTCCCTATACTTTGAACTTTGTTCCATTTAGGTCATTGTACTCTCAAATATTCAATTTTAGTACTTATACTTTCAATAAAGCTAAAATCGGTCCTTACTATTAGTTTATAATTAATTTTTCTTTAAAAAAGATAGTCTCTATTAGTTTTTTCTCTATAAATTTTTAAAGTATGGTGTCTTTTCTTGTATTAAAATTATTATTATTATTTAACTAATTTTGATAAAAAAAAAAAAAATTAACTTCAAACTTGTCATGGGGACCATTTTAAGCTTTATTGAAATTTCAGAGACTAAAATTGGACATTTGAAAGTACAGGAACTAAAATGAAACAAAACTCAAAATACATGGACCAAAATGGTATTTTAACCACAATAATTTAATGTCATATCAACTTTTTGTTAACAATTTTTCACAAGAGAAATTCTCAAAAAAAAATATATATATATATATAAATTGAGAATTTTTAATACATTAAGGGTAAATATGATAATTTTAAAAGATCAAAACCAAATTGAAAATTACCTAAAAGATTAGAGACAATTCACCTATTTTTAGCCTTAATTTTTTAGTTGATTGTCAATTTAAGTTTAGGTTATAAAGAAATATGCATACAAAATGGAGGCTCATTTTACCACTCTAGATTATACGACACAAATATCTAGGTCAAACGTCTAGATTAAAAATATAACGTCAATTCAAGCATGAATCAGCTAGTTAAGAGTTAAGACGTATATTTTCAAAAAAAAAAAAAAAAAAAAAAGTCGAAGTGTAGAAAAAAAGAAATATATATAACTTGAAATGGTGAAGCTGCTACGTCTACTGTGGGCAGCAGAAGTTTGGTCCAGTGGAATAAATGAATCAAAGAAATTTTGATTGCAAAGTCCTTAGTCTGACATAAGTTTAAAAGCAGTGGGTTGGGTGGGTGTACTGAACAAAATGATTCTTACTTGTACAAATAATCCAACCCCACTAATTAGTTGCAAATTCAAAACCTAATTTTCTTTATAATCATTTTTCCTATTCTTTAATCTTTATGCATTACATTTACAACAAATCCTGTTTTTAATCAAATCTATTGACTATTAGTCTGGACTCTCAACAGATTTCCCACTAGACATAAAAGTGGTTTATATGATTCTATTCTATTATAAGAATTTAATTGCTGACATATCATTCTGAGAATGAGCTGAATTCAATCCCATCCAATCATCGGTCTTTCTTAAAATATTCAAAATCATACCTAATCAGGAGCTGAATAGAATAACAGCAAGTTGTTCTTTCCATGTGCTCCAACTCAACCAGTTTTGGTGTTGATGACAGTGATCATCTCCGTTGATTTCTCTGCAAAACTTACTCAAATATATTTTGTCAATTTAAACAAACAAAAATTAGGAATCAAAAGCTTGTGGTGGCTGCTTTTCAAGAACAAATGGATATGAAATTTCTCGTGTGTTTCATCCATGAAGTTAAGGAGCCTGCATAGTTTCTACAGCAAATGGGGAGGCTACAGAGTGACTCATGGGCTCATGAACAATGAGGGAAATAGAGAAACACTGTTTGTCAATGTCAGATTTCATTTGAGGTTGGTGAAAGTACCAAAAAAATGGCATATTAGAAGTGGGAAAGGACTAAACAGCAAGATTCAAGGCTGCCAAATTCAAAAGACTGGTGTCCTCTGATAATCATTGTATCGTATACAAATTCGAAGAACATTTGCAGTTTCTATTTGATAAATCGAATGGTGTAAAGCTGTCAGGCATATTACTCGACGGCCTTCTCAAATAATTTCTCGACAATGACTACCCAAGAACTCCAAAGGGTGCGAGTCAAAATTAGCAACAAACCAATCAGAGAAACCACAAAGCACCAACTTCCCATTTCTAAACAAACAAATCCCTTCATTCCCATTTCAATATAGACATCAAACAATGACGATACAAATTCATCAACCCACAACTCCATATATTATACTAATGAACAATGAAAAATAATTTTACCAAAACATATGCACGTTTTTTTGAAATCACAAACCAGAGGCTTTGGAAGGGTTAATCACATTTCCCTCCGGATTATAGGAGCCTGCACCACCGCCACTGGGTCTCCCATCAACCGCCACCGGAGCCATGGTCTGATACGGCGGCGCTGTGGTGAAGTAAACATGTCTGCCGGTGTTGTCATACGCAACCTGAGCGTAGCCAGCCTCATTTACCGCAACTTTTGGCTGCATCATTTGAATTCCCTCTGTAGTGTAAACCCCAACATTTGGCTGTTGAAGAGAAGCTTGCGGCCCCACCGAGCTGTGAACCTGGGCTTCACGGTATGCTGCATGCATTCCGTAATAAGGCTGGTGCCCAACTGGTCCATTGATGGGTCTAAGCGTCTGAGCTTGAAATAAACCCCCTGCAGTGGGGATTAGATAAATTGACTGGTCGGTTGCCGGAGCATTGGGCACTGGAAAACCACCGGAGATCATTTGCCTCTCCGGGAAGTACGCCGCAGGGACTGGCATTGGTACAGGAAGAGGAACAGCCGCCGGTGGTGGAGCGATTTTCTCTGTAACTTTTGGTGGCTGAGAATCGCCTGCAGAAGTCTTGGAGTTGGTCTCATCGTTGCTCATCTCAGTCGTCAATTGCAATCTCTGCAAGTCCTGAATCTGCCTCTGGAACTCCGACGGAGAAAGAACAGGTTCTCCGACCACATGACGATCTTCAGATCCACAATCAGACCCCGCCGACACGTCCTTCACCGCCGTATTCGACACGGTATGTACGGGGGCCGAATCCGTCAAGTTAGAACCAGAAACCGGAGGGTAGGCTTTATCAAATCCAAACAAGAAATCGGGATTCGAGGCTGATCCAGGAGCATCCGCCGGCGGCGGCGAATCTTCCAGAGGCTGAATCCGCACAGAATTCAAAGCATCGACGAACCACTGCCTGTCCGATTTGGGGTCCCGGGAGCCTAAAATCGACGAGGCAGGTGAATTTAAAGGGAACAGAAAAAGCCTCAACCTCGCAGGCTTCGAGACGCGAAACAACCGATCGTACTCCAACATCATATGCTCGAGATCCTCATCGTTGGTAACAGAAATCAAAGCATCGAGATCTTCGCCAGGGAGTTGGTACTTAAAACAAACAGTAACATCGCAGAGGGAGGATAACCTGGAGGAGAGCGCGGAGAAACTGATATTACGATCGACGGCGAGAATCTTGGTGTCGCCGGCGGTGTAGGTGAGTTGATTGTCGTGGGCTCTGGGCTGAATCTTGCCGCCATAGCTGCACATGAATTTGACTTTGTAGTTGTTGGTGGGGTTATTGGCGTTGAGGTTGGAAGGAGGGTCGTCCCAAGAGGGGTTTTCGCAGGAACGAGGAGAGGAGTCGCGAGAATCGGCATAGGAGGAGTAGGAATAGTTGTCCATTGGAGGAGGAAATGAAGAATGTTTGAAAATGGAAATTGAGGGAAGAAGAAGAAGAAGAAGAAGAAGAAGAGGGTTTTAGGATTTGGTAGCCATTAGTGATGAAGAGAGATTTTGGGGGAAAAAACTAAAACTGAAACTGAAAGCGGAAGTTTTGTTACGGCGGACAGAGGAGGAAGAAGAAAGGAGAAAGGGGCCCATCAGAGGTTGTAGACTGACACGTGGGACCCACTGTTAGTGTTCATATTTAAGGCGAGCGGACGGGAAGTAGTTTGACAGCGATGTTTGTGCGGATTTCTGATTTGGAAAAAAGAAGAAAACTGAATAGAGGGTGAAGTTACGATGATGCCCTCGCTGCAATGTGTAAACTACCGGGATTGAGTCATGTATATATATTATATGCACACCCTCAAACTTTGTCTTTTGCTTCAAAAATATTCCTATTGTTTTAAAGGTTGTTATATTATCTTTGATATTTTATAACTATTTTTAGAGTATAAACCTATTAAAATATTAGACAAAAAATCAACATGGTAGTGACCTAGACTGATGTGACAGTGACTAGGACGCTTGTCTGGATTAAATTTAAAATAGCAATATTAAGATACATCGACTTTCCGTCTAACATTTTAGCAGTTTTTTCTATTCTATGGTAGTTTTAAAACATTTATGAAAGGTCAAGAGTAATATTGCAACTTTTGAAAAAATATATGTATTTTTTAAACAAATGAAAAAATTTGAGGATATTTTGTATAATTTAGCCTAAATTTAAAAAATATATATATTCAATTATAACTTTTTTTTATTACAACAAATATAGGGTATGACGTGTGAAGATTTCAACCTCTGGACTAAAGAAAAAAGGTACATGTCAATTACTACTTCGGCTATTAAACTATAACTTGAGTCATTGCAGGTTGTGTCTAATAAGTTATTAAACTTCAATAAGAGTCTAATGTGTACTTTGGCTTCAAATATTGTATCTATTGGGTTTCTAAACTCTAGGGAGCTGTTTGTTGTGCTAAGTGGGTTATAATAGTCTGTGAAGTTAAATAACTTTGTACCTCAAATACAGACTATTATAACCTAGACTAAACAACTCTGTATCCTAAATACATATATATTATATAACTTCACATACTATTATAACCCACATACTGTTATAATCCAGATTATTATAACTCACTCAGCACCTCAAACAGTCCCTAGATGTTTGAACTTTCAACTTTGTTTATAATAATAAGTTATTGATCAATTAAACATTTTCTAAAATTCATGAATCTATTAGATACAAGATTGAAAAGTATGAGAACCCATTAACATTAACCAAAAAATTCAAATATTGTCTCATAAACCTATGAAAATTTTAAATTGTTGAATAGGTTATGATCTATTAAACACAAAATCAGAATTTAGGAATGTACTCGATACTTTTTAAAATTTAGGGACCTACTAGCCATAACATTAAGAGTTTATGAATTTATTTGATTTTTTTTTTTATTTTTATGTTCAAAGACATATTTGACATAAACTTTAAAGTTAGGATCACACTTATAATTTAACGAACAAAAATCAAATTTTACTTTTAACTATGTAAGGTTGAACCATCATAAGCTCTCAGTTTTATTAATTTCGACATTTGATAGATATGATTGTTACAATTTTTACCTTTATTAGATTTTCATTTTTAAAAAAATAATAACATTTTCAGGCGTGTTAATTGTATACAAATAAAGACCGGTTACAAATTTGATGGGCTTATAAGAAATTCAACACCTAGGGTTGGATTTCCATGGAAATAAGAGAGCTTAAATTTAAACTAGTCAATAGAGATTTTAATAGTCGATCTTGTATAGATTTGGTAGGTTTGATTTATGCACCGACTCTGAGGGCTTGATTATTTTTAGAAAAATAGAGTTTCAAGAAATTTTTAAGTGCTTTTGATTGAGATTAATGGATAACTCTAATTGAAGATGTCAAAGTCAGCATGACTCAACGATAATTGGCATGTATACTTGATCAAGAGGTCAGAAGTTCAAATTCATCTACTCCAAATGTTGTTGAACCAAAAAAAAAAAAAAAAAGAGTCTAATTGTAGATAAAAATTGCAATATTTAGATTAAAGTTTAACTTGATGGGACTAAAAGTACACGGCAAAAATTAACTCTCTTTGTCAAGTTAAAAAATATAAGTTAAATTCTTTTTCTCATGCAAATATGTGTTTAAAAAATACTTATAACAATGTTTAAATTTAAACTACATGGTAACTTGTCAATATGTTAAATTACAAATTTAGTCTATGAACTTTTCGGTTTGTGTCTATTTGATCTATTAATTTAAAAAATGTCTAATAGGTTCTTGAATTTTTACTTTTGTGTTTAATGGGTCCCTAAACTTTAAAAATGTCTCATAAGTCTCCGAATTTTTAATTTTGTGTCTAATAATTCTTTGACATATTCAAAAATTTTAAAAATTAACTGATTTATTAGATATAAAATTAAATTTTATGTATAAATTAAGAGGCTAATAGCACTATCAACTAATTTTCATAGCATCCACACATGGACTTTAAAACAAAGCAACAATTCAAAATTTGCAGAAAAATGGAACTTGTAGGGACAAAACTCAATAATTAAATTTCGAAATCTACCAAAAAATGAAAAAGAAACGTTTTTATGTTCCACGTTTTGTTGCAAAAGCACAAACAAGTTTTTGAAGAGCCATCAATGCAAGGGCACGTTGATTCATGTGCTTTTGTCGTGGGTTTTGTCACCATTTTAAATTCGAATTTGGAGTGGTAAATTCTTTCTAATTTATTTTAAAAATTGATTTGCTTTTTCAAAATGCACATAGAAAAATATTTATTGTGGGCTTCTACTTATAAAGGACGGTTTAGGGCGCAAAGTTAGATTATGAAGTCTGAAGTTTATATGCCTATAGAGTTAATAAATTTATATTTGGAGTGCAGAATTGTTTACTTTTGGGTTATCAAGTCTGTGTTTGGGATGCATAGTTATTTAATTAGGGGTTATCAAATCTGTGTTCGCTGGTGCATATTTAACCTGGATTTTGCAGTATGGTTTTCAATTGGTTGTTTTTTTTTAAAAAAATCAACTATTCAATTAAATTTTCCCAAAATTTGAACAGTTAATTGAGATGTCAACTTAAAAAATTAGTATTTTACAATTTTGTGTATGTAACAATTGTAATTGAGGTAGACAAAATAATTTGAATTCATACAAATAAAAAATTTACAATATGTTTTCTATGAGTGGAATATGCACAAAATATTAAAAAAACCAATAAGGGCCTAAGTACAAAAAAATATATATTTAATGCCCAACAAGGGGCCACATACATGTTCCACAAATTACAAAATGGCCAACAATGGCCTACCCAGTAAAAGCATGCAATAACTCCTCTTCAACTGGGATGGAACGAATAAGAAACAGTAAGTCTTCTGGATATTAGTGAAAAGCACGTCTATAAGCAAGACTCGATCGTCCTCATCCAAGTCGTCTATCTGATAAAGTTGGTTGACTACTTCCTTCCGTTGTGCAAACTTCATTTCATACTTCTCATTCTGCCAAGATGCAAGCCTCTGATTTTTGCACAGTGAATGGCGATATCCTGTCCTATTCGATTTTGCACAGTGAATGGTCTGTTGGGAAAAAAACCTTCCACTACTATCGCATGAATAAGCAAAAAAATAATTAAGAAATTAAAAGAAAGCAACAAAATAAGAAACACACAAATTAACGTGAAAAACTCCAAAATCAGAGAAAAAACCACGGACATAAAAAAATACTCCACTGTGTTAAAAATTATTACAATCACACAGAATTCTCTTCTTGACCCCAATTACAAAGAAATACTATCTCAAAGCTTTATACCACTCACTTAACTAGAGTTAGTATACCAAGCTAAAAGTATTTCGAATTGGGATAATTTAAAACCAAAGCCATAGACTCCCTTTATAGTACTTGGAGCTCATCACTTCCTTGCACCTTTCCGATGTGGGACAACTACTCTTCTAATATTTTTCCAAAAATCCTACAAATTCTACCTTGGCAAGATATTTGAAGAATTCACAACTCTTGTTGCATCATTATCTTTATTGACAATCATAATCCTCAGCTCAGAGAACTATAACCTACTCAACCATAAAAGTAAACTGCTTGAAATGTCACCTTCCAAGACTTTTCTTCTTTGTCACATGTCGATAAACCCTGTTGAAATTTATGGTGCAACTTCTACCTACTTGGTTCACCTGAAAGTTCTTCAGCCATCGACATAACTTCCACCACACACACTTTACATAACCGCCAAGTCAATGCCCGTGTGCAAACCTATGAAATCACTAACATAACATCCTCTATCATGGTAAAGCGGGCATACCATGAGGATGAATTCAGTCTTTCTTCAAAGGAAATCACCATCTCCCTTAACGAAAGAGACCACATCAGCATCTGATCTAAAGCCCTTTGAAGAACTTGCTCTGTTAAGACAATTCTTTTTCATGTGTCTAAACTGTCTGCACTCCTAGCAACCTTTTTTTGCATGAAGTCTTTCTTCTTCTTCCAATTGCTAGCTACCAGTGTTGAACCTTCTTGTGAAGTACGTCCACCACTTTTCAGCTTTCTTTCCTCTGATAGAAGTTTGCTAGTAGCCTCAGCATAATTTAAAGTCTCATTCCCGTACATCAAGATTGGCTTCATGTGTTCATAAAAAGGTAGAAGTGACAAGATAAGCTTGAGTTCTTTATCCTCATCCTCTATCTTCACTTCAATCACCTCCAGCTCAGAGACGTTTCCATTGAGAACACTCAGATGATCTGAGATTTTTGTACCTTCTTCCATTCGCAGTGTGTGAAACTGCTCCTTCAAATACAGCTTATTTGAGATGCTCTTTGCCTGATACATCACTTCAAGCTTCTCCCAAAGCTCTTTGACTATTGAAATTTCATGCACATTTGCAAGAATGTTCTTAGCCAAATTTAGTCTGATTGCACTTGCAGCTCTCAAATCCAATTCATCTCATTCTTCATCACTTATGTTGGACTTCTTAGAACCTTTGCTAGAACCACAACTGGATTCCATTGGACTACCATCACCGCTTTGAAGGAATGAATGTTTCACTCTACGACAAAAGTATTGGATCGTCTGTGATTTTATTTAAAATTAAACTTAAAAAAATAAGATTAAGCAAACTTACTTGGAGTAAATATGGAGATATTTCTTGCGGGTTATCTCCTTCACAAAGTCTTCCTGGCTATGACTCGAACACGGAACCAAGGCTTGCGGGAGCCTCTTGAAAGAAAAACCACAAGGGATTGGAGAAAAAAAAAAGTCTAGAGAGAATTTTCTAATTCTTTATTGAAGAGATTTTTGTGTTGTGTCTAATGGCTCAACCCAAGAATCCTATTTATAGAGACCAAAGGTAAATATTTTCCATAATTAAAATATTATATTTTAATATCTAATATATTAAAATATATCTTATACTTATTTGAATCTCATTCAGATCTCCTACGATATTTATTTATTTGAATCTTATTCAAATTTTATAAATATATTTCTTTAATGTATCTAATATACATTGATTATTTTAATATTTAATGTATCAAAAACAATAAATATATTTTCATCTTTTATATTTAATATATTTAATATATTAAATATTAATTTTGAACATTTCAAAAAAAAAATCAACTAAATTGATCTTTTAGTGTTACTATGAGCTAGCATTAGGACCTTATGGACCTACAGATTATTACCTCTAATAATACAAAATCAATTAATTAAACTATTTAATTAATTAATTTTCATTCATTAACTATAGGTCACTCCACTGTAGACCTAGAGTTGTACTATTATGCACTGTAAGACAAGTTGTGTCCATAGATATAATTACTACATGCAAGTTGATTATTCACGAGTTGTTCGTAATTACAGCTGGGTCAAAAGCCTGTTTTACCCCTATAATAACATATTACACCTTAAGTACCACTGATCCTCTAATAAACAATTTGTTTATGATCCAACCATAAACTAAGTCTCTCTCGGGCCAGTGAGAGAGTGAGGCCCCATTATTCAAGTCTCGAAATCAGCACTTAAGGGAACTACTCGACTACTTACCCTATATGGGAATGAGTGAATTCTATCTTGTGAGATTATATTCCCAGCTCCCTATTTGGTCAAGTCCCCAAAATAGTAGGCATATTGAATCGGCTACAAAAGTCACTCTCACCCATGTAAATCAAAGGACAAACCCTCACAGGAAGGATTTCATAACTCACTCAAGATTAAGATCGAGTCGCATATAATCATCCCGATGAAATATTAATCTTCTTAATTAACTGATTTAGAAAGAGAGATTAAAAATTCCGTGGTCCAGTCTTATGCAAACTCATTGTATAAGATACCTCCATTCACATGTCTCCACATGAACGATTTGGATCAAATCATTTGTAACTATTACAAAGTGAAACATATCAATAGTGTTACTAGGATAAGACACCCAACCTTACCCATATACTATGACCCTTTAGGTTATTTCTTGAATAGGATCATTCCATATGTCAACCACAAACTATTCACGATTACACTAATAACTTTGAATTTCTCATATAATTGATAATATTATATTGCAAATAAAATAATCAAAATTATTATTAATTATTAAATAATTAATTAATTACAAGGCTTTAGGGCATTAATCCCAACACGCCTAACTTTTCAGGAGCACCATCACTCAATCTTCCCTTCAAAGCCTTGTGTAACCCAAATTGTATCAGCACATTTTTTACTTGCACTTGCCACAAGCCAAAGGTCATCCTTCCATCAAATTTCTTTACTTGAATCTTCATTGGACTCATAAAGCCTAACATATCTGCTTTCACTCTTAGCGAATCTGCAAATAATGAACAACCCACACTATTCACAATACCAGCTGTAGCTTGTTTTAAGAAATCATTTTTTATGTGGAAGTTCAGACAGTGCTGCAACCACAGAGCATACTCAAAAACTCAAGAAACTACGAACAAAGACAAGAATTAATGTGGAAAATTCTAAAACCGAAGAAAAAACAACGAACAGAAAGAAATATTCCACTATGTGAAAAATTATTACAATCACACAGAATTCTCTCCCCGACCACAATTACAAAGAAACACTCTCTTAAAGCTTTATATCACTCACTTAACTAGAGTTAGTATACCAAGCTAAAAGCATTTCGAATTGGGATAATTTGAAACCAAAGCCATAGACTCCTTTTATAGTACTTGGAGCTCATCACTTCCTTGCACCTTTCCGATGTGGGACAACTACTCTTCTAATATATTGCTAAAAATCCTACATGGTCTACCTAACATGCTCAACTATAGATTTTGCACAGAACATGCATAATGGATGATGTTTTATGTTACCGAATTGCAACAAACACCATTGCAATCTCTCTTTTAAGCCCTAGCCCTAACAGGCAGTTAATCCAATTGCGAACAACATACATATATGCCAGTAACATCTACTTTCTTTATTCACCTTAAATGAACATTCAACTCTAAAAAAAACCAGAATCCCAAAAAACACTAGTAAAATCTATTTTATTTATGACGATCGAAAGTTTTAAGACTAACGAAAGGGTACGAAGGCGAAGAGTTGAGTATGTTAGAAGTTCTTAGTACTTTGAAAGCTCTAAGTACATTGAAAGTTCTGAGTACGTCAGAAGTTCTATGTATGTCGGAAGTTATAGATGAAGGAAAACAGACAAAGGAGAGGAAAAAACAAAGACGGATTTTTTATTTTATACCACATGCAATTGCGATCATGGCCATTTACTTCTTCGCGCTAGCGAGCGACTCAATGTTCACGATCACGTTAAAGTATTTATTCACGTTCACGACCAATTACATATTCGCGTTCTCGATCTGATCCATATTCACGATCGTGGGTAAATACTCATGCACAAACGCAATAAGAGGGTTTGAGAGAAGTGAGGGTGAGAGAGAATGATTGTGATAGTGTGAGAGGCATGAGAGATAATGAGGGAGACAGTGAGTAATTTTCGTAACACGCGTGGAATTCAATAGTTATTATTATTGAACTCCACTGAGTTGGTAAAATAAATGGGGAGTTTTTTTTTTTGTTAATGGGCCAAACACTGAAGCTTAAAAATCCAACTCAAATCGACAGGCCAAACAACCCCTAAGTTCCTTTTTTTTGTTATCTACTTTCTACCAATGTTTTCAAAAACCAAGTCAAATGTTGAAAACTAAAAATAAATAGTTTTTAAAAAGTAGTTTTTAGAAATTGAAATTTAACTAAGAATTCAAATGTTTCTTTGAGAAATGTGAAAAACTATAGTAAAGAAATTAGGAAGAAACAAACATAAATTTAAAAAATAGAAAACTATACACGAAATTGTTATCAAATGGGCCTTAGTAATTTCATTTAAAAATAAAAAGAAATTTTACTAATTTAAATCTATAAATATATAACATGTTCAGAAAGTATACGCTTGCCCCATGTTAATGATTTTTTTTTTCTTTTTGTAAAATTTAAAATACATATTCAAAAAATTGCACGACTATCTTAGTCTACAACAGAATCTTCACAAATATTATTTTGAAATATATTATAATTAATTAATGTACTAAATGTCGTATGATCCGACAAAAACACAGATTAAAGAGCACTAATTTATTACTCAATATAGAAAGGACGCAATTACGAATTTACGAGTCAGTCCACGAGTTCTAAAATTATAAAACTAAATATTGATTAGTACTAAAAAAAATTAAAAAGAAAATAAAAACCAAATATTGATTATAGAAATATTACAATTACATATTACAAATCCAGGTAACCCACTTGAGAGTTGGGCTTGGGCCTAACATTGGGCTCAACTTGTTTGTCATGTTACGAATTTTGGGCTGGATACTTCCGAAACTGTAAGCCCATTAGGTGTAAAAACTGAGAAATTGTTGCACGCAGCCCCTTTATTAAGGATATTTTCAAAATTACTCCACAATATCGATAATTTTAATATAAGATTATAAATTTAGTTCTTATACGTTAATGGAGCTGTCAGTTTAGCCTCAGTTTAAAAAAATTCAATTACATTCATAAACTTTGGATTAATTTTTTCTATTTATTTTATGTCGTTAACACTATAACAAAAAATATAGAAATGATATGCTAAAGTTCTCTTCAATTTATAAGATAATAGATTAGTTGATTTCTAATTTATGCACAATTCAACTGATTAAAAATAAAAGTGAAAATCTTGCTGTTTCAAATTTGGGTTTTTTTTTTTTTTTTAAATACTTTTGAGTGAATTACCATAAAATTATCATTGAAAACATCAAATCCAACTAAGTCAACTTTGCAAGTAAGACCCAAGTTCTACTTCTAACCCAAAAGAATAAAAAGGAAAAAGGAAAGGAAAAAGGAAAAAAATGAAATTTGTAACTAGATCTAATAGAAGAAAAAAAAAAGGTTAAAATGGGATGTTCCAAAGTCACAAAATATATCATGGTCACTTTCCATACAATTCAAAGAGTTAAAATATGTTCTTTCAGCCCTCTCATCAACCATCTCTTCCAATTATTGTAAGTCAATTATTTGTTACCATATCTTTATCATATTTTTTTTAAGCTCACATATCTTTATCATTTTCAAAATAACCACTTGAATATACTAATTCCATCATTTGAATCTTAGATTACAAACAAATGAATACATAGAATTAAAATAATTAATCACACATTTATCTATGCAATGAAGAATTGGGAATTTATATATTAGGATTTTATCCTCTTTACAATTAAGTTCTCATAATATTTTAAAAACTATTTGTCATTATATAGTGAATTTAAAGTCACATCCCAAATATATTTCTCTCTCAAAAAATTGAAAGATATATATTTTTCTATAAATTACATCTTATGGACCTTTTAAAAATGTCATATTCCCTCACAAAAATCAACTCTAAAGTTTCAATCATATTGATTTGACAAAATATAAAAATTGTTAAGACAATGACCTCTTGTATATCTCTATATTAATATAACATCAGTTAGTCCAAAATAAACAATATCATAATTTGAGAAAGATGGATAATTTTGAATCAAATTTGATACATTTAAATCTGAGATCAATGCCAAATTTCAATCATATTCATACTAGTAACAATTCCAAATTGCTGGACAGAAATTTCCAAACTCTAAGAAGCAAAGTCAACAAATTGAGCAAGTTGGAGTCTATGTTTCAAAGTACTTGGGTAAGCAGCACATGGCTTAGAAGCATTATATTGTAGAAAACATGAGTGAACTAAAAGCATGGTTTTATCCACAAGTTGAAGTTGATTAATTAAAAAGTATATATATATGTTTTGGTTTTTGGTGTATTATTTTTTAAAATTATCAGAGTCAAATTCACCAGGCTCCTGTTTTTTAGGGTTTTTTTTTTTTTTGTTTGTCTGTCTATGGATACCTACATAAAAATACTCTTCTTTGAGCTGCCTTCAAAACCACATTAAACTAAAGAAGAAGAAACCAAAAAAGAGGTTTAATGAAATATTAAAAGCTGGTAGGTCAAAACTTTCTGCTGTGGATTCTGGCTGAAGAGCCCGGAAGAAATGGGCAAAGGTCGGGTTCGAATTTTGAGGCAATGACGGAGACTAAGTTTCGAGTACGTTTGATAATGATTTTGTTTTGGATCCTACATGACTGCATACGAATGCAGAAATGTCTCTCCCCCACCATTCAATTGTTGACAACGAATAAAGAAAAATATTTTCCACATTTTTCTCTTCTAACTATGTTTTATCTCTCTTTATTGTCAACCATTGAATGGTGGGGTAGAGAGCATACCAGTATACAGCTAAGTATTATCCTTTTGTTTATTGTCGTGTTTTAAAATCTCAAAAGGTTTCGAAAACTAATCCAACCTATTATATTAAGATTTAAAAAAAAAAAGATTGTAATGTGATCAAGTTTGAAAATTAAATTTATAAACACTACTTTCACGTATGAGTTTCTTTGTTTTGTTATCTACTTTTTTACAAATGTTTTCGAAATCTAAACCAAGTTTTGAAAACTAAAAAATTAGTTTTTAAAAACTCGTTTTCTTTTAGAATTTGACTAAGAATTCAAATACTTCTTTAAGAAATATAAAAATTATTGTAAAAAAAATTGTGAGAAAATAAACACAATTTTCAAAAACTAAAAACTAAAAACCAAATGGTTATCAAACGAAGCCCTTAGTGACAAACTTTTAACCTGGCAAAGAAAAACCGTTAGCTAAAAATAATTTGATTCATAGCTTGTAATTTATTAACTTTCAATTAGTTTGTTTGATTCGTGCGCACATAACAATGTCTTTTATATGACAACTTGTTGAGTTAGATAAATTTACAATTCAAACAATTAAGCTAACTCGACCTAACCTAAAATGACAAATATAATCACCCTTTCAAATTCACTTTTTAAATAAAGTTATGGACTTTCGGTCGAATTTCGTACATCATCAATACTCATTGCCATTATTATCAATATAAAAACTCTTAAAAGCTTCTTATCCATGAATTATATTCATAAATAAAGATATATAGAAGCCTAATTATTCCCTTTTGTTTCTTAAATATTTGCATCGTTTTCATCGCTCAAAATTATTTTTCTCCCACCTCCTAAAAAGTCAAATATGGAAAAGGTTAAGATGTAGTTAATTAAAAAAAATTCCCTTTAATGAAATATATTTATTAGATTCTAATGATAATAATAAAGTTAACTAATCAAAAATGGTTGTACTCAGACAGCAAAATCTTTAAAGATCATTTATTATGTCCAAACTATAAAGGGTAAAACCTGTACAATTGCTAAGGCCCACTGTACAAGATTAATAACGATTTATGAAGTAAAATATAAAAAGTTTTTGACATTAATTATTGCCTTAGTGAGCCAAGCAAAATGGCTTTCCCTATGCTACAAAACAACACCAACTGTGTGGGTTGAAAATTGAAATGCATTTCTATTTTATACCAATATTCTTTTTTAATTAATAAGCTTAAGATAGATTAAAGATTCATATATGAAGTAAAAATTTTAAAAAAGTAGATTTATTTATAATAAAAAAAAAAAAAAAAGAAGAAGTTTTTTCGTTGTTGGATGACCATTACAGTGTCAATTTGAAAAATTATTTGATGGGCCGCCACAATGTAGTTGCCCCTTAATAATTGTTAGATGTAAATTCAAAATTTTATATGTCTGCTAATAACTACTAGATACAAATTCAAAGTGTTTTTGTATTTTTTTTCTCTCATACATTCAACATGGTTCAAAATTGCTAGCTACATTTGTGGTGGCCTCTCCAAATAATTTCTCATCAAATTCATCAAATTGAGCATAACTCAACTAATTAAGACATACATATTTGACTAAGAGGTTAGATATTTGAATTTCCACCCCCACATACTGTTGAACTAAAAAAAAGGTCATTGCAACAAATAAAAATTCTAGGGCCAAAATGAAAAGAATCTAAAAATTGTACTAAGATAAAAGTTGTATCTAGATTTCGCGACTATATGTATATATACATATGTGTATATATGTATATACATATGTGTGTGTATATATATATATGTAATACATACATACATGTGTATTACATACATACATATATATATATATATATATATATATATATATATATATATATATATATATATATATATATATATATATATTTTGTTTGTTTGTGAAACTGGAGAATATCAAACAAACACTTCAATTAGTATGAAACTTTATAAGTAAAAATTCAAAAACAAAATCATGCAAGGCTTAATACTTTGGAATAATTTATCATTAAACATAGATAGCTAGATTAAATAATTTTTATTTTGAAGGGCTTTCGAATTGTGTGGTATTGACACGTGTTGTACATATTAATTTAAGCCTGAAACAAAAATATAAGATTAAAAATAAATGAAATGTGATCCCTAGAATTGAGTTCACGGGGCATGGCATGTTCTTGTTGAAAAGAGGTCCACCTCTTGCTTGACATCACCATATATATATAAAATAAAAAAAAGATGCATCTCCCTTAAAGCAAAGGGTTTATACTTCTTTCATCTGTCTAATAGTTAATCATTTTGCTAAGAAATTGATTTTAAGACAAGTTATTCTGATACACTTCAATTACATTAATTTGTAATGTATATTAAATAAGTCGTATGCTTGTATCTTCTCTCATTATTTATATACATAAATATAAATTACACAAATTATCTCATAAGCTACCGTGATTGTTGTCAATAAGTATAGTTCAACTGTCAACTAGTTAAGACATATATACTCTCGATCAAGATGTCAGAAATTCGAATTCCTCACTCCATATGTTGGAAGAAAAAAAAAAACTACAGTGATTGCTATAATTGCACCTACAAATTTTTTATTCTGAAAACTAAATTCCTCTTACTTGCTTAAGTGAAAAAATCAAGTCATTTCATCCCTTAAAATTTTTGTCTCATGTTTCTAAAAAAAAATATAGAAAAATTATTAAATGAAGTCCCCACATAATGTGTTTGATTTAAATTCAAAATCTATATGTTCATAAATAACTATTAGATACATATTCAAAAAACATTTTGTAATTTCTCCTTTCATATATATTCACTCTAATAAAATTAGCAACCACATTGTGATTGCTGCCTTCTTAATAGTTTCTCTCTTCCTTCATCTAATACAATATTTCCCTCTCTCTAACACGGAATTACTCCTACGTACGACAATGTCAATAATTTTCTCCTAAACATTAGATCTACTAATTCTCAACAATAACATCCTATCATTAACCCAGTACGTGAACTCGACTTCGCAACTTCAAGTTACACAAACCCCACAAACTAAACACTTTCTAAAACTAAACTATACACCTTCTTTTCAAAGTGAACAACATCATACCCGCCGGCGCCGTCTCACCATTAATTAATTAATCAACAAGAAAAATGGAAAGAAAAAAAAAAGTTGAATAGAGAGAGTAGGTGGGTGTGTCATGTGTGTGGGTGTGATTCGCTGACAAGGGCAGTACGTAAGAAGAAAATTAGAGGACCAAACTAAGGAAAGAGCACAAATTCACATTAACACAAAACCCACAACAACAACTCTCATTGCCTTTGCCTTGTCCTTAAACGCCAAATAAACATAGGGTACCCCGACCCTACACTTCCCTCAAAAAAAAAAACTATACTTTAAAATGTACCTATCTCTGTGTTTTTGTCCTTGCGTTTTGGTCATGAATCAGAGTTTTGGAATTTGAACCCCCACCCTTCTTAGTTCTTTCTTCATGTCCAAACAACCCACTACAAGACAGAGACTTCTCTCTCTAAAACTTAGTGACAGAAAATCCTGGTTTGTGGTTTTCATTTTACCCACCATATATTGTGGGCTACCCAAAACCAAAAACCCTTCTACTTCACATACTCAACAAATTATCCCAACTTAGTTTGGAATTACTCGAAACTTTGCTTTTAAAAAAATTAGTTATAGCATAAAGTAAATTAGTGTTCGATAAATTTTAGTTTTAAACTTGAAAAAGACAATTATGGTGTTTGGTAATTTTAATTTTAATATCTATTTTATTATAAGTTAATTGTTTAAAAATTTGTATGATTTAACTATTGCAAGTTATTTTGTTTAATCTAAGTTGTTTGATAAAAGTTTAGGGAAAACAATTGTTATAAAAGATTGAATCAATCAAAATTTTATTGATATAGGATGAAATAAACGTGAAAGAAAAAAAAAAGATACGTGAAAGGATAGGGTTGGAATTTTAAAATTTTAGTTAGAGAATATGACAGGTTTTTAAGAAAGTTGCTCTTAAAAGCTACTAAGTAGGTGATTTTGTAGAGAAAACTGAAAAGTGATTTTAGATAAATTAGTGAATAATCAGTTTTGTCAAACAACTAAAACGGTTAAGATTCTCTTATAATTGCTTTTGACCATTGCAAAAGGCACTTAAGATGCCTCAATGTAGCTGACATTTTTACATTATTGGATGTATGAGATAAAATTTGTAAAATTAATTCACGTTTGTATCCAAAAGTTATTAGAGGTAGACATATTTTTGAATTTACATCCAACGGTTATTACAGCACAGCCACCACCGCCACAACCTTATTGAAGAATTTGTGACATCTTAAAGATGAGAGAAAAAACCACTTCTTATAGATGAGAGAGAAAAACCACTTTTTGGAAATTGGGAGACCTTGTAATTGTAAGGTCATTCTCTCTCTCTCTCTCTCTCTCCGTGCATGTGTGTGGTTTTTGGTGGTTATGGATTGGATTCGATTGGATTGGGGTCTCGTGATCCACTCATGTCGCTCATTTGTCTCTTAACTTAAATCCGGTTTTCTTTCTAATTTTGTATTTCATTCTTCAAATAGAAATTGCTTCTAACTAATCTCGAATATATTAGGGTGTGTTTGGTAGGGTATCCACCCATTTGATTTCTTCATTTTAGATTCACTTGATCGGGCTAGTCTACAAATTTGTGTTCGGTAAGTAATGGTATTTAAACCATATTTGAATTTAGTGACTCCAAAAGTAAAAATTTTGAAAATGATAATTACATATTGTTATATTATTCTAAACCTAGTAACGAACACATTTTAAAACAGTAAAAATGTGAAATGCAATTTGTTATCTTAACTAAACACTCCCTTTATATTTTCTTAGAAATAGTTTTTTTTGGGTAAATTCTCTCATAAATATACAATTTTTTGGGTAAACTTTGTTCAAGTAAAAATTGTTTAATAATAACAAAGAGATTTTACCGACATTGAATAAAAAAAAAACTCTAGTTTCGTTAATACTTTTGAAAATGTGTTAATTGGTTAAATTATGCTTAAACTAATATGTTTGACTTAATATTAATCAGTCAATCTAAGCATGACTTAACTGACTAGGGCATATATCTTCGACCAAGAGGTCATAAGTTTAAATCCTCACCCCCACATGTGGTTGAACTAAAAAAAAAAAGGCTTAATATTAATTAGAACATATGTCAACTATTCGAGACATTAGTACCCTTAAAAACATTAAGCAAATATTCTAAGATTTAGGGTTGTCTCAGTAATTTACTACAAATATTTTAGTAATAATATGTTGATCTTCCATAATCTTCATTAGATATTAGGATCTTAATTCTTAATTAAGGAAAGATAATAATATAGGGTGGATATGTTAGATTTTAGGCATTGTAAGTTGTTAAAACTTGGGGACTAGCTAGGGTCATCTCTTGTCTCCCTTTCCCTCTTCACATGTGATCTCTCCTACCCAATCACTTCTGTTTGAATATGTAACAAAAGCCTTTTCTTTTTTGTTTTTGTTTTTTTAAACTATTTTGGGACTCAAGAATGGGAGTTAGATAGTGGGTATGGTACAAAAGTTTTCAAATATTGGTAGTTTTAAGCTATTTCATCTTATTCTCTAACTTTTTTACTTCCATTTGTATATTTTATTCACCTTGTTTGTGCCATGACAATGCGAGTTGCCAACATGTTTATAATCGTGCGTTATTGTTTATTTGAACATAAACTAGCGTAATTTTATCTTTGATTGATGTGAGACTCTATTTACATGTTAATACAATTTAATACTAATATATTGGATATAATTCAATAATTTATTAATTGCGATATATGTAAAATGTTATAATCACTAATCATGGTTTCACTGACAAAATCTCATTTATTTAATAAAATTTATGTCTAATATTTGTATTGCTACAAAAGTATATAAATTTGTAAAAGTTACCATTTAAATTTATATAATATATGACGTTAAATTATGTCATTTATCATTAGTTTCGTAATAAAATTTGTAAGAGAGTTTTTATTCTAAAAATAATAATAATTTGAGCTCTTGAAAATAATAGGTCATTTTGATTTATCAAGTGAGATTATTGTTTCAAATTAAACGACATAAAGAAACAAATATATATTGTTTAATTCAGTGGCTATCATTAAGGTCGTGGGTAAAAATTATTCATATATATATATATAGTTAAAACATTATTTCGGCCTCTATACTTTGAATTTTGTTCCATTTTAATTTTTGTACTTTCAAATGTCCAATTTTAGTTCATGTACTTTCAATAAAACTTAACATTGGCCCATGTTCTTAATTTATTTTTAAAAAATACCCTCTAATAGCTTTCCATCTATAAATTTTAGAAATATGTTTACATTGAGTGTTTTCTTGTATTAAAATTATTATTATTATTTAACTAATTTTGATAAAAAAAAAAATAACTTTAAACTTATTATATAGACCATTTTAAGTTTTATTGAAATTACATGAATTAAAATTAGACATTTAAAAATATAATGACTAAAATAGAACAAAATCCAAAATATGTTAACCTTTTTTTTCCTTTTTGGAATTATCTAAAAAAGAGAAAACTGTGTAGTCGTAGGCAGTCGGGCCTTCAACAGAAGCCACGTGTCCCACCAAGAACTTCACGTACTTTTTTCCTTTTTTCTTTATTCTTTTTTTTTTTTTTTTTTTTATTTTTTTGAGAAATTTTTATATTCGAGCTTGGCCCCAATGTCGTTTCATTTCTCATTTGCGCCCCCTTTCTTTGAAACCCCCCCATTTATAAATCGAGCTATTAGTTTCTTTTTGTGTTCTTTTTCTTTTTCACAACAAATTATCAACTTTTTCTTTTTGAGAACTCAAAAAAAAAAAAAAAAAAAAGAACTTTTCTTTTTCCAATTTTACAAAAACAATTGATAATTCAATGTAGTCGATCGACATAAATCTAAAATGTCCTTAAAAAGACTATTAACCTTTTTTAAAAAAAAGAAGAAAAAGTGGAATAAAGCTCGTTTGCTGAGAGAAGAAAATTTTAAATTTAATTCCATTGTCCTTCATTTTTTTTTTGAAACACATTGTCCTCCGTTATAAACACATATTCTATTTACTTATTTGATGAGAAAAATGTGCACGTGAATAAGCATTCGAAACAACATATAACAATTTCAAATGTTTAGGGCTTATTTGGTAGGCAAACTGAAAACAAAATCTTGAAAACAATGGATTCAATGAAAACATAATTGTATTTCATGTTTTCATATATGTGTTTGATAGTAAATTTAGAAATTGGATTCCAATTTAAACAATTGTTCAAAATGTGTTCTATAATATATTTATAGACCATGAAACTAGTTGTAGTTGTAAAACTAAATATTAGGTTGAATATAAATCAGTATTAATTAATTTATGAACAAGTTTTTTTGTTATAAATTTTGTATAATTGCTTTTTACAATATCATATAATTTATAATATATTATATTATATTTTTTTAATTTAATAAAAATAAATTGAGTTTATAACATGAAATACTATATTTATTAAAAAAATTATCTTTTTTAATATAATTTTGCATTTTAAAATTTCAAATTCAAAATTTGGATACAATGAAAACATAAAAATGTTGTTTTCTGAATTTTCACTATTTGGATCACATAATTCGGAAACAATTTTCAAACACATATCTGCCAAACGCATATTCACTGAATTCAGTGAATCCGAAAACATAAAACAAAATCCAAATTGCCTACCAAACAGGCCCTAATATCAAAATAGATTCAATTTGTTTAAAGAGAAAAAACTTCAATTGTCGTTAAATGAGTAAAAAAAAAAATCAACAGCATATATGAAAGTAATTTTTTTTTATACAATGTTTAGAGACTAGACACAATATTTGAAATTTGGATGACTAAAATCATGTTTGATAACTATTTGGATATTGTATGATAATCATTTAATTTTTTGTTTTTTATTTTTGAAAATTAAATCTATAAATACTACTCTCCTATAGGTTTCTTTGCCTTGTTATCTACTTTTTTTACCTATGTTTTTAAAAATCAAACCAAGTTTTGAAAACTAAAAAGAAATAGTTTTCAAAAATTTGTTTTTGTTTTTAGAATTTGGGTAAGAATTCTAATGTTTTCTTAAAAAAGATAAAACTCATTACAGAGAAATGATAAGAAAACAAACATAATTTTCAAAAACCAAATGGTTATCAAACGGGACCTTGGTTTTTAGTTTTTGGTTTTTGAACATTAAGTTTATAGATTTATTTATTTTGTTATCTACTTTCTACAAAAGTTTTCAAAATTCAACCTAGGTTTTGAAAACTAAAAAAATGACAATCATTGCAAAGAAATTGTGAGAAAATAAGTCCGATTTTCAAAATTTAAAAATCAAATAATTATCAAATGGACCTAATCATTTTGATGACAAAGATAAATGATAGCTCGAAATGAAGTGCAATAAATTACACTAAAATAGCAATAATTTATCTTTGATGACAAAGATAAATGATACAAATATCAATTAATGAAAAATAAATTACACTAAAATAGCAATAATTAATAGAAGGATGGTATGTAGTACTTTAATTAATAGATGGATAATAGGCTTTGGGCAATAAGGTAGGGCTTTGCTTCTTCCAAGTTAATTAGTAGCACCTACAAGAGCCATGGCCATACTTTCTTCAACCTTTCATATAAAAAGTTGAGATCCAAGAAAAATGACATTACCATATATTATAGCATGTGAATATTAGATTCCTCTAGGTTCTGTCTTTGGTACTTTCCTGCCATAACCATGTCTTATTCTAAGAGATAGATAACTATTACTAGGGCCTTTTTCCTTCAATTAAGTACTTCTTTTTAAAAAAGGAAAAAGGAAACGCTCTTGATTGAGAGAAGAAACTATTGGGAGTGTATTCGCCTGTTTGATTTATGAAAACTACTATTTGGTACACATATTTTGAAAGTTTGAGTATGCGTAGTTTAGAGATTATTAATGCGTAGCGTGCAAAAAAAAATTGAGATTTTAATTTTCTAGAGTAGTTAAGTTGACCGTATTTGGTTTATGGGATTCGCAAATTGACATTTTAAAATAAATAAACCTAGACAGAACTTGGTTTTTTAATCTCAAATCTCTACTTGTAAAAATGCAAATCATCCATGGACGATCTACATTTTAGACTAATAATTTTAGATTTAATGAAAGAGACAAAAAAAAATAGCATAGTAATTTGTTTCTTTAGATTCGAATCTAAGACTTATAAAGAAAAAAAATATATATAGATCACATATACACTCTATTTCTTCATATAAACATTTTAATCCTATCAAGTACATCTTAAATTTAAATATTTTTTTGTTGTATTTTTAACGTTATAAATATTGTTTTTCCTTATACTTAGAATTATTTTTTTGGCCATTATAACATGCTTTAACCAATTTAGTTATATTGATATTCGTTTTGTGACATCAAGAAAAAAAATTAACATAAAATAAAATAAAATGCTTTTTTTTTCACTTTCACCCACATAGGGTAAAAGTGTCAATGTCTTGGCTTTGATAGATTCTTTACCCTTTTCCTCCCATTCCTTGTTCAACTCTTCCCACAGTCCTCTACTGTTTGTTTACTTGGAATGCTCAAACTGTACGGACGAACATTTTATTATTCGACCCAATTTTATTTTAATTTTCCCCATTTGGAAAACAAATATATATATATATATATATATCTACAGAGTCGCCTCGCGCCGGCCGGCCAGGCAAGTTTCCGGCGACCACTGCAGACATAGTGGCACAGCACAATCAACAGTAGACTTGACAAGATGTTGGTTTGGTCTATGTTCTCTTCTTGTTCAGTCAAGTTGTGTATAATAATTTATTTGATCGGGTTTTAAATCCATCAATGGGCCTACGTATACGCACAGTTGCTTGATTCTACAACGATGGATTATCAAAAACTCATAAACCATATGATTTTAATATGCGTGTAAACAGTAAAAAAAATTTGAAATATTATACTAATTTTTAAAATATTATAAAAATAAATAAAAAAAAAGTCCGAGCATAGCCCAAAACACTAGTTTACCATCCAACAGATCAATGGTTCAATTTTCAAGCCCCACAATTGTTGAACGATATATATATATACAGTTTATAAAAATGATATATTTAAGACTATTTAACAAGTTTAATACTTGAACTTTAAAAATCATCTAATAAACTTTCAATTTTGTGTCTAATGAATTTATGAACTTTAAAAATATTTTATAAATTTTTTAATTTTTAATTTTGTGTTTAATAGATCTACTAAATTAAAAAAAAAAATAATGAAGGACGTACTAGACACAACACTAGAAGGTAATTCATGGACTAAGACTTATAATTTAACGTATATTTAACTTAATTTAGTTTATAACTTTGTTTTGAGCATGATTCCTCAAAATTAATTCTATCTTAAAAAAAAAAATCCTAAATGTATATGTAAATATAATATATATACATATTTGTCAAGTAATGGTTGCCTCATATTTTGACTTTTTTTTTACCCACTTGAACCTAGCTCAGCAACACACATTTCTACTATATATTTATATTATAAAATTGTTTCAAAAGTTTATTAATTTTATTGTAGGTG
Organism: Trichosanthes truncata; assembly: GCA_033996785.1. Lineage (NCBI taxonomy): Eukaryota > Viridiplantae > Streptophyta > Magnoliopsida > Cucurbitales > Cucurbitaceae > Trichosanthes > Trichosanthes truncata. The sequence goes on from JAWPNB010000010.1 coordinate 4,020,410, forward strand.
GAATTATCAACTGGGCTCATTAGGTTCAAATAGAACCTCGATCAAGGCCCAAGGGTCGACTCCTAAAGAGATCAACCAAGGCCCATGAGACCGAGGGAGGTCGAGTGAGGTTGACCCTATGGGAGTCGGCTGGGCCGAAGTCGATAGGGTTGGTTAGGCAAAGAGCTAAGACGTTGAGTCCTACATAAGAAACGGTTCAACAGAGTAACATTATAATTTTATAACCGTTTCTCATAGTTAAAGTATCCTGAAAATTCCAGCGAAATTATAGCACTCAATTATGATTACGATTTTTAAATCACCCTATAAGTATGACAAGTTAGTGATACAGAAATGTACATCCAAAACACTTACATATTGTTCTCTAAGCTCATTACCAACTTGATTACTGACTTGAACATCAGAGTGTAAGTGATTTAGTACTATACCGTCGTCTCTTTTGTCTTGCAAGCACATTCCTAATTCTCGATAATACAAATTCAACATTGATATGCGGATATAAAATTCGGTATCAACAAATTTTAAACCCACTTCTATACAATCGGGTTATCATCCCTTTATTTTTGCTCTCCCCTAAAAACAACAAAATTGATAGTAATAATAATAATTGGCGAAGATATTGGTTTAAAAATGAGGTGTTTTTTTTTTTTTTTTCAGAGGATTAAAAATGAAGTTAATCATTACAAAAGGTACAATAATTAAAGTTAGCCTTAAGAATGTGCATTGTTTTTTGTTTGCATCTTATCCCTTAATAAATAATATTATTTTTCCTATATTTAGTACATTAAGCATGTGAATTGAGAATAGAAAAAACACCCCACCACACAAGCTAGATCCATCTAAACAAAAAAGTTCAAGACCTAATTATATAGTTTAATTCTTAGGGAAAATACAAAGTGTAGAACCAAAACATCTAAATACGCAAAGGACAAAATATTCAATTACACATTGTCACTTGGGTTTAGAAATTTATGTTATTTAGGCCTCATTTGATGATCATTTGATTTTTGATTTTTAGTTTTTAAAAATTATACTTATTTTCTCACAATTTCTCTATAATGGCTATCATCTTCCCTACAATAATTTTCATAATTCTTAACGAAACATTTGAGTTCTTAGCCAAATTCCAAAAACAAAAACAAGTTCTTGAAAATTAATTTTTTTAGTTTTCAAAACTTAGCTTGGTTTTTGAAAACATATGTAAAAATTAGATAATAAAACAAGAAACCTCATAGGTGGAAGTAGTATTTATATGCTTAATTTTCAAAAATCAAACACTAAATGGTTATCAAACGAGACATTAATTTTGTATTTTGAATTTAATTTATTAGTGAGGTAGTAGAAACTTTGCATTGGAAAAAAAAATACCACTTATTTAATTTTAATGCTTGACTTGAACAAACTTAAGTTAAAATTGAATCAAAGTATAACAAAAATGCAAAAAAAAAAAATGCAAAAAAAAATGCAAAAAAAAAAAAAAGAAAAAGAAAAAGAAAAAAAGATTAAAAGTTTAAGTCAATATAAGGATAAAAGATTAAATCAAATGAATTGAAAACTTAAGGCTCATCGTTAAACCATAGAGGTGTAATTAAGCGGTGCGATTTGGATTGGTTTAAGAAAAATTTAAAATAATCATATATCTAAACAAGAAATAAAGTGAAAGAAGGGATTTTTTTTTTTCTTTTGGGTAGAAATAAAGAGTTAATCGATAATGAAAACAAAAGGCCAAAAAATCCTAAATTACTAGGATAGATGGAATTGGAGACTGCTGAATTTTTGATAATTTCTCCCGTCTATGTCATTCAACCACATTTGTTGCTATAATCCATAGTATAACACAACCAGGGTATTAAATTTTTGTCGACATGTCGACATTTCCATCGATATTTTCACATGTTTATGGGTTCGACATCGACATAAGGGAGAATTGACATTTCCACTATACCGTATAAAATTGATAAAATATTAAAAAAAAAGTAAAAAAATGTAACTTAATGTGAATATAATATTGTAACAAGTATTTTAACTCATTTAAAAAGTATAAAATGTTCATTTAGTAATTTAAATATTTTTTTTTGAATTTTTTGTTTTTAAAAATTTTTCAGAAATATCCATCGACATTGACATTTTATAAATATTTTCATCGAAATTTTCATAAAATTGAGACTTCGACATTTTCGTCGACATCGACATTTTAAACCTTGCACACAACATACCAACAAAAGACAATGTAGCCATACAACTAATAGAGAAGATGACACTACCGATACCAAAGATCATCTAGCTAACAAAAATACAATAGGCATGAATCGTGATAGGTCTACATCGAAGAAAACAACATAAGTGGAAAAGGGAGCCTAGATGGTAGAAGAAGCCAAGGCGCAAAACCGAATTCTTTGAAAATTGAATTGACAAACCGATCAACTAGCCACCAAAATTGATCAAAACTAACCTAAAATTAAAAAGATTCATCTAAACAGAATTAAGAGACTGTTTTTTTTTTTTTTTTTTTAAATTTTATAAATATCTAAAAACCTAAATCCTACTAACAAGTATAGTTCATATAACTGATCGACCCGACTTATTGAAAGTACAGGGACTAAAATTGGACATTTGGTCCGTGTACTTTCAAATGTCCAATTTTAGTTCATGTACTTTCAATAAAGCTTAAAATTGGTCGTTACCATTAGTTTATGGTTAATTTTTTTAAAAAAAAAAGTTAGTCTCCATTAGTTTTTCTTCTATAAATTTTGGAAGTATGTTCACATGATGTATTTTCTTGTATTAAAATTATTATTATTATTTAACCAATTTTGATAAAAATGAACTTCAAACTTGTCATAGGAACCAATTTTAAGCTTTATTGAAAGTACATGGATTAAAATTGGACATTTAAAAGTACAGGGACCAAAATAGAACAAAACTCAAATTACATGGACCAAAATGATATTTTAACCTTTTTTTTTTTTATAAAATATCATTTTGGTCCCTATACTTTGAGCTTTATTTCATTATTATCTTTGTACTTTCAAATGTCTAATTTTAGTCCATGTACTTTCAATAAAGCTTAAAATTGGTTCCTACTATTAGTTTATGGTTAATTTTTCTTTAAAAAAATTAGTTTCTATTAGCTTTTCCTCTATAAATTTTGAAAATATGTTCACGTTGTGTCTTTTTTTGTATTAAAATTATTATTATTATTTAACCAATTTTAATAAACATTAACTTCAAACTTGTCATATGGATAAATTTTAAACTTTATTGAAAATATAAGGACTAAAATTGAACATTTAAAAGTATAGGGATCAAAACAGAACAAATCCAAAGTACAGGAACTAAAATAATATTTTAACTTTTTTTTTTTTATAGGTTTGCATTGTATGGTCGTGGGTCAAGTTTTCTACAGCCTCTGTATATGTTATTTCCTTCTGTGCTCTTCTCATTTGATTGCAGAGATTTCGGTGAAAATGACTTTGACTACCCTCGCCATCACTCACACACAGAAGATTCCGGGGTCATTTTTGTTAATTTGTCTTAAATTATTAATTGTAAATTATTATAATGTTCATGGAAAATCTTTCCCAATTTATACACATTACATTTCCTTTTTGTAATTTATGAATGTGTTCTTTTCCTACAATGATATTGTCCTTTTATTCACTTCAGATCTTGTACATTGTACTACAAGTCTACAACTTGGGGTGTTTCTTTTTCCTCATAAAATATGCTCTAGCCTTTAAATTTTAGAAATAAAAAAGAAAAAATATATTTTTATCTTGTATTTAATCAAATATAATTATACGTAACTTAGTGATACCACCTATTACCATTTCGAAAGTCGATAATTCGATTTTTCACTTCACATTTGTTGAATTGAAAAAAATATATAATTTCATGAAAATACATTCAATGTTTTGTGACCATTGTAATTTTTTTAATATGAACTTAAGCTTAAACTTAAATAAAAGGTTAGATTACAACTCTATTGAAATTCATACATAATTTAGTGGGTTTTTTTTTATTTCTTTTAACATTGCTCAATTATTCAAATTAAACTTAATAACTTCTTTTATAGTAAAAAGATATAATTATTGTCTTTTTCAAAAAAAAATATTTATATATAATTATTGTGATGATTTTTTTTCTTTAATGATATAATTAATTTAAAGTATTAAGCCTTTCGACATGTGCCTATATATATAAAATCTCTCTACTGCAATTTTTATGCCGTCCACCTTGAGCAGAACCGCCATTAGAGAGCAAGAGAGAAAGCTTGAGAGAGAGAGAGAGAGAGAGAGAGAGAGAGAGTGATGGAGCTCGACGAACACGTCTTCTTAGAGCAGTTGATGGCTCTACGAAGAGAAGCAAATTGGGACGCCATTCCAACCGAAATCACCGATCTCTGCTCAAATGCTTGGGCATTCGATTACTGTTTCGATCAGAACACTGCCAATTTCCACCCAAATTCTTCATCGGAACCTCTCTCCGCTCAGAATCTCGACGAATTTTACCATCCTTTGGGAAACGATTTCTCAGTTCCACAAATGGCCGATTCCGCCTACGCCGCCATGGAAGTAGCCGCGCCTCTGCCATTTCAAGCAGAGCGTCCGAATGTGGAGCGAGAAGGAGAGAGAGAAGAAGAGGAAGAGGAATTAGGTTTTCTCGCAGATGAGATTCAGAATATGGAGGTGGTTCAAGTTCAATCGGCTTGCAAAACGGAGCCGAATCAGTCTCCAGAACTCCCCGTTTTCAACATCGGAACATGCTCTCTCGAACGAAAGAACAGACCGAAGAAATTGCAAGGCCAACCGTCGAAGAATCTCATGGCAGAGAGAAGGAGAAGGAAGCGCTTGAACGATCGCCTCTCAATGCTCAGATCCATCGTCCCTAAGATCAGCAAGGTAAAAATCAAACACCGCCTCTACGAATCTCAATTCCAGAAACGCTCGAAATTAATCTCTGAGACTTGAATCGAAAACGATTTCTGGTATTTGAACAGATGGACCGAACTGCGATTCTGGCAGATGCAATTGAGTACATGAAAGAATTGCTGGAGAAGATCGGGAATCTGCAAAGAGAAGTGGATCGATCAAATCAGACGACGACGAATTCATTCAACGACACAAAACCGAGCGAATTCGTAGTGAGGAATTCACCAAAAGTAATCGAACTTTTTTCTGGTTTTCTTTTTGCGAACAGGCACTCGATTATTGTTGTTGAGAAACTGATTTGGAAAATTGTTGGCGTACAGTTTGAGGTGGAAAGCAGAAACGGGAACACGAGGATCGAGATTTGCTGTGCGGCGAAACCAGGATTGCTGTTATCGACGGTGAATACGATCGAAGCATTGGGGCTTGAGATTCAACAGTGTGTAATTAGTTGCTTCAATGACTTCGCATTGCAAGCCACTTGTTCTGAGGTAATTGCTTCTTCTTCTTTTCTTCTTACTTTCACTTCTTTCTTTTTCCTCATCCTCCACTTTTTCTCTTTTGCTAAATGTACCTCATTTCTTGTTAATTTTCAGTTTAGTCCTTCATTTTTTCAGATTTTCAATTAGATCTTTTAAATTTTATTAAAAATTTGATGTTTCGTTGAATTGTTATTTTCTTAATATATTTGGACACACGAACCTGAACCTGCACTTGGAAAGAAATAAATTTTGTTGCAGGTATTTCAGAATTTATTCATAGGTAGATTGGATTTCATGTAACAAATAGAATTAGAATGTTATGTTTATTTGTTTGAATAAGTTAATAAACCAATAATTTAATGGTTAAATATTAATAAATTCTTTATAAAGGTTTAATGGACAATTTTTAATACATTAGAAGGTCAAGTAGAGAATTTTAAAATATTAAAGACTTAATTGAGAATTATCTAAAAAGGATAACGGACTATTTTGCATATTTTATTTTATCTTTTTTCCCACGCTACTGAAAAAAAAATGTTTTATACTATACTCTTTTTTTTAATTCTTTGTTGAAAAGAGAAAGGAGGGTTAATTAAGTCGTAGTAATATAAGAGTGGTTTGGAGGCAATTGTATCATATTTTTATAAACAGTTTTTAGATATAATGTTACAATTCTGTATTTTTTTTTTTTTAAAAAAGATGCAATTATGTAATATAATGTATAAGATATGGAAGTCAATTGAAAGCCAAATACAAACATGATTAACCCAACAGTAATTGACATGTATCTTTGACTAAGTGAAATATAGTTAAAGTAAAATTTTGAAGTAAAAGACAATTGGAATTTTCGTAAAAAAAATTAAAAGCTTTAAAACAACGGCTCTGAAGAAATTATTGAGAGACAGGAACTTTGAGGCTAGTACTATTTGCAGGTAAGGTGTACTTTCTCACCGACTGAGGACCAATGAAAGAAAATTAAAATACAAATTCATTTATAAAGTATTCAAATACTTTAATATTAAAATTTTTTTTTTATAAAAAGGAAACAAAAATCTACTTTTAAAATAAAGCGTAAGGGCAGGTTTGGATCTTTCGAGAACTTCAAAAAATAAAATAAAATAATCATCTAAAAAAATGCTACACTGAGTGAGAAATTTCTCTTTTTGTTATTCTAATGTCTTGTTTTCGGAACTGGTAATTGTTTTTTAAAACGTAATCTACAGATGTTTTGTATTTATTAGATACTAATAACAATGATTATATATTTATTTCTTCAAAAATATATTTAATTTGTGTAATAATTTTGACTTGAAAATAGGAACTGAAGCAGAGAACAGAACTGAAGCCTGAAGAATTGAAGGAAGCTTTATTCAGGAATGCAGGCTATGGAGGAAGCTGCTTGTAGATTTTTTTTTTTCCTGAAAAAAAAATTGTGGTAATGTTCTTAATTAGAAATTAGTAATCAAATCTCTGTAATTTAATGAGGTTTGCAATTTTCGCATCCCCAGCCTCTCTTTCTTAATTTTAATTCAAATGGGGGGATTAATTAAGTTTTTAATCTCCTGCCTATTTTTCATTTTTGGAGCTGATAATTTCCGAGTCAAATTTCAACGTAATAACATATAAAAATAATATGAGAAAAAAATATCCATTTTTGTTCTTTTAACCTTCAAATTTTAATTTCATTAAATTTAATAGTAAACTTAAACAATAGTGAACCGTAAAGTTAAATAGGAAATTAAATTAATATTATTCGTTAATTGATTGATTGTTTTTCTTTGAAAGATTTATGACTAACTATTAGTGCTCTTAATTAAACAAAACTACTTTCACTGCAAAGTGAGCATAGCTCAATGGTAATTGACATATATTTTCGATTAAAATGTTAGATGTTCGAATCTTTCTACCTCCAAAAAAAAAAAGATATAGATGCTTTTTACTTGAGTTTAGACATTTCAAGTACTTTTTAGTTTTATATTGGTTGAATTTTGTGTTATTTATTCGTTGATTCATGAACTATTTTCTATTGTGTTTTAAAAAGTATTAATTTCACTGCTTAACTAATTTGATGGAAGTTGATTTTTTTTTAGCTCCGAGATGAAGTTAAAGGTTTAAGATTAACTGAGTAAAATTACATTATTTAAAAAAAAAAAAAGAGGTACAAATGTTACAAATTCCCTTGCAAAAATTAGATTTAATTTTACAAATAATTAGTGTTAGAAATAATAATTTTATTTATGTTCATATTTCATCGAGGGACTGTATGGGACGCATAGTTGAGTTATGAAGTCTGTGGAGTTAATAAATATGTATTTGGGGTGCAAAGTTATTTAACCTCGAGTTATTATGTTAGGGTTTCTGGTGCAGATTTTTTAACATGAAGTTCTGAAGTCTTGAAGTTTAATTTTCTATTGGCTGTTTTTGGTTTCTTAACTTTTTGTTCAACCATTCAAGTAGACATATATTTGCCCAAAATTTTAACATTCAACTGAGATGTCAACTTAAAAATTTCACAAACATTTTACAATTTTTGCATGTAACATTTGTGCTTAAGGTAGACAAAATAGTTTTGTTTCATACCAACAACAAAATTACAATATGCTTTTATATCAGTGAAATATGTGAGTGAAATATGCATAAACAAAAATGAGTAAGCCAACAAGGGCCTACATACATGGTTCACAAAAAAAAATTTGAATGCCCAACAAATGGCCACATGTATGTTCCATACAATATCAAAAAAAAATTGATAAATATTTTAGCCACAAGTGGTGGTTACGTGAATAATTCTCCTCCTCTCTATATGTTTTTTTTCCTAATCAAACAATCTCAACAAACAGCAACAAATTTTGATTTGTTGAACCTCAAAAAAAGTGTTTTTCAAAAATGCATTTTATTTTAAACATTTTTTTTTTATAAAAAATAGTTTAAAATTAAAATACTCATATGTTTGATTATATTTTCTCAAAAGTGTTTTTTATACAAAGTTTGTTCGGTTTGCTTTATACTCAAAATGTTTTTAATAATGTCACATTACCATAAAAGATGACTTATTAAAACACTCTGACAAGCCGACCACAAGCAAAAGGGTCACAGGAATGCCGTTGGTTGTCGGATATGTCTGCGGTCGTCGAAGAAGTGAAGGTGAGAGAGGGAACGAAATGCGTGAGAGAATAGGGTTATTGTTCTCAGCTCCACTAAGTTGGTAAATTAAAATTATGATCAAATATGTTAACGGGCTAAACGTTGGGTTGGCTTAAAAACCCAACCCAACTCAACAGGCCAAACAACCCCTAAACGAATTTCTCGATTCCTTGCATATTTTCGAAGTTTTGAAGAATATAATCATTCTTTAAAAGGGGGAAAAACTCATAAAGGTTATAACTTGTAAGGGATCGCTTGTTCCATTTTGAGCTAAAAAGTTCCTTTCAATTGCATTATTGAAAAGATCAATTCCAACTTTCAGCATGAAAACAGTAAAGGCTTTGGTTTGCAAGTTTGAAAGGATTATTAAGCTTGTGTTTATTAAACCTGAAGTTGTTAAACTTAGGGTTGTCAAGTCTGGATGGTACAAAAAATAAGTTTGTTAAGTTGTTAAACCAGTATTTGAATTGTATTAGGTATGGATATGTTAAATCTGTGTTTGAATTCTAATTTGTTAAACACGAAACTATTAAAAATATATTTGGTTCTTGAAATTTAAAATTTGTAATAAATAATATATAATTTATATAATAATTATTTAATTAAAGTAATAAAAACTATATATTAAATTATAATTAAAGTATAACTTTTATTATGAAATTAGAGAGTATTATAATAATAATAAATAAAATATTTTCAATACATTTGTCCACTTAATTTTCTTTCAATAATTATTTTATAGAATAAATATTTGATTGTTCGTGAAAATATTTTTGGACTATCTACCAGAGTGTGAACAAATATAAACAAATTCTTTTAATGAAAATATATCCAACGTAAAATTAACCATAAAGAAAATGTTATCAATTGTTTATTTAATTATTCATAGCTTGTTATGCTAAATGCTAATTAAATTTATTTACAACTTATTGTCAAAATTACTATTGAACTTAACTTTCTATATTTAACTAATACACAAGGTTATAAAGTTAGAATATTTTAAATAATATTATTTTAAAAACTATTAACTTCAAGATAAACTAACCAAAATAGTTTAATTAATTAATTTTACAAATATTATGTCTTTATTTGACTATGATAACATGATTTTTACATTTTCACAAGAAAAGGAGTTTGGAAAATCTGTCGATTTAGAGAAATTGACATTTTAAAAAAAAATGGAAATAGACATATTAAATCTAGGTTTATATAACGTGCGTGGTTTGGAATTTATAATAAAATAATTTTTATTATAATTTACATAGTAGTAAAAAAATTTGAAATATAATAATAATTTTCTCATAAATTAATTAGTAACTATTACTTTATAGATGAGTAACTTTTTTTTATACTATTGTTAATGTGAACACTTTTTGAATAATTACTTTGTAAAACAAATATTTAATAAGTTTTGTAATTATTTTTTTCTAATATTTGTCAATGTGGTAACAAAATACAGAGAAAATCTTCCTTATAAATTTATAGTTATAATTGCTCTAAAACTTGAAGTTTATAACAAAGCCGACATATCGATTTATGAATTAATTGCTACTATTTGAAATTTTAACTAAATTTATTTACTTATTTATTATAAAATTATCATTAATTAACTATTTTTATTTAACTAATATATTTTATTAAAAAATTAATGCATCTTAGAAGAGTGACTAAAGAAAAAATATGTATTGTAGCACACTTCATGAGTATGAATAAAGTCCGTAGCAATTTGCAAATCTGGGCTAGAATAATACGTACTATAGCAAACCTGGAGGTAGAATAGTATGTACTGTAGCAAACTTGGGTTTACAAAACTGTCAACCAAACATGAGTTTGGCTAAGTTAACTCATACTCCCCACTTCCAAAAAAGGGAACCAAACACCTCTTAAGGGCCGTTTAGGGCCCTAATTTTCGTGGGTTAGCTCAATCCATGTTTGGGACGCATGTTAAAATAACATGAGGTAGGATTTTTTTTAGTCTCCCATTTTGCTACAAATCCCACTATAGATAATCAATGGTTATCTATGATTTGGTTTAGTCTTTCCCACTTCCTAAATGCTCTCCCTCATTGTTTCGTCTTCTCCCGTTTCGTTCCACGGTTTCATCTTCTCCTTTTTCGTTCCACGGTTTCGTCTTCAAGGAAAGAAAACGACTAACACAGCGAGCGAGAGCTCCAAATTCCTTACCAACTTCCATTGTTTTTCCTCTTACTTTTTCGCCTAGATCATCACTATAATTCTCGATGTTGTTTCTTCATTGGCACAATCGGTTTGTTGTTTGTTGAAATTTTTCACTCGCTAGTCTTTATCGAGGATATATATCGTTTGGATTCCAAGACGATTTGTTTTGATTTCGTCCATAAATTGTAACCCTAAACCAAGATCCCCTTTCTTTCGTCCATAAAATCGCCTGAAACCCTAACTCTAAAAAAGATCGTAACCCTAAAACGAGCTCCCATCAGTTTATTTCCGTCCATTTCCTTCGAACAATCTCTAGATCTAGAGTTTTTTAGGTTTTTAGATCTGTGTTTTTTACCATATTTGAAACCCTTTCGACTCCCACTTTCCTCTCCCACATCCACGATCGGTACCCAATTAATAATGTAGGGTTAGTTATACCATTTTTATTTTTATTAAGTAAAATGTTTTATTAAATTAATTAATTATTAAAAAGTTTTTTTCTTTTTTTTTTTTGGCCAAATTGAGCGTATGTACCCTTGACCAACACTAAATGTGGTTGAACTAAAAAAAAGAGTTTTTTTTTTAATATAATCTCAATAAAAGCAAGAAATAATTAACTTACAACACTGTTGCCAACAATTGGTTATTTAAAAAGTAAAACGAACAATTTCTTTGAAAAAAAATTCATCGAAATATATTTCTAAGTAATTCAATGGATTTTTTTTTTCGGAGTAAGGATGTTCTTTTATTGTCAATTTAGAGATTTTTTGAAATTAAAAAAAAAAAAAAAAGAAACGAAAGGAAAAAAACACCTCAGGCGGTGAAAAAAGTGATTGAAAATAATTTAGTTAAAAGAGACAAAAAGAAAGAGGAAAAAGAAAAATAAATAATAATAATAATAATAATAATAATAAAAAGCCAGACTTGATAATCACAACAAAATTAAGCTTATCTAAAATTAAAGTGAGAATTAGGATTCGACGTGAATTTCAAGCTCAGCCATAGGGGTTTTTTACTTTTCAATTATGTGATTACATAATTTGTCGGACAAAGAAACAGTAATGGAATCTAATAATTGATATTTAACCTAATATAATTTTGATTTAGTATTTGATAGTTAAATTTTCACTATTTAGGGAGAAAATGTCAACTTATATTTCACCTTTTTCAAACAATATCTTCGACAAATTTCTACAAGTACCATTTCATTATCATAATTATCCCCTAGATCTTAATATTTTCATATCTATCCTTTTTTAAAAAATATTAATTCAAACCCATTAAAAAATATATATTAACTCAAACAATTACAATTTTCAGTGCTTTGATAATACCACATTGTCGAAATTTTGAAACAAAATGTGAGGAAACTAATATTCTAGGGTAATATTCATCTTTAAAAGAACATCATCTTAAATAATATAATAAATTTGGCATAAAATACGTTTGGGCCTTGAGTTGATGTTAGTGGGCTTTGGAAAGCCCATTACTGAAATGAGCTCATCCACGCAGAAGGCCCAAACTCTAAATCAATTTTTCAACCATCAGTTGGTCTGGCTGTACAAGGCGACTGAACCATGGTCAAACCTCTGACCTGTAGGCTATATGAATATGAACACAAAATTTTCTAAATTAAACTAATAATTTTTTTTTATTAATTATTCTTTAATATTATTGGCTCCACATTACTTTTTTAATAAAATAGTAATTAATTGACCACATCAATGAACTCCTCAATATCGACAGCTTCTAACTTTAGAGGTCATTCCTCCATTCAAAAAAAGAGAGTTTGCAAGTGTAGAGGTCATTAAGTGAAGCTGAAGATCGGCAAATAATCCTCCGATAATTGTTGTTTTTGTTTGAAGAGGCCAATAAATAGTCAAAGTGTTCGAAACATTCATGTTTTAGAGCATGTTTGGGAGTAATTTTGAAATAATTAAAGTCAATTTTGTCGTATTCAAAATCACTTCAAAACATGTATTTAATTATTCAAAATAATTTTCATGGAATGAAAATTGCATTTAAAAGTGTAAAGTCAAAACATGAGTGATTTTGAATGATTGCATGTTTCAGAATAATTTTAAACATGACAAAAGTGATTTTGACTATTTTAAAATCACTTCAAAACATGTTATAAGTCCAGTTAATTGATTTTCCAATTACATAAATTATCATTTTTGTTGTTGTAATTTGTAAACGACGGTGGCTTTTTCTTTATTTAATCTAAAAAAAATTCAATTTCGAAAAAGTTTTCGCATACAAGCCATATGTGCTCGCATTATTACGTATGATGATATATGTTGATAAATAAAGGAGGGAGCTATAGAAACAACATAATAAAATACTGTTTTATATTTATTGTAATAAACTTTGTTTTTTCCATATTAACAAAAAAGTCATGTAGTCAAACACAAGCATTCGAGAGAAGATTTTTTTCTTCTTCTTTTAACCATAGTTAAAATGACACCCTCAAACTTACCCTAAAAGTAAATTTTATTCTAAATTTTTTATAGATTTAATTACAAATTTAGTCTCTACACTTTTAGATTTATATCTATTTAATTCTTGAACTTAAAAAAGTATTGAATAGATTTTTAAACTTTTAATTTTGTGTCTAATAAGTTCTTGATATGTTCAATGTTTTTTAAAATTTACAGACGTTACTAGACACAAAATTGAAAATTTAGGGTTCTATTAAACATAAAATTTAATTTTATATCTAATAGATCGATTAGAGCATGTTTGGTAGACAATCTGAATTTTGTTTTATATTTTTGGATTCACTGAGTTTAGTGAATATGTGTTTGACATATGTATTTTTGAAAATTGTTTTCAGATTCTGTAATCTAAATAGTGGAAATTCTGAAAACAACAATTTTATGTTTTCCTTGTATCTAGATTTTGAATTTGAAATTTTAAAATGCATAATTATATTTTAAAAGTTTAAAAACACTTTAAAAAATATAATACTTCATGTTATAAACTCAATTTATTTTTGTTAAATTAAAACATGTATAATATAATATATTATAAATTATATGATATTGTAAAATAATAATTATACAAAAATTATAACAAAAAATATGTTCATAAATTAATTAATAACATTTTATATACAGCTTAATATTTAGTTTTGCAACTACAACTAGTTTCATGGTCTATAGACTATAAATATGTTATAAAACACATTTTGAACAGTTGTTTAAATTGGAATCCAATGTTTAAATCTGCTACCAAACACATATCTAAAAACATAAAATACAACTCCGTTTTCATTGAATCTTTTATTTTTAAAATTCTGTTTTCAAATTGCCTACCAAACAGGCTCTTAATTTTTAAAATTTTCAAATATGTCAAAAATCTATTAGACACAAAATTGACAGTTCAAAAATTTATAAGGCATTTTTTAAAGTTCATAGACTTTGATATTTACATTTTTTTAAATCAATCTACATATATCTCAACTAATTTCTTAAAACATCGATTCAACCTACAACATTTGGTTTATAATAAACTCTTAGAGCTTGTTTGGAGCACTGCATGGATTATAATAGTATGTGGTGTTAAATAACATTGTATCTCAAACACAAATTATTATAACTTAGACTAAACAACTCTACATCCTAAATATAGATTATATAACTCCACATATTATTGTGATAACCCACTTATCGCTTCAAATAACCCTTTAAAAGTTTGATATCTTAAATAGATGGGTATTGTGGAATTTGAACCCTTACTTTATACCCTTAAATTAGCTATTACAACTCTCCCTAGGTGAATATCTTTAAAAAAAAAAAAAAAAAGAAGTGAAGGCATAAGGCATCTTGTTAAAGAAAAATGATATGATTAGGATGGTAGAAAAAGTAAAAGAACAAAATGTGGAACAGACATTTCCAAAGGACACATTAATTTTTTTTGGGATTTGAGAAAGAGAGTAGAAGATGGCTTTTATTTTACTAAACACCCGTGAAAGAACATAATGATTATAAAAGAATCGCCCAAAAGAAAAATAAAACAAAAGAAGAAGGTTTGAATTTTGATTGCTTTGAAACAAAAATGTAAGAATAAATAGGAAAAGCTTGGTACTTGAAAGAGTGGTTTGAGAAAGAAGAGTATAATGATGATGATCATTTATCATCATCTTCCAGCCTGCAACGATTTTGTTCAGAGATTGTCGTCGACCATTGCCCCATTCTCATTTCATTTTTTTTTCAAACCCCATCTTTTTCATTACAAAAGTTGGTCAATTCAATTTCATATCATATATGAACTCTTGTTTCATGAAATTTATAAATAAATGATTTTGTTGTTTGTTTTATAAAGTTAATTTATTGATTCCATTTATGTGCTTTAACTTTAAGCTTGGGTATTTATAATTTTAAATATTTTCATTAGTTTTCCTAATTTACAAAGTTTTTTTTTTAGAAAATAATTTTCAAAGTTATTATTTGGTGTATAAAAGTTTTAACTTGGCCAGTATAATTTAGCTGAATTTTACTAACTATATTTAAATCGCTTTTTACCCATTTAAAAATACATCATTTTTGCCAACTTGAGTATAGTGTTCAATTCATTAAAGTATATACTCTCGATCAAGAGATCAAAAGTTCAAACTCCCTGTTGTTGACATATAGGCTAAAATACATTTTTGGTCTCTCAATTTTGCGTTTGATTCTTGAGTTTTCAAACTCAACGAATTTACCCCCGAGATTTGCATTTGGTAGCACTCATGGTCCCTCCGTCAACTTTTCTGTTAATTTCTAACGAAAAGCTCACGTGCACCCACGATGATTAGATCCAACCTCGATTTTCGACGGGGAGAGTGAAGAACGACAGCTGGTGCCGGGGGAGAGGAGGTGGTGGTGGCAGCCATGAGAGGGAGAAGGTTTAGAGGGAGAGAGAAAGAAGAAGAAGAATAGAAAGAAGAGAAACCATAGCGGGTGAATGACGACAACGACGACCAACAGTAGCAATGAGTTGAAGAAGAAAAAGGAGGAGGAGGAAGGAAGAAGAAGGGAGAAGGAAAAAATAAAAAATAAAATAACATTTTAATTAAAAAAATGGAAATAATAAAAGAATATGTTTTAATAAAAAATAGGTGTCACGTCACCTTTCTGTTTGTTACTAACGAAAAATTGGATGGAATGACCAATAGTGTAACTAAATGCAAAACTAAAAGTAAATTTGTTGAGTTTGAAAACTCACGGACAAAAGAGAACCAAAAGCAAAATTGAACGACCAAAAAGATATTTTGCCAAAAAATATATCATTTTTAACCACCATGATTGGCCTAATAGGCAATAAGAGTCAAAGTAAATAGCAAAGGACCAAAAGAGAGTGAGTTTAATTCGCAGTAGCTACCTACCTATAATTTCATATACTACAAATTACCTTAACAATTAGATATCATAAGGTCATATAGTTGTCTTGTGAGAATAATGGAGATGCGAAAGTGCTTAGAGAAATTTTTTTTTAAAATCCACTATTTTTCTTTCCATTTTTTAGGAAATTTTTTTCTTTCTTAACTTTGATCTCTAATATAGTCCACCAAATAAAAATAGGTTAAACGAAAAGTTTAGTTCTTGAATCATGCTTATGCCTTATAGGCTCCCGAACCTTAAAAATATCTAATAAAACTTTGAACTTTCAATTTTGTGTATAATAGGTCCTTGACATATTCACCATTATATATAAAATTGAATTATGTGTCTAATAGGACATTAAACTTTCAATTTTATGTCCAATAGGCTCATGAATTCTAAAAATGTTAAATAGGTCAATAATCAATAACTTATTAGACACAAAATTGAAAGCTTAGAGTGTGTTTGATTGATGATCTGAAAACAATGGATTCAATGAAAATTAGAGTTGTATTTCATGTTTCAATATTTTTGGATCTGTGTTTGGTATACCATGGATTCATTTTTTCAATATTTTCGTAACAGATTTAGAAATTAGATCTCAATATAACAATGGTTCAAAATGTGTTTGATAATATATTTAGGGCATATTATCAGGGCATGTAGAGAGTGATTTGGTCTAAATCACATCTAAAATGTTTCTTTTTAATTATCAACTAAATATTAGAATCAGAAATGCATTGTACAGTGAGAGATCAGAAATTCAGAGTCTCTCTTCACATTCCGACCTTAATCATACATCTTCTACAGCAGCGCGATCGAGTACGAAAACGCGCCGAGATTTCAGATTCTGCTTCTTCAACTTTTCGTCGCACAGAACAATTAATTAAAAGCTTCGAAGAAGAAGAAGAAGATCAACACACAAAACAAATACAAAGCGATCCGGTAAGATTCCGATTCCAACTCCAATTGGAAATCCGATTCCTTAGGGCTTGTATTGTTCAGGCAGCTTTGCGTGGATTCGCTTCTGATCCGATCCGATGATGATGGGGCGAACGGTTGCGATGATGCTAGCTTCCGGAATCGGATCGATCAGAAGCAAAAATGATTTCAGAGAGGAATGGAAGGTGTTGCGTGCATGCGCACCAAGTGTTTGTCGTTTGGTCTGAGAGGATTTTGGTGGAAAGGAAGGCGAAATCAGCGGAGAAGGTGATGGATGGGATGGCTGGCAGTGGCAGTGGCAGTGGCAGAGAGGAATAAGTTCTCTTTCTCTTCTGTTTGTCTTCAACCTTTTTTTGTTTTGGGAATGGTAATGGCGATGGCGATGCCTTTTAACTTTGTCTTCTTCTACTTCTAATCCTATAAACTACTGCACTGCAAAACAGTCAGTTTTGTTTTGGTGCAATGTAATTCAATGCCATGCACAGTTTTTTTTTTTTTTGCTTTCTTCTTTCTCTGTAAAGTTTACTCTCTTTTTGTGTTTTTGTGTCTCCATATGCCATTTTCCTTTCCCTATCTTATCCACTTTTAAATTTCCATGCGCACTCTTTTACAATCATTTTATTTATTTATTTAAAATTGTGTTTAAAATCTAAGCCAAATTTTGCAAAATCAACGGTAGTTTTAGAGAATTTTAGGTCCCGTTTGGTTTGTGATCCGAAAATATTTTTTGAAAACAAAGAATTCAGCCGAAAACAAAAATAGAATTCTTATTTTCTTTATATTTGAAAACACGTTTGGTTCGAATTTAAAAACTTTAAATTTGAATTCCAAATTTGAAAACTGAGTTTGGTTGAAATTTGAAAATATAGGAAAAGATTAATATGTGTTTCATAGAATCAATTCTTTAAGAAAAAACTAATATAATTATTTCTTACTATAGAGAATTTGAACTTATTGTTGCCGAAAAGAAAAAAGGAAGATTGTGGAGATAGCAAAGATAGTAGAAGCAGATTTGGTTTTAAAAAATTTTGGTTTCTTGAAATACAAGCGGTAAAATTTATAAAATGAATAAAACTTTTCCAACCAGAAAAAGGAAAAGAAATTCTTTCCAGTAAGAGAGAAAAAAAAAACAATTTATCGGAAATTATTAATGTTTATACAACGTTGTGCTAGTTAAATCAATAGTATAATCATCTATAAATATTTTTAATAACTTTGGTTTGTTGATCTTTATTTTTTGTGGTTTTTGTAATAAAAAGTTATTCATAAAAATTTAATGATAGACCAACTTTCTAGATAGAGGTATGCTTATGAGTTTTGAAGAAAAAATATAAATTGTAATATTCAATTTTGTTGTTTTGATGAAGACCGGTTTTTTAGGAGTGTATCTGTTGTTTTCATATTTTTTAAAAACAAATAAAACAACAATTTGTTGTTTCCGAAAATAGGCTATTTTCAAAGTTGTTTTTGAAAACCATTTTTGAAAATAATTGTACCAAACACATTTTCATCATTTTTCTTGTATTTTTTGTTTTCAAAAACATAAAAATGAAAACGGATCACGAACCAAACGGGGCCTTAAGTTTTGCTAGAAAAGTTAGAGTATACCAAAGAAGGTGTGAGGAAGCGAAAAAACTGTGAAATTTATGTCTATTTGATCTCTAAACTTTTAAAATTATAAATTTAGTCTTTAAACTTTAATTTTTTTTTTAAATTCAAAAATTTACTAGATACAAAATTGAAATTTTATGGTTCCATTAAACATAAAATTCAAATTTATATCTAATAGATCAATTAATTTTTAAAAATTTTGAATTTGTCAGAGGCCTATTAAGCATAAAATTGAAAGTTCATGAATCTATTAGATACTTTTAAAAGCTCATGAATCAAATAGACACAAATAAAAAAATTTCATATTACTGTATAAATTTTACTGAAGTTGGTTGCCTATGCATATTGGTCTATGTTTGTCATGTTTTTTAAAGTGCTTATTGATGATGGAAATGGCATTTTAAAAAAAATAGAAAGATTAGCGGTGTATGGTTATATTGGTCTATGTTTGTCATGTTTTTTAAAGTGCATGGTTATATTGGTCTATGTTTGTCATGTTTTTTAAAGTGCTTATTGATGATGGAAATGACATTTTAAAAAATTAGAAAAATTAGCGGTGTATGGTTAAATTTTTCAAGAGTAGTAAAAAGTGCTTTTGACCGATTATTAGCGTTTTTTTTTTTAATTTTCAATAATCATTAGTTTGAAAATTTTTAAACACAAATTTAAAAAAAAAACACTTATAAGTGTTTCCAGAGAAAATAATTAACTAATTTTCTTTAGAAAAAAACAAAGAAGTATCTATAGAATAAATATTTCACTTAAAAAAAGTTTTTATTATTATTATTTTTTTCAAAAGGCATGCCAATGCACATTTAATCATGTTGTGCCAACATAAGAATCAAACCCAATATTAATTTTGTGTATCATAAATGTTCCATGGAACTATGCAATATTTGTAACAAAGTCTGTGGTAAAGGATAAAAAAGAATCAATATCCTATAAAAAGATGTTATACTTATAGATATGTTTGATAGGCAACAAGAGATTGATGAAATTAATAATATAATCAATAGGAAGATACATATTAAGTGGGTCATATATACTTTAAAAGGAAGTCTATGAGCCTATATATTAGATTGCTAAAAATGTCTGGTAAATAGATTTAATATAACTGAAGCTTATT
Organism: Trichosanthes truncata; assembly: GCA_033996785.1. NCBI lineage: Eukaryota > Viridiplantae > Streptophyta > Magnoliopsida > Cucurbitales > Cucurbitaceae > Trichosanthes > Trichosanthes truncata. The sequence continues at coordinate 4,040,184 of JAWPNB010000010.1, forward strand.
TGTCACTCATAGTTTGAGAATATGGAGGCATAATTTGTTTGGAAAAGTGAGGTAGGCCATACAGTTCTTTTAGAAGCTACCTGAAATAGATCCATTATTGCACCCAAAAGAAAAGGGAAAACAGAAGAACTCAAAAAAAAAAAAAAAAAAAAAAAAGGAAGTGGCAATACTCATGGTTAAACCGACATGTCGGCAAGAGTATTGATAGTTCTGAATGAGAGTTCAGCTCGACATTTGAGCCCAGTTTCGATTATTTGTCTCAAGACGAGGCCCAGTTTCAATTATATATATTAGAATATTATTTTGATGCCTAAAGTTTTACCTTCATTTTTAAGTTGATATTTAAAATGAAATAATATTTATATATATATTTTTTCAAATTTGGTCTTTACTCTTTACTGTTAAAATTTGTGTTATATATTATAAAATGACATGATTTATTTTATTATAATCGATGTATTTCATTAATATTGAAGTTAAAATAATGACTGAAGCTAAAATCATGTTAAATAAGACCATCTGTTATATAAAAATGTTAAAATGTTAAATATTGTTCGACTTAAAAGAAATGAAACAAGGAGTTTCAAAAAAAAAATTGAAACATGGAGTTGCATTTTTTTTTGGACAAAATAATGGGGATTTAAAACTTCCACCATTAAATTTTTTTTTGTTGATGCACTAGTTTTATTTTTTATTGTTTAGAAAATGTCTTACATTATTATGTTTATTAGTTTTGCTATCTTGTTACTTGGAAGATTGAATATCATAAGTTTGATACTTGAGAAAATATGTTAGACGAGAATGAGATAGTTTAATATAGACAAGGCAAAATGTAGAATGAGAGTTTTATGAATATCACATGAAAATAATTTGCTTTTTACTTCATTTTTTCACATTAAAATGTCATATTCAAATTAAAAAAAAATAAAAAAAACTTATTTATTTGAAATATATAGTTTAAATTTGTTTAAAGGTGTCTCTAGTATTTTCTATTTATTTAAGAAAAAAAAATGTAAAAGAAGTGGCTCAGATTGTTTGAGTAGCTCTTATGCATGTTTGAAATAAATATATTTTTCTCTTTTCTCTTGTATATCTAACAATTATAAAAGTGATAGTCACATTGTGTCAGTCACATTGAATATTTTTTTTCCATTATTTCTTATTCACTTAAGAGAGAGGAAAAAGAAACCATAGAATCCCGAGTTGTTAGATTTATTGAACAAAGAACAAACACGAATACGATACGTATTCCTTCCCACAGGCAAAAAAAAAACAAACCCCTCATCCAAAATTCCTTTAAGCATCAAGAATTTGGTGTCCCTCTCTCTCCCATTGTAGTTTGTAGGAGGAGTTTGTAGCTTTCAACATCCAGATTCCGCACGTGGCCTTGCACGTGCTCCGACAAGGGGTCGTATTCCTTACAATAATTCAACTAATCAAACCATGTTTGGACTTCAAAATGGCTCACAATATGGTCCCATCCCATCCCCATTCAAACCCAAAAATGTCTTTCCATTGGAACTCAAAAGAAAATTTCAATTTGGTTTTGGGCTTCTCATATAATTTGGAAAATTGTGTGGAATGGGTTTTCTTTTTTAATAGTATTTAAATAATAATTTGTCAATATATGGATAAAATAAAACCAATTAGATTATCTTGAGGCACTGTTCCAAGAGAAGATATGAAATAATTTATAGGCCTAACTTGTTGTGTACTGATTGCCAAGGAGTTCAAATTTTAATGATGAAAATGAATATTTACACCAAAATTGTTATAAATGGGTGACAGGTAGAAATTTCTAAAAACATCATAAAAATAATTCAGAAGTAAATGGAATTATCAATAAATTTGGGGAGTAGTTAACTAAAATAGGTTATAAACTTATAGATACTAGCCAAATTGACCCATAAAAGAAATTAACTGGAATTGAAAATTATCGAACTATAAAGACCACTGTTCATTAGTGTCCCGAATCTCCTCCTCGTCAATTACCCTACAATATGGTAAATAAAAAAATTAAAATAACCCACTTAGTTTGAACTTTACTTCAACTCGCTCTCTATAGTTTTAAAATTTTAAATTATGTTCTTTATGTTTAGTGAAATATCATTAATCACTTCTATTTGTTAGAGTATATTTATGTTTTATTTTTAGCTTGTTATGTCTGTTCTGATTTTTTGTATTCCAGTCTTTATTATTGTTATTTCCTTAGAATTGTTTTTTTGCCAATGGCCACACTACCCGTGGCTTTATACTCCTCTATTTAATAAATTCTCCAGCCTCAATATCAGTGTTGGTTCATTCCAAATTTTCTTCTATTATTTTTGTCTCCATTGTACATTACATCATGTATACTATTGTTATAAGTTGTTACCATATGAAAAGTGAACATAGCTTATCGATAATTCACATGCACTCCTCTTGAAATTAGAGGTTCAAATCTCTATACCCACACTTTTGTTGTAATAACAAAAAATTGTTACCTGAATACACCACAAGTTTCTATTTATGTCGTAATTAGTTGATTTCAACTTAATCTATTAGGATTTAGGAAAAAAAACCAACCTCAATATAGTTCAATTAATTAAAGCAACCTCAAAAAGTTGTTACCTGAATACACCACAAGTTTCTATTTATGTCGTAATTAGTTGATTTCAACTTAATCTATTAGGATTTAGGAAAAAAAAAAACCAACCTAATCTATTAGGTTAGGGGTTCGAATCTTCACCTCCACATGTTAAACTAAAAAAAAAAAAAAGAGGAAAAATGGAGGATGGGTGTTCAAAACAAAACAATGTAGGAACTATTTGTGAGATCTTCAAATAAATCATAGGGACATCAACTTGAGCATAACTCAACTAATTAAGGCATATATTATCAATCAAGAGATTGGAAGTTCAAATCAATTATCTTATTCTCACGTGTTGTTGAACTAAAAGAACAGATAAATCATAGGGACTAAATTAAAAATAAAATTAAACTATGAGAAGCAAATTGAAATAAAACAAAAACTAGATTTAGGGGCTAAATTGAAAATTCAATGGAGGAAAAAGGAAATTGGAGAGGGATAAAAGTTAAAAAAATATATATATATATATACAAGTTTAGTTCTTGAAGTCTTTAAACTTTCAAAAGTGTCTAATAATCTCTAAAATTTCAATTTTGGATCTAATAGGCCATTGAACCTTTAATTTTGTGTTTAATAGGTTCCTGACAAATTTGAAATTGTTTAAAAATTAATTCATCTATTAGATATAAATTTAAGTTTTATGTCTAGTAGAATTCTAAAATTCTAATTTCGTGTCTAGTAAATTCATAAATTTTAAAAGAATTTAAAATTTTAAGGACTAAATTTATAATTTTGGAAGTCTATCGAACTTCAAAGTTTATGAGCTAGATTTGTAATTTAATAAAAAAAATTAAAAAAGGATAAAATAATATAAGAAAAAGCTGGAATTGGGCCGAAAATTGAGGGGAAGCCCGGAGGGGGATAATGATAAAAGGATTAAAAATGATGGGGCATGAATTGCAAAGTTTAGGCGTTTGAAAAGGGAAGCAAAGCGTGCAGAGACAGTCTCAGTGGCAGTTAATGATCCTCCATTAAATACCCTCACCCTGAACATTCCCCACTTTTCCCATCAGCGCGTGCTCCACACGTGCTCATACCCCCAACATTGTCATTCATTTTCATCCTTCCCTCCCTCGATTCCACTTTCCTTTTTTGTAGTTAATAGACATTTTCACTTTTTGTCTCTGTACCAAGGTGAAAATATCATTCATTTCCTTTTAACGTTGGTACTTTCAATAAAACTTAAAATTAATCTCTATGTTTAGTTTATTGATAATTTTAAAAAAAATAGTGTTTATTAGTCTTCATTCTATAAATTTTGAAAATATGTTGACATTGTGTTTTTTCTTGTATGAAAATTATTATTATTATTTAACTAATTTTGTTAAAAATTAACTTTAAATTAACGGTAGAGACTAATTTTAAGATTTATTAAAAGTACAAGGACGAAAGTTGAACATTTAAAAGTACATGGATTAAAATGTAATGAAATCTAAAGTACAAAGACAAAATAATATTTTAACTTTGAAATAACCATTTACTTCTTTAGGCTTGAAGTGCTGAATTGCCAACATGAGTATAGACCAACCGGTTAAAGTATTATAATATTGACATACATCTAATTGTTAGAAGTTGAAATCATTTTTATATATTGTTGAACTAAAAGAAAAAATGTTGAGCTAACATGCTAATATTTCACTCACTTTCTTTTCTTTTCTTTTTTTTCTTTTTAAGAGATTGTTATTAGAAGGTTTTATCTTTAGGGAAAAAAAAAGAGATAAAAGAAAAACCTAATTGTGAGTTTGAGATAACTTAAAGAAATATATATATATATATATATATATATATATATATATATATATATATATTTAAGTGAAATGCTTCTTCTTTTAAATACTTTTGAAATAAATATTAATTGAATGCTTTTGTTTAAAGCAAACTTGACCCATAAAATTTTTAAAAGTATTTTTTTAATTTGTTAAAAGTACTTTTATCCTTCAAAAAGTCATTTCAAACTCACCACAAATAAATTAGATTCTTTGTTTATTATTCTAAATAAAGTTTTGGTGTGGGTTGTGTGGGTATACATATATTATTTGTCATGAGAATTCATGGCCATTTTAGATAATAAACTGATTATTATCACATCATACGTCATTTTACATGTTTTAACTAGTTGATCCACTAGATGTGAAATCGAAAGCTTTCATAAATATTAAACACCAATCTTTATGTTTAGCCTGTTATATATAAGTTGAACATTTTTTTGGAGCTTTTCTTAAAACAAAATGCATTGATACGTGCATTAGAAATAATGTTATGGGATCCACATAAAATAGAAGGAGCGGAAATATAGATTGGATTGTTGTACAAATGTCAACTACTAATATAACGAGGTATTTGGGAAATTGGATTTAAAAAAAAAAAAAAAAAAAAGGTATTAGGGAAATTGTCGTGCAGTCGTTATTAAAAACTGTTGAAAGTATATTATTGTGTTTCTAAAAATAGGTCAATTGGTTAGTCACGAAATTAGAACTTATCAAACATTAATATTTATTTGGTTAAATAACAGGTTTAGACTATTGGACTTTCAGAATTGTGCCTAATAAATATCTAAATCTTAAAAAGTGTCTAATAAGTTTATAAACTTTTAATCTTGTATATCACAGATCTATGAATTATACATGATATCGAATACGTTAAAGATTTATTAGACACACAATTTAACGTTCAAGAACCTATCAGACACTAAATTGGAAGATTATGAATTTACTACACTTATGGGCCTATTAAACACAAAATTAAAAATTCAGAGGCCCTTAGATACAAACTTAAAAGTTCAAGAACATAAACACGATTTTTTTTTTTAGTTCGACAACATATGAGAGTAGGGAGATACGAACATCTAACCTCTTAATCAATTGAGATATGTTTAGATTGACCATAAACATACCTCAATAATTAAGGTACTGTTTGATAACCATTTAGTTTTTGAAAATTGTCCTTGTTTTCTCACCAAATTCTTTACAATAGTTTTCATATTTTGTAAGGAAACATTTGAATTTTTAGCTAAATTCAAAAAATAAAAACAAGTTTTTAAAAACTAAAGCCTCGTTTGAAAACATTTGATTTTTGAGAATTAAGCTTATAAATATTACTTCTACCTATTGGTTTTCCTATTTTGTTATCTACTTTTTATTTATGTTTTAAAAAACTAAGTCAAGTTTTGAAACCTAAAAAAAGTAGTTTTCAAAAACTTATTTTTGTTTTTGGAATTTAGTTAAGAATTAAAATATTTTCTTAAGAAATATGAAACATATTGTAGAGAATTGATGAGAAAATAATCACAATTTCCAAGAACCAAAAACGAAAAATCAAAACTTGGAGATTATCAAACGAGATTTTTTTTTTTTTAGTTCAACAACATCTGGGAATTGGAGGAATTCGAATCTCAGACCTCTTGGTCAAAGAAACATATCGATTACTATTGAACCATGCTTACTTTAGCTTATTAAACGAGACTTAATTAGTTATTGAAGGAGATTAAGAAATGTATTTTATTTTTTTAAATAGAAAGGAGCGCATTGGTATTTTTGATGAAGGAAAGAGGAGTGGGGGTAAATGCGTAAAAGAGGGTGCGCATGGGGGAAGTTGAAGTGGTCGCGTTGTGAAGCCGGCAGAACGAAACTAAAAGCCGCTTTCTTGTCCCCCAAATGCATCATATTGCTTTTCCTTTGCTTCTCCTCTGTCCCCTCTCCCCTTACATCTCTCCCCTCATCTTCCTCTCTACGTAACTTTCCACTCTCTCTCTCTCTCTCCTTTCTATTTCTTTTATTATTCTCTCTCTCTCTCTCTCTCTCTTCATTACCTACATTTGTCATCAATTAATATCCCTTCCCTAAAGTTTTCAATCCAATATCATTTCATCTACATCTTCCTAAATTTTGCTAAATTACCCTTACCTACTACCTATCATCCCGACTCATCACGTCTCTCTATAACTCTATACTAATACGATATCATGTATTTTGGTTAACTCGAAAAGTTGATTTCTATGGTTTGGGCATAGTTTTTATTTTTGGTATTTATGGTCGTAAAAGTTTCAATTTGGTCCAGTTCTATTATCCTTGTCAATACTATATTTAACTTTTTTTTTACGTAGCTATTAGTTGATGTTTTTTATTTTGCTAATTGTGCTAGTTTACTACATTAGAGCTTCACGTTGAGCAAAATAGACGAAGATGTGTGAGTTTTTTGGGTGGATGAATGACAATTTAATGATAATTTTGTGAGGTTTAATCAAATCTTTGAGAACCAAATTGAAACTAAGCTCAAACTATGAAGATTAAATTTTGAAATTTTAAAACTATAAATACCAAATTGAAATTATGTTCAAACCATGGAGAACCAAATTTGTAGTTTAGTTTATTGTTCACTTTAGGCCTAAGTTTGTGTGTACCATTAGTAAGGCAATTTATTTATTTTTATTGCCTTTATAATAAAATATAATTCATTTTGTGCTTAAACCCATGAAATTTACTTTTGATGACTTTATCTAAAAAAAATTGTATCATATATCTTTGAAGTATTTTTGACCTTTAATAAATGTGAGTCATATTTATACCCTTGATAATATATTCTCGATAAATAATAATAATCAATATGGATAAAGATATTATGTTGGATTTTATCGTAAAATCTTGTGAAAGAAAGTGTTGGTTTGAAACATCAAAATGAATTGATGTTTTATTTATGTTGTTATTACTCGACTTGAAATTCAAAAGTTTCAAAATGGTTTAAAACATTAAAATGCGTCGATGTTTCTTTTTACAAATTTAACTTAAAAGTTAAATTTGTTGAGTTGTGTTTGAATTTTTACAAGAAACTAAATAATTGAGTTGATTTTGATGTAGTTTCATATTGTTTATATTAATTTTATTTTTATAGAGTTACTAAGTTGCTAGCCTATACATAGCAACTTGTTTATTCATTTGGAGCATCTCATTCCATTCTAGAGTATCTCATTTCAATTGAAGAGTTATTCTCTCATCTCTTTCTTCTCTTTAATATTGAGTCAAGTTAAGTGCATGTATCAAGAGTTCTACCATATCTAGGTATTTCGAGGTTGTTGTTCTACTGGAGTTAGTCATTGTATCATGTTGAGACAATCGTTGTAGTCTGCTTGCAACCCGTGCAGAGCGAATAATTGTCTTTAGGACATCACTTTGTAAACGTGTCTCGACTACTTATTATCTTTTATTTTTGAGTTTTGAAACTGTTGTTACATATAGTGTCTGCACTATTGTTTACACTATAAATATTTGTTGTCAGTTAAGTTGTAATCAAATTTGCTAGTGTTACTCAGTTTTATACACAGTGTATTATTTTTCCAACAAATATTTCAATGCTATGTGAGCTTTTTTATAGTTTCATAGAAGTGGGAAGATTCTAACCTTTGATATAAAGAGACCAGTAATGTCTTAACTTGCAATTAAATATTAATATCACTGTTGAAATTTAAAATAATATTAGGTTTCAAAAATAAAATAAAATTTAAGAAATATAAGGAGTAGAGTTTTATTATATTTTTTTGGTTTCAAATTTCGATAGTGATGTTGGTTTTCTATTGACCTGGAATGATTTCTATGGACAGTACAGACTCTATAAATAATAATTTTAAAAAAAAAAACAATTTTTATAATTTCCTCCCGACGCCAAAGCCAAGAGCCTCTTTTTTCGCCCAAGGCATAAAGTGGAATTTCCATTTCTGCCCTTGACAGGGAACAAGTGGGCCCAACGGCGGGCCGACATCTTGTGGAAGTATCCGCTGTGGAATCCATTCTACCAAGTCATGCATGGTGCATGTCAACTTGGAATTGGTGGAATCCTCGGAAAGGGGCATTTTGGGTATTATCCAAATTTAATCCCAGAATGATGCTCCTTATGTCCCCCTGGGGACTAAAAGTAGAGGATCCATTCTAATTTCGTTTGGGAAAAAAAAAAAAAGGAACAATAATAATAAGATTTAAAGTCATAAGTGGGGTTGGTTGAATTTTTCACACCTTTGAGCTTAGCCAAAATGCTTGTTTTCTTTGTCCTAATTATCACACTCTCCTTCTCTCTCTCTCTAACCCTTCCTAATCCAATTGAGAAAACCAATAATCTTCCTAAATCCTCAAAAAGAAAAAAAAAAAGTTCAGTCTAGGCTTGATTTAATTGGAGTTTGAATCTTCGCTTTTTTATTTAAATTGTAACACTCTAAAAAAATGTGTACCAAAAATATTTTTATTCACATCTGGCAAGTGAAATTATAAAATATATACTAAAGGATAAGTTTAAAGAGCGTTGCTTTTTCACTAAAGAAAAATTGTACTTTAAGGCTTTTTTTTTTCATTAAAGAGTGTTAATTTTAGGATTTTGAGTTCAACATACAGAAATAGATTAATTCGAACCTCTTACATTTTGGTTAAAGATATAGCCTCAACGAGTTAAGCTATACTTGAGTTGCCTGCTGATTTTTGGCTTAGTTAAAAAAGGGAGATGCATGTAATTAAAAAGAAAACAGTGATTTAAGAAAAGGGGTTAAGAGATATTTTGAAATAGGGAAAATCATAAGGTATATTAAGGGCAAAGGAGTTAGGAGTAGGGGCAGGGGCAAAATGGTCCAATGAAAGATTCATGGTTCAATCAAGAGGAAGGGAAGGGAATCGGACGGTGGAAAAAGCAGGAGACAGGCTTCGCCTGGGAGTTATCTGGAAGAAAGAAACGACAATGGAGGGCTGTGATTTGGACATGTCGTAGTTAGTGATTGATTGATTTGTATTGAAATGACAAGTTTACCACTGTGGGCAAGATTGGTATTGTCCATTTGTTTGGCATCTTCTACAGTAAGTTTCCATGTGCCCACAATGCCACTTTTTGCCTTTCCCTAAACAGTGCTAACACGATCCATATAACACGGCGCCGTTTCCCGCACATTTCTCATTTCATATTTAATTTCAAAAGCAACCCCTAACCTAAGCTAACTAATTAATATTCAATTTCTTTTAGTACAATTTTTGTACTCTCACAAACTTGGAAACTCCAATATATCTGTAAAAAAACCTAATCTAATATATTTTTTTTCTCCTTATTAATATTTTTTATCAATGGATGAGTTTCAATTCAATAGCAGTTACATCATTTTTTTAGTTTAACGTGTGAAAATGAAAATTCAAATTTCTAACATATTGATCGAAGAAATATGTTTTAACTAATTCAGTTATGCTTAGGTTGATAAATTATTTTCATACTTGTTTTATTTTAGTCATACCAACCTTTAATCATATTTTTTTAGTCTTCAATTCCTAACGTAAATTTTAGTATATAATTAAACTTAGTATCAACACATTTTTCTTTGTTATAATCGTTAATTTATTTAATATCAATATAAAACTATTTTTCGATACACTTGTCATGGTTTCAAGTATAAAATATATGCTCTATGCTACAATTTTGTTAAGTAATTTATAAAAGAAAATTGATAATTTTTTTTAAGGACAACAAATTTGGAGGATTGGAGATTTGAACCTTCAGTCTCAAAGAAAGGAGTAGATGCTAATTATCGATGAGCTAAGCTCATGTTGACAAAAGAAAATTAATAATAAGATAGAGATTAAAATGATTTAAATCCTCATTTAGAAAATAAGGTTAAGAAACAAACTAAAAGACCAAACTATAATTTAAACCTTATGTTTTGAACTTAAAGGTTTGGAGAAAAATGATAAAAAAACCACCCTTGAACCATAAGAGTTGTCAATCACACCTTCAAACTTTCAATTTGATTACTCCTCTAAATTTATGAAATTTGACCATTAAGCTCCCAAATATTGCAAAATATGCAATCCATACATAAACTATAATAATTGTTATAATTAAATCCTCAAAACCATAGAATTTGTATAATTTAACTCATTTGTTTTAACTATATAAATTTTGAAAACTATAATATTAACGATTAAAAAAATATTTTTTAGATTGATGTTGAGTACTCATCTCAACTTAAGAAAGCAATAATATTGATGTTAAAAATCTGAGTTTGATGGTAAGAATCATATAATTCAAAGGTTTGGTTATAATTTTTACATTTTTTAAAGATTTATTTATAATAATTTTATAAGTTTAGACGCGTGATGGATCAAATTAAATATTTGTTTAGAGGTAATAATTGTAATAATTTCTATAGTTCGGGGGTGATTTCAGTAATTTTATCCTAAAATTAATGCAATAAGATGTGGGCCATAGGGAAAGGTACAAAAAGTACTTCAAATCGGAAAAAATTAAAGAAAGGTATAAAATTCCCCCCCCACTAATTAGGGATTCGATACTAATATCTATGCCGTATAAAAAAAGAGAACTATAATATTTATGCCACCGCTACGACGTCGTTTAGCTACGAATATATTGATCCAAACGCACCGTCATATTTATGTACGGGCAATCGTTGAAGCAAAGAAAAATCAACGGCTTGGGTTTAAAAGTGTCGGAGAATCTGAGCCGTTGGAAATTGGTTCCCTGAAAATTCTTGGGCGGGACAGAGTATTATATTATATTATTAAAATTGGGGAAGAATATAATATGTTTAATTAAAAGCATGAAAAGGCAAAATTCAAAAAAAAAAGAGAAAAAAAAAAAAGGAAAGAAGAAGAAGAGAAGAAGAAAAACGAAAAAGAGAAATGGAAAAAGGAGAATGATTTTATTTGTAATTTGTAATTTGTAATTTGTAATTTGTTGGTGCAGTCTGAGAGAGTGTAAAATTTGTGCGTGTGTTTTAAAAGTGGTTTTTAATGCATTGAGTTTCACATCGGACACCAAAAGGCTTTTGTTACTTTGTGCCAAATGGAGGGTCCTTAGCTCTCTCTCTCTCTCTCTCTCTCTCTCTCTAACCTTCAGTCTCTCTCTCTAACCTTCAGTTTCTCTTCTGCTACTGCTGCCGAGAATCAAAGACTTCAATCGCTACTACTTTTTCTGTTTAACCTACTGATCTGCAGATTTATTCAGGTATAAGCGTTTAATTTTGCGGTTTCTCTCTGTTTCTTGCTTGATTTCGCTTTGTTTGAGGTCTTCTCTGGTTGATTCTGCTCTGATTGTGTTTTATTAGTGAATTTCCTCTTCCTTCTTGGCTTTTTGGTTGTGTTAATGTTAGTTTTGTTGGTTCTCTGTTAGTGTTGGTCTTTCTCTTGCTGTTTCTATGTTCTTTGAGCTTAGAGAGTGTATGAATCTCTTAGTTTGCCGGCTGAGAAAATTGGAGGAGGAGGTAATTAGTTTATGAACTTATCTATTTTTGTTTTGCGGTGTTGTTTTGACTAATGTGCTGCTTGCTAGACTGAATTTTCTTCTACAAACTTTTTTTCCTTTTACTCTTATCTGAAGAATTTTAGAATTTAAGATCTGCGACGTCTGTCGTTCGTTTTTCAACGTGCTGAACAGGCACCAAAGAGTCATGAATTTCACTCTTTCCTTTTTTGATGAAACGAATATCTATTTACTTTTTTTTTTTTTAATCGTTGGATAGCTTTTGGCTTTATTTATACCTGTGATTTTAATGCGTTGATTCCAGCGACTGCACACATGGTCCATTTCTGGCCTCTGGTTCGTAGATTTATTTATTTTTGGTTTGAATACTCTGTATTCTCTGCCTCTTAAAATTTATGATTTCGGGGCAAAAGCTGCGAGATTGTTCTTTTTCTTTTCCTTTTTTATTTGTAGAGTTTTATTTTTATTTTATTTTTATGTGGCTATTTGCAGAGGCTTCAAAATTATTAACAGTTATGAAAATAATTTAGGTTGTGTCACCATTTCCAGTTTGATTTGAGTCCCAAATGTTGCTATATGTGAAATTGCGGTATGTTTCAGTGTACCGAGCGCAGTGCTCTGTAGCCTGTTCTCTTCTAGCTATCTTGAAAACGTTTCTGTTTCTCACTGAACTTCTCACCATACTCTAGAGATTAGAGAAGTATCTTTGGGCTAATGAAGATTAAAGTTGTCAATCCTAGTGTCCATCCTCTCTCCTCTTTCTTTCAGTTTTTCCTTAGTGTGCAAGCTTTTTGGACGGATAGCAGGAAGTAATTGGTGATCTCGTAGATACGTAAGATGGTTCTAGTGTTTTATAGTCTAGTAATCTGGATGAATAACAAAGTAGAAAGAAGAGAAGTATCTATGCAGTCTGGCTCTCTATTGGAAATTGGAATATTCATAGTGTTCTATTTTCTTCAGGTTTTAAGATCGGGAGCTTTTTCTTTCTGGAATTTTGATGTCTCCACCACTACTTGATGTTGGGGAGGGGGAAGAAAGTCGCAGCAATGTCACTCTATTGGCTTCCTCAAACTCTATGGAGAGTGTCAGTCAAAACAATTTGGGATTTGAAGAGCGTAATTATATGGGATTATCTGATTCCTCTTCAGAGGACAGCTGTATGACTGCCACAAAGCCCGATGGGAACAAACCTTCGCTGAATCTTAAGGCTACAGAATTGAGGCTAGGCCTTCCTGGATCTGAATCCCCTGAGAGAGATCCAGATATCAGCTTGCGTAGCTCGTCTCAACTTGATGAAAAACCACTATTTCCTTTGCACCCATCAAGTGATGGTCAATACTCTTCACCACATAAGGCTGTTGTCTCAGGCAACAAAAGGGTTTTTTCAGATGCCATGAACGAATTCTCAGAGGTGAAAATTTCCTCTATTTTCTTTTGAAAAACTTTGCAGTAGTATTTAATATCTGGTCCAGAGTCTTAATTCTAAAGACATTCAAATCTGGTGCAGGGAAAATATCACTCTAACCTAGGTTTGAAAGCTGGTTCTTTGCTAGAGAACCTGGGAAGTCAAATGGGGAAAGTGAAAGAGGCAACTACGCAAAAGGTTGTACAAGAGAGGCCTCAAGAAAATAGTGAAACCAGGCCATCTCAAAACGAGACTGCAAATAACAATACCAGCGCACCTGTTTCCAAGTAAGTTAGAGAGAGGGGGTGGGGGGGTTGGCTACTAGTTTTCCCTCAACTCTGAGAAATGGTATCTTATCTGCTGCATTTGCAGGGCACAGGTTGTGGGTTGGCCACCCATAAGATCTTTCAGGAAGAATACATTGGTTACAACTTCAAAGAACAATGATGAAGTTGATGGAAAGGCAATGCCTGGTGCACTCTTTATCAAAGTCAGCATGGATGGTGCTCCTTATCTGAGGAAGGTAGATCTGAGGAACTACTCTGCATACCAGGAGCTATCTTCTGCCCTTGAGAAAATGTTCAGCTGTTTTACTATAGGTGAGCCATTGGAAACCTTCTATTTGATTGAAAAAATCTGTCACGTGATGAAAATAATGTTGTTAAGTTTACAACTGATCTTTTAAAATTACCTGTCTAGTTTGCGTGGATCTAGTTACTGTTGTTTCAGTATTGAGCAGGTCAATATGGAGCTCATGGAGCTCTGGGCATGGAGAAAATGAGTGAGAGCAAGCTGAAAGATCTTCTTCATGGCTCAGAATATGTTCTAACATACGAGGATAAAGATGGTGACTGGATGCTCGTTGGTGATGTCCCCTGGGAGTAAGTTATACAGTTCAAATCTGTTGGTTTCTATTTTTATTAAATGTTCTGATGTGTAATCATGACCAGTATTGGCTTAGGATATATATTGCATGTGAAATACTCAATAAATCTCTCTGACATGCATTGCTTGTAATCATGACTTGTATTGCTTGTTTTTTTGTTGTTTCGTGGGGTATTTGGCTGGAGAGAAATAGTAAGATTATTAGAGGGGTGAAGAGATCTTGGGAGGAGGTTTGGGGAAGTTGTTAGGTTTAATGCTTCCTTATGGGCATTCGTCCATTGGGCTTTTAGTTCGTTTGGATTGGGATCTCTTCTTGTCGTTAGTTTTGGGATTCCTTTTGTGGGCTTGTTTTTTGTATGCCCTTGTACATTCTTTCATTCTTCTCAATGAAAGATCGATTTCTTACCAAGAAAATTAAGAAAAAATACTCAAGAAATCTGGTGAAAACCAGGAAGCTACTGTCTAGACAGTCATGGGTAGATATTTATGAATGTAATGGGTGCTAGTGACAGAAGCATTTGGAGTTAATGTCCTTTATAAACTATTGAGATAATTCTGGGTTTTCTTTGTCATCTACTTTTTCTTTTCCCTCCTTCCCTCTCTTCTTATTCTTCGTCTTCCTTCTTTCACTTTACCATTTCTGTCCCTCTTTTATTTGCTTCAAGCTTGTTCAAAGCCATCAAATGCTGTAAAGTCTTGCAAACATGTTGCATGTTCTATATAAGCTTAAATGACTGTAATTAAGAGAACCTACTGTCCCCTTTCAAAGTCCTTTTAAGCAATCGTGAGACTGTTTTTGTGAACATTTTTATATTTATTGATTGAGCATTTACCATTTCCATATTTCCAATAGTAGCTATGTTAGTTTGCTACCACCTGAAGATGCCATTTAGCCAAATACCAAAATGTTTGCAATTGGCATTTGATGGAGTTTTAAGAAATTATTTGTTACTTTTCCTGAGAATAAAAGAAAGATATTGTTTTCAATAATAATAATATAATTGTGAGAAGTTAAAATAGGAAACATCTGATTTCTGAATTCATTTATCCAGGATGTTCATTGACTCTTGTAAGAGGCTGAGGATTATGAAGAGCTCGGATGCAATTGGACTGGGTGAGTATTTTGATGCATCTGTTATGAATTCTTAAATACATTAGGTTCTGCAGCATTTGCTATATGACATACGCCTCCATTTGTGTAATAGAATTAAATACAAAACTGTACGTATGCGAATGTCATGGCTATTTTTCATAATTCCATCGAAGGCAAAAAAACTTATGTGATGGCTATGGAGATTTACACAATGTTCAGTGATACATCCTGCATGTAATAAGGATTTAATGATCTTATATTGACTGGTTGATTATTACTTTTCTCGTTCTATTCTTCATCACTCTCATTAATAGGACAAAGTGCATTGAGTCCTCACTCCCATTGGAATGATTAATAGGTGCTGCATATGAAATTACATTAGGCTGATGGTACCATGTGTAATGAAATTGTTGGAACATGAAACTATATGCAAACCTTGGTTCTGATTTTGAATTTTAAATACAAAAATGCTTCATTTTGACTATTATATATGTCCGTAACGACAAAGAATTTTGAACTTGGAATAACCCGAGCTTTGTTCTCATTGGTGTTTGTTTTATTTTTACAGCTCCTAGGGCGGTGGAGAAGTGCCGGAACAGGAACTAGCTAAGTGTTATGCCACGGTTGATGCTATCCATCCAAATGTTGGAACAAGATAGATCTAAAACTATAAATACGTCATATGTGGCTTTGGAAGGTGGTTCGAAGAATGACGGAGTGTTGGATGGGATAGGTTCTTGTGTGCTCCCTTTGTTACATTATGTTTTTTTTTTTAATGTTTATGTTTCTTTGATGATGTCTAAGCAGTTGCCCTAGTTTGTGAATTGAACTACTTAAAAACTATTTTAAGAGCAAGTCTGCAGATCCGTGGACAAGTTCCTGTCCCTTCTTTGCAGGACTCTTGAAAGTTTGTAAAGTTATTGGTTATCAACTGTGTTGTTTTGAATGCTCTGTAATATTGTAAACTTTCTGTCTATTTAACTTGACTCCTTAATCCTACTTCCACCTGAATGTTCTTTTAGTTTTACCATATACTTTTTTTTTTAATCACTAGCATCATTGGTAGCCTTTGCTTTCATTGTCTATAACATTTTTTCAGACAACGAAACGAAATGACTGCTTCGCATTCAAGTTATGGATTCGTATCAGAGATGGGATAATTCTATTAGGCCGCAAAAGTAGTGTGAAATTACAGCAAAAAATTTCGAGGTAAGATAAAGTTTGGAGTAATGTGGTTCTTTATCAGTACTTAAATTATGAAGAAAATGCCAAGCCTGCCAGTTATTTGGTTTTGCTTCTTTGTTGATGACTGTTTGCTAAAATAATAATTTAGGCAATGCCTGTCTTGTCAGTTATTTGGATATGGTTGTCGGGTAGTTCTTATAGTATGCATGTGACTGCTTGATATAACTGTCTGCATTATTGATACTCAAAATAAAATTTATATTTTCCTAGAAAGTGCCTGCTCCTAATTGCATACATGTATACATTAGATGCATGCATCACTTGAGTCTCGGATAAACGGGTACTCTGTGGGTTGGCTTTTATGGGTCAACCAGTTCTTTGCCTAGTTGTTTTTGTTAAGGGTGGTTTGGAATTACTTTTAAGTGTTTAAAAGTATTTCTAAACAATTGAAAAGTCATTTCGAATATGTCCTAAATCTAACTTGAAATTATTTGAATGCTAACAGTCTTAAGATTCCGTTTGATAATACGTTATCAAATGGAGACTAAGTTTTCTAATGTATACCTTTCATGGCATACAACGTACTGAGAGTTGAAGAGCATTATTGAATGCTGCAATGAATGCTAATGGAACTTTCTGATTGTGTCTACTGGCTGATCCTATCTTATCTTGTTGAATCAGTGGGACTGAGTTGATTCTTTTGGAGCAATGATGAGACCCGTATTGCATTCATTGCTCTGCTCTGAAGATGTAAGGTAAGGAAAACAGTATATTTTTGTCTTCGATTGAATTGCTCATTTATTTTGATAGGCATTAAGGCAGCCGGTAGCATCTAGATTTATTTGCATAGAACTGCTCAATTGCATTCAGAGCCCCTACCCCCTTAGAAGAAAAAAAAAAAAGAAAAGAAAAGACACCGAGTTAAATCATGTGATAATGGTACCCTCAGACTCATACAATTTAGCAGGTAGGGTGATTGATAAACCATCCCTCAACCTGTTGATTTTGTCCTCTTCCAACATGGATTGAGGAGTCTTGTTACTGGTGGTTGTCACTTGTCAAGGTTTTTTTGGCCATTTGGAATTTTTTATTTTAATGGTAAAAGAAAAAAAATAAAATAAAATAACACATACAGATTGGTGGTGCCCTTCCTACCTGCCATGCATAACTGATTGGGTAGGAAGAATCTTGAAACAAATGAGAGGTAATGAACCGACATCTAGGAGAGACATACTTGACTGCATTAATTTCGATAGTAAATTTATAGAAACTGAAGAAGCATGGATCATATGCTTCTTGAAATGTTGTTCTTGCTGAAATTTTATGTCTCTTTTCAGCTTACTCAAGTCCAAACCATTAAGGAACTTTAGCAGTTCTAACTAAATCCTAAGTATTTTGAGAAGTGATAGTATCAATTTTTACCATAATTTTCAATTTCATCAAATTGAATCTTGAAT
This sequence comes from Trichosanthes truncata, assembly GCA_033996785.1. Lineage (NCBI taxonomy): Eukaryota > Viridiplantae > Streptophyta > Magnoliopsida > Cucurbitales > Cucurbitaceae > Trichosanthes > Trichosanthes truncata. The sequence goes on from JAWPNB010000010.1 coordinate 4,058,072, forward strand.
TTAGATAAGTGTTAAGTGATTTTTACCTTCTATTCAATTTTGGCTAATTCACCCATTAGTTTAATAAAAAAAAAATAGTAAAAAACTTCAAAAACTCATTAATTAAATGAAAATAAAGTTTGGCACAAAATTGAGTATTAAATAACTCCATTGAAGCTTATAAAATTCAACAAAAAAAACCAACTATAACGTCATTTTTGTTTGGATCCTATCAATTTCATATCAAATACATGTTTTATAATTCATTGGGTGCACATAAGAATACTTTTTTCAATGAATTTTCAAATAAAAACCTACTATAAGGTAAAAATTGCAACACTTAAAGTTTAAGGTGAAAATTGCATCATTTCTTAAAGTTTAAGGGTGCAATTTGATGAAATTAGAAGTTTATGGTTAGAATTGATACAACTTGCTAAGTTTAGAGTTAAAATTGATATTTTCCCTAAAAGTAAAGCTCTATATCTCTTGAGAATATACCTAGTCGAGAATAATTATTGATTGAGAGACGAAAAGTGCTCAAGGATCCTGAACAATAGACCCAACTGAAAGAAAGGGCGAAAAACGGTTGGAATTACAATTCTGAGAATTTTGGGGGTGGGGTGGGGAAGGTCTTAATACTGAATAATAGATCCAACTGAAAGAAGGAAAGGGGAAAAACTACTAGAATTGCAAAAGATACATGCTCCAAGTTTGTGAGAAGGAAAAAGAAACTCCTTTCCATCCTCAAAACAATAAATCTCAATAACCCAATTGGAATTTCAATCAGACCATCCAAAAGAACCCAAATAAACCAATGTTTTCACACGCTCCTTATATTTTTAGTTTGAATTTTGCTTTGGTATCATTAATCAGAATCATAGACCTTTGAGATGGTAATTGGTGTCTTATCCAATCAGCTACTCTCAAATTGGCATAAATGCGTGTTTTACTGCTATTGATATTTATCTTTTTATTTTGCTTTCATGGGTAAACTTGAATAGATATGAATTGACACGATACACTTCTCTTAAAATAACCCAGAGGAGCTCTCAAATTAATTTTGGTTAGGTTAAGAAAAAAAAAATCTCTACTTTGCCTCTTCCTAAAATTTCAAAATTAAAAGATTGTATATATGTAAATTATTACAACTGTTTTTTTTTATACATGCCATAAACTTAACCAAATTTTGTATTTTACGAAGTAATTATTTGCATTTCCAGTAACAAATTTCTTATTCTTATACTAATTAAAAGGTCCGTTCAAAAGTACTAAAAAAAAATTACCCAACTTACACAAATGATTTTACAACTAACCAAAGATTGCCACTAGAATATAAGGAAATTAAAAAAAAAAAAAAAAAAAAGAGACCAAAGTAGCAAAGGAAAAACAAAAACTGCACAACCCTAGGGTTCAGAACACTGCACTCCAAACACTGTTTCTTGATTCTCAGGGTTCAGAACACTGCACCCCAAACACTATTTTCTGATTCCCGGGGTTTAGAACACTGCACCCCAAACACTGTTTTCTGATTTCAAGGCTTTCAAACTCCCCAGAACAAACCCCCCAGGGTTCCGATTCCAAGGGTTCTGATTTCGAAACGGTGCTCCAAACGCCCCCTTAATGTTTAAAATTTTACCCCTCTTGAAGAAAATTTCTAGTTCTACCTTGGCCTCTTGCAAAGATTTGTTTTAGTTTGACTCAAGAGATCTCATGCTAATGGAAATGCTATTCTTACTTGAATGCTTTGGATTTTTTCTATTTTTAGCCAATATGGGATGTCGACACTAAATATTCTACAATTGTTTTATCACAAGCATATAAGAAAGAACTAAGAAAAATATTAAAAGCTTGGTAGCTAAGATGGTTTTGAGAGTACTCCTTGAGATGATATTTATAACGTTTTTTTTCCTGCACCAAATGATAAATTACAGAGCCTTCAACTTAGAGGATATGGTCCACAACCAATGACTTGCCTTAGGGCCTATTTGGATTGCCTTGCCGGGAAAGAAAAAGTGTTGTTCAAAACGTATTTATTTAAATACACTTTTTATAAAAACAGTTTAATTAAAACAATCATATGTTTAGTTACATTTTCTTAAAAATGTTTATATACATAAGTTTGTTTGGTTTGCTCTATACTCAATATGCTTCTACAAATGTCAAATTACTATCAATGATGACTATTAAACACTACGAACTAATAAATTCAAATTTGTATTTAAAACATTATGATCGACTATTGTGGTCGGCGAAGTGGTTGCTGGCGGTGAGGTGGTGAAGGACAACGACAAAATTCGATGGTCATCGATAGTAGTCGCCAATGATAGGCAGCAGATTTTGGTGGTCGTTGGTGGTGGGAGGCGGCAACCATGAGGAAGTGAAGGTAGTGTGGGGTATTTTTGTCATTTTTATATATCATGAAAATTTAGAAGGAATTCTCAATTAAACACTTGAAAGCTTTTTTTTTTTTCCTAGAATTTGAATTCAAGTGTTTCACTCGCAATAACTTATTTCTCAAACTCATTTTTAAAAAAGTCATTTTGAGTGGGTGTCAAACACTACAAATCTTATGAAAATGATTTTTTTTATAATTAAACACTTGAAAAGTCAATTCAAACACACCTTTTGGCCGCTCAAGTCGGGATTTATAATGTATGAGATTGGAAAAACAAAATATTAAAGGAACTCTAATTTGGAAAAACAAAATGCTACTATGATGTTGAGTAATCCTGTTTTATGGTCTTTAGCAATAATTCAATACACAAAGTTTAATTGATTTAATAGTGAGTGATCTTATTTGTATTATTATTAAGGGCAAAATACTTTTTGGTCTCTCAATTTTGCGTTTGGTTCCCTTTTGGTCCTTCAGTTTTCAAACTCAATAATTTAGCACATGAATTTTGGATTTAGTTACACAGTTAGTCATTCCATCCAATTTTCAAACTCAACAATTGCAACCAAGCAATTAGGTTAGTAGCAGGTATTAGTCAACTCTTAAAAGCATTGGGCTAAATCACGAACAAGTTAGCATCTAGACAGCTGAGTTGTACAAATTTTAATTAAATATAATGAGTCCAAACATAACTATAAACCAATTTGAATCAAATCCAAATTGAGTGTAGATTCTATGAAATACAAATCGAAATTAAATTAATTTCAATCTAATCAAATAATATACTACGATTTAATTGAATAAAAGACAATATACCTATCAAACTAATGGCAATTGTATTTTGATGAAGAAAATCAAATCAAATTAGATTTTCAAGAGAAAATAATCAGGACTTGTAAATCAATTATTTTAAAGCCTGCAAACAAATTAGTCAGATCACAATTGAACCTAATAATGTTTCAAATCAACTTATTAATAAATTGCCAACAAATGAAGGTTCTGAAATTTTAAATTAAAGAAAAATACAATCACAATTATTTTTGGCAAACAATGCTAAAAATCAAAGGCTAACACAATAAATTCTAGTCGGGAAAAGTAGGAAAATTAGGCCCTTTGCCACTATAATTTGAACTTAAAAAAGAAAAGGACTAAATTGAAATTTGAGATCTTAGCAATTCAAAAAAAAAAAAAAAAAATCAGATTCGTATTATTTGTCACATTAACCAACACATGAATGCCAAATCAATAAGCCATTAATCAATATGAGAATGACATAAAATCATAGTTAAATCAGGTTTCTAATCCCTTTTCCTCCATTATTCAAATTATTATTATATATTAAATGTCATTATATCATGTTAATGGAGTGTTGTAATATTTTGGAAGGGGGAAGGAAAAAGCTTTCAATACCTAATGGCTAAGCTTTAGGTTACTTTTAGTGATATAGCTTCTCTTTTTATCATATTGTAAAATAATATTTAAATGATCCATAATTCACCCTTAATCTAACACTAACACGCAAACTTCTCAAAAGGTAACAAATTTGCTTACCCAAATTAAGGCTTTTGACTAACTTTTCATGAGCATGCTCATTTGAAAAGGATTAAAGTTGTATTGGTTAAGATTCAAGAGTCGGTTTGATAATAACTTTGTTTTTTTCTTTATATATCATGTTATTTAATTATTGTTTTGTACCCTATTTAACAGTTGTTTTAAAAGAGTTAAAATCAAAATTTATTTTAAAAAAATACTATAGAAGAGAGAAGTAAATTTCTTTGGAAGGATAAAAAATTTTAAAATTGCTTTTGCAAATAATAATAATAATTATACTTATAATTTGGGTTGTTTCAATTGGGGTGGCCCATAAGACGAAAAGCCCATTAGGGACCATTGATCAGAATACGAAGAATTGCAGCTGCACAAAAAGTTTATTTTTCCAAAAAAAAAAAAGAGAGTTGTTTTTGAGTTATTTTACCGGAATTATGTTAAATAATCTTTTTACCCATAACATTTACATATATTTATTTATTCAATTTATTTACAAAATTAGACGGCTCGAACTACCCAAATTTTTTATTTTTATTTATATTTATATTCTAATGTTGCCCCTACACTCAAATTTCAAGATGAGTAATTCTTAACATTACTAAAACAATCAAAGTTTCAAATTAATATGCTTTTATATGCATTCGAATTCTAAAATATTATATAATATTTTAGTCATATAACGGTAAATTGTAAAGATCCCATTGTATTATATACAAAGAGAAAAGTATGAATAATATAGGGATATGTAGATTTATAAATAATATAGAGATATGTAGATTCTTTCTCAAAAATCACGCGTGCTTGAGGGTTAATTGCGACTTTTCCTTACATGGAATGGTGACACCATGAATTGAATTAATTAAATATTAAAGCATGCCTAGAATTTTCCAAAAAAAAGGAAGACTGGCCAAAAGAAAGTTAATCAAGAGAAGTTAAACTTTCACTAGCTCCAACATAGTTACCTAAAAATTCCATGTCATCGAGTTTTCGCCCTTAAACATAAAATATTTGTTTAAAGTAAGGTTAGGGACCGACCAAAAAAAATTTCAAAACCTTTTCAAGATGGAATTCAACTTCAACTTCAACTTCGTTTCTATCTAAACTTTTAAATATGTTTGTTTAATCCTTCTATTCTTTTTTTTTTTTTTTAAGTGACATATTTTTACTTAAAAGAAAAGTAATAGTTAAATAGAGATTCTTCATATCCACCTATACTTTTCATAATGGAAAAATAGGATGTGAGGATGAAGAGTATATTCCCAACTTTATTCTGCCACTGACTGATTTCATTCCTAAAAGAAAGCAATATAAGATAAAGTTTGTGTATTAAAAAGAAGAAGAAGAAGAAAAAAAGAACCTAAAAAGTAAAGTTTTGGTTGTGAATCTCATAAATATCAAATTATGATATATGAATAAAAGAAGAAATATAAAAATTAGAAGGCATGAGAATCTATCTCCAAGTTGGAGTTGCAGCTGAAATTGAGTGCAGCCCATATCCTGATTTTCATGACATTCAGCAAAACGCCATTTTCTTACTGCAGAATCCAAGAAAACTGCCGGAACATGTAAACTTATTAACCTAAAATATATCATTTCTTGTCTCACGAATTATTTTGGTTTAATAATATTTGTTGTCACATTCTATTTGGAATTGTTTGGGACACTGAGTGAGTTATAATAGTCTGTGAAGTTATATAATCTATATTTAGGATGCAGAATTATTCAGTCTAAATTATAATAATCTGTATTTTGGGTGTAAAGTACTCCACATACTGTTATAACTTATACCCCAAACAACCCATTTACTTTTATTGAAGTAATGATTTAGTTTCTAAATTTTAGTTTGTAATAATTTAGTCATTGTATTTTTAAATTGGTAACAATTTAGTCTATAAACTGTGTAACAGTTTAGATCTTGTTTGATAACCATTTTGTTTTTTAAAATTAAACTTGTTGATTTCTCTACAATTGTTTTCATCTTTCTTAAGTAAACATTTGAATTCTTAGTCATATTCAAAAAACAAAAATAAGTTTTTGAAAACTATTTTTTTTTTAGTTTTCAAAACTTGACTTAGGTTTTTAAAACATATGTAATAAGTAGATAACAAAACAAGGAAACGGTGTAAGTATTATTTATAAGCTTAATTTTCAAAAATCAAACACAAAAAACTAAATAGTTATCAAATGGGGCCTTAGTTTCTATAGTTTAAAATTTGTAGCAATTTATCAGATGTGAAAATTTCATCAAAATCAAATGTCGATTTTTATTATGTTATGTTTTAGTCTTTGTAGTTTATAGACACATTTGATCATTTGTTAATTTATGGATATACTATATATAAGACACCATATTTTCTCCTAAGTCCTAATAATACTATTTGACATGATAGCTATACTTAGGTGTGTGTTTGTGTATATGTCTTAACTAATTGAACTATACTCTAGTGAGTGTGTGTATATGTTCAAAAGATTTTTTTTATTTCACTTGTATAAATATATATTTTAAGTTCAATAACAACATGTGAGGCTAGAGATTCAAACCTTTGACCTTGTGGTCAAAGACATATGTCTTTATCAGTTGAGTTATGCTCAAGTTTGACTATTTTTATATGTTCAATGGTGTAAAGTTGTTATATACATCATGTCGTCATATTGAATATATTTTTCAAATTAATTCAATTTTGGCCACTTAACTAATTTTGTATTAAAATTATTTTAGTCTTGAACATTTAAAATATTTATTTTAGTCTATAAGCTTTCAAAAAATCTATAACTAAAAAAAAAAATTATTTTAGCCATTGTTGCTAATATGCCATCAAGTTATCTCCTCATTTTCTCCTTTTTTTTTTGGTTGATGTAAAATTAATTCCATGTTTTCTTGAGTAACAATCAAGTCATATTTAAAATTCTATGTTCGTTTCTGACTTCAGTACGTATTTTATTGTTAATATAAGTATGTTAATATATATATGTATATTAAAAATCATGACATCCATTTGTTAAAGGGTTAGGGAAAATACAGGCAAAGCATAAAAATGTTTATTTTTAAAAATTTAAAGATTAAGATCAACATTTTAAAAATTCAATAACACAATAAAATTTAAATCATAATTTATTTTTCTTGTTGAGACTAAGAAGTCAGCAAAGCAATTTGGAACCCTCTTTTGACTCTGAAAAAAATTAATTAGTGCACAATTATATTTTGAATCATTAATACAAAAAAGAAATAATAATAATAATAATAGAAAAACTTCCAACTCCTAACTTCCTATTCCCCACACATTTCTCAATGATGGTTCATGCACCAGCAATATCATTGAGCTAATTACCAAGTTATATTAAACAATTAATCACTCATTAATTAAAAAGTAATTAAGTGGGGCTCATTAGAGGATCAGTTGGAGTGGTTAGCCAATGTTGGTTGAAACTAAAGTTCTTGAGAGAGAAAAGAGAGAAGTTAGTGAGAGAAGAAACAAATGAGTCTAATGATGAACCTAATCAGACTTTTTATTATTATTATTTTTTTATTTTTAGGAAAATTAAGAAATTAAAAAAATCCCCACCACCTTCTCTCCATAATGCCTCTTCTTCTCTTTTGACTCTTTTAAATGCATGGTTGTTCCAAAACTAATAATCAATGTTCCAACCTCTTTAATTTGATTTCCAAACATATGTTCCATCACTTCTCCATTTTATTCAACCCCATCTAGCTCAATTATTCATACAAAATGTTTTTCAAAAATCCCATCTTCATTAATTCATTCATGCTTCTTTCTTTTCCTTATGCATAACAACAAGTGTGAATAGAAAAAACCACCGGCCATCACATCATAGCAGTCATGTCGAATAACTTCCTTGCGACAAATATAAAGAAAGTCTCAAACAGTTGGTAGAAAGGAAATGCAATTTTTTTCGTTAGAACTTCTGCCAAATGCTTAATCCAGAAACATGAAAAAGGATACGGATGAAATGGTAAGTAAATGAAAGCTTAGAATTCTCAATCAATCTCCCACAAGAAGAGGCAATCCCACATGGGTATGTTTTGGCACTTGTAATAACATGACAAGCTACAACATCGTTGTCTGAAAAAGTAAGATTGGATTAGCAAAAAATACTTCAATCAGGTCGAAACTTTTCAGAAGGTCTCAAGTGTTGGAGACAAGTTTTCGTTAGATTGATCGACGGGTATGAAAGTGAAAAGGTAGTTGAAAATCCCAAAGTTGTGATCAAGAGAGGGAGAAGGTAGAGAAAAATTTGTGGTGTGTGTGTTTTTTTTGTGTATAAAAAGAGACAAAACAGGGAAAAGTGGAAGGGTGGTATCATTGTTTGGTATTAGTAGAAAAAGTAGACAATTTTGAGGATTAATTAAAGGTACAAGAGTTATGAAGCATCTCATTGTTTGGTTTTGCCATTTTCAAACACTTAAGGACAATGCTTTTTTAAATTGTCCAATGTCTCTTCTTATTTCTCTCTTGCTTTTTTCCTACATATATTTACAAAGGAGAAATATTAATTGGATTGGATTTTCTCTCTCACGACGTTTTTGTCCATAATGTTTGTGGTTTTTTTATTATTATTTTTTTTATTTTGTATCTAATATTTTAAAAGTTTCACAATGTCATCATTTTATGTGTATGATTTTTTTAATGATCGAGTCATTGTTGTGTTACTACATGTTAAAACTCTTTAACATCTAATGAAGATTAGGTAACATTAATAAATAAGTTAAAATTATGTTAAAACTCTTTAACATCTAATGAAGATTAGGTAACATTAATAAATAAGTTAAAATTACTCTAAGTTATCTAAGTTTAATGAGTCATAACAGAAAAAGTTTCTTATGATGAATTGGATAATCCTTGGAATATTTAACTCAATGAACAAAAATATAATAATAATAAATTTTAACTAAAAATTTATAAAAAGAATCCAAGTTCTGGATAAGGAGTCCCTTACTCTTAGTTCAGGGTATTGGAAAAAATGATTGAATTATGTAATGATAAAAACTCAAAAATAATACTATTTACCAAAAACATGTGATCCTTTTTGTTGAGCCGGCCTTATCGTAGACGGATCTATTTACTCTAGCTCTCACTTATGATAGTAATGAGTGGTCGAAAATCTAGAGAAAAGAAAGAGACAAGGAAAATCGCTCTCTAGTTCTCGCTCTAGCTCTTCTCTGACTTAATTTTTTTCTTTTCTATTTCTTTTTTCAGATTTTTGACCACTCATTTGAGCGAGAGCAAGAGCGAGAGAGCTAGAGAGATAGCATTTCCGCGTATGAGAGAGTGAACAAGCAAGACCGCCTCATACAGTCATATTGCTCTCATTGATAATTTTGCCACATCAGAATAAGTCATATTTCATTATTTTCAAAACGCAGGTCATTAATCATTAAAGCGCTAGGAAACAGGTCATTCGTGCCAAAATCCCGACTTCAAGTTGGCTTTTTTTTGGATGGGTATTTCAATTTGGCTTTGGTTTTCTGTTAAATTGGAAGACAAAATTGCATGGCAAAAGATGTCATTGCTTGGATCATATACTTCATTCATTATAATGTATACTCTCTATTTTATAATAGTTTTTCTTTTCTTTTCTTTTCTTTTTTTTTTTCCCAACCTCTGTCAGTCAGTCTGATCCATTAGGAAAAGGCCTTTTATTTTAAAAAAAAAAAAAATGGGAAAAGAAAAGAGAAGAAAATCTATGAAAAGTTTTCCTTGAAATCTGAATGGCCACAAAGAAGGCTACAATTGTCTTCATTGTAAAGTCATACTTTCTTCTTTATCACATTCATTGTACACACATTTATTAAACTAAAACAAAAAAGAACTCTCTCCCTCTACCCTCTACCCTTTTTAAGATATATAATTTCAAAATTAAATATCCAAGTCACCCTTTGTTTAATTGATCATTTAGAAAATGAAACATAGGATAAAGTTTTTTTTTTTTTTTTTTTTTTTGAATCTTTGTTGAGAGGGTGCTCCTACCAACCTACACCGCATTGACACTACTTGCTCTTGAAAATGAGAATATTAAAAGAAGAAAAGATGAAGAAGACGAAACAAATGAAAGAATATTTGTACGAGACTAAAGCTAAGTATTATTGCAGTGTCTAATAAACAATCCTCAATATTTCAACTAGATCGAAGTTGAGAGTAGTCTCAATTATAGGAAGCATTGTACTCCTCAATAGTGATAACTTGACTTCTATTCAAAAAGTAGAAGTAATCATGATCTAAGTTGATAGCCGTAGGGAATCTAGCTGCTAGGAGTAGTACTCTTGTGCTTAGAGGTACATATATCATCGCTTGATTTGTCGAGTAATGAGAAATTTCTCAAGGGCTACTCTAGTCAATACTAGAATAGAGTTACCCAAACAAACATGTGGATGAAAGATTCTAACAAAAATACTTGTATCGACTTAAAAAATAATTTGAGAAATATTTTTGAATCTTTTAATGGAATAGAAAGCTAAGATTAAGACTTAAGACTATAGGTTTGGATGAGAAATTCTCAAAATGCAATAATTAGAGATTAAAAGAAAGATGTTGAAGGTTGTGATCAGATGGGGAGTGACCAGATACAAATCACAAAGGGGAGGAAGGTGAATAAATAAATTATTGGGTATGGCCCGTATGGGGAGTTTTTTTTTTTTTTTAGGGGTTGTAATTCCTTAGGCCAAATTGATGTCATAAATGTGAATCTTCAATAAATAAATATTATAATTTTATAATTTATAAAGAAGAGATTTTTAATTTTTAAATTTATTTTGAAGGAGATAGAGAAAACATGTGGGCTAATAATGGCAGGCATCTTAACAACCAACCAGAGGCAGTGATTTTCCAAAGCTCTCAATTTTCCCCACAAACAAAAGTCTTTTTTTTTTTTATACTAAAAAAAAGTCTTTTTTTTTCCATTAAATCTTCTATCTATTTCAAATTAAAAGCAACTCTTTGTTTCTCGCTCTATAGCTGTTTTTTTAATGTTATCTTCCATGTGAATGGTACGACCTATTTGATGTCGTTTTTAACCACTCTTCTCCTTCACCACATTTTGGTTCATGGTTTGTTTTCTCTCTCTCTCCACATGAGATTTTTTTTAGCGATCATAAAAGATTATTCTTTTTGTGAGTTTTTGATTTTTGTGAGTTTTTGATTAAATTAAGCTCAATCCTTGAATTTTAAAAAATGTCTAATATGTCTCTGTACTTTTGATTTTCTATCTAATAAATTTTCAACTTTCAATTATATGTCTAATAGGTTCTTGACCCATTTGAAATTTAAAAGTCATGAACTTATTTGACACAAAATTGAGAGTTTAATGTCCTATTAGACACAAAATCTAATTTTATGTCTATTAGATTCGTTAATTTTAAAGAATGTTGACTATGCTAGAAATCTATTAGATGTAAAATTAAAATTTTAGGTACTTATATGACATTTTTAGTGTTTAAGAATTTATTAGACATAAAATTGAAAGTTCATAGACCTATTAGATGCAGACCTATTTCACACAAACATGAAAGGTCAGTGACTAAACTTGTAATTTAATCTTTTTTTTTTTTTTAATTAGAGATATCACGATTGTTAAAATTTATGGGTTAAATTCGAATATGGTCTTATGATTTGGGCTCATTTTCAATTTAGTCTCTATCCTACTATGGTTTCAAAAGTTTTTTCTTATGTGGGTAAAAAATAGTTTAGGGATGATTTGTGAAGTTTCACCAAACTATAGAGACCAAATTAAAACTTTTAAAGTTATAGGAACCAAATTGAAATTAAGATTAAATCCAAGAGACTATATTGAAACTTCTAAAATTTTAAAGATCAAGTTAAAAACTAAACTTAAACTATAGAGACTAAATTTATAATTCATCGAAATATAGTTCTTCCCCTCTTTCTCCCTACAGAAATTGATGAATGGGTGTGAAAACATGGTTTTATTTTAATTTGTTATATTCGGTAGAAGGTTTGACTGATGAGTTAGATTTTTTTTTTTTTGAGGAGTAGAAAAGTAATATCTTCTTAATTAAGCATTTGAACAACGCATATGGTAATCTTTAATTATTTTAACATTTTAGTTTATAGATGAAAGATACCATTCGAGTTTTCTTTGGATTCGTCTCTCTTTCACATTTGACTTTTTTTGGAAACAATGGTAGAAAAATAAATAGTATTTTAAGGATTTATTTGCCTATTTGTATGTATTGAATTAAAATTAATAGTTTAATGATTTTGTTTTATTTTATTAAAACCACATTAAGCTGACTAATGTGAGAACAAGTTCTCTTGCCCTAAAAAACCCTAGTTCATTCTCTAGTGATTGTCCCGACATCTTCTCTCATTGTCTTCCCATTTTTTGTTAGGGTAGAATTGACATTTATGAATACAATGGGGACTTTTATTTTAAGCAACAATTGAGTTGCATTTGAAATCCAATGCCTACCTCATATTGACTATGTCAAACATCCATATCAAATAGTTAATGACAAAATAAAGACAAATATGTAAATAGTTTTTTTTTAATATTTAAATTCAACTACTAAAATAGATAATTTAAAAGTCTAACGATCAACATGCAATAAATTCAAAAGTTCAAATATTAAAATGGGGTTTAAGCTGAAAAGGAAAAAAAATATTATCTTTCAAGTTTCATCCCTATTAGTCAAATTCAACTTTGACCTATGATTGCAATCAATAACATGACAATTAGCGAAGAATTAAAAGTAAAAGAGATGCCCAAAAAAAAAAAAAAAAACATGGCATGCAAATTAATTAATTAGGAATTGTGTCAGAGAGCCAACCCTATTGGCCTGTAATTTCACAATTTTCACAATGGTCAAAGATTAATGACCTAATCCCACCAACGTAATCTCCATTATTAAAATCTAATCTATGATACCTACATTTCCCTAATCAGAAAGAAATTCTTTATTTGCCAATTTAATCAACAAAAAAGACCATATGAAACTCACATTTTCAATTGATTCAATATCATATAATATAATGTCTCAAATGGGCTGTCAAAAAATACAGGGAGAAAGAGAAAAAGAGTCGACCCACATGGGTTATAATTGAATAGAGCTTATTACACAAATCCAGGGCGATTTTCTGCATTGAAATTGATGGGAATCTTATTAATTTCAAATTATTTAAATTACAACACCCTCAAAAAAAAAAAAAAAAAAAAAATCAAGTTTTGTGGGCTTAGTGATGGGATCTCTTCCATATGGGATGTTGAAATTAAGGTCATGTGCTATGTCATTGGCATTTCCTTTCTCAAAACACTCCCAAATCACACTCCTTATGATTCTTAAACCCCACCATAGTCTTTTCACTACATTTTAATTAGCCTATTGCCTAGCTTCTTTTTTTTTTTTTTTTTTTTAAATTTTTTTTTATCTTAAGGTTAGATTACAAATTTAGTCTCTATAGTTAGGAGAAAGTTAAAATTTAGTTCTTCTGGTTTTAAAAGTTAGAATTCATATTTATGGTTTATTAAACTCATAAATAGTCTCTATTATTGTAGGGACTATTTACGAGGATCTTATCAAATCATATGGATAAAATTTTAAGTTTTAAAACTATAAGGACTAAATTATATCTTTATTCAAACTCTAAGGATTAAATTTGTAATTTAACCGAAAAAATTAATTTTCCATCAGGCAAACAATTGACCCTAAGTCCAATTCCCTTATTTATTTATTTTTTGTAATTATAAGATAATGGTTGATCAACTTACAATCTTGACTCCTCTTAAATTAAAATCTTGACCCATTTTGCCACGTGTCGCATTTTGTGGTTCCCAAACACACACACAAAAGAGAGAGACATAATGAAGAAATTGGGGCTTGTTGGATTTGATGGAGAGACAATGAGGAGCTTCTTCTTTAACATGTAAGCCATGCCAAAAAGTTGTGTGTTCATTTTTTATGTGTGGGGTTTTGTTAGTTGCCTCTTGCTTCTGGTTTTCTTGTCCTCTTAAATGTGTTATTATATAATGGCCTTAAATCTAGCTATATGGTGATTTTCTCTTCTTTTTTTCTTCGTTCAAACACGAACTCCTTTTTGAGCAATTATATAGTGTATCTAAATAATATGTTTGTGTCGTAATTGGGTGTTGTGTTGTGCTGTATTGTCTCTCAACATCATTTGTAACGAACTTAAAAGTTGAGAAAAAATTTATTTTTTGACAAGACCTTTTGATCGTTGATTCATATATATAATGATTATGATTGTGCAAAATGTAAAATGTCGGTTCTTTGTCGTCAAATCTCATAATATTGCTTTGAGCAAAATTTCAAATAACTGGTTTTTTGTTATACGTTTTATCTTTCTTTAATGAATAATTAAGCATGTCCCTTCTACATTATAGATAAGACTTAAAGCAAACTATACAAATCAAATTAGACTTTATACAAATCAAATTAGACTTGTAATAATAATGACTAAAACCTAACCCTAATCTCCAAACATTGTTACTTAAAAAAAAAAAAAAAGAAAGAAAGAAAGAAAGAATAAACAACATTTTACATTTTATTACTAAATTAGAGACATATCTTAAAATACACTAAGTTGGATTACCTGTAACTACACTTAATATAACAAACTTCGGATTAAAATAACTAAAAATTTCTCTATTACTAAAACTAAAAATTTCTCTATTACTAAAAGAGTCGAGTAAGAGTCAATTTGAGCATAACTGAATAGATAAGATATCAATTACTATATCAAAGGTCGATGGTTTGATTCTTCCGCAATTGTGGAACTAAAAAATAAAGTAGAGAGGTATACTTATGATTATGAAAATGATGATGTTTGTTTTTGGAGGATCCAGTCAACGAGTTGGACCAAAGAAAGACATGTGGTGCCACGTGGAGATAAAAATATGTTAGATGGTAATGACATGGGCATCCCACATGGGATGTTGTTATCCACGTTGGATAATAAAAGGGGCCCACCACCCACCCATTAAATAAATAAATAAAAAAAGATAACTACATGGATAACCCATAGAAGAGTCACGTATTTCATTTTTGGCCAAATCCAATATTTTTTACCCGATTAACCAATGCTCCTAATGATTTTACAACAAAATTAGAATTCAATTATTGTTATGCCCATTTTTCATACTTTGACAGTTTTTAAAAAATAAAATAAAAATAAAAGCTATTTACGGAAGACAAACTATTTTTTTTCATCAGTTGTTTTAAAAAACTCAACTGACCCTTGATTGAAGGAAACAAAAAAGTAAAAATCGTGTAAATGGGCATTTTTGCGTGATTTTAGTCCAAAACGAAGAAACACTGTCAATCGTCGTTACTTTCTTTCAACCTTCATCGCTTTACCATTTGAGCACTTCTATTTGGTGGATGGATGTGAAAGAAACGGTGGAGGTTAATAGCACTGGCAACGAAATTCCTCCGAGCATGACCATCTACATTAACAATTTCAACGAGAAAATCAAGCTGGAAGGTATTTTTTTAGGGGAGGGAGATGGGGAAGCTTTTTTAATGGTCTGAAATGTGTTGTGATCTTTTATTGTTTACTCCTTGATGGAGAATAATTGAAAAAGTCGTTGAATGTGGTGTATTGGCTTTCAAGACCTTGAAGCACAAGGGACAAGCTTGGGTTGTGTTCGCAGAAGTCTCTTCCAGAAAGTGAACTGCAATTCGAAGAAGAAGAAATACATATAGAAATTAGAAGTAGGAAAAACCTTTTTCACAGACGAATATATACTTAAGTATATAAAATTCAAACATGTGTATACTTACAATATATATTGAAGTATATAAACTTTATTCATATATGAATGAATGTAAACAAGTGTAAGGTATATTGAAGTATATAAAATTCAGTCGTATTTAATATAATGTAAATAGGTATATACTAAAGTATATAAACTTTATTCGTATATGGATGAATGTAAATGAGTATATATTTACAATATATATTGAAGTATATAAAATTCATTAGTAGTTTATAAATAGCTATTAAACTGAAATGGATGAGGGAATGAAATTCTAGAAAATAGGTGTTGAACGCCAATGAACAATTCTGAAAAATCGTGATTTGAAGTAAAGAAAACGTGTTGGGCAGGTGGTGATGAAGATGTTATGGGCGGGCAGCTTCGAAATTGAAGAGAAAAATTGCTAGAGGAAAAAACGAATTGTGTGAAAAGGTAATGGCCGGACAACTTCAAAATGGATGAAAACATGTTGGTCGAAAATTGCATGAAATATTAATGGAACTCGATAATTTTGATAAAATGTTGGAAATATTAGAAATGGGTGGTCGGAAGTTACGATTTTGGAAAAGAAAATACAAAAATCATGGAACAAATCGTGTGAAAAAAGTGATAAATAGAATGCTAAAATTGTGGAAGTATCAAATAAAATATTGATAAAAATGGATATAATATTTAATATTAAAATAAAAATATATCATTAATATATGTATTCATTCAAGAGAAGAAAACGATATAAGGAACATAATAGTCAGAAAATACACATCAAATCTAATAATAAAGTTTTTTAAATATTTGAACATTCATGAAAATATGTATAATTAATTTATGTATTCATGTAAAAATCCGTAAAAAGAAATTCCATTGCATTAAAAGATTAAACTACCTCGGTACTTGGAACAATATGATGACAAGGCAATGGCCAACTCGCTTTTGATACGTTGACTTCGAAAAATATATTTGCACAACCCTAGTAAAAAGAAATTGCTCTGCTACTCCCAAAATCATTACATAATTATATTTGTCATTTTGAAATCAATAGTTTATTTCCAAATAATTTTTATTTGAATTTGATAAAAGGAAAAAAGGACAATTTGAAGAGAAAGTGAAAGGACCAAACATTGTAAAAGGGAAAAACTTGTGGGAGTGAATAAGAAATGTTTGGTTCCAAAGGAGAAGTAGCTAGTAATATATTGTCCCCAAACACAAAGGCAATCAATGGATTTGGCCAAACACAGCCCACAAAAAAGCTACAACACTTAGCCCACTTTTCCCCCTCTTTCCTCTTTCTTTTAATGATTTTGAAATCATTGCCAAACATTAGAACTTCATGAATTTGGTTTTGTATAGTCTCTACTTAGAATAAACTAATGAACAAAACTATTTCATATATAAGAGTTAAAATTTTCTTATGAATTAAGTTTATGCAACCGATACAATTGACAAATTTATAATTGAAAATTAGAAGTGCAGTTCTTAAAATTGTATTACGGTGTGTATATCTAGCTTTCAGAGGCTCTTAAACTTTGCTAAATCTATATTTTATTGTTCATGTCGAACATTGACCATATTATTCAACGATTATGTAGCAAGTTGAATTTAAGATATCTTGACAGCATAAATGTTAAAAACTCTAAGATGGTTTACAACAAAGACACAAAATTGAAATAATTGAATGCATATAATCTTAAAAATTTTTAAAATATATTTAAAACATTTTTTAGTTCGACGACATGTCGGAGAGAGGATTCAAACTTCTAAACCTCTTGTTTAAAGATACGTGCTTTAACTAGTTAAACTATACTCAAGTTGACATATTAGAAAGCTTTTTATAAAGTATAAATCTCACATAAAAAAATTTATGACTAGACCCATAATTTAATTAAAGTACTGAGAAAATTTTTAGTACTACGGGAGTATTATGCTCCATTTGTTTACATTATAGCTTTGCCTTTGTAAATAATTTTTTGACTTTG
Organism: Trichosanthes truncata; assembly: GCA_033996785.1. Classification (NCBI taxonomy): domain Eukaryota; kingdom Viridiplantae; phylum Streptophyta; class Magnoliopsida; order Cucurbitales; family Cucurbitaceae; genus Trichosanthes; species Trichosanthes truncata. The sequence goes on from JAWPNB010000010.1 coordinate 4,075,712, forward strand.
GTAGACTCTACATCATGTTTTAAATAATACTAATGTAACAATAAATAAAATGAATATTGATGAGAGCTTTTTGAAGGCTCATCAAATACATTTATAATTATCGATATAAATTAACTACTTGTAATAATTAACAGTGGATCAAGTCAAACCACAGGGAATCGAATAATTGATTTCTATCAAATGAAGTTCTTATTACACGGACTGACACGAATTGGGGGGTTTGGAATAAAGCATAAAAGAGACAGAAGGACTAAAACTGAAAGCAGTAAAGATAACGATTTCACCTTAGGCACCGATTCGGGGTAAAGCTAACAACAATGTAATTTTCGATCACAGATGACCAACATGAAATCTAATCAGCAATTTATCACCTAATCGACTTTACCGAAATAACCGATGAAAGCCCCTAAGCAAACTTAGGTCCCCTAAATCAATTAACCCAACCTACATCGAGTTAACAACCTAACTAGCCTTAATTAGCTGGGCACGATAGCGTTCCATACCAACGTTGCTAGCTGCCTTATGCTCTAAGGATGTATTAAGACGAATCGATTAAACTAGATTGACCTATGTAATTTAACTAACACTCTTTCTTAATTCTAAGGTCCTATCATGCAAATTACATGGGGAAGAAGCTCCCTACTAGGCAAACATTAGTCGAGCTGAACCTAGCGCGACTTAAACTAGCAATCATAAACTTATTCGACGCGAATAGATTGTCAGGTTATCTACGAATAAATTCATGCTTTAGCATTAAAGCGAGAATCAAGAAATAATAAATATGCTGGAAAGATATTCAGCCTACTTGTTACTTTAAACTAGCATAAAGAACATACTTGATGCGTATAGAGTGTCATACCTACGAGTATGCACATTATCAAGCTAAGATAAAGATATAAACAAGCTACTGTAAAGCATAAAGAATTTAAGAATAATCTCCCAACGGTAAACATTGTACTGTTGTTTATAACCTAAATCAGCGTTGAAAGCCAAGTTGAACATTAAATCGATGTAGTCTGACACCAAGGATCAATCAACAACACTAAAACTAATCTAAATCTACTAAAAACAGAGAAGAAACACTAAGGTGGTCTCATTACGACAGACTAAAACGAAGACAAATGACCTAAGAGTGAAAATTTCCTTTTTATACAAATCGCAGTAGCGTTGAGATGCTATCTTATTCTTTAGCATACAGCCTTCCAAGAGTCTTGATGCTCTCAACAGCGTTGAGAAGCTCTCATTAGGGGCATAATGATCATTTCACCTCTTTTTCTAGCTCGGTTATTCAAATGACCTCCAAATTTGCTCGTTTTATCCTCAATTGGATGCAAAACACTCTAAAATACTTTTCTTGCTCGAATATCTACAAAATGATCGATAAAACACATAAAATCTATCGAACTAATAAGAATTAACATGAATAAAATATGACTACTTTGGTCTAATCGACCATCCATACTTATGTAGTACTTGAAATATTCCTATCAAGTACCCTTGGCTCTACCATTTCAAACCATTGAAAAAGTCACCTATAAACCAATCATTCTACTTTACTTGCAACCCTCACCTAACCTTCTCTTTTTCTTCAATAAAAAAAGAAAATGGTGGAAGTGAGTTGACATTTGAAAGAAGGGTGGAAGTACCTTGGGGAAAACAACACGTCAGCAAAGAGACCCAAGTAACAGAGAAAAAAAAAAAAGAAAGATAGAGTAACCTTTGGGCTTAAAAGTAATTTAAGCATTTATTATTTACTCTCATATTTTGGTTGTAATTTTGAACCTTTCAAATCTTCTCTCAAGTCATAGCCATTAGCTGGTGATTTGGAGTGTAGGGCACAGACCTGAATTCCGTAGGACCAAAGTCCTACAGCGTCGTGATTTTATACTCTTTTTCCAGCACCGTAGGATATCATAACTCAATCAACCCCTAAAATAATCATACGGCTACTATTATCCTCATCATCTACATCAAGTACACTACACTACAAATACACATAATTTTCTTTTTTTGCCTTTTTCGGTTACATTATATATAATATTTTAATAATATTATGTTGCATATGTTGCACTTGTACCATAATATATATATAACTAAGTACATTAAATAGCCATCACTTTAGACTTCCCCTCCCTAGTCTATAGTCTATAATGGCTATATATGTAAGTCTGATCTGCATGAGCATGACTTCCTAAATAGGCACTCTCACCAAGCTAATTCTGACACTCTCCTTTCTCTACTCCCACTCCTTAATTATTATTATTATTATTATTTTATCATTCTTCTAAAAATTGGATAAATGACAAAATTATTATTACTCTAGGGTATGTAAAACATGTCTAAATATGTTTTTCTTTTTTGTTGAAACTGTTAAAATTAATGGAAAAAGTGATAGCTAGTATGATATGGTAAAATGTACTTTATTATTCTATTTTATCAAATTAAATAGACATGTAAGTAATCACTCTTAAAATAAAAGATTTACTTATTTGATGTGATTTAGCATATAATAAATGTTTTTTTTAGTTCGACAACATGTTAGGTGGGAGGGATTTGAACTGTTGCACTCTTGATGGAAGATATGTGTCTTTAACTAATTCAGTAAAAGAAAATGGCTTGTTAAACTATTGGATATTAAATATTGACACTCTAAAGGAAAATAATACCTTTACGTCATAAATTGTTGTCATTTTTTTTATTGCATTTTTTGATAGTAATGAATTAATTAGATGGAAAAAAAAGCACAATGGAAATAAGACTAGGAACTAAATTGAAAAAGAAAAAAGCCAAACATTAGGAACTAAATAATATGTTTAGCCTAAAAACACAATAGACATGCTAGGCTATATCATCACAATAATATAATACTATCCTACTTAGGATTGCAATATAATATGGTTTTACTTTGAACTCTATCCAAAATAGTCTTCATATGAATAAAGTTATTTATTTTAACAATATTATATCACATGCATGAGTGAAAGTTTAAATATACGACTTCTTAAAAAAAGAAGAGATATTTTTTTAAGTTCAACAATGTATAAGATTTTGATCAAAGATAAATGTCTTAATTAATTGAATCATATTTAAATTATGAAAAATAAAACCCCAACATGTTAATTATTAAAAAAACAATAAAGTTAATGAATAAAAAGTAGAGATTTATGTAAGGATCCTTGAAAAGGAGGATGGAAAACAGTGGACGCAGTCGACGAGAGAGTCGGCGAAAACATGACTCCACAAACAGCATGGAGAATATGAGGCCTTGTCCGATCCGGAGTTAACGTTCGGGGGTCGGTCGTTGACCGTTTTATTTTATTTTTAAATTAAACAAAAAAAGAGAGAGAGAGAAAGAAATTAATGACGGTTAATTTGGTAAATTCGACTGCGAAATTTACCTTTTCCAAGGAATATATATTTATATATCCCCATAGATGCGAGGGCCTTGAGCCTGTATTTCTCAGAGAAAAAGCAGAGATCTTTTTGGGGCTATCGATAACTTAGAGAGAAAAGCTTAGCCAACACAACATTAAAATTTAAATAAATACCCACTCCACAAACCAAAACAAGAACAACAACAAAGAAAGCTCTATTCTAAAAACTCATTGTCCTCTTCCCTTTTTGCTTCTCTTTCCGATCCCCATGCCATGCTTTGCCTTTCTTTCTCCCTTCTCCTTTTGTCCCCTTTCCCCCATAATTCAGATCTATCTTCTCCATTAAAATAAAACTCCCTCCCTCCCAAACCCAAAACCAGTGAGAAAGAGACACTTTCATTCTTCTAAACGAACAGCCCTTCTCTGTTTCTTCCTTTTTCTTTTGCTTCGTTTGGGTTTTTCCCCAAATGGGTACTGGTTGGAGAAAGGCCTTCTGTACGACGATCTCTCGTCATTCAGAATCCAATAATGTCTCTGAAAAACAGAGGACTTCCTCCACTACGCCAAATCCCAGCCCGAGAAGCTGCGTTCGATTGGGTTTCTTCAGCAACCCTTCTACTCCTCGGTTCAACTCTCATCAGCCCGTGAGTAGCTCCGGTCTCCGCTGCCGTACCACTCAAGATGCCGTTGAGAAGTCCACCGCCGTCAATCACAGCCCTTCCCTTCAATGCAAGACATCGTCTTCGTCCTCCTCCACTCCCAAATCCGCCAAATCCCAACGGGGGATTGTGGGGTCCAATCCTTCTTCTCCTCGTTCTCCTCTTAAACTATCCCTTTTCAAGAACAGCTTCAAATTCAGAGTAAGATTTCTATCTAACCAATTCTCTGTTTTTTTTTCTTCTTTTTGGTTTTTACTTTGACTAACTAACAGGTTTTTTTTTTTTTTTTTTTGAAATAACAGAGTAGCTGTGGAATCTGTTTGAGTAGTGTGAAGACGGGACATGGGACGGCAATTTACACGGCGGAGTGTGCGCATGCGTTTCATTTTCCTTGTATAGCCGCTCATGTCAGAAACCACGCCTCTCTCATTTGCCCAGTCTGCAACACCACATGGAAAGACGTTCCTCTGCTCGCCGCCCATAAAAATCTGGGCCCACTAACTCAAAACGATTCCAAACCCAACGTTGAAGATAAAACCATGATTGAATCTTCCCCCAGAGCGTTTAAGTCCAGACACGACCAGAATCAACCTTACCCAAAAGAGAAGCCCTCGGAATTCAGGTCCTACGATGACGACGAGCCGCTTTTGTCCCCCACTGCCGGCGGCCGGATTATCCCCATCCCGGAAGCCGACGAGAACTCCAACGGAGACGACGACGATGTGGAAGAATTTCAAGGCTTCTTTGTAAACCCAAAGCCGCCTTCTAGTTCTCTGAAATCTTCAAATCAGAGGACCAATGTGCAGGTCCGACTCCTCCCTGAAACGGCGCTGATTTCATCCGGACACACCCACGAAACCTACGCGGTGGCTTTGAGAGTGAAAGCGCCGCCTTCGCATCTGGCCAGAAACAGAACCAACGCCAATTTACTAGACCCATCCCGCCGTGCGCCGATCGATTTGGTGACGGTGCTGGACGTAAGCGGAAGCATGACCGGAGCCAAATTGACGATGCTAAAACGCGCTATGCGTTTGGTCATTTCGTCGTTAGGCTCGTCGGACCGTCTCGCCATCGTCGCATTCTCGGCCACTCCCAAAAGGTTGTTGCCGTTGAGAAGAATGACGTCGCAAGGCCAACACGCCTCCCGGCGAGTGATCGACACGCTCGTCTGCAGCCAAGGAACCAGCGTTGGGGAAGCATTGAGAAAAGCCACAAAAGTACTGGAAGACCGGCGAGAGAGAAACCCGGTTGCGAGCATCATGCTTCTATCCGACGGCCAAGACGAGCGGATCCATTCAAATCAACGGCACGGGACACGACACGAGTCATCAAACCGGTTCGGCCACATTGAGATCCCGGTTCACGCTTTTGGGTTCGGTGAGAGCGGCGGATACTGCCAAGAACCGGCGGAGGACGCCTTTGCAAAATGCGTGAGCGGGTTATTAAGCGTGGTGGTTCAGGACCTCCGTATTCAACTTGGCTTCCCGACCGGTTCATCTCCAGTTGTGATCTCGGCTATATATTCCTGTACTGGCCGGCCCACGGTGTGCAGCTTGGGTTCGGTCCGGCTCGGCGATTTATACGCCGAGGAAGAAAGGGAATTACTCGTGGAGCTGAAGATTCCGAACTCGGCTGCTGGGACCCACCACGTGATGACGATGCAGTGCCTGTACAAGGACCCATCAACGCAAGAAGTAGTGTACAGCCGAGAACAAGACATCCTGAACGCACGCCCCGTAGCCGTCCGATCATCAGCTCCGAAGATCGAACGGCTGAGAAACACGTTCATAACGGCCCGCGCTGTGGCGGAATCCAGGAGATTAATCGAGTACGACGATCATACGAGCGCGCATCATTTACTCACGTCGGCGCGTGCTTTACTAATCCAGTCCGGATCGGCGGGTGCTGACGTGTACGTGCGCGAGCTGGAAGTCGAGCTGGCAGAACTCCATTGGCGGAGGCAGCAACAATTCGAATTACATCAGCAGCAACAGCACGGATTAAATAGAACAACAACGCCACGTAGGAGAGAGAAGGAAGGTCCGGCAATGGTGGACGAAAACGGAGATCCGTTGACGCCGACGTCGGCGTGGAGGGCGGCGGAGAAGCTTGCGAGAGTGGCGATTATGAAAAAATCGTTGACGAGTAGAGTGGGGGATTTACACGGCTTTGAAAACGCGAGGTTCTAGAAAAACAGAGGACTGTTCGTTTCTGTGTATTTGGGTTATATTTTGAAATGGAAATTGGAAAGGGATGGGAAAAGTACAGTAACAGTAGAGAAATGGATTTGTGGGGCAAAGTGCGGTGAGTGAATGACAGTTTCTCTCACAGCCGTAGGATTTTCTTCTTCTTCTTCAAAGCCCCACTTTTGCCTTTGCCTTGCCCAAAACAAAAGAATTGATTGGACTGTCATCTGGATTTCATCAATTCCACTGTCGTTCTAGTCTATACTCTCTCTTCACACACTTCAACTTTCTCTAGCTTTTTCATGTAGAATAGAAGAAATTGGGATTACCAAAGAACTCAATCAGTAGAACCAAAGGGGTTTTATTTCTAAATGGCCCTTTTCTTTTTCTGAATTTAAGGAAAAGTTTTTCTTTTTCTTTCCTTTTTCTTTTTTTAATTTTTATATATGATTATTATTATGTAATGATGGGAATGGGTTTTTGTTGTATTACTGATGATGCAATGATGGGGGAAGGGGAGTTGGTAAAGTGGGGGAAATGGGGAATGAAATGAAATGATGAACATATGATTTTTAATTTCGTGGGTTTTGATGATGGAGATTATTTTCTCTTTTGAATTTCAACAGTAAATTTGCAAATCTTGTTTCAGATTTGCCCAATGCAATTCCCCCATTATATTTGATTCATCACCCATCCCCCACCTAGCTAGCTCCAACTCTCACAATTTTTCTCTCTCTTTTAGTCTTTTTCTATCCTTGACAATAATCAATAATTCTTGCTTCGACATCTCTCGATCAAATTCTTTGCATTTGATCTTAATCCATTACTTCCTTTTTGCCTTCGAAAACGACCCTTTCTCTACCAAAATGATTTGACTTGGGAGAAGAACTTATCTTAAAGTTCCAGTAGCAAGTTCCTGTCTAAACTATTGGATGCATGGTCAAATTACATCAAACAGTATGAAACTGTTAACTAGATCGTTTTAGTTTTTGATCAAGGTTTTGGCTTTAATCGAATTGAAAAGAGATGGTCGTTTTACTTTGCAATGATTCCATTCGAGGGTCGTTTTACTTTGCAATGAAGCATTGGATAGGCAAAGAATGGAGGAATAAATCAAACCCATATCATGTTGGGGATAGTAGTTGAGTTGGTGTGAACAATAAAATAACAGGGATTGATTGTGAGGTGGGTTGCAAACATTGGTCCACCATAAGCCTAAGGGGACACAGAGAGAAAAAACCCATTTAATATACAATCAAAAAACATGATGGAAGATGAAGCTTTGTGTTCCTTTTATCCAACATGTGAATGAATAGATTCAATCAATACCACTCTCTTTTCCTCCTACCCTCTACATCTCATCTTGCCATTTTATTTTATTTCTTCTTTTGTTCTTTTTTTCTTAACCTAATTCTGAAAAGGAAAAAAATTACGAAAATCACACACGTGAACACTATAGGAGCACATTGTCTAATTCACTGGTAAGTTTTCGACTTGAGTAACATACCTATGTTTTATTTACGAATGTGTAGTAATTGAACCGCGTTATTGTAACTCTAAGATTGATAAATTTAGTTGCAACCCATTTCATTAGTTTGATAGTATAATTGTTATAATGCTAAATAGTTTAGAATTTTAGGATATATTGTTTAATTTCATTTCATTTAATTTTATTTTTTGCAAATGAAGTTATACAGGTAAGTCTAATTGCAATGATTTTTTTAGTTTCGGAGTAATTGGTCATATATATTAAAAGTTTGAAGGTACGAATGAGATTGAAGTAATCCCTATAGTTTGTAGGTACTTATTGCATTTTTCCCTTTCAAAAATTATTCTTATTAATTGAGTTTGGTCGGATAAAATTAAAGCTAGATAGTGCAATTATAGCAAGGAAAATGTTTAAAGATATGACAAAAACACTGCATATTGCTTAAAGAGGTTTTTTTAATAACAAAAACTGCCATTATTCATGAGTGAATAAGTCATTATGCTTTGATTATAAAAAGATTATTATGATTATTTCAAGTGATGTTTAAATCAACTATCAATTATAAAAAAAAAAAAAAAAAAAAAAGGTTGATTACGATTATTAAGTCAACCAGTTGATTGAATAAACTCATAATATACAATGATTATATCTAGCTATTGATTACTCTAATGATAATTTTAAGTACTTTGGAAATTGTGTTTGAATCGTTCAATTTTTAAAGATTAAAAAATTATTAATTTTGATTAATCAAATAACAGAAATCTTAAGAAAATCTTTTAGAAATAATAAAAACTATAATCAATAAATGAAAACAAAATAATTTTAGAATGATTAAAAAAAATAGTTACTATACTTTCGGATTTTTTTTTGAGTTTTTTTAAAAAAAAATTTAACAATATACTGGCATCAATTTGGCCCAATAATAAAGAAGCTACATAAGGAACACGTAGCAAATTTTGCAACATTTTTTCCTTTTTATACTACTTGCCATAAAGGCAAGCGACATAGATTCTATGTGGAAATTTACTTGCATTACATTTAAAAATTTAAACTAAAAATGAACTAAAACAAACTTTAAACTAAAAATGATATTATATATATTTATCGTGTAATAATGAAAAGCTATATCATTTTTTTTTAAATAAAGCTATATCATTTTTTTAGTACATGAAAACTATATCATTATTGTATTAAATGGTAGGACGCTCGTATGAAGGGAACAAAAAGCTCGAGAATCTTTTTTTTAACAATTTACTTCATCTATTTGAATGATAGTATCAATAATGTCCATTGATATAGTTTTTTATAATTTGTTGAATCAATTATATAATTTATCTTTATTTTTACTATACGTAAAATGTGGGTTAGTTGAGAGTTATTTTTACACTTATTAATTCTTTATATACTTTTGAAATTCTACACTTGCACTCAATAACTATAGTTTATATTTAATTTATTTCATTATTTTTTATTAAAATTAAAATCTTATTTACATATTTAATTAGAAACGTTTTAAAATCTTCAAAATTTTAAAATGAAAGAAAAAGTTTTAAAATTCTATACGTTCTTTTTTTCAAATGGGCTAAGAATACAAAAATATACGTTAGAATATGAAAAGTTTTCTAGTCATTGTAAGGCAATATACACACATGTATAAATACACCTAGATTTATATGATTTTTTTTTTTTTTTTTTTTGCGAGTTCAACACAACATTTGGGGTGGGAGGAATCAAACCTCTAATTTTTAGGTCAAGGATATATGCCTTAACTAGTTGAATTATGATGCGATTAAGATTAACTAATTGATAGTGATTTGGTTTAAATCCTATTTTAAGTTTTTTTTAGCCCCTCGACTTATTTATTTATTTAAATTGATGTCGGCTGTTATGGGTTTTTGCTAAAACTTTAAACATGAAAATGTTACATGTCTATGCATATTATTGAGAGTCAATTTTAAATAATTTCATTATTAGAGGGAAAATTTTGGTTAATAGAATTCAATAATTATCAAAACACATTATTCTTGATACATGTGGGACAATAAATGCATTGTATTCACAATGCACAACATCAATTTGATTATATATTTGATTCTCAAATTTTATAAATATTTTTTGAACAATTCCTATGTTTTATTAACAAAACATGATACATAGAGTCACGTTTTATTTTTCATGGTTTAATAGTTTGTGAATAGAATTTAATAATTATTGAAACACTATTTAACAATTTATTAAATTAGTGACAATATTTATTTGTGAAGGATTAAATTTTGTATTGGTCCATAGAATTTTATGTTTATTTAGTTTTTGTCCTTAAAACTTTCAAATATGATTTTTAGCCCTATAGCTTTTAATTATTTTGTTTTAGTTCCAAAAGTTTGCACAAAAAATATTCTAGCCATTAGCTTTTTTATTTTAACTCTTTAACATAAATCTAAATCTATTTAGCAATCCAGATTCATGGAGCTTCAAATAGTTTTTTATGTAGACATTTTTGTCTATTAAATGAAAAGAAAATACATGCCCATGTTTGATTTTGTTAAATAATTTTCAAAAGAAAACTAATGACAAACCAATAAAATGATTTGAATCATCCAGAAACTTTTTTTAGAATTATATATTAAGAATTTGGCAGAAAGAATTTGAACTTGAAAAAGAGGAGATCTTAATATTTGACCACTTGAACTATATTTAAGTCAACAACATCTATAAATATTATGTTCATGAGTATTATAAACAAATGTGTCATTTACGTTAATCATTATATTAAGAGTTATGCTACTTATTACCATTTTTTTTATAGGAATATGAAAATGCTATATATTATTACTATATTTTTTTTAAAATTAAAGGTCTATGCAAATAATTCCCCAATAAACACAATTCTTTTCTCACAAAGTTGCAATTTTAAATGATAAAAAAAAGTTATTTATAGGTAATCTCTCCAAAAAATTTATCATATCCATTACATGCTCTAATTAAAATATGATTGAAATGTACAAAGGTGAGGATCAAACTATCCATCTTTGAAAATGGTAATTGACATCTTATCTATTAAATTAGAATCCAATTGGTCCCATTATTATAATTTAGGGCAGAGAAATGTGGTTAAAGAAAAGATATTAGTAAAATGAAAGGGAGAGAGAAATCTTCACATGAGAATTGGAACTTGAAACTCTTTTTAAATTTACTAAATTTCTACTCTTCTGGATCTGTCCATGTGATTCTTTTTTTTTTTTTTTTACAGAAAAAAGAATATTAATAAGAAAAGGCATATGCTGACACTGAAACTATTGCAATCCCAAGATCATAGCCAGTCTTATTTCAGGAAGGGAAAGGTTCATTCAATTCTACATAAATCCTTTATGATTCTGTTCACCAATTAATTTAACTGCTCTGTCATAACATATATATATATATATATATATATATATATATATATATATATATATATATATATATATATATATATATATATATGTATATGTATATATATATATGTATATGTATATATATATATATATATATGTATATGTATATACATATATATATATGTATATGTATATATGTATATGTATATGTATATGTATTTATGTATATATATATGTATATACATATATGTATATGTATATGTATATGTATTTATGTATATATATATGTATATACATATATGTATATGTATATGTATATATAGATATATGTATATGTATATGTATATATATATATATATATATGTATATGTATATATGTATATATATATATGTATATGTATATGTATATATATATATATGTATATGTATATGTATATATATATATATGTATATGTATATGTATATATATATATATATATGTATATATCATTAATTTAATACATATGATTCAATCTCTTAAATTTATTAGTTTGATTTAGTTTTAGATTCTAGAAGTTGATTTGATCATATGTATATATGTATATATGTATATATATATGTATATGTATATATGTATATATATATGTATATGTATATATGTATATATATATGTATATACATATATCTATATGTATATGTATATATATATATATCTATATGTATATGTATATATATATATATCTATATGTATATGTATATATATATATATATATGTATATGTATATATGTATATATATATATCTATATGTATATGTATATATATATATATCTATATGTATATGTATATATATATATATATATATATATATGTATATATCATTAATTTAATACATATGATTCAATCTCTTAAATTTATTAGTTTGATTTAGTTTTAGATTCTAGAAGTTGATTTGATCATATGTATATATATATATATAAAGTTCACATACAGCTGAAACATCACAAGTTTGCCTAATTATGATTTGATCATAAATAAGCAAAGAAGCAGCAAGAGATATCACAGAAGAATCAAGAATTATCTCTATATATTGAAAATCAGTATCTTAATTACAAAAATTAACCACATTTCAGATACAGATTACACAAACTCGGTACAGGATTACCTCGAATGTATTCTGCTACAACAGCTGAATGCACAAGGAAGAACAACCCAACATGGAGGTATGAGAGACCAGATTTCACCATTTTCAATACACAAATCATCAAAAGAAAAGTTCCCACAGAGGGATTAATGATGTTTACCTACGGATTCGAAATCACGACGGGACCGAGGTGAGGAGTTTTCCCCTTATTTTGAGCTGTGAATGAGAATTTTATATAAGAGTGCTTACTTTTGGTTTTGTTCCACTTTAGCTCTGATCTTCTGTTCCAACACCGCTATCTCGGTCTCGAGGCTGAACATTCTATTTAGAGCATGCATGTTCTCCAACGTCTCACTCAATGTCCTGCTGTCACTCCCGTCACATCTCAAATGCTGCATAGGACCATGAAGCAGCTTGTTAACTATACCTCGACTAAGATCGTCCACAGCTCGTCGAGTTTTCTTTGGGATATCATCACCCATCTTTGACAGACATTTTTCTAACTCTGCAGTTCTGATTCTTTCAGCATAGGCCCTCAGTTTCTTGATCGTTGGAACAGTCTCCAATGAGTCCCTCCATGCTTCAAATTGTTTGGATTCTTCAGTGATAATCGATTGTGCTTCCATTGCTTTTCGGAGCCGATCCTCCTTGTTTGCAGCAACTACCTCCTTAAGGTCGTCAACATTGTAAACTCGTACATCTTCTAGATCATTGATGCATGCTCCAACGTTTCGAGGAACAGAGATATCAATGAAAAGCCTTAAACCCCCAACATCATGTCCAACAGGGGGGAGATCCTTAACCTGCTCCTTTGTAAACAAAAGGCTTTCAGAAGCTGTGCTGGTAAATATCACGTCGGCTTCAGCTGCACAACTAAGCATTTCCGTAAGGGGCTTATAGATTATCTCGACATCCTTCATCTCCTCACGGATGGCTGTGACTCTCTCTTCAGATCGATTCACAACAACCATCTTTGTGCAGCCTTTAGCTACCAAATGTTTTATTACAAGCTTTCCCATCTTACCAGCTCCAATCACCAGCATTCTGGCAGTGGCCTGTGAGGCTTCAGGAAGCTTCATCAAGGCCAATTCTACAGCAGCAGAACTCACAGAAACAGCTCCAGCAGCAATATTAGTCTCCGTCCTTACCCGCTTCCCCACCGTGATTGCATGCTTGAAAAGCCCACTAATGTTCCTTCCAAATCCTGCTACACCCTGCCCAACTTTGACAACTTGTTTAACCTGAGCAAGGATTTGGCCTTCTCCTAAGACAAGAGAGTCAAGTCCTGCTGAAACTTCGAAAATATGTTGTGTAGCATCATTGTTATGTAGCAAAAACCGGTGCTGGCAAATCTCCGAAACCGGGATTCCACTTGTCTGAAAATAACAGCAAGAAGAATATAAACAGCTATTCTCACAATTTCCTTCTTTACATAACATCAAAATTGAGAGCATATTCTTCACTGGTGCTAGTCTGAAAGAGAAGATACAAAGCATTGGGCTGAACACAGGTTCAATTCAACAAGTGAATATCATACAATCTTTTTCTAATCTTTCAATAGCTGTGGTTGTTGTTCGCTAATCTCACACAAAGTAACTATCTAGCCTTAAAATTTCGACATAAAGAAACTCGTAAGATATTTAATCATCCCAAAGTAGATAGCTACTGCGATTTAAATCCATGCACTTTTGGAAATATAAAGGCTGGAACCGTGGAAATACTTGAAAAGTATAAAATCAGATAGAAGTGTAAACAAAACCATGAAGGCATAATCAAACATCAACAAGGAGTCTTCTAAGATTATGAATCTTAATATCAATCAAAACTTTGACGGGAGAGCTCCTCTTCAGATAAACATCAATATTTCAGCACCCAAAACTTAAAAGAAAAACAAGGAGAAAGATGGAACCTTCGACATCCATTCAGTCACTTCTTTAACTCCACGATGCTGAGATAGAGCAACAACATATATCTCCATTCTGTTGCAGGTGCTGAGTACGGCTGCTTCTTCAATATGGTTCAAGCCACAGAGCTCTCCTATGGCACGAGGCCACTCTGCCTCAGGAATGGCCAGCTTCTCTCGCATTTCAACAGGTGTTGTATGAATACTAAGCCCAATTACAACAATGCTGCTTCTTTCCTTTGTATATCCTAATACCATACAGAACAAACCTTCACTCTTCCCATCATGAAGCGTTTCCATATAGAAATTCAAGCAGATACCCAAGAGCTAATTATGGAGGTCAAACAGTGACGAACGACCAAAAATGGAATTGGGAATTTCAAAACTAGAAGTGATGATTAGAATCTTATTGCATATTCAAGCAATGGTAAAGTCTCAAGATAAACAAACAGTACAAAATTGGGAAATACATACTGTCAGCAGCAGAGGTCTTGAGCTGTTCAAGCGCAGAGAGATTGGAAGAAGATTTAGCTCGATCAATTTCATCATTCTGAACCAAAACATCAGAAGAAGAAGCAACCTCGCACCTGACAGGGCTCAAAGACGAAAACCCATTTCTCTGAAATTGAACTCTCCTGCTCCGAATGGATTTGCAGAAAACGGGAAACTGAGAAGAAGACGAACCCCTCGTCGAGGAGGACGTTGCCGCCGATTTCAACAAAAGGGCTTCCAATTTGGCACCGCAAAAAGTGGTTGAAACAGCCATTGAAGGGAAGCCCTAAACCCAGAAAGGCGAAGCAGAGAGAAAGAGAAATGGAATTGAAATGGGAGCTGTTCAACGAAAATCGTGAAGCTCGAGAAATGGGAAGAAGTGGCCGAAGGCCGTTTGTGCAAAAAGTAAGAGTTGGTGGGTACAAACACAAAAATTGAGCTCTTTTGGGAATTGGGATTGGGATCAAATCAGAAAGAAGAGGCGGATTTAGAGAATTTGAAGGTTTGTGATTTCTCTGCGCTGTGATTGGCGGGTGGAACACACGCCTTTATCCACACTCATTTGCAGCCTCTATCTTCTCCCTCAGTATCAGCCTGTCCTCATCCTTTCAGGCCCCCCCCCCTCCCTCTAATCATCATTTTAGGGCTTCCATTTTTAATTTCATTTTCTTTTTCTAAACTAGGGATTTTTTAAGTACAATAAATGTTGGAGTCAAAATTTTAATTTCCAACCTTAAAAAAATGATTAGATACTTTAAATGTTGGACTATATTATATTGACTTGTAATATATGTTATTAGTTCATGATTTGTCCAAAAAAACTATTTTAGTCATTGTCGCTAACTTCTTTGTAAATTATTTAACAAAAGCTTGGTAAAAGACTTGTATTTTATTTTGTTTAGTTGATGAATATGTGGGCAAATGTTTGATGCCACATATAGATGGGTTAGATCTTGAGTTTTGAAATGGATTCCAATTTTTATTAAATGATTAATAAAAAAAAATTAACAACAAAGATTGAAATAGTATTTAATATGAAACTTGGAGACTAAATTAAAATTTTAAAAATTTATATTGAGATGAAAATGAGTTTAAGTGTGAGAATTTAGAGACCAGAATATTTCAATTTTTTTAATCAATAGCTATTTTCAGCCTAAGCTTACCTAATATAAAATAAGTAGAGAGGCTACCTAATATAAAATAAGTAGAGAGAGAGTAAAAATTCAAAAATATTCAAAGGGAATAATTTCAAGGTATTTTGAAATATATCTTTATGTTTATCTATAATTTTTAATCTATAATGTATATAAAAGATTATATGTGAAGAATTTTCTTTTGGACAATATCTATTTGTCTTTATTTTGTACTTAATACTTTATGCTCACCTATGATCTATATTTGTATATGTTTAGCATATTAAAAGCCTATGTACTTGAGAAACTTTAGGTGGACAATAATGATTTATCCTTAAATTTTTATTTAATACTTAGAATCATGAAAATTTCCGTGATACCTAAAATTAGTTTTCATTAAATAGTTTTATATAGTCATTGGAATTTTGTCCTTACAAAAAAAAAAAAACAGTCATTGAAATTTTGTTTCTTTTTTTTTTAGTCCATTTAAAGCCATTGAAATGAATGTCAATTTAAACATAGTTCAATTGGTTAAAGTATTATATTTCTCGACTAAAATGTTAAAAGTTTGAATCCACACCTCTCCATATTGTTGAACTTAAAAAAAAAAAAAAGAAGAAGAAGAAGAAAAAACTCATTTGAATGAATTCTTACTCTTTATATGTTTTTTAAATGTCAATTTTTTGAATTATCTTCTCCTTTCAATTTTTGTTGGAATTCATAGAAAATATCATAGAATCTGTCTTGGTGATGAAATGTTAGACACAAAACCATCAATGTCTCATAATAAATAATTTTTAGTTTTTAAGTAATTTTTTTAAAAAAGAATATAGAGTAAATTTGAACCTTGAACACCTAAGAAGATGCACTACATATATTGTCGGAAGTCGAAGCCTTCAATTTACGCTAGTAATTCTCAATTTCAAGTAGTTGTTTTAATTTTTAGATTAAATAGAAATATGTATAGTATATATTTTTTTAATACATTTTTATGATTTCATATTCCTTGTGAATATGTGATGTCATGTAATGTTTTACTTATTCAGAATAAGAATAGGAAAATAAAAATTATTATATACCAATCTTTTTAGGTATATTCTTATGAATATTTCACATTGTTGTAATGTTAGAGAGAGAGAAAAGAGAGAGAGAGAGAGAGAGAGATAAGATGAGAAGAGATTGGGGATGGAAAGATATGTGATAGGGATTGGTTCATAGGATTTCAGTGCTT
Source organism: Trichosanthes truncata (assembly GCA_033996785.1). NCBI lineage: Eukaryota > Viridiplantae > Streptophyta > Magnoliopsida > Cucurbitales > Cucurbitaceae > Trichosanthes > Trichosanthes truncata. The sequence goes on from JAWPNB010000010.1 coordinate 4,092,674, forward strand.
GTGTTAGCCACAAGTTTCTCACAAACTCTGACGTGGACAAGAGTGTTACACTCACCTTTCATCTCAATTACATATATTCAAATAACTTTACCATCTTTTTAACTAAATTTCTCGTCTAAAATCAAACGTCAGCATATTAATATTATTGTCAATATGAATATAGCTCAACACTTAGTCACTCTTTTAAAGGTTTGAGATTCAAATCTTTATCTTCATATTTATTATACTAAGAAAAACATGCAACAATTATAGTTTTTTTTTTCTTTTTAGAGTTCAACAATATGTGAAGATGGGAGATTTGAACCTCTGAACTTTTGGTCGAAGGTACTTTTACCAGTTGAACTATACTCAGGTTGGCTAACAACGTTAGTTGTATTGTATTATAGTATGAGTTAAATTAGGTTAATGACCTTTTTAGACAAAACTTAATTGTTTGAGTTATAAAATATTCCAATCCGAAGAGTTGTTAAATTATATGAAATATTTTAGTTAGATTAGTTTGAGTTATTTCCGTATTTTATTCAATTTTTTTTTTAAAAAAAATAGTGAAAATATTAATTGTTTCAAATATTTGTGTACTTATTTTCCAACCTTGAATTAAGATTAGTAACTTGATGAATTTTATAATGTTTTAAAAGTTGTTTGGGGTGGGAGAGTAAAAATTTAAAAGAAATTATTGAATAAAATATAATTAAAAACCCAAGTAATTTTTAGTTAGGTTGATTTGGTTTAACTCAAACTAATCTTATAGATAATCTATGAACTGATTCAATTTGTAAAATTTAAATTTATTTGAACCTAACTAAACTGAATCCATACGATGTGGGTTGAACATATGGGATTTTTGGACAATCAAATTTTTAAAAAATATTTCTAATAATAACCCAAAAAAGGGGAAAGATGCAATAAGCTTTCCTTGAGACCAAAGCAGAGAACAAAAACACTCAACTGCTGTCATTTACACACAGACACATGTACATAAGACATCAAAAGAAACACAACTTGACAATGCTATATATATTCTCTTGAGTTAAAACATTATGATGATTGATGAATATTTAAGGTTTCCTTAAAAAGAAAAGCTTTGGCTTAAAAAATCCTCATCAAGGTCCTGAATTTAGTAAAAATTGAGGTGGATTCCAAGTTATATGGTTGTTGTTGGCATTGCCCACGGGCCACAGTTTTGATGAGCCATTTTCTGCTTTTGATCCATCTTAATTGGCATCTAAATTGCAATAAATTCATCATGATTCCTTTTCATTTTATTCTAAACCCTTTGAAAGATATCTTGAATTTGGTTTTCTGCCATGTCATAATTAATGGAATTCAAATTTGAATAATTCATAAAAATTTGGTCGTCTAGAGATTTGGGCTAAATTTGAGCATTTTTGTGACTAGATAGGATTGTTTTTGTGGATGTTGAGTTTCTTTTTTTGTTAAGAGTTTGGATATATATTATATTTTTTCAGTTCAATATGTAGAGTGGGGGAATTTTATATATCCTCCAACCTTTTGGTTTGGTTGAGGGGTATATGTCTAAATTAGTTGACATATACTTAGGTTGGCAAGAGTTTATATATTTAATGTTGGGTTTAAGTTTTTTTTCACTTCTAGATTTATGGACTATAATGGATTTTGATATTTTTACGATAGGAATTTTGCATTTTCAAATATATAGTTGGACTTTGATTTAGTATTTTAAAATAGTTGGACTTTGGACACATTGTTGGTTGGATTTTAAGTGATTCATTGGTCAATCTTGTCACTTATTTGAGTTTAGAGTTCAATTTGATGCAATTCAAATTGATCCAAAATATAAGAGTAGAAAGAAAAAAAAAAAAAAAAAGAGGAACTTTCTCTTGCTTTGATATGGTTTCTCTTCTCAAAGATGTTTCAATGAACTTTTTGGAGAAAACTAAGCAAGCGGCGAAAATTAATAGGTAGAAGTGATAAATAGGCAAGAGTTTCATAAATTGTAAAAATGTCCACGAGCAAAATTTAGAGAATTAAAATTATTTGATATCCCAAAACACCCCTAACAAACTCAATACCCTCAAAGCAATATATATATATGTGTGTGTGTATTTGTATATGTATTTGAAAACAATCTTTCAAATGATTGGAAGTTAATTCATACAAGAATTTCTAAATTAACCGAACCAAAACTAATAGAATCGTTGAAAATATTAAAATTAAATCTCTTTAAATGTTTAGATAGAAAAATCAACTAGTAAAAGTATTATTCTCCACATAGAACGTAAAAATAAAAATCTTGTAACCAATAGATAAAAGAGTTGTGCACCCCAAATGAAAAGTATAATAAGAAACAATTACCTCGTAAATAAAGAGTGATTTAATTAAATCTTGCAATAAAAGAATTACACCCACAAATAAAGAGTTGTGCAATGTTATAAAAGGTAGTAACAAAAGAAAACCTTCGTAGAAGAGTTATCTGTGAAAAGAAATTACCTAATAAAATGTTACATATAAATAAAAGAAATTACCTAATAAATAAAGAGTTGTCCATATAACCTACATGAAAAGTATGGAAAGTATAACCAATAATGGAAGAATTACCTTTCTTCAAAAAAAAAAAAGAAGGAAGAATTACCTTATAAATAAAGAGTCAGAGTTAGGCGTTCTCATGAGATTTCTAAAGAAATTTAAATTTGTGGAGATGAACTTGATTTTGTTGATTTTTGTATAAGTATTACTGTCTCTAATATTTATCTTCTGATACTTTCTAACAAGTATGTAAAGTTTGGCCTCCGACTTGTTGATCTTTTTATATCAGTCTGCTGGCTTGTTGATCTTCTTGGGCTTGTTGATCATCTTGGATCGACCCGCTAAATTGTTGATCTTCTTGAAGAAAATCAAAGTCTTGAAGTCTTGTACACTTCAGACGTCTTCAACTTTTCAACTTTTCAGATCTTCAAACAAATTTCATTTCAATTTTTAGAGAATCTTTAGTCTTCATAGAGTCTTTGACATTCAAAAAGTCTTTGGTCTTCAGAGATATCTCAATTTTCTAGTAGTCTTATGAATTTTTTTACTTCTCCTTTGAAATCGGACCCTTCTTACTAAATGCTCCAAAATGTAAGGGTGACCTCAATTTTGATAGACTTTGTATGGGCTCGAGTTTGGTTAACTTTGAACCTAATTTTTGAGTTTGGGCTTGTTTGGGCATAACCCAATCTTTTTTAGTAGGCTTGAATTATTTAAGTTTGGTACAATCATCTTTTAGTGAGTTCGGGCTAATTAACTTTGAGTCTAATGTCACATGGCATAATTTGATTAAAATAGCTTACGTTATCTAGTGGATCTATGATAGACATGTGACATCATTTGATTTGCGGATTTTTATGTCTTTTAATTTAATTCGAAGATAAAATAAAATTTGTAAATGGTTTCAAATTTATCAATATGTATTTTTATCATTAATTTAAATTAATGACATAACAATTTGTGAGTGCCAGAAATTTATTATTCAACAGTGGGAATAAAAATTTTGCATTAGAAGAGTTATCCAATAAATTTCACTTATTCAGTGAATAAAGTATAAGAATTACAACATACTACCCACATAAAAAAAAAAAATGAAAAAGAATAATTATCGGTAAATAAAAAGTTCACTATAGGACTAGAAAAAACTTGCAATAAAAAAAGAAATTAAAAATCCAAGGCTATGGAAGAAGAATGTTGAATAAGAGGCATCCAAGGTTATTTTTGTTGTTCTACACTTAAATGGAAAATTTCTTAAATGGAAAAGTGATGCTTAAAGATTAAATATACATATACATATATATAATTCACTTTCAAATTGAAAAGATGTTGGAAAAATAATTTAAAAAATATATAGAAAAAACATCTTTGGTTTTTCCCCCCTAAGAATATAAAACTAGAAAAAAAAAATTAAAGCTTATGAAATGAATCCTAAATTATTATTATTTTTTTTAATATCTTATCTTATTTTTAAAATGGTAAACATTGGTTTGTGTGTGATGCACCCTATCCCATCAGAACTCTAATCGTGTTTGGACAATAGTAATACTAAGTTGGGTGATCACTTAGAAAGCATTCGTGTTGTACTTTTTTCAAGTCAATTTAAGCAATTGGTTAAAACATATATCATTGACCAAGATGTAAGAAGTTTGAATCCTGACCCTGAAAAATTACAAAAAAAAAAAAAAAAAAAAAGAAGTAAAGTTTTGGTTAAACAAATAGAAAGCTTATGAAATTACCACAATTTCTGAAAAACAAAGTGGACTTTTGTGGGCTTTTCAAAAATAACTGGGCCGATTCATAACACACACTTTCACAATTATGGACCGGCTCAATCCGTACATAAAAGGCTTAAAGCCCAAAATGAAAACTAAACTGGACTTTTGTTATGGGCCTTTTGAATGTGAACCAACTTTAAATTTCAGAACAATTCTCTTTAGTAGCTCAAAATTTGACTATAAATTAATTATATTCTAATAGTTTTTTTCATTGATCGTTGAGACACAGTATTTTCCTTTTCCAAAAAAGAAAAGAAACTTTTTGAAATTTGATTCTATTTTCTTTTTAAGAATGCAATTTGATTGCGGATGAAGCACATTTTTGTAATTTTGCATCAATTAAGAATGCAAATACGTAATGACAATAAAAGGTATCTTTTTTTATTTAAAAAAAACACAAAATAATAATAATAATAATATCAAACTGGCCTAACCCAATACAAAATGTGTGGACTTTTCAAGGAAAGAATAATTTGATTTAATTTAATTTATTTCTCTTTTTTCTCCACAAATTCCCAATGCCCTGTTAGAACAAGCAACTTTGTTGCTTTTGGGCCCAATTTTTCCAATTCCACTCATGAAAATGACATAAACCTACAGGCCCAAACCCAATATTCAGTCCCCCCTAGAAACAATAGATCCTTGTCCATCAATACTTTTTATTTACTTTTTATTTAGTTTCAATTTGTAGACATGTTTCGGTTAAAATATCATATTGGTCACTGTACTTTTGAGTTTCATTTCATTTTAGTCCTTACACTTTTAAATGTTCAATTTTAGTCCCTATACTTTTAATAAAGCTTAAAATTCGTCCCTACCGTTTGTTTGAAGTTTTTTTTTTTTAAATTGGTTAAATAATAATAATAATTTTCATTAAAAAAAAACACAATGTGAACATATTTCTAAAATTTATAGAAGGAAAACTAATAGAGAATATTTTTTTAAAAGAAAAATTAACAATAAACTGACAATTAGGACCAATTTTAAGCTTTATTGAAAGTACAAGGACTAAAATTGGACATTTGAAAGTACAATTATTAAAATGGAATGAAACCCAAAGTACATTGATCAAAATGGTATTTTAACCATATAATTTTAATAAAATTTGATTGCCAATGTAATATTTATTTAAAAATTCAAATTAGTTGCAATGATTTTTTTTTTAGTTCAACAAATTCAGGGTTGGTTTTTTTTTTCTTTCTAGTACGTGGGGTGGAGATTTGAACTTCTAACCTTTAGGTTGAGGATATAATGCTTAAATCGGTTGAGCTACGATCAAGTTGGCATAAGGTAGAAGATTTTGAAACTTCAACTTTATGGAAAGTAATAGATGTTTTCATCCACTGATCATGCCCAAATTGGTGTTGCATTGATTTACATATTAATGGAGGCAATTATAGTTATCATTGTATTGACAAGTGTTATATTCTTTTGTCATGTTTGTAAATACATTTTTTGAGAAGATGTCTTTGCAATGTTAGGGTCTTAAGACTATTCATAAGAATCCAAAAAGTTAAGAAGTAGGTATGTATAAAGAGATTAATAGTTCAAATATTTATATAAAAAATCCACATTCAAATTGTGTACTTTTTGTATCATAAAAGGAAGGAATGATGAGTCAAAAGAATAAGTTTACTGAATAAGACATTTTTGGGAAGGGAGGAAATTGAAGGTAGAATGTTCAATAAACAAGTGGATTGGTATGAATATTACAATGGGAGGAAGCATGCTTCCGTATTGCTCTTTGCCAAAGACCAATTCCTCCTTTCCTTTAAGCAATATCACATCTCTCTCGTCATTTTGAACCGGAATCTTAAATAGATATTGTTCTTTTTCTCTTTGAGTTTTTCATTCATTGGATAAACCTTTGCTCATGATGGTTGCGTATTTGAAGTCATGGTAAAACTTAGACCATCGTTCAAAATTTTTCTCACGACATGTCTGACGGATGTAAGTTGCTTCACTGATTTAGGGTTTTTGAATGTTTGACGACTCGATTCACAATCATGCGGTGTAGTAGTGGATGGTTGTCGTCGTCATTTTCACTTGTTGGCATCATTATCAACATGGTGTGTTGATGATGACGGTTTCAACAATTCCACATTCCACAAAGGTTGTTTTGAAGTTTGACCCTAGAGAGAAGGCTCCACCATCTCTCTCTCAAATGCCTATGTATGTAGATCTCATTGGTTGGGCTGTTTCATTTGAGTATAAATGTGGTAATCCAATTTATAAACAACTAAGATGAAAAGAAGGTCAAACCACAAAATTTTTTTTTCTCAAAAAAGTTGAATTGGGTCAAACACTAGAAACCAAAATAATATGGAGAAAAAGTCAACCCCACTAAGTTTTATAGTGGATTTTAATTATTATTTTTCTCCCTCTCATATATATAACTTCCTTTTCACTTGAAGGCAAAGATAATTGTGTTTTAATTAACAAAGATAAGAAAAGGGCTTGGCTAAGTTTTGGTGCTTTTTTCAGCTCTATCATCCACGTGTTTTGCATAAAATTAAACACACTGTCCATTCAATTTTCTCTTTGCACTTTACATTACAAAATAAATTAAAACGTCTCTTTTTCTCTCTTTTTCTCTCAAATTTTGTGTCAACTTTTTAGTGTTACAAAAAAAAAAAAAGGGTAGTGGAAGGCAAAAGTGCTGGCTCATCTCCTGGCATGACCAGTTCTTATCAAAGTTTTAGTTGATTGACTTTTGTGTCAAAGAAATATTGGGTGAGTAGTGTATGAAAGACAAAAAAAGACAAAACACATAAAACACTAAGTGTTATTTAATAATAATGAAATCAAATGAAATGTGGGGCAATTTCCAAACAACAAAAATAATTGACATATGTGAGTTTTTTTTTTTTTTTTTTTGAAGACATTCCTTAATGTGGGTCGGTTTGAATTTCTCATTTATTAAAATTAATTTTTTTAATTAAAAAAAAGGAAAATAATAATAATAATAATAATAATAATTTGTCAAAAATGGCCTCCAAGTCCATAGCCTAAAACCATCCCACATGCCCTACAAATGACCACTTTTGTTCCCTACAACTGACCACTTGACTACCCTATAACCCAAAACCTACTGCCACAAACAAACGTGTCGGTCCCCTTTGAATGTGAGAGCCCTAAAAGGCAAAGACCCAATAATATAAAATAAAGGAAACATCTTTTTTTTTTTTTTTTTTCTTTTTAATTTCTTAGGGCATGCAAATTATTTAAAGGTCCAATCCAACCCTCTAACCCAAAAAAAAAAAAAAAAACCTTTTGTAAAGGCATTACATTACGGCTTCTGAATGTCCTTTCTATATGACTATGCTTATCGCCCACACAATTGGCATCTTTGAATTGTACGTAATCTTTCTCTCTTTCTTTTTTGAATAGAATTTTCTTGCTATTGCTTCCATTCCTAACACCAATAATCATCTTCATCTACCAAACTATTTAATCACTTTCCATCTGGGTTTGTTTCATTTCATTTACGTATTTTCAATGTATTAAACCAAGTATATACGTAATGTTATATATTTATTTATATATTATATGTGTGTTTTGGATGGATAAAGAAGATGCCTTTTGCATCTCAATTTGAAAATGGCTGCTGTGGCTATGCATGGAAGAGAATATAATTAAACCCAAAAAAAACAATAATAGAGACCAATGAAATGAAATATATGGAAGAAATAACTTTTAAATTGTCAGCTGAAGGCATCGTGGCGTGGGGTCTTTGTTTTCATATATAAATAAAGTTTTTTTTTTTTTTTAATAATTTACTTCAGAAAAGGATACAAAAAAACCCTAAATCAGAGGAAGAAAATGAAGCATGTATATAACTTGAAAGGAATCAAATTATGGGAGTTTTGTTTTGTTTGAATATAAACTTTTTTGGGGTTTAATAGAGAAAGAGAAGGAAGGGTTTGGTAGTGGCCACTTCGATCTATGTGTGTGTACATGCTAGGGTTTCTTTCACTCACTTTGATGGAGATAAGTTTTCTTTTTGGAGCAGTTTTGTTTTATGATAAGACATTTATGAGAAAGAGGGCATTTATGCCACCACCAGATTTAGCTAGGCATGTGTCTCACCCTTTTTATATTTTTAAACTATTTGGTTTGGTTATTGTTTTAAATATCATTTTGTTCACATATATTCTATTTTAGTCTATGGTCTCTACTTTTAAAATGTCTCAATTTAGTTTAGTATATGTACTTTCAACAACACGTGGGATCGAAGATATAATGTATTGATCAGTTGAATTATGTTCAAGTTGACCGCTAAAACGCAACTTTTAACGACACAAATAATGGAAATTTTGTAGGAAAAGAAAATTGGTTGCTGCTTTACGCTAGGCTTTTGTGTGTTTGGAAAGGGGGATTCTTTTTAAAAACAATTGTTGTGCATTAGCGGAGAAGCACTAAAGATTCCCATTATTATTACCACCAATTGCAATGGCTGAATGGGACGGTCGGATTTTGGTTGCCTCTGTCTGATTTATTCTTTTTAAATTGTTTCTTTTCCGCCAAAAAGAAAAATTACTCTTTTTAGCTTCAATTTCCAACCTTCACACGTGTTCTCTTCCTATTGGCCACTTCTCTTTTTTCCATTTGTCAAAAATGTTGTGCTCCCCTTTGCCACGTCGGATTAACCTTTCCAATTCCCATCCTAAATATCATATTCCATTTTGATTGCGATGTCAATGGACCATATTAAATATATCATTATTTTCCTCATTACTTCAACAAATATCCTAACAATTCTCTTTCTTTCTTTTGTTTTTTATTTTTTTTTTTAATGTTTCATCTACTATAATAAGCCTTAATGGCTTTATTTTTTATTTCACCTAAAAGGCCTAATATCATTGTAGAATTTTTTTTAAATACAACAATATGTAAGTTAGAAGATTTGAACATCTAACCTCTTGGTTGAGAGTACATACTTTATGCTAGTTGAATTATGCTCATGTTAATTAATATCATTGTGGAGATATGTGGATGGTCTATTGTCTGAACAATATTTTATGAAAAAATAAACTTGATTGTTATTTTTCCATTTTATTCACAATTATTTCTCTGGAAATTGATATAGGAGTGAGAATTCAAACATTTGATCTTTTAGACGAGGATATGATGTCTTAACCAATTGAACTATCCTTCTATTGAGAATAAATATATTTATATACACACACATACATTACAAAACAACTAAATATCGATTAAGCTAAATTGTGGTTTAAATAATCTTATTTTGATTCTATTTATTATTATTGTTATTATTTAGTCTTTAAACTTTTAAATATAATGTTATGTTATAGTTTTTTAATTTTCTAATGTTATATAATGATTTTTAAAATATTAAATGGACAAAACTAAAACGATTCTTTTTTCTATGTAAAATTAATGAGATTAGAATAAATTGTATGGAAGTTTAAAGAGTAAAAATGGAATATGAAAGCTTAAAAAAAATCTAAATTGGATTTAAATATAGAATAATACGAGGAAAGTGTTGAGGTACTTTTTATATGAATATTAAGCATTTGGGAATTTTCTTTCAAGAAGCAAAAAGGGAAGCATATGCATCTGATTCCTTTGATTCAAATTCTTAATTTTAATTAAATGATTAAAGTCTTACCATGTCAAACACCATGCCAGAAAATTAGAAATACCCACCCTTTAATTTAATGGTCCTAATTAAAAGAATTAAAAATCTTATTCAATTGCTTTAAAAGGAGGGTCCCATTAAGTTCTTACTAAATCAATATGTTGTAATAGACATTTAGGGAAGATTCCTCCTCTCTTGGGAAAAACACTCTATATCCATACTTTATAATAGACAATTAGGGAAATTTTTCTCGTGCTCTAGACTTCCCATATTTGAATTAAACTAAAGTTTTAAACAAATCAAGTAACTAATATTTGTATATCATTATTTAGTTTGGTGTGGTGGATGCTTACTTTTATTAGAAAAGGAGATTCTCTAAGCTCGAATTTTATTCCTCAACATTACTTTTAAAAAATGTAAATATGTTGAAGTTAGAAAAATTAGATTAAATAAACGACTACTTTGTCTAAGTTTCCATATTAAAGAAGAAGAAAAAACTTCATCTACTTCATTGTCTCTTTAACAAAATTAACATATTTATTGTAGGTTAAAATATCATTTTGGTATCTGTACTTTAGATTTCATTCCATTTTAGTCATTGTACTTTCAAATGTTTAAATTTAGTCTCTATACTTTCAATAAAGCTTAAAATTAGTCTCTACTATTAGTTTATTGTTAACTTTTCTAAAAACTTTTTGTCTCCCTATTAGCTTTTTCTCTATAAATTTTATAAATATGTTCACATTGTGTCTTTTTTTACATTAAAATTATTATTATTATTTAACCAATTTCGATTAAAAATTAACTTCAAACCAGCAATAGGGACGAATTTTAAGCTTTATATTGAAAGTACAGAAACTAAATTTAGACATTTGAAAGTATATAGATTAAAATGGAATTGAAAGCCCAAAGTACCAGAACCAAAATGATATTTTAACCTTACTTTTATAATATGTTTTGGAGAGCTATACTTTACTTCATAAGTTTGAACTCAAAAAAAAAAAAAAAAAACTTCATAAGTTTAAAACTTTATAACATTCATTTAAAAAATTAAAATTGGAAGCTAGCCATTGGTACGAGGTCTTTTGAGTGAAATCAAAAGCAAAGCTAGCGAAGAAGGGTTTTATGCTCAAAGTGGACAATATCATACCATTGTGGAAATATGTGTAGGGTAGTTATCCCTAACGATGAATGATTATTCCACGACATCTCCTTCAATTATATGAATAGTTAAAACTAGCTTGAAGTGATTGAATAGGAAAAGGATGAATGATTTTGAAGAATTACAGCAATGGAGTAAAATTGAAGATGATGGCCAAAAAAGAAAATGCAGGGAAGAAAAGGACCCTTTGGGAGGGCAAGTGTGTACCTTAAGAAAAAGGGTCAATAGATTTGATATTGAAGGCAGCTATAGGGTTGAAGATATGCAGAGAAACTTTTAGTACAGTACTTATTTGGGGCAGAGGGGAAGGTGTCCTTTATCCTGCCCACGTTGAGGGGTACCCCGCAACTTCACTTATCCAAAACTGAGAGACATCAGTACCAAATGTACGGCACATTGACCCTAAAGTCTCCAATTTATATCCCAACCTTTTCTTCTTTTAACAGTTTTCTACTATTATTATTGCATCCCCTGAGTCCCATGCTGGTTAAAGACAAATAACTTCCAAACCCTGAAGGGTAAAATTCAAGTACAATTTAGTTTGTACTAAGATCCTTTTTTCTTTTTTGTCATTTCTTGTATTTTTATTTAAGTTTTTAAGGCTTTCTTGTTGTATGGGTCAAATATACTATTTTGAATGATTATATATCCTACGTGATCAATTTGACCGAGTCAACTAGACCTCTCGACACTTCGCGTGTGACTGTCAGGGTGTGATGATAAATCATGTGACGTGTTGTTTAGGTGATGGAACGAGTTGCAGGTGGGTACATATATGTCTATGCTTGGTTGAACTTGCAGTTGAGTTCATTCGAACTATCCCTACCGTTTGTCATGCTAGCGTTCCTCAAACCCTTACACTTATTGCTTGGCTTGAATAAGAGTCAAGAGTCCAAGTCTAACATGAGCAAGATGACTGTCATACCTCACACCTTTGGATTAGACAACTGAGTCCAAAACACATGATTCTCAATATATACCAAAAGTCTAGAACGTTTGGATATTTTACCCTATGATCCATTGAACTTCTCATCAAGCCAATTATTGCCACGTTCTTGTAAAAAACATATGTTACTCCACTCCCCCTTTGAGGACCAAATATGCTCTCCAAGATACCGATAGGTTTGTCGTCATCACTTTGCTAAACTTTCTTCACTCTATTATTAACCAACCAAATTTTGTATTTTCAAGTATATCCATAATTATACTAACACAAGTGAAATACTACGTCTAAAAGATTATCCTTATCGTCATAAAATTATTTTTACTAGTTATAATAAACTATTTTCTATATATATAAAGATTAAAATATCTTTCCCTCCTGCATTCTCCATATATTTTACTCAAATTGGGATTTTAAGTTCCATCAATCACTCTTATTAATTAAGAAAAATCATCTAATCAACAAAAGTTATGGCTCAAATCTAATTAAGACATATATTTTTTAAGAAGGTTACGTTTAAATCCCCTACATCTACTTCTACATCTTATTGAACTCAAAAAAAAAAAAAAAAAACCTATTAACATACTAGATTTGATCTTAAAAATTAAGACCCCGTTTGATAACCATTTAATTTTTTAAAATGAAACCCAGTTTTAAAAATTTAAAAACAAATAGTTTTCAAAATTTTGATTTTACTTTTAGAATTTAGCTATGAATTCAAATGACTAGGAATTCAAATGTTTTTTAAGAAATTATGAAATCTATTGAACATGATTTAATCCAAAAATTTATCAAGTGTCGTGCAAATACGGAAGTTTCCGTATACTCTTCCATCTGATGAAGGAGTTTCAATCAGACCGGTGGATGACTGACAAGTGGCTGCCATGTATCGATATACCTCACCAGTCGCAGTTCACTTTCACTTCCGTCCGTTGCCGTCCGTTAAAATGATCACGCCCCATCGTTCAGTCATAAACGCGAGTACTCGAAACGCGCGCGTCAGACGCCAGCCACATCTTCCATTTTGCCTGCTGCCCGCGCCGCTCTCTCTCCTGCCCGTCAACCTTGTTTTTCTTCTCTCATTCAAAGTCTTTGTTATCTTTCATTGCAGCAATCTTTCCATGTTTTCTTAGGTAAATTTTTCTTTTGACTAAAGAAGAATGAAAAACGTGTCAACATCATTTATGAAATAAAACAATATATCAATTAATAATGTATTTAACTATGAAAGAGTAGCCAAATAAGTACAATGAAAGTAATTGAGGTTTCATTTAGGTAGAGATAAATTAGAAAAATAATTTTAATTTAGAAATGCATGGAGATCCAAGTTGATAATTACTTGACCTTCCAAACTTAGTTTTAAATCATTTTTTAGTACAATAACATGTGAAAGTGAAGATTCCAACATCTAACATGCGAATTAAATTTTATTCAAGTTGACAATAATTTTTAGTTTACATTGATATATTTGATAAGTAAAGTAATATAGTTTTTATATTTATTTGTCTATCTTTTGTTCAGGAGTTTGGTTATCTAGTAAATAAATAACATGATAAATATGATCTTCACTCCTTAAAATGAATGATTTTAGTAGCAAAAGTGAACATAACTCAATAGTAATTGACATGAACTACCTTCTTTGAAGTCGGAGATTCGAATTCCTTTTCCATTATCTAAATTTGTTTTACTAAAAAAATTGATTGATTTTAGTGAAACTTGTGAAATAATGGGCACATAAGTTAAAAGACTAATCCAGTGCTTGTGAAATTCTTTGCCAATTTAATTATTTCATCTTCGTTTATAAAGATATATATACTTTATGCATAGTTATTAAATCCTATCAACATAAACAATTTGAAATAAATTTGAGGCTGATTTAAATATTGACAATTGAATACACATTTTGGTTCTTATTTTGGCATATTGTTTTAGTATCACTTCGTTACTTTTGAATATTAGATAAAAATTGTATCTATATATTTCTTTTGTATAAAAGTACCCGATTGTAGAAGCGGAAAGAATTTGAACCTATAATATAAATACTTTAAATTATCTCGACTTTCCAAACTGAATTGTCACTAATAGGGCACATACTATTTTATTCCATACCCAAAAATGCAAAATATTTATTGATTATAATAATAACAAATTTGGTCTTCCATTGCATTTTATTTATCATTGGCTCCAAAATTGTCTATAACTCTTATTTATTATAAACTTTATAATTTTAATCCCATAATTCCTAATTACTTCTTTTTAGTTCTTTTAGGAATTTCTAGCTGTTGTACATTCACTTTGTAGTTTTATTTTCTTAATGCAAGTTGGTTTCATGGCAGAATTCTTTTTTTTTTTCCCAAATACTAAAGTACATCATCTTCATCATTTTTCATTAATAAAAAATATATATCACCATAGACTCAATGAGGAAGACCTAAATGGGGCGTTTGGAGCACCGTTTCGGAATCAGAACCCTTGGAATCGGAACCCTGGGGGGTTTGTTCTGGGGGGTTTGAAAGCCTGGGAATAAGAAAACAATGTTTGGGGTGCAGTGTTCTAAACCCTGAGAATCAAGAAACAGTGTTTGGAGTGCCATGTTCTGAACCCTAAGGTTGTACAATTTTTGTTTTTCCTTTTTTCCTTTGCTACTTTGGTCTCTTTTTTTTTTCATTTCTTTATATTCTAGTGGCAATGTTTGGTTAGTTGTAGAATCCTTTGTGTAAGTTGGGTAATTTTTTTAGTACTTTTGAACGGACCTTTTAATTAGTATAAGAATGAGAAATTTGTTACTGAAAATGCAAATAATTACTTCGTAAAATACGAAATTTGGTTAGGTTTATGACATGTATAAAAAAAATAGTTGTAATAATTTATTATTTTTTACAAAAAAAAAATGTGAGTTTCCAATGAAAGATAATTACTTTGTCAAATATCAATTTTGGTTAGGTTTATGACAAGTATTAAAAAAAATATATTTGTAATATTTTATTATTTTTTGCCAAAAAAAATGTGAGTTTCCAATGAAAAATCAACATATATACTTTGTCAAATATCAAATTTGGTTAGGTTTATGACAAGTATAAAAAAAAATATTTGTAATAATTTATTGTTTTTTACAAAAAAAAAATGTGAGTTTCCAATGAAAAATCAACATACTTTGTCAAATATCAAATTTGGTTAGGTTTATGACAAGTATAGAAAAAAACATTTATAATAGTTTATTGTTTTTTACAAAAAAAAAATGTGAGTTTCCAATGAAAAATAATTACTTTGTCAAATATCAAATTTGGTTAGGTTTATGCAAGTATAAAAAAAATATTTGTAATAATTTATTGTTTTTAACAAAAAAAAAATGTGAGTTTCCAACGAAAAATAATTACTTTGTCAAATATCAAATTTTGTTAGGTTTATGACAAGTATAAAAAAATAAAACATTTGTAATAATTTATTGTTTTTCACAAAAAAAATGTGAGTTTCCAATGAAAAATAATTACTTTGTCAAATACGAAATTTGGTTATGTTATGACATGTATAAAACAAACATTTGTAATAATTTATTGTTTGTTACAAAAAAGATGTGAGATACCAATTTTAAAAAAAACAATGGAAGAGACGGGAGAGAGATAAGAAAACGTGATAATAAAACATGTGTCAAATGAGGAGCAAACCGGTGTGTTAGAAATCAAACCCCCCCTATTTAACTATGCAAAACCATGGGGTTGTGTTTCAAAACCATTGGGTTTTGAACACAGTGGCCCAAACAAGGGTTTGGGTTTGGATTCCAAAACAACCCAACCCAACCCATTGCTCCAAACACCTCCAAAAAGTTATGGCTCTCCTAGAGAGAGAGACTGTGGGGGGCAGTTTGAAATAATTAGAAAGGCAATAATGGCACAGCCCCAAAATTCAAAGGCATGGAATCCCACCAATTGAAGGGCACACTGCCCATTACAAAAGACACCACAAAATTGCATGTATAATATAAACTAGCTAGATAGGCATATAGATAATGCTATTTTTTAAGCCCAAAAAAAAAAAAAGAAAAAAAAAAGGCTGAAAATTTGAGAAGTCATCTTCTCCAAGAGTTTGCTGCAAACTCATTCAGAAAGCGAAAGGAATATACAGTTGATCATGGCCTTACGTGTTCCACCAAAGAGCAAAAGGGGAGGAAGAAAATGGACCCCTTATAAAATTTTATCTTATAAGCTCAAATCCATTGACATCTCCATGTATTTTTGAAATATATAGTTTTTCGATGTCGTGAAATCACTTTTAAATTTTAAAAATTTAAAGCCTGTTTGATAATCATTTACTTTTTAAGCCCCGTTTGATAATCATTTGGTTATTAGTTTTTGGTTTTTTTAAATTATACTTGTTTTTTCATCAATTCTCTACAATAAGTTTCATCTTTCTTAAGAAAATATTTGAATTGTTATCCAAATTCTAAAAACAAAAACAAGTTTTTGAAAACTACTTTTTTTAGTTTTCAAAAATTTGGCTTGGTTTTTGAAAACATAGGTAAAAAGTAGATAACTAAACAAGGAAACCTATGTAGAGGAAGTATTTATATGCTTAATTTTCAAAAACTAAAAACTAAGGCCCCATTTGATAACTATTTGGTTTTTGGTTTTTAGTTTTTGAAAATTATGCTTGTTTTTCTATCGTTTCTCTACAATGAATTTCATCTTTCTTAAGAAAACATTTGAATTATCCAAAAACAAAAACAAAAACAAGTTTTTGAAAACTACTTTTTTTAGTTTTCAAAACTTGGCTTGGTTTTTGAAAACTTATGTGAAAAGTAGATAACAAATCAAGGAAACCATAAGTGGAAGTAGTATTTATAGTCTTAATTTTCAAAAACAAAAAATTAAAAACCAAATGGTTATCAAACGAGGTCTTAGTTTTTTGTTTTTAAAAATTAAGTTTATAACTCTACTTTTACCTATGAGTTTCTTTGTTTCATTATCCTATTTTTTACATTTGTTTTCAAAATCTAAGTCAAGTTTTGAAAACTCAAAAAAATAGTTTTTAAAAACTTGTTTTTGTTTTTGGAATTTGGCTAAGAATTTTTAGATGTTTTCTTAGGAAAGATGAAAACCATAGTAAATAAATTGTAATAAAACAAACACAATTTTTAAAAACCAAAAACCAAATAGTTATCAAACGGGGCTAAGTTAATAAAAGTTCAAGTAAATTTAATACATACTCTTCACATTTTAAACTTAGATTATATTAGTGTGGAGTTTTTTTCTTTTCTTTTTTTTTTTTTAGTTCAATAATATGTAGGGTGAAGAGATTCAAACCTCTGACCTCTTAGTCGAAAGGTATATACCTTAATCAGTTGAATTATGCTCACAACTTGCATTAGCATGAAGTTAAATATATAGATTATTAATATTGAAATAATACTGCATAAGCTCCAACTTAAGAGTCAAGCCTAGGTTTAATTTCTCAGGCAAATCTATGAATTTCAAGAATACTCTAAATTCAATCTCGCATGACTCAATCTCGCATGACTTTCCTAAAACTTAGGCTTAAGATTCACATACTTTAAGATGTTGATGAAATTTGCGCCCCAAATGTCTCCTAATAGATTAGAGTAAATTTAATATTTTAAATATGTTTTAAGCATTTTTTATATAAATGTAAGTATGCATAAATTTAGAAGTTATTGTCCCTTTTATTTTGATACCCTTTTGTTGAAAGGATCCAAATTTTGATTAGTCAAATACACAAAATTATGCCCATCGTCTAGTTTTAAAAGATGGCAAATTCATTAATCTTATGGTCTAAAAAAAGCAAGTATCTAACTTAAGTGGTTTGTTTTATCGTTTAAGAACTCCCTCATCTTTATTGTCTTTTCTTACTTTCTTATCGATGGGGAAATTGAACATCACATCTATATTAAATGAATGAGGGAGAAGGTTGATAAACTAAGTAGAATTTTGTAAATATCAATAATCTTGTATTTATTTTTAATTTTTCTTCAAACTAGTATGTGTATGTATGTACACAAAAGATAAATAGCATGAAATAAATAAATAAATTCCAGACCATGCAAATATAAATATTCCTTTTAAAATTAATGGAGACACATATTTGTAAATTAAAATACCATATTTTGTAAATTATAATACATATCAATAGACCACATAAGCTTGCTATTTCTTCACTCTTTGTACTTGCACAGTAGTGTACGTGGAGATATTGACATGAATGTTGTTATTATTTTTTAAGCATATATTATAATATTACGGTAAGAATAATTAATTTATCAGACTTGCATATATTATATTCCTATTGACATACACCTCAATTCAATTACAATTCAAAATATAATTTGGAAAAAAATCAATTTATACCCCTAAACGTTGGAGTTGTATATCAATAAAAACCATAAACTAATAATTGTATAATTTAAACCCTAAACTTATATAAGTATATCAATTTACACCCTCGATCAGATTTCGTTTGAAAAAAGTTAGTTTACAATGTGTGCAAACTTAATAAACTCCTAAATTTTCATAAGTGAATCAATTTATGCTCTCAATTTAAAAATCGTCTATGCATCAATTCTCATATGTATGTAGACTTCTTCAAAAAATCTAGACCATCTATTTGAAAATTGTCAATTATTTGAAACAAATGGTCTAAATTGATTCACTTATGAAAGTTCAAGGAGTTTAATTGATATAATGATAAGTTTGCACACATATAAATTATTTTTTTTCTAACAAAATTTGACAGATGGTGTACACACTTATTGAAATTCAGGATTTAAATTGATACAATTATTAGTTTATGATTTTTATTGATACAACCCTCAAAGTTTCGGATATAAATTGATTTTTGTCCAAATAATTTTTATTCATATGGTATATGAAATAATTAAAAAAAATTATAGTAATCATATTTTTCATAGCCAACTTGAACATAATTAAATTGATTAAGTAAATAAAGAGGTTAGAGGTTGGAATCCTTCCACTTCACATGTTGTTGAACTCAATATACTCACATATGTATGTATGTATGTGTGTGTGTATATATATATATATATTTGAATTTTCAATAATTATTATTGAATTCAACTCAATATCATGAAATAAAAATTTTATATTTTCTTTTTATGTCTTTTTCCAATTGTTGGATAACTTTGAGGAGTTGCTAGTTTTCTTCTATCGATTGGGCCTCCTTTGACCATCTAGAAACCGAAATCAGATTCGTTTTATTATAAAGAATCTACCTTTCCTATTTGATTTCAGGATTAGATTTTTAAAAAAAAATCTTGAATGAGATGTTCTTCAACTTTAGGCTCTAGCATAATATCGAATCAAACTCAATAACTATTGGAATTTATTTTCAATAACACATATCAAACAATTTGCGTGTGAAAAATTACAAACCCATTACATTACTTATGAAATTCTCTTAGCATAAGAAAGTTTATACATAGATTGCATACTTTTCCTATCATCCGGACAAAAATATTGAATGTGTTATATTTTATTGGTTAAAATATCATTTTAGTTTTGGTAGTTTCAAACTTATTTTACTTTAAACCATATATACTTCTAAATGTTCAAATTTAGCCATTTTATAATTTTCAATAAATCTTAAATGCAATCTCCACCTTTAGTTTGGAGTTAACTTCCACATAAGGAAAAAAAATCTCTATGAGGGCGTTTGGGGGCATAAGTTATGCTTAATTAAGGTGCGTTTGGCTTCTTAAGGCTTGTTAACCTCAAGTTTTATTGGAGAAATTGATGGCTCGATCGATTGATAATCAACTATTACACACAATTTTTCTAATTTTAAGTTTCTTGAACCTACACTCCATACACAGTATTTCCTAACTCTACCCTTAAACCCCTAGGCATACGAAATCCAGAAACTTAAAAAATATATTCATATTCATAAATACGTCATTTTTTGAAAAACACAAACTAAATTTAGACATTTAAAAGTATATGGACTAAAACAATACTACAATAACCAAAAAGAACAATTTTTTAACCTATATATGTTATTGGTAACAACTCCAATATATAATATCATAACAAAAGAAGATGATAGAACTTGGTTATAATTTGAGTGAAAATGAAAATGAAAATGAAAAGACTGATAGAAATTAAGATATAATATACATATGAAGAAGAATGAAGATAGGGTTATTGGGGGTAGGTTTTGTGTGGAGGTAAAGAGAGGGTTCAGAATCAGAAGCCACTGCCCAAATTTCTTGTCATCAAAGAAGTCAGACAGACATATAATATTATTAATTATTATAACCTTCATTTTCTTTCTTCACAAACAACCAGGCCCCCCCACCTAGCTCCTTCTTCTTCAACAATAATAATATTTTTTTTTTCCTTCTTTTTTTTTTTTCTATTATTGCTAAATTATTATCATCATTTTGTTCTCATTACCCTTTATTCTCTCTCTCTTATTTGTTTCTGTACTGTGTTTTTTGCGTATGCATGTCTTAGGTCAATCTGTGTTCCTGTCGAGGTTTTCAATTTGTTTCGGTCAGAAATATGATATCCCACAAACCCCCCCTTTTTTTTAGCATTTTGGCTTAGTGGAGGCTACTGTTTTGTTATGTCGCTTCCCAAATTTTTAGTGTTCTTCATTATTCAGACAATAAGGTTTTGTTGGTTCATTTTATCCAACATAAATCTCAACCACCACTTCACTGTATAACAAAAAGATCCTGTATTTTTCAAATAGCTAGAGAAACTTAAATGTATATGATAAAAACCCTCCATGCATGAGAGTTTATAAAAGAAGAAACTTTGAAGAGTGAAACCCTAGAATTAGAAAGAAAAAAAAAAAAAAAAGAGCTTTTTTCTTGTTTGAAGCTACTGATATATATCAATGTATGGGTTGTTTTGAACTTTGGTGGACTCTTTTGGGATTTGCTCCCAAAGAGTTTGTGAAAAGTTGAATGCAAAGGGAAAGAAAGAGAGAGAGCCAGATGGGTTGTAATGTAATGGAAAAAGATGGGATTTTTTTTTTTTTTTTTTAAGAGAGAAGTTTAAAGATGAACTACCAAAGTAAATTAAAGACTGGTTTTTTAAAAAAAAAAAATTTGAGTGAGTGATGAGAGAGGAGGATCTTTTGGAAAAAAATATGCCTTTTTTGGGATGTACAAGTTTTTACCTGATATGGAAAGGAAACCAGAAGAAAAGTTAGGCCAAAACCACACGTAGATTCCTTTCAATACAAAGCCTCTGAAACAACCGACAACCTACCACCATCTCTTTTTCTCTCTTTAACAATTATATATATATATATACATAGATACATACATAAAAAATGGAGATATAACAAAGTAAAATATATAATCATTTCAACATATATTAAGGGATTGACGAAGAAAAAAGAAAGAGTTATTGTGAAGAGGAATCAGGAAAAAGGGAAGAAAAGGAAAAGAATAAATTATACATTTGGTACATAAAATTCTAGGGTTAGTGTTCTTTTTTAAAGTTTTTAATAAATTCTTAAACTTTTAAAATTGTGTCTAATTAGTCCTTATATTGTAAAAAGTAAAGTTTTAATAGGTCTCCAAACTTTCAACTTTGTGTGTAACTAGTTTCTGTTGATGGGCAATTTAAGCTATGTTCGAGCATAGTTTAGTGAATAAATCACCAATTACTATCCCAAAGTGTCAAATGGTTTGATTCCCACCCCTGCAATTGTTAAACTAGAAAAAATATCCTGATGATTATATAAGGATTATAATGTAGGTCGATTTTCAACGTAGTCCTTTGATAATATATAGTAAACATAATTATTGACAGTGATTTATTGGATACAAGATTGAAACATCACATACATATTAACAACTTTTAAAGTATAAGGACTAAATAAACATGTGAACATGAGCATAACTCAACTTTAATTGACATTTACTCATTTCGTTGAGATCATAGATTCAAATCTCAAAGCCGAAGTGAGCTTGGCTAATTAGTGGTAATTAGTAGCATGTACCATCGACCAAAAGATTAGAGGTTTGAATCATCTCACCCCAAATATTGTTAAACTAAAAAAAATGTTCAAATCTCATACTCCACATTCATTTGGGTACTAAATAAACATAATTAGAAATTTATTAAAAACTTTTTATGGTATAAATACTAAACAAACACAATCTCGATAGTCAATGACCCAAACTCATAATTTAACAAAAAGAAAAAAAAAAAAAGAAAAAAGGGAAAAAGTAGTCATTTCTACACTAAAAACTACAAGTGGGGCCGATTAAATAAATTGGGTTTTTCACATCTGGACTCCTCATGAGGAGGCAAAAATTAGAAAAAAAACAAAAAACAAAAATAAAAAACAAAGAAACTAGGACCTTAATGAACAGTAACGTTTGTTGTAGTAGTGGGTATGAGAGGGTCAGTTTCATGATTACTGCGCAAAATCTCCTCCAAATTCCCAATCTTTTTTACATTTCCATCTTTACCATTCTCATCTTTCTCATCATCTTCTGAACAACTTGAAATTGGCAACAATGGCGGATTCCCATTCGAAGAACCCTTTGTAAGCTGCATCGCTCTTTCAACTTGAGCCATCCAATCCGTCGTGCAAAGAACATAAATCATCATCAAAGCACACGAACCTTGAGCCGCAAGCAACCCAATCCACAGCCCTGCAAATCCCAATTTCACCACAAACCCCATCACGATCGCCACCGGAAAACCCACCAAATAAAACGACCCCAAATTGATATTTGCTCCGATCGTCGGTCGAGCGCTTCCTCTCAAGACTCCGCAGCCGGTGGTTTGCGGGCAGTTTCCGAGCTCACAGAGGCCCACAATCGGCAATGCCACCGCCGTCAGTTCCAGAATTTCGGCATCGTCGGTGAAGAATCTGCCCCATTTGTGCCTCATCAGAGTGGTAAACACCATCGCCGCCACGCCCAGCGCGGCGGCGCAGACGAGTGAGACGATCATCGAAATGCGAGCTTTGGCGGGTCGATTTGCGCCCAATTCATTTCCGATTCTGGTGGAAACAGCAAGGCTGAGAGAAGATGGAAAAACGTACACCAAAGAAGTGGTTTGAATCAAAATCCCCATTGAAGCAATTGTGGCTTTGGGATTTAAGAGAAGCCCACAAAGCATTATCATGAATTCATACCACCACCATTCGAGGCAAACAGAAACACAAGTGGGAATCGCAAGAGAAAGCAGAGGAGCCCATCCATGGAGGCAATCCACACTTGGAGAAACCCAAGAATCTTTGTAGACTCCAGAGAAGTAAACAAAAGAAACAAGGAACAAGAAGACGTTGAAATTGAACCAAACCATGGCAATGGCCACTCCAGAAATGCCCATTTTGAAATGCACAACGAGGAGGAAATTCAGGGGAATGTGAAGAAGAACAGAGAGAGCAGAGCAATACGTCAATGGGAGAGTAATGCTTTGAGTTCTTAAGTAAATTCGAAGTGGGTGAAGAAGGGAAAGGAAAATGAGGTCAGGAATTGAGAAGAGGATGAAAGTTTGAGCCATGGAAGAGATTTCTATATCTTGGCCACACCATAAAAGGATTCTTTTCATGTTGAGCCACATGAAGGAGATGGGAACAGAGGAAGTAAGGAGAAGAAGGACAGTTCTTTGAAGGGTTATACCAAGGAGTTTCCATTGTTTAGCTCCATAAGCTTGGCCACAAATTGGCTCCATTCCCATGGCCAAACCAGAGAGAACAGAGTAGCCAGTGATATTAGCAAAGCCAATAGAGAGAGAACCACCAGCAAGTTCAAGCTCTCCAAGGTAGCCAAGAAAAAGCATGGAGATCATAGCTCTTGAGTACAAAAGGAGGCCTGTTATGGCTGTTGGACCTGAAATCTTCCCTATTTCCTTCATTTCTTCCACTGCCTGAAGAATGCAAAACACAAAGTTAGAAACTTCAATCAAAAAACCAAAAAAGGGAATCATGGGGTTGAGGAAATTTTGCTTTTTTTTTTCCTCATTCTCCAGTAAGATTTTACCTCAGAAACAGTGGGAAATCTATGAAGTTGAGCCAGTTGATCATCAGCAGGTTTGAGAAGATTGTTGTTATTATTATGATTATTATTGTCCAAGTTTTTGTTGGGTGTGGTCATGAAGTTGGATTTGTAGTTAGGAGGAAGAAATGAGGAATTATTAGGAGAGGATGGTTTTGGATTACACATAGCTAGCTTATTAGCTACCACAATCTTCTTCTTCTTCTTTTCTATCTATCTGTATTTTTAGGATATAGAAAAAACGAAGTGGGAAAGAATAGATAGATAAATAGATAGATAGATATATGATTGTGAGTAAATGACTCTGTTTTCTTTCTCTCCTCTCTGATATTTTGTATATTTCTTTGTTGGCTTCTCTCTTTGTGAAGGCTTCTCAAAATGGAATGATGAGAGTGAATGGGAGAATGGCTTTATATACATAGAGGGATTCAGGATTGAGACCCAGAAATTTTCCTGCCGTCCTCTTAAGGAACGTGTCTCAAGATATCAAGGACAGTGGCTCAAGGTAAAAAAAAAAAAAAAAAAGAAAAGAAAAACTCTCTTTTTCTTTTTTCTTTTTTGTTTTAAGAAAAAAAAAGAAGGTTAGGGGCCGACTGTCTTACTTAAAAGCCTTCACTTTTCCGAGCATTAGCTTAAAATCATTTTCATAATATATCCATTACAAGAAGAAACATATGGGATATGGGGGGAGGCAAATTTCAAACTCCTTTTATCTTATCTTGAGGTAGAAGTGAAGATAATAGAAAATTGGTGGAGTTTTTTCTTTTTTTTTTTTTTTTGAAAAGGATTATTTTTTAACCGCCACAAACCCTTTCAAACAAAACCCATATTGGCATTTTTATTAAAAGTGTGAGTAGTGGAATTAATCAATTAATAATTTACTCTTCCTTTTTTTTTTTTTAGGGGGGTGTTAATAGATTAATATATGCATAATGCAAAGTCAGTGGATAATCTTTTTTAACACTCCAACCTCTTGTGGTTGAGTTTTGAAATATGCCTGGAAGAGATAAAAGAAACTTATCTTGGAATGCCAAGTGGATGAGGAGTTCGAGAAGCAAAATTCTCTGAAATGACAGGGAGCATATAAACTGGTGGTTTATAAAATATAAATAAATAAATAAATATAAATGGATGTATTTTTTTTTTGGGTTTAAAACTTTCTCTGAAGATGACTGGCTGGCTTATATCTTTGTAGGCAAAGGAGATGTTTGCATGTTCAAAAGCAACATGCATGTCCGATTCTTGTACAACCCATGTGGGAAATCATAGCCATTACAACTACAACTCCATGTGTCTGCAACAATTTCGAACAAAAAAGATCGAAAAAGTAACTCGACTATTATCGATCTCGGTCAAGAATGAAGGAGAAAAGAGAACCAAAAGAAAAAATGTTCTGATCAAGGGCCTTTTTATTATAAATATTCTGTGGTGATGGTTGATGCTGTTCAGAGATTTTGGTTTACTCGTGGGGATGAGATAAAAAGGAGTGAAGGGATGTTGATTGGGAGAATATTTATTATATATATATACTTGTGGTGTGGGGGAGATTGTTTCAGCCCTTGGAAGTGGAATAGGATTGTTGAGATTTTGTGATCCCCTCTTGGAGATTTTGTGACAAATTAAACCCCTAATTAAATCATTTCAATCAATAATTACAATGCCATTTTCGACTAACTGTCAAAAGTGGGCCACAAAAAAAAAAAGAAAAAGAAAGAGGCTTGATCAATTTACAATGGGTGGAGCTCTTATTTTTCCCCTGTACTTTCTTGGAAAACAGCCATGAAAAAAATCAGCAGGAATCGACACTTGAAATGGGCTAACATCTCTACCCCATTTGCTCATTTGGACATATTATTCCAGGTGGTAAGAACTTGGGCCTTTCGGCAAATAAACCAAGGGAGTGGAATTTCTAAGGTACAGAAAAAAGGGTCAAATTCAATACAAAGATAGATGCTCAAAATGCCAAAAGAAAGAAAAAAAAAAAAAAAAAAAAACCCAAGAGTGTTTGTCATGTTATTTGGTATTAGATAGATGAAATAGAAACAGGATTCTTCATGGGTATGCTGCTGCAAAAGAGAGAGAGAGAGAGAGAGAGAGAGAGCATAAGAATGGGACCACCTGATAGTGTTGTTGTTAATGGGGGAGGTGACTGACAGTGGAATGGCTGTATGAAGAAGGGGCAGATGGGAGAAAGGGAACACACAGATTTAGGTGCTCCAATTACAACCATTAAATATGTATACCTTTTCTCCCTACAGAGATGGACTGTCTCTCTAGAAGGGAGAGCAGCTGGGGGACTGTGTCCTTAGCTGAGGCACAGAGCCCTACCATCATCAGCTCAGCCAGCCAGCAAGTTTGGATTGTTTATCCTAAACCCTTTCTCACAGCATTCTGAGCAGCAGCTTGCTGCACAAGGACCAGTTTTTCCCTTGTATAAGATATTACTTCTCTGAAACTCATAACACAAACCCATGTCAGATCCCATGTGTCTTTGGCTCTATCAGTTGATGTAGCTGAAAGGTAAGTATCAAACAACAGAACCCTCTGCATGAAGAAAAAAAACAAATAAATGTAAGTGGGGGCTTAACAAAAGATAAAAAAGAAAAAAAAATTACAAAAGGAAAAGAAAACCCAGGTCTGTAAGTACACAAACAGATTGAAATTTTTTGCAAAAATTGGGAGGGGTGGGTCCATCAAATTCCAGATCCCAAACAGGATTGAAGCAAAAGAAGTTGACAAAGCAGCTAAAAGTATCACATGTTCATGATGCTCATGCACTTGTACCCTTCCTCATCAATCAGAAAGCAAATTAATCGATACCAAGTTGTTACAATGGAGATCATAAAGAATTTTTCTTGGCATCTTGGCAAACAGATTATAATAAATGCCAATATACTACAAGTTTTTCAAAAATGATCTGCAGAAGTTGACAAGACAGAAATTTGACACCAATAAAGATTATACCCTTCCAGACTCTGGAATAAATTCACCATCGTTTCTCCATACCAAGTTTCTTCACTCTTTTCGAGAGAAAGATTGATTCTACCACATGATTCTAAACAACTTAGACCTAACATCTCCTTTCACTACACATGGAAAATAAAATATGTATTTAAGTGATACCACTCGTGCTTTCTTCATCAATAGTAGTATCTTTTTCTTGAAACAAAGATGCATGAAAATGTATAAATTGTATTCCCACTGTGATTTTCTAAATTCAAGCACTGATTATGTTATCAATTAAAAGAATTTCATTCTGCAGTTATGCTCTCTCCATTTAAGATGGCCAAAGAATAAAGGAATATTTCGCTTCATCAAACAACCATTTCAGTACTAACTGATACTTCTCATCATACCTTTCAGGAACCATAGCATGAGATGAGAGCATATTATATTTATATAATAGCAAGCCAGATTTGTGTAAATGATCAGTGCAATCAAACATGGGGAACTTATTCTGACATGAAGATACAAGATCAGAGAGAAGCTAAAAAGAACATCTAATAAAAATTATATATATTTTGTTCAAGGATGCCATCGATCAAAAATCACTTGAGCTTTCTTAAACAAATTATCTTAAAGCATAAAAGAAATGTCCCCATCAGGGTTTCAATCAGCACAATGCACTAATTAACTGTTGCCCACCAAGCACATTCCAACATACTCATACAGAAATTCATGCACAAATGAATGAGAATCCAATACATTATGATTGAACCACCAACGCACTAAATATTGCCTTAGAAGAAAATGATACTTCATAAGGAATAATTCCCAATCAGCAGCATTATCTTCGTTGGTAAGAAAGTAGTCTTCAGAGTAATTTTGGAATCCACAGCTCAGGCTTCCCCACTTTTAACGCAGAAATTGTCATAAAGCAACATCTCCAGGAGGTGGGACTGATGTTCATAAAAGAAAATTCCTCACTGTTTGCTGATAACTTGTCTCTCTCAGCATTTGGTGACAGCTAATGCTATAATTATCAATGAATAGCCGGTATGTCTGCTTAATCAATATCTTGTTTTTCCCCATCTGTCGCTTACTTATATAAAGCACCCACCATTGATCACTGTAATATATGCCCATGCCTTAAAAATCACATCAGCGCTCCCCCAATGTTTGGATCAGACCTCATTGCTCTACTGTAATCTAATAAACAAACTTCCCCAACCCATCACACCCACAAAAAAAAAAAAGGTTGTATACCGAAACTCAGACGTATAGTATGTTACACGTGTACTTTGCATCAAAATTTAGATCAATTATCATGTTGATCTTGGATGAGAAGATGCACACCAACCAAGCTTTTCAAATATTCTGACAATCAAGAAAGGAAACTTTTCAAAAGAAGAAAACCCTGCATAAACAGAGTCTCGTAATCTTTATTTAAAGCTATTTACAAACTTGTAGGATGAGCTAAACGGTTTTCCAATGAGATGATTAGTTAGATAAAAGAAAAGAGAAACGGATATAACTGAATACCTCATGTGAGGGTTCTGGGCTTCTGAGCACTAGACCGAGGAAGAGCCAAGATGGCAATGAGTCCACTTGCAAAGGCTGCAAGTGCTGCCACAGCAAAAGCTGGAGAGTTTCCACCACCAAACAGCTGATCCCATGGTCCACTTCCCAGGGACACCACAACCTATTATCAGAAACAATATAATTAATGAATAAGATAACTTCAAAAAGGTGAAAAAAAAACTAGTTGACAAGTCGCTCATAGCATTTTACCACAACTTTTTGTACATGTCATCACGGGAGCTCATTTATTGATTGCAAATTGATTTAAGAACCAAGTATTGTGATTGAAATAGCTTTACACATATATTAGGTCAAAGAATCTTTTAGTTAAAAAATGTTCTTGATACCAGATGATGAAGTCCCTCCATTGGAAAAATATTAACTGCATATGCAACATTTTCAGGACAGAACATGCACTAGAGACTAAATAATAACTTTTATTATTTAAGATCAAGCCTCAGTTCGTTAAATATATATATTTTATATTAAGAAAAAAGAAAGAAAAAGAAAATTTGAGTGCAATCCCAACCAAGCTCGATTCTTCAGAATGTCTCACACAATTACTGTCTCTCAACAAAGCACCCAGCCCCACCCTGCTCTTCTGTTCTGAAGCAGACAGAAGCGCAATGTATGGGACCAAAAAAATAAATGGCTTTGTGAAACATGATTATCCTACAGAATGCTAAACTGGTTTTACCTTTTACCTTTTAAGTCACAGATGTAAACCTAAACCATCATATTTATGACAAAACTATATCTATCCCTTCATCAAAATTTAAATTGAAAAATTTACAGTTCGACAAGAAAATTGAGATACTCAACAAAACATAGGAAAGCAAAACGGTGGCAAGTGAGTTCAATTTTGGCATTAATACATGAGCTCCAGCTCTAATAGAGAAGAACCCCCTTTCATATAAAAAGCAAAGTTGAATGATGTATGTATAGATAGAATGCATGGCTTACAGAAATATAGTTTTTGTTTGTTTTAAAACAAGAATACAACTGAAATTGAAGTAATAATAATAGTTATATCAAGCAACAGATTCTCAAAAGAAGGGGTAAAAAAACCAACCAAATCTTTCAGCTTAGGCTTCACTGTTTAAGATTAAAATGTTTTACTACTATGGCCCTCAAAGCCTACCAGATCTTACAGATCAAAATATGTTCCTGACAATGTTACCTAACGCAACAGCCAAATCTTTCAGCTGGATTGAATCCTACAAAGAGGTCCACTAGCGATCAAAAAGTTTTGAAGAAACAACAAAATATTATGTCAAATTATTTCATTTCTATTATCATCCATTACATATTGGAAAGTGACTTCAGGACTATAGATATGGACAAACTCTAATCCTCTACCTGTGATCTCCTTCCACATGGAAATATATTTCATCTGGATCCCCTAAAATCTTTTCCCAAGACAAAAAGTAAATTGACTAACAGGGATATCCACCACTGGATTTTCAAGAGAAGCTTTGTCTTGGTATGTCCCAGAAAAGGCCAGCCCAAATTCGACAATCTTTCTCATTTGACAAAGTCAAATTATTAAAGACGGATCACACGAACTGTAATGTTCCTTCATTAGTTCAGAATAAGACCTTCAGTATTCTCCTTCTTGCAAATACAAGTTGAGCGGACACTCTTTTTCCCAAGTTAAAAGCAATTTTACCCCTTCCAACAATAGAGGTTTTCATGCATTTCAACCATGATTTTCATACAGTGGGTATAAAGACATTTTATAGATTAAGAAGTCCCTTTAAAGTAGGTTGAGCTTGTGCATAACTTCAAAATAATATGAACCAACACACTTCTAATGTCTGTTATCAGAAAGTGCAGAACTTACAACATCAAGTTCCTTTTCCAAAAGAGATCTATTACAGAAATATAAAATAAATAAAATAACCCAGTATAGATAAAATGTGTAAAAAAACACTATCATGTCCGAACAAAGATCATAAAAGAAGTGTTCCACTGTTCCTTCTACACAATATGACAATCTACAAAAATTAAAAACAGAGTTCAAAGCACACTAAATTCACCATCGAATATTGGATGATACAAATTTATGGTCTAAAATGTGAAGCAAACATCCCAATTATTAAGAAGTCATTTAAAGAAAATTTTTCAACATACTTCAGAGATTACAACATTATAAACAATGGGTCAAATTAGAAAAGCATTTCCCTGAAATAGTGACAAATAAAAAACAAAATATTGTCATCAAATAAGAGGGAAAATTCGACAGGAACATTTTCTACAAATAGTTGCATACTTAATTAAACTCTCTTGAAAGAGTAATAAAAATATAGGCAACTCTCTAATGTATAACATGATATTAGATAACTCCCCTTCTCATATGCTCCTTAGACCTTAAAATAAAATAAAAAAGAGGTTGTGAACAAAAGCGGTCATTGAAATATATTAAAAATGAAACATTTTGTTTATAGACCTGTATATTGTGACAATGTCTATGGGACGAAATGATGTTTCCCCTCAAGCTCAATTGTCTAGAGCATCTCTCTTATTTGTCACAAATTTAAGACTTTTATTCAGCTAAAATCCTGTTATCTGATTGAACATCCACCCTCAAAATGTAGGAAACCATAGTTAAGTTTTGTCAACGACCAGCAAATAACTCATCTGAATTGTCATCAAAAATCAATTTCAATTGTAGTAGAAAAAAAAAATAAATCCAAATCAATGCTCTGCCCAAGGCATACATATTATATATTTCCCATTGGTGTTTAATACGTTGAGAGAAAAGTCCTTTAAATAAAAAAAAGGTGATATCATTTCACTCTCGCAAAACTAAAGAAAATTGAAAATTAAGAAAAAGATATGTAGGACTAGAGTCACCTGTGGGATTACTATTGCCAAGTTCAAGACACCCACAGACAAACCTGCAAGAAGCAACAACACAATAAGTAACTCCCTAGTCCTTCATTCGAAGAAAGCAACATCAATCCAATCCCCACCTTGACCAAGTTGTAAAGATTCAACACGCGATGAGATCATGGCATATGGAACACTGTAAGTAATCTGCAATGAATTATTCCAATAGATCAATAAAAGTGATGCACAAATGGACCCCCGTAATGCATTGTCACAAACTTATAAATTTTACGTTGACTAAATTTCCAAATACAATATGATATACAAGTGAATTTTATCCTTGAAGTCTCTACGTTTTCATCTAATGGTAGTATTATTTGTGCTGAGACAAGAAAGGATGGGACAGAAAGAAGTAAGATATAACATGTGCGACCACATTTTATACAAGGAAGGAACTGCTTACTGCCAAAGGGGCGCCAAGAAGAGCAAAGATAATCAATGCAGCTGATACAATACTATTTGGTGGGAGATCATGACCTATATAGCCCATACTGTTTGCCACATACGTAATAACCAGGATAGCAAGGAAACATAGAGCCATAAAAATGTTAGAGATTCCCCATACAAAACCAGCACCCCACTTTCTGCACAGCTTCTCCATAAGTAATGAAGTTAATCCAAGGACAAAAGAGTTAAACATCAGACCAAATGCTCCCATTCTGACTCCAGAACTATAACTCTGTCCTTCATTTGGCTTGCCACCGTAAATCTCTCTACCCATCCAATCAGTATCAAATAGAATAAATGGAAACCATGCTACCCATGTCAGGGAAGTGACAAGCAAAATTACCCATATATACCCGGAGAAGTGTCTAAAAGTCCGAAACAACTCCCAGAGAAATGCTTCTGAAGCATGACTTGACTGCCCCATACCTTCTTCCACAACAGGGGACGATCTGTTGCTTGAATCTAGAGGTAACTCTTGAGCTGCTGATACACTCAAATATGTTGTAATTGCAATGAACACGACATCAATCAAGAAAGCTGACTTGAGATTTGCACAATTAACGGAACATGCAGAGGTAAGAGTAAACGGCAAGATCTTGTACCAGCCACTAAATGATCCAGTTGCATATCCAAAAACATTACCAATGGCGATAAATAGAGAAAAATAAGCATTTGCCACTCGATTCCTTCGATGATCCTTACCTAGACAATATTATTTTTGAAAAACATAAGTGTCTCAAGATTCACCACACAACATAAGAGCTTTCTTAGATTTAATTGAACGTGTCATAGCCACAGACAGGTACCATAAATGCTTTTGAATGGGGAGGGGGCCTTGACTGTGTATTTGCAAGCATCTGAAGAATAAATAGTGCCAACCAATTTTTTAACATTATTCTCCATAAAGAGTTGGTATCTTAATTCAAACACGTAAACTGGCCTCTAGGCGTGTCAGCTTCAGCACATACCAGTTGGTCTTGCTCAAGTCCATTTATACTGGAGAATGAAAATCAAATTACAACAACTTTACCTTTATTTTATATAATTGAGTGTGTAAGGGCCAACTAATCCCACAAAAAAGTCGTTTCACACAACAACATTAGATATCAAAATTCTCAAAAGGATACTTTAAATCCTGCATAAATGATAACATTTGTTCGAACTATATTGTGCTTTACAAAACTTGTCCATTGACAACAAATTACTGCACGTTTGTGAGTATACATCAATTATTAATATACTATTACAGAAAAATCTTCTATACATGACTAACTTGTTAAAACCTTTTGACAGTGATTGGCACAGTTTAAGAATTTAAACTCCCTCAGTTTTATGTAATCACGATTTCTTCCTCATAGTTTTTCTGACAGTATACATATATAATATAACAAGTAGGGAAACTTATATATTAATAATGGCATACATGGGAACTATAACGGAGAAATCATAATATAAATACACACTACTAGCCGTAATTCAAGAATTAGTAGCATACTGTTTCTTTTAATTGGAAGGCACGCTAGCAATTTAGGAAGAATGGTAAACTGTCAACACGAACAGTTAGCTATACACTTTCGACTTAAGAATCCCTACAAACGAAATTATATACTAACCGAGGCATCAAAGTTCAAACGTTATTCGAAACAACTTACCGGTAAGATCAGCAAGCAGAGCTCTACAAGGACCCTGCGAGAAGTTGTTAGCGACGTCGAGAATCCAAAATCCAAACACAAAGAATCCAATCGCACGAGGCCTAAGATCACCTCTGTCACCAATCAACCAACCGAGGTCCGCCGAGTGACCGATAATCAGGACGGCGAGTACTATGGAAAGCGCTCCAGCGACGATGAACGGCTTCCGGCGGCCGTATGGGCTGGTGCAGCGATCGCTCATGTGGCCAACGAGCGGCTGGACAAAGAGGCCGGAAAGCGGTCCGCAGAGCCATATGAGACTGGACCAAGCATGAGGAATACCGAGTTCTTGAATATAAGGAGTAAGAAGAGAGAGCTGCAAAGCCCAACCGAATTGAATTCCACATGCGACAGATGCCACGCGGAGTAACCGTTTTAGCGGAACCCTAGCTCCGACTAGCGGTCGAGTCGCCGGTCGATTCGCTCGACGAGACGCGGTCCGGTGGCCCTCAGACGACTCGGGCATCACCATTTCCGCCTCTACCTAGCATGCGTACCCTCTCTGACACTCTCGCCGGCAGTCTCTCTCTCCGAATCTCTCTCTCCCTCTCTCTCTGTAACTGTACGCTGCGAATCCTCGAAGGAAGAAGCAGGAAGGAAAGTTGGCGGTTCCCGTCAGCTTCAGCAAGCATCATCAACAACCGAAACTGCCCCCACAGTTGTCAAATAAATTACGCCCATTGCCAAAATAAACAAAAAAATAAAAAGCGGGAAATCAAGGGAACAATTAATAAATTATTTTCATATTTAATCGCTTAAATTATAGGTTTAGTCTCTCACCCTTTTAAGTTTGTGTTAATTTAATTTCTAAAATTTTAAAACTGTCTAATAAGTTCTTAAATTTTAAAAATATTTAATAAATTTTTAAGGGCTTGTTTAGTAAGTGTATCCAAATTCTGTGATTTAAATAGTACAAATTTTGATATGTTTTCATCTTATTTAGATTTTGAATTTGAAATTTTAAAATGCATAATTATATTAAAAATGATAAAAAAAAATATAAAAAATATAATATTTATGTTATAAATTTTGTATAATTATTATTTGACATTATCATATAATTTATAATATATACTATAATATATTATAAATTATATGATAATGTCAAATAATAATTATACAAAATTTATAACAAAAAAACATGTTCATAAATTAATTAATAGTGGTTTATATTCAACATAATATTTAGTTTTGCAACTACAACTTGTTTCTTGGTCTATAAATATATTATAAAACACATGTTGAAAAATTGTTTAAATTGAAATCTAATTTCTAAATCTGTTACGAAACACATATTTGAAAACATGAAATGCAACTCTATTTTCATTGAATCCATTTTTTTCAAATTGCCTACCAAACACGCTCTAAACTTTTAAAATGTCTAATAAGTCTCTAAACTTTCAATTTTATGTCTAAAAGGTCATTGACTGTGTTCATAATTTTTTAAAAGTAACTGATATATTTGATATAAAATTGAATTTTATGTCTAATAAGACCTTAAACTTTCAATTTTGTCTCTAGTTGGTTGGTGAATTTAAGTTTCAAATAGGTAAATGACCTATTAGACACAAAATTGAAAGCAAAACCTGTTATACATTTTTTAAAGTTCAAAAACCTATTAGATACAAAATTGAAAGTTCAATGACCTATTTGACATTTTTTTAAGTTTATGGACCAAATAGACACAAACCTGAAAGTTTAGGGACTATACTTGTAATTTAAACTATTTAAATCTAGATTATGCATCTATCTACCCATAATCTTAATTAATGTTGTGTTATTAAAACGGAATTAAATTTGAGTTATATTCTAAGTTTGTTCTTTAAACACTCATGGTTCTCTAGTTT
The DNA here is from genome assembly GCA_033996785.1 of Trichosanthes truncata. Lineage (NCBI taxonomy): Eukaryota > Viridiplantae > Streptophyta > Magnoliopsida > Cucurbitales > Cucurbitaceae > Trichosanthes > Trichosanthes truncata. Next base: position 4,128,057 of record JAWPNB010000010.1, read on the forward strand.
TCAGTTCTTGCATTTTAAAAAGTTCATAATCTAATTCTTTGGTACAACACATGTAAAGTGAGGATTTGAACATCTAATCTCAAAAAAAATTGTAGATATCTTAATTGAGTGAGGATTTGAACATCTAATCTAAAAAAAAATGTAGATATCTTAATTAGGAACTGTGCTCTCTATTTGCTTCATAATTTATTTATTAACTTTCAAATTTGTGTTTACTTGGTTCATCTACATTAAAAAGTTTATAAAAAGTCATTAAATTTTTAATTTCGTGTTGAATAGGTCTATGTCATTAATTACTTGTAGAAATCTATTAAACACAAAATTAAAAATATAGAAGCTTTTTAGAAATCTTTTAGAAAAATGGGAGATTAAATAGACGCAGTTTATTTATGGACTTATTGCAATCTTTTTAAAGTATATGATTAAATTGATAAAATCCCAAAAATTTATAAGCAAACTTATAATTTAACCTAGGAATGTTATTAAAGAGAGCGGTTGTTTAAGGTTGTGTTTGGCTTTTTACTTTAGGTTGGTAATGAATTAGTCAAATAATCACAAATTTTCACGTCATTAATTTAAATTATTGATAAAATAAATTTGTGACCAATTATAAATTTACACGTGTCCTCAAATTAAATTAAAAGACATAAAAATTGGCAAATCAAATAATGCAACCTATCCAATGTTGATTCATTGGGCGACTTAAACTAGTCCTGATTAATTATGACACGTGGCATTTGGACCTAAAACGAGATCACTAAAAATGAATTGGACCAAATTTAAATAATTCAAGTCTATTAAAACATGTTGGATTAGACTCAAATAAGCCCAAGTCCAAAAGTTGAACCTAAAGTCAACCATGCTCAAGCCCATACAAGGTCTACCAAACTCTATAAATAGAGAAGACCACCTTTCATTTGAAGACATTCAAAGGAGACAAATCTAGAGCACTCAGCCAAGAGAGTTTAGAGTCTCCCAAAGTCAGAATTCAGAAGCTTCAAGTTCAATCAGAAGATCAATAAACCGACAGGTCGATCCAAGATCTACAAACCTATAGATCAATCCAAGATCATCAAACCGACAGGTCGATCCAAAATCAACAAGACAACAGTTCGATACAAGATCAACAAGCTAGCAAGTCAATCTAATAAGATCAACAAGCCAACATGCTGATCCAAGAAAATCAACCAGTCAAAGTTCAAAGTTTACATATTCGAGAGAAAGAATTAAATGACAAATATTAGAGATTGTAACACTTCTACAAAAATTCGTAAAATCAAGTTCATTTACACATCAAAGTTTTTTCTTGAGATCTCGAGTGAACAGTTGTGTTTGGCTTTTTACTTTGGGTTGGAAATGAATTAATCAAATAGCAGAAAGCCTGCTTCCAGCCTTGCACCCAAAAAACGATCGTTTTAGGCCTCAAATTGGATTACACATATTTTTCTTCAACATTTCATCTTTTTGAAGTTTGAAACCAGCACCTTATAGTTATGTGATGATTCAAATTTTCAGATCTTTATTCAATCATACGAATGTACAATGCAAAGACTTGCTTTATTTGAAACATATTGCATCTAATTAGCTCATATGAGGTGTGAATCTGCACACGGACATATTCTTGAGGGTGACTGATAATTATCATTTATAAGGATTATTTAACCCTAAACTAGGTTGTTCTTGTCAATTTTGTATATTTTGTTGAATAATGAGCAAGCTAAAAAAAATGTTTATGAAATAAATTCATGAAAGCTTGTTGGAGTATTAAAAAAGAGGAAAAAAGTTGAAAAGAGAATGGAAATTAAACTAATTTGTTGTTTTTGTGTAGTTTTGGAGCAAGTACGAAAATGCAATTGCATTCCACTCTCAAAATGCAATTGCATTTCTTCTAGAAAACAAGATGGTGAACAAGCACAAAAATGCAATTGCATTCCAGAATTGAAATGCAATTGCATTTTCTAGAAAATCTTAAAGATTGTGGTAATCATGGAAATTAACAAGATTTATGGAGATTTTACGAGATTTAGAAGAATCTTCACCCCGATTTCATGCCCAAAATTTGACCCAAGGTTGAAGAAGAGCAAAGATGGAAATCCTAAGCCCACGATACCAATAAAAGTGGGAAGAACAAAGTAGAAAAGTGACTAGATTTTTATTTTTCAAACAGCAGCTTGAGTCATTGTTTTTTGTCATTCTTCCGGCAGTTTGTTCTTCATTGTGCTCTGTAATTTCTGAGTTTGATCCCTTCTCAATGAAAGTTCAAGGAGGTGAAGATCCAATTGCCTTTGAAGGTGTATTTGGTTCGATCAAAGCAAGGAAAACATTAGTTAATTGTTGTTCTTACATTTTTGTTCATTTTTATTCTCTAGCGAGCTTCTATTTTAATTTCAATTTTGTAAGTTATTGAATTTTAGTTAGTTGTTGAGTCCTTTGATTTTTGTTCTCATCTTTAATAACAATTCAGTTAGTTCACAAGAATTACATCTCCATAAGATTTTGAATTTTCCATTAAGTGTTGCTACTATCCTTGAATCTTCTTTGTAAGTGTTTTGAGTTTGCTGGATTGGTTTTACATCAAAGTGTTCTTAATAAATTTTCAGATTGGTATGCCTTATTATCCTAGAATTTATTTCCCTTATTTCGATTATTAAGTATGAGTTTTATGGCAATTAAATTGTTGTTTTTCATTCCTTCCAACATGAGTTAATTTCCCTTTAGGGATTCAAGTTAGTGAATGCCCTAAATGAAAGATGTAAAGCTTAAAAGCACAAACAATCTAGTTAACACTTGAAACTTTATTTGTTTTTGTTGAATTAACGTTGGGTAAACCTAGTTGGCCAACTAGTGTTGCTTGTCAAGCTTGAACTTAATACCGAAAAAGTTAAGGAAAAGTGGATGTCACAAAAGAAATTGAGGAAAATTCTTAGAAATAAGTTTTGAACATCGACTCTAAACATAGGGTGATCAGACTCCAAAACCGTTAGAATTGTGCGCAAAATTATCTAAGTTAGATTAGCCATAGAAATATAGGATTAATCACTTAGCCTCCTAAAGATTTTGAAGCAAAATTAAATAGGAGTTGAATTCAATTTACTTAGTTTTCTTGTGTTGACTACAATTGCAATTGCATTTTTGGGTGATATTTCTTTCCAAATTGGCATAAGCAACTTAAATTCCGTTTTTCTTCTTTATTGATTTTTCACGTATTTCCATTAGCAAAAACAACCTCTCAACATTTTTACACCCTTGGTTACGACAATTTCATTTTGTAAACAAATTTGTGTCATCTTTATAGATTTCGTTAAAAATTCGTTCTCTTGGGTACAATACTTTGGAGTACCACAGATTTATTACTTGTATCGACAGTGTGCACTTGCACTAAATTGAAACTTTATTTTTAAACTAAAAATGTTTTCTTAAAGCCCTCACATTTCAATTCAACCAGTGGTTAATCTCATTGGACGTGGGATGTTGTAGTGTTGTCTGCCAGTCATGGGCGTCCGCTTCGAAGCATGCGCTAGACGTCCAAGGGAGTCGCACTGTCGTTGGCAGTGGACATTTGGTGGGCACCAACTACAGTTGAGGACTTAGGTGGGATCGGCAATGGTGACATGCTGCAAGACGGGTGTTCGCGTTGGGAGGCTGAGGCACCACGAGCGCGTGACTTCTTTTTCTTTTACCCAAAAATAAAGTGATTTTAAATACATTTTCACTTTGTGCCATGACCTATTATCTTTTAAGGAAAAGATCAATTTATACGCCCCTAAACTTTGGGGTTGTATGAATTCAAAAAAAAAAAAAAAAAAAAAACTTTGGGGTCGTATTATTTAAAACCTCAAACTAATAATTGTATCAATTAAAACTCTAAACTTTCATAAGTGAACCAATTTAGACCATTCATTAGAATTTCATTTTAAAACCACTAATGGATAACTTTCACACTTGTATAAGACGTCCATAAATGCAGAGATTAACTTATATTCAAGAAAAATGCTGATATCAAATAAATAGTAGCGATTTTTCATTAATATGAGTGGTTTTTCATATTCTTGTCTTCTCCTATCTTTCTTTACTTATTTATAAAGAATTACATGATAATTTTTCTTATTACTTTGGTAGAACTTTGGGAGAAAAATAATTTTATTTAGGTGATTTTGAGCTGATTTTAAATGGAATCAAGTAAAAAGAACTATAAAATCACGAGCACAGGGTCTAAATCAATTCACTTGTGAAAGTTTATATTCTCAATTTATTCACTTATAAAAGTCTAAGGTTTAAATTGATACAACTCCTAAAGTTTAGGAGTATTAATTGATTTTTGCCCTATCTTTTATTTTCACTTCTACAAATTAATTACTTTTTTTTTTCAAGTTGTCAATCATATTTAGTTTTTTCATTTATTTCCACACAGTTTCTAAGGTCCTGTTTGATAACCATTTGGTTTTTTATTTTTGAAAACTGTGTTTGTTTTCTTATCATTTCTCAACAATGAGTTTCATTTTTCTTAAAAAAATATTTGAATTCTCAGTCAAATTCCAAAAACAAAAACTTTTTTTTTTTAGTTTTCAAAATTTTGATTTGGTTTTTTAAAATACATGTAAAAAGTAGATAACAAAACAAGGAAACTCATAGGTGGAAGTATTATTTATAAGCTTGATTTTCAAAAACAAAAAATAAAAAACTAAATGTTTATCAAATGGGGCCTAAGTGATATAACTTTACTTTAGATCAATAAAGAGAAAAAAAAAAGTTCAATAGTTTTTTATTATGAACTTCACAAAATGTTGAAATTTGATATATTAGATCTCGTTTGATAACCATTTGATTTTTTATTTTTAGTTTTCGAAAATTAAGCCTATAAATATTACTTCCACTTATAGGTTTCTTGTTTTGTTGTCTACTTTTTACATATATTTTCAAAAATCAAGTCAAGTTTTGAAAACTAAAAAAATATTTTTCAAAAAATTTGATTTTGTTTCTGAAATTTAGATAAGAATTCAAATGTTTATCCAACGTGGCCTTAATGATTTGAGGTTTTTGTTTTAGTTTAATAATTATGTAGTGGGATCAAACAATCAACCTTTAAAATAGTTATAAGCGCTTTATATGCTAATTTGTGTTTTGATTGACATGATTTTATTGTGTTTCGTTGCTTTCAAATTGATATTTTTCTATTATCTTCGAAAAAACATAGAATGAACATGTATTACAAAGTATTAGAAGTCAAATTTAAAGATTGATAATAATAATAATAATTTTTTCAAAAAAGAAAAAAATAAAAGAACTTGCATAAATAGTATAGTTTAAAATACCATTTTGGTGCATATACTTTAGGTTTCATTTCATTTTAATCTCTATATTTTCATTAAAGCTTAAAATTGGTCCCCATTAGTTTATTGTTAACTTGTTCTAAAAAAACATTAGTCTCTATTAGCCTTCATTCTATAAAATTTTAAAAATATGTTCACATTGTGTCTTTTTTCTTGCATGGAAATTATTATTGTTATTTAACCAATTTTGATTTAAAAAAATTAACTTTAAATTAACGGTAGGGACAAATTTTAAGATTTATTGAAAGTACATTGACTAAAATTGAACATTTGAAAGTATAGAGACTAAAATAAAATGAAACTCAAAGTATAAGGACCAAAATGGTATTTTAACCAATAGTATAACATAAATGTGAATTTTCAAAGAAAGCAAGAAGTTTAAAATTTTACGAAAAATAGATAATCAAAATTCAGTTTTTTTTTTTTTTTTGTACGACACAGTTCATATTCAAATATAATATAATATACCATAAGAAAAATCAAAGTTATTATTGTGAATATGGCATATGTAAATGCCCATTCCACATACCCATTTGTTATCCATGCCAAGTGGCATTTTCTCCATAGCCAAAGTGTCTTCTAAAGGCCATAGATTGGTGTCCAAATGTACCACATCATCCTCTCTTAAATTGCCTATAAATAGAGAGATTTTTGGAAAAGCAAATATACTAATTTTTCCTCCCATTTTCTCTAATTTTTGTTTTTAATTTGCCATAAATCTCCACTTTCTTTTGTTTATACTATATATATATATATATATATATATATATATATATATATATATATATATATATATATATATATATATATATATATATATATATTCTTTTATATTTCATCTTTTGTATTATTATTTTTATTATTATTATTATATGTTTTGGTAAAGTTTTGGTGCCCGGTTTCGCCTCTCAATTTTACAACACGTTATCAGCACGAATCTCTGTCATTTTTCCCGCTAAAGGTAAGTCTTATAGGTAAGCCATTTTTACGCATTTGGTTTATGTTAAATTTCTAATATAAATATATATTATTATTTTGATAGTGTTATTATGGCAAACCTTACAAAGCTAGAATTTGCGACCCTGGATATTAATGGAAATAACTACTTGTCATGGATCCTTGACGCTGAGGTCCATTTAGATTCTATGAATCTTGGAGAAACAATTAAAGAAGGAAATGATGCATCAAATCAAGAAAAAGCAAAAGCCATGATCTTCCTTCGCCATCATCTTCACGAGGGATTGAAAATGGAGTATCTTACAATAAAAAATCCCTACGTTCTATGGCAAGGTTTGAAAGAAAGGTACGATCATCAAAAAACAGTTATTCTTCCAAAAGCTCGTTATGATTGGATGCATCTAAGGTTGCAGGACTTTAAATCAGTAAGTGAGTATAATTCCGCACTCTTCAGAATTAGTTCAAAATTAAAATTATGCGGAGAAAAGATTACTGATGTTGATATGTTAGAGAAGACATTTTTCACTTTTCATGTCTCGAATATGCTCCTGCAGCAGCAATATCGAGAGAAGGGTTTTGCAAAATATTCTGAACTTATCTCATGTCTTCTCGTTGCTGAACAAAATAACGAGTTATTGATGAAAAATCACGAATCCCGACCAACTGGAGCAACACCATTCCCTGAAGTGAATGTTGTGAATTTTAATAACCGTGGTCGAGGTCGTGGTCATGGTCGAGGTCGGGACCGCGGTAGAGGAAGAAATACATATTTTCGTGGTGGGCATTATAATTTTAAGAAACCCACACGAAGTGATGATCATAAAGGAAAGGCTCCACAAGATAGAAGTTCGAAAGGTGATGAACATAAATGTTTCCGGTGCGGAATGACTGGGCACTGGTCACGTACCTGTCGTACGTCAAAACACCTTGTTGATCTCTATCAAGCTTCCCTGAAGGAAAAAGGAAAAGGAAAGAATGTGGAGATAAATCTTGCCATTCAAGAAGATGATGTGTTTGACCCCTCCAATATGATGCATCTTGATGTAGCTGATTATTTTGAATCTCCTGGAGAGAGAATTGATGCAATCAAACAAGTAGAGGATGATTTGTATGAAAATATATAATTAAATACTGTTTAGTATATTTTTGTTGTTGTTTTGTTTGTATATATATTTAAGACTCTTTGTAATCGTTTTTCTTTTCTTTTCAATGAAGAAATATGAACAATTTCAATATGTTGAGTAATTCGAAAATGAGCAATGAGGATTTATGTCTGGCAGACTGCGCAACTACGCACACGATACTCATAAATAGAAAATATTTTACTAGATTGACAATGCTGGAAGCAAAAGTCAATACTATATCAGGTTCTGCAAATCTGATTGAAGGTTTTGGAAATGCAAACTTTATTTTGCCTAGAGGAACAAGATTTACAATTAATAATGTTATGTTCTCTAGCAAATCGAAAAGAAACTTATTAAGTTTTAAAGATATACGTAAAAATAATTATCATGTTGAAACTGATTGTAAAAATAATATAGAGTGTCTCTATATAACATCTATTGTTTCACATGAAAAACGTATATTAGAAACACTGCCTGCTTTTTCTTCTAGATTATACTATACTCATATACGAGTAATCGAAAGTTATGCAATAATGAACCCCGAAGTTCATGAATCCAGAAATATTCAGTGTTTGGCATGATCGATTGGGTCATCCAGGGTCAATAATGATGAGAAAAATTATTGAGAATTCACATGGACATCCTTTAAAGAGCCAGAAGATTCTTCAATCCAATGAGTTGTCATGTGATGCTTGTTCTCAAGGGAAATTAATTATTAGACCATCACCAGCTAAAGTGGGGATTGAATCACCTGCATTTTTAGAGCGAATTCAAGGTGATATTTGTGGACCTATTAACCCACCAAGTGGTCCATTTAGATATTTTATGGTATTAATTGACGCATCCAGCAGATGGTCACATGTATGCTTATTATCAAGTCGAAATCTTGCATTTGCAAGATTACTTGCTCAAATAATTAAGTTAAAAGCACAATTTCCTGATAATACAATTAAGACCATTCGACTTGATAATGCTGGTGAATTTACATCCCAAACTTTTAATAATTATTGTATGTCAATTGGGATAAGTGTTGAACATCCTGTAGCTCACGTTCATACACAAAATGGTCTAGCAGAATCATTTATAAAACGTCTGCAACTAATTGCAAGACCATTGCTTATGAGAGCTAAACTTCCTACATCGGTATGGGGTCATGCTATTTTGCATGCCGCATCACTGGCACGTATTAGGCCAGTAGCTTATAATAAATACTCCCCAATTCAATTAGCTTATGGCCAGCAGCCAAATATTTCTCATCTAAGAATTTTTGGATGTGCAGTATATGTACCGATTGCTCCACCACAACGTACTAAGATGGGTCCTCAAAGGAGATTAGGAATATATGTTGGTTTTGATTCCCCATCAATTATTAAATATCTTGAACCCCTGACGGGTGATGTATTTACTGCACGATTTGCTGATTGTCATTTTAATGAAACAAATTTTCCAACATTAGGGGGAGGAATTAAGAAGTTGGAAAAAGAAATTACATGGAATGCATTGTTATTATCTCATTTAGATTCTCGTAGAAATCAATGTGAACTTGAAGTTCAAAAGATAATTCATTTGCAAAATATAGCAAATCAACTACCAGATGCATTCACAGATACTAAAAGTGTGACTAAATCATATATACCAGCTGCAAATGCTCCATCAAAAGTTGATATCCCAAAGGAACAAGTTGTCAATAATGAGTCTGGAGCACGCCAGAAACGTGGTAGACTAATAGGTTCTAAAGATAAAAATCCTCGAAAAAGAAAAGTAGTTGAGAATCAAAATGATTCGATAAAAGGTATGGATGTTCCAGAAGAAATCCAGAATACAACTACTCAAAAGAGTATTGGTGAAAATCAAATGCTTGAGGATAATAATGAAATTTCTATAAACTATGTTACAACAGGAAAGAGATGGAACCGAAATGATATCATTATTGACAACATTTTTTCTTATAATGTTGCTCACGATATTATTCATGAAAGTGACGATTTTTACCCAAAATCTATCGTAGTATGTCAACGTAGAAAGGATTGGCCGAAGTGGAAAGAAGCAATCCAAGCAGAGTTGAACTCACTTTCAAAACGTGAGGTTTTTGGACCAGTAGTCCCAACACCGGAAAACGTCAAACATGTGGGATATAAATGGGTATTTGTAAGGAAAAGAAATGAAAAGAATGAAGTCACAAGATATAAAGCAAGACTTGTTGCACAAGGATTCTCGCAAAGGCCTGGTATTGATTATGAGGAGACATATTCTCCTGTGGTGGATGCAATAACGCTAAGATATTTGATTGGTCTGACTGTATATGAAAATCTTGATATGCATCTAATGGATGTAGTCACGGCGTATTTATATGGATCTCTGGATAATGACATTTATATGAAAATCCCGGAAGGATTTAAAATACCAGAAACATATGAATCAAGTTCTCGGGAATTGTATTCAATAAAGTTACAGAGATCATTATATGGATTAAAACAATCAGAACGAATGTGGTATAATCGCCTAAGTGAATATCTGTTGAAAAAAGGATACCAAAATAATCCAATATGTCCGTGCGTTTTTATAAAGAAATCTCAGTCAAGATTTGCTATTATAACTGTATATGTTGATGACTTAAATATAATTGAAACTCCTGAAGAGTTATCCAAGGCAATAGAATATCTTAAGAAAGAATTCGAGATGAAAGATCTTGGAAAAAGAAAATTTTGCCTTGGTTTGCAAATTGAACATTTAGCATATGGGATATTTGTTCATCAATCAACTTATACAGAGAAAATCTTAAAAAGATTCTATATGGATAAAGCACATCCATTGAACATTCCAATGGAAGTTCGTTCACTGGATATAAAGAAAGATATATTTCGACCTCGAGATGACAATGAAGAACTACTTGGTCCTGAAGTACCATATCTTAGTGCAATTGGTGCACTTATGTATTTGGCTAATAACACAAGATCAGATATTGCATTTTCAGTAAATTTATTAGCTAGATATAGTTCATGTCCTACAAAAAGACATTGGAACGGAGTTAAGCATGTACTCCGATATCTTCGAGGGACAATTGATATGGGTTTATTTTATTCTAACAAATCAAAGTATGATCTAGTTGGTTATGCAGATTCTGGTTATCTATCTGACCCACACAAAGCTAGATCTCAGACAGGTTATCTATTCACATGTGGAGGAACTGCTATATCGTGGCGATCAGTGAAACAGACTATAACGGCCACTTCTTCAAATCATGCTGAAATCCTCGCTATTCATGAAGCAAGTCGAGAATGTGTATGGCTAAGATCGATGACACAACACATTCATCAGACATGTGGCTTGTCTTCAAGTAAACCTCTTCCAACGATGTTATACGAAGACAACACAGCATGTATAGCTCAAATCAAGGGAGGATATATCAAAGGAGATAGAACAAAACATATCTCACCAAAGCTCTTCTATACTCATGATCTTGAAGAAAATGGCGATATCACTGTACAACAAATTTGTTCAAAAGATAACCTGGCTGACTTATTTACAAAGGCATTACCAACTGCAACCTTCGATAAATTAGTATATAGCATTGGAATGCGGCGACTCAAAGACTTTAATTGATGTCTCCATGAAGGGGAGTGAATGTATTATAGTAAACTATATAAAATATGTACTCTTTTTCCTTCACTAGGGTTTTTCTTCCCATTGGGTTTTTCCCTAGTAAGGTTTTAACGAGGCATATTTTATATAAATGGGCATTTAAGGGGGAGTATTGTGAATATGGCATATGTAAATGCCTATTCCACATGCCCATTTGTTATCCATGCCAAGTGGCATTTTCTCCATAGCCAAAGTGTCTTCTAAAGGCCATAGATTCGTGTCCAAATGTACCACATCATCATCTCTTAAATTGCCTATAAATAGAGAGATTTTTGGAAAAGCAAATATACTAATTTTTCCTCCCATTTTCTCTAATTTTTGTTTTTAATTTGCCATAAATCTCCACTTTCTTTTGTTTATACTATATATATATATTCTTTTATATTTCATCTTTTGTATTATTATTATTATTATTATTATTATTATTATTATTATTATTATTATATGTTTTGGTAAAGTTTTGGTGCCCGGTTTCGCCTCTCAATTTTACAACAGTTATACTATATTTTTCATTTAAAAAAAAATTGTACTATAAATAAATTAAACTTTATAACATTTTAAAAATACATATTTAATTTATGTAATATAGTAATATTTCCATATAAAAAAATTATTGGATATAATGGCGACTCTTAAGTACTTTTCTTAATTCTTATAAGTTAAAGTAAAATTAAATATTCTGCATTAAAAACGAAGAAAAGAACAATTTTTTCCACCAAAATATTCCACTGACTATTAAATCTAAAGTTGTTGCTAAAACACAATTTAATGAAGAAAGTATCTCTTGTAAACGAACCGAATCATGAAACGATTGGCAATGAAATAAGTTAAACAAATTTTAACACTATTCGTAAATGTTTTAAATTTTAAATTTCAACTTATTAAATAACTTTAAATGAATTGTTAGTGCAAAATGAATTCATCTAATTAATTAGACAACGATTGGTATATAGTTAGACATATGGTCATGAACTGAAAAGTCAAATCGTCATTAAACTCCAAAAGTAAAAAAAATTGACATTTGAAATAAGAGTTGATAGTTTTCTTATCTCTTACTACACTAATCTTATGAGCTATAATTATATAGTAAAAACTCAAATTCTAACTTAATCTAAGGCCTCTATCTCAAACTGTAGATTGGCTTTTACAAACAATGAAATTATAAATGTAATATAGATTACATATACTTGTATTCGTACTTTTGTAATTAAAATAAAACATAATATATACATACTCAAAGTCTGTTTGAGGCGCTGAGTGAGTTATAATAATCTGCAGAATTAAATAATTTTGCACCCCAAACACATACTATTATAATCCAGAGTAAACAATTCTGCATCCTAAACATATATTATATAACTCTACAGACTATTATAACCCACTCATCATCCCCAACAGTTCCTTAGAATTTTTTGTTCCAAAGTATCAGTTGAAGTTTATTGTTATTAAATTAAAATACTCTTTTGGTCAATGTACTTTCAAATGTCCAATTTTAATCTCTATACTTTCAATAAATCTTAAATTTAGTCTTTATCATTAGTTTGAAGTTATTTTTTTAAATTAATTAAATAATAACAATAATTTTCATGCAAGAAAAGATAAAATGTGAACATATTTTCAAAATTTATAGAAAGAAGGCTAATTAGATACTATTTTTTTTTTCAAAGTTAACAATAAACTAACAATGGAGACCCTAATTTTAAGCTTTATTGAAAGTACATAAATTAAAATTGGACATTTAAAAGTACATAGAGTAAAATAGAATGAAACTCAAAATACAGAGATCAAAATAGAATTTTAACCTCCTCCTCCTTCGTATTCTTATTATTTAACTTGACAACCCATGTGTATTCAATCCCTCTCTCCCTAATTAAAATGCGTATACTAATATATGTCTCTTTTTAAACTTTATTTCTTTATCCTGCTCTTGACTTAGTCTCTATCCCCTCCATATATCTTTAATGTTAGGAGAACTGACTTTTTCATATTTCATATTTCCATAATTTTGCTGTTGATTTCGCTAAAAAAAATCGCATACTAATATGGATGTTTTACTCCTCTTATTTAGTCGATACGAGATTTTAGTTGTATTCTCAATATCTAATTCTAACTTTATATTTGATTTTCATTTTTTTTCCATAGTTTTGCTTTTTGATTTTCAGCTAAAAAAAATCTCATATTAATAGAAATATTATATTTCTTTTATTTAATCAATGTGAAATTTTGGTCGCATTCTTCCTAATGTTTAATTCTAACTTTATATTTGATTTTCATCTTTTCTAATTATTAAAATATAAAACCTATTAAGAAAAACAATGTTATCCTAAGTCGATAGAAACAAAAATGTAGAAATCCGTGAAGGAAACGTCTGTTCTGTAGGTTATTTGGTAGTAAACTAAAAACTGGACAAAGAAAATGCTTTTTTTCTTTAAATTATTAAAAAATAATAATAAAGTGAGAGTGAGAGTTAGATGCTTTTGAAGTTGTTTAATATACAATACAAACAATTTGCTTATATTTTTTACCTTTTTTTTTTACCAATTTTCATTGCATGTTAGAACGACAAATTATTAATTGAGGCCGCTATAATGTAGTTGCCTTTTAAGATATATTTGATAACATTTTTGTTTTATGTTTCTTGTTTTTCATTTTTTAAGAAACAAACTTATTTGATCATTCATCTCTTTTCTTATTTTCAATTATTAAAAAACGTTTTTAAAAACGGTGTAAGATTTCAGAAACTACAAAAAATAGTTTCTTAAGGCCCGTTTGATAATGTTATCGTTTTATGTTTCATGTTTCCATTTCTTGTTTCTTGTTTTTTAAAAACTAAAAACTAAAAACAGAAACATGTTTGATAACTATTTATGTTTATTGCTTCTTTAAAAAAAGAAATAGAAACATACATGTGTTTGATAACTGTTTCTTGTTTCTTATTTTTATAGTAAAAATAAAATTTAGTAAATATAATATAATAAAATATATAATATGCATTAAAATAAATATAAAACAATTATAAATAGTTTATATTATTTTATTCAGGCTCAACACAATAATAATAATAATAAAATAATAAAAATAAATCTTAACCTTTAAATGTTGTTCAAATTTGATTTGCAATGTCATTGCTCACTCCAATTAATTCACCTTAAATGATTTTGGCTTACACGAGTTAGTTCAATTACACTAATTTGTAAATTGTCTAAGGTTAGACAATCAAGCATACCCACATTTCTTTAATTTAATAATAAACTTTATTTTTATTTTTTTCTTTAAAAATGCATTAGTCAATAATACATGCAAGGAAAATCAGAAAAAGAGAGATAATATATATATATATATATATATATATATATATATATATATATATATATATATATATATATATATATATATATATATTTACATTGAATGGTAAACCTGAAATACATTATTAGTTTATTTATTTAATAAAAAAATTAAAATCGTACCAAAAGAAAAAATAATAGAGATTTAAATAGAAAATAATAACAAAAGCTCATTAATGGAAAGTAAAAAAAAAAAAAAGATAAGAAACTATTTAAAGAAAAAATATTATGTTGGAAGAGAGAGAAAGAAGAGAGAAGAGAAAAAAAAATAAATAAAAAAATAAAAATAAATAAGAAGATAAAAAATGAAAAGATAAAAAAGTAGGGGTGTACAAATAACCCGATAACCCGAACAACCCGGACGACCCAACCCAAATAGTAAGGGTTGGGTTGGGTTGGGTTTTTTTTCGGTTTGGGTTGGGTTGGATATTTGTAGAACCGAAATTTCGATTCGGTTAGTGGGTTGATAATTTTTTGGTTCGATTCAACCCGAACCGAACAGAACCGAATTCATTAAATAAATAAATAAATAAATATATATATATATATATATATATAAATCAAACCCTAATTTCACCTTCACATGCGCCTTTCTCTGAAATCCCGCCCCTCGGTCCCCTCTCTCACTCCTTCAGACGCTGGCCAAATGCACCGCTCTCTCTCACTCGTTGAAATCCCACCCCTCGGTCCCCTCTCATCTCACAGATCGTCGGCAACTCAAAATCGACTCCACACATCATTCTTGTTCGCAGATCGCCGACAAATGTAAGCTCATTGTAGTTAGCAGTCACCAGCCCCTCTCATCTCGCTGTTCGTCGTCGTTCGACGCTCATCATCGCCATCGATTTGTTTCTGTCGTCACCCAAATGCCAAATCCAGATCTGAAGTACTTAGTGAACAGATCTGCTGAATATGAACACCCACCTGAAAATTTGAAGTTTGGAGAAGGGAATCTGCAAATAGATGGTTCTAGATTCATTTTTTTAACAGTTCTTTTAAAGCTCTTTGAAATTTGGATGCATGTATGTTGGATTGTAGGTACTTAATTTTATTTTCTTTTAGTTTTGAAATCAGTGTTAAATTTTTACCATTTATGTCAAAACTAGTTCTGAAAACACCTTAAAGTTGTTTTGAGAAAAGTTTCTAAATAATTTGCCATTAACCACAATACCCAGTTTGTACTTCGGGTAAGATAACCAGAAATTAAATTTATTTTTATGCTCCAATGTCATCAACATTTATCCAACTTTTGGTGTATAAATCCATTCATTTGCGGTCCAATTTAATTATTGTACTGAGTTATTATCAATTTTTTGGATTGCTTTTGTTTTGAATCAATTGAAATTCTTGATTGTAAACCATTTAAGTCATGAGAGGCATATTTTAATGAACAACCCGGTGACCCGACCCGACCCAACCCGAAAATTGAAGGGTTGGGTTGGGTTGGGTTGCCAACACTACTCGGTTCATTCGGGTAGTAGATCCGACCAACCTGAAAATTCGGGTTGGTCCAAAAAGACCCTCCAATCCAACCCAACCCAACCCGTGTTCACCTTTTTAAAAAAAGTATTCAAAGAAAAAAATTGAAATGGGAGAAAGAAAAAGAAGAGAGAGAGGAGAGATGGGTGTAGAAAAGGAAAAGAAAAATAGGGATACATGCATGAAACATGAAAAAAAAAAAAAAGAAACAGAATTTGATAAACTACTTTTTGTAGTTTCTCAAAATTTGCTTATTTTTTAGAAACGTTTTTAAAAATTTAGAAACAAGAAACTTGATGGTTTATCAAACATTTTTGTTTGTACTCAAAAAAAAAAACAAAAAAAAAACATTTTTGTTTCTTGAAAAATGAGAAACAGGAACAAGAAACAGAGAATGAGAGCGTTATCAAATGAGTTTAGTTTCTCAAATTTTGCTCCTTTTTTTAGAAACGTTTCTTAAAATTTAGAAACAATAACGGAAATCGTTGTCAAACAAGTTTGTTTCTTAGAAAATGAAAAACAAGAACATAAAACATACAACAAAAAACGTTATCAAGCATGCCCTTAGTTTCCATTCTTGCACACTCACATTAGATTTATCTTCTCTTTTATGCTTTTCTCTCTCCCTCTCTCACATGCGTTTGACTGTTTGTCATTAACATCTCTCCAATACCTTTTTCGTATTTCTGTCTCTCATGCGTTTGACTGTTTGTCATTAACATCTCTCCAACACCTTTTTCGTATTTCTGTCTCTCGATGTGTTTCTTTTTATCTCTCGTTTATTTAAATTAGATGATGGGGCTTTAACTTCTCCACTTTTTTTTCATTATTTTTTTTAAATACTCCCTTTTCATATTAGGCAAATAATTCTAATATTAGCATTAATTAATACGACTTTACTATTTTCAATAAAAAAAATATTCTTCCTATATATTTTAGTTGATAGTGTTGAAAAGAAAATATAAAAATGATTTAAATTAATAAATAAGCATATCATGTTTTTTGCTAAAATGAGCATAGTTCAATTGGCATTAAACTTGTACTATAGACCTCGAGATCAAAAGTTTGATTTCTCCACCCTGCATATTCTAAAAAAAAAAAAAAAAAAGAAGCATGTCACATTTTAAAGTAGGTTTAAAATTTTTATTATAAATATTATACTCACATTAATGATATCTTGTTAATATATATTTGATGTTTGTACAACATAACGAAAATATCGCCTCATCCGTTTTTTCAATAGAAATACCAACATGTTAACAAAAATCTAATACTTTTGGTGTTATTGGCTAACAAAAAAAACATATGCAATTTTTATTATTGTTTTCAACTTTATTTTGAATCTTGAATTGTATATTTGAATTACATATTATAAACTTGTTGTGAGTGTATTATATTTAGTTTCATGCATATTAATATAGCTTTTATATTATATCTCTAAATTTTATTTCAACTAAAAAACAAAAAACGAGAAAACAATTATTAAACACATTTTTGTATTTGTTTATTTTTTAAAAATGATTATTTTTATATGTTTGATAACGTCTGATAATTGGTTTTTTTATATATTTAATGCATGTTATATCTTTTTTATATATATATATTATACATACTACATTCTATTTAAACTATAAAAAGAGGGGAAAAAAAGAAACAAGAAATAGTTATTAAACAATTTTTTTGTTTCTATTTTTTTTTCAAGAAACAAAAATAGTTATCAAACATATTTATGTTTTTAGTTCTTAAAAAGCAGGAAGCAAGAATCAAAAAACAAGAATGTCATCAAACATGGCCTTAATAATCGTCACATGTATATCCAAAAATATATTTGTCTCTTAATAACCACTAAATAAAAAAGTGAAACACTTTTATAATTTATCTCTCCCTCATCTAACAGTACAAAATTGACAATCATATTGTGGCAGTCTCTTCCAATAATTTCTCCTAAGAACATGCTTGTGGGAAGGATCCATGGCCAAGTATTAGAATCAAGAAAGTTGGCCCCATTCGATCAATGAAATTGGGCCGTCAGCCCAATTACATTTCCTGCAGTGGCACGGCGACCCCTCTAGAGATGTCCACGGGGCGGGGCGGGGTCGGGGAATGGATTCCCCGTCCCCGTCCCTGCCCCTCATTTCATTCCCCGTCCCCCCGAAATTCCCCGTTTAATTTCGCGGGGATCGGGGTGGAGATTCCCCGCCGGGAATTCGTGGGGATCGGGTTCCTCGCGGGGAATTTTTCCCCGTTCTTTTTTTTTTTTTTTTTTTTTTAAATTTATTCTCAACTATAATAAAAATTATTTCTAAATGAACAATTTTCAATATAATTCTATTTAAAGTAAATGTTATAAAATTTCTTAATAAAAACAATAATATACCATAAGTAAAAATACTATAATGTCGAAACAACTTAATTTTTTTATAACGAAATAGTCTTAAACTAATTCCTACTATAGTTTTTTTTTTAAAAAAATTATATTTATAGGTAATAATATATATATATATATTATTAATCGGAGAATCGGGACGGGGAATCGGGACGGGGAATATATTCCCCGTCCCCGTCCCCGTTTAGCCAACGGGGAAAAAAACTTCCCCGCTCCCTCCCCCATTCCCTGTGTAATCGGGGATTCCCCGCTCCGTTCGGGGCGGGTCCCCGAGGGGCCCCAGTCCCACGGGTTAAATGGACATCCCTAGACCCCTGCACCACGTCATGCTCCTAATGCCGAAATAAAAATTCTATTGCAAATGCAAAAAACAAACGAATGCCGTACCACCGTTTCCTTGAAACAAGGGTTAAATGCTTTTAAGATTGTGTTTTTGTTTAGTTTTTTTTTTGAAATTTTGCTTGTTTAGTTTTATTTGGTGAATGTTCATGTGTTATCGGTATGTAGTTCGGCTGTTTTCGTTGATATGATTTAAATTATCAAAATATATAATATAGAAAACTTTACGAAAAGTACAATGCATTTGTGGCTGCTCGTTACTCCATATGGCTAGGGGTTGGTTATCGCTATATATGTCTTCTGATTCGCCTTGGGTCTGGTTCTATTGATATTTTGGGACTCTTTTCATGAGTTTGTTACTTGTTTTGTTTGACTGTTTAGCTTTGCTTGGCTTGTAAGCTTTGATTGTTGTTGTTTGAACTAGTTTCTTTATGCCTCTGAGTTGTGGGGTTCCCTTTTTGCATTGAATAACTCTATCTTTGTAAAAAAAAAAAAAAGTACAATTTTTTTTTAGTAATAATGATCATGTTAAATTACAAAATTTGTCCTTGAATGTAGATGATTGGATTTATTTACTCTCTAAATAAAAAAAAAATCAAACAAACTTCAATTTTACTATCTTTTTTTGTTCTTTTGATTATATTGTATCGCATGATGTAAGTCAATTGAGTCGATTTATTTGTCTTTTCTTCTCTTTTTCTCTTTTCTCCTGCCTTTCTTCTCCGAACTCTCTTAAGCGCTTTCCTTTTACAGTTTCTACCTTAAAAAGTGTACCTCTCATTCTTAGCTCTCCACTTCCTCACACAATGAGTTTTTTTTTTCTTATCTTTCTCTTAATATAATTCATCAAAAGTTCTCACCTCGCTCAATTTTGTGTCGGTTTGGCCAAAATCAACCAACTGCTAGTGTGGTTGTGGTCGGTTATGAGCCATACAAAACCATCTATCTCCAACCAACAAAGACCAACGTGTCAATTTTCGACGTTGGTTTAACACAAACCAATATCACACCCCTACTTCTAATCTTCTTTAAACAAAACTGCTTGGATACTGCTGATAACTCTCCAAATGAGAGTTATTAGTTATGATGGAGTTAATATTAAGAAAGCGGAAGCAATTTCGGATCTCGAGCACTCAAAGTACATCAATTTAACCAAACAAAAACATGCTCTAAACTGGAAAAAACCAGAAAGTATGAACACATACCTTTGTAGCTCAAATTCTCCAAATTCTTTGCAAATCTTGGATCACCAACAATACTTGGACCACCACTAGAGTCTTCCCTACTATTCTCAGCCCTTGGAATGGATTGTGGGATCCTTTCTTAAGAGAATTTTTAGAGAGAAAGGAAGAGAGCTCAAGATAGTTTTAAAAAAAAAACTATCAAAGAAAATTCACACAATCCTTTTGTGTTTCATCCCATTTATAGACACTAATGAAACCTCATTAGGCTTCCTATGGAAGACAACATTTGTCTTCCCATGGAAGACAACACTTGTCTTCCCATGGAAGACAACACTTGCCTTCCCATGGAAGACAACACTTGCCTTCCCATGGAAGACAACACTAGGTTGGATATATAGGATTAGTCAAGTTTCAATTAAATCAAAATTAATTTAAAAACTTGATTAATTAATTAAACCATTTAATTATTTAATTTAATATCAAATATTAATTAAATAATTAGACCAATCCCTCTCTTTTATGACCAATCGTTTGTACATGAATCCCTATTCACGTATTAAACCGAACAAATATTTAAATCACATTTAAATATGTTCCTCTCTCTTTCTTGTGGTTTTAATTCATAATTAAATTATAGTACGTTAAGTATATCGCATATAATTAACGTTTACTCCCAAAACCAAATTTGAACAATTCAAATTCTTTTCTCTCAAATTATTCCAAGGCTTAGTCTGAGCTAGTAAGGGGACCTAATGGACCTACAGATCATGAGCTCCAACGATACGAGATTAACCAGCCAAACTCTTTAGCCTAGCTAATCAACATTCGTTAACCACCGGGACACTCCACTAAAGCCCAGTGGCTGCACTCTCCTCACTGTAGATATATTTCTATCCACTAGATATAACCATGAGTAGTAAGTCGATCTTTCACAGGTCGTTCGTAATTACAGCTAGGTCAAATAAACCGTTTTACCCCTGTAATTACTTCTTGTTCCTTAAGTCCCACTGATCCTCTAATGAACAATTAGTTTGTGGTCCAACCAACAAACCGAATCTCTCTCGGGCCAATGAGAGGGTGGGCCCATTGTTCAAGACCTGGAGTCAGCACTTAAGGGAACAACCTCTCTACTAATCCTTAAAGCAGGTAGGAGTGAATTCCATCTCGCATGACTATGTTCCCAACTATCTATCCAGTCTTATCCCCAAAATGGGAGGCTTATTGAGTCGGCGATCTCGGGCCACTCTCACCCATGCAAATCTAAGGATAATCCCAAATAAACAGGAGTTCATAGCACGCTCAGGATTAAGATCGAGTTGCCTAGGTCATCGTATGAATATAGTCAGTTAAAACAGTAAACGGAGTTATAAAGTCTAAGTGACTATTTCGCGGTCCGGTCTTATACAAACTCTTTGCATAGGATGCCCCCACTCGCATGTCTCCACATGACGATTCAGGATCACATCGTTAGTACTATACAAAGTGGGCCGCGTCCATAGTGTCCCCAGAATAAGGTACCCAGCCTTATCCTTATACTATAGACCATTTTGGCTATTACTCGAACTTGATCCACTTTTATGTCATACATAAAGTTCAAGTATACATACTATAGCCAAGGGTTCTTAGTTCATTGGATTTTGGTTATAGAATACACAATTCACTTTATTCAATAACACATTTACTGAATAAACCTCAATAACATCTTTATAGTAAAATAGAATATACATTCAGTTTACAAAACCACGAGTTTTAGGACACAAAACCCAACAAGTTAGTCTTTTATGCTTGAATTTTCCTCTAATTGAGTAGAATGCTTGTGTTTTTATGTTTAAATCTCTTAAATCCTTGGTTTTAATTGCATAGCTTCTTTCGAGAGCCTTAATTGTTCTATTTAAGTAATTGGGAGCTTAAAAAACACTAAATCAAGTTTACTTGGTTTTATAGGGTTTTAAGTGAAATACTCTATCAGCAGAGTTGTGATGGAGCATAATATTAGCTTTTTGTTGAATTGGATTCTGAATTCTTCTAGAATTGATCAAGCATTTATGGAAACAAAGTTCACTTGATGTGGCATGTGGGAAAACAACTCATTAATTGAGCTAGCTCTTTTGTCAGCTGTAACAACCTAAAACAACTAATTCGAAGCTGCTACCAAGCCCTATTTGGTTGATGATAATTCTCATTTATGAGAATTATTTGGCCTTTATACTTAGTTAATTCTTGTTATTTTATGTGTGTTATTAGATAAAAAGGCTAGCAAAAAGTTGGTTTAAATTGAATTATTGTTGGAAGCCTTTTAAATTAAGTAAGTGAAGAAAAGAAAGCAAAGGAAAATAAAAACCACACTTACTTGATATTTTTGTGCAAAAATTTGAAGAATGCAAGAAATGCAATTGCATTCCAATTTGGAAATGCAATGGCATTTCTGGAAAAATCTGGAAATGATGCAAATCACGGGATTTTGGAATATTTGGTGGGAATTTATACGGATGACCTCTTTTCACACGCTTTAATGTTATCTTGAGGGCAATGTACTCTCGTTCTCGCTCTTCTTTGACTTAATTTTATATTTTTTCTTTCTTTCTAATCTTTTCTTTTTCAATCTCACTCTCGCTTTCACTCTCGTTCTTACTCTCGTTCTCTCTCTCGCTCGTTCTCGCTCTCACTCTTCTCTGACTTAATTTTATATTCTTTTCAATCTTTTCTTCTTCAATCTTGCTTATTCTTGCTCTTGCTCTTCTCTGACTTAGTTTTATCTTCTTTCCAATCTCTTCTTCTCCAATCTCGCTCGCTCGTTCTCGCTCCTCTCTGACTTTTTTTTTTCTTTATTATTTTTTCGATCCTTGCTTCTTAATCTCACTCTCGTTCCTCGCAATTATGAGTGAGAGCGAAACTCCGTGAGTGAGAGCGAGCATCTTTTAAGATCCAAGCAATTTTGTTGACGTGGCAAGCGAGAGCGAGAATGAGAATTAGTAGCGAGAGCGTTACCCTATCCGAGAGTGTGACCAAGCGTACTACCATCTTGGGTAATTTTGTATGCATTGTCACGTCAGAATGAGTCATATTTCATTATTTTCTAATGACAAGTTAGATCGCATTAAAGCGCGTGAAAAATGGGTTTTCCGTACAAAAATTCCAATATTTGGGAGATTCCTTAGCACGATTTCAGCCCTACAAGTTGACCCAAGGTTGTAGATGAGCAATTAAGGAAACCCTAGCCCACGAAGCTTACAAAAAAGGGAAGAAACGATGTAAAAAGTATGTGGGTTTTCTCCTACATCAAGTTTTTCGTTCTATTATTTTTCCAGCAGCCATAATCTTGTTCTTGACCCGTGAAGCTCCAAGTTAGACCCCTCCTCAACGAAAGTTAGAGGAGGTAAAGATCCACTTGCCCTTAAAGGTATACTTGGATCGATTAAAGCAAGGAGTAAAACGAGCTTCGTTGTTATTCTTTATGTTGAACTCATTTTTCATTCCAATCCCTAGGAGTTTAGCTACTGTTTTTCTACTTGTAATTTCTTTTAATTCCTAGATAGTTGCTGAGTTTTGACTTCATTTAGTTTCTAAATAAAGTAGTTTGTTTTTACCTTTGATAATTTAGAATTTTTCTTCTTATTTTCGGCTGCTTACTTATGGATTTTGAATCATTTAACTTGTTGTTTTTCATTCCCTCCATGATGAGCTAAACTTCTTTTAGCGATTCAAGTTGGTGAATGCCCTAGAGAAAAGATGTAAAGCTTAAATGCACAACCAATCTAGCTAGCACTTGAAACTTTATTTGCTTTTGTTGAGTTTAATATTGGGTAAACCTAGCCGGCCATCTAGTGGTGCTTGTCAAGCTTAAACTTGATATCGAAGGGGTTAAGGAAAGCGGATGTTATAAAAGTAATGGAGGAAAAGACTTAGAAATAAGTCCTGAACACTGACCCTAGACATAGGGCAAGACTCCAAAACCACTAAAATTGTGTGCGAAATTATCTAAATTAGATTAGCCATAGAAATATAGGTTTAATCACTTAGCCTCCTAAATATTTTGAAGCAAAATTGAATAGGAGTCGAATTCGATTTACTTAGTTTTCTTGTTATAGCTTCGATTGCAATTGTATTTTGGGACATTTCTTTTAAAAGGGGCATGAGCAACTTGAATCTTTTTTTTTTTTTTCATACTTATTGGTTTATCGATTATTTTCTTTTTCCAAAAACAACTCCCAACATTTTTATAACCTTGGTTATTGAAATTGCAATTTGAAAATAATTTTTTCTATCTTTTGAATTTTGTTGTATCTGTTTCCTGTGGGATCGATGCTTTAGAATAGTTCCAGTTTTATATTACTTGCATTGATAGTATGCACTTGCATTGGACTGGAGCTTTGTTTTTAAACTAAAAATATTTTCTTAAAGCCCCCATATTTTAGTTCGATCAGTCGACTCAACCCTGAATTCGTGAAAGGGATATAATCATTTTTGGATAAAGGAGAGACTGATTCTGAGAGAGAAAAAGATAGAAAGAGCATGAATCCATTCCCAAGGAGGAAAGTAAATGGAGTACGAATGAGGCATCTCTATACTGCATCCTTCCATTTTTGGCAACTTTTCACCTTCTTTTCTTCTTTCTTCCTCTGAACTTTAGTCTATTGTAATTAGTTTTCTTTTATGGAATTTTCTTGTAATTTTTCTTTATTTCCAACTTGTAACATAAACTACGCACCTCTAGGTGAGAATTGAAAATGTTTGTATTAATCTAATTATGGGGCTGAGGTTCCTAGGCTCTTTTTAATCTGGTTTTTAGTGTTTTCATAGTTTACATTTGGGTTTGTCTGGCCAACACACACCAAACTTTTTTTTTTTTTTGGGAAAAACAAAAGATAACTGATTACTTGAAACCACATTAGCTCCTGGTTTGAGTTAGTAATAACCAAGTGTGGAGATTAGGGATAATAACTCACCTAATTAACATATTCAACAACTTAGAATTGGCGTAGCTTAATGGAAATTAAACTACTAATCTAGAAAATCTGGGAAGATTCTTTATGTTAATGCTGTGTGGGTTGAGAGAGGAATATTCTTGCCTCAACATTTCAATTTTTGAAAGATACAAATAATTCCTAATTCGAAGCTATTTTTTCATACCTTGTTACAAGTCTCTTTTTCATTGTTTGTCTAAGCATTTTATGTGTTTCATTGCTTATTTTTCCTGTTATTTTTGTTAAAACATGTTTAAATTAGTTAACAACCAAATCTTACTTGATTACCCTTTTGAATTCACTCGAAATCGAGCTTAAGTTTAGTAAAGTTCTAGTACTAATCTATGTAGAAAACGATAAAAATACTTATCATTTGCTGCTTAAATGTGTATACTTGCCCAACCTTGTGTGATTATTATCGAGTGTTTAAGCTACGTTTAACAAGGCAACAACTACTAACTTAAGTGTTCCTCAACTAGCTGAGGCACAAAGTAGCCTTCATCTAAAGGTAGGGTTCAAATTGTTACCCACTCTTTGTTGATCTTAAAAAAATTTACTTATATACTTTTTTCCTCTTAGGACTATCCGTATATTTTTTTTTCTTTTGAGTTCAACAAAATTTTGGGGTGGGGGGATTCGAACCTATGATATCTTGGTCATAAGCCCATATTTATGTCAGTTGAGTTATGCTCTTATTGGCCTATTCGTATGCTTATTAATTAAGCTAGTTGTTGTAAAATAATGAGAGGGATGGATAACATATGAAATAGAAAAAGAAGTATAGATGACCATATATATATATATGTCATTCAATCAGCTAAGTCAAAGTTTTATGTATATTTTTTTAATTAATGTCAAAGTGAGAGGTCTTATGGTTTCAAAACGAAAAAAAAAGGGTGAGAGGTGTTAGTCGGTTATGCTTTAATCAACAATATGTTATTTTTTTTTTAAAAAAAAAAAACTATATTGTTAGATGAACATTAAATCTTTTTTCTTTAATTTTTTTTTTAGTTCAACACAACATTTAGAGTGAAATATTTGAACATCTGACATCTTGATTGATGACAACATTAAATCATTTTAACCAGTTGAACTATGCTCAAGTTAGTTTTTTTTCTTACCATTCAATAATCATTTAGTTTTTAGTTTTTGAAAATTGTGTTTGTTTTCTCATAATTTCTTTACAATGAATTTTATCTTTATTAAGAAAACATTTGAATTTTTAGCTAAAAATTAAAAATCAAATAGTTATTAAACGAGACCTAAATTTTGTTAGGAGGCAACCAAGAGCATAAATTGAATATTTTATTTATAAGTACAATATTTGGTTTATTTGTAAACATAAATCTGGAATGTGTAAAGATAGTCCATGATCTTTAGTTTCAAGTAAACTTTATATATTCGTTATAGTAAATGTTTAACTAAGAGGTCAGAAGTTCAAACCCCCACTTTCACTTGTTGTAAACTCGTTAGAGGTAAGATGAAGCTTTGCCACACAACCTAATCACCGAAGGACACGTGTTCAAACCCAAGCTTGAAGCACGCGTTGTTGAGGTCAATTTTGACCTGAGACAAGCTCAACCCGATGCGAGATTCTATTTGTAGGTCAATATTATAGTTGATAGGATGTGAGAAAGCCAAGATCAGCATGTACTTCTTCACTCTCGGAGGTTTAAATCTCTATAATTCACATTTGTTATACTAAAATAATAATAATAATAATAATTACGCCAGTAGTTTCAAAATAATAATAATAATAATAATAATTACGCCAGTGAGGATACGAATGCGAGATCGAGTGAGGCGGCAACGCCCTGACCAGCATCGTGGAAATTGGAGCTCAAAGAAACCGGCTAACCCAAAACGTATATTCCCCTTTCTGGCTCTGACTCTTCCATTTTTAACGCCTCACCACCGCCATTGACGTACCGACATGGCGCCACCGCACTTCAAAACTTCGTTATTAATAACCAAACCCAACCACCGGTTCCCCTGTTCCAGTTAAAGCGACTGGCTCTGCCTCTGAAACATGGCACAGCCTCACACCGTCCTTCCCAATTTCCCCACCTTCTACGAATCCTGGCTCACCGCCCAACAATCCTTCCTCCAACAGCTTCTCCAATCCGCAGCCCTTCAGACCAACGACAAGGAAGATTCCCAATTGCGCTTAATCAACCAAGTCCTCACCCATTACCAGCACTACTACCACCACCTCTCCAGGGCCGCCGCCGAGGATGTCTTCCGAGTCCTCTCCGCCCCTTGGCTCACCTCTTTCGAGCGCACCCTTCTCTGGATTTCCGGCTTCAAGCCTTCCATCATCTTCCGCCTCCTCGCCGCCGCCGTCAACGACTTGACGGCCGAGCAGGCCGCGAGAGTGGAGGAGCTGACGGCGGAGGTCAGGCGGAAGGAGAGGGAGTTGACCGAGGCCATGGCGAGTCTGCAGGAGACGGTGGCGGCGCCGCCGATTGTGGAGCTGGCGCGGCGGGCGGGCAGGCTGCTGGATGGGGAGATTTGCGAAATGGAGAGTGCGATCGAGGAATTGAAAATGGGAATGTTGGGGGTTTTTGATAGAGCGGATTTACTGCGTGGATCGACGGTGATGAAGGTTGTGGAGATTCAGAATTCTGATCAGACCGTCAGGCTTTTGGCGGCGGCGGCGGAGTTTCAACTGCGGATTCGAAGATGGGGCCTTCGCAGAGATTTCCACAGAACAACAGAATCCTCATGAATTATGATGTGAATTCGGTCGTGATGGGCTCAACCCCAGTTCTTATATAGTGAAAAAAAAAAAAAAACAAAATATATATACATATACATGGTGTGTCATGCTTACGGAGTTTAAATTTTCATATTCCACATCTAAAAAAAAAAAAAAACAAAACAAAACTATTTATTTCTAAAGACCAAAAGAGAGAAATGAAAAAAGACAAAAAAAGGATTTTCATTTTTTTTAGTTTAAACAAGTGTGGGAATTCAACTTTTTTTCGGATATGAAGTAATAGAAATCTTAACTACTAAGTTATATTCATATTTTTTTTTTTGTTTAATGTTTGTTTATTAGAGTAAATTTTAAGAGGAGGTTTAAATGTGTGTTATTTGTCTGGATACTTACTCTTATTTGTAATGAGTTAGTATTGTTAGTTTTAGAAATGTAGTAGTTAAGTCTATTGATTTAAAATTTTCATATAGGAAAATTACATATACATGAAATATAGGTAAATAATGAAATTGAGAAGCAATTCAAAATCAAAAAGTGATTCAATGAACTGTGACGTAATTCAATTACTATGGAATTTTAATGTCAAAGATTTAGTTGCATATATATAAAAAGTATAATGTTAAAAACATCAAGTCTATTATATTAATATTCGAATAAGTCTATTATCAATTAGTATTTGAAGTGAACTCCAAAAAATAATAATAAAATGGTGTGATGTTATGCAGTCAATAAAAGTGGTTTAACTTTCGTTATACATTAAAAAAAAAAAAAACGATTTAACATTAGCTGAATCTAAAAAATGAAAAACATGATTTTTATGATCATTTAAAAATTTTGTGGACTTTTGCTTGTCCACAAATATTTCCTTTTAAAGCAAAATAGTTATCCAATATCTCCTAAATTAATTTATGAATAGTTTTTTTAAGCCATCCATACTTCGACGTTCAAGTTAGAATGAATTTGTGAAAAACTTAAGAGTAGAAAACATATCGTATTTTGATGTACCTCTTCATATCACCGTATCTCTCTATTTAGAGAAAGATTTAATGTAAAAGAAATCATTATTTAATTGAGCCAGAAATCCATCGAGATTCTCGAGATGCTTCAATCAAATGAAACGGACCCCCAAAGGATTGGCCAACTTGGGTTGAGGGGTCAACCCATGTGGTCTAGGTTGACCCCTTGAAGTATCCACACTCTTGGGTCTTGGCTAGCTCATGTGGGGTCGACTCTTTGGGTCTTATCTAATCTTCTTGGTTTGGGCTACTCTAAAACCTGACTTGATCTTGGGCCTTTGATCTCATCTTTAGGCCTTAGGCCTCTTTTGAAGTTTGGACTTGACCTGATAGAAAATTTCATCCCAACATCAATTATCTATTATTTATCACAAATTCTACATTTACCATAAACTCATGTTTAACCAATTAGAATTCAAACACAAATTTAATAAATTCAGATTTACACAATTCAAATACAAGGTTATTAAATTTAGACTTAACAAACTTATATTATGTACCATTCAAACACAAACTTAACAAATATAGGATTCACAATCTTGCACTAAATAAATCCAAACTTTACAAATCTTCAAATCTCGAACCAAATACCCATTTATGATCTAATAATTAAAGGATAATATGACATAAAAATACAAAGAAACCGTAGTAAAATCGAATGACTCACAAGAGTCCAGAGCAAATAAACTACCAACACTTCCAAACACAAATAAAAATTACATACGATTTTCGAGTTCCCATGTTATCATTTTCCAATGTTCGTTTACATAACCTAAAATATAATGCAGGGGTATATGTCAACAAGATTTTCCACACGTGTCCCATAAACAAAAATATAATAATAATAATAAGCATTAACGAAATAGGTTTTTCTTGTGTTAATTTTTATTTTTCTGAGTTTGTTTGTTTTTAACATTGCAGTGTATGTATCAGGAACATGAATTAAATATGGTACAGATACTGAGAATACAACAGTCAGTAATAAGTTAATCGCATCACATGTTAATCCCCACTGCCACGTGGACTCTAATCCAAACCTATCCTCGGAAAATTTTTTAGTACTACAAGAGTACATACTCCATTTGTTCACATTATGTTTTAATAATAGTGAATCCCACGTAAATTTTAGTGGACCTCACATAGTTTTCAAAAGAATGCTAATATGACAAACAATAAATGAGAGTAGTATGGAAAATTTTCCATATTACGGGAGTACTAGAATTTTTTTCCCCTATCCTAACTGCAGCGTGGAGAGATTTTTTTTTTTCCTTCGCTGTGGAACTTTCAAATTGGACTGCTGTAATTATCTTCGACTTTTGAAGAGGTAAGTAATATTTTGACCTATTGAATTATATCGGAGTGTAACCTCCAAATAATACAACCAATGTATATCGTAAAAAGTGTTTAAATAATAGGTTAAATTATCAAAAATACCCCTGAACTATGGAGTTGGTTTCAATTATACCCTTGAACTTTGAAAAGTTTCATTTTAATCCTTGAACTTTGAAGTTTGTTTCAAAACAACCTTTGAATGCTTTTTTTCGTTAAATTCATAGACGGACAATGATGTTTTTGCATTTATATTGTTGCTTATGTGAACATATTTGAACATATATGTTGAAAAAAAATCAAAATTTATGCAAATACGTCATTTTTCGTCCATAAATTTAACGGAAAAAACCTTCAAAGTTCAAGGGTTAAAATGAAACTTTTTAAAGTTCAGGAGTATAATTGAAACCAACCCTATAGTTTAGGGGTATTTTTGATAATTTAACCTAAATAATATAATTGTTATAATAAAATGAACGTGAATATAGAAGAGAATGTCGTAAATACTTCATAATTCTCATTAAATGATCAAAAGGCTATTGTTGCAAAACCAATAGCACTAATTGTGACAATGGTGATGTTTTGGAAAAAAAAATTCAAATACTATTGAAGTATTGATACTCAGTTGCATCTATTGTCTGCCATGTCATTATCTCCTTCAAAATGATGTGGAGTTCACAAACATTAAAAAAAAATTATAAAGACAAAATCATATATAATGTAAACAAAATGAGTACAAAATTGAAAATTTAGAGACTTGCCAATTTTAGTATAGTTCAAAAGGCTGTCATTGCAAAACTAATCACTCTAATTGCTACAACAATACCAACTGCAGTAATGATGGTTCTTGTCAACCTTATTATAGTTCAATTGGTTAAAACATTACATTATCAACATACCAACTTAAATTTATTATGCACAAAGTTGAAAATCTAGAAACTGGATTGGATCGACACAAAATTTTAGATCCTTATTAAAATAATTTTATAGTATAATGATTAAATAGACATTGTTGGTACTAGATTCTGGTCTGTAGCTCGATCGATCTAGAACGGGTGCTAAGTTGACGACCGAGGTGACCTGCAAAGATAGAACCCTAGCACCGGTGTGGTGCTTTGCCCCACACGCTCCAATGCCTAAGTCAGTAAAGTGGTCGGAGTAATTGGAAGTTGAGCACAGGTGAGGTTGCTTATCGTCATATGGGGGGTGGACCCTGTATTTATACTGCCCTTGCCTTGATACAGATACTGTATGATGGGATTGGCGCCCACTTTAGTGGTCCTCGATTTTCAGTTACTAATCTTGATCAGTTGACGATCGAGGTGTTTTTTTATTTCATTTGGTCGAGTAGGCTCGAATCGTTTTGACCTGTAGGGGTGTTCACAAAATTCTCATAAATCAACATGATCAACCAAAATTGATGTCAGTCGGTCGATTTTAACTAAACTTCGGTCAACGTCGATTTTGCAACATGCAAAACTGATCGGTCGATCGGTCGAAGGATTTGGAAAAGCAATTTCAGACCGACTTATTTATTTAAATAAAAAAGAAATAGTTTATCTTCCATTAAGCACCCCTTGTTTTAAGTAAACTATACCCTCTATTTAAGAAAAACAACCCTAGTTTCAAGGAAAACGTCAACTCATCCATTAAAGTCTAACAAACTTGCTTTTGGGTTTTCAAAAAAAAAAAGTAAAAAATAATAAACAATTATAAAAATTATCACATCACCCCTTTTCTCTTTTTTTTTTTCTTTTCTTTACGTTTTCTTCACTCTCACTTTCTCTCTCATCTAGTTCTCTCCTCCCTGCCCATCTCTCTCATCTCTTCCCTTCTCTCTCAACATCTGAGTTCCTCCTTCCTCCCCTCCTTCCTCCTCTCTCTCTCTCAAGGTCTTTCTTTCTTCTTCTTTTTTTTTTTTTTTTCATTTTCAATCTTCATCTTCAATCTTCCTCCCCTCCGACCCTCTCTTGACGTCTTCTATTTTCTTGATTTTGTTTTGTTTTAAGTTTGAGTTGTATCTATTTTGTCGTTGTTCAGCCATTGAAAGCACTCCCATGATCGTCTGACCAACAATCGACCCACCCAAAAAAACGAAAAATTGACCAAATCGACTGACAATAGACTTGCACCAAAAATCATCTGGTCGATTTTGGACGTCAATTTTTACCCAAAACTAACGCTGACCGACCGACAAACACCCCTGACATGTGGTGCCTGATGGGCCTAGGTAGGCCCCTAGGTCCTAACATATGGATTGGGTCAACCCATAATAGACACGACTCTAAAAAAAATTAAGAACTAAACTTATAATTTGACCCTCTCACTCCCCTGCTACTATCACCCACCGACACCGCCGCAGCTCTGCACTTGTCCCAACGAAGCAACGACCTCTTTTCTCCTTCTCTCTCTGTTTTCGATTCTTTTCGTTTTAAGGAAATCAGTATGGCGGCAACAATTAAACCAAACCAATCTGCCGAGACTATAAATACAGGCCCTCCCCCACTTCCCCCACCACCCCGTCTGGGGATTGGCCTAGTGGCGCCGACGTGAAAACAAATCATGTCGAACCCATCAAGGCCAATACCCCACTCTGCATCTGCAATCAAAAATTTTGGGATCTTTTACGATACCTGGCTGGCAAGGCAACAGGGCTTTCTCGAACAGCTTCTCCACGTTTTACAAATCAACGATTGCAAGGAGGAGAAGCAATTGCAATTAATCAACCAAGTTTTGGCCCATTACCAGAGCTACCACGAGGAAATTTCCAAGGCCGCCGGAGAGGACGTGTTCAGGGTGTTTTCAGCGCCGTGGCTGAGTTCTTACGAGAGGACTCTGCTTTGGATTTCTGGGTTTAAGCCCTCAATCGTGTTCCGATTGGTGGAGGGGATGGTGAAGGACTTGACGGCGGAGCAGGCGGCGAGAGTGGAGGAGGTGAAGGCGGAGGTGAGACGAAAGGAGAGGGATTTGACGGAGGCGATGGCGAGTTTGCAGGAGACGGTGGCAGCGCCGCCGATTGTGGGGCTGGCGCGGCGAGCAGGGAGGCTGGTGGATGGAGAGATTTGCGAAATGGAGAATGCGATTGAGGAGCTGAAAATTGGGATGTTGGGGGTTTTCGACGGCGCTGATTTGCTTCGAGGGTCGACGATGAAAAGGGTAATGGAGATTCTGAGGACTGATCAGACGGTGAGGCTTTTGGCGGCGGCGACGGAGTTTCAGCTGCGAATCAGACGGTGGGGAGTGCAGAGGGATTTGCAGAGAACAAGAACAACAACATGAATCGCTACAAAATGGGTTTTGAGTGTTTGAGTGTTTGTGTGTTAATTTGAAAGTGATGTTGAAAAATTTAGAGTTTATGTGTGCGTGTGGTGAGTTTGAACAAAAAAATAAGTGAGCTTAAAGGCTTTATATTTGTCTAGGGGAAGAAAGTTTCTATGAAAGTGTCTGAAATCTGGTTTTGAGTTTATTTGATTTAATGGTTTAAAAGGGAATCCGAATATAACGTTTAAAAGAGGGAGAGTTGGAAAATAAATGTCAAGAGAGGAGAATCGAGAATCGAGAAAGGAAGGGATGGAAGTGCTTCTAAATTTTGTGTCATAAAACAAGGTATTCATGTTTTATTTATTGATAATTTCAAATCCTTACAAACTAAATATGAGTTACACAAACTCATTTATTTGTTCAATTCAAAAAACATAAGGTATATATATTTGGATTCAACATCACGCTTAATAAACTTAAACTTATGTCAATTAGAGTAGCTTAGTAGATAAAGCACCAATTATCATCAAAAGGTTGATCATTAGATCTTCCAACCCTAGAATTATTGAATTGAAAAAAAAAAACTAAACACATGTCAACCTAATCATAACTCAATAGTTAGATTTTTTTTTAATTCAACAATACGTATAGGTGAGGATTCGAACATCTAATCTTTCAATCAAAGTCATAATACCTTAACTAATTGAACGATACTTAAGTTAGAGTTAGTAATTTGTGTCTTTTTAGGGATTGAAGGTACAATTTCTCACTTAAAGAAAAAACACTCAAAACTTATTAAAATTTGCTCAAGTTGCAATTATAATATAAAGAACAAATGATATGTTAGTGATTGGTGTCAGATTTCCTGTCAAGGTTTGAATTTCTTGCCCTAGAGAAAAAGGTTAGCAGATATTTTTTTTTCTTCTAAAAAGTACCAAGGAGAATAAAAGGAAACTTAAAATAAGATTTGTAAATATTATTTTTTAACAAACACTTGCTCTATCAACATTTGTATATTTAATCCAAAGGCACTTTAGAAAACTTTTGAACAATTTTCGAATGTTTTAAAAAATATTTGTCCACATGCAACTGAATATCATGAACCATATACATATACTTGATTAATTATTTATTAGAACTAAAGTAACTGTCTGTGTTATCATATTATAAACGAGTGTGATGAATAAAATGAATTTGTTCCTTCATTGACATTAGTTTCATCAATTTCTTTTGCCTGAGTAATTTTTTTTACCACACATACAATGGAACAGTAACAGAAATTTGCATCTTTGGCTCAAAAGGATTAAGGACCAAAAATGAATATGGGCTATTAGCCTGCTATAATAGGAAAAATTGTGGATCCATGACCCAAAAAACCTAGAAATGAATATGGGCGGTTAAATTCTCCCCAAAAGAGAATAATGATAAGCAACTATAATAATTACGTTAAATTACACCCTAAATTTTTAAGTTTGTGTCAAATAAGTTTTCGAACTTTAAAAATATTTAATAGCTCCTTAAACTTTCGATTGTGTGTTTAATAAGTCTTTGAACTATCTATTTTGTGTCAATAGATCCTTAACCTATTTGATATTTTTTAAAATTCTCAAACCAATTGGACATTGAATTAAAAGATTAATGTCCTACTAGACACAAAATTGAATTTTACATCTAATAGATTCATTAATTTTAAAAAATGTTGAATATGTCAAAGATCTATTAGACACAAAAGTTCTAAGATCTATTAGACATAACTATTAAATGGCTGTTTGGAGCAAGGAGTAGGAGTTAGTAAGTCTGGGGATTTAGGAAGTCTAAGAAGTTAGGAAGTCTGTGTTTGAGGTGCAAAGATGTTTAGTTTAAAATTAGGAAGTCTGTGTTTGAGATAAGGAGTTGCAGGTAGAAATGTCCACAAGGCGGGGCCGATTAATGGATTCCCTATCTCAGTCCCCACCCCTATTTCATTCCCCGTCCTTACGAAATTCCCCATTTAATTTCTCGGGGATCGGGGCGGGGATTCCCCGCCGGGATCAGGTTCCCCGCAGGGAATTTTTCCCTGTTCTTTTTTTTTTTTTTTTTTTTTTTTAACTCTTTTTTTTTAAAATTTATTCTCAACCATAATAGAAATTATTTCTAAATGAATAATTTTCAATATTATTCTATTTAAAGAAAATGTTATAAAATTTCCTAATAAAAACAATAATATACCATAAGTAAAAATACTATAATGTCGAAACAACTTAATTTCTAAAAATTCAAATTTCAATATTACAACATAGTCTTTAAATTTTTTTTTTAACGAAATAGTCTTAAACTAATTCCTACTATAGTTTTTTAAATTCTATTTATAGGTAATAATATATATATATATATATATATATATTACTAATCGGGCGGGGTCGGGTACGGGGAATATATTCCCCGTCCCTGTCCCCGTTTAGCCAACGAGGAGAAAATCTCCCCTCTCCCTCCCCCATTCCCTGTGTAATCGGAGATTCCCCGCCCCATTTGAGGCGAGTCCCCAGAAGGCCCCAGCCCCGCGGGTTAAATGGACATCTCTAGTTGCAGGGAGTAGGAGTACTGAAGTGAGTGTTTGGGGTGCATATTTATTAAACCTGGAGTTCTGAAGTCTGAGTTGATTTTAGCTTTTTTTATATAGTTTTTTTATACAATTTCTAAAAATTTCATTATTAAGAATTTATTCCCATGAATTCTAAGATTGAGATTTTTAGTTTTTATTAATTTATGTACATTTTACAATTTTCTTTAAAGAAAAAAAATAATTTTAAACAAAATACTCCACATTCTTTTTACAATATCTCTCACATTAATTATTCATTTATCTTGAATAGTTTTCAAATAAAAGAAAGTCTTACAATATTTTTTTT
This sequence comes from Trichosanthes truncata, assembly GCA_033996785.1. NCBI lineage: Eukaryota > Viridiplantae > Streptophyta > Magnoliopsida > Cucurbitales > Cucurbitaceae > Trichosanthes > Trichosanthes truncata. The sequence continues at coordinate 4,164,022 of JAWPNB010000010.1, forward strand.
AAATAGTACATGTGATTTGGAAAGATTTCAATCCATTAATTTAAAGGGATTCAAATAAACTTCAAGATTTTTACGTTTTTATTCTCTCAATTCTAAAAATAATATAAATTTGTTTCCATCAATCCTAAAATTGAGATTTTAAATTATATTATTTTAATAATATTTTACAATTTTGTTAGAGACTTGTTTTCATCAATTTTAATTTTTTTAATTTAAGATTTTTTTTTCAAGTTTCATATTTTTTTTTCTTTTGCATATTTTAAGATGTATTTTTCAAGCTTAGTGATTTTTTTTTTAATATTTTAAGATTTTATTTTTCTAACTAATCAATGTAATGAATTATCTAAAGTTTGATTAATTTGAAAATAATATATTCTTTGAAGTTTTAAAATAACTAAGTTAAAAATAAAATATCAAATATTTATGTTATTTTAAAATAATTAAGTTCAAAATGAATATATATTTTTTAACACTATTCAAAATGAATATCATACATACTTTGGTTCAAAATACTATATATTTATGTTATTTATTGTAATAATTTCATTTTATTAAGTTTGGAATAAGAAATCGTTTATCTTTTTACTATGAATCTGATTAGTTTGAAAATCAAACTTTTTTAATACGTTAATCTTTTTAAATACTAATTTCTTAAAATGTAATACGAGTTAGTTTAAAATATGTTTTTCTTATCGTCAAATCATAAAATTATATAAATTTTTGAGCTATTAATAAATAAAAAAAACTTAAAAAAGATAAGATTGTTATTTGTAATTTTAGTTGAAACTTAAAATATTTGTTATGTCGTACTCTAATTTATATTAAAATTTCAATTTAAATAATAATATCATATCTAAAACATTCTTATATAATTTATATTTAAAAAAATATATAGAGAATAAAAAGGAAAATATATTTAAAAAATTTATTAAAATTATGGAATAAAAAATAATTATTTATATTTAATTAGTAATTAGTAATATTGATGAGAAAATTTATATAAAAAATAAAGAAAATTTTTTAAATTAAGAAATTAAAAAATTAATGTAAAAAAAATAGAAAGAGAAAGGAGATGGGAGAAGAGAGAGAGGTAGGACTGAGGTGAGGTGAAGAAAAAATGAGATATGAAAGTTGTGGAGCCTACAATAGAAAGTTGGAAGAAGAGTTAATAAATTTGTGGGGTCCACAATAGTAGTTAAATTATCCTTGGGTCTAACAAGGAGTTGAGGAGAGTTATTAACTCCTCCCAATTCCATTCCTCTCAACTTGGGATCCAAACACCCTTAAAAGTTCAAAGACTAAATTTGTAATTTAACCTAAAATCTACTATCAACTAATTTGTGAATATGCAAATATTAAATTCAATAACCCACTGAAAATTACAACCTACGAGCTTATGATTTTAGAAAGTAGAACAACTAAAAAATGAAAAAAAATTAAAAAGTTACTGAAACACGTTTTTCACAAAGCTACCACTCATGACCTTTGATTGATCAAAAATGCTAGTGGAATTGGAATTCACACATTTTATAAGGTTTGGTTTTAACTTTTGAAGTCTTTAATTTTGAAAAGAACGTGATTTTTGTAAACGTTTTTCACAAAGCTATCACTCATGACCTTTGATTGATATAAAATGTAGTGGAATTGGAATTCACACATTTATTAAGGTTTGGTTTAACTTTTGAAGTCTTTAATTTTGAAAAGAACGTCATTTTTTGTAAAATTTGTAGTGTTTGAAAACCACTCAAAGTGACTTTCAAAAATGAGTTTGAGAAATAAGTCATTTTGAGAGAAACACTTAAAACCAGATTTTAGAAAAAATGTTTTTAAGTGTGTAATTTGTAATCCTTACAAAATTTTCATGATATATGAAAATGACCCAAATACTCTCACACTAACCTAACTCATCGCCACTCACTGTCGGCGACCACCGCTAATGACAACTTTGATGACCACTCAGGCGACCCCTCCGACGACCTCCTCCGACGACCACTCCGGCAACAACTTTGGTGACCACCCAGCAACCACCTCCGACGATAACTCCAGCGACCATCCCGACGACAACTCTGGAAACCACTCAGACGACCACCCCGTTGCCCGACCACTCGAGCAACCTGACTACCTCGACGACCTGACCACCTAACTGATAGGAATGAACTCTTCATCCCGCAGCAGAAGCATTGGATCGTCTTTAATTTATTTAAAATTAAACAATAAAAATTAAGGTTAAGAAAAATATACCTTGAAAATAATATTATGGAGAATATTCTGGCGGATCTTTATCTCTTCTACAAAGTCTTCCTAGCTATGACTCGAACACAGGATCAAGGCTTGTGGGAGCCTCTTGAAAGAAAATCCACAAGGGATTGGAGATGAAGAGGTCTAGAGAGAATTCTCTAATTCTCTCTATTGAGGAGATGTGTGCTATAAAGAATGCCCAATGGCTCACCCCTAGGGTTCATATTTATAGTGGTCTAGGGAAGATAATTAAATAATATATTTTAATATCTAATATATTAAAATATATTTATCTAACCAATTTGAATCATATTCAAACCTTTTAAAATTCTCCTACGACATTTATTTCCTAATTTGAATCCAATTCAAATTTAATAAATATCTTTTCTTTAATGTATCTAATATACATTAATTATTTTAATATTTAATGTATCAAATACAATAAATATATTTTCCTCTTTTATATTTAATATATCTAATATATTAAATATTAATTTGAACAATACAAATTAAATATTAATTTGAACATTTCAAAATTTTCTTCCAACTAAATTGATCTTTTAGTGCTACTATGAGCTAGCAAAGAGACCTTATGGACCTACAGATTATAAGCTCCAATGATACAAAATTAATTAATTAAACTCTTTAATTAATTAATTTTCATTCATTAACTATAGGTCACTCCACTATAGACCTAGAGTTGCACTCTTATGCACTGTAGGATAAGTTGTGTCCATAGATATAATCATTACATGCAAGTCGATCATTCACGAGTTGTTCGTAATTATAGCTGGGTCAAAAGTCCGTTTTACTCATATGATTACATCTTGCACCTTAAGTACAATTGATCCTCTAATGAACAATCTGTTTATAATCTATTTATAAACTAAGTCCCTCTAGGGCCAGTGAGAGGGTGGGACCCCATTGTTCAAGTCCCGAAATCAGCACTTAAGGGAACTACTCATGTACTTACCCTATATGGGAAGAAGTGAATTCCATCTTATGAGATTATGTTCTCAACTCCTTAATTGGTCAAGTCCCCAATATGATAGGCATATTGAATCAGCTATAAAAGTCACTCTCACCCATGCAAATCAAAGGACAAGCTCTCACAAGCAGGAGTTCATAACTCACTCAGAATTAAGATCGAGTCGCATATGATCATTCTGATGCAATATTAATCTTCTCAATTAACGGATTTATAAAGAGAGATTAAATATTTCGTGGTCCAGTCTTATACAAACTCATTGTATAAGATACCTCCGCTCACATGTCTCCACATGAACGATTTGGATCAAATCATTTGTAACTATTACAAAGTGGGCCGTATCAATAGTGTTATCAAGATAAGGCACCCAACTTTATCCATATACTATGACCCTTTAGGTTATTTTTTGAACATGATCCCCCCGTATGGTCAACCACATATTGTTCAAGATTACACTAATAACCTTGGATTTTTCATATAATGGATAATATTATATTGCAAATAAAATAATTAAAATTATTATTAATTACGAGGCTTTAGGGTATAAATCCCAACACCAACCACCGTCGCTCAACACCTAATGACCACTCCGAGGACCCGACCACCCGATGACACTTTGGTGACCTGACCATCTCAATGACCCGACTACCCAACAACCACCATTGCCAACCACCCCAAAAATTTAACCACAACCACTGTTAACGACAACTTGACAACCATCGCCAATGATGACTCTGACGACCCAACCACCTCAACAACTCGACCACCATTGATGACCACCCAACAACAACCCTAGCGACCACACCGAAGACAACTCCAAAGGCCACTCTAACGACCACCCCTGCTACTCGAACACCTCGACAACCCGACCACCTGAGCGACCTAACCACCACAGCGACACGACCACCTCGTAATCATTGCCAACAACCACCCAATAACCACTCCGACGATCCGACCACCTTGCAACCATCATCACCGACCTACTCGACACCTGACAACCACCCAAGGACCACTTCAACGACCCGACCACTCGACAACTACTGTCGCCGACCACCCCGGCAACCCAATCACCCAACAACTATCGCTGACGACCACCTAGGGACCACCCTAACGACCTGACAACTTCAAGTGACCCGACCACCAAACAACCACCGCCAATTACCACCCTAGCAACTCAACCACCCAATGACCACAGTCGACAACCACCCCAAAAACTCGACCTCGTAATCACTGGCAACAACCACCCGACGACCTGACCACCTTGCAACCACCATCACCGACCAACTCGACATCTAACAACCACCCAAGGACCACTTCAGCGACTTGACCACTCGACAACTACTGTCGCCGACCACCCCGACAACCCAATCACTCAGCAACTACCACTGACAACCACCCAGTAACCACTCTGACGATTTGACAACTTCAAGTGACCCTACTACCAGACAACCACCGCCAACGACCACCACAGCAACTTGACCACCCAATGACCATCGTCGACAACCACCCCAGAAACTCGACCACAATCGTCGTCGATGACCACCCTAGCGACCCGACCACCCTAGTAACCCAACCACCCTGATGACCAATCCAACGTTTACTCTAGCGACTTGACCACCTGGCAACCATTGCCAACAACCACCTACCATTAGCGACTGTGATTGGTAGATTGAAATCGACAACAACCAACCACGTTGGCCACCGATCCCAGTCGCTAGCCACCGGTTGCCAATCCCTGGTCTCGATCGCCAGTTGTCACAACCATGCTAAGAAGAGAGCAGGTTGTGACCCCCACAGTGCAGACAAGAACAAGGCGGCACGCGAGTGTCGCCCATATGGCCACGCGAGGGCCAAAAGAAGATGAATGCCATGATGCAACCGAGGAGGACGGTGCATCATCCAACACACCAAGATATGTAGGCATGAATGCCAAGTTGAGATTTGGGGGAAAAGGAAGACAACCATGTCGTCTAAGGTGGCATCGACAAGCTTAGTGGGGGTCAGATGGGGCCCCGGGCCATAGCCTCGAAAGTCGGGGTTTCGTCATGAGTTTTGACGGGCGGCTCTGGAGTTAAGTCCGTATATGGGCAAGATTGAAGCTCACCAGATTTCGTGTCGATCGGAGTCCAGACGAGCGCTCCACGCTGGCGTATGATCCCTCGCCAAAATGACGTGCAAGGGTGCCAGAGGCAAAATCTCAATATGCTACCTTGGGGGAGGCATGGTGTCAGCTCTCCACCACCCCTGGGCCTCAGGGCCTAAGCGAGCTACCCCATGGCACATGCGTGTGTCATGGTGTGGGCGAGCGTCTGCAAGACGAGTGTCTTGGGCGTCTTCTTATGGAATGGGTTTTCCTAAGACAGTGTCGGGCGGCACGGGTGTGCCGACATTGCGCCCCTTCCCATGGGCTAGAGGTTCGACCATAGGACTCGGTAGCGGCCAGCGACCCGAGAATGACTCGGCATGGACACGGAAGGATCCATGCCTCAATATAACTCGGATTGATGGATGTCCGAGAGGCCCCGATTATGAAGGCGACCCATGGGAAGGATTTCGATAGCATGTCCGAGCGAACAGCTAAGTTGGATGACCTCCCGAGGCTCGGGATGGCATCACTATTCATCAGTGGGACTCGATGGTTTCCGGTTTGCACGTTACTTGCCCGTTATGTCCCGGTATGTCTTATAATGCGCCGAGAAGCTCCGGTTTGCATCGGTTTCACCCGGTAAGCATTATAATCACCCGATAGGGCCCGATAAGTGCCGGAATCACCCGGTAAACTCCGGTTGAGTGTTTTGGGGCCGTTTTGGCCCAACGAAGTGTCCGAATGAGTCCCGGTGAAGTCCCGAATCGATGTGAAGACATTGTGGACATGTCTAAGAGTTGAAGGACGATGTCCCATGAAGCGACGTTGCGTTGAAATGACCTTGACCTAATGTAGAGGCAAGGTTACGCCCTGAGACTTGGCCTAGAGTAGAGGCAAGTCGGCTAGAGTCGCGTTTGAGTGAACATACACGTACAGGCGACGTGTATGGCCAAGTTATATTCCGCTGCATGATTAAAGAAGCTTGGTTGAGGAGGATTAACCTCGCCTAAGGTCCGACGAAACCACGAAAGGATGGGTGAAAAATAGATTGGGGCTTGAGTTCCCCTTAAGGCTGGCCATGATGAGGCGAAAAATCATGGCGCCGCGCGGTTGGAGAATTACGACCGTGACAATAGTCACCAGTCGCTAGAGTAGTCGTTGGTCACCATTCCCTGGTCCCGATCCTGATTTTGATCACTAGTCACTAGTTGCTGGCCATCGAGATTGAAAACCAAGGACTATGACCATGGATTTTGATCAACAACTGGCAGTTGGTGACCGAGGATTGGAGATCGATGATGACCACCCACCGATGACTACTGCCGACCACCACACACCGTCGGTGACCAATGGCCAGCGACCAAGACCGAAGACTGGTGACCAGCGACCACTTCGACGATGGTCGTCGGTCACCAATCCTCGATCTCGATTACTAGTCATCGGTAGCTTGTCCCCGATTCCAGTTGCCGAAGTGGTCGTTGTCACCAGTCCTTGGTCCCGGTTGTTAGTCACCGATCTCCAATCCTGATCGCTGGTCATTGGTTGTCAATCTCGGTCGCCAATCTCGAACACATGATCCTCGTCGTCGGCAACTGGGATTGGGGACAGGGGACCAGTGACCACTATTGGCAGTTGGTGATTGAGGTGCGATTGGTGACCACTGACCACCGCCGACGATCAACTCTGACAACCACTCAAATTTGAAATTATTAGGTCATAGTGTTTAATAGTCATCCTTTATATTAATTTGACATTAGTAGAAGCATTTTTAATGTGACATTAGTAGAAGTATTTTTAATGTAGAGCAAGCCAAACAAACTTGGGTATAAAAACATTCTTGAGAAAATGTAACCAAACACATGAGTGTTTTAATTATAAACAATTTTTTTTTAAATGTTTAAAAGAAAATGCAGTTTTGAAAAACACTTTTTTTCCTAGACACTCCAAACATGACCTAAATATGATATAAGAAATCAACAAAATTAGATCATATAAGTAAGTAGTACATCACCCAACCAAATATTGAATTGCCATAAAAGATTATGTATAGATTTGGGGGAGTGAAAATGTAAATGAAAGTGGGGGAAGACATGATTTTGAGTGATGAGTTGAAGGTCCAACATAGAGTAGTGGAGAAGGCAAAGAATGATCTTGATCTTAATCAAAGTGATTAATTAGGTCATTAATGGCACTGCACTTAAAAATGGATTTTGAGGTAAAAGTAAAGAACAAAACAAAGTAAGAATTCAGACAACATACCTGTCTTACTTCAGCTTCTGTTTTCAGTTCACAGCCTTTGAAGTAAAAACCAGTGATGAAATCTCAAGCAGTTTGCTCAAATCTTTTTTCCAAGTCTAAAGTCCTTGATGATTTCAAGATGTTATATTCTCCACAACAACTTATAGTGGAGTATAAACATAAAGTTTCTTTATACAAAGCTTTGTATCTACACCCTCTCTTTCTACTTTTGTTTTTTTGTTTCTCAGAATACACTTGCAAGAACCTTTTCTTTTTTATTTAAAATTTTCTTTTCATCTTCCTTTTTCATTATCAAGGCTTTGTTACTGTACTGATGCTACACTATTTTGATCCCCATTTATATTCTCCCATTTTGCTCTTGCTTCCTTCACCTCTCATTTCTCAACTCTCTACCTTGTGTCAATTATGGGTATTCACTCAGCTTTCTTTCTTCTTTTGTTCTTCACTTCCTCCATCTCTTCTTCTTCTCAAGCTTTTACTACTACTACTTCGACCAACCAGTCTCAGTTCTTCTTTCTCATGCAAAAGACTGCCTCAGGAAAGTTCCTGTCTGATTGGGATCTTTCAGGAGGTAAATCCTTCTGCAACTTCTCGGGAATCGAGTGCAATGACCGAGGTCGAGTCTTTGGGATTGATATCTCTGGCCAGTCTCTCTCTGGTGGCTTCCCTGAAGATGTATGCTCTTACCTTCCAGAGCTGCGAGTTCTTCGTCTCGCTGGTACTGGTTTTCGGGGACGTTTTCCTTCTGGAGTCACTAACTGTTCTCTCCTTGAAGAGCTTGACATGAGCTCTTTGCATCTCAATGGAACAATCCCAGATTTGTCGCAAATGAAAAACCTGCGTGTGCTCGACTTATCGTACAATTCCTTTACTGGTGACTTTCCCATGTCGGTTTTCGACCTTGTGAATCTTGAGGTGCTGAATTTCAATGAGAATTACAACCTCAACTTATGGAAGTTGCCCGAGAAGATCTCCAGCTTGAAGAAGCTGAAATCCATGGTGTTGACAACCTGTATGTTAGACGGGGAAATCCCGCAATCGATAGGGAACATGACGTCTCTTGTTGATCTTGAACTCAGTGGGAACTTTCTCAAGGGAGAGATTCCAAAAGAAATCTCCTTGCTGAAGAACTTGCAACAGCTTGAACTCTACTACAATGAACTCACAGGGAACATACCAGAGGAGCTTGGGAATCTAACAGAGCTTGTGGACGTGGACATGTCAGTGAACCTTTTGACAGGAGAGCTTCCAGAATCCATTTGCAAACTCCCAAAGCTTAAAGTTCTACAGATTTACAACAATAGCCTCACAGGAGAGATCCCAGGTGTACTAGCCAACTCAACAACACTCACTATGCTATCACTTTATGACAATTTTCTTACAGGACAGATTCCACAAAAGTTGGGGAAGTTCTCACCAATGGTTGTCCTCGACTTGTCGGAAAATCGCCTGTCGGGGCCATTACCATTGGATATATGCAGAGGGGGCAAATTGCTGTACTTTCTTGTCCTGCAGAACAGCCTTTCTGGAGAAATCCCAGCAAGTTTTGCTGAATGCGAGTCACTTTTAAGGTTTAGGATTAGTTTCAATCAGTTGGTGGGCACAATTCCTCGAGGAGTTTTGGCTCTCCCCCATGTTTCAATCATTGATGTTGCTCATAATCATCTCACTGGTTCCATTTCAAATTCAATCTCACAGGCAAGAAACTTATCAGAGTTGTTCTTGCAAAGAAACAGGATTTCTGGAGTTATCCCGCCGGAGATTTCAGGAGCAACCAATCTGGTGAAGCTTGATCTCAGCAACAATCTTCTCTCCGGTCCAGTGCCATTAGAGATCGGCAATCTGAAGAAACTTAATCTGGTGATGTTACAAGGAAACCAACTGGATTCATCAATCCCCAGTTCATTCACTTCGTTGAAATCCCTCAACGTTCTTGATCTCTCAAACAATCGTTTGTCCGGGAAAATCCCAGAAAGTTTGAATGAATTGTTCCCCAGTTCTTTGAATTTTTCGAACAATCAACTCTCGGGTCCAATTCCTGTGTCTTTGATCAAACAAGGGTTGGCCGATAGCTTTTCCGGTAACCCAAATCTATGCATTCCACCGGCGTATTTCATTTCGCCGGATCAGAAATTCCCAATTTGCTCACATTTTTCCTTCACAAAACGTCTAAATTTCATCTGGGCAATCGGAATTCCACTGCTCATCTTCATCACCGCCGCCGTCCTGTTTCTAAAACGCAGAATCACAACAAAAAAGACATCAGACATCGAGAACAAAGAAACCCTCTCTTCGTCATTCTTCCATTTACAGAGCTTCGACCAAAACTCGATTCTCGAAGCCATGGTGGAAAAGAACATCGTCGGCCACGGCGGATCGGGAACGGTCTACAAAATCGAGCTCGGAAAAGGAGAAACCGTCGCCGTGAAAAGGCTGTGGAATCGAAGAGCGAAGCATCTCTTCGACAAGGAATTGAAAACAGAGGTCGAAACCCTAGGAACCATAAGGCACAAGAACATCGTGAAACTCTACAGCTACTTTTCCGGTCTAAATTGCAGCCTTCTGGTTTACGAATACATGCCAAACGGAAACCTATGGGACGCGCTTCATAAAGGGTGGATTCATCTCGATTGGCCCACGCGCCACCGCATCGCGGTGGGGATCGCCCAAGGCCTCGCCTATCTCCACCACGACCTATCGCCGCCGGTAATCCACAGAGACATCAAAACCACAAACATTCTACTAGACGCAAATTACCAACCCAAAGTTGCAGATTTCGGCATAGCCAAAGTTCTACAAGGAGTCAAAGATTCAACCGACTCTGTAATCGCAGGGACTTACGGATATTTGGCCCCCGGTAAGTTTCTTCGTCGATTCCATTTCAAATTTCAGAGAAAACCCGATTATCGATTTTCATTGTTTCTCAACAATAATCAATGTTGTAAATTACAGATTATGCATATTCATCGAAGGCAACAACCAAATGCGATGTGTACAGTTTTGGGGTGGTGTTAATGGAGCTGATTACAGGGAAGAAGCCGATTGAAGCGGAATATGGAGAGAATAAGAACATTGTGTTCTGGGTTTCGAACAAAGTGGACACAAAAGAAGGGGTTCTTGAGATTCTTGACAAAAGATTAAAAGGGTTGTTCAGAGATGAGATAATTAAGGCACTGAGGATCGCAATTCGCTGTACTTACAAGAATCCAGTGCTTCGACCCTCCATGAGAGAGGTGGTTCAGCTTCTGCAAGAGGTAGATCGTTGCAAATTTGATCCACCCTTCGAAGATGTCAAAAAAGAAAAAGATATGTATGATGTCACTAGAATAAAGTACCCTTTTTGAGTCCAAAGTCCAAGCGGTGACTTTTTTTCTTTTTGTGCCTTATATTATATGTATGAATGAATTATATTATATGATAAGATAAGTGCTTTATTCCAATACTAAAGGGAGGGAGGGAGAATCAAAGGAGACTAAGTTGTTGCTCTTTTACTCTTTCTTTTGATTATGTTGTTACCCTCTACTTCTTATGTTTTGCTTTGTAATGCCTAATAGATGGGGGATGTAAAGTTATAATTTTGTCTTTTACCTTTGACGTTTCTTTGTTTTCTTCTTCTTATTAGTAAAGATGTTAGAATTGGGAGCTCTTTATTAAATTACAATGCAAATGATGTAATTTTTTTAAAGATTAGATAAACATATTTGTAAGTGAGATTTTGATGTTAACTTACAATAAGAAGAAGCGACATAGTGGCATGTGAAAATAGTTGAATAGGAAAAGGGATGAATTTTTCATATGTAAAGATAATTGTGTAATTATAGATGCATAAACGTATGTGGTCTTTGAGGTTAATAAATACTTAAAGGTTCTTCGATCTTACGAGTTGTTTGAATGTAGGTGATGAGGACATTGAGTTTGTAGTATCAATAATTAAGATAAGGATCGATTTGTCTGAAGATGGAATCACCTTGTGTCTACATTCTTTGCATATGTTACATCTAATAAACCCCACCTTGAGCGTGTTTTCAGAAAAGGAGCGAGAAAGAAGGGGCCATAGAGAATATGTTGTAGCTCCTTTACTCCAAATTTGATATGGACATGAGAATTTTGAAATCAATGGTAATTCACAATGTCAAATTACTCAAACTCAACCATTAAATCAAATACTTTTGTAATTCAAATACTCTACTTGTATATATTTGAAATAGGATATTTTTTTATTTAAATATTTTGTGGTTTGCACATTTGCAAAACCATATTTTGATACTACCTTTTTTTAAAAAAAAGGTTATACTCAAGTGGCCACTACAAAAAAAAACGACATCTAATTTAGATTTACTCAACTCTTCGCTCCGAATCTTTCATAATTAAAAAAGAAGATTACATCAATCACCTCACCTCTCAAAATTTCGAAAGCTAAACAGCTAAAGAAATTGTCTATCCTTTCTGATTTCATAAATAATTCAATTTCACCAAACAAAACAAAACATGAAATTGAATGATTTAACACAAACCCAACCACAAAGTCATACTATCAGACCCAAATGGACCCATAATAAACAATTATTCAATAACCCTTTTTCAAATTTGTCAACAAAAAATTCCCTTCTAAAAAGGATTCCTAGAATTGAAAGATAAGATCTTGAGAGTCATTAGTGGAAGATGATGATTGGCAAGGAGATCCCTTTTTGCTTCAAAATTTTCAAAGTGGGGTACCTTAAACTAATTCACAAAATATTCAAATAATTGAGCCATGATTGTCTTCTGGAGGATTCAATTCCACTTTGTAGCTGTTGTGCAAATGGGCAAAAAGATAAAAGTGGCTTCCTTTTTTTTTTTTTTTTTTTTTTGACTGCTCAAAGCATCTTTGTATCTCCCCAATTCACATGTACTTTGAATTCTATTCATCTCAAATTAAAAAAAAAAAAGTAATAGCTTTTCTTTGTGCTTCTTTTGGCTCTTTTTTTTACAATGTAACAATTTTATCTTATTCCTTCTGTTTCTTTGGATGCATATCTTCCATTCTTTATCTCGAGTTTGTATTTTCATATCAATAGTGCAAATTCAACTTTGAAACCAAAAGTACGAGTGATTCTTAATCTATCTGTTTGATTAGTTTAATTTATATCTAAACAAACACTTGTTCTCCATTCTACTTGTATCTTGATATTGTTGTAGTTTTGAAGTGTGTTTAAGAGTACTTTTATGAATAATATTTTAAAATGAGACTACTTTTAGTGGTATATATATATATATATATATATATATATATATATATATATATATATATATATAGATTGTTTCTTGAAAAGTACTTCATTTAAAATGTTTTTAGAATTTTTAGAAATTTATTTTGATGTATGATTGAAATAACATGAAAAAATTTAAAAGTGTGAAAAATATTTTGAAGTGAGGAAAAATGAAGAGATACAAATGTTTTATATTAAATCACTACTAATCTCATAAATTAAATGGTATATCATAATAGATGTAATCATGTAATTTATTTTCAATAAATTCTTTTTTTTTAATATTGTAAATTTTGATATTTTTTAAGAACATATAGTTATTATACAAGATATGTTTGACTAAGCCAAATGTATTATATAAGAAAACATAATGTATTAGCCTTAGTCAAACCATCACTTGAAGAGTCAGTTTTTTTTAGCAACATCACTTGAACTTTATCTATTTTTTCACAAAACTTACCATATTTTTCTAACATGTTTGACAATTATAACTATGCTTTCTTAATAAATTCTCAAACTTTGTCTTAAAACCATTAACCAAATAAATGAATAATAATATGATGTCAAAATTACATCACCAAAACTTTAAAAATGCTAGCATTAGAAAAGCATCTTCATATATATATATATATATATATATTGAATTCATCTTTATATATATATAATCATTATAAAATAGTTCTCTTTAATCATTTATAAGTGCAAACACAACACTGAACCAAAAAGTGCTTCAATTATTGAGAAAAGTAAAACCCTAGCTTGCCTATACACTCTAGTGATTAGATTTGAGAGGCTCAAATAATTTGCATCAAATAATTAATTTTAGAGTGATTTTTTTCACAATGTTTTATTTTAAACATTACTTTATAGGAACTAAGATTGCGATTTCTAATTTTTAAAAAATGGTTGATCCAAGTTTGTGACCTAGTTTGTTTTTTAAAACAAAACTATCTTTTAAAAATAATGATTGAATAAATTGTAAATATTAAAGCTATATTATCTATTATTATTGAAAACCATTGTTTATAAATCTAAGATATTGAGAATGAGAAAAATCGAGTTACCGATAAGAATGAGTAGAAACGAAACAATTGAACTAATAAGTGCTTCAATAATTAAGAAAAGTAAAGTAGGAGCCTAAGTTACCTATATACTTTTTCTTTTTCTTTTTTTGAGTTCAACAACATTTAGGGATGGAGGATTCAAACTTATGTCCTCTTGATCGAGGATACATGTTGTTATGGGTGAAATTTGATCAACAAGAACGGGCTGGCTAAAGGGCTATAACGAAGAGCTAAAAGAGGAAAGAAGTCCAATACGAAGTCAAAACGGATCGAAACTGACAGATGACCGGCCTAAAATGAGAGGGATGAGAAATTGGCTTGGGCATAGGATCAAGCACGTGGTCGGCCCGACCGAGGCCGACCAGGCTAGCAAGGCCCATTTTTGGCCTTGCCTCGGTCCCTCATGGCCCATGTACCCCTGATCCCGCCCAGTTCAATATTTTCTTTCCCTATTTTAAGACAGAAACCCCGAAAAACTCTAGGAAGGAAGGTATCTAAGCTCTCTCTAGGGGGGAGAGCAGGGTAAGTTCATTACATCCAAAACTCTCCGAGAACTACCAAATTCTCTCTAAACCCTCACCGACTTAAGCATCGGAGCTTGTATGGCCTACAACACAATAGTGTCTAGGTTTTTCTTATCTTGCAGGCCGCGTTTTTCCCTCAAGAATACAAATTCACCGCCGTTGTCATGTGGAGGTCAGGTGAGATTTCTCCTGTCTAAATTTTGGCAAAAACAATTTGCGCTGTCTGTGGGGAACGACAACGCCTGCTTGGAAAATCTTTCTTGAGTTCACTCCTACGAGAAGATGAGTATAATGCTAGAAAGCAAACATTGGAATGAAGATGGAAACGATTCTGATCAGGATCGTCACCCGAGACGCACTAGAGAAGTTTTTCCTCTTCGGCCTCATACTGGCACAGCCAACCAGAGGAGGAGATGGTCGAACTGAAGAAGAAGGTTCACAAGATGGACAAATACCTGTTGAAGATTCTGGAAAAGCTCAATAAGAAAGACCTTCAGAAAGAAGAAAAACATGAGGATGAGCCACTTGTCGTACGATATCCAAGAAAAGGAAAAGCGAAGGTGGTTGAGGGGATGAGAGAGTCAAAATCTCATACCCAAAACCAACCAAGAAGCTGATCCTTGGAGGAAACGACAAGCAACGTCAGCCATCGGTTGAAAGCAAGATAAACAAGGCTGGTAAGTTAAAATCGGTGGTGCATGTCGTCTTGCAAAGTGATGGTTGAGGCCGACCATGTAAGGTTGAAGCGACAATTGCATGAGATCATGAAACGACATCATATTTGCGAAGTCTGATCAACTTGAAGCGAAAGACCCAAGCCGAGGTTAACTAGAGTAAAGTCGAGGACGACCAAACTAAGTCCGAGGGCAAGGAGGTGAAATTGAGGTATAAAGCACAAACTCAAAGTCCTCCCTGGAAAGCTGACATCTTGAAAATTCAGAAGGAATTTAGGGACCTTCAAGGGAACGTTCTCAAAACTCGTGAGATCAAGATGTGGGATCTTGAGGCTCTCATTGAGCAAGGCGACCCCCCTTTCACTGACGAGATCATGAAAGAAAAAGTTGCTAAGACGTTCAAAATGCCAGCCATCATCCCATACGATAACAATACTAATCCTGTTGAATACCTGGACACATACCGAGCGCATATGGAACTTCATGGAGTTTCAGAGGCAATCAAATGCAGGGCATTCTCTTCTACCCTCACAATGTTGGGATTTATGCCATAAAGTCTCATAATTAATGGTTTATTTAATAATTGATAACAATTTTGATTATTTATTTACAATATAATATTATCCATTATATGAAAAATCCAAGGTTATTAGTGTAATCTTGAACAATATGTAGTTGATATACAGGAGGATCATGTTCAAGAAATAACTTAAAGGGTCATAGTGTATGGATAAGGTTGGGTGCCTTATCCTGGTAACACTATTGATATGGCCCACTTTGTAATAGTTACAAATGTGAGTGAGGATATCTTATACAATGAGTTTGTGTAAGACTAGGCCACCAAATATTTAATCTTTCTTTATAAATCCGTTAATTGAGAAGATTAATATTTTATCAGGATGATCATATGTGACTCGATCTTAATCTTGAGTGAGTTATGAACTCCTGCCTGTGAGGGCTTGTCCTTTGATTTGCATGGGTGAGAGTGATTTTTGTAGCCGATTCAATATGTCTACCATTTTGGAGACTTTACCAAATAAGGAGCTGGGAACATAATTTCACAAGATGGAAGTCACTCATTCCCATATAGGGTAAGTAGATGAGTAGTTCTTTTATGTGCTGATTTTGGGACTTGAACAATGGTGCCACACCCTCTCACTGGCCCGAGAGGGACTTAGTTTATAATTAGATTATAAACAGATTGTTCATTAGATGATCAGTGATACTTAAAGCGCAAGATGTAATTATAGGGGTAAAACAGACTTTTGACCCAACTGTGATTACAAACAACTCGTGAAAGATCGACTTGCATGTAATGATTATATCTATGGACACAACTTGTCCTACATTGCATAAAAGTGCAACTCTAGGTCTATAGTTAATGAATGAAAATTAATTAATTAAACTTAAAGAGTTTAATTAATTGATTTTAAATTATTTGAGCTTATAATCTGTAGGTCCATACGGTCTCCTTGCTAGCTCATAGTAACACTAAAAGATCAATTTAGTTGAAAGAAAATTTTAAAATGTTCAAATTAATATTTAATATATTAGATATATTAAATATATGAGGAAAATATATTTATTGTATTTGATACATTAAATATTAAAATAATTAATGTATATTAGATACATTAAATAAGAGATATTTATAGAATTTTAATAAAATT
Organism: Trichosanthes truncata; assembly: GCA_033996785.1. Taxonomy (NCBI): domain Eukaryota; kingdom Viridiplantae; phylum Streptophyta; class Magnoliopsida; order Cucurbitales; family Cucurbitaceae; genus Trichosanthes; species Trichosanthes truncata. The sequence continues at coordinate 4,180,774 of JAWPNB010000010.1, forward strand.
CAAATAAATAAATATCGTAGGAGATTTGAATGAGATTCAAATAAATATAATATATATTTTAATATATTAGATATTAAAATATAATATTTTAATTATGACAAAAATTTCCCCTTGATCTTTATAAATAGGACCCTTGGGTTGAGCCATTAAACACAACACATATCTCCTCAATAGAGAATTAGAGAATTCTCTCAAGACCTCTTCCTCTCTAATCCCTTGTGGATTTTCTTTCAAGAGGCTCCCCAAGCAAGCCTTAGTCCTGTGTTCGAGTCATAGCCAGGAAGACTTTGTGGAGGAGATAAAGACCTGCCAGAAATATCTCCATATTTACTCTAAGTAAGTTTGCTTAATCTTGTTTTTTTAGTTTAATTTTAAATAAAATCAAGAACGATCAAATGCTTTCGTTGCGAAGTGAAACGTTCATTCCTTCACATAGGACAAACTAAAGAATGATATAGGAAACTAAAGAGAGACAAAGACAAATATTGCTTCTTTCATAGAGATCACGGCCATACGACTCACGATTGTTATTAGCTACAAGATGAGATTTAAACCCTAATCAAAGAAGGGTATCTGAACGAGTATGTGAGAGATGATTCAAGGCCAAGGCCGACCAGATGAAGAACCCCCACGAGAGATCAAGTAAAGTCAAGGCCGACCTTAGCCCTATGGACTACTAGGGGGCTTTGCTTTGATTACTTCTTCTCTAATTAAGATTGCTTTTGTCAACTTTAGCAAATTCATGTAAAGATTCAAATTTTATTAGCAATAGCATTCTCGTTTCAAGCTACAAATTGTGTCATTCAAGCATAATTTTCAACCAAAAACTCCTGCTTTAGTGGGGAGCTACTAAGGGGATATGCTTCTCTATTAAATAAAAAACAAAGAAACTACTAAAGGAGATATGTCTTTCTATTGAACAAAAAAGCAGAAGCTACACAGAACGAGCTAGAAAAGCCAGAAATCCTAGATAAGCCGAGGCTGACCCTTATAAGTCGAGGCCGACCCCATAAGTCGAGGTCGAGTGATAGGGCCAACATAGTCCTATATTTTTATGCCTAAATCATGTTAGTTTAGAGGTTTTAATGTAATTAATTGATCATTTTGTAGGGATTTGAGCATAAGGCACGTTCCGAGAGATTCTACGTTGAATCACGATTCCAACGCATCAAACTGGAGGTCATTCGGACACCTCAGCGAAAAGTTAGAGCGAAAATAAGCAGTGTTGCGCGCTGGGTAGCATCTAGACGCTTTCCAGAGCGTCTAGATGCTATCGGCAGTTCCCTGAAGCCTCCCTCAACGCTGCGGAGAGCCCCTGTGACGCTGGGAGCATCTAGACGCTCCGTCGATTCCTATATATAGATTTTTTCGTCATCTAGGTCATTTGTCTTCGATTTTTAGCCGTCATGAGACCAATTTAGGCTTCCTCCTCTCTGTTTTTCAGTAGTTTAAGAGTTTTTCATCAAACCTCGGTGTTGGGCTACATCGTTTCGATGGATTGCTAGACTTTTGTCTCCATTTTGGGGTTGTAAATACGGTATTATGCATTTTATTGTGAGATTTGGTTGTTAATTTCAATTTCCAACACTATTTTATGGCTTGCAAATTCTTGTGCTTATTCCTAGTTATTTCTACTTTGATTGAACTGACAAATCAATTAATTTAGAGATTTCTTAGCTATGCTAGATGTATTCGTAGGGGTCCTTGGTCTCTAGCTTAATTTGAGTAGTAAATAGGTCGGTAGCCACGTCGGTTAAATTAAGTAAAATTGCTTAATTACGAGTACATGATAGGCCTTAGAATTGTTAGCGCGAGCTTTGTTAATTTAGATCGACCAGTCTTAATTAATTAACTCGTTTCGGCTTATCCCTTGAGTGTAATGTGTTTAATTAATTCGTTTGGTATTGGTTGTGCCAAATTAGTTGATTAAATTAGAACCAATTAAGCGTTTGTAAATTGGTTTAATTAAGGGAGGCTCCTACGGTGTCCCGAGGAGTTCAGTCGGTCTTAAAACATAGGAAATTGCCTGTTAGGTTAGTTTTAATGATTGATAATTTGCATAAATACCTGTTTACCCCTAATTCGGTGCCCAAGGTGAGATCTTTATTTTTGCTACTCTTTGTTTAGTCCTTCTGTCTTTATTTTATGAATAACCCCCCCCCCCCAGTTCGTGTCAGTCCGTGTCATTAAGAAAACCAATTAATTGAAACCAATTTATTCGGTTCCCTGTGGTTCGACCCAGTCCACTATTAATTACTACAAGTAGTTAATTTTAGATCGGTATTATAAATTGTATTTGATTGAGCCCTCGACAAGCTCACTTCATTGAGCACATTGCAAGTAAGTGATTTCTTTTGGTTTTGTGGTTTGAGTGCATGAATGAAGGACCCATTTATCGATTTATCTTGTTTAGCAAGACTTAAGTAATTCTATTTGTTAGAGTTCATCTTTTTGAAGTAAAATTCATTAAAGAAAAACAAGGACGATAAATAGAAGCTAAACTTTCATTGAATATTAAAGTAAAGTCTTACATTGAGATGGAAAAGAAAAAAGGGACAAACAAAATACAAAACAAAAAATAGGCTCGCCCTCATTTATATCACTCCTCCACTCCCATTAGAATCATTTGACTCTGGGAAGACATATGGATCTTTCTTAAAGGAAGCAAACCATGAAAGCATATTTGAAAAAACAAAGTAACAAAATCGTGAGTTATAGAAAACACACGAGACAGAAGCTAAAGAAGAGAAATTGAGGTTCGACCGAGATGGCTGAGGCCAACCACCCAGCCAAGGCCCCTTAGCCGAGTCCAAATGCTTTCCAGCACAAGAATTAAAAGAAGAATACGATTTTAAATCCAACCTTCAGGAAGAGGGGGTGGAGAAAAACCAATTTTGATTATATTCTCTTGACTCACAAGGGAAATATCGAGATGAGATGGAGCTTCTAAACTCCTCACAACTCTCACAAATGCTCGTACAGCAGGTGGACGATGAAATTCGATGAGAATTGAAAAGGGAGCCAAAAAAAATCCAAAAAAAGAATGATATGGTTGAGGAGAACTTGTATCAGCGTGCGCAAGAGGCTACGAGCATGCGCCTGGCACATGCAGTAGAAGCGCCAAGAAGGACCAAACCGGCCGAGGCCGACCAATTTGGGTCTTTAGTTTTCCTCCAATCCTCACTCTGTTGTCCATTTTCTCCTCTCCTCTCATGGTACCTACCTGAAATGAAGCTACAATTGTTCAGAAAATGCTTACGAAAAACGAGAAGCTACTGAATAGCCGAGAATTTCCTCCAGAAGGAGGTCATGAAGCTACACGGCTACTAAATGACCAAAATTACCTCCTACGAGAGGTCGGAAAGTCTAGAATAGTCCCTACAGGGTTTAATGGTAATCCCACTTAAATTTGAGGACGCCGTCAAATTTATATATTATCTCTAGGAAAACAACACAGATCGCGAATCCAGAGGATATTCTTAGCCCCCAAGAAAGATTGAAATGTTCCCTACAGGGTTGGACGGCAATCTTGAGGAGATCCAAAGAGAACTTTGGAGCCCTAAATTTTCTCTAGGATGTGGACGAACACACATCCAGAAGAGAATTTTACCCACTAGGAAGAGATCGACCTACGGGGTTAGATGACAATCCTAGGGATGATCTGAGATGCAAAATAAGCGTCACGGAACCCTAAAATTTCTATAAGAAAACAGAGAAACTAAGACGCAAGATAAGTATCATGGAACCCAAAAATTCCAACTGGAAAACGGCGAAACCGACACTGTAGGAGACTAAATATCCTCACAAGGATGGACAACAATAACTAGAGAAAGTTTGAGCCAGACTTCGAAATGTCAATAATGACTCTAAAACTTAATAGGTTATTCCTTAGTCAGGTTCCATGCAATTACTTCACACGCTCCTAATCTCGAATCCTAACTAGGGAGTGGGGGCTAATGTTATGGGTGAAATTGGACCAACAAGAACGAGCTGGCTAAAGGGTTATAACGAAGAGCCAAACGAGGAAAGAAGCCTAATACGAAGTCAAAACGGACCGAAACCGACAAGGAACCAGCCCAAAATGAGAGGGAGGAGAAACATGCTTGGGCTTCGACCCAAGTTCATGGTTGGCCCCATTGAGGCCGACTAGAATGGCAAGGCCATGTTTGGTCTTGCCTTGGTCCCTCATGGCCCATGTACCCCCGATCCAGCCAAGTTCAATCTTTCATTTCCCCATTCAAAGACAGAAACCCATGAAAAACCCTAGGAAGGAAGGTATTTAAGTTCTCCCTAGGGGGGAGAGCAGGGTAAGTTCATTCCAGCCTCCAAAACTTTCAGAGAACTACCAAATTCTCTTTAAACCCTCACTGACTTAAGTATCGGAGCTTCTGTGGCCTACACCACACAAGTGTCCAAGTTTTTCTTGTCTTGCAGGCCGTTCTTCCTCCAAGAATACAAATTCACCGTCGTTGTCACGTGGAGGTCATGTGAGATTTCTCCTATCCAAAATTTGACAACAACACATGTCAATTATTGCTGAACTAAGCTCACTTTGGTAAGTTATCTATATACTAGTGATTAGATTTTTGAGAGGCTAAAATAAATGTGCATCAAATCATTAATTTTAGAGTGAAATTTTAGTTTATCTTTTATAATAGATGTTACTTTATAAGAACTAAGATTCTCACTAATCATTTAACAAAATTGAAAGATATATTTGATTGTATGAGAATTCAAATATGAATGTCCTAAGGTATGTGTTAGTTGTGTGTCAGCTTGTGTGTTTGAGTGTTTCAAAAAAACAAAATTATTTATAAGCATAGTGATAGGATGACTTATAAATGTTTTTTCTTTTGAATTTAACAAGTATAGGGGAGGGAGATTAAATCAACTTTAGAATGATGCTATTATTTACTTGAAATCATTATTCCCAAACCCAAATTTTTTCAAAGAAAAAGAAAAAGGAAATATCACCTATAAAAATATACAAAAATGGGATATTCGAGCCAATAAATGATTAAATAATTATGAAAGTAGAAGCCTAACTTACATATATACTAGTGATTAGATTTGAGAGGGTCAAATAATTATCAAATCACGAATTTTCAGTCATGTTTTCTCAATTTCTCCTATCTTTTAAGGAAAACATTACTTTATAAGAATCAAGGTTATCTCCGATTTCAAAATGTTAAAACAAAATATTCGATTAAATGAGAATCTAAGGACGAATGACTCCTTAATAATGCTCGTGACTAATTATGCTTCTCAAAACAAAACTATTTCTAAGAATAAGTGACTATTGGATGACATGTCATTATCGACTCAAAACCACCCTTCATTCTCATCAACATTTAAGAGGAAGAACAAAAAAGAAAGTCACCTACAAAACAAAAACACAACAAATATTAAAAGATGACAGTTATCCAAATATGTTTTCATCTCATCGGAAATATCTTTAACATTTTTTTTAATAAAATATCAACGGCTTTTTAATGAAATTAGAAAATAAATATTTAAGAAGAATATAGCAACACAGTGCAAGTAGATGATGGCTTTTGGGCTTTAAAAAAAAAAGAAAAAAGAAAAAAGTGCAAAAACCCATGAATGGTTCAGTATAAGGCCTTGTTGGAAGAATGAGATTCATGGAGGCATCTGTTACAATTGCCAAGGTGGAGAATCCATTACAATTTTAAAAGTTGCAATCCCTTGACCAAAAGGAACAGTTTTAGAATTTTAAAGTGGAAAAAAAAAATCCTCTAAGGTTCCAAATCTTTAATTATTGCATCTTTGTCTCATATAGCTACCACACTTTGCAATCTTTTTAGGGATCAGAATATCTATTTTTAAATATTCAACTATATATATATATATATTGGGTTAAAAGCTATAACACATTAACACTTCAATTTTAAAAACATTAGGGTTGTCCTAAATACATATCTTAATCAAAATATGATATTTTACAACGCGGTTTTTGAATTTCCTTTTGTGAAATTTAAAGTCGATCCAACCGTACCAAGTTGAATAATAGTTTTTCTAAAATATCAGATTGAAAAATATATTCTTCAATGAGAATAATTTCAACTTGGCTAAATTTTATTCCTCAAATGGGAATCTTTTTTTTGGTATTTGAGTGGCACTATTGCCTAAAATGGAGAGTGAAAGAAATACTATTTGTTCAGAAAAGAAAATTTGACCATTGTCATATGTGATGTGTCCATCATATTCAATAATTATCTATCCAAATATGTTAGACCAAATATTCTTTTCAATTTCTTCAAAGATATCAAACTTCACCATACATCTCTTTGTAATAAAACAAAAACACAACTGACATAAAGTAGGGATTTATGACCTCTGGTCATTGGTTCAAATCTCCCACCCTCAAATGTTGTCGAACTTCAAAAAAAAAAAATTAAAGCAAAAGCGCATTAATCTTGTTTTAAAATGAAGGTTGTGACCAAATTATGAAAAACAAAATTGAAAATATTAAAAAATGAAGCCAAGGGTGCAATAGATTTTGTTTTTATGTAAAAAAACAAGTGTGTAATGACACAACCAAGGGAACACTATTGGAACAAAGATATATAAATATATAGGGACAATAATTATGTATTCCATTAGGGAAAATCAAGCACTGAAAGACTAATGATAGAAGCAATTTCTAGATTTGTGGGCTAAACATTGACATCACCTAATCATTCATATAATGGTATTTGGTGATATTATACTTGGAATGCATTACAAAGAAAAATAATATAAATATCAATTAAACATGTATATGTTTTTTTTTTTAAAAAAAAAATTAATTCTTCTAAGTCTGTCCCCTTCCTCTTGGTTGTTGCATGTGAATGCTTTTGGAAATGATGGATTTGGAATGGGTTGTGGGGTTTAATTGAGGAAATAAACCAAACATGTGATGTGCACCATAAAGCAATAGCAATTATACATACAAAGTGCTGAGACAAGTGTTGTCAACTAGTTGTGGGGGATAGTTTTCCATATTCTCAACTTTACTTTTCTTTTTATTAAATTGTAAATCCAATTTTCGAATTCTAATATTATTGTCTCTACCTAATTTTCGATATTCAAAAAGTTTCAACTATGTCGTTAAACTTTATATTCTACTTCTATATAGTTTTTACTGATGTCATTGTTGACAAAATGTTGATGTGAGCATGTGGCAATCCGAGCATAGCTTATTGGATAAGATACTTATTGTCATTCAAAAAGTTATGGTTCGATCTTCCATCATGTAATTGTTGAACATAATAAAAGAAAGGTTGATGTGAACATTTCCTCTAAATGAATTTTATTGTTATTTATTTTCCATTTAATTTTGAAATTTTATGAAAATTTGTTAAAAGAATTTTAATAATGCACCACTCTTTGGTCTTTATCCTACAAGAATTGAGAATGTTCTCGCTTGGGCCTATGCACACTTATTGGGCCTATAGTTGTGGGCCCAATGTGGGGGTCGTAGTTGGGCTTGGACTTTTCTTTTTCTCTATTGGACTTCTTCTTCATCGAAACCATAACTAGTATAATAACAGTTTCCATTTTCATTATTTAACCTAAAAATCATGGAATGACATTATTTGAAAATATAATTATATGACATTAGTTTTCTTTCATGATGACGAATGCAAATTACTGATTAATAAATATGTTTAACCTACAATTACTAATTAATCAAAATCATATGGTGTGGTGTGCTTATAATTTGATACGTAATGATATTACTAATTAATCAAAATCATGCGATCAATTGGCACGACATGCACCAACAAATTCAATACAAATTGACAAAGTGACAAATTTGTCATTTCTAGTTTCTTGTAAATAGTGAAATTTCCCTCCATATACTAGTTCGTGATATTACTCTTACTTAGCTCGATATTGTCTTAGACTAAACACACTAACTTAGGCATCAAAATGTCTTAAGCATATCACCATACTTGGTGTTAAGACTTTTGTGTAGGATCCTACTTCGACTCGTGACTTCAAAATCAAGTACAACAGAGGTGTATTTGCTAGAATTTTGCATCAACAAATATTATCCAATCATCATCAAAAGTCATCAAACTATTCTTTTTTACTTTATTAGTATAAAAATTATTTTTATGTAGTAATTGTTAAAATCATCAATAAAACATTGATGTGATATGCTTGCTAGATGAGTTTTAATTAAATTAGTATGATGTGAAAGATAGCTATAACATTTTCACCTCAATTTAACTTATTTGCTTGTTTGAACCATTAATCATATTTGCTTGAGCTCTAATTTTCCAATTATCCTAATTTTCCTTGTTTAAACGTCATGTCAATATTCTTAAAGAGTTTTTTTTATTATTATATTGTATTTTTTAAAACTTATTATTAAAATATATTAATTTTAAAATTATTGATTTAAATATTGTAATTTAAATCGCTAGATGAAGTTCATCTCTTCACGACATGTTGTCATGTGGAAAAGACGACCTTCACCATGTGACAGCATGTCGTCTTGTCGTAAATTCAAAAAAAAAAAAAAATCACTCAAAGACATGTGTGCAAAACTTAATAAATAACCAAGTTGATATATTGGACAACTGACTACACTATCATACTAAATGGCGTGAGTTTGAACTTGGTAGAGTGCAAAATGCACATTTTTATTTATTTTCTTTCTTTTTTTTTTCTCTCCCTTTTTCTCTTTTTTTTTTCTTCATATTTTTTCTTTCTTTTATTTGTGTTTTAAAAAGTCAAATAAGATAACTTTAGTTTTTTTTTAATGTTTTGAGAAAATTGAATATTATATTACCATTTATTATATTTTCTCAAAGAAATTGAAATTAATTAAGTATTAATTATTTAAACACTTTCTTTTTCTAATATGAGCGGCTTTTCATTCTTTCACCATTCTCTCTTTTTCTCTATTTATTTTGAAAGAATTATGTGATAAATTTATTTACTGCTTCGATAAGACATTGGGAGAAGAATAACTTTATTTAGGTGCTTTTAAGTTGATTTTAAATGAAATCAAGTGAAAATAGCTATAAATTGATTTTTTTTCTCAAACTTGACTATTATAATTTTTTGGAGTAGTATTAATTATATTTTACTTTAGAAAAAGAAAGTGTTTAAATAATTAATACTTAATTAAAATATTTAAAAAAAACTGTAGTTATCTTACTTGATTTTTGAAAAATAAATACAAGAAAGAAAAAAAAAATCAAAATTTGCAATCCAATAGGCTTGAACTCCCACCCCTTAGTATGAAAATGTAGAAAGGTGTCCAACATACCAATTGGAATATTCATTAAGTTTTGCGTATAAGTTGAGACACGTGCATGTTAAATTTTTTAAAAAAATTTACAATATATGGCAATATGTTGTTTCTTGAAGAGACTAACTTTATCCAACAATTTAAAACTACAATATTTAAATAAAATGTTTCAAAGTTAATACATTTTAATAACAAGCTTTAAAAAAATACAATATTAAGAAGGAAAAAAAAACTCCCATACTTTTTAACGTTTACTAAATAAAAGTAGAATTCAAATTTTATGGACATAATTAGTCCTTTTTTTTTCTTTTAAGTTTAAGGATTCAATTTATTTAAATAAAAACCAATGAATTGTAATGGTGGTCATTCCATGGTGTGGAGTTTGGTCCTACAATTATGCAATTTACTGTTTATTTACCACTCAAAATTTGTCAAAGTGAGCTTAGTGTCACAACTATACTAAGAAGAGAGTTGGTTGTGACCCTCACAAGAGAAGATTAGCGAGAAGGTGTCACGGGAGTGGTGTTCATTGGGCCATGCGAGGGCCAAAACAGAGAGTGCCATAATGTGACCGAGGAGGACGGTGCATCACCTAATACACCAAAATGAGTGGGCAAGCCAAGTTGAAATGCAAGCAAAATGGGAACCAACCATGTCGTCCGAGGTGTCAATGACAAGCTTAGTGGGGGTCAGATGGGGCCCCAGGCCATAGCCTCGAAAGTCGGAGTTCCGTCATGTGTTTTGACGAGCGGCTCTAGAGTTAAGTCCGTATATGGGCAAGATGTAAGCTCACCAGATTTCGTGTCAATTGGAGTCTAGACGAGCGCCCCACGCTGGAGTATGACTCCTCGCCAAATGACGTGCATGGGTGGGAGAATCAAAAATTTCAATTGTCTACCTTAGGGGGAGGCATTGTGTTTGCTCTCCATCATCCCCCTCATGGCCTAAGTGAGCCACCCCATGACACATGCGTGTGTCATGGTGTGGGCGAGCGTTTGCAAGACGAGTGTCTTGGGCATCTTCCTATAGAATGGGTTTTCCTAGGATAGTGTCAGGCGACACGAGTGTGCAGACATTGCGCCCCATCCCATGGGTTGGAGGTTTCGATATAGGGCTCGATAGTGGCCGACGATGCGAGAATGACTCGACATGGACACGGTAGGGTTCATGCCTCAATATGACTCAAATGGATGAATGTCCGAGAGGCCTCAATTATGAAGACAACCCATGGGTAGGATTTTGTAGCATGTCCGAGCGAGCAGTTAAGTCAGATGACCTCTCGAGGCTCGAGATGGCATCAAGATTCATCAATGGGACCCGATAGTTTCCAGTTTGGATGGTATTTGCCCATTATGCCCCGACTTGTATTATAAATCCCCGAAAAGTTTGAGTTTGCATTGTTTGCACCCGATAAGCATTATAATCACCCGATATGTCCCGGTATGCGCCAGAATCACCCGAAAGCTTTAGTTGAGCATTTTAAGGTCGTTTTGGCCCAATGAAAGGTCCAAACAGGTCCTAGTGAAGCTCCAGATTGATGTTGAAGCATTGTGGACATGTCTATGAGTTTGAAGATGATGGATTGAGAAACGACGTTGTGTTTAAATGACCTTGACCTAGTGTAGAGGCAAGGTTGAGCCTTGAGACTTGGCCTAGAGTAGAGGCAAGTTGGCTAGAGTCGCGTTTGAGATAAAATACACGTACGGGCGACTTGTATGGCCAAGTATGATTTCGTTGCATGATAAAATAAGCTTGGTTGAAGGAAAGAACCTCGCCTAAGGTCCGACGAAGCCACAAAGGATGGAGGAAAAATATATTGGGGCTTGAGTTCCCCTTAAGGCTGGCCATGATGAGGCGAAAAATCATGGCGCCACACGGTTGGAGAGCTACGACCGTGACACTTAACTCAGTGGTAATTGACATATACCCTCAACCAATAAGTCAGAAGTTTGAATCTCCCTACCCTAAATATTGTTGAACTAAAAAAAAAAAAAAAAATTGCAATAATGGAAATAGGTGACTTCATTATTTTGTGTGAAGTTATATGGTGACACGTTTTGAATAATGCAATGAAGAAGTTTCCTGAATTTGTAGCAATTAAAGTTTGGGAAATCATTGATTGAGACATCACTATTCAATCAACCTATAAATTCACAGCATCTTATAATTTCGTGTCAATCAGAAGCAGGTCCAGATATTAATGTTTGGGGGGCGAAAAATTATGTTAATAAATATAATAAAAAAATTATCACCAAAAGGTCAGTTTGAATCTACACCCCCACATTATGTTGACCTAAAAAAGATTATTGGTGATAAGAATAGGTATGTGTACCAAAAACTTCCTAACTAAGTTTGAATAACCTTAATGTCTTATCAAATAGGAAAAAAAAAGTTAAATTACGAGTTTAGTCTATGAACTTTTAAGTTATAGTCTATTAGGTCCCTAAACTTTAAAAAGTATATAATGAGTCTCTAAACCTTCAATCTAGTATCTAATAAATTCTTAAACTTTAAACGTATCCAATAGATACCTAAACTTTCAATTTTGTGTATAATAGATCCCTAAATTTAAAAAAATATCAAATAGGTTAATAATATAATATTATAGTTTCTTATAGAATTAAATATTAAAAACTAATTTACTAACATTTAAAAATATTCGTAAATTGTAAATACTCTGTATATAAAGAAAATATGACTTATCATATCTAAATTATTTTTTAGAATAGTTTTCTATACATTTTTTAATTAATAAAAATAGTAACCTTTTATAAACTTATACATAAAAAGAAATAAATATATAAACAAAACCAATATATATATATATATAAAGAGAAAAAACAAAAAGAAAGAATGCCGCAATGAGGTGTTGAGCACAGGCAGCAAGGGTACTCGTTAGTCCTAATACGACTGAGACAAAAGATAGATTTGTTAATCAAAGTGTATTATAACTAGTAATAATATATATTATTATTTAAAAAAAATAGTAGTTACTATTGGGTATTAAATTCAAAAATTTTAGGGGTCTATCTCCATGTAGATCCGCACCTATCAATGGAGAAATTATTCGGTGAGGCCGTCACAATGTAGCTGACAGTTTTTCACCGTTGGATTGAGAAAAAAAAACCTCAAATTTATATCAAATGGTTATTAGGAGGCATGAGAATTTTTGAATCCACAGGCAGTCATATTGTGGCGGTCTCATCGAATAATTTGTCCTATCAATGATATTGGAGAAGACTTTTTTTTTAGATGACTTTGGGGATTCTTTTGTGTAGAATAAGTTGTCCTTTGCATGTACCTTTTAATTTGCATGTTAATATTGTTTTGTAAAAAACAACTTTATAAATTTATTTTAAAAAATTAAATTATACAAAATACTTCTAAATTTTAGGATGTTTCAATTATGCTTCTAAACTTTGAAAATTTTCATTTTTCCATTAAAATAATAGAAGAAAATTGACGCAACACCTGATATGTAAGAATTAGAAGACATATGTGACATCATTTATAACATCATTCACGAAAATTGGAGTGTCAATGGAAATTTTTAATTTGTAAATGATATCAACGATATATTTTGAGTTGAAATAAATAGTCACAACAATATTAATTTTTATATAGTTGAAATTGAGTTGTAAATGATGTTAGGCCTTCCAATTTTTAAAGATCAACTACCTCATCAATTTATGTTGAATTGAAAAAACTCTCCCACGGTACTTTTTTGAATAATTTCAAAGCTTAAGTGTTAAATGAAAATTTTCAAAGTTTAGAGACATAAATTTTTTTTTACACAAATTTTGGGAACATAATTGAAACATACTTTAAAGTTTAATGATATTTTATATAATTTAACGAACAAAATGATGATTATAAGTTGGCCTAACAACATAGATCAAAGTTTTATTTGAAAGAATATGTTCAAAGTTCATGGTGGCTCTACTCTTGATATTAAAAATAAAAATAAAAGCATGTCTTGTTTTTAAGACTAGAATAGAATATATATATATATATATAATAAAGTAAAATAAACTCTTTATCCGCTAATCAAGAATCATCCAAATATAAAAATTGACATATTTCAAATACATTTTCCATGATTTAGTACATATTTAACCCAATATTGATGATGTACATTATCTTACAAGAACAATTTATACATTCTTTTTGAATTACTTAAAAAAGCTCAACTAAAAGCCAACTTTAAAGGGGATTAAAAAGCAATATACATAAAATTTTCAACTCAACAGCTGACCAAATTTGACCCAAAAAAATAACCCTTCCAATAAAAATATACGTATTCAAAAGTAGCGCAAAGTTTCCATTTTCCAACTCATTTCCTCTTTCTGTCGTTATTCACTTTTTATAGACGTATAATATATTTAATTTAATGAATAAACTATTTATTTATAAAAATATTGTTGCCGTGTGAAGGCCATTCAAGTTGGCTTCCAACATAAAAAAGAGTGTAGCCAACAAGACTCCGAGATTAGAAGTCAAAACGTTGATTTTTCTTATAGATAGAGGAAGTATTTCGTATGATTTTAAAAGTCTGAAAAAAAAAAAGCATCAATTTTTACGCTCAAATTTTGTTGATTTATATCACTTTTCATTTTAAACTTTTAATCTCGTTAAATTGTATCTCAAACTTAAATACATATGCAAATTTTAACCTTAAACTTTAAAACGTATTACAATTTTAACTCTCAAATAAGTTTTTGTTCCAAAAATCGTTTAAAATAATATTTTCATATGCGTTTAATGAATTGTAAAACATATGTATGGTACAAAATTGACAAGATTTTAAAGAAAAATAACATTAGAGCTAATTTTTTGTTAAAATTTGTAAATTTTGACAAAAGTTATTCCATGGTTTAATATGGACATTAATCAAATTTAATTTTCTGCAAAGCATGATTTTTATTGAAATTAGTGAGTTTATGAAGATTTTTACATTGTTATTTTGTTAAAATTAATGGGTAAATTAATATAAATTAAAAAGAGCGTAAAAATTGTAACATTTATCTAAGTTTATGATTCAATTTGATGAAATTGAAAGTTTATGGTGACAATGGATACAACTGACAAATTTAGACGTAAGAATTGATTTTCTCCCTTAAAAGTTGCATTTTAGTCCTCGAATTTGGATTTAGCTTTAATTTGACCCCTAATTAAACACCTTATAAGTTTTTACAATTTAATTATTAATCAAAATAATTTTTACAATTTTTTGGTTTAAAAAATATATTAGTAATATTGATATTTTATTAGTATATCCATAAAATTGAAATCTCGATACTAACCTTCATATTCTAATTCTTGCCAACTTTTAAAATTTTTGGGGGGTTAAATTGAAATTATGCCAAATTTAAAATAAAAAAATAAAAAAATAATAACGTGGGCCCAATATGAAGTCATCCAAAGCCCACAATGACGTGGGTTAAAAAACACAAAGAAAATAATAATAATAATAATAGAAGTCGCTAACTTAATTCCCAAGGAAGTCGAGTTCAGCGGGGAAGCTTCCTTGAATCGCGTTCACAAGCCTCCGCCAAATCGGCGATTTAGTCAAATACTCAAATACCCTTCACAACCGACTTTGACTTAGCCGATTCGTAAGGCTATACGTGTAATTTGGTTTCGATTGGTGACTGGAAACGGATACATTTGCCGGCACGCTATGTTTCATCGCCTTGATTCTACTGGCTCTTTCGAAGCGAATTTCAGCGCCGGTTTTCGATCACAGAGACTGGTAGAATCCATGGCCTCGAAGCTACTGATGCATAAGCAATTCAGGAAGAAGATGGTGGAGTCGATTTCAGTTCGGGCTCCTCCGGGCCCTTGTCCAAGAAACCCTACTAATTCCTCCTCTTGCCATCACTTCTCCGATTCCTCGCAGTCTTTGATTCAGAACTACTCCAATTTCAAGGCCAGTGGTTTGCCTTCACGTTTCATGTTCTATCAGGACAGGTCGTGGGTTGATTTCCCTACCCAAGTGCTTGGAATCTTGCGAGCGGGTTTCTCCGACCGGAAGCCGGCGATGGAATTGAAAATTGATGGATCGACGTACCTGTTTGATTTGTACAGGATGTTGCAGATTGATTTAGACACTGGTAGACAGAGGTCGGTTGCTTGGATCGATGAAAATAGGAAGTGTTTCTTCCCCAAAGTCTTTATCGGCGAAGAGCGTGGGAGTACCTCTGGGAATTTTTCGAATTCGAAAATTGAAATTGAGATTAAGATTGACGGGAATTCCGGGAAGAGAAGGAGGGAGGCGATGGAGATGGGGGAGGAAGAAAATGAAGTCAATTCCAGCAATGAACATGTGGAAGTGAAGCCATCGAAAATACCGCGTGTGATTGCGAATGATTCAGAAGCTCTTGTATGGCCGAAGGCGAAGGCGCTGAGTGAAGGAGATAGTGCGTACACGTTGGTAAGCAATTTCTTTCTCCCTTCGATGAAAAAGTTTGATCCCAGTTCTGCAATCACCGCAATTCATCAGTGCACCCGCACGGGGCCATTGGAAAAAGCTCGCCACGATGTGTTTCAGAAGCAGAATGAGATTACAACCGCTGCTCGTGGTGTATCCAATATGGTTTATGCATGGTATGGAGGTTCTGCAAAAACTTTGGCCGGAATTTTGGCTCATGGATTTGGGGAGCCCCTTCAGGTTCCTGCCTCTGATACCCATGGCATTGGAGTTTATTTGTCTCCATTGGGCTTGCCCCATTTATGGTAATTTGGCTTTCGTTTCTGTTTAGGTACTTCTTAGTTTATGATTATGTTTTCTCACCATGTTCAAATTACATTCAACTGTGTTTCCCAGTTATACGCTATCAGAGGCCGACGGCGATGGTGTAAAACATATGGTTTTATGTCAAGTTATATTGGGTAACGTTGAAAAAGTTGAGGCAGGATCACAGCAATCCCATCCTTCGAGTACAGAGTTTGACACTGGTGTGGATGATCCAGCATGTCCTAAACAGTATATTGTATGGTGTAGCAATATGAATAGACACATTTTACCAGAGTACATAGTGAGTTTCAGATCAACATATCATTTGCCAGGTAAATATTTCTTTTGATTAGATTCATTTGCTTTATCCTCTCTCCCATCTCTTCATTAATCTTTTTTTGCTTTTTGGATGATTCTTTTTTCCAGGTAAGTTGAGAGAATTGACGGATACAAAGTATTCCCTTCTGAAATTACTTTCAAAGATGAAGAATTCCCTGCCTACCTCTAAAGTTCAAGAGGTTGCGACATTGTTTCAGACATTTAAGGTAAGTCTTCGTTGTATAACTTTTAAAAGATGCACTCCCATTCACTAAAAAGAAAGAATGAAAGTAAGTAAAAAGAAAACAAAAAGAAAAAAATGAAAGGAAAAGAGAAGAATATGAAATAGGTTTTAACTAATTGAAGATAATATGATGCTAATTTAGCAGCACGAATTTGATCATTACAGGCTGGAAAATTGGCAAAAGATGTTCTTGTTAAAAGGTTGCGATCAATTGCTGGAGATGAGATGCTTCTATCCTTGATTCGTGAAATTCGTGGATGTCATTGAGGTTCTTCCAAGTTTTATTTGGAAGCATTTGGAATTTCAATAATTGTGCTTTACCATTTGATAGATCAAGGTGTCAGATGTTACAATACAAGTAGTTTTAGCAAAGAAAGCTCAATATACAATAGAAAGATAAGAAAACATTTGTAATTTTTCCTTAAACACATCTTATGTGCAAAGATTTCCTTAGAGTTCATCTTAGCTCTTGATTGCTAATCTACTATATGCCTACATATGCCAGTATTTTCTTCTTCTTAAGGAAGATCAACAGTTTAGTTTGAAAATTACAATACTGGAGAGGCAAATATAAGGATTATGCCCCACTTGTCTGAAATTCGTTTGAACTGGAGTAACATAATACATGATTTGGATTGAAATTTTCCCACTCCCATGCAATTAGGCTCTTTGATGTTCTTTTCACTCTGAGCAGGATTAGTTTTTTTTTTTTTTTTTCCTGGAGGAATTGTATGTATTTGAAGTAAGAAAAGAGTTTTATAATGCTTATTGAGTACCATTATAAACACCACAGGAGGGCATCCCCAAGCCCCTCATGATTTTTGGTTATGTTTCACGTCTTTTGAAATATCCAGTGGTTTAATTGACCTTTTTTATAACCACCATGAGTTGCCCTAGTGGTCAAGAAAGGCCATGTAAATAACAAAGAGCTTATAGGAAATGAGTTCAAGTTATGATGGCCACCGACCTAGGATTTAATATCCTATGAGTTACCTTGGCAACCAAATGTAGTTGAGTGAGGCGGTTGCCCGGCGCGAATAGTCGAGGTGCATGCAAGTTGGCCCAGACACTCATAGATATATTTTTAAAAAAATGACCTTTTACATTAGTTGTCATTTCGTATGTTCATTACACTTTTGCCTGGAAGAAATCCTTATTCTATATAATAATCACATCTTAGGCTGGCATGAGATTCCAATACATTATATGTGATTAATTTGCTTTTATGAGTTAATGTATGAGAAGTACTATTGTGGAAACCAAATCGTTGATCTACTGGTGAAACACACAAAAGCACGAAACGGATATGCATTTCAGTTTACTAGCTTAAATTTAGATATTAATATCAGGAGAAAGAACTAATGTTGTTGGAAATTTATGTAAGCATCTTACTTGATTCAAAATTGTTTGTCAATGTGATAGTGAGTGTAATTGATCATAAGTTCTTCAGCAGGAAATTATTGGTAAGTAAGGTTTTCCCTCAAGTATAGTTAGGCGCAAGTGCCCATTGCTATCGAATAGCTGTTTCCTTCTAGTTCTGTCATGTATTTTCATCTTCTAGAGGTTTGAAAGATGTTTTGGTATTGAATCCCACGGTTAATCAATCAGAGAAGACTCCAAAGGTTGAATTTATTATCTCATTGCTTTTCTGTGTTCTAATTCTTGTTCTCGTAGAGCTAATTTGTTCTACTTCTGTAAGTCTCTTAACAAAATTTTGTTCTTATGAGATGTTTTCAACTAGTTTTACATTCAATACTATTACAGTAAAAGAACTCAATCTCCTTTTTCTCATTGTTTTGAGTTTTTGAGTTTTCTAAGTCATGTGGCTTGACATTTATATTACTCCATAAAGAGAGGAATATATTTGGGATGGTATACAGTTCAAAGCTTCTTTATGATCCCTAGATATTTTCATGGCTACGTTTTTGTTAGGGCTAAGGAGGAGCTTTTTGTTACTTCTTTTTCTTCTTTCTTGGTTCGATGACTATCGCTCATATGAAAAGCTCTTGTTTCTAATGATGACTTATTGTGTTTTTTTTCTTCCTAATAAAAGCTCCCGTTTCATATATACAACAGACATCTGCATATGCACATACAACACTAACATGGGAAAAACTGTCAGGTCATCATGGTTTGAAGTCCAGATGTAGGCTAACAAAAAATGTGAATGGATTTGGATTTGAGACTGAAATGATGGTTTGTTTCTGCTTTAGTCCTTTAGGCATGGGTATTTCTTTACATTCTTTTTGGAGATTTGATAAATACTGGATTCATGGGTTGGACAAGTAGAATAACTGATACCAAGAACGAGAGCACATGCTATTTTATCTACTAAATTACTTTTAATGTTGGGGCTCATAATTACTGTTATTAACGCTCAGTTTTTTGCAGGCTGGAAAGATGGGGACAGATTGTTTTAACTGGGGGTCCAGGGCAGTTATCTGGATGAGTCAGATCTTTAGCCGAAAATATTGGTATCCAGGGGTGGGTTTATGCTCATTTCTATAGAATATTGGCGTGATCAATTATTTCATTATCTCTTTGCTAGTGCTGACCCTTGTATGATTGTATTTGTTTATCGTGATACTTCCCTTTTTTTTAAAAAAAAAAACTACCCGGTAAGGTAGCTGATGAAGTTGATAGTGTATAAGGAACTTTTTGTGAAAGGGCAAGATGAAGAAAAGAATTGTCGTTTTGGTTAATTGAGAAGTGGTCTGTGACTCGAAGATTAAGGGTGGGCTGGAATTTGTGATTAACTTTTTCAAAATGAAATACCTTCTGGACAATTGTGGAGAAAATCTCCTTGTCAACCGTATTCTCCATTGATTTATTTTCATGAGTACAAGATACATTAGGTCAGGACTCAGATGTGGTTGAAAGGAGTTTGTGTTTCTGCCTTTGGAAATACATTTTAAGTTATAAACTCTCCACTTCTTAGTTTGACATATACAATTGACTCCCTGCAACTCCAGAGTTTACTTGAGGTAGATGTTTGGTTGGAGTTTCTTCTTTTGCTTCCTCAACTTCAGAGTTACTTTCTATTGTGGTCTCTGTTTATAGCTGTAGGCTCCTTGTATATTGGAATTGTTCATTCAGAAGGGGACAACGATTTTGGGATGGAGGCAGGCGCTTCTGTTGATGCCTTTTGTACAAAATGTGAAAATTCTTGCTTTGTGAGGGTAGAGCTCTTGGCTTCCTGAATCTTGTTGTAAACTTCCTTGCGAATCTGATCTTATGTGCTTGAAAACCATCCCTTAGACCAAACTCAAGTCTAATAAACAAGAGTTGGTCAGATGATGTATCTTCCAAATTTTATGTATTTCTTTGCCTTTTAGCATTTGGTAGAAAGCTGGTGCTGCAACACTTCGCATGGGAGGTTTTGTGTTACATATCTCATCTTGGTGCATTTTATGTAAACTAGAAAATTTATTTTCAATTGTCTGTGAGGAATTATGTGGTTCAAGCTTCTTGATGCCAGTCTATCTTCCCTTTCCTCCTAGTGAGAAGATATAGATTTTACAGACATCTATAATTCTGGCACTTTGTAGATCTTATCGATCAAGAGTCAAGAGCACCAGTCTAGCTAGTGACTGAAGAATTTAGAGACATTTAATATTCTTTTGTTCTTTCTTTAGTCGATGTTTAAGCTTTCTGAATGATAAATTTTTATGTGATGTGATCTTTGTTCCCAACTTCCTTCATTTTAATACAATATTCCATTATTGATGTGCCAATGAAAATGACTCCCATTTCAACTCATGCAGTCTCAAGCTGATGCTCTTGGGGAGTGTGGGGGACTCCGAGTTGCCATTGGTATTGGAGAATGAATTTGCAGGTTTACCCACTACCTAACACCATGGATACACATATTCAACGCGTTGTCAGATGTTGTCAACTGGTCCAATTGAAAAGAAGAAAAAATGTTCATGTTCATATAAAAATTCAACGCGTTGTCAGATGCAGTCAACTGTCCAATTGAAAAGAACAAGGTACGTTCATGTAACACGTTTATGTGTGAGCCACGTTTTTCTTACTGAGATTATTTAATTCCAGGCACTCTTTATTGTTTTATTCTTGGCTAAATTTTGTTTAAAAAATACTCATATTCTTTCAAATGTTGTAATATTACCATTGATTTTTCATAAATATTTCAAAACTACATTTGGAATAGAAATCCATTAGAATATTGGATGGAAAATGAACATAGCAGTGATTGGGACGCTTGCCTTAGATTAAATTTGAAAGAACGACGTTCTGCCACGTCAACTTTCTGTCCAACTTGCTAACAAATTTCTACTCCAAAGTTAGTTTTGAAACCTTTATAAAGTAAAGAGTAATATTGCAACTTTTAAAAGAATATGAACATTTTTGAAACAAAGGGCAAAGCTCAAAGGTATTATTTATAATTTAGCCTTTATTCTGTTACATTTTCACCATCAAATCTTTGATATACGCAAAAAAGTTCTGTTTGTTTATTCATTACGAACAGGAGTTTAGGATGCTCTTAATGTATATCTATTATATATAACTGGGGTATTGGGGGCCATCCTCACTAATCTCTGAGGAGAGCCGAAAGTCAGCTTTAGTGAATTTCAAGGGGCCAGAGAATTTAATTCTCTTGATTTCTAGCATTTGGTTCTAACAAAGGACCTAAAGAAGTGTTCCAAGATTCCAAATGTTCATAATATATTTGTTTCCCAAACTCTCTCTCTTTTTCTTTCTTTTCTCTTTTACATATTCTTACCCAAATTATTTAAGAATGTGAATCAACTGAAGGTCATATTCTGTTCGCCTCTGATTATTTGTCCAGAACAAAGAAAAAGAGTGGCTTTATCACGACCTTACTTGATCAGGATTTGTTCTATAAGTTGTATATATCTATGGTTTTAAAGTATTTATTACCTCCACTGGAAACGTTGTTGGATTATTATTAAATTAGAGTGGTCAATGGATCCCTACTTTCCTCTCTCTTTTCGTCTTTTTGAAAAAAAATTGGATGTTCAAAACAATTATATATCTTAACATTATCTTTTTTAAAAAAAATGTGCATCAGGAAATATTTACTATCTTATGTTATTGTTATATTTATGATGTTAAAAAATATGGCAGCTGTCCTAGATTCCCGTCAACACAAAAATCTTGAAACATAACTTAGGTTTCTTTGCATTTTTATAGTTTTGATAAAAAAAAATCATTTTTATAGTTTTTTTTAAAAAAATGTGCATCATGAGATATTTGCTCGATTTCCTACTTATATAAAGATAAATGGGAGAATCAAGTTGCAAAACCAATGAGATGCAAATAAAACAAAGAGATAAAAGAAAAAACGCAAACCATGACAATTATTCAAATTTAGATTTAACTATCTAAGTTTGTTTGCAAAGATCATGAGAATACGGTCCTAATTAAGGTCAAAGTTTTGTTTGATAACTATTTGATTTTTTATTTTTGAAAATTGCGTTTTTAAGTCAAATTCTAAAAACAAAAAAACTAATTTTTAAAAACTAATATTTTTTTTTCTTCAAAACTTAGCTTAGATTTTGAAAAAAATTGTAAAAAGTAGATAACAAAACAAATAAATCTTTAGATGAAAATAGTGTTTATAAGCTTAATTTTTTTTTTTTTTTTAAATGTTATCAATTCATTCCAACATATTTTTCTAATGTCTTAATCAATTGAATTATGTTCTAGTTAAAGTTATAATTAACCGTTAGCTGTGAGCTTTCACGTAATAGGTCACGAGTTAGTATCGAACAAGAATTAACATTGACGATTGAAGTAATCTATACTTTAAAAGTGTCTAATCAGTAATGAAAATATGAAAAGTTGAGCAAATTTTGGAAAATAATGGGAAATTGGAGCATGCAAAAAACTGACCCATGAGGCACGGGTGTTCTTAGTTCTATCTCTACCATCCTCTTTGGCATTTTGGCTAAAATATAAAAGCATCCACCAAAACAACTTTCCCCTTTGTTTTGTTATTCTTTCTGCTATTTCTCTGTTCTTTTTTTGTCCATAATAATGTCACAAACTTCAATCAAACAACTCACTTGACAACGACATCACATTCAAATTAACAATGGAACATAAAATGCATGTTTGTCTGAAATGTGTTTCTGAACAATTAGCTCCCCCTCTAAGAATTTTGAACGTTCTTGCATTTCTATTAACAGATAAAAAAAAGGGGATCGGATTTTTTCTTTCGCTAGGGGTAAAGTATTATTTTGGTGTGGTTTGGGATGACAGTACGAAATGAAGGCAAACTTTGAATACTAGGTAAGATTTCAAAATATTAGAGATCAAGGAAGGTCGGTTAGTGAGACAACGATCGTTAAGGGGGAAAAAATCTCCACCACCGACTAAAGCCCATATTGAGTGATTAGGAATAGTGTGGTCATGAGCACCACGCAATGAGTGATGTTTTGATTATAAAGGGGAAAAAGAAGTTTTGGGATCAAAAGTTCTAAGTTTAAATTGTTGTAAAATGTTATTTATTTTTGTAATAATTGAAATATTAATATTTGACATGCTAGGTTTTGTTTATTTAATTAATATTCAAGAAAAAGAATTAATCAAATAAGTTCTTGGTTAGCTTTTACTATTTTGAAGTTGTTTTGGAGGAACTTGTATGCTAATCAATGAATGGAAATTTTAAATTTGATATTAAGTTTTCAATTAGGTTGATCGAATGGTTTCAATTAGTTAAATTTTTAAGAAAAATAGAAATGAAGATCAATCATTCAAATTAGGAACCAACTTTATTATCTTTCATCATAAATCAAAAGGTTGAGAGAGAAATGTTGAGTTAACCCTTAAAAGTTGAGCATGCATGAACATGAATTATTATTACTATTATTATTTTGAAAAGGTATGAATATAAAATGAATAATTAGATTGTGTTGTAAAATTGAGAGGCGAAACCGAGCACCAAAACTTTACCAAAACATATAATAATAATAATAATAATACAAAAGATGAAATATAAAAAGAATATATATATATATAGTATAACCAAAAGAAAGTGGAGATTTATGGCAAATTAAAAACACAAAAATTAGAGAAAATGGGAGGAAAAATTGGTGTATTTTCTTTTCCAAAATTCTCTCTATTTATAGGCAATTTAAGAGAGGATGATGTGGTACATTTGGACACCAATCTATGGCCTTTAGAAGACACTTTGGCTATGGAGAAAATGCCACTTGGCATGGATAACAAATGGGCATGTGGAATGGGCATTTACATATGCCATATTCACAATACTCCCCCTTAAATGCCCATTTATATAAAATATGCCTCGTTAAAACCTTACTAGGAAAAAACCCTAGTGAAGGAAAAAGAGTACATATTTTATATAGTTTACTATAATACATTCACTCCCCCTCATGGAGACATCACTTAAAGTCTTTGAGTCGCCGCATTCCAATGCTATATACTAATTTATCGAAGGTTGCAGTTGGTAATGCCTTTGTAAATAAGTCAGCCAGGTTATCTTTTGAACAAATTTGTTGTACAGTGATATCGCCATTTTCTTCAAGATCATGAGTATAGAAGAGCTTTGGTGAGATATGCTTTGTTCTATCTCATTTGATATATCCTCCCTTGATTTGAGCTATAATTGCTGTGTTGTCTTCGTATAACATCGTTGGAAGAGGTTTACTTGAAGACAAGCCACATGTCTGATGAATGTGTTGTGTCATCGATCTTAGCCATACACATTCTCGACATGCTTCATGAATAGCGAGGATTTCAGCATGATTTGAAGAAGTGGCCGTTATAGTCTGTTTCACTGATCGCCACGATATAGCAGTTCCTCCACATGTGAATAGATAACCTGTCTGAGATCTAGCTTTGTGTAGGTCAGATAGATAACCAGAATCTGCATAACCAACTAGATCATACTTTGATTTGTTAGAATAAAATAAACCCATATCAATTGTCCCTCGAAGATATCGGAGTACATGCTTAACTCCGTTCCAATGTCTTTTTGTAGGACATGAACTATATCTAGCTAATAAATTTACTGAAAATGCAATATCTGGTCTTGTGTTATTAGCCAAATACATAAGTGCACCAATTGCACTAAGATATGGTACTTCAGGACCAAGTAGTTCTTCATTGTCATCTCGAGGTCGAAATATATCTTTCTTTACATCCAGTGAACGAACTTCCATTGGAATGTTCAATGGATGTGCTTTATCCATATAGAATCTTTTTAAGATTTTCTCTGTATAAGTTGATTGATGAACAAATATCCCATCTGCTAAATGTTCAATTTGCAAACCAAGGCAAAATTTTGTTTTTCCAAGATCTTTCATCTCGAATTTTTTTTAAGATATTCTATGGCCTTGGATAACTCTTCAGGAGTTCCAATTATATTTAAGTCATCAACATATACAGTTATAATAGCAAATCTTGACTGAGATTTCTTTATAAAAACGCACAGACATATTGGATTATTTTGGTATCCTTCTTTCAACAGATATTCACTCAGACGATTATACCACATTCGTCCTGATTGTTTTAATCCATATAATGATCTCTGTAACTTTATTGAATACAATTCCCGAGAACTTGATTCATATGTTTCTGGTATTTTAAATCCTTCCGGGATTTTCATATAAATGTCATTATCCAGAGATCCATATAAATACGCCGTGACTACATCCATTAGATGCATATCAAGCTTTTCATATACAGTCAGACCAATCAAATATCTTAGCGTTATTGCATCCACCACAGGAGAATATGTCTCCTCATAATCAATATCAGGCCTTTGCGAGAATCCTTGTGCAACAAGTCTCGCTTTATATCTTGTGACTTCATTCTTTTCATTTCTTTTCCTTACAAATACCCATTTATATCCCACAGGTTTGACGTTTTCCGGTGTTGGGACTACTGGTCCAAAAACCTCACGTTTTGAAAGTGAGTTCAACTCTGCTTGGATTGTTTCTTTCCACTTCGGCCAATCCTTTCTACGTTGACATTCTACGATAGATTTTGGGTCAAAATCGTCACTTTCATGAATAATATCGTGAGCAACATTATAAGAAAAAATGTTGTCAATAATGATATCATTTCGGTTCCATCTCTTTCCTGTTGTAACATAGTTTATAGAAATTTCATTATTATCCTCAAGCGTTTGATTTTCACCAATACTCTTTTGAGTAGTTGTATTCTGGATTTCTTCTGGAACATCCATACCTTTTATCGAATCATTTTGATTCTCAACTATTTTTCTTTTTCGAGGATTTTTATCTTTAGAACCTATTGGTCTACCACGCTTCTGGCGTGCTCCAGATTCATTATTGACAACTTGTTCCTTTGGGATATCAACTTTTGATGGAGCATTTGCAGCTGGTATATATGATTTAGTCACACTTTTAGTATCTATGAATGCATCTGGTAGTTGATTTGCTATATTTTGCAAATGAATTATCTTTTGAACTTCAAGTTCACATTGATTTCTACGAGAATCTAAATGAGATAATAACGATGCATTCCATGTAATTTATTTTTCCAACTTCTTAATTCCTCCCCCTAATGTTGAAAAATTTGTCTCATTAAAATGACAATCAGCAAATCGTGCAGTAAATACATCACCCGTCAGGGGTTCAAGATATTTAATAATTGATGGGGAATCAAAACCAACATATATTCCTAACCTCCTTTGAGGACCCATCTTAGTACGTTGTGGTGGAGCAATCGGTACATATACTGCACATCCAAAAATTCTTAGATGGGAAATATTTGGCTGCTGGCCATAAGCTAATTGCATTGGGGAGTATTTATTATAAGCTACTGGCCTAATACGTGCCAGTGATGCAGCATGTAAAATAGCATGACCCCATACCGATGTAGGAAGTTTAGCTCTCATAAGCAATGGTCTTGCAATTAGTTGCAGACGTTTTATAAATGATTATGCTAGACCATTTTGTGTATGAACGTGAGCTACAGGATGTTCAACACTTATCCCAATTGACATACAATAATTATTAAAAGTTTGTGATGTAAATTCACCAGCATTATCAAGTCGAATGGTCTTAATTGTATTATCAGGAAATTGTGCTTTTAACTTAATTATTTGAGCAAGTAATGTTGCAAATGCAAGATTTCGACTTGATAATAAGCATACATGTGACCATCTGCTGGATGCGTCAATTAATACCATAAAATATCTAAATGGACCACTTGGTGGGTTAATAGGTCCACAAATATCACATTGAATTCGCTCTAAAAATGCAGGTGATTCAATCCCCACTTTAGCTGGTGATGGTCTAATAATTAATTTCCCTTGAGAACAAGCATCACATGACAACTCATTGGATTGAAGAATCTTCTGGCTCTTTAAAGGATGTCCATGTGAATTCTCAATAATTTTTCTCATCATTATTGACCCTAGATGACCCAATCGATCATGCCAAACACTGAATATTTCTGGATTCATGAACTTCGGGTTCATTATTGCATAATTTTCGATTACTCGTATATGAGTATAGTATAATCCAGAAGAAAAAGCAGGCAGTGTTTCTAATATACGTTTTTCATGTGAAACAATAGATGTTATATAGAGACACTCTATATTATTTTTACAATCAGTTTCAACATGATAATCATTTTCACGTATATCTTTAAAACTTAATAAGTTTCTTTTCGATTTGCTAGAGAACAGAGCATTATTAATTGTAAATCTTGTTCCTCTAGGCAAAATAAAGTTTGCATTTCCAAAACCTTCAATCAGATTTGCAGAACCTGATATAGTATTGACTTTTGCTTCCAGCATTGTCAATCTAGTAAAATATTTTCTATTTATGAGTATCGTGTGCGTAGTTGCACAGTCTGCCAGACATAAATCCTCATTGCTCATTTTCGAATTACTCAACATATTGAAATTGTTCATATTTCTTCATTGAAAAGAAAAGAAAAACGATTACAAAGAGTCTTAAATATATATACAAACAAAACAACAACAAAAATATACTAAACAGTATTTAATTATATATTTTCATACAAATCATCCTCTACTTGTTTGATTGCATCAATTCTCTCTCCAGGAGATTCAAAATAATCAGCTACATCAAGATGCATCATATTGGAGGGGTCAAACACATCATCTTCTTGAATGGCAAGATTTACCTCCACATTCTTTCCTTTTCCTTTTTCCTTCAGGGAAGCTTGATAGAGATCAAAAAGGTGTTTTGACGTACGACAGGTACGTGACCAGTGCCCAGTCATTCCGCACCGGAAACATTTATGTTCATCACCTTTCGAACTTCTATCTTGTGGAGCCTTTCCTTTATGATCATCACTTCGTGTGGGTTTCTTAAAATTATAATGCCCACCACGAAAATAGGTATTTCTTCCTCTACCGCGGTCCCGACCTCGACCACGACCACGACCTCGACCACGACCACGACCTCGACCACGGTTATTAAAATTCACAACATTCACTTCAGGGAATGGTGTTGCTCCAGTTGGTCGGGATTCGTGATTTTTCATCAATAACTCGTTATTTTGTTCAGCAACGAGAAGACATGAGATAAGTTCAGAATATTTTGCAAAACCCTTCTCTCGATATTGCTGCTGCAGGAGCATATTCGAGACATGAAAAGTGGAAAATGTCTTCTCTAACATATCAACATCAATAATCTTTTCTCCGCATAATTTTAATTTTGAACTAATTCTGAAGAGTGCGGAATTATACTCACTTACTGATTTAAAGTCCTGCAATCTTAGATGCATCCAATCATAACGAGCTTTTGGAAGAATAACTGTTTTTTGATGATCGTACCTTTCTTTCAAACCTTGCCATAGAACGTAGGGATTTTTTATTGTAAGATACTCCATTTTCAATCCCTCGTGAAGATGATGGCGAAGGAAGATCAGGGCTTTTGCTTTTTCTTGATTTGATGCATCATTTCCTTCTTTAATTGTTTCTCCAAGATTCATAGAATCTAAATGGACCTCAGCGTCAAGGATCTATGACAAGTAGTTATTTCCATTAATATCCAAGGCCGCAAATTCTAGCTTTGTAAGGTTTGCCATAATAACACTATCAAAATAATAATATATATTTATATTAGAAATTTAACATAAACCAAATGCGTAAAAATGGCTTACCTATAAGACTTACCTTTAGCGGGAAAAATGACAGAGATTCGTGCTGATAACGTGTTGTAAAATTGAGAGGCGAAACCGGGCACCAAAACTTTACCAAAACATATAATAATAATAATAATAATAATAATAATAATAATAATAATAATACAAAAGATGAAATATAAAAAGAATATATATATATATATATAGTATAACCAAAAGAAAGTGGAGATTTATGGCAAATTAAAAACACAAAAATTAGAGAAAATGGGAGGAAAAATTGGTGTATTTTCTTTTCCAAAATTCTCTCTATTTATAGGCAATTTAAGAGAGGATGATGTGGTACATTTGGACACCAATCTATGGCCTTTAGAAGACACTTTGGTTATGGAGAAAATGCCACTTGGCATGGATAACAAATGGGCATGTGGAATGGGCATTTACATATGCCATATTCACAATAGATTGCTAATTCTAATTAGTTTTGTTTTTTTTTTTTGTCCCTCATCTTGGGGAACAAATTAATTCTCTATTCATGTTGCATATTTTGAATTTTTTTTTTTGTTAATCACTTAAAAGTGGTTTTTGGATAATCTATCTCTTACGTGTTTCTTCCAACAATTTTTTTTTTTAATAAATCCAATTTTTTTTAAATGTTTTTTTATTTATTAATTTTTTTTATCAACTAAAATTATTCAATAAATTATACTAAACACACTTTAAATTATTTATTTTTTAAAAGTACTTATAAAAAAATTGATTTTGTAAAAAAAATATAATTTTTTCAAAAATTATTCCAAACACGCTAAGCCATACATTTTGAACACACATGCACCCACACATGCGCACACACGCACCAATTTTAGAAAAAAATTAGTTAACTACTTCATCCAAAAGCACTTTAAGTATTTTTTTTGAAATCTATTTTTAGAATTTCTCAAATCACTTTTGATTATTGAAAATGTTTAAAAACACTTCTATCACCATTCAAAATTTTAACCAAACACTACCATTTTTTTTTTGAAAAAAATACTTTTTATCATCTATAGGCACTTTAAAAAGACATATATAACACCCTTTTTTTTTTAGTTTAACAATTACAAGGCTAGGATCTAATACCATCAACCTTTGCAGTGTTTCTTCCCGAATTTCTTACTAAAGAAGCATTCACTTAAAAGTATTCTTTTTTTTGCTTTTCAAAAGTCATTTTCCTAAGCTCTTTGATCCCAAAAACTTCTTTCTTTCTTTTTTAAGAGATTGTACCCAAAAACTTGAGCAAATAGATCACAATAAATTTAACCTTTATATACGAAACTTAACCATAGTTACAGATCGAAAGATACTTTTGGAAAAACAAAAGCTGAACAGAGAGTTTAGAGAGAAAAAGAGGAGAGAAAAGGAAGAAAGTGGAAAGACAAAAGGATGATAGTGGGGAATTAGTAGCAGTAATAGTAACAGTAGTGCGCATTTGGCATTTGGAATTGGGATCAAATCATATCGCTATCACTTCATATTTCTCTTTCTATTGTCGTCCACGAGACCTGGAACTTTGTCCCTTTTTCTTCTAATTCCCTATTCCTATTATGCCTTTCTTCTCTTTTCATTTTCATTTTCATGTTCATGATCATATATATGTACCTCAAAGTTGACATTTTTAATTCCCTTTTTCTCTGTTTGCTTCTTTTTCAGTACTTCCAACTCTTTTCCATCTCTCTTGGTCGGCGGTGGCTCCGGCAGCCACTCCTATTTGGCCGCCCCTTCTCGGTTGGTCGTTGGGATCTATATATCTTCTTCAATCTCTTCGTGCTTTGTTCTTTCTATGTCGTCATTCTTTCTCAAAATATCTCCAATTCAATACATTTTTATTTACCTGTGGTCTCAAAACGTATAGAATCTTTCTTGGAATTATAATTAACAATTTTTTGGATCGACTATATTTTAGAACTAATATGTCTATACCAGATGATATTTTTTTGAGTAGATTTTAAAAGAGACGATATCATGCTACTAAGAAAGGTATATGATGATGTTTGTTGTTATCGACAAGTCGTGTCAAAAGCTAATGGAGTGAGTTTTTAATACTAGGTCCTACGGAAAATTGTGTAGTCCTAATTATCTCAACGATGTGGTATAATCTTTTATAGTTGAGTTCTATCAAAATAGTTGATATGGATAAGAACAAACTATCGAGGGCTTAAGAATGGACAGATAGATAGCTATTTGAAGGGAAGAAGCACATGGATAGCCACAAATTCTTGATAAAGACAATATCTCTACCAATCTCATAATACCCACTATTAAACTTTAAAATTTTAAAAACATGCAAGATATATTTTTTTAGGGTATTATATTTCAAACAAAGGTGAAAATTTGAAATGTCTACAACTTCTAAAGAAGACTATTAATATGCTCAAGTAGGTAAATCTAAGAGATGAATATGATTTGCTTTATAAATCCCTTTTTTTAATGAAAACAACATAAAATAATTAAAGAAGATAGACATAGGATCTTATCATTTGTGGATTCATTTTTCAAACTAATCCACTCCCCGTATAAAAAGCTACCAAATCAATCTCACTTGGGTTAATATAGAGATATATGTCACATCTTCCCACAAATATCAAATTAAATTATAAAAAAAATAATAGTTAAAAAAGAAAAAAGAAAAAAAGAGGTGCCTTTTAAAAAAGGGGAAAAAAAAGAAGAGAAAAAGCCAATCCAACAAAGATAAATTTGGAGGCATGCTTGAACTTCAATGGCCAACAAACCAAAGTTTAAAGTAAGCTATTAAAATTCATTTAATTTCATATAATAAAATCACTTGTACGGTAGAAAGGTGCCCCTAATTTTGTTGGGTTGTTAATTTATTAATTGTTATTGGACTTGTCCACCGTGGCAATTCATTGGTCACACTACTTCCAACTCCTCCATTTCATCTTTTGTGGCATCTTTTCCCCATTTTTATCACTTTATGTATTATATTGCTTTTTTAAAAAAACAATAATAAAAAATAAAAATATCTCCTTTGTTCATCCACTTGTGTTGTTGTAATTATTTATCATACATTTTGAAACTTATTAAAAGATGGTATTTTAAAACTAAGTCCATTAAGATCGAATTTGATACTTTTTAAAATGATAGGGACTGAATTGATATTTTAACCCTTAATTTTTTTTTTTTCAAAAGACATGTTCAATCAAAATTCATATAAAAATAAACAAGTTGTGTATGATCTAGCTTACATAGATTCACTTATTTAAGTCTTGTGTAAGTCATGTTTTTATATTATTGTCTTGATTGAGTTTGAGATCAAGTTTGTGTATTTTGAAATATTTGTATAACAATCTACCTCCAATATGCTACTAGACCTAAAGTCATATACAAATTTTTTATTTGGGTGAAATATCTATGTGAAAATGAAATACATTTGAAAAATATTTATTTTATCTATGTGTATTTCAAGCTAAGATGTTACACTTACCTAAAACCTCTTCCATAAAGTTAATATTTAATAAAGATTTCATATCTTTTCAAATATCCCATTCGATCACTTTATTATTAATTCCAATTATATATATTTATTGTTATAACTGAAAAATTATGTCGATATATATATATATATATATATATAATATCTTTTGCTCTAATTGGAAAATTATGTCTACGTGTCATCAACTTAGAGGTCCAGTCTCTATTAACCCAAGATGACTCGCTTGGTCGAAGTGCCTAAGGTGAGCAGTTCCTCAGGCTACACCTTAGCTATCGTGTGTTACCTTGGTGCGAGGTTGAGCTGACCATGTTCGACCTACAATCTCGCCTAACATGTAGTCGTCCTATAAGATTCAGACAGTAAAATTTGGCACAACTTGATTGGATGGTTCGGTAGCCCATTCTAGTTTCCTATAAATAATGGAACTCCTTGTTCATGTGAAGGTATGTGATATCACTTGTACTCAACTCGACACCACTTCAGACTAAGTACTAATTTAAACATCAGAGAGTATTTGACACAACACCACATTGGTGTTAAATATTCATGCAGGGACCCATCTTGATTTGTCACAAAGCTAGAAGCATTGACGATAAGGTCTTTGTTTTAACTAGAAAAATTATTGTAAAGTAGGTGAAAGTTGGAACAATGCACTTCACCATCTTTGATCTCTCTACAATTTTTTATTTTTGTCCCCACTTCATATTCTTCTATTCAACGAAGGGAAGTATTTTACGATTACATGTATTGAAGAATATGCCACAAAAAAAAATAATAAAGAAATATTCATTAACGTTTAAAATAAGGTCGATAGGGTCAAGGCCAAGAGCCAACATAAATATAGCTCAACTGGCATAAAATATGTATCATCGACCAAAAGGTCAGAGGTTCGAATTTCATACTCTACATATTATCAAAATAATAATAATAATAATCATAATCATAATAATAGGGTCAAGGCCAAGAAAAAAATGTGTTTCCCTATTTGCATCCCCAAAAGATTAAAGAGGCGTTTGGCCCCCTGACTTGAGTTGAGTTGAGTTGGGTTTTAAACTCAACTCACCGTTTGGACCATGGAGAAATTAACTCTCCATAAAAAATCTAAATTTTACTAATTTGCTACAGTGTCAAGATATTAACTCCACCGACTTGTATAATAACCCTATTAACATATTTTATCACCGTTTCTTCAACAAGTGGCGGCCACCGCTAGCGACCTTCTCTAACAACCGACGGCCACCTTCAATGACCTTCTCCGGCGACCAGCGACCATTGCCGGCGATCTTCTCCGACGATCGGTAGCCACCCCCGAAGTATTTCTCCGATGGCCATGTGCAGCAATTGATAGCCACCGCCGACTACCATAGCGACGATCGACGACAATCGTTGGTGACCATATTCGGAAATCGGTGTTCACTGCCTGCGACCATCTCTTGCGACTATCACCGTCAACAATTTCCAGCGACTGACGACACTCCCATGGTTCAAAATAATATGAAATGCACATGTACTTAGTTGGTATGACTCTCTACTCCAATAATCTTTCTTTGAACTTACGAACTCGACCCATTGTTGGCGATTACTTATAATTATGTTTTGTGAATTATGTAAATAGGTCCTTGATGACCTACTAATATTTTGTGAATATTCCACTCCTACATGACACTAATGTTGAAATATATTGTCGTTTTCTTGTCATATTGAAAAAGTAAAATATTGGCATTCTCTTTTCCAAATATGTTTAATTTAGTACATGTGTTTAGACAAATGTAAACAAACAATATTCCATTGCCCAAAAAAAAATGTAATGGTCAATGTTTTAATTTTTTTATTATTATTATTATTTTTTTAAACTCCCTCATAATGAAGACCCATTAGTAATTGAAAAATGTCATAATAGAATTCTCATTGGTAAGTTTCAAAGAAGTTCAATATTTAGAAAATGAAACCTTAGATTTCTATATTTTGATAGAAGTTCAATTTGTGTTTAAAGAAAAAAAAATATAGGTACATTGCCTTTTTTCCATTCATCAATTGCTATTTGTTGTTATAAAGAATGCAACATTTTATTTCTATCAATTGAAAGAAGTTCAATGTGTAGCAGAAAGAGAAAACAATGCTACATTGCTTATAGTTTGAAAGAAGTCAATTTCTAAAAAAAAGAAAGATAAATAATGATGTTTTTTTAAAAGAAAGATCAATGTGGAAATATATATTGTTTTTTTGAAGTGGACATCTAAATTTAGTGTTGGAAAGTCGGAAAAATATGTTTTTAGATGAATAATTGGAAAAAATAAAAATAAAATAAACAAAAACAGTTAGCTAAAAATCAATCTATTTCGGGTTACAAAACATTGCATCAGATATCCATGACAAATCAACTCAACTCTGCACCCTAAACACAAACTTCTGAACTTAATGACATACTAACTCTGTCCAACTCATTTCAACTCTGCTCAACTCAATTCTCTGCGTGAAACGACCCCTAGAAGATAATTTTTCTTCCTTAGTTATGTTTCAACAATTGAGGTAGGACTTTAATTTTGTGGAGATTTCAGTCGTCTTTAGTCTTGACCATCGTTTTTGCTTGATTTAAGGATTTATTTCAATTCTACAAAAATTGTCAACAATTTTGACGTTTTGAGATGATAAAAGTTAGAAAAATAATATTTCTTCTTAAAGATGTGTGAGAATATGCTCGTCTAAATTCGAATCATACTTCATACCTATGGAATATTCTCAACTTAGTCTGAGTTCTTGAAGTTGTCCCTTGACTATAGCGTAAAATATTTCTTCCTACTTTTCATTTTTTTTAACATAAAACATTGAAATTGATCCCAAACAATTTTCAAACTGAGGTATATCAATACTAGGATTTTCATAAAGAGGAGAAAACTCTTTCTTTCTTTCTTTTTTTAGTTTAACAATACGTGTACGTGGAAAGATTAAAACATCCGACCTAATGGTTAAGGTACATGATTTAGACTTAGTTTGAGATTGTTGTAGCTTTTGAAATAATTGTTGTCAGTTTTGCTTTTAAGAAAATCAACTGTCATGTAAAGTAAATTAGTGTTTGGTAAATTTCAGATTTAAACATGAAAAGTCAGGTTAATAGTGTTTGGTAAATTAATAATAAATTGTTGTGAAATAGCTATAATGACCAAAATAAACATATATTTCAATTGAGCATGAACTTGAATTAATATTTAACTTCAAATTTTTTTGTAAGATAATTATTTAAAATTTTATATAATTTAAATTACAAATTATATTTTGTTTACTTTAAATAATTTGATAAAAATATCAAGAAAAACAATTGTTATATAAAAAAAATGTTTCAAACAAAATCTAATTTTAGTTTAAATACATAAAAAGTAAGAAAAATAAATTAGAAGCAACAAATTAAATTTAAAAATAAAATAAAAATGATGAGATGAGATGAGATAAATGGTAAAGAATAATATTTTTTTAAAAAAATTGTTGTAGATAAAATATAAAAGGATTAAAAAAGAATTTAAAATATTTGTCGGTTACACTAGATTTTTATAGAAGTGAAATCTAAAAACTACTCTTAACAGCTTTTGCAAATCAACAAGTGATTTTATCTATATTATTATTAAGGCTCCATTTGATAACATTTTTTTTTTGTTTTTGAAAATTAAGCCTATAAATACTAGTTCCACCTATAGTTTTTTTTAGTACCCACCTATGGGTTTTCTTGTTTTGTTATTTACTTTTTACATATGTTTTTAAAAACCAAACCATGTTTTGAAAACTAAAAATAGTAGTTTTCAAAAACTTGTTTTTGTTTTTGGAATTTAGCTAAAAATTGAAATGTTTTCTTAAAAAATATGAAATTCATTGTAGGAAAATTACGAGAAAACAAGCACAATTTTCAAAAACCAAACACTAAAAATCAAATGATTATCAAATTGAGCCTATACAATCAGTTTTATCAAATATAAAAATTGGTTAAAATTTTTCGACAATTGCTTTTACGATTTCCAAAAATAATCTCAAACAGGACCTTAATGAGTTAAGCTATGCTCAGGCGTGGAAGAAAAAAAAACTTAGTTTTGATCGAAATCTTTGAATACAAAAAATTTAACTTTAAATACTTAATTCAAAAGATTTCCCTTTTTCTACATTCATGCATAACTTTGAAACTGTTTTTAAACATCAGTCACAAAAAGACCAAACATTTCTTTGTGGGAAAACTAAAAACTAATTAAAAATAAAATAAAAAAGAGACAGAATTGAATAGAATTGACCAAAGAAAAGTGAAAGTTCTCGAAATATTTAGATTTAATTCATAAGAGAAATCAACTTTTAATACTATTTGTCTAGAGGGTGGCAACGGCGGCGCGGCCGGCATTTTTTTCTCCACAATTTATGTTGCTTCCACCTTGTTCTTTTTTTTTTTTTTCTTTCTTTCTTTCTTTCTTTTCTTTTAAATATATTTTAGTCTAGACATTTTAAAATTTTAAAAATAGATTATTAAATTGTCACAAATAGTTTTATTTGATTCGAAGTAATATAAAATGACACTTACTAAAAAAAACTCTTTACTTTTATTTATGGAAAATTTTCCATCTTTATTTTAGTTCTGTTTTTTAAATCTTTTTTTTTTTAATTTTAATTTCATTCTATTGAACTATGGATTTAAATTTTAAAGGAGTGAAATTAATACCCTCTATATTTACTAGTTAAATTTCTAGGTTATTTTTAGAGATTTGTAGCTGAGTATGAATATTAATACTATCAGACAAAATTTTCAGAACTTGATTTATTTATTTTTTTAATTGGGTTGGTTAGGTTAGGGTATTTTTATTGGTGAGTTTGAATTCGTTTTTTAACCTACTCGGATTTTTGGTCAAGTTAGAGAATTTTCATGGTAGAATTTTGAACATTTGTGTGGCTTTATATTAAATGCGTTTGTTGGTTAAACTTGTGTGATTTTTGGGTTGATTCATAGACAATTTTTTAATTTTATTTTAATAAAGTAGTATCGCTTATTCAAGTTTCAAATTCAATTAATTCATTTATTCTAATGTATAGTGGTCATACCATGTTACTACTTATCTCTCTTAGTTCTACATTTGAACATCCCTCTCTCATCTATAATTATTTTATTTAATTACAAGTTTAGTCTTTGAACTTTTAGGTTTGTGTTAATAGGTTTTTAAACTTTAAAAAATTTCTAATAAGTCCTTGAACTTTTAATTTTGTGTCTAATAGTATTTAATAGATCCATGAACTTACAATTTTATATCTGATAGGTCATTGACATATTCGACATTTTTTAAAATCAACAGTTTTATTACAAATAAAATCGAATTTTGTGCCTAATAGAATCCTAAACTTTTAATTTTGTTACAATAGGTTTGTAAATTTTAGAAATGTCTAATAGGTCAATGGATATTAGACATAAAATTGAAAATTCAAAAACTTATTAGATACTAAATTGAAAGTTTAGAGACCTATTAAAAACTTTTTAAAGTTAAGAGACCTATTAGACACAAATTTGAAAGTTTAACGACGACATTTCTTTTTTAAAAATAAATTATTTCCAAATTAAAAAGATGGTGTATATTTATGTGTATAACATAGAATTAATTGTGAGGCATAAGTGCCTATTTGAAATGTTTGTCTGAGGCAGATTCATGTGGTGTTGGAATGTTGACAATCCAAACAAACACAGTATTATTATAAGATGTTCAACATTGATGTATTTAAGAAAGTTGAATTTGTTTTGTACTAAAAAGAGAAAAAAAAAAGTTGAATTTGTTTGGAACAAAATGACACCAATAATTCCATGCACGTGCTTCACAGTTCACCACCCAAAGTTTACCAACGTATTATGGCCTCTAAATTCTTTTTCTAGAATGGTCTTGGATTCAAAAAGCTTTTTCAATCAAACCGACCAATAATTTAAATTTTATGAAATTGAATCGACTAACCGATATTATACAAACCAACTCGAAATTCTTGAGAAAACTTTTTCATACTACTTTTATTATTGTCAACATTATCGTCAACTATATCAATAACATTTAATAGTGATATACCATTTTGGAAATAAAATAATACATCGATTCATGATGGTCTAAATGTGAATAAAAGAAATATGTACACTTTTGACGTATTAAAATGTTTTCAATTTGATCCCTTTTTTGGTTTCAAGTTAGAGCTTTGATTTTGATATTTGGATTTTAAAGTGAAATAATAATGTCTCACCCACAAAACCAAGCAATTATGTTATAAAATTAGCTGAGGTAATAAATTGGTACAAGAGTAATATTTATCTACACACTAATTAGTAGGAAGTTTACTAATTTGGTATATTTTTATTGGTCCATTTCCATTACATACGAGATAAGTGAATTCCACTAAAATTTTTGAGTTGTTAAAAATAGGAAAATACTCACCTACACGTAGGAACTCTTGTAGACTTTTTGATGTGAGTTGTTTTTATTGACATGTTTTTAGAAAAATTATAATGGGTGGTAAAATTAGTTGCCATATTTTACAAATATGTCACATAGAAAAATAGTTTGCCAACGTGGTTTTTTTATATAAAAAAAATCACATGCCTATATAGATATTTTTACACAATTTCTTACCCTTGTATATTAATGATATACCATTTTTATATCTATTAGTAATACCGTTTTTCCGTTTATCATTAGCAAATGTATATCATTGGTAAATTCATAGACGTTTATCACTAAGGGACTGTTTGAGGCACTGAGTGAGTTATAATAGTCTGCAAGTTATAATAGTCTGTGAAGTTATATAATTTGTGTTTATGATGTAGAGTTATTTAGTCTGAGTTATAATAGTTTGTGTTTGAAGTGCAGAATACTCCACATATTATTATAACCCGGACTATTATAACTCATGCCTCAAACAACCCCTAATACATATGTAGGGTTGAGATATGTTGATGAGTTTTTCTAACTTTTTAAATTTTTTGGGTTGGCTGCACTTCAAATTGTGTCATATTCCCCAATCATTTTATCTTGTACTAGATTTTCTATTATTTTAGATCAAATTACTATATATGCAACTTCTTTATATTCAATTTTATTTAATAGTTAAGAGAAAATAACTCACAAGGAAAAAACGATAAACTAAGTTGTAGATAAATGAGGTTTTTATATGGATGACTCCATTTCCAATGGTTTAATGTGATCTGTCATGTCATCCCAATTTAATGAAATAAGTATTATTCTTATCTAGTTACTCTTATTTGTTGTACTAAAAAAATAGTATTATTCGTAAAAATATACCACATTTGAAAAGTCAATAGAAATCTCTAGACAAATATTTTAAAAGCACAACTTGAACTGCACCCAAGTATTATGTAAGCCATGTGATTATAAAGTGGGCTTCACAACACTTGACAGTCGTATTTTCCATATTTTAATTTTATGGGTAAAATATTAGATAGAAAATAAAGTATCGTTAACATCAGCTATTGAATAGTCACCATCCTCCTCCTTTTCAAGAATATTAACTACGACAGTCTCTCTGTCAGCTCGGCTGGGGGACCAATACAGAAAATTGACGGATCAGAAAAAAAAAAGTTCGGAGGGACGGACGACGGCGACGGCAACGGGGGCCGGATAACTTCCACGGCGGAACCTTATTTTCTCTCCGAATCTAACAATTTCCATCTTCCCATTCTTGCATTTTCCAAATTTCCGGCGCCGGCAGGGCTCCGGCGAAGCCGTCGTCTGCAGGGCCGAGGCTCCCCAGGCAATGACATATGATTCTGCTTTAAGCCATGGAAGTGGCGATTAGTGGTGGTTGTGGTGGTGGGGACGATTGTGGACCGCCCACCACCTGTTCGACGAAATGTGTGAACAAGGTAATTCGATTAAGAATAGGAGCAAAAGAGGGAATTGAGCGTCAACTTTTGCTGCGAGAGCGATAGAACATTTTTTAAAAAAAAAACACAAAGGACAAAGAGAAAAGATGAATAATGTGCATGTGTATGTGGGTGACATATGAATTTCTGTGTATATTTGAAGATGACATGCAAATGCAAAGACAGAAATAAGTGACTAGAATCATATGTGCCATTGCTTGCCACCATTATCAATATCAACTTTCAGCAAAAGAAAAGGAAGAGGGAGAGATGAAATGAAAACCATCTTTTTGTGTGTGTTTGTGTGTTGTTTTTTTAAGCTTTCCAATGGGTCTATGAATTATTAATTCAAAGTTTCCTCCTTTGTAGATTTGTTTGCTCTCTTTTTCATTTCCTTGGTGGTGAAGCATGCTGGATTTGGTTGGGTTGTATTTATTATTCATGTCTATTGGTGGCCAGATGGGTAGGCCAACTAAGCAATATATGAGCTTATTAATAACATGATGAAAAAACTTATTATATGTGTATATGTTTGGGAATGCTTTTTACAATCACAAAAAGTGCCTTTGGATACTTCAAAGCATTTTACAATTTACTTTTTTTTATGTTTGATTATCATTTGGACACATTCTTCAGAGAAGATAAGTGAGAGCACTTAGAAGTGCTTTTTTTTTCCTTTGTGATGAAGTAGACTTTAATATACTTCATCATACTTCAATCTGAGCATAATTTAATTGATTATAATAGTAGTAATCTTCTTAAAAATTATTAAAGATGTTTGAATCTATTCATCTCAATTCTTTGATGTAAAAGAAAAATCTCTCATCATACTCTCTTTCTTAATTTACTACACTTTATATACATCTTCTCACTTATCATCATTTCTCTCTTAGCATATTTTATTTAATTAACTTCTCTCCCTTGTCTCTACAGAGAAAAACGAAAACACTTAGGAGTCATTTGTTTTTAAAGAATCTATAGATGTTTGGCATCTTTCAAATGTCTAACATCTTCAGATGACTAGAATTTTAGATGCCTAGGAATATAAATGTCTTACGTCTTTAAATAACCACGTTTGTTTTGGAAGAAAATCTAAAAAGATATTGAGAATATTTAGATAGTCAAGTTTGTTTCGAGGATTTTTGTATGATAATGTTTTTTAAATGATGTATTATTCCATAGTCTTATCTATCTTCAAATAATTTATATATTAATAACATAATTTGAATTTATATAACATTTTTGTCTTTATCAGCTTCATTTATATTAATTTTATATGTTATCCTGTAAAACAAGTTAATTTATATTGTTTTGAGATTTTTATAAAAGATTTAAAAATAAATATTCAGTTCGATTTTAACTTGAAATACTTGAATTTATTTTAAAAGAAGACAAATATATAGATGATGATATTTTTTTTTTCTGGATTATACTTATACATTATCAAAATAGAGAAAAAATGGAGAGAAACAATATCGAATTATGATCATTTTTTTTTAATATTGGATAATCGCCTTTGGAAAAGTAAATTAAATTGAAAATTTTACTTTAGATTTCGATTAAAAAATAAAGTGAGCTATATATGGCACCATTTGAATGGAATTTAAATATGTAAATAAAACATATAAATATAGTTAATTTATATAATAGTCTATTAGTGAATGAATTCACTAATTTATTTTTATTATAAAATTAAAAAAAATTGATGAAAAAAAATATACATAAAAGAAAAATGAATGACAAAAATATCAAAAGACGATTCCCTCAACATAGGAATCTTAGAAACTCATAGATGATCATGAGACATTAAAAGCTTTTTAGATGTCTCTTATTAGAGATGTCCATTTAACCTATGGGCCAGGGCCCTGCGAGGACCGAACGGAGCGGGAAATCCGCGATTACACGGGGAATGGAGAAGTGAGTGGGGAGAGATTTCTCCCCGTTGGTTAATTGTGGATAGAGACGGGGATTAATCCCCAATCCTGGCCCTGCCCTGATTCCCTGCCTCGCCTAGTATGTATGTGTGTATATATATATATATATATTTTAACCTAATCTCTAAGTCAGTAGACTCAATACCCACTAACTAGACCAGTCGCTCCGCAGCCCACAGTGCCTATGCCTCACGAGTTACGAATCACAAACGATTCTTTCCTTCCCTCTCTCTCAATCTCACCATCACCGGCCATCGCAACCTCGTCGGCCATCGTAACCTCCGGCTGCATTTGTTAGATGTGGCGATTTCAGTTCAGGTTCTCGTCCATCTCGATTAAAATAAACGAGGAAAATTTCTCCAGAGGGGAACCCGATCCCCGCAAGTTCTCTCGAGGAATCCTCGCTTCGTTCCCCGCGAAAATAAATGGGAAATTTCATGGGGACGAGGATTAATATAGGTGGCGGGGATGGGGACGGGGACGGGGAAGGCTTCCCCATCCCCGTCTGCCTCGTGGACATCTCTATCTCTTATATGGGCATCCTAGGATGTCTGAATATCTCAAGATGCATATCCTACATTACTAAAAAACAAATAGAGTAATCAAGATGTCCAATGAGAATCTTAGATTCTCACCAAACAAACAGCCTCTTGGACATTTTATTTTCTAGTGAAGCAAACCACTCTAATAATACCTCATTATCAATCTTTCATCATACATCATAGCTTAACTAATTATAAGATTAGTAATCTTCCTACATATTAGAGAGGTTTGAATTTCTATCTCGATTCTTTGATCTGAAAGGAAAATCTCTCATCTTGCACTGTTTTAGTTACACTTTATATACACACTCTCTAAGTAATCATTTCTCTCTCAGCATATTTTATTTCATTAACCTTTCTCACTACACATATTTTCTAGTCCTAACTTTTTTACTAATCTCTCTCTATGCACACCTTCTCTCTATGCATTAACTTTTTTCCACTAATAGCTTTCGCTACGCACATTTTTCTCGCTAACTTTTCTATCTACAATTCAACAT
This sequence comes from Trichosanthes truncata, assembly GCA_033996785.1. Classification (NCBI taxonomy): domain Eukaryota; kingdom Viridiplantae; phylum Streptophyta; class Magnoliopsida; order Cucurbitales; family Cucurbitaceae; genus Trichosanthes; species Trichosanthes truncata. The sequence continues at coordinate 4,223,775 of JAWPNB010000010.1, forward strand.
GATTACAACTCTACAAGTAATATGTATCAGTAATCTTCTCTATGGATCGAAAGTTTAAATCTCTATCTTCAAAAGTTATAATGTTTTATTCGGAAGAAAAAAAGAATCCCTCTACACATACTTTTTTCTTTACACAACTTTTTTCAACACTTTTTTTTTATATCCCTATTTCAACGCACACCTCACTAACTTCTCTACGCACAACTTTTTTCACTGATCTCTCTCACTAATTTCTCTCTCTACACACTTCTTTTTACTAACTTCTTTCCATCCACATGACTTTTTTTTTTCTTTCACTAATTCCTGTCTCCATCCCCTCAAAAACAAACATGTCCTTGTGTCAAAAAGTTGTGGCTTTGCCTAGAGCCACACCACGGAGGAAGGAACAAGCCATAGCTGTCCAAAATATAGGCTTTTATATATATATATATAATTGGTCCACGTCTTGGAATCTGAACTGGAATTCCCCATCACTCCAAAATCTTTTCTTCATGCCGCAACTTTTTATTTGTGCTTTCCCTCATTAAAAAAAAAAAAAAGTTAAATTATCAAAAATACCTTTAAACTATGGGGTTGATTTCAATTATACCTCTGAACTTTCAAATTTTTCATTTTAACCTTTGAACTTTGAAGTTTGTTTCAAAACAACCCTTGAAAGCTTTTTTTCATTAAGTTCATGGACGAAAAATGATGTTTTTGCATTTATACTGTTGCTTATGTGAACATATTTGAACATATACGTTGAAAAAAAATCAAAACATATGCAAATACGTCATTTTTCGTCCATAAGTTAAACGGAAAAAACCTTCAAGGGTTATTTTGAAACAAACTTCAAAGTTCAAGGGTTAAAATGAAACTTTTGAAAGTTCAGGAGTATTATTAAAACCAATCTCATAGTTCAGGGGTATTTTTGATAATTTAACCTTAAAAAAAAATGGATTCCTTTTTTGAAAGTGCCACCTCCCAAACTCTATTATCTTTATTCAACTAACATTTCGCTCCCAATTTTTAATCTTTAAACCAAAGCGAAAGTCATGTGGACTATCAATATTAATTGAATGTAAATCTAAAAGATTTTGCTATGATACCCATATGAAACTATCTATAAATCCAAAAATTTAGGGTGGGTTTGGGCTGACGATTTCAACTTATTGGAAGTACTTCTCAAAATCTCCCTTGATGTTTGTTTAGGTAATCGAAAGTGGTTTTGAAAAATTCTAGAAATATTGAAAGAAAATTTTTAAGGTGCTTTTAAGAAAAGCACTTATTTAGTGCTTCTTTTCAAGTGTTTGCTAATTATGTGTTTTTCATTAAAAACGTATTTCCTACAAAAGAAATAGTCATTCCTAACTCACGCATTAAGTAATTAGTTAGACTCATTGTCGTTGCTGCGTTGTACAGATGTGTGAATGCATGATAATTTTATCATGCAATCGAGAATTTAGATTAACAGTTGTTAGAAAATATGTAATATATATTTTTATATGATAATAATTGTGGTTTTCTTTGTAAATATATTGCTACCTTCATGAATCATGTGTTTTTCTTACAGAGGATCTAACATGAATAACTAAAAATAGAGTAGGCATAATCCTAAAGAATCCAAACAGAAACAAAATAAAATCTTTAGAGATATTAGAGGTCAATGACTGCAAAATGGTTTCTTACATATAACAATCCAAATAAAAGATTTGAAGTTTTCTATCATGGTCATTCATTACAATAGTTACAAAACTAACTTCCATATCCATGTGTTGACTTTTTGTTTAACAATAATATTTACAAGTGAGAAAAGAAATTGTGTGTTGACTTTTTTTTTAAACAATAATATTAATTTACAAGTGAGAAATTTTTTTTTGAAGTAGCAAATTGACAATATAGCCCATAAATAGAACACTAATATTTGAAACTTGATTATTTATGCTCAAATCAACATTTGCAAATTCATTCCATGGGATGGATTTCAAATGAACAAGAGATTCAAACTCTATTTCACGCTGATTTAGCCAAAATGAGTTTAACTCAACAGTAAAGGCATTCACTCATTCCCTTGAAGTTGGAGGTTAAAATCTCTAGTCTCCCGTATATGTTTTACTAAAAAAAATCACACAAGTCTAATTTAACTATATTATCATATTACTTTGAAGATAAATAAACAAAATTGAAAGACATTATATAGATGAAATTAGATAGCGGTACATACCAATGATATATTTAAGGGTAAAATACTATTTTGGTTCATGTACTTTAGTTCTCATTCTATTTTAGTCTTTGTACTTTCAAATATCCAAATTTAGTCTCCGTACTATCAACTAATCTTAAAACTAATCCTTAATGTTTGTTTGAAGTTAATTTTAATCAAACTGAGTAAGCTAATAACAATAATAATTTTTATACAAAAAATGACATAGTGTGAATATGTCTCCAAAATTTGTAGAGGAAAGACTAATATGACTATTTTTTTTTGGAGGGAGAGAAAAGTTGACCAAAAACTAACATCATAGACTAATTTTAAATTTATTAAAGGTACAAAGACTAAATTTTGACATTTGAAAGTATATAGACTAAAATTGAATAAATCTCAAAGTACATGGATCAAAATGATATTTTAACCTATATTTAACCCACATTGTATTATAGACGGCAATGCAACACATAAACAATAATTAATTGTCTTAATGTAAAAAAGATCTAGAGTTCAAAAATAAATAAATAAATAAATAAAAGATTTCATAGCTTTAGGTACCTATATGGCTATATCTATATCAACTAAGAAAAATAAATGTAATTGTCATTTGAAAATCGAGTTATGCCTGGTTTTGTATACAAAACCACTGCGAAAATGGGACTTTCCTTTCTTAAATTAAAATTTGTCTATGTTGGGCATTATTATTTATTACATGACAGTGACTATATAAAATAACATTTTGGGTGTTGTTTTTTCTTTTTGTTGTCTTTGGAACCACTTATACTCATATCATGGAGTCTGAGATATGAATACTGATTAGAAATTTGGTATCTTTTGCAATGTTTATCCACATATATTTGTTTTGTGTATGGCCAAATCTTACCTCTTTTTCACATATTTCTTTAGTGTTTTTATTCCCTTAATTTTATACGATTTGATCTATATATTTGTAGAAAACAAGAAATTTACGGGTCATTATCAATTAGTGATGACTTGGTTCATAAGATCAAGCTTTTTTTAAGATATTTATTTGAGATCAGATTCTCGTATAACTTATTGATCATCATCCTTGTATTGGTAATCTTTTATAGGATCATCCTTAAAAGAACATCGAAAATGTTTGATAAGTAGAAATAAGAATGTAAAACCTTTGAAGGTGATAATATATAGAAATAAAATGACTATGTTTAGTATGTGAATGAAATTTATAGTACATGGTTTAGGTTTTTCTTTATTTAATATTTTGAATCAATATTTTTTTTATATAAATTAATTAATTATATGAATTAAATTAAATCTAGGTTAGTCCCTAGGTCTTTTGAACTTTAAAAAGCGTCTAATAAGCTTTAAACTTTTAATTTTGTATTTAATAGATCCATGAACTTTAAAAGTGTCAATAGACTCCTGAACTTTCAATTTTGTGTATAATAGGTTCTTGATATGTTCATTTTTTTTAAAATTAACATATTTATTGGACATAAAATTAAATTTTGTATTTAGTACAAGTCTAAATTTTCAATTTTGTATATAATACATCTATAAATTTTCAAAAATTCGAATATGTCAATGACCTATTAAATATAAAATTGAAAGTTTAAAACTTATTAAACTCAAAATTGAAAGGTTAAAGGCCTACGAGAGATTCAGGAATACATTAGACACAAAATTGAAAGTTCTATCTTTAAAGGTCAGGGACCTATAAAATACAAAATTGAAAGTTCAGAGTCTAAATTTACGATTTCACCTAAAATCTATCAATAATATCCTAATTAGTAAATTGCTTTTTTTCTAAATTTCAATTAAAAATAAACTAAATGAAATAAACTATTTATTCTTTAAGAGGGTTTAAGGTGCATATGTCCAATAATAACATGTAGGTTAAATTACAAGTTTAGCTCATGAACTTTCACGTTTGTATCTATTTGGTCCATGAACTTTAAAAAGTGTCTGTCTATTTGGTCTCTGAACTTTAAAAAGTGTCTAATAGGTCCTTAAACTTTTAATTTTATGTCCAATAGATCCCTAAATTTTTAATTTTACATCTAATAGGTCCTTGACCTATCCAATGTTATTTTAAATTCACGAACCTACCAAACACAAAATTGAAATTATTGGGTTCTATTAGACATAAATTTCAATTTTATATATAATAGATCAGTTAATTAAAAAAATATATGTCAGGGACCTATTAGACACGAAGTTAAAAGTTCGGGGACTATTAGATGTTTTTTAAATTAAGGGACCCTATTAGATACTTTTTAAAGTTCAAGGACCAAATAAATACAAACCTGAAAGTTCGTGGACTAAACTTGTAATTAAACCTAACATGTATTGAAACATGTTTTTATCATTTTATAATAAAAAAAAGAAATGTTCCAATGGAATCTTTTTTTTTTTCCATCAATTGGGTGAAAATCGAACCATTGACCATTGGGATGATAATTGGTGCATTGTCCAATGAGCTACGCTCAAATTGACAAATAATTGTTTTTCTTAAAAGCACTTTTAATATTTTTAGAATTTTTCACTAATCACTTTTGATTATTTAAATAAATTGCATCATGGAGTTTTCGAGGAGTACTTTCAATAATCGGAAATCGTCAACTCGTACTCAATCTAAACTTTTCGGTTTAAAGATAATTTAATATGGTATCATAGTAAAATTCTTTAGGTTTAAATTTGAACCTTTCTTCTTGGATAATATTGATAGTCCACTTGACTTTGGTTTAAGAATAAAAATTGGGAATAAAATCGAACCATCAATCTTTGAAATGACAATTGGTGGCCAACATAAGCATAGCTCAACTGACATAAACATATACCATCGATTAAGTTGAATCGAATTTTAAATAGTGAAAAAAGTATAATTCTTAAATAGTGAAAAAAAGTGTAATTCTACTTCACGCACTAATAGAGATTTGAAACGTGAAAAAAGTTGGATAGAGTTGGAAAGTGATTCCAAAAAGTAGTACTCCTAATTTGAGAATAATTGTGGTAAATGCTCTTTAATCAATGCCAAAAAATGGGGGAATAATGAATATTATATATTCTCAAATAAAGAAGAATTAGAAAATCCTCTCTTATCCTTTAACAATGGAAAGCCACGTCATCGAAAGCCATTCAAATTGGTGAGTGGTGTATCTTAAACCATATATTATTTGACATTGACCAAATTAAGTTGATCTAAACATAAAATGGTCGGAGTTGGTCAATTTTTTAGAAAGTACATGTTAGATTAATCTATTAGTTTTTTTTTCATTAAAAAAAAAAACCAACAAAATTAGCTACCAAATTGGTTAAAATTGAATTCAACTGTTTGCAACCACAAATCTGTATTTTCGATTTTATATTTCATCAAAACAAACTACTTTACTTACACTGTTCAAAGACTAAATCATACAATTTTATATTGCTGTAATTTTTGTTAATAAAGCTATCACAAACAAATATTTGGTTCAAAAAGTTAAACAAACTCCTGACTTTCTTGTTTTTAACAATTTTAACCAACACAACAAATTTGTTAATTCTACTAAAACGTTAATAAAACATGTCAAATCACACAAAACCAACGACATAAACAAATCAACTTATTATTTAACCTTTCTTGTTACATTTTTTTTTAAATTGCAAATGCACCTAAATCATTCCTCAAATCATTAAACTCTTAAAAAATTAGGATCAAGTCCCTTTTTAACTATTTAAAAAAAATCGGATAGGATAAAAACTCAAATGTATCTATTAAAACAACATATTTTCCAAAAAAAAAAAAAACTTTTAAAGAAAGTGAATTATTGGTCTAAATTTTAGATACCAAAAAAAAAGAATTAAAAGAGGAAAAAAAAAAAGACGTGAATAAGAACAAACCGGCTTGCCATGGATTTGCCTAAACTTCGTTGAACGCAAGAGAATTCAAAACGTGTAAAACTGCCCACAGCGCGTGGAGCTTCTTTTTTTTTTTTCCCCCCTTTTATTTATTTATTATTTTTAATTTTCTTCAACTCATAAAAAAGAATTTTATATATATTATATATAAAAAAAAGTACAGCTAGAAACCATTCTTTTTTTTTTTTTTGGGTCTATTTATATTCCGAAACTCAAAACAAAAAATCTGTCTATAAATAACCCATCTCCACTTCCAACCTCACCTCCTTCTCTGCTTCTCGTGAAGTTTTTTTTTTTTTTTTTGCTCCGAAGCTTTCGCCCCTTTCCCTCTTTGCTTCTCCTTTTTCTTCTCTTTTCTACCGCCATTGAAATTCTGTAACTCCTCAATCTTCTGCATTTTCTTCGGCTCTTTCCGTTTCTTTCTCTTCCCTTGTGGTTCGATTTGCAGGCAGGGGAAGTATCGGAGGAGGAGATTATGAGGTTGAAGGAGGATTTGCCTTACGCCTCCAACGAAGGGGCGCCTGAAATGGACGAAACGGTGTCGCTTCAGTCCAGGTTTGCGAATGCCCACCAGAGGAAGGTGGTTGTTGTTGGCTATGCTCTCACCTCTAAGAAGACCAAGAGCTTTATGCAGCCCAAGCTTGAAGGATTGGCTAGGTATATAAATATATACTAACCCTCAATTCAACGACGGCTTTGTTTTGTTTTAATTTAGGTTGTGTTTTATTTCGAAACCTTGGAATGAAATGGGATTTTTATTTTTTATTTTTTATTTTTTATTTTTTATTTTGATTTCTGCGGAAGGGCTGTCCGTTTTCCTTTTCTTCTTCTTCTTTTTTTAGAAATGTAAGAATCTTTGTTTCCGGCTGTGGTTTCACAGAGGAATATTCCACAGCCGCATACGTCGTTTTCCTTTGTCCGGGGAGAGGGGGAGAGGGGAAAAAAATATCAGAATGTTCCAAAAATCTCGTAATCGAGAATGAGCTGATCAATCAACTTGTATTTTTGTTTTCTGTGAATTCTGAGGCTGCAATTACGATTGGGTTCTTAAAATAAAAATGGGTGTTATTAATTTCGCTATCATTAGTCTCACGTCACGAAGATTGTTAAGTTTTTGTTATATTTACCTTATAATCTGCGCTGGGAAATGCAGGAACAAGGGTATATTGTTTGTTGCAATTGATCAAAACAGACCTCTGTCGGATCAGGGGCCCTTTGACATTGTCCTGCACAAGGTTAGTCTTTCTTTGAAACTTTCCTTCATCGGCGAATTTCCTTGATAGAAACCTTGTGATTTTGGGAGGACCATCTACGTCTCTATCTCAGTGTGCGATTCATAATCCTTCTTCCACCACATGTGGGTTATATGCATCAACTTGTGATTTTTTTTACCATTTACTGGGTCCCAGTTGTTTTTAGTAGGTTTTGTATGGTGATTATGGGCTTCAACTCTTTCTGACAGCCCCTCTTTCTCTCTTTGTTTTCCTTACATGCAGTTGTCAGGAAAGGAGTGGCGTCAGATTCTCGAGGTTGGTCCTCTATTATTGACTATCAATTTAGTTTCAGTTTTGACTTGTTTTCATTGTGTATAAATTACATCTATACCTCCTGGAATGTGATATTGTATGCCTAACTTGTATACTATGCGACATCTAATCACATGGTTGGAGTCGAATGATTACTGACACTGGCTAATCGGCTAACTAGTTTTGATTTAAAGCTCATCTACATCTGGCGTAATGTGCAGACTGGTTCTCTAACGTCATGAATCATGAATCAGTAGTTGAGGTCGAGGCCTTAAGGTTCCAACAAGTGAGGATGTCTCCACTTCTTGCCACATGGCTGATTTCTTCAGGTTTTCTTGGAAATTTTTGCCAAAACAAAAAATGACAACTTCTGATTTGTATTAACATTTATGGGTTCCATTCTCCACAGTATATGGTTACCCATTTGTATATTGATTAGCCTAACGTGAGATGGCTTCAGAGTTGCCTAACCTAGTAATTTAAGATTTTGCTAGAACTCTGATTTATAGGATTAGGTTCTGTAAGTCACCTCCTCCTCGTCCTTATCTCAACTGTAAGCTTCCAGTCAGACAAATGTTCTGCTCTTATGATTTGTGAAGAAGGAAAAGGTTGTGCTGGGTTATAGGTGCTAAACGATTCTCAGCTCTAGGAAGTTTGAGGGTCTTCTAACTTTACTATCTTTTTATTTACAGTTTTAAACTTATCATGTGTTATTTAGATGTCTGTTTGAAGTGTCTCGTATCTACAGATTTTCTTGAAGAAAATAGCTAGGATGTCCAAGTGATCTAGGATTGTGGACCATGAATGTTATATTGTGATTGATTTCTCCAATGCTACTTTTTATCCGAAGTTTGACTGAAAAATATGCAAGCAGTTGAATTTGTCATCCACTTTTTTATTGTGCATGTCTGTGTTTAAAAGGACTCAAACTGATACATTCTTAAATTGTTTCAAAGTATATAGCAGATGTCTAATTTCTGAAAATAACGAAAGTTTAATTTTTAATCTATTTCTGACTTAGTTTCTCCTTAGGTTTCTTTTTCTTCTTCTTCTTTTAAATGATTGTGGATTGTAGATAGTGAATGTTATTTTTTAATTGATTCCTTGTGGTCAGGTCAGATGCTTGTTTATGATTTAGCTCTTAATTGTCTTCTTCATTGTTTAGAAAGGTTTAATTATATTTTCCTGATCTCGTGAATCCACTCCTCAGCGATGAGCATCAGTTGTTAATTACTACATATCATGTCATTGGAAGATTTAGTCTTTTATGTGCATCATGTTTTAATCAACTAAAACTATTTTGTAGATGTGTATCAAAGGAAAGGAAGAATTATCCTGTTCTTTTTGTTTAGCAGTAGCTGTAAATTCAGTTCTTTTGTATTCTTGCATCCTGACCTTTTCTGGTACCCATTTTGCCATGATGTACCATATGTCTAAAACTTCTGCAAATTCCGTAAACTCTAATTTGTTTTCTTTCCGTCTCTGCATATGTTTCTAGGAATACAGGCAAACACACCCAGAAGTGACTGTTCTTGATCCTCCAGATGCGATACAGCATTTACACAATCGCCAGTCTATGCTCCAGGCTGTTGCTGACATGGATTTATCTGAATCCTATGGTAAATATTGAGAATATGTGTCGCTTGAGTGCCACATATATGTATGTATGTATGTATGGGATATTACTCTCTGAAATTTACTGAAGGCAAAGGGAACTTTTTTGCTGTGCAGGCAAAGTAGATGTTCCAAAGCAATTAGTCATAAAGAAAGATGCATCCTCAATTTCTGATGCAGTGGTGAAGGTCGGGCTAAAACTTCCTCTTGGTATGTATATCTGTGTGATACTGAACCCTATATAGTTAGCATCGTCTTTTAGGCAATTTAGAGAATTGATCTTTGTTTGATACACTTGTATCTATTCATTGATGGAAGTTGTTGACTACAGGCCAGAGTATAATTCTTTCGGTTAAGGAAAAATATCATAAAGTGTCTAACAAAACTATTCTTAGTTTAATGCTCTCTAAGACTTTTTGTATCTGATCAAGAATAACTCCTGTCCAGTTAATGTTTTCCTCGTATTTTTACGCTTTATCTTTACATTTTTCTCATATTGGTATCAGTTGCTAAACCGTTGGTTGCTGATGGAAGTGAAAAGTCCCATCAATTATCTTTAGCTTATGACAAGTACTCCCTCCAAAAGCTTGATCCTCCTCTTGTTCTTCAGGAGTTTGTCAACCATGGTGAGTAATTCTATTCTTCTTCCCTTCATTCCATGTAACATCCATAGATTGGGGTCATGTGAATTTTATTTCTGAATTGCTATTATTCATGGTGCCAGGAGGTGTCATGTTCAAGGTTTTCATCGTTGGTGAAGCTATAAAAGTGGTCAGACGTTTTTCTTTACCAAATGTCAGCATGTGGGAGGTCTTGAAAAATGCTGGCATTTATCGTTTCCCAAGAGTTTCTCATGCTGCAGCATCTGCCGATGATGCTGATCTGGATCCTTGTGTTGCTGGTAAGTCATCAAATTTGAAGAATTGTCCTTTGACACCTTAGATGTCTTTCTTTACTTGTTTGTTTTACTCCAAGTGATCAGGATCTGTTACTGTGTTTATGGTAAATTTATCATGTGTTTGGTAGAATACTTTAAAGGAAAGGTTTAAGACGTGAACCCTATATCAATATCTAGTGATAAGGCTCAGAAACATCTTTTGTTAGGAAAATTGCAATTTCTTAGCGAGACCTTTTAACTTGGTGTATACTTTTTCTTTGCAGAACTTCCTCCACGACCTCTATTAGAGAGATTAGCAAAGGAACTCAGACGTAGACTGGTAGGGCTTTTGCTCATTTTCCCCATCTTTCTTGCGGCAAATCATGTGCTGGGAAAAATAGATTGTGCTCATATGGTCATTGTGTTACCTCCTTATAGGGGCTTCGTTTATTCAACCTGGACATAATTCGAGAGTATGGAACTAGAGATCGCTATTATGTAATCGATATCAACTACTTCCCTGGTAAGTGTATATCTTTTATGAACATGAAATCAATTTTGCATCAATCAGGATCCAAGTACTGTGCAGTTTTACTGTTCTAACGGACACTATAATTCTGTTTGTGATTTAAACGCTGGTTCTCAATTGTAGGGTACGGGAAAATGCCGGAATATGAGCACATATTCACAGACTTCCTGTTGGGCCTGGTGCAGAGCAAGTACAAGAAGAGAACAACTTACTAGAAAATTCTTTGATTCTCATACGGTCACGTTCAGTACTCTCCAGATAAATATCAAACCTCTTGAATAAGCGCACAAGGGCAAGGCTTTCAGTTCCAGCGCATTCTAGCAACTCATACAATCTTTACTTGGCTGAAGGACGGGAGAAGCCAAGTAGGTGCTTTCGTATGAAATTGATTTACCTAAATCTGTCCTTTGGTTTTAGCCATTATCTAATGTTATGCTCGCTCACAAAGATGATGATGAGTTTGCAGTTTGGAAGGTGTAAATATGCCTTTTTGACTTGCATCAATTAGCTCAAAATTTGAACTAATTTTCTTTCAGTCCCCTGCTGTTTCTGTTGGGAGTTACTAGAATGACTGTAAATATTTCTAAGGTAGAAAAGGGAAGTGTTAAGGATCGAATCGAATGTAAATTTTGTTTAGAAGAATTACTTAACGCTTATATAACAGCTTTCTTCCTCGAAATATTTCTAATACCAATGGAAGTTTCAGAATTGAATGGGGTCTGCAGAAGTTCCCCCACCACCACCATTTTCTTTCAATGTTCTATCGTTGAAGATTAAACTAAATGAATAAGAGCCCATGGAGATTATAAATAGTTAATGGAACTTTGTAATACATGCATTCGTTATATTAACAGGTGAATAAATGTGCTTCTAGTTATGCTGCTTACTATGCTGTTGAACTCATGGTCATGGTGTCAAAGTGTGCTTAGTTCAACGATAATTGACATGTATCATTGACCAAGAGGTCGTTCTCATCATTAGGTTGGCACGGCCCAACTTGACTCTAAAAAGTGTAGGCCCAAGCCCAACGAACCTAAGATACTATTTGGGCTTGGGTTGGGTCGGTCCAACCATCAACAGTCAAGCCCATGACCCAGTTTAGGGACTTATTATTAGTTATTTAATTTTTTTTAAAAAAATATGTTTAAAATTTTTCTTAATTAAATGTTATTAAAATTTAGGTTAAATTATCAAAAATACTTCTGAACTAGGGGATTGGTTTCAATTGTACCATCAAACTTTGAAAAGTTTCATTATGACCCTTGAACTTTGAAGTTTGTTTCAAACATATCCTTGAAGGCTTTTTTTCGTTAAATTCATGGACGAAAAATGATATTTTTGCATTTGTATTGTTGCTTATGTGAACATATTTGAACATGTACGTTGAAAAAAAAAATCAAAACATATGCAAATATGTCATTTTTCGTCCATAAATTTAACAGAAAAAACTTTCAAGGGTATTTTTGAAACAAACTTCAAAGTTCAAGAGTTAAAATGAAACTTTTCAAAATTTAGGAGTATAATTGAAATCACCCCCATAGTTCAAGGGTATTTTTGATAATTTAACCTAAAATTTATCGGCATTATATTTTTTAAATAATGTTATTTTAAATTTTTGGTATTTTTACCTATAAAATTATTTGTATTATATTCTTTGAACCTTTTATTTTATTTTAAAAAAAAAAAACTTTTTATAAATTCTTGAGTCTTTTAAAAAATTTTATAAACTAAAAACTAAGATGTCTGAGTTATAAAAATATATTTTAAGAAAAAATATATATATAAAGAACTATATATACACTTACATATTTAGATTGGCTTAAGCATTGGCTCGTTGATGAGGTTGACTAAGAGGTTAGAGGGTCGAATCCTCTGCCCTTAAATGTTGTTAAACTCAAAAAAAAAAAAAAAAAAAAAAAAAAATCATGGTCACCAATTTCAAGCATTATTCCTTTGTTTCCTTCTATGGTTTTTCCATTAGAGATAATTTGGTATGACAAAAATGATTTTAACTAATTTAAAACCACTCTCAAACATGCTCTAAATTTGAAAACCGTGAAGACTTTAGATAGAAACAAAATGTTTTTAGTTGCATCACTCTCATTAGTTATCAACCTTTTTATAGAAAGAATTTGTAGCAATTTTAGCTTTTTACAACCACAATAATTGTACAAAGAAGTTCTGGTTTAAGGAGTTCAATTATTGCTACAATTATTGTACCAATATGTTGATGGAAAGCTCCCCCTCATAAGCTTCCAACCTCAAGAGTTGACCAATGCATTTTTTGTACAGATCTTAGTCTTATCGTTAAGTCAAACTGAATGTTCATATAGGAAAGATAAAGAGTATCTTCTCTAGGCTGTAAACTACACAGTTGATTAATGAATTTGTAGGATCTAACTCCCATCCAAAAAAAAAAAAAAAGACTTTGGCCTAGGCTTGAGCTCAACGTGCCTAAACTAGAGTTAAAATTCTAGTTTGTATTGTGGGTCACCATTTGATAACATAGCCAGGTTCATAAGTCAAACCAATTTCCGAAATGATGAGATTAAAGTTTGCATGAATTTTTTTAATCTTTTTACAATATCATACGATTCAAACGACAAACTTAACCTTAACTAATACCTTAATCAATTGAATCATGTTTAGGTGTCGTTTTAGGACCTACATTTACCAGAAAAGCTTATTAGTATTTTATGTGGCCCAATTTAAGTACTATAATTAGATCCCTGCATCAACATTTGGGGGAGAAGGGAGAGAGGATTTGGATTTGTTGAGAGTCTAGTTTGTAGCCATGAAGATTTTTCCAGATTCAGAAATCTTGTATTATACGAAAACCAGAAATGTCTGAATTCTTAACTGACAGACACTGACACAATACAGCACTACTTCCACTTTTTTTGGGTTAAATTATTAAAAATAATAGTATTAAGTTAGTTTCAATTACACCTCTAAACTTTAAAATTTTGTATTTTAGTCTTTAAAGTTTGAAGTTTGTTTCAAAACGACTCTTGATGACTTTTTTCTATTAAATTCATGGACGAAAATGACGTGTTTGCATGTGTTTTTATTTTTTTTTTCCACTCAAATCTATTCACATAAGCAACAATACAGGTTCAAACACATAATTTTTTGCCTATGAACTTAACGAAAAAAGCCTTCAAGAGTCATTTTGAAACAAATTTCAAACTTTAAAAACTAAAATGAAACTGTTCAAAGTTTGGAGTATAATTGAAACTAATTCCATAGTTTATGGTATTTTTAATAATTTAATCTTTTTTTTTAGGTTAAAATATCATTTTGGTCCCTATACTTTGAGCTTCGTTTCATTTTGGTCCATGTAATTTCAAATGTCCAATTTTAGTCCTTGTACTTTCAATAAAGCTTAAAATTGGTCCCTATGACAAGTGTGAAGTTAATTTTTTATCAAAATTGGTTAAATAATAATAATAGTTTTAATACAAAAAAAGACATCATGTGAACCTACTTTCAAAATTTATAGAATAAAAACTATAGAGACCAACTTTTTTTAAGAAAAATTAACCATAAACTAATAATAAGGACCAATTTTAAGCTTTATTGAAAATACAAAGACTAAAATTGAACATTTGAAAGTACAATGACCAAAATTGAACAAAGCTCAAAGTACATGGACCAAAATTGTATTTTAACCTTTTTTTTTATCTCTTAATTTTCATCCCCACATCATCAATGCCACCATAACTCTCTCTTCTGAAACTTTCAAATATCTCATTACATTTCCCATTTTCCCTTCACAATTTACCAAATCTCTGCATATTTCACCAAGCTGACGTCTCTTCCCTTACTGTCTTGAAAAACACAGAAATTCAAGCAATTCCCAACTAAAAGTTTCCCAATAATACAAGGGGAAGGGAGATGGAACTTGGAAAGTTGGAAGAGAAGAGATGATTTCCAGCTTTTGATCTTTACAAGTTGGTATTTTTATTCAAAGATAAAAAAAAATTTGAAAGGAAAAAAAAAATCATGGGTTGAAGATGAAGTTCCCACATTTGCATTTCCAGCTTATGGGTTTGTAATTTGAGGTTTCATCTTCACTAGATAGAGCAACATCATGTTTTGAAGAAGCTTCTGGTGTTTCTACTGCAGCAGAGAAATGGCTGCTTCTTCTTTTTCTTTGATTCTGATGTGAATCATGCAGTGCCACTGGTACTTGAACTGCTTCACAATGTCCACCGCATTCCCTGCACCTTCTCCGGCAGCTCGGCGGCCGTGACCCTATTTGACTCCTCATCATCCCCATCTTCTCCGCCAGCTCCGGCGAGCTGCTTTGCCCGGCCTCCATTAATGGCGTCTGAATACCTCTGCCTGCATCGTTCCAAGAACATGCAACTCAAAGTGAACAATCTCTTATAGGAGAAATTTTAACTTTAGAATCTCGCCTGTTTGACAACCCTTTGGACTTTGAAAATTGTGATTCTTTTGACATTTGAATTCATAACTAAATTCCAAAAACAAAAACAAGTTTTAAAACTTAGCTAGTATTTTCAAAGCAGTACAAAGAAACTATAGGTGAAAGTAGCGTTCACAGGCTTGATTTTCAAATTTTCAAAAATCAAAACCCTTATCAAAAGGGTGTTGTTATATATGTTTTTTTTTTTTTTTTTTTTTTGGCTCTGCCTTTGACTAGGAGATGTATTTCAGAATAGAATGAATGGCTTACCTTCAGCCATGGATGTGACATGAATGAAGATGAAAACAGAGAGGAAGAAGAGCAAGGAAATTGAAACAACATGTTTGTTTCTGTGCCAATTTTGAAGGCTGCCCATCTTTTCAGAGACTGAAAAAAGAAAGAAAAAGGAGATGGATGGATATGTTAAAGGTTAAAGGTCAGGATAGAAGAAGAAGAAGAAGAAGAAGTGTTTAAATAAGAGAGAAGAATGGTAAAGGAATTTGGTTGAAGAGTGACAGAAAAAGGTTAGCACTTAGCAGAGGTGAAATGAAGCTGAATACTACATAATATCAAGTGTACCAAAAGAAAAAGGGTATCAGATCAGCTCAGCAGAGATTGAGTGCCCACTCTATAATTCAAATTGACCCATCGTTTTCATCTTCTCTCTCTCTGTAGTTCTCTTTGTGAAGGATGGAAGTTAAAAGCAAAGCTATTACAAGCAATAATCCAAAGAAGAAAGGGGAAGGACATCAGCCTCGTTTCATGAGCCAACGTTCTGTTCTTTTACACGAGAAAGAAAAGGAGCTCTGTGAACTGTTCTATTGCAGAGGGCAAAAAAAAATTTACATTTTGGAGAGTTGTGAAGAATATATATCTAAAATCTCCAGCTGGGTTCTCGTTGCCTTTTCGTTTTCCTTCATTTTGTCTCCCATTTTCATTTTTTAATGCATAGAATCTTGGGCTTGGGCAGTTCCATTTCTACACGCCAAATTATTTGGTCCCTTTCTTTCATTTTGTGAAGACAGTTTCTTTTTATTTTGTAACACTTGTATTATTGATGATTATAGAGGAATCATTGGTTTGAGATGGAAGTTTTTGCTTGAGATGTAACTTTTTTTTTTCTTTTTCTTTTTTTTTTTGGTTCTGAAGGCTCTGAATATGACTTACGAAAGCTGCTTTTAAAAGCGACTTCTCTGCTATGGCTAAGATTTCATTATATGCCATTTCTGCTCTTTTTCTTTCGATTCCTCTCGTTAATGGCTTAATCATTCACTTTCTGAAACCTTGTTTAAGTGAGGAGTCTCTTGTTTTGCAGTTGTTTTGCAGTTGTCTGCTACTTGGTGTGACTAAGAAGAAGCTCTCTTGCTTAATGTATTGTGGAATATATATATATATTTATGATGATTTGAGTGTTTGTTTACTCTTGGGGTTATCCATCCAATAGTTATGGAAAATGATTGTCAAATTAAGTAATTTAGTTTATGTATTGTTCAACTAAGTTACATTTGGTAAATGTTAAGTTTGTGGATCAGGAGGATGAAGTAGGCTTGACTTAGTGTCTTTTAAGTGTATGTCTTTGGCATTGTGGTGCCAGTAGCAGAAATTTCTTGACGCCCACCACTAGATTTTTTTATAGATTGGTAGGAGTGTCAATTTTCCCCACGATGACAATAGGGCAGGGATTCCCTATTTTGCGTGAGGGAAGGGAGAGAGGAGAATTTTTCCTTTTTTATTTCAAGAATCGAGGATGGGGATGTGTATTGTAATCCTTGATAGAAATTCCTCATCTTCTTTTTATCTCTCTCCATGTGAATATATTTTAACTCTTTCATTTCTCTAAAGAGGAAAAAATTTTAGAATTCACCTCACATTCTTTCTAAAGAGAAATCTCATCCTATTCCCACAAAATTTAATGGAAATTTTTCACAAGGATAGGAAATGATTTGGGAGGCGAGGCGGGGATAGAGAAACCATCCCCGTCTCTACCCATTCTCCTCACAACCCTACAAAGTGGAGAGAGAAAGGGAAGAAAGAAGAGTTTTCTTTAAAAAAACAAAAATAAAAAAGTAAACATTAATCAATGAGCAATAACATAGAGTGTGTTTAGATTAACTTTTCAGTTTGTAGTATTTGGCAACCACTCAAAATGACTTTTGTAAAAATGAGTTTGAGAAATAAGCGATTTTGAGTGAAACACTTGAATTCTAATTTTTTTTTAAAATTGTTTTTAAGTGTTTAATTGAAAATTCCTTCTAAATTTTCATGATATATGATAATGACCAAAATACCCTCACATTATCTTTACTTTCCTATGGTCGCTGGCGACTATTGTCGTCCACCGCCACCTCATCGCCGGCGATCGTTGTCGCCAGCAACCACCACTACATTTTGCCGCTGGCAACCACCATTGCTGACCACTAGATTCCGCCGCTGTCCACCGCCATCTCACTGTCGGTGATCACTTCGCCGACCACTGCGGCCGGTCACAATGTTTTAAATGCAAATTTGAATTTATTAATTCATAGTGTTTAATAGTCGTCCTTTATAATAATTTGATATTTGTATGAGCATTTTGAGTGTAGAGCAAACCAAACAAACTTGTGTATAAAACACTTTTGAAAAAATGTAACCAAACATATGAGTGTTTTAATTTTAAACCATTTATATATATATATATATATATATATATATATATATATATATTTATTTATTTATTTATTTATTTAAAAGAAAATGCATTTTTGAAAAATATATTTTTTCACCCAATTCAACACAAGCCATTAGTGGAGCACAATAAAGAATTCCCCATAGACTTGGCCTATGGCTTGAGTTTAATAAAATAATATTGCCTCAAGTATTTAATTTCTTTAAGAAATATGTACCAATGTATATAAAGGAAATAAAATATTTACAAAACTATTTATTTTAATCAAATACTTACAATGATATACCGTTTTATTACTTTCTTAATTTTTTTCATGTTTTTCTTCCTAATTTACCCTTTAACCTTTATTTGATTCAAGAGTGATTGCAGAATTTGAATATTTATCAAGTTAGATTATTTGATAATCTTCTGGTTGAACTCAAATAATAATAATAATCTTATGGTTGAAGTACTCAAATAAAATAAATAAATAAATAAATAAATAATCTTTAATAATCTCTGTATATCTTCCTCCCTCCCTCTCTTTGACATTTTTTTTCCTTCCTCCCTCCTCCATATTTGCCACTTTTTTTGCATTTTTTTGCATTTTTCTTGTTATCACTCCATCTTTGCTGCCTTCTAATTTTTTTTTTTTTCTTTTTATGTTTATTCTTTCCATTGTCTTTCTAGCTTTTGTTTCAGTTTTTCTCTTTGGGCATCCAATCATTTTTTTTCTTCTTCTTCCTCTATCCATGTTAATAAACCACATCTTTCTCTATCTTTTCTTTTATTTCCTTTTTCTGCTCCATATCTCTCACTTTGCATTGTTTAAGCATCATTTGTATCTCAATGTTCTATTGTTAGGTAATTAAGTATATATTGTTGTTACATAGTAAATATTTTATTTATACTTTGAAATATATAGATTGTTTAGAATTGTCTTGAAGTTCGTGTGCTTACGTGCGTGTGTGTGTTACTTTTAAGGTACGTACATTATTTATATCAATTATGCAATGCTAATTTTTTTTAGTATATGAATCATTTATATATAGAGTTTATGGATTTTTAGCAAGTTAGTCGTTTATTTTTAGGACATATAAATTATTTATATGATGAAATGCTAGTTTTTATAGAGTATATGAATTATTTATACATTTGATTTTTTTTTTATTTTTTAGTTTAATTATCTCTGAAAATAATAGGATTTAAGTTTGGAGGTTTATTTAAAAATATTGCTGTTTTTTAAATTTATTTTAATAATATATGTTTTTTTTAAGCTCAAACACATGTAGGAGTAGAAGATTCCAACCTCTAACCTCTTGGTTAATAATATATGTTTTAACCCGTTGATCCCTTAATTTTCAAAGATTTGATAGCTCGAAAAAAGAAAGTAAAAAAGTTCTAATTTCTCATTTTCTACCTTTCTCTCTCATAGCTATCAAAATTTTAATGCATGTGGTGAATAAAAATATACCTACACACCAGTGTGTAGCCTCAAAATGTTCTTTTTTAAATCTTTCCAGTAAGGCGTAAGGCGTATTTCCTGTAATTTGTTTAGATTTTATTTTATATTTCAATCTTTTAACTTATCTCTCCTTTAAGCACGTTTGTCTTAATTTTACTCATTTCTTTAATGCATGTGTCAACAAACGAAATAACCGTGTAAATATTTAAAAGAGCAATATAGTTTTGTAAATATTAACCATACACGATATAGATACGTAGTTCTCTTAACGTTAAATCTTGGACGTGCTTCTTTCTTTTTACCCTTCCTTCTACTTATTAACTTAATTTAAAGATAGAAAGGAAAGTTAAGATAAAACTTGGTAACAAAAGTAGCTCAAAGAAAAATGCATAATCAAAGTTTGGGAAAGTATAAAATTAACTTTTAGGTTGATTGCCAAATCATGAAGGCTGTGGATGCATGGGATCTTGCATAGCTGTGTGTGTGTGAATGTTTTTTTTTTTTTTTTTTCTTGAAATTAGAACAAATATGCAAAGGGAGTTTTCAAATGCCAGACGAAACGTGCAGATTTTGGACTCGAAAAATGAAAGTACTCTTTAATATTCAGACAGTAAAAATACAAGAATGAGACAGACAAATTTTCATTGTCATCTGTCTTAATCTGATGTTGGGACAACATGCACACACTGCTCTAGCTGAAATTGCATCAGACTATATATGGAACCTTTGTGCCATCTTCCTCCTCTCACCTTATTTTCAAAAAATTTGTTTCTTCACATTATTTTGTTTTAAGAAGCTACTGCTTTTAAGGAAAGAGGTTTGGATGATTTGTAAGAAATAAGGTTTTTTTTTCCCTTCTTAGAGGCTATTATTATTCTATGTGTGGCATTGGACACCTGGGTAATGTAGTGTGTCCGATTCATATGTTAGGACAATTCTATATTCGTTGGACATATGTTAGGCACTTGTTAAGTGTGATAGATATGTATCGAACATTTTGTAACGTATTGTATGCAAGTGGAAGACTTGCTAATTAGTAAATGTCGAGGTTTTTTGTTTGTTGATCAATCAAAACTTCGATTTTAGTTTGGGATCTTGGATGGAATATTCTTCATGTTCGATAATCTTTTATAGTACAACAACATGTGAGGTGAGAATTTGAACTTCTAACTTTTTGGTTGAATAGTCAATCTGAGCATAATTAATGGATAAGATATCAATTACTAACTTAGAGATCGATGGTTCAATCTTTCCACCACACAATTATTGATCTCAAAAAAAAAAAAAAGGTTGAATATTAATGTCTTAACTATTACCATATATAGTTTTGTTAGAATATTATCGTTGCAATTAAACTTTCTGTTTGTTATGTGGTTTTAAAGGTAGTTTGATTATGTTCTTCTTTAGAAATTTGTTAATCAAAACATTTTCTCAAAAACGTGTTCTTAATAAAATTTAATGTGTTGTCAATCTGAGCATAGCTTAGTAGATCATAAGTTGCCAATTATTCTGTTTTAAAGGTTGATGGTTCGAATATCTCCCACCTCTATAATTATTGTACTACAAAATTGTGCTTTATGTGAGAAGATACAGTAACTTCTAATTTGTAGAAATATTAGTTTATTGTGTTCAATAACATATGAAGTGAGATATTTGAACATCTAACTTCTTATTGTGAGTATATATCTTAAATAGCTCATATTAACTTCTAAAAATATTAGTTGGAATGTCATAAAAATATTATAAATATTGATAAATATATTCACAATGACGATATGACAATATTAAAATGAGTGTTTTTTTTAGTTCAACAACATTTGGGGTGAGAGGATTCGAATCTCACATCTTGGTCAAAGGCAAGATGAGTTGATTTATGACTAATCTAAGAGATGCTAATTTTTTATTGATTAGCTCAAACAATGTTTAGAAGTTTCTATAATGTTCACGTAAATGTATTTCATTGCTCGTCAACATTTCGATAAATTTGAGAGCACAACATTTCCTCAACTTCTTTCTTTAATTATTTATTATGAATTTGAGGGTAAATTATACAAAATACCTCTAAACTTTGAGATAAGTTTCAATTATGCCCATAGATTTTGAAAAGTTTCATTTTTACCCTTGAACTTTGAAATTTATTTCAAAAACTACTCTTGAACTTAAAAATTGGTCCAAAAAATATCTTTTCCATTAAAATAAATGATGAAAATTTACATGACACGGAAGTGTACAAATTGGAAGGCGTACGTGATGTTATTTACAACTATATAAAAGATTAAGGTTGTTGTTACTATTTATTTCATCTAATAGATATCTATAAAATCACTTACATAGTTAATTTGTACACATCAATTATAATGTCAATTTACGTGAATGATATAAATAATGTCATGTATGTATTCTAATTTTTACAAATTAGTCGTCGCGTCAATTTCAATCTTATTTTAAGGGAGAAAAAAACTCTGCAAGAGTATTTTTTCGAACAAGTTTCAAAGTTCAAAGGTAGAAATGAAAATTTTCAAAGTCTATGACATAATTGAAACATATCCCAAAGTTCAGATGTAACGACCTAAATTTAATTCCATTCTCCCTTTTAATTTACCCGCCGGGGGGGGGGGGGGGGGGGTATCAATCAACTTGATATGGAACTTGAATTCCATCATTTATCTTTACTTGTTGAATTAGGGCATGTTTGGGAGGTCAAAATCACTTTCTTCAATGCCAAAATCACTTATATTTCTTTTCAAAAAAAAAAAATACTTCTATTTAAAATTGCTAATGTTTGTCAATTACTTGGAAGGTGATTTCCAAGTGATTGAGAGAAAATTTATTTTTAGGTTAAATTTCAAATTTGGTCTCTATAGTTTTGAAAAAAATTAGAATTTAGTCTCTATAATTTTAAATGTTAGAATTAGTTCTTATGGTTTGATGAAATCCTTATAAATAGTCCATACTGTAAGGACTATTTAGTATAAACTATTTATGAGGGTTTTATCAAACCATAAAGACTATTTATGAGATTTTTTCAAACTATAAGGATGAAATTTTAATTTTTTAAAATTATAGAAACTAAATGCAAACTTTCTTTAAACCATGAGGACCAAATTTAGAATTTAACCTTATTTTTAAAATGACTATCATTTTAAATTAAAAAATATCTTCGTATTTCACTTTATTTTGTCCTAGAGAAAAGATATGATAGTTTTTTCTTTCTAAAAAATTTTCACCTCTAATTTTTTACGCTCTCTCTAAAATTTTTGTCATCTCCAACTTTTTTTTTCTCTGTCTAAACTTTTTTGTCCCTCCCATTCTAACTCCTTTTCTCTCCCTTTTTTGCATCTTTCTCGCTGCAATCTTTTTCTCTCACTAACTTTTGTTCTCCAATCTTATGTACCTCTCTAGAATTTTTGTATGTCTCTCTAACTTTATTTTTATTTCAAGCTCTCTCTTTCATTTTTTTTTCACTCTAAATTTTGTCTCCTTTTTAATTTTTGTCCACTCTCTTTGTAACTATTTCCTTCTCCAAAATTTTTGTCCTAACTATTTTTCTCTAACTCTATATTTTTTGCTCTATTCCTTTTTCTATCACTCTCTTCACTTATTTTTTCACTCAAATGTAATGCCCTTTTTAATAAGTGAATGACTTCAAAATTACTTTTGAAAAAAAACACTAATCATTTAAAATCACTTTTAAAAATGAGAAACCAAACATCAAATTTATTTACAATTAAATGCTTTTGTAAAAGTAATTATAATTAGATCACTTGGACTAAAATCACGTCCAAACAAATAACCCTTAGAATAATTTCAACAAAAATAGATGGAATTTTAAAAGATTTCACAACAAAAATAGAGATGTCCCCACAGGGATGAGGTGGGAAATGGGAGAGGGAGTGGGGGAGAAAAAATCTTCGTGAGCTAAACGGGAATGGGGACATTGGAATATATACACATATAAAATGTTGTTGTTAATGATTTGAATAATTTGATATGTTTGAACCTTATGGTTGAACATTTGGATTAATATATGAATAATTTGATAATTTGATAGGTAATATTATTTTGTTTTTATTATGAGGTTTAATAAGTTTCTCTTTAAATGGAAATTATCAGTGAAAAGTAACCATTTAAATGAAAATTTTTAGTGAGAAAGTAACTATTTAATTAAAAAAACAAAAGAATTCATTTAATTTGATTTATTATTTTTAAGAAAAAAATTAAACGGAGAATAATTCTCCATGAAAAACTCGATCTCCATAAATTCCTCGCGAAAAATTTCCTTCTCGATCCCTGCATAATCTAATGGAGAATTTTATGGGGACGAAAATTAAGTGAGAGTCGGAGACATGGACATTGAAGTCATTCTCATCTCCGTCCCACCCCATGCACATCCCTAATTGTAAACTATGGTTTTTCTTTTAAAAAAAAAAACACGACTTCTAAACTTGCAAATTAACCTTAACTTTTACAAACCAATTAGTAATATGTATTAAAATACTATTATAAAAACAAAATGAGGTTTAAAAAATACATTTTTGGTCCTTATACCTTAATTGAAGTAACAATTTAGTAAATGAATGGTATGTAAGGATTATTTGATTCCTATACTTTTTAATTTGTAAATATTTAGTTCATAAGCTTCAGTATGTAATGATTTAGTAATTATACTTTTAAAAATGTAAAATTTAGTTCCCGCAGTTTAAAAATTGTTACAATCTAATCCACCTTGTAGAAAATATCATCAAGATAAAATGTCAATTTTATTATGTAATAATATAGTCTCTGTAGTTTATAAACACATTTGGTGTCTCTAAATAGTTCATCGATTTACATATGTAACAAATCCCATTAAATATTTACAATAATTTATATGGTAAGGACTAAATTATTATGATGTTATATACTACAGTAACTAAATTGTTACATATTCAAGAACTATGTTGTTACAAATTTTAAATTACTAGGACTAAATTATTAGATATTCAATTTTAAAAACTAAATTGTTATTTCAATAAAAGTATATAGACTAAACGTGTTATTTAACAAAATAAAAATGGAAAGTTATTTTAAAACAATGGGTTAAATATATATGTTTATAAAATTCTCAATGTAGTACTTAATTTTGTAAAATTCTCAATTTTACTCTTAAGGTAAAAAAAAATTCTCAATATTGCACAAGGAACTTGTTAAAAAATTTCAACAAAAAGTCAATGTAATCAAAATTATTAATTTATTAACATATTTGTAAACATGTACATGCCACATAAGTGCTGTTTGACACATCAATCAACAAACTCCAACATGCATATGCCCATCACAAAAATCCATTTCTTTCAAGCTCGTACGTCCAAATGGCGTGCTTATGAGTTGCGAATTTAAATATGTTAATAAAACTATAATCTAAAGATACACCAACTTTTGATTTTTCTCTAAAAAAAAAAAAAAATCTTTTGATTATACAAATGTTAACCATTTTTTAGGAAATGTTTTTTTTTTTCTTTTTTTTTTTGAGTTCAATACAACATTTAGAGGTGAGAGAGATTTGAACTTTTGACCTCTTAGTCGATGATATATGTTTTAACCAATTGAACTATGCATATGTCATTTTTTAGGAAATGATTAAATTGAAAACTTTTAACATATTAGATATAAAACTAAGATTTTTAAAAGATTAAATACTAAATTGATAATTGCCAATCAAAGATTGTGAGATATATTTAGCCAAAATAATATTTCAAACACCCTCTAGTTAGGAGAAATGATTTGGAGAGGTCGCTATAATGTGACTGGCAATTTTACACAATTTGATGTATATGAGAGAAACGATAAAAATATCTTAACTTTGTATCTAGCGATTATTAGGGAGCATGAAAATCTTCAAATTCACATCCAACGGTTATTAGTAGGTAGTCACGTTGTGATGACCTCATTCAATAATTGTTTTTCTAATTATGATTCAACTAATAAAAACGATAAAATACCATTTTGGTCTCTATACTTTGAGTTTCATTCAATTTTAGTCATTGTACTTTCAAACGTACAATTTAGTCAATGTATTTCAATAAAACTTAAAATTGGTCCATATGGTTAGTTTTATTGTTAACTTTTCTAAAAAAAAATAGTCTTCATTTTATAAATTTTGAAAACATGTTCACATTGAATCTTTTATTGCATGAAAATTATTGCGATTATTTAACAAATTTCGAAAAAAAAATAACTTCAAATTAACGATATGGACTAATTTTAAGATTTATTGAAAGTATAGAAACTAAAATTGTATGCTTAAAAATACAGAAACTAAAATAAAATGAAATACAAAGTAAGTGGATTAAAATAAAAATTTAACTTAAAAACTATGAATCAGTGGATACCCGGATCCGACCCGTGGAAAGTATCCCCTGTAAACTCGTCTGGGAGGGGATATTTTCGAACTTGTCAGTGCGAAGAAGAAAAAACTAGTTGATATTTTTTCATTTTCTTTCTTTTCCAAATTCTTAAAAGGGGATTAAGAATTGGTGGCAGAGAATTTTCAGTTTCGACGTCCACATTTTCACTCATCAGATTGCATGAGTAATTACTACTTCACCACCAAGCTTCTGCCTCTTCCTGGCTTCGATTTTCATGATGGGAACAAGTTTCAGGCCAAATCTCAAGTGGGGTTTTCAAATTCAGACTCATTCTCGCAAGACCTCCCCTTCCAAGCTTTCTCCGTACGCCTGTTAGTTGTTTCTCTCTGAAGCACTTCATGACTTTTTGCTTTGATTCTAGCTATCAGCCTATTACTAAGATGCTGAATTAAAAACTGCGTTGATTGATATCTAGGTTTATGAATTGTTTGTGGACTATTAGATGTATGAGTTTGGAGCTCGTTTGGAGCTCGTTTTTCTTGTCTTGTGATGATGCAATTCAGCAAGCTTCAGCGTGTTCTTAATTGGTTTTCACATTTTTGAGCTTGCATTGTTGTTCTTGTTATCAATAGTGAGACATTTTGAAATGCTCTGGCGATAGTTTCAATTATTTGAAGGACATTTTTGGGGATCTCTCGGAAATTTTGTATCAAAGATGATGAACATCCCACCAAAATTTTGCTCCCGAATGATTACCTCTATATCCGAGACAGTATAGATACACATGATCAGAGTATTTCTTGTCACATAGATGAACAATGGATTCTGTGGAGGTTTCTAAAGAAACACTTTCACTAATTTTAAACTTGTTTTAAATTTTTTGGGATTGTTAGGTCTGAAAGTTTCCCACGGGGACTACTTAATGCAACTGAACTGGTAATGGTTAATTTGTTGTTGATAACTTCGCCTGTGTTGAGGATCCCACATTGAAAAAATGTAGAGAGACCTCACAATTTATAAAATATATGGGCTACTCCTCTCATTGCCAATTAGTTTTGAGATGAAACCTCATGTAATCTATTATGGTATCAGAGCTCATGAAGCCCAAACGGGTATTCGGTCCAAAAATTAAAATTGGGATTCGATCCAAGAATGGTGAACCTAAAGTGGCACCATCTTGAGGGGGCATGTTGAGGATCTCATATTGAAAAAATGTAGAGAGACTTCACAATTTATAAGATACATGGGCTACTCCTCTCATAGCCAATTGGTTTTGAGATGGAACCTCATGTAATCTATTAGCCTGTCTATCAATGAAGTGAATATTCGATCTATCTTTACTTTGTCTCCTCCTTCTTGGATAAACAATGCTTGGATGTGAATGAGAAAGGGCCTCATTGCTTAACATATTTTAATTAAATCATTTTTTAAGGTTCTGTCATGATTTTTGACGTTGGAATGCATTATCAAAGCAAGTTGGTGCAGTAACGTACTAGTCTTAATATCTAATTTTGTTCATTTCTACATTTGAAAGCAGCTAAAGGCAGGGAAGCTTCTTTTTATTCAGGAAGACTTTCCTTCTTCTCCAGTATTTGTGAGGAAGGAGAATCTATCTCTAGAGAAACCTTGAAAACATGCACTTGCTTGTCTGAAGCTCCACAAACCTCCGCCGATGATCTGTTAGATTTGGAAGAGATAGAGGTTAGCCCTTGGCAATGAACTTCACAAAACACCCACATACAGTCTTGACCTCCGTTAGTTTCTTGCTCTTGGTGGGATGATGATGGCTGTGGAATGTAACAAATAATAATTTTCTACTTGAAAATAATTCTAGATTTGTAGTAGTGGCAAGTAGGGTTGAATCCAGTAGGATTGGTTTGATTCATTCATTGAAAATTAAAAATATGAAATTGAGGGTTTTGAAATGAATGCAGTATAAGGAGATAAATCAATATGGATAAGAATCCAACTAAAGATATAGTTTCCGTTGTATACTTGGCATCTTATCAGATGAATCTTATATGTTATTGTCGGTTTCATTACTCTTATATTTCAGATAAACAGTGGGGCAAAGTTACTCAGTCATTTGCATTACGGGATAAAAAATACCGGGCCATCCAAGGTAGAGGACAATTTTTCTTCCTGTACAAGCTTGCCTACTAGCAAGGCGTCACCTTTTGGTATGTTAATGGAAAACCTTGATGTTTTGGAGGAAACGTTTGCTGAATCAGGCATGCTAAGCTTGGAAAGAGATATTGTGCTGCAACTAACAAAACTTGGAGCTTTGGAGTTTTTCAATACCTGTCTATCTAGGACGCTTAAAACTTCAAGTTTTCATGATTTGTCAGACTTACCCATGGAGGATGGTGGAGATCATAATGTAAACCAGAAAACTGACGGCCAGAATGATGACATCATAGTTTACTCTGGAAAAAGAGCAGGAAGAAGATCAGTAAAAAAGAGAGCAATGGATAATGCTGATGAAATTGCTCCCCAGCCGCTAGCTACAAAAGCTGCTAAGGAAAAAATTCGTAATTCAGCTATATTTTCAAGAAAAAGAGCGTCTAATTCTAGTAAAAGAAGACTGATAGTTGCACGAAATGAAGCTGAAATGTCCACGGGGGTTAAGGTCGATTCATCTTTGATATTCACTCAACCATCTTTTCAATACCTATTATGCTAAGCTTCTGTCCCATTGCAGGTAGTTGCAAATCTAGAAAGAATTAGAGAAACTTTAGAGAAGGAATCCGGAAAAATAGCAAGCATGAGTTGCTGGGCCGATGCTGCTGGTGTTGATATAAAGGACCTGCAAAAACAGTTGCAATTTGGTTGGTTCTGCCAGGATGAACTTTTAAGGAGCACTAATTCATTAGTTCTATTCCTTGCAAAGAAATATCGATGCTCTGGGTTACCAATGGAGGACTTGGTTCAGGTCTATTCAAGACTATTCTATGAGAAACCTCAGTTCTTTGAATTTCAATGTATTTTTTTTAATGTTTTGTTTTTGACAGAGTATATGACATTTCTTCCTTTGTCTAATCCTTAATAATATCTTATCTATTTACAAGTGCCAAATTTATCTGGTAGTGAAACCAAATTTCTAGCACCACCATAACAAAAGTAAATGTTGAATACTTATGCCTTGAGTTTTAAAAAACAGATGATGGTTTTTTCAACTTACCACCATAAATTGCACAAAAATAAGACGAGGATCATGCCAGATGATTAAATACTTCATCGATTGATGCTTTAAAGGAAATTGGTGTCAACATATAAATATGTACTCTGCTTTCTTCTATGCTTTTGTTCATGCAAATGTTGAATACTGATGCCTTGCGGAGAAACATACATTTCTCACAGAAGTACAGTGGGGAAAATGCAAGAGGATATGCATCTTGATGTTTATTTTCTCGTATATTTGTAGGCAGGAGCCCTTGGTGTTCTGCAAGGTGTAGAAAGGTTTGACCCTAAAAGGGGTTTTAGATTCTCAACCTATATCCAATACTGGATAAGGAAATCAATGTCAAGAGTTGTGGCACGAAATTCCAGGGGAATTCAAATACCAGTATGATTCTTCTTTTTTCACCAGGAGGCCATTTTTCATAAAGTTTTCATATTCATTTATAACTGACTCATCTTTATAATTCTTTGTAGTGGTCATTATCCAAGGCAATAAATCAGATACAGAAAGCTCGAAAGGCCTTGAACAACGGTGGTAGGAGATATTCCGATGACGATATAGCAAAGGCTACTGGTCTTCCTTTGGCCAAGGTTAGAGTTGCTAGCAACTGTTTGAAAGTTGTGGGTTCGGTTGATCAGAAGATGGGTGATGGACTAAATATGAAATATATGGTATGACTCTCTCTCTTCCATTCAATGATATCCTTAGCTCCCCATTTTCTTTGAACTTCAGGGCACATTTTGGTGTTTTTGGGGGCGGACTTGGGCTTTTTAAGAAAAAGAAATAGAGAGCTAAAGTTCTTTACTGAAGTTAGTTCATCACAAGCTTTAAGCTCCGTTTGATAATCATTTTGTTTTTGGTCTTCTGTTTTTGAAAAGTATGCTTGTTTTCCCTGCAATTTTTTGTAAGTTTTTCACTTTCCTTAAAAACACAATTGAATTCTAAGCCAAATTTAAAAAACAAAATTAAGTTTTTAAAAAATATTTTTTTTAGTTTTCAAAATTTGACTTGGTTTTTGAAAACGTTTATGAAAATTAGGTGATAAAGTAAGAAAAATATATGTGGAAGTAGTGTTTAAGCTCAATTTTCAAAAATAGAAAACTAAAAACAAAAAAATGGTTATCAAACGGAGTCTTATATATCAGTTCAAAATTAGGAAAGTCCCAACATTGAAGTTAAGCTAGTTTAAAATGAGCCATTTAGAATATCCCGGCCCCTCGACCGTAGGGGAGAAAATCTTAAGAAAGATTTGTGCCTTTCATAGCACACGTTAATGTTACAAATTACAATATATGTGAGCACTCTGATCTGATATGTTATGTTCTTTAAACATCTTATGACTCTTAATGGTGCAGGAATTTACAGCAGATACGTCAATACAGAGCCCAGAAGAGACTGCGAAGCGGAAACTAATGAAGAAAGACATCTTTGATCTCCTTGAAGGGTTGGAATCGAGGGAGAGGCAGGTCCTGGCGCTGCGTTATGGACTTATCGATTTCCAACCCAAGTCGCTCGAGGAAATTGGAAAACTTCTGCACGTAAGCAAGGAGTGGGTTCGAAAAATAGAAAAGAAAGCCATGACAAAGCTGAAAAATGAAGAGACTGTGAGGAACTTGAGCCATTATTTGGATTGATATACTTCTTCCAGCTTGAGAAACCTCAGTCTTTCCAAAACTTACAGCAGGCCAAGGAAGCCAAGGTTCATTCGCATTGCGCTTCTGCGTCATACTAACGAAGTTACTGTCACAAAAAAACGCGATGACGGTTGCATTGAGCATATCTCACATTGAGCATATCTCAATCCTCGACGTTCCGAGTAAAGAATTCTGTACAGTTCCATACATGATGCATTACACACCAGCCTCAATACTGCTGAAACATCAACCCATCTGTTTGCTGGTTCATGTTTTTTGATGTAAAATATGTTCTTTATTTCCATCATGCACTGATGGGGCTGTAGATAAAGATGTGCACCTGGGCATGGCCAAAAACATTCCACATACATACATATATAGCAATTTTAAGCCATATGGCTCCAAATATATTACATTGTATTTCATATACAGGGCAATTCATGCCATTGTTGTAGTTGATTTATCAATACAGAATTTCTTTTAGCTTTTGTTTTCACATGTGAATTCAGACCACGTTCATGACTTTGCTTAGATTTCTTTGCTGAGAAGAAATTTGAGGGATTATATAATACTTTTCTTCCTTGGGAAGAAATGGACAAATGTAACGGTGACTTCAAAGAGAGAATTTTGTTTAGTTTGACAACTTTGGTAAAAGCATGCTTTTGCTCAGGTCACAATTGACTGCTATAATTTATTATGATCGACTGTCTTTCTTGATGAAGGGGGAAAGCTGACACAGAGACACCGATTTAGATTGGTGAGGCCAATTTGTAGACTACGTCGTACTAAAAAGAAGAACAATTAATGGATGAGTACGTCTCAAAATAACTTCTAAGATTTATTTTTTTTTCCTCTTTATTCGCAATCTAATATTTCTTCGAAAAAAAAGAAAAAAAAAAACGTATGATGATAGTGAGAGGTCTATTGCATTTACCGACACTACTATACTAGCTGTCAAATTGTCACTCGTTGCCTCAATGAATATGTCACGACGTAAATTTGCCAAAGACTTCAAATTAAAGTTAAATTACAAAATTGGTTATTTGAGTATAGTCTTAACTTAGTTCTTCTAGTTTGGATTTAGTTTTAATGTGATCCTTGTGGTTTTAAAAGTTTCGACATGATTCTTATAATTGTGTTCAACTTAATCAATTGTTCAATTTTGTCTTTTGTCTACTCAATACCCATCTATTTCATTTTATTTTTTTTCTCTCAACCTTAAACCACGCATACAACCAACTAACATAATTTTTAAGGAGCCAACTAATTGAGTTGGCAAGAATGATAGAGACAGTTTGTGAGGTTTATCACTCGTAATATCATAAACATCAAATTGAAACAAATCTCAAACTATTAAAATTAAATTGGATCTTGTAAAGCCATATACATCAAAATGAAAATGAACCGAATTTATACTTTAACACATAATTAAGATAAAAAATTTGAAGATATAATTATATATATATTTAGGTTAAATTATTAATGATACCCCTAAACTATGAGATTGGTTTTAATTATACCCCCAAGCTTTGAAAAGTTTCATTATAGTCCTTGAGGTTTGAAGTTTTTTTCAAAATGACCCTTAAAGGCCTTTTTCGTTAAATTCATGAACGAAAAATGATGTGTTTGTATTTGTATAGTTGCTTATGTGAACATATTTGAACCTATACATGGAAAAAACAAAAGACACATGCAAATACGTCGTTTTTCGTGTATGAATTTAACGAAAAAAAAGCCTTTAAAGGTCATTTTGAAACAAATTTCAAACTTCAACGGCCAAAATGGAAAATTTATAAAGTTTAGAGATATAGTTGAAATCAACCTTAGAGTTCAAATGTATTTTTAATAATTTAATATACATGGAAAGGAAATTGAAATTTAACCAAAAAATTGAAAAGCCTCCAAAAAAGGAAAAAAAAGGTTATTGGCGAGTTGGTGTTAAGCTAGCGATGGTGTCTTTCCAAAAATTTCACACGTCTACTCGCTTTCACTGCCTGCGTGACCGTGTCAATCAAACGATCACCACCAAATCCATTGCGAAAGTGACCCGGTCACGCTTCTAGTTTCCTCACAGCCCATTCACGCATCGCCCTTCCGTTGAAAAACAGTCAAAGACCTTAACCACGAGCCTAGCTGTCTTATCCTTACTGGACGGTGACGAAATTTCGTCCTCGACTAAAAGACCTTATCACAGCCCGTCCCGTGAATGAATCTCTCTCGCGCACGCGATTCCACCGCGCTTGAAGAACACTCGAGCATTATTTTCGGACGAAAAAAGGAATGTTCAATTACAAGTTTAATTTCTCAACCGTTCTGTCTATTTAGCCTCATTTTAGGTTTCAGTTATTGAATTTAAAAAATGTCTAATAAATATTTGAACTTTTACTTTTTTATTTAGTAAGTCGTTGACATATTCGAAAATTTTAAAAATTAACTAATTAGATATAAAATTAAAGGCTAAATTTAGAAAAAAATAGTCATGAACTTTGCCCATTATTTTTAAAAATATCTATATTCTTTCAAAAGCGACAAAATTATCCTTGATTTTTCATAAATGTTTCAAAACTACAATTGAAAAATTGTTAGAATGTTGAACGAAAAGTTAACGTATATGAATGTATTTAACTTAGACAAACATCATAGTTATCGCCACGTTGATTTTCTGTCCAATATTCTAACGAATTTATATTTCAATAGTATTCTTAAAATATTTATGAAATGTTAAGGGTAATATTACAACGTTTGAAAGAATAAGAATATTTTTGAAACAAGCGGCCAAGTTTAGAGGTATTTTTTATAGTTTAACCAAAAATAAATTTTATATCTTATGTCAAGTAGGTCTATAAATTTTAAAAAATGCTGAATAAGTGAGTAACTTATTAGCCACAACATTAAAAGATTAAGGGCTTATTAAATATTTTTTAAAGTTGAAGGAATAAATAAATTTGTATTTAACCCTGCGAGTGGTATTCACGCTCTTAGGACAGAGGTAGGGTTCATTATTATTTAATGATGAATGTGACAAAGTACCACGATTAACCTCCACACGTGCCAACTCCCGCGCGGGAAACAAACAAAAAGTCAAAAAAGAGGGTGGACTATAGGGTTGAACCAATAAGAGAACGACACGTGGGCGAGCTCAATGAACGCAAACCGCTTTAAAACATTTCTCTGTCATTTCAGTCGTCCCAGAAATAAGTAAAGGGGCCATCTTTTTTCCCTCACCTTCCTCGCTCATTCGCTCCTCTCTAAAAAAACCTCAATCTTACCATCTCCGTCTGTTTTTGTTGCAGTCTCTTTGCAGAGCGATTTCTAGGGTTTTCAGTGGGAGTTAGGGCTTTTTCTCCGTTTCAACAAACAAGGCGCATGTACTCTGAATTTCGTGAGATTGTCTTCATGGTGGATTTAGTTTTGTGGTCGCCAATCGCATTTGCTAATTCAACCACCAATCCTTACAGCACTTTCTGACCTAATGACTTTTGACAATAGTGAATGGCTCGATTTCACTCTCGCCCTCTTCGTTTCTCAAGTTTTGTTGCGCTTGTAGTCATTCTTGTTACAGAGCCTCACTCTCTCGTCCTGTCGTCCACGGCCGATGAATTTTCCATTCTCGATTACGATGCGTTTCTTTTTCACCAGGATTACTCGCCGCCTGCCCCACCGCCACCGCCTCCTCATCCGCCTTCGGTTTCCTGCACCCGTGATTTAGATGGAGTCGGCTCGCTGGATACTACATGTCAGATTGTCAACGATTTGAACCTTACTCATGACGTGTATATAGCTGGGAAGGGGAATTTTTATATCCTGCCTGAGGTGAAATTTAATTGTCCTAAACCGGGGTGTTCGATTACCATTAACATTACTGGCAATTTTACGCTGAGCAATGATTCGTCTATATTTGCCGGGAGTTTTGAGCTGGCCGCCTGGAATGCTAGCTTTCTCAATGGGTCTGTGGTGAATACGACGGCTTTAGCTGGGAATCCGCCGTCACAGACTAGTGGGACGCCACAAAGTATTGATGGGGCAGGTGGGGGACATGGAGGGAGGGGAGCATGTTGTTTGACGGATAAAACTAAGCTTCCTGAGGACGTTTGGGGAGGTGATGCGTACTCATGGGCGTCGCTGCAGAAGCCTAGCAGTTTTGGGAGCCGGGGCGGTTCCACGAGCAAGGAGGTAGACTATGGTGGAAAGGGTGGCGGGAAGATTAAGTTGGACGTCGACGACCTTCTTGTGATTGATGGAGCTGTTCTAGCCGATGGGGGTGATGGAGGGACAAAAGGAGGAGGTGGGTCAGGTGGCAGCATCTATATCCTTGCTCACAAAATGTAATTATCTATCTTATCTCCCTATCTGTTTGTCTGCTTTCTTTCAGTTCAACTTGTTTTCACATTGGAACAGCGTGTATCCTCCTCCTATTGTTTGATGATTTTATGGCACGAGAGCCATATGAGTTTGTCTTCTTTTTTATAGTGAGATATTTGAGGGCTTAATTCAGCTGGCTTCCATTTCACCATTCTTTTTTAAAAAAATTTGGGTCTTTTTTGCTTTCATAATACATGGACATGGAATAAAATTGAATATTAAAGTATTTTGCTTGTGAAGAACAGGGTTGGCGATGGCAGGATAAGTGCATGTGGAGGTAATGGATATGGTGGCGGTGGTGGTGGAAGAATCTCTGTTGATGTTTTCAGCAGGCATGATGACCCCCAAATTTTTGTTCATGGTGAGGGTTATAAGCCATTGGTGAACTTCAGTGCTGTACCTGTTACAAAGCCGTGCAGCATGTTGCGTACTTATGTGCAGTATCTATATTGTATTAATACACACATACACATGCAAACACACACATATATATGTGTCATGCGTGCATGAATTTTGTTCTACGATGATTGCTTCAATTTCTTGTTAAAATATTTATTGAACTCCAAAAATGTGCATGGGGAATGGGTGGATATAGGTATGTTCGCATAGTTTGCTAGCTCATTTTGTAAGACGGGATTTTTTTTTTTTCCTTTTGGATATATTGGTATTATGAAATATTACAAAAGCGGGGGGAAAGCCGAGGCATTGAGGGTTACGAAGAAATCTTCTATAAGGCCAAAAGATCGTTAAGACTATGAGAATTGGAAATTAAGGGGATTAAAACTTACACAATATAAGAGTAGAGACTTGGGAATCTTTGATTTTAGATTCTACCAGTTTTTATTATTTCCTTCCCATTTCATGCTCTATTGTAACTAGACTCTAATTTTTGAAGAAACAATATTTCATTAAATTATGGAAGTATTTACTCCTACAAAAGAAAAGTTTAAAGTATTTCCAGAGGAGTGGGGATGATTTATTCTACCAGAACTTAAAAATACATTTAGTATTAAAACTTGTAGCTTGTTTAAAACTAAACTCAATTTTCCTTTTACTTGGGGGACTGGCTCTTGTTTCTAGTATCATAAATATGTATATATAGGTTGGATAACAGAAACATCCTGCTTGAGAATCTCCTTGTTTTACTTTTTCCCTTCATTTAGCTCTTCCTTAAAGAAAGGCTTACTTTGGTATCTAGATAGATCTTTCATCACTTGACACTGATGTTTGATCCCCATCTACTCTTCTGTGTGGCGCTCAATGCTGTGTTTTAACTCTTTTTTTTTTTTTCCTTACATGTTTAGCATGAGTGGATGAAGGGAGATTGGATCAAAATTTTTCATCTCTCTTCACAATGTTTTTCTACAATAATTCTTCAGTACTTGGAAACTTATTTGTTGGCGGTAATCGTAGGAATTGCTTGTTTGCAATGCAACTTTGATTGCTTACTATGGATGATTCTTGCACTATGTCATTATGTGTTAATTCATTTAGTAGTATTGCTAAGATATTGCCAAATAAATGTTATTTTTGTAGGGGGACGTAGTTTGACTTGTCCAGAAAATTCTGGTGGTGCTGGAACTCTATACGATGCTGTTCCTCGAAGCCTTACAATTTCCAATCATAACTTGACAACAGATACAGACACACTTCTTTTGGAGTTTCCTAATCAACCACTCATGACAAATGTTTATGTTCGAAATAATGCCAGGGCTTCAGTTCCTTTGCTCTGGAGCCGTGTCCAGGTTTGTAATTAACCTGCAACACAGTTTAGATTGTTTATACTGGCGTATGAATCTGGATATGGAGAAGTGGTACTTTACAGAATAGTACAAACCTTTTCATTTGAGTTATATATGTATTATTTTCTTTTCCAAGTGGGACTCTTTTATTTTACATTTGTTTCGCCCATTCTACTTTCAGGTTTGTAGCTTTTTATCAATACCTTTTTCTACATTTATGGAAGCCTCTTTCATACTGAAAAAGCGAAAAGACCAATTATATTAATGGGAAGTAGTATTTAACGTTACATTCATCAATCTAAGAAATTCCGTAATTTTGCACAAATTATTTGTTTGTCATCCAAATATTCATCGGCATGTTTGTAAATATATATTTGCAATATCTCTATTGTTTGTTTCCCACATTTTTCTCATCGTGACCGACCTCCATTATAACTAGCAATTGTAAACCATTAGAGTTGAGAAAGCACAGACAAATGGCTTTTTCAGTTGATAAAAAAAAAACAGAAACAAAACTTTTAATTAATGATTGAAAAGCTATAAGAGAGTACAAGAAGTCTGCAAAGAGTAGACTGAGAGAAATAAATAAAGCATAAATGAAAATGAAAACGAAAAACGTAGCAGTCCAATGATTCTGAAATCCTACAAGTAAGCCCTCCAAATAATAAAAATGTCATAAGAAGAATAACTGTCCAAGAATTTACATGCCCATTTGCAAAAAAGTCTTGCTACAATTTCAAGAAATCCAATTTAAGTAAGTACCAAAACTTGATAATGAATTCAATTGTAAAACCATCAGGCCCTGGAGCTTTGCCTTTGCCTGAGTCTTTGATCTTTGAAACTTATGTGCCTTGCACCTTAGAAAATGTTTTGTAGATTATCGTTTCTCTTAAAAAAAATGTTTTGTAGATTATTTATCTTTCATTTGTTGGGGATGACTTGGTAGTTGGTATAAAAAATGATACTAGCATCATATTGTGCATGCCAAATTCTCAGTTGATGCATCTGATGTATGTTTTTCCTATCCCTTGTGATTATGTTGACATGAACTCTATCAACAATCTCAATCTTGGTTCTCAATACTACTAACTAGGTTCAAGGTCAGATTAGTCTTCTATCTGGTGGAGTTTTAAGTTTTGGGCTGGCGCATTATGCCTCATCAGAGTTTGAGCTATTGGCAGAAGAACTGTTAATGAGCAATTCAGAAATCAAGGTAACCGCCTTTTTTTGTCTTACAGTTATGCTCTGCATGCCTGCAGTACTTTTATTCTTCGTCCGTTCATGTTTTTAGAAATGGGAATCAATGTTTATCATGGTGAAACCTTTTTGTTTCATGCATTTGTCAATTTGTCTTCATTTCTCTCTCTTTTCTTTTTTTTTGGTATGCTTGTATTTTATCTTGTGTGCTTATACATTTTTTTTCATTGTCAATCCTCAACTTATTGAATGATGTTGAAAATCTTGTGATAATGTGTAATGGTTTGCCTACGCATGCACGGACACAACACCACAGAAAGAATCATTAGCATAGTTTCGCATTTTCTGAAATATGAATACTTAGAAAATGGGTAACCAAGGGGTTCAGGAACCTTGATACTCTCCTACTGGCATCACATAATCCACATAACCGTAACACTCTTTGAGCCAACTCTATCTTTTATCCTAACTTATAATTTGTTTCCCATTTAACCTCAATGAAAGTTTGATTTTTTGTGAGGGTAAGAAATAGGGGTGCAAGGGAGAACCGAAAAACCCGCTTAAACCGACTGAAACTGCCGGTCTGTTCGGGTTGAAACCGGGTCGATTTAGCAGTTCGGGTTTGCCCATAAGAAAAACCAATTACATTCGGTTGGTTTTAGGTTTGGTAAGACCAAACCTGTTATAACCGAGCTGACTGAGAAAGTATTTTTATTATAGAATGAAATATATGTCAAGTACGATCGGAGGTCAAGTTGGCTTTAAAAGTCATTGATAGCCTCCAGGTCCTGAGTTCAAGCTGGCGTGCATGCAAATTTTTTTATGATATTTGTGATGTCCATCCAGTCAGCTCAGTGGCCCACAACACAGCCCAAGACCCAAGGCCCAAAAATATGAAATTAATGTACCAAATGAGATTCGTTTAAGCCCTGCCTCTGGTGAACCACTGGACCGAACCGACCAAATTGTCGGTTAGTCGGTTCGTGCCGGTTCGGTTAATGCTCTATATGGTGATTCGGTTCGGGTTTCCTATTTTCTTCATATTTTAGTGGTTCGGTTTCGGTTCAGAACTCAAACTGAGCCGAACCAAACCGATTACACCCCTGGTAAGAAACAACGATTTAAGAAGGAAGGAGAATCAAGTTTTTCCTAGGCTGACTACTGCGGTAGTATTAATATTATATACTTTCCTGTATTTTTATATTATTTTATATATAAATTTAGGAAATCTTAATTTATTCTCGTGGGTATATAGCACTTTGGTATTGCTAATTTCCAATATATTATAATTTACTTGAGTTGTGATGTGGGAATGCATGGTCTACAATTCCAGGTATATGGGGCACTACGCATGTCAGTGAAAATGTTTTTGATGTGGAATTCTAAAATGCTTATAGATGGAGGTGGAGATTCAGGCGTTGTGACATCCTTGCTTGATGCTAGTAACTTAATTGTGCTACGGGTAATTTAATCTTAACTTCCTTGACATTTCTTTTTTGTAGCCTTCCATTTTAAGGCATCTCATTCTTTTATTTTTGATATAGGAATCATCTGTTATACATTCTAATGCTAACCTGGAAGTCCATGGACAAGGTTTATTGAACTTGTCAGGTCCTGGAGATTGGATTGAAGCACAACGTCTAGTTCTGGCTCTATTTTATAGTATTCATGTAAGTATCACTGAATTTACTTTTTGACTGACTATCATTTTTAATACTTATTATATGTATTAAAAAATAATACTTTAGCATATGTGTTAGTTTGATCAACTATGAAATGCTTACTCTTGAAATTTTTTAAACAAGAAATAACTTCATAGATGATATGGAAATTGTAGAAGAGGGAAGGAAAGCCATGCCTCATGCCAGGAGATTAAGCAAACGAAAGAAAAAGGAAGCGAGAGATAATATATCAACTTGTCTATGCCTATGGTTGCCTGCATTTTGCCTCATGGTCTAACTGATAATGATAGTATGATTAACACTAGAAATATAGGCGCATATCCATTCTCTCCCACAATGGCCAGAGCCTTCAGCAAGAAGAATCACGTCTAAGAAATCTCAATTTACTTTATCAAAGGTTTTTGCGAAATCAATGGTTAAAACTACTCCCCTTTCTTCCTCATGCACTCATTTGTAAGCTCCTTGACGACGAGAGAAGTGTCCGTGATCCATCTACCAGCAACAAAATGGGGTTTCTCTTGTGCGTAATAGATATTGTGGGTTCATGATGGAGGCAGTGTTGTTCCCACCTTTTAGGGATAAAGGGAGAGTTTGTGGGACATTCTTGGGAAAAACAGTAGGTTTAACACCTCCATGTGGGCGGTAACCACTAGGGCCTTTTATGAGGTGTTAATTCATTTGGATTGGAGGCCCTTTTTTTTTTTGTCGGTTTGGGCTCCATCCATGAGTCAAATATAGGTCTTGTACAAGCTAGCATTGTGATACTATTTTTGATAGAATCATGGAACACTCTAGCTATGTCAGTCTTGAGAGTTGTGCAAGATTTTTGAATTCGATTGTAAAACCAATTGAACTTGGAGCTTTATTTGAACTCAAAGTTGATGAGATATATAATTTTTTTTTTTTTTGGATAGAAAAACCACACTTTCATTGAGAAAAAATGAAAGAAAACAAGGGCCTACAAGAGGGGCCCACAAAAAACAAAGGAGCCGCTCATAAAAACGGGCTCCAATCAAGCAAAATAAGACCTAACGAGTAATTACAAAAAAGCTTCGACA
Organism: Trichosanthes truncata; assembly: GCA_033996785.1. Taxonomy (NCBI): domain Eukaryota; kingdom Viridiplantae; phylum Streptophyta; class Magnoliopsida; order Cucurbitales; family Cucurbitaceae; genus Trichosanthes; species Trichosanthes truncata. The sequence goes on from JAWPNB010000010.1 coordinate 4,264,135, forward strand.
ACGAGGCCCAGAGAGAAACATAGAATCTAACAAGGGACCAAACATCACTAGCCAATCTTTCTTTTCCCCTAAAGATTCTATTGTTCTTCTCGGTCCAGAGGCACCAAACAATAGCACAAACCCCTGCCTGCCACAAAACCAACCCTTTTTCTCGAAAAGGTGAGGAAAGAAGGAGCTCCACAAACAAATCAGTACAACTCAGAGGCCTGGCGAAACTATAACCAAACTCGTTTAGAAGACAGCTCCAGACTTCACGCGCAAAAGCACACTCCCAGAGGATATGGATCAGGTCCTCATCAGCCCGCCTGCAAAGAATACAACAGAAGGGACCAACTAGAGAAGAACCATGAGTCACGATCCGGTCAAGGGTGTTAACCCTGCCATGCCAAACCTGCCACAAAAAGAACTTAACCTTCTTGGGAACCTTAACCTTCCACAGCAAGGAGAAGGTAGAAACTCTTGAAGGGTTCAGGTTAACAATCGACTGAAAAAAAGACCCACACGAGAAACCCTGCGAAGGGCAAGGGCTCCAAAGACGAACATCCCCTCTCGTGGGACTGATCTGGACATGATTAAGGATGGACAACAACTGAATGACATCGGTTGTTTCCCTATCGGTCACAGCCCGACAAAAGCCAAAGGAAGGGGAAGGATGGGCTGCAGAGAGGGGAATAGGGCCATCAATCTGAAGGATTGAAGCCACAGTCTGGTTCTTAAAGCGGGACAAGTGATACAACCGAGGAAATAGGGAACAAAGAGAGACTTCTCCCAACCACCTATCCTCCCAGAAAAAGGTACCCCTCCCATCCCCTACCACACTCTTCACGAGCTGCGAAAAAACAGGAAACTCAGAAGAGATTTCGAGTGAAATCAGCTTAGAGTCAACAATTACGCTTAGAAGAGATTGGATCCCAGGTACTGGTATGAAGCATCGTGCCTATATTTTTGGAGTAGAGCTGCAGAAGGAAATCCACAAATTCTCATTCAATATCTGTGTTACGGAGATTGCTTTTTCCATTGAAGGAGAGAATTTCACAAATTGAGCCACTTTTACATTTCCTTGATCGCAAGGGAGATGACTGATTTTGATGGAATGCCTTTTTATTTTTGAGGAATGAGGATTCCTCTTAAGCGTCAGGCATGACCCAACCATCCATAGAAAAGTGTACCACTCCACCAATTGTCTATAAGAGATGAGAAACTTTGGATAAAGAAATCACATATTCGAGAATCTAAAGGGGGTGGAGCCCCATTTGATCTCACTGCATTCTAACATAATAAGCAAGTGGTCTGAGGTGGTTTTTTCTATTCCCTTGGCCTTGGCATTGGTGAATTTATGATACATGCGTCTAAAACCAGAAATCTGTCAATGAGGGTTAGAGAAAGCTGATCTTTGAGATCTGACCAAGCAAAACGGCCATTTTAAAGGGAATATCATCGAGAGCTAGACCAGCAATGGTCTTCTTAAAAAGTTGCTTTCTTTTTTTAGCTGGTCTTCCAAGTGATTTCTCCCGAAGACTACCAAAAAACATTGAAATCGACTTGAAGAACCCAAGTTGCCACATAAGAAAGGGACTCTATAATTCCTTCAATCATGATGGAAGGTTGTCTGATCCAAATATGTCTGTCTGTGATCGAAAGTTTGAAGCTTTCTCCTGAAAATTGAAATACTTTTACTCTCTTCATATTGAGGAATAGGCAAAGGAACGGTAGGTTGTGTGTTTGACTCTACTTTTTTATGTGAATCACTCATTTCAATTGTTATTGCATTTTCTTTTTGCTGCAGTTGGTTGATTAGTTGTATAAGTCCATTGGTCATTTATTCTGATTAGATCCGGCATGGTGGAATGCTATAAATGGATATAAAGATCTTTATAAAAGTAAACACCGTGCTCATCATATTTAGTTTACAACAAAGTGTTACCAACTTTATATAGTGCACTCAACTTTAGTACATAGTTCTAAGCCATTAAATTGTTGTTTTTTCTTCAATACGCTAGAAGAATGTCTTAAGTATTTAGCTAAGTATATGACTCTTGATCCTAAAAGATGTTTTCTGTCCAACTGTGAGAAAGAATTCCTCGCATTTCAAGTTTGCCCATTAAGGGCCTTTTAGGCTCAATGGTACATAATTGATAATTCTTTAGAATTCTCTTCTGTTTGCATAAGATGTTTCCTCAGTCTACAACCTTCCATCCTTGCAAAGTTGCAACTTGCAACTATTGTTTATGAAGTCCATTATTTTATTAATAGAATTGTTAAATCCCTTGTTTACTTGATGGGAATCATTAGCGGGCAAATGGTTTATGGTCTTTGGGCTTGGTTATTAATTTGGTTATCTATTTTGGGGTAAAAGGTTGGTCCTGGATCTATTTTGCGAGGCCCTGTAGATGATGCAGCAAAAAATACTGTGTAAGTTTGAATCTGGCTTTTGTTTCTCTTGTGCATATTTTATCCTTTCGAAACTGCTAATTTTAATTTTCACATTTGATAGGACTCCTAAGCTCTACTGTGAAGACCAAGATTGCCCTATTGAACTATTCTATCCACCTGAAGATTGCAATGTGAACTCATCACTATCTTTCACCCTCCAGGTGCTTATCAGAATGGAATGGAGCCTGCCATGGGATTTACATTTTTGTATTGATGTGACACTGTTGCTTTTTCAGATCTGCAGAGTTGAAGATATCACTGTAGAGGGTCTTATCAAAGGTTCGGTGGTTCATTTCCACAGGGCAAGAACTATAACCGTCCAGTCTCATGGGATGATCAGCGCATCTGGGATGGGTAGGTTTACTTATCTCCTTATGTCTGATTAAGGTTCTCCCATATGTGTTTTTGGTTATTGTTCATTTGTTTTGCTTTGATACGCATCCTCACACTCACACCTTATAGTTCTGTTACCTGAAGGCTTAATTTTAAAGTTCAAATACTATGATAAACAAGCTACTCCTATCATATATTAACGGGGTATGTGCTATTCTGTTTTGCATTGGAATTTAATTTGTGTATGACTTAGTGGCATGTGAGGTGGTTAGAATCTCTGGGTTGTTAGAGGGAAGTGTTGTCAGCAAGTGGAATGAGGAAGAAGTATCATAGAGAGTCCTGGATGGGATTTGCTCGAGGGGAAGCTTCTAGGTTCATCAAATTACCCGGATTATTTCTTGTTTGGAGAGCAACCATAGACTCTCCCAGGACTATTTATAGAAAGGAGGAGGAAATTTGGGAAGATATTCAGTACAAGACTTCTTCATGGAGTTCTTTCTCTAATTTCTTGGTTTTATTTATTTATTTTATTTCTTAATTCTTATCGTTTTATTTTTAATAACTACGTTTTTGTAATCCCTTGGCTTTTTACTTGGGTTGATACCTTATTACCGATACCACTGTTTAATAAAAGATTACTTGAACACCCCCCCCCCCCCCCCCCCCCCCCCCCCCCCCCCCCCCAAAAAAAAAAAAGGTAAAAGGGTACGAGAACTACTAGCATAGAGAGTTTTGTATTGGGCTTTTCTTAAAGTGGGTGTTTAGGTTTTGAGTTACCTAGAGAACTATTTTCCCACTTGTAAATTCTGTTCGCTTGGTTGTTTCTGGCTTCTATTATGTAGTTGTATTTGGTTGAAAAAAACACTTTTTTTTAAAAAAAAAATTGAGCATTTTTGCGATTACAGGCTGTACAGACGGTGTGGGAAGAGGGAATGCCATTGGCAGTGGAATATACAGTGGTGGTGGGTATGGTGGTAGAGGTGGGGATGGATGCTTCAATGATAACTGTGTTGCAGGTGGCATCTCTTATGGGGAAGCAGATCTTCCCTGTGAGCTTGGTAGCGGGAGTGGAAATGATAGTTTATCTAGTTTCTCTTCAGGTGGAGGCATTATAGGTGAGTTTATATTGCATGTTCTTTGTTCTATTCCATTTTGAGACTTTAATCTAAATAAATATTCAGCTTCTACTAAATTAGCTTCATAGCCATGCAATTTTTTTTTTACTATACTTAGTTATATATGCAGTGATGGGCTCATTAGCGCATCCATTGTCAAGCTTGTCCATTGAAGGCTCGGTGACATCTGATGGAGACACTTTCAACGGAACTGCAGAAGTGAAAAAGTTGACTAGTATTCAAGGCAGTGCAGGCCCTGGTGGAGGGTCTGGTGGAACTATTCTCCTGTTTCTTCATACGCTGGCTCTTGGTTCATCTGCTGTTCTTTCAAGTATTGGTGGATATAGTATAGCAAATGGAAGTGGTGGAGGTGGTGGAGGAAGGATTCACTTTCATTGGGCCGACATACCTACAGGAGATGTGTACCAGCCCATTGCTAGTGTGAAAGGACGTATTGGTACCTGGTTAGTACATTGCCCATACTAAGTTCTATGTTATGTGGTTCATCCCCAAATTTTCTTTTTTTTTTGATTGGAAACAAAGTAACCATTTCATTGATGATTGAAATAGATACAAAAGAAGACTATCAGAGATAGCTACAAAAATGATCTCCAGTGAGATAAAAGAGTAGTTAATCCATAATTACAAAAAGGGGGAGATAGGTTACTCCACTATAAAGCATGGAAAGTAGTAGATTCTATGAGGGAATGAATGTTCTGGTGCTTTTCTGTGAAGACTGGCATTTCTCTCAAGCCATATATTCCATAGAAACGCATAAATGAAATTGAGCCAAAGTGTCTTCTTTTCCTTTTTGAATGGATGGCCAGAGATTAGCATATCTAGCAAAGTATATATATCCCCAGGCCGTGCTGTTGACCACCCAAACTCTTTCTGGATGAAGGCCCAGATAGCAGAGGCAAAAACACAATGGCTGAAGAGATGTATTTGTGATTCATTACCTCTGTAACAAAGACGGCAACAATTGGGGGAGATAGCCACACCAGGGGATTTTCGCTGTAATAACTCAAAAGTGTTGATACACACATGGCTAAGCTCCCAAACAAAGAACTTAACTTTTTTTGGATGGTGGCCCTTCCACAATTGTTTGTAAAATGTTGATTTATCCAGGTTCCTAGTAGATGCAAGCCTATGAGTTAACGAACTGGTAAAGAAAAGACCATCCTTTTCCAAAGACCAAGACCATCTATCCTCTTGCTCTTTGAATATAAAGGAAGACAAGAGGTGAGATAAGGAAGCCCATTCTTCAATTTCAATCTCGTTGAGGTTTCTTCTTAAAAAGAGATTCCAAGATTCAGCCCTTTGATTCCAATGGTCAACAACAAGCAAATCCTTCTTAAGAGATAAAAGGTAAAGAGTGGGAAATTTTGACTGAAAAGGTTGAGCTTCCCAGCCATACATCCTTCCAAAATCGGGTTTTGTCACCTTTTCCAACGACAACTTCGATGTTGCTATAAACCAATTGCTGCAAATTCTGGATAGATTTCCAAGGACCCTTGGAAGTTTTCAAAGACAAACTGCCCGGCTTGCAATTAAAGTGACTAGTACCATATTTTGCCGCAATCACCCTTCGCCAAAGAGCCGCCCCTTCGGTGTAAAACCTCCAATTCCATTTCGCCAAAAGGGAGATGTTTCGTTTGTGTAATTCAAAGAGACCCAACTCGCCTTCCTCAAAAGGTGCTTGTAAAGTGGACCATCTTAAGAGATGGCTTCCCTTTTTTCCGATACCACCCCTCCAAAGAAAAGTTCTATATAGCTTCTCAATAGCTTTTATGACTTTTGATGGAGCAAGGAAAATGGAGAAATAATAGGTGGGTAGATTAGAGAGCGTAGCTTGGATGAGAGTGTGTCGTCCTCCTTTGGAAATATGAGAATTTCCCCAATTATGCAAGCGAGTCTCTATCTTCTCGATGACTGGACTCCAAAAACTTGTTGATCGCGAGTTACCTTTCAACGGGAGACCCAAATATGAAGAAGGCCAACATCCTACCCTACAACCGAAGAGAGAAGCAAGATACTCAACTTCCTTTGTGTCGATACCAATCCCCAAAAATTCTGATTTTTGACAATTAATGTTCAAACCAGATGCTTCTTCAAAATCATGAATGACTTGAAAGAGATTTTGTAGATAGATTTTGTTGGGTGGAGAGAAAAGGATGGTGTCGTCTGCAAATTGAAGGTGATTGATAGAAACAACATGTGGAGGTTTACCAACATTGAAGCCTTCAATCAATCCTTTTTGGTTTGCCAATAAAAGCATTCTACTAAGACAATCGACCACAAGAACGAATAGGAAAGGAGAAAGGGGGTCTCCTTGACGACCTCTAGTTGCTTTAAATTTACCCCTAGGTCTTCCGATCATAATAATGGAGAAATTTGTTGACGAAATACAACCTCGAATCCATCTTTGCCAAGTTTGTTCGAAGCCTTTTGCACGAAGAACGTTCTCAAGGAAATCCCAATCCACCATATCGAAAGCCTTCTTGATGTCTAGTTTGATGACAACTCCACTATTCTTCTTTCGGATCCATTCATCAATGATCTCATTTGCTATAAGGGATGCATCAAGGATTTGTCGATTGGCTACGAAAGCGGATTGTTGGGCCGTGATTGTGTATGGGAGAACAAGCTTCATTCTTTCTGAGAGAACTCTAGCAATGATCTTGTAAAGACAAGTTGTGAGACTAATCGGTCTATAATCACTTACTTGTTTGGCGCCACTCTTTTTTGGGATGAGGCAAATGTAAGTTTCATTCATATTTGCATTGATAATCCCATTCTTAAAAAAATCATTGAACACCCTATAATATCATTCTTGAGGATGTTCCATGATTTTTTAAAGAATTCAGTAGTAAATCCATCCGGTCCTGGAGTTTTATTGGAGCCCAAATCAGTGACTGCTTTGTATATCTCGTCTTCTGTGAACGGTAATTCCAGAGATTCCTTTTGGTCAGAGGAAAGGGGACTCCAATCGTCAATCTGGGGTAGCGTTCTGTCCCCTGTTTTTTTTGTAAACAAATTCTGATAGAAATGCAAAAATTCTCCCTCAATTTCTTCATCCTGCACCAAACTATTCCCATATGCAGAAAGAATTTCCATAATTGTGCTTTTTCTTCTGTTTGCTGCCACAATCCTATGGAAGAAAGCAGTATTTTCGTCCCCCTCAACTAACCATTTAGTTTTGCATCTCTGTCTCCACATAGTTTCTTCAGTAGCTGAAATAGTAAGCAACTCCCCTTTTATGGCTAATCTCCGCTGCAAGTCATCATTTGTTAAATGGGAAGATTCCTCTTTTTCATCAATGTTCAATAGCTCACGAAGGAGGCTGGCTTTAAGTTCCTTTTGATGGCCAAAGGTAGTTTGATTCCACAACCTCACTTCCTTCTTTAATCCTTCGAGTTTTTGGATGAAACCGTGGCCTGGCCAACCTTGTAATTCAATATTTGACCACCAAGATTCAATCATCCTCTCGAAGGTGTGATGGTTCAACCATGCATTAAAAAATCGAAAAGGAGTAGGACCCCAAGATTCCTTTCCTAAAGTGAGGCAAATGGGGTAATGGTCAGATGTAATTCTCTCTAATCTGCGGGAAGATACATCCACAAATTTTTGAATGATCCCATCCTTGATCAAAAATCTATCCAGAAGACTCATCGAAGTTTCAGTGCGCATATTGGACCAAGTAAATTTGCCATTTGAGAGAGTGATATCTGTAAGCTCAGTGGAGCTAATGAGTCTGTTGAACTTCTTCATACCTCGAGTAGAAACTGCACCAAAAGATTTCTCCCAAGACCATCTAGTAATATTAAAATCACCACCCAAAATCCAATTAGGTTGACAAAGCCCAGATAGAGCAATTAATTCAGTCCATAAGAACTTCCGTTCAGTAGAAGAGTTTGGGCCATATACCCCTGTAATCCAAAAAGAGTAATCATCAGCAAGAGAGAGATGGATAGATAGGGAATAATTACCTTCTACCACTTCTAAGACTTTGAAGGCAGAATCTTTCCGAAGAATAACAATTCCGCCCGAGGCACCAACCACATCAATTGATGCCCAAGCAATATTGCGAGAACTCCAAAGCGATTTGATAAAATTCCGGTCTATATCGTGAGATTTGGTTTCTTGTAACATGATGAGGGTTGGATTGTAAAGTCGAATGAAATCCTTGATAAGGGCTCTCTTTTTCCAAGAGCCTAGACCCCTTACATTCCAAGAGATAAAAATCATCTAGGGGAGGTCGACCCCTCTGCCTTGAATTCAATTCTGCTGCAAGGCTTGTTGTAGTTGACTGAGGATTGCAGATTTTTTATCTCTCTAACCCATCTATTTTTCTTCTTTGTAGCTATGGAATTCATTTTCTTGGCCGGTAGAGGCATAATGCACATTCCATTTTTAATCAACCAAGGAAAAATAATAGGAAGAAACATTGCTGGATCTCCATTCTATGAACCCTCTTCCTTTTCCATTTCACTAACATCTCCGATGATGGTGTTGTCTCGGTGGCAGTCAATAATGCCCAAAGGATGGTTCATCTCACAGTGTTCTTGAGCTGAGTCATCGATAAATAAAGGGGAAGGATTAAGCAGCGGGGTCTGTTGGTCAGAGGGGAGGTCGAAGAGCTGTGGTAAAAACGATGGTGAGTTTGTAGGAGATTTTTGTAGAGAGAGAGTCACTGGTGGGGAGTTTTTTGCAGATTGAGAGCAAGGTGAAGAGAGGAAGCCTTCGGAGTCTAACAAAGCGAGCTCGGTATTGGTGGAGTGTTTGGTCCCAATGGGGAGCGTTGTTTGCTTGTTATTTATGAAAATGGGTTTTTTGGATGATGAAGGTAGGTATTGGGTAAAATCCGATGGGGGTGGTGTTTTAACAGGGTTTGAATATTGTAAATCAAATTCCTGTTGTGGGCAAAGGTCAACGGTTGATAATGGCTGTGGAGGGGGCTTTTCAGGATTAGTGGGAGATAAAGATTGGGGGTGGGACCCAATAGCAATAGATTGGTTATCGGGAGAGGTTAAAAATTGTTTGGTTTGAGATAAGGGAGATGGGTGGGTCCCGTTTTGGACTATCTGTTGATGGGTAGTAGATACAAAAGGTTGCGTCTGGGCTTGGTTAAGGTGTGGGCCTGGGTTTTTTAAAGGCAAAGAAGGAGGCTGATTGATTGCTGCAGAATTTTGTACCTGGTTAGCTGAAAATGGAGCGGCTCGATAGTACGGTGCCTTGGAGACCTCTAAACTCTCATTAAACTGTTCCTGGGAGGCTCGTGTCTTCGCCCTCATCACCGGCAAGGTGGGTATCTTCCCATGGATTCCGACCACATATCCAATGTAATTTTCTTCCATAAAAAAATGATCGATTTTTACAATTAGCGGCGAGGAAGAGGATGATGGTAAGTGTATCTCTGCAGGGATGAAGCCACAGTGATTTTCCTTTACTTTAATACTAACCTCCATCATATCCATTCTAGACAAAGTCTTGTTAGCTGTCTCCAGATATCCCCCACATTCATCTCCAATTTTTTTGAAAGTCTCAATGGACCATTTGTCTATTGGAAGGTTCCTGATCTTTATCCACCCCCCATATGATGGCACTTTCGGATCACCAAGCATGTTTTCTGTACTCCAAGGCCGAAATCGAACATTGAACTTCCCTACCTTGTACCAACCAATTATATTAGCCGTGATTTTAGCTTGCTCTGCATCTTTACACGAAAGCAAGGCCCTATCCGGTTGTAATGGACTAACTGAAGAAAAATCAGAAAAGTTTTGCTGAAGTGCGCGCATGATATCATGCCAGTTGTCATGAAAATGTTCTCGTTGAATGATGACAGCACACGAAAGCTTTATGGTCGTGAATGGTGAGGTAGCGGAGGCTTTGACCGGCGTAAGCTGTGGGACCGGTTCCCTGTTTTTGTTTTCCTCTGGAATGTTCAACTTTATAGCTTCCTTGTAAGATAAAACTCTCTTGATGTCGGCCTGTTTGGGGTTGTTGACAGCATTAATGGTGGAGATGAGATTTATCCAACCAATCCTATTTCCACCCCCAGGGAGAATAAGTTTATTTAAACCCCCATTAGCTCCCAGCTTTGCTACTTCAATGCAGTGACCTTTTTTGTTTGATATCTTCTCCACCCAGAAAACAATATCTCCATCTCGTGTTTCATTGAAGAATTTGTGTCAACGGGAGCTCACGAAGTCTGGTGACACACTCATGGAGCCACCTCAGAATAGTTCTACTTATGGTTATGGAAAAACTTCTTGCATTTGTGGCTTCGGTGATACAAAAGAGATTGTGGTTTTTGGAGTTTTGTGTAATGGAGAAGGTTTTCATCTCTATCTTGAAGGAGGTGGGCGGCGTCATGGTGGAAGTCGGTCAGTTGGCTGGAGAGACATGGCTGTGGGAAAGAGGGGAGCAGCAGGTAGAGGAAAAGGGAGAGCTGTAGAGAGAGAGACATGGCTGTGGGAAAGAGGGGAGCAGCAGGTAGAGGAAAAGGGAGAGCTGTAGAGAGAGGAGAGAGAGAGCATATCGATCTTTTTTTATCAGTGACCCTTGTTGTGTCAATGAAGGTTCTATTCTTTCTTTCTGACTCGAGATTCCAACAGAAAGAACCTTTTCTGGTTCATCCCCAAATTTTCTTTCAATGGTACAGGATATGCATTTTTCAACTTTAGGGTGCCTCTTTTGTATTGGCTCATTTTGGATTTTTGTCTTTTTAAGTAAAGAAAGAAACCACATCTTTCATTTAAAAAGGTACCAAACAGCCTGGAACTGCTTAAGGGACGAGGCATCCCTTCTCCAACTAGAGGGATTACATAAAGGCACTCTAATCTAAGCTGATTCCTTTTTCAGCTTTTGTATTATTAAAGCTAGATAGGATGCCATCTGTTGTATTAATTCAGCAGTTTTAATTGCATTGTGAAGCTGTTCGGTGGTTCTCTTTTTCCAGTTTAGCAAGAGGAACAAACCCTCCTCTTAACCATCAATTGCTGTTTTATGCAGGGGAGGTACAGGTGGTGAACAGGGTGGTGGAGGTGAAAATGGTACTGTGACCGGTAGAGCGTGCCCTAAAGGTCTTTATGGAACATTTTGTGAGGTCTGTTACCAACTATTGTGAAAATTTTTCTGACAGAATTCCAGAGAAAATTTTAGAAATATTTAAATTTTATTTCTGTATGTGTAGATTCTTCTTTCCTCCTTTTCTTTTATTAGTTATTTTTTTTGGTAGGAAACATAAACATTTCATTGATATGGTGAAATGATTACAAAAGAATAAAGGTTCCATCATGTGAAATTCTAAAATATTTCAAATAATGACATAGATTTTTGAAAATCTTTTAATTTTGATGACATCCTGTGGTAGACATATTATTAGATTTTAAAAAAGTTTTCATGTGAGTCTTCTTGCTTACATTGTTCCTAAAAACCTATTTGCAAACGATTTTACTTTTTCATTTGTCGTTCTTTTTTCTATGTCTATGTCTACTATTTTGGGGCTTGTTTGATGAAATCCATTATGTGCGTGTTTCTTAACTTAGATATGCTACACAATCAATACATCTTCAAAACTAAACTAAAAACTATACATGAATCAACGGATAAATCGCACTATATTCACCAAGAAAATGCCCAAAATGAAGTCACACAATGCCCAAAATAATGGTGTTTTTCTTGATATCTTTGAGTATTCGGGTCAGCTTCCTCGAAATTCTCACATGATAAACCTCCAACCCTACTCTGCTACATTTGGTTGCCAAGGTGACTCATAGAATAATAATCCGAGGTGGGTGTTTTCTTAAAAAAATAGTCCTAGATGGGTGGCCACCGTGGCTTGAACCCATTTTCTCTAAACCCTTATTGACCTGGGGCCTACCATGTTTGGTTAGTTTGAGCCTTTTTTCATATTGCCACTTTTTATATACTTCTATTTTCTCTATGAAAGTATATTTATCATAAGAAAAAAAAAAAAGAAAAATAGTGCTCAAACTCAGAAACAAAATGTCCAAACTCAAATTAAGAACATTCAGTGTCGTGAAAAGAACCAATACCTACAAAATAGCCTTGTTCAGCCATAGCCAAATCTTATAAAGAAAAATTGCTGGATTTAATTAGACCATTAGGGTTTTTAATCTCTCCACCTTTCTCTCTCAAGTGGATAAATATCTTTTATGTTTCCAGGCATGTCCCGCTGGTACTTTCAAGAATGTCAGTGGATCTGATAGAGCTCTTTGTCAACAATGTCCTCCCGATGAGCTTCCACATCGTGCCATTTACGTATCTGTTCGAGGTATTTTCTTATTCATGTTCTGATGATCAGAATTCAACAGAGAATTAGTGGCTAATGGATGTACTGTTTTGTGGATTTGATAGTGCTTTCATCTTTTGTCCTGCAGAAAATACAATGTTTACTTCAATCTATGCATTCCTATAACTCCTATAGATTGGTTGTAAGATTTAAGGTTAACATCGTAAGTAAGGTCAGTTAACCTCATCTATTAATCTTTTTCAGGTGGCATTGCTGAAACTCCTTGCCCTTACAAATGCATTTCAGATAGATACCACATGCCAAAATGTTATACTGCTCTTGAAGAGTTAATTTATACATTTGGTGGTCCTTGGCTATTTTGTGGTCTACTATTTGGTCTCCTTGTTTTGCTGGCATTGGTGCTTAGTGTTGCACGGATGAAATTTGTTGGGGTGGATGAGTTACCTGGCCCTGTGCCCACTCAACATGGATCTCAAATAGATCATTCCTTTCCTTTCTTGGAGTCATTGAATGAGGTTTTTCTCTAAATGACATGACCTTTAATTCCTCAGGGACGTCCTAAATACATAAATAAATGAAGTTCTATTGATAAGGTCCTTTATATGATTTAGGTCCTGGAAACAAATAGAGCTGAGGAGTATCATAGTCATGTGTATAGAATGTACTTTATGGGTCCAAACACCTTTAGTGAACCCTGGCATCTTTCACACTCCCCTCCAGAGCAACTGAAAGAGATTGTGTAAGTAATAATGATTTATTGCTTCAATGCATTTCCTTGATGTAAACATATCTGCAATATATTACTTTGTTTTTAGCTATCAATGAAATGACCACTTATCCATAACTTTTGTCTGTAACCAAGCGCTATGCTGTTCCTTGATTAACCCTTGAGTTCCTTATTTGGATACTCAGATATGAGAGTGCATTTAATACATTTGTGGATGAGATCAATGCTATAGCGGCATATCAATGGTGGGAGGGTGCAGTATACAGCATTCTTTCTGCTCTTGCATATCCTCTTGCGTGGTCATGGCAGCAATGGCGTCGAAGGCTGAAACTGCAATGTCTACGTGAGTTTGTTAGATCAGAATATGATCATGCTTGCTTGCGGTCTTGTCGCTCTCGAGCTCTTTATGAAGGCATTAAGGTTTGTCTGTTTGTATCTTTATCACGTTCTATTGTCCGATATCAATTTTGTTTATATCTTTGGGGTTTTCGAGAGTCTTTTCTATCTATACAGGTGTTGAACGCACTCTATTTGCTACTATCACTTGCTGTCATATGAGAATTCTTCCTCTCATGAGGAACAGAGCTTCCATTAAATAAAATGAAAGAAAACAGAAGGCACACAAACAGATAGCCTAACGAAAGGAGCCCAGCCCAGCCCAGCCCGACTAACTATACAAAAACAAAAAAATCCAATCCAAAAGAATCCTTTCACATTGCCTCAACCTTTCTCAAGACCACATGTTTTGTCCTTCAACCTCATCTATTGTTGCTTTCCTCATTTTAGATTTATGCATGTGGGGTGAGCAAGACTTAATTTTGGAACGCATTACCTAGATGGAGGTACTGTATGCAGAGGGTCGGATGAGCTAATAATATCTTTCAAGAAAGAAAAAATAATGATTTGTTAGGATAGATAGTGAACTTGTAGAGAAAACGACATGGACAGAAAAAATAGTCTTATTGTTTTAAATTTATCAATATCAGAACAATGGAAGCTTTTTCCTCGAGAACTTTTGGGAGGAGCTGCATTGTAAAATTCTGGTTGGAATCATAATCCAAGTTGACTAGGATTGAGAAGGCAGAGTATAAGTCTGCTTCTTTAACTAGATTTTATTGTAGCCTATATGTCATCGATTAACTATTGAGATAAGGATATGAATGTTTGATCACCAAATGGTTCTTATGCAGCAAGAATGTGGGATAAGCAAGGAGATAAAGGTTATTAACATACCCTAGTGAATAAGAAAGCTAGGTTTGGATGACCCTTTAGGGAGGAAGAGATTGTGCATTTTTTCTTTACCGTTGTAGCTATAGATCTTTGGACCCGCATGATCTCAATTTTCCCCTTGAAAACTTATTGGAGCAAGAGAAGAAGTGGTAAGTTTTTATTTATATAATAACTCACTCTTATTATATCTGGCTATTTTCGTGGTGGCAAAAGCTTCACCAAGGTTCAGTAACTGTGAGTAGGATGGTTTTCACTCTAGTGGAAGAGACTTCCAATCAGGTTTTTGTAGTTTTTCACTCCAGTTTGGAGGGCTCTCTCTGGTTTTCTCTTTTCTTTTAGCATGTTTCTTGCATTAAATGATGTTGGACGGATCTGTCTTTGTTCTCTAGAATTTGTCCTCAACGCTATAACCTCCTTTGCTAATTCAGGAACTTTTTGATTGCTGCTGCTCTCTCCCTCTCTTTTGGTATAGATGGAAGGATACTTTATTGCATGTCATTTGCATCTATTTACAAAAGGAGCAATATTGATATTTTATGTAAAAATTTCTTGAAGTTTTTGTTTCCTAATAGTTTCTTCCTTTTAATTATAAATTAAATTTTATGATTTTCTCGTCATGGGCAATTCACTTTGGACCTGTTGGTCTCTCAAGTTATCAACGGTCCTATTATTTTATAATTGTGCATTATCTATCTGCTCTTTCTTTTTTTATTGCTTTCTCCAAAAGCCTTTATCTTTCATGTGGAAGTAGCTAGCTTAGTGCATGATGTTTGGTGTCTGGTAATTTTAGCTGAATTTTTTTCTAACTACAGGTCGCAGCAACATCCGATCTAATGCTTGCATTTGTGGACTTCTTCCTGGGTGGAGACGAAAAAAGAACAGATCTTCCTCCTCGTTTGAATCAAAGATTTCCACTGTCCTTACTCTTTGGAGGCGATGGAAGTTACATGGCTTCTTTTTCACTTCATAATGACAATATTCTTACTAGTCTCATGAGTCAGGTATGCTAATCGAGACTAGGAGCTCAAGTTCGAGGCTTCAATTGTTGTGTGAACTATCATATTAAATAAAATTTTCTCTTCTGAAATTCTGATGGGTTCTGTATTCTGATTTGCAGGCTCTACCACCTACGACATGGTACCGGATGGTTGCTGGTCTGAATGCACAGTTACGGTTGGTTCGTCGTGGTCAGCTTAGATCGACATTTCTACCTGTTGTTAGATGGCTGGAACGTTTTGCAAATCCCGCTCTGAGGAATCATGGCATTCGTGTGGATCTTGCTTGGTTTCAGGCTGCCTGTGGTTATTGCCAGTATGGTCTCCTTACTAATTCTGTCAACGGAATCAGTCCTTCGCCCATGAGAAGTTATCATGGAAATGAACAAAATGATCAAACTTCAAGGTAATATATATATATATATATATATATATATATTTAGATATTAAAAAAAAGCTTTATGGTTTTTGTTTCTGATGCTTTTGCTGTCAGGTTCATTTGAGTTTGTCTTTTATGTTCTACTCTTGTTTTCCAGTCTGAAGAACATTCCTAGAGAAAATCAGTCTGTCCATTTGAGGGAAGAAACACATTTAGGCCAAGACCATATTTCTAGTGAAGGCCGTACAAGGCGAAAGAAGACATATGGGGGCGTTTTAGATGTCAGTAGTCTACAAATGCTCGAGGAGAAGAGAGATATATCTTGCCCTCTATCTTATGTGCTTCACAACACTAAACCTGTTGGTCACCAGGTATATAGCTCAACGTTGTCTAAAGCTTCAACGTATGGTTAATAATTATGGTTTCAATTCTGGAGGGTGATTTGTGATGGGACCTTACATGTGGTGGTGTTCTTTTGCCAATTGCAGGATCTTGTTGGTTTAGTCATATCAATGCTACTTCTAGGGGATTTCAGCTTGGTTTTGCTTACTCTACTCCAGATGTTTTCATTTTCATTGGCAGACGTTTTTCTAGTTTTGTTTATTTTGCCTCTCGGCATTCTCCTTCCATTCCCTGCTGGAATCAATGCCTTGTTCAGCCAAGGACCTAGACGTTCTGCAGGCCTCGCTCGTATCTATGCATTGTGGAATATCACATCCTTGGTCAATGTTGTAAGTCCTTCACATTCACTTACATTACCTAAATTCAATCCATCCAGTTTGGTTCACTTTTCAACTTCCTTCATCATTGGACGATCCCATCTGATCGATTCTTCACCTTTTTCCCAGTTGGTTGCATTTCTCTGTGGATATGTTCACTCAAAATCTCAATCGTCGAAGCATCCGAGCTTTCAGCCATGGACTATTAACATGTGAGGAAGCAAACTATCTGTATTCTTTACTTCCATTGGAACTCCAAACTGATAGAGACAGGATAATACCTGATTTGTGTGTTTGCAGGGATGAAAGTGAATGGTGGATCTTCCCAGCAGGATTGGTTGTTTGTAAATTTCTCCAATCCCGACTCATTAATTGGCACGTCGCAAATCTGGAGATCCAAGATCGATCCTTGTACAGTAACGAGTTCGATATGTTCTGGCAGTCCTGATGATGATTATTTGCTCATCTTGGAAGACTCTTCTCTATTTTCTCTTACCTTGTCTTTTTTTCTGGGGGAGGGAAAGTTGTTCTTTACCAGATGGGTTTGGTCGTAGGCAGGCGTTCTTGCTACCCATTTCTCCACAAATACGGCTTCATCATTCACACTCATTGACTCTTAGAGCAGAATAGATAACAACAATCAAACCATCAAAATTAAAAATCCAAACAAATAGATAAAAAGAAAAAAAAAAGAAGAAAAAGAAGAGGCATTCACAAATGTAACCAAATCATTTATTTTGTTTCCCCTAAAGACAGCATCTCTTCTTTTTCTCTCTTTTTTTTGGTGTTGTCTCCAGTGATGTATATAACTTGGGATTTGTTATTGCCCTTTGAATCCCATTTGTGTACCTCTTTACTAGTCTGGGCTTTATCATTTCTAATCAACCTACTAGAAGATTTAAGATTGAAGATCATTTTTTACTGTAATAAGCTCAGGGGCTATGGTGGAGAAGTGTGCTTTCAAATGAAGTGTCTGAATTAATAATTCTCATCATGTATCTTACTTATTTCTCTACTTGTTTGATGTTTATGTCAGGTTAAAAAACACACTTTGGTTCCATAACTTTCATGGAAGTAACCATGCATAAAACTATCAATTTAGTCCAATATACTTTTAACCATGCATAAAGCTTCTAAATCAGGAATCAGAAAAAAATTTAGTTCCAATTTAGTCCTATATTTTTAATTTATAATTTTAAAATTTGTAATGATAAAATTTCAATTGTGAAAAAAATTATTAATAAGATGATTTTTTTTAAATTTATGTAAATTGATAAACCGATGAAGGACAAAATGTAGTCTTACAGTTATTTCTAAATTTGTTTATAAACCATCCAACGAAATTGTCGTAAGATCAAATTGTTATAAATTTGGAAGTTTAAAGACTAAATAAATATTATATAAAGGTTTTTTTAAAAGGAAATTTTTGTACGGATGACCTAAAATATTGAGTTGATTGTTGATCTAACTCATGCCTTCAAAATAAGGTTATTGAACTTTTTCGATGACATCAACATTCAAGTGAAATGTCTGAATTACCCACACGCTCAAAAATCTCTCCCCTCGACAATGATTGCAGCATCACGACGTCAGTGGTGTTCAGATGATTCCATTGACTCATGGAACGTCAGCGACTCCACGAACTACTAATGATTGCAGCAGCATAATGCCGACGACTGCAAAAGCGTCTGCAACTCCGCGAGCTACTAATGACTGCAGCAGCACAATGCCGACGACTGCAAAAGCATCACCGATGCCTCATTCACCGACAAATGTCAATGATCCCAAAATATTAAATTTTCGAACTAGAACTAGAGTTTGCGAGAGGAACAATGGGAGAAAGGAGAAGAAAATTGCAGATGACGTTCTTGTTCGCTCTCTCCCCTCCCTCCTCACTCTCAGATGGGATTCTTGTTCGCTCTCTCCCTCTCGCTATTTTGTTCATTTTAAACAAAGGACAAATCGAACTTTTCACTTTAAATGTTGACGTTGGCAAAAGATTAGATAGCCTAATTTTGAGTGCATGAGTTCGATAATATTTTGTTTGGGTCATCATACAAAAATCCCTTTTTAAAAAGTGTTTTTTTAAACTCCAACCTCATAAGAAAAAAAGTAGAGGTCAATATGCTTATGTTGGATAGTGTTAGTGGTAGTGCTTAGTGCACAAAAAAACTTTCAAGCAAAAAACCATTCTAAACAGCCACTCACTCAGTTCAGTTGTAACCTCCAACCATACCCTATGGACGAAGTTTGCAATTCAATCTTGAAGAAAGAACACTGACCAAAATATTCAAATCCGAACAAACAATCACAAATAAGAAGCTACATAAAGAAGACGATACACAACTACATCACTCAGACAAAACCCTAAATCAAAACCCTAAAACCCCATTCAAGACCGTTCCTGTTCCTGCGTACTCGTTTCTTGTGCTTTCCTTAGCACCTTCTGCCCTACCTCTTTAGCCCTCTCCTTCATCTCCCTCACCGTCTCTGCAATTCTGTCCCTCACATAATCCACCTGCTCCTTCTCCGTCACGTATCTGTACATCCACCACAGCGACGCTACTGCCGCCACCACACAACTCCCCGAGAACAAGAATCCAGCAGCCACCAGGACCAGAACAGTCGCCGCCGGTACCAAAATCGGACTAAACAGGACGAGAATCGGAGTCGACAGTATCAGAATTAGAACCGTTCCGGTTAAGGTCAATCCAGAAGAGACGAGGAAGATGGTCCCGATGGTCGCCGCCGTCAAGAACTTGACGGCCTGGCGAGACGAGGGAGTGGAGACGTAGAGCATCCGGCCGGTCACCCGTTTGGATCGATCGGACTCGTACATGATTGATGATCAGAAAGGTTGTGCCGCTATGATTTTGATCTGAGTTTGAAATTTCAGAACTCGGGCTAATCCGAAATTAATTGCTTCTATATAACAGAAAGGGATTGAAATTATTGTTGGAATTTCGACGAGATTTTGAGGTGGTTGAATTGGTACGTGGCGAAATTGCATGACTCTGAGTTTTGGTGGTCCGACACGTCGTAAGATAAATCCTTGCTAAAGGAAATTCAGGTTAAACAAAATCCAACTATATATATTGCATTTTTATGAAGGTAGGAAATTAATTTTCTATTATAATGAGAGTTTGACAATTAAATTAAAATTAACATTATGAATTATAAGATCTCTCAGCAATCGTTGGCAAATTTCATTTTAAAATTTTGAGGATTTGAAAGTTTCAAATGGGGAGTTTATGGATCAAACACCTAATCAAATCTAAATTTTCAGTTTAATCTTGTATATTTATTTATTGAGATCAGTAATATTTTATTTTGGTCTTTTCATTAGAGATTTTTTTTTAAAAAAAATTGTCATAAAATTTTCATATAGCATTTAATTGGAATGGGAATTATAGATTTTTCTTCGTTAAAATACCATTTTGGTTTGTGTATTTTGAATTTCATTTTATTTTAGTTCATGTATTTTTAAATGTCCAATTTTAGTCTTTATACTCTTTATCAAGCTTAAAATTAGTCTCTATCGCTAGTTTGAAGTTAATTTTTATTGAAATATGTTAAATAATAATAATAATTTGGTTAAAATACCATTTTGGTCCGACTTTGAAGGTTGTTCCATTTTAGTCCCTGTACTTTTAACAAATCTCAAAAATCATCCCCACCGTTAGTTTGGGGTTAGATTGACGTTAAAATCTAATTAAAAAAAATATTTTTTTCTCTTTCCTCTTGCTTTCTCTCTCCCCTTCTTCGTTTCTCCATTGATGATGGCTTAAAAACCTTCATATTCGATTTGATGGAAGGTCATGGCCATGGCTTTTATCGAAGCATAGCTTTTATTTTTCTTCTTAGATTCTGAAATTCCATGAATCTAAGTTTGATGCTTGACAAAAAGCTAAAAGAGAAAGTTAAGAAAGGATAGCAAGGGGAGAGAGAAAGTTAAAGAAGTGAGAATGGAGGAGAGAGAAAGTTGGAGAAAAGAAAAAATCGAATATTTAAAAGCTACTTCTTCTTCTCCTCGAAATTTTGCTTATATCCATCACTTTTTTTTGGTCAAATATTAGATTGAACTGGAAAGGGGGAAGGAGGAGGCTGCAATGAGGGGGGGAGTGGGGAAAGAGAGAAACGAAGAAGGGGAGAGAGATAGCATGAGGAAAGAGAAAAAATATTTTTTTATTAGATTTTAACGTCAATCTAACCCCAAACTAACGGTGTGGACGATTTTTGAGATTTGTTAAAAGTACAGGGACCAAACTTGAACATTTTAAAGTACATGGACTAAAATGGAACAACAATCAAAGTACAGGGACCAAAATGGTATTTTAACCTAATAATTTTCATGCATGAAAAGACACAATGTGAACATTTTCTAAAATTTATAAAAGAAGGGTTAATAAGGACTAATTTTTTTTAGAAAAGTTAACAATAAACTAACAATATAGACCAATTTTAAGTTTTATTGAAGTACACGGACTAAAATTAGACATTTGAAAGTACATAAATTACAATGGAATGAAATTCAAAGTATAAGAACCAAAATGATATTTTAACTATTTTTCTTTTACCGTTTATGTGTTTTAAGTTATGTGTGTAATAGAATGAGTAAATAAATAATGGTCTTTTTTTTTTTCCTTTTTTAGGACATGAAATAATGGTCTACTATCTTTCTTAAATACATACGAATATACAATAGCAATAACTAAAATTCAGGTCTACGCAACGCAATATATATAAAGAGAGACAATAAATAAAATGTTTTGACAATTTAAAAATATAAAAATTAGAAATTAATATGCGGTAGTTGAAGAAAGTGAAAAAATTAAGACCCTATTTGATAACCATTTGATTTTTAGTTTTTAGTTTTTGAAATTCATACCTGTTTTCCTACCATTTTTTTATCATGACTTTTATCTTTCTTAAAGAAATATTTTAATTCTTAGTTAAATTCCAAAAATAAAAATAAGTTTTTAACTTTTTTAACCTTTTTTTTTTTTTTTTTTTGCTTTAATAACCATTTGATTTTTAGTTTTTGAAAATTAAGTCTATAAATACTATTTCCACCTATGAATTTCTTTGTTTTGTTATCTACTTTTTATCTATGTTTTCAAAACTCAAGCTAGATTTTGAAAATTAAAAAAAATATATATATATATTAAAGAAATCAAGGTTTTAGAAGAAAAAATTCAAGCTCAAGACTCAAGGGACAACATCGCAATCTTGCTCAACAGTGTCGCGACACTGAAACGAGATGTTACCTTAGAGTGTCTTGACGCTAGGAATTTCAACACAAAACAATTCTCCATCAACAAAGAAACATGCGTGCAAAGGTTGAAATCCCGTCCGTAGTGTCGAGATGCTATAGACAACGTCTCGACTACAATTTTTTCCTCATTTTTCAAGCATTTTTTTGGGTAGCGTCTCGATTTTTCCTATATAAAAGTTGTTTTTCAACTATTTTGGGGAGGAATCACTTAGGGGATTGTTGACCTAGAAGCAAAGTTATAGTTTGGAGAGTTTAAAGGACAATTTTGGAGCCTAGAAGAGAGATTTTCGAAGCTCGAGATCGTGAGGATAGCACCGGAGACGGGATATCGTCACATTGAACCTGACTTGTCCTCTCACTCTTATTCTTGTAGCTTTGTTATGGGTTTTAACATGGGATTGTATTGTTATTATTTGATTATGCATAACTAAACTCTTTTGTCTTAAGGATTGATGTAGCCATTGAGTTTTATGGTTTAATTTACTGAATGCTTCATTAATGCTTGTTTTCCATTAATGCAATTACTTGCTTAATGTTTTTAATATTTTGGTCATAGATTGATTGTTGTTGTTTTTGAATCTTACTCTCTAGAGAAGGTGATTTAGAGTGGGCCTGAATTGTATGACTAAAGTAAATTTAAAATCTAGAGATCTAGGATTACTTTAGAAGTTGTTAAAAGACTTTAGACTTAACTTCTAAAAGACTTAGACTTAAGACCTTGCATGTTAGTAAAACTAAATAGAAAATATTGGTTTCTAATTATGCTTAAAAATTAATTGTGCTTGTGAGAATTAGATTTTTTTTTTTTTGAGTTCTTGTGAGAGTTAGTTATGACTTTAGTGTTTTTGACTTATGGAATATTGCATGATTGTTGTTGCATTCAGTCTAATTAAATCATAAATCCAATTGGTAAAATCAACTCCCTAAGACTCGTTTCCCATTTATTTTCTATTTTACTCTAGCTTTTGTTATTTTTTTAATTCAATTTCATCGCATTTCTTTTTCTAAATAAAATCAAACGATAGTATCTGTAGTACGTGAATGAACTAGAAACCCAATTCTGTATTACAACTTGACCCGTACACTTGTAGTTAGACGAATTTTCGTGCATCAATATCTCAGGTTGACGATACTTTTTTTTTTCAGTCTATATTATTTTAAGTTACAAAAGTTTAAAAACCTCAATTTGGTCCCTTCTATTTTAATATGAGTTAAATTATAAGTTTAGTCATTGAACTATTAAAATTGGGCCAAATAAGGCACTAAGCTTTAAAATGTGTTTAATAGGTTTCTAAACTTTTAATGTTGTGTTTAATAATTTCTTGAACATTTAAATTTTTGTCTAATTAGTTTTCAATCTATCATACATTTTATAAAATTCACAAACCTATCAAACATAAAATTGAATCTAGAGACCTATAAAGTACAAAATTAAAAGTGTAATGACATCACTTTTTATTTAAAGAACTATTGTACACAATTGTAATTCTTTTTAATTTTATTTTTACTTTTAAAAAGTCACGTTTTTTGTTCAAGAATTTAAACTTCTGAACTCTTTCAGGGGGCGTTTGGCGCGCAGAGTTGAGTTGAGTTGGGCAGAGTTGAGTTGAGTTGGGCAGAGTTAGTTTGTCAGTGAGTTCAGAAGTCTGTGTTTGGGGTGCAGAGTTGAGTTGAGTTAAGTCAGAAAGTCTGTGTTTGGGGTGCAGAGTTGAGTTGAGTTGAGTTGTCAGGGGTATCTGGTACAGTTTTTTGTAACCCGAAGTAGATTGATTTTTAGCTGGCTATTTTTGTTTCCTTTATTTTTATTTGTTCAAATCATTCATCTAGAAACATATTTTCCCAACTTTCCAACACATGTCCATCTAAATACATACATACATATACATATATATATATATATATATATATATATATATATATATATATATATCAACATTGATTTTTTTTTAAATCACTATTTATCTTTTTTTTAGAAATTGACTTCTTCCAAACTATAGGCAATGTAGCATTGTTTTATCTTTCTGCTACGCATTGAACTTCTTTCAATTTATAGAAATCAAATATTTGCATTACACATTGAATTTCTTTCAATTTATAGAAATCAAATGTTATATTCTTTCTAACAACAAATAACAATTGATGAATGAAAAAAAGGCAATGTACCTGTTTTTTTTTTCTTTAAACACAAATTGAACTCCTATCAAAATATAGAAATCTAAGGTTTCATTTTCTAAATACACATTGAACTTTTTTGAAATTTACAAATGAGGACCTTATTAGGATTTTTTTTCAATTACTAAGAGGGTCTTCATTATGAGGGAGTTTTTTTAAAATATATATATATATACATTGACCATTACATATTGTTTTGTTTTTTTGTTTTTTGTTTTTTGTTTTTGTTTTTGTTTTTGTTTTTGTTTTGTTTTTTTTTTTTGCAAAGGAACATCGTTTGTTTACATTTGTTTAAACACATGTACCAAATTGAACATCTTTGGAAAAGAGAATGCCAGTAGTTTACTTTTTCAAGATGACAAGAAAATGACAATATATTTCAACATTAGTGTCATATAGGAGTAGAATATTCACAAAATATTAGTAGGACATCAAATACCTATTTACATGATTCACAAAACATAATTATGGTTCACAAAATTTAAGTAATGGTCAACAATGAGTCAAGTTTGTAAGTCTGAAGAAAGATTGTTGGAGCAGATAGTCAAACCAACTAAGTACATGTGCATTTCATATTATTTTGAACCATGGGAATGTTGTCGGTCGCTGGAAATTGTTGCCGAGGATAGTCGTTGGAGACGATGTAGGCGGTGAACGCCGGTTGCTGAATATGGTCGCTAACGATTGTCATTGATTGTCGGAAAAAGTAGTCGGCAATGGCTATCAGTTGTCGCATATGGCCGTCGATCGTCAAAGAAGGTGGCCGGCGTTGATCGTTAGTTGTCAGAGGTGGCTGCCGGTCGCTGGAGAAGGTCGATGACGATCACCGGAAAAGGTCGCGGGGGGTGGTCGTCGGTTGCTGGAGAAGGTCGTCGGAGGTGGTCGTCGGTCGCCGGAGAAGTCGCCGGAGGTGGTCGTCGGTCGTCGGAGTGGTCGTCGGTTGCCGGAGAAGGTCGCCGGAGGTGGTCGTCGGTTGTTGGAGAAGGTCGCCGGAGGTGGCCGCCGGTCGCCGGAGAAGTCGTCGGAGTGGTCGTCGGTTGCCGGAGAAGGTCGCCAGAGGTGGCCGCCGGTTGTCGGAGGTGGCCACCGATCGTTGAACAAGCGGTAATAAAATATGTTAATAGGATATTGGGGGGAGTTTAGGGTGAGTTTACAACTCAACTTGGTTGAGTTGAGTTAATAAGTGGGGAGTTGGGATGTTGGTGGGCCAAACGCAGAGTTGGGTTTTTAACCCAACTCAACCCAACCCAACTCACCCATCCAAACAGCCCCTCAAAGACATATTTTAATCGGTTGAATTAAGTTTAACTTAAGTTTAACTTGGCAAGGGCCCAAGAAGTCAACTCTTTTTTTTTTTTTTTTTTTTTTTACCTTAAAAAAATGAAGATGAAAAAATAAGCAGGCGGCGTCGAAGAGACGAAAGCAAATTTTGATTGGTTATCTTGCAATTAAAAATGAAAAAAAAAAAGTTCCGTTTGATGGTCAGTGGCAAATAAATTAAGATGGATTTATTCATGAACTTTGAACAGAATCGATCTATTCAACTCCTCTGAATTCTGCTATTCGGTTTCTGACAACAATGGGAATTCCATCGGAATTGAGGGATTTGTGGGTGAACAGAAGGAATGCTCTTGTAATTCCGTCGCCGGCTGAAGAACGCAAAATATCGAACGCCAAGCTTTGCACTCAAGGTCTGTTACTACGCTCTCAATTCCTTGATCCCTTGCTTGTTTCATTTCACATCCTTTAAGCTTTGTATACTTGGTTAGAATTTAGAATTCGTTTTTAAACAATGGAATCTCCATGTTGGCGCAATGGATTCGCTCTTCTTTAGCTGCTGTACTAAATCGTTACTGGATAATTTATAGGAAGAATTAGAAAGAATCTGCCTCCATGCTTTGTTTCAATATGATGAGAATTGTTGGAGAAATTCCTAATCTATTTACTGGGCATTTATTCCCATGATCGCTTCGTCTCACCTTCTTTCTTTTTAGGAGCTGAAGATCCAAGTGCGATGAATATGTATATATTTAATTTTAAAGTCAATGCTTTTAGATTTGGCTTCTTTAAATGTACAAGTAGATAAATGATCGCATCATGTCATGTATCTTACATCAGTTAGCCTTTGTATAATTTGCAGAAGGGATTCGTGCTGGTTTCAAGGCAGCTTCTATTGCATGTGTTGTCAGTGCAGTGCCTACGGTATTCAATCTGACATAATAAGCTATGGTTATGGTCTGTTTTGATGTCTGTTCTTGCTGTATTGTAGTTGAAAATAGCATAAATTTGACCACATAAGTAGGTTGACCATTAATAAGAGGCATAAAGTTAAACAATTAGTATGCAAGATTCTGTTAATGTTGTTCATCAGGTCATGGGAAGGGTAATAGCGTAAAGCTTTCCTCCAATTTCGTTTGCAGTGGATTGAGCGATGTCTTCGTAGTGTTGGGTACTCTATATTGACCCATTCCATGCAATTACTTGAGTGCACTTGGATACATATATTTCAACTTCTCCCAAATCTGTCATTCTGAAAATGGCAGTACAGATGGTCGAACATGTTAATGGTTACCGGACAGAAGGTTGAAAGGATTGAAGAGTAGACTATCTGATGCATAGGTGTGCAGTTATAGAAATATGAGATTCATCATGTTTGTGAAATAAAAGAAATAGGCAGAAGTAGAATATGATTATTGATCTCCATATGGTAGATATAGTACGAAAAACACTATTATTTTGGTGCTGGTGGGTTGACGAAAGACTGTTTAGTTTTATTTTCTTTAGGAGATCTTCTTTGGACATCAGATTTAGAGTTTGTTGGGGAGTGTCTTGAATCTTCTTTTAAAAAACCTTCGTTCCCCATCGTTTAGTTAAACATGCAAACCATGAGTTATGTGAATGGCAGAGTATTAAACCACATTATTAGTCCCTTGGGCAATTTGATGGTTTCTAGTGGTAATGCCAGAAATATTGTGGAGTTTAAATAGGGGAAAAATTTTAAAATCACTTTTATATGGTTGACAAGGTAGTAAGTTTTGAAGAGAATTCTATTAGCAAGTGAAGAGTTAAGTCTTAGCCTCACTGCATTTGTGATGGGTGTGTGTTGTGAATTTTAGTTTTAAGTTTAATTTACTTCTTCTCCTATTTCATCCTCAGTTAGTTGCTGTTCGAGTAGTCCCTTGGGCCAAAGCGAACCTTAATTATACTGCTCAGGCACTCATCATTTCTGCAGGTATAATGCTTACGTGCAAACTTCTTGTGATTATGTAAAACTACCAACCCCTAGAAAATGTGAGCCCATCCCATTTTGCTCCCCCCCCCCCCCCCCCCCCCCCCCCCCCAATGAAAGGAAAAGAAAATGCTAAAAGCTATTATGGAAGCATCTATAAAAATAGGTTGAATTAACTTGGTATAACTACTTGTAGGAATTAACGTTTTACTTTTAATTGGTGAACAGCGTCTATTGCTGGGTACTTCATCACTGCCGATAAAACCATCTTAGAATGTGCAAGAAGAAACTCCCGGTTAGAGGATGCCTTGAGACGCCAAGGACAATAAGTGTACCTTTGAGTCTGTTGTGTTGGAGCGAGACGTTCTGATGTTGTATGATGGAAAAAGTGGCTCCAAAATGTTTAGGGCCTGATTGAGATCTAGTCCGTCACTTGTTCTGTATTTTCTTCCCTCCCAATTGCCAATGCCAACTCTCCTTGGATTCGGCAGACTAGATGTAAAACAAAAAATAAAATAAAATGTCACCTTTTATCACCTTCTAGTGACGGCTACCATACCATTATTGGTGCTTATCTTTCCTTTTGTTTCGGAGTGCAAGTAGGCTTTATGTGGCCATTCTACTCTCTGTTTCCATACATTTTTCTTGAATATAATTTACTTGATATGAAATATTATTCTCAAGCTTCCCAGCTTAACGAGATTATTTATATTCTTTTGGTTGCTAAAGATTATCTTAAAGTTTCTGGATTAAAACCTGAAATTACGAGTGTCAATGAAGTTCTTCACCAATGATTGCTGATAGCATGACATTTTTGGGATTAAAGTTTAATCTTGAACTTTCATAAACAGCCAGAGAAAATGCAATTTAAGGTACAATGGTTCAAAAGTATGCATTTGGTTCTTGACATGAATCAGAGCCCCCTAGTTTGGATTCAGCTAAAGAGAGGTGCAAATGCTCTGGTTGGATTCTACAAGATACTGCAGATAGAGACAATGTTATCCAGTTTTCCCAAGAATATTCCAACTGTGGTCAACGTCATTCCTTGGTTCATAATATTAGGTATGTGAAAATTACATCTATCTTTGTTCTCTATATTAGGCTCTTTGAATCACATTATACATTCATAATTCCATCAAGTAAAAGTTTGATGCTATTGTGTTTGGTTTAGAAGAATGGGAATCAGAATGTGAAAAAAAGGTCATTCAATTGTCTAATGGTGTGACAATCACCCCAAAGATTACTTTCGGCTACTGTCGTGGAGTAGGCTTAGTAAGAAGATAACTGGAGAATCTCAACGAGCAACTGGGAGAGATAGGATAGCATACAGTATTTTAAAGTAGTTCAATTGAAACTTTTCATCTAACCACTGTAGGCTTGTGGTTGTATTTGTTGTGTATCATAAAGAAAGTTACAAGCTAAGCTCTCTCTGCACTCTTATTCAAATATCTCTCTCTCGAGAATTTGGCTAGAGAGGAATAATAGGATTTTTTAAGAGACAAAGATCTTGGGAGGACTTTTGAAAGTTGGTTAGGTTTTATTCTTCTTTATAGGTGTCCTTCCGTAAATCGGACGTTTTGTAATTACCAGCTTGGTCTTATTCTTTTGGATTGGGTCCATTCTTGTAGTTGATGTGTCTAACTTATTGCTTCATCTTCTCCAACCTAACCACTTCTAAAATCTGCAACCCAGCTTCAAATCTCCCCTCAGAACAAGAATTGAATGTTGCCTCAAAAACTTGCACACAAAACAACAAAGCCATTTTGATTCCATATTGAAGGATCCTCCGAAGCATCTCAACTCCAGTATATTCTCTTTGGAAAGAACAAAAAAAGCATCAATTTCCTTGCCCCATGTAACAGTAGAGTAGATACGTAATGAACAACAAAACTAAGTGGCTTGGCACCAACCGACTACTCTGAGAGGAATTTTAAAAGCACTTCCCAAACTCTAAAATAAGTACTTTGGAAGTTACTTAATCTCAATGATCACAACTTCCGATTCAGCTTCTTCTTTAACTAAAACTTCCAAGTTTTTATCTCTTGGACAACATATTCTTTCAAGGACAACTAATGGGATTTTTGTTGTTGTTTGTATTTTATTCTAAATGCATAGTCGGCTCCAAACTTTATCCTTGGGAACAATTGTCTACTCCAAGAGATGCTCAGCTGAGGAACAAGAAGGTTTTTGTTTTATTATAAGCAATGTGTAAGGTAATTATTGACTAAACTTTTGAATAGTTATATAAAGTAAAAATGTCTTTGTATGTTAACCATATAACTTGTATGATAATGTGGAATGGCTCAAAAAGGATATTGGATAGACTATAAAAGTTTGGTACTTTTTATCCTTTCAAAAAGAAAAGGTGAAACAAATTATTGTGGATTTGATTTGATTTATTCTTTCACCCCTGCTACCTACTTGCTTCTTCCTATATAAATACTTTCCTTTTGATGGTCTAACTTGAATAATGAGGTATAAGTAGTTGAAAGAACAAGAATTCACCCATTGCCTCTTCTCTTTAGGGAGAGACATGGAGTTTAGGAAGTTGACAGCTGATGCAGATTTTGCCATCAATGTTTTATGTGATCATTGGAAGAGAAAGGGAGAGAAGTCTATTATTCCTCATTTTCAATTTAGCGTATCGTGTTCAGAAGGTTCAACTAGTTCTATTGGGTCGGTATCGTCATCAAACCTTTGTGATGATACATTATTATCATTATCATCTTCTTCTTCTTGTCCGACTTTATCTTCAGCTTCATCTTTGTTATCTCAAAGTGAACTTCGTGAGCAACAACTTCCAATCAAGTAAGTTCTACAAACAAATGTAGAGCCTCCAACTTTTCTTAATACTATTTTAGTTTTTTGGTCTTTACTTCTTCTGCAGAAAAGGGTTGTCAAAATTTTATCCAGGGAAGTCACGAACCTTCTCGTCTTTATCAGACGTGAAATGCATAGAAGACCTCGCAAAGGGAGAGAATAATTATAGAAAGAAAGACTCTCGAAGATCACTTAGTCCTAAAACTTCTATATCAAAGAAGCTTGGAAGGAGCTGTTTTGCAACATTGGTGTCTAAGGCAGACAGTTAACTTTGAGATCTTTCCAATAGTTCCAATTGCAGCACTCATCAAATGCAGCTAAATATGCCACAACACCCTCATTGAATGAAGGGAAGGTGTAGCTGCAGCTGTTTTTACAAATTTGCTTAATAAGAGAAAACAATGAAATGTATTTTCATAAATTCACTTTTGATTTTGGCTTTCCTCATAATGAGAGTTGGGGGGCAAGAGTATTTTAATTTAACTTGTTGGGACGAACTACGAATAAAGTTGTAATAATATCTTATTTTTGAAAAAGCAATTCTCCATCATCAAATAATAATCTTGAATATAGATATCTTCCCACTAAGAAGGAAAAGAAGGTCAAGCTCACAAAATATATATATAAAGGAAAAGAAAGTAAACTAGCCGATGAAAGAAAAAACAAATTCATTATTGGATGAAGTCTCAATTTCAAAATACCATAAGAATCTCAACCATTTTTCTAATTTTAATATTTAGCTAAGATTTAAAAAAAAAAAAAAATTCGAAACTGTATTGCAAACACAAATATAACTATCAGCAAATTAAGATTTAAAAACAAAATTGTTATTTTCAAAAAAAAAATGTTCACAAAGATTAATAACAAAATTTGATTAAAGTGCTTAGGTCCAAATCATTGAAAGAGTACAAAATTGGAAGAGTAACACGTATTTATTCCACCAATGTTGTTGAGAATGCATTTAGTTTATTTATAATAAATAAAATAAAAATTGAAAATTAGTTTGGCAGCTATATTGGAGGGTGGAAGCCAAGCTGGAAACAGCCTCATGTGCAATGCATGGAGAGGATGATTATTATTATTATTTTTAGTATATCAAATATGGAGTTTGAGGATTTGAAATTTCGACTTCAAGAAAAGGAGTACATGTCAATTACCGTTGAGTTATGCTTATTTTGACACATGAAATTACTCAATGTGAAAAATTGACTCATTAAAACGTTATTATACTATACCAACAATCAATAGCTATATAAACACTAGCCAATCTCATTATAGTTCAACCAATTTAATACATTGTATTAACTATCAAAACATCAAAGGTTCAAATCCCTATCTCCATTCTCACATTTTGAATTATATATATATATATAAAACAACAACACATAATTAATATTTAATTTACATATTTTTATTCTTTAGGTCCCGTTTGATAACTATTTAATTTTTAAAATCGTGCTTGTTTTCTCATCCATTTTCAATGATGAGTTCCATCTTTCTAAAGAAAATATTTGAATTCTTGTACAAATTCTAAAAACAAAAACAAGTTTTTGAAAACTCTTTTTTTTTTCTTTTGTTTTCAAAACTTGGCTTTATTTTTGAAAACATAGGTAAAAAGTAGATAACAAAACAAGAAAATCCATAGATAAAAATAATATTTATAGATTTAATTTTCAAAAATCAAAAACAAAAAACTAAATGGTTATCAAAGGAGACCTTAACTTTTAAGAATTTAATTGAAAAAAGTTGAATACATATAATCTATTTGATAACCATTTGGTTTTTTGTGTTTTTTATTTTTTAAAATAAACTTATAAACACCACTTCTACCTCTGGATTTATTTACTTCATTATCTACTTTTTACAAATGTTTTTAAAATTCAAGCTAAGTTTTGAAAACTAAAAAAAAAAAAAAAAGAAAAAAAAAAAAGAAAAAAAAAAGTAGTTTTGTAAAATTTATTTTTGTTTTTAAAATTTGACTAAAAATTCAATTTTTTTTTTTATAGAAAATATGAAAACCATGTTAAAGAGGTTGAGAAAACAAACATAATTTTTAAAAACTAAAAACAAAATATAAAATGGTTATCAAATTATGACAAGAGATCAAAATTGAAAATTTTAAAACATATATAACAAATTGAAATATATATTTAGCAAAAAGAAAAACTATATAATTTTTTAAAAAAAAAACTAATTTTTAATTTTCCAAAGGAAAAAACTAAAAAAATTTACATGGCCAAACACTGGCTTGACTAAACCCTCTTCTCTTCCCTGCTTGGACGCCCTCTCTCCTTCATCTTTTTCTCTCTCTCTCTCTCTGCGGCTCTGAGTTTGACCGGTTTACGAACCGTCAAACTATCGCCGGTGCGAATTAAGGGTTCGATCTGTTCCCGTTTGATGCTTTTTCAACCTTGTCTTTCTTCGCAGACTGTTTCTTTATGGTCTGCTTGCTTCTCTTTGCTTTCTAATTCATCCTTTCATATCAAATCTTGATCCCAATTATTCAATTTTACCTTGAAATTTTGGGTACCTGCATCACAAATGCTTTGCTGACTTAGCTTGAGTTTTGTGAGATTTGCTTGGATTTTTTGTTGTCCATTCTCGGTCAGATTCAGGGTTCCGTGATTCGTCGTGTTTGTGTTAGCTGTGTCTTTTTCGCCGTTTAGAAAATGGTGGGTTCTGACAGTTCCACTGCTTTTCCCCCGGCGCCACAGCCGGCGAGGAAGTATGGTGTTACGAAACCGATCTCTCTTGCTGGGCCGACGGATGCTGATATTCTGCGCAATATCGAAATGGAGAAGGTGTTGTTTACTTTTACTTATTGGTTGAATCTCAATTCTTTTGGTGGTTTTTTTATGCCGTGTGAAATTCCAGTAAACAAAAAGAATTTCAATTTTGATTATGTTTGACATATTGGTAGTTCTTGATTGACTCGGGGCTTTACGAAAGTAAAGAAGAAGGTGCGAAAAGAGAAGAAGTTCTGGGGCGCATTGACCAGGTGCTGACCTTGTTCACTTCTATAGTCTTTTATTTTTATTCTTTATGGGAATACTGGGAATTGTTCTCAATAACCATTTTGAATTAAACAATCTTCTAATCGATTTTAGTTTATTTAAAAAAAAAAACATATTTGACCATTTTACTTCCTTTTATGTTATGAACTTCTATTATAGATTGTTAAAAATTGGGTCAAGCAATTAACCCGCCTAAGAGGATACACAGAGCAGATGGTGGAGGATGCAAATGCTGTAATTTTTACTTTTGGGTCTTATCGTCTTGGGGTAAGCATAATATTTGATTTAGTTTTTCGGAAAAAAACTTACTTTTTACTTTAGCTCTTCATAATTTTTGTTGGAGTGTACATAGTGTTAGGATATGTATGCTTAGAGTAACGATCTTTTATTTCTTGTAAAGTTATGTTTTTCCTGTATTTTTGCCTTATTGATCTGTGTATTGTATTCAAATACGACTTATAAGTATTCAAGGATGTGGCATAAAATTAACCATATGGCAGGTACACGGACCAGGAAGTGACATAGACACTTTGTGTGTTGGACCATCTTACGTGAATAGAGAAGTGAGTCGTATAAAATGCTAATATTATCAATTATATATAAAATTCTGATACTTTCAACAATCTTTTTCGCCATCTCAGTTTGGGCTTAAATTGAAGCTTATTCATTATCTGACAATTTGTTTGTTTCTAATGGAGGACTTCTTCATCATCTTGCATAATATTTTGGCCGAAATGGAAGAGGTTACTGATCTTCAACCGGTTCCGGATGCACATGTTCCAGTGATGAGATTCAAATTTCTGGGAATATCAATTGATCTTCTGTATGCGAGCATTTCAGTACTGGTTGTTCCAGAAGTAAGTTTAGCAGTTTGTTTAAAGTTTAATTATATTTATTTTATGTTTTCAGAATTTTTTTTTGTTACATTATTGTCGTTGATCATATGAGATTTCAAACTATTGTATGTTATATGTTACTTCTCTCTCTACTTTTATATTTGTCTCAATGGCGACTTTTTCCATAATTTATACTGAATTACTTGCCTTATAAAAATCCGTTTGCCAAATTTTGTTATGTGAATGGCCATGATGGCCTGTCATTATTCATATGCATTTTTTTTTAGTTTTATTTATAGTTTCAACCATTTATACCAGCTTTCATGTACCCTCCAATGCAGTCACCATCTTTTCTTGTTGTGCATATCCAGTGGTTGAGCAGTATAATTTGTTCCCCCCTCCCCTGAAAAATGTGGTCTTGGTTGACTTTTCAGGCATTTCTTTCTTCTTTCTTCTTTCTTTCTTCTTCTTCTTTTATTTTATTTTTTAGGTTAAATTATCAAAAATACCCTTGAACTATGGGGTTGGTTTCAATTATACCCCTTAACTTTGAAAAGTTTCATTTTAACCCTTGAACTTTGAAGCTTGTTTCAAAACAACCCTTGAAGGTTTTTTCCGTTAAATTTATGGACGAAAAATGACGTATGTGCATATATTTTGATTTTTTTTTCAACGTATATGTTCAAATATGTTCACATAAGCAACAATATAAATGCAAAAACATCATTTTCCGTCTATGAATTTAACGAAAAAAAGCCTTTAAGGGTTGTTTTGAAACAAACTTCAAAGTTCAAGGGTTAAAATGAAACTTTTCAAAGTTCAAGAGTATAATTGAAACCAACCCCATAGTTCAGGGGTATTTTTGATAATTTAACCTATTTTTTATATGGCTCGGGGCTGGGTAGAGAAAGTTACCTCCCAAAAGAGGACTATTATATACCAAAGGAATTTCTTTCTTACATTCATTCATAAGATATTAATTATCTGTCAAGTTAGTTTTGTTACCTTGAGTCCATGTAGGTGCATTAAATGTTCACCATGTATGTCTAGATCTAGATGTGTGTGTTTAACTCTGAACATACTTTTTGCGTACCCCTTTCTGCTGTAGATTTAACTATGATTGGGTGGTATCACTTACTAATCTTTTTACTACTACTATTTTCCCCCTTTCTTCTGATCTTTTGAACGGTTGCTATTCCCCATGAATTTTCTGCAATTAAATTAACCATCAGGACCTGGACATCTCTCATGGATCTGTGCTGTATAATGTTGATGAACAAACTGTTCGAAGTCTTAATGGATGCAGAGTTGCAGATCAAATTCTAAGACTTGTTCCAAACGTTGAGGTGAAACATATTTTGAGCCTGAGTTGTTTTTCCAAAATCCCTTGTTTTCAAATTTCTATTTCCAGATCACTAACCAAATGCACCTTTATTTGCTGATTTTTTATGTAACCTACAATTGTAGCACTTTCGCACAACACTCAGATGTTTAAAGTTTTGGGCCAAAAGACGGGGTGTATATTCGAATGTAAGTTGTAATATCAAGGATTTTTGCCTCTTATCTTCACTTATATCTTTCATATTTCACATTTTATATATTTTTCTTTTGTGTATAGGTCACTGGGTTCCTTGGAGGTGTAAATTGGGCACTTTTGGTTGCTCAGGTATGCCAGCTTTACCCCAATGCAATTCCAAGCATGCTAGTTTCTCGTTTCTTCAGAGTGTACACCCAGTGGCGTTGGCCAAATCCTGTAATGCTATGTTCAATAGAAGAGAATGAACTTGGATTTCCTGTTTGGGATCCTCGTAAAAATCCTCGTGATCGATTTCATCTTATGCCAATAATAACTCCTGCTTACCCTTGCATGAACTCTAGCTATAATGTCTCAACTAGTACTCTTCGTGTTATGATGGAACAGTTTCGCTATGGTTATAACATCTGTGAGGTGAGGTTATTTTTATTTGGATTCTAATTCTTCTAAATTCTAGCCTACTCTTAATAGTATTTTCACTTACGTCTCTGAGTGCCTTACAGGATATTGACTTGAGCAAAGCCCAGTGGAGTGCTCTATTTGAGTCATATTTATTTTTTGAGACATACAAAAACTATCTACAGGTGGATATAATTGCAGCAGATGCTGATGATTTGCTAGCGTGGAAGGGATGGGTAGAATCTCGCTTTAGACAGCTAACCTTGAAGGTAAGTCTATTAGTCTTTCCTTATTATCTATCTGAAGTTGGAGGGTCTTTCAACAGCCTGATATATTCTATTTTTCCTTCCTGCAGATAGAGAGGGACACCAGGGGAATGCTGCAGTGCCATCCCTATCCTATTGAGTATTCTGACATGTCCAAGCCATGTTCTCACTGTGCTTTTTTCATGGGCTTGCAGAGAAAAGAGGGATTAAGAGGCCAAGGAGGCCAGCAGTTTGACATACGGGGAACAGTTGATGAGTTCAGGCAAGAGATAAACATGTATGCTTTTTGGAAGCCAGGGATGGATATCTATGTTTCTCATGTACGGAGGAAGCAACTGCCCGCCTTTGTTTTTCCAGATGGACACAAACGGGCAAAACCATCCAGGCATGAAGGACAGCAAGTTGATGCTGTTTGTGCTGATATGCTACAAAATCAGCCTGGGATCACCGAAAAAGGGAAAAAGAGGAAATGTGACAATGGAGAAACAGTGACGGAAAAGAAACAAGCCTTTATAAGTCAACCAGCACAAGAATCTCCTATGCATGAAATTAATGGTGCTGAACCAGATGGAAAATTGCCGAGTTTGAAATCTGCAAATGCAGATTGTTATTCTGAAGTTCGGTCTTCTTTTGAACAGCTTGATGGCAGAATGGATACTGATGGGTATGGCACGGAGATTCCAACTTTGATCAAGGAGACTGGTCTTACGAGGGGTGAGGTAGAGCTAGCTAAAGAAATGGAGGGATCTTCCTCAAGGATGGAGGCACCTGATCTATATAAAGGCAGTCTTTCTAAATCAGAGGAAGCTTTACAAATTGGGATGAACGGGGAAAAAGTGGAGGGCTTAGCATCAAATATGAGCGGAAGTCCACAGACAGTAGCCATCAGGACTTTCATTCATTGGACAAAGGATGTCGTACGGATTGACTCTGAATCAGCAAATCCATTTGGTCAGACAACCGGGGAAGAGAGTACCCATGTTGAATTTCAACCAAATTGCAATACACATAACCTTAGTTGCAAGGTGAGTGACTGAGTTTGACTACATTGGATTACAAATCATAGTCAATGGCAGTAAGAGAAGTGGCATTCTGGAGATAGTGAGTCAGGGATATTTGCAGGGCAATGATAGCAGGACGGATCCAGATTTGGCGTTGGAAAATGGTTCTGTTGTGACTGCAAGAGTGTTTCAAAATGGTCAATCTAAAGAGTTGGAGGTTTGAATCTAATTGTTTAATTACTTTCTTTCATTATATATTCACACAACATTATTATAACTGATTAGGGTGCTTCCACCAAGGAATCTTGGATGAGAGGAGGTTGAGATTTTAATTGATATCCATCAGAAGAATAGAAGATATGAACAGATTTCTGGTTTGATACCTTAAATAGTTCTTTTTGCAAAAAGCACTCTTCTTGTTTCGTTCCTTATCTCTTCTCCATGCCACTTTCCTGTTCTCTCTTTCCCACCCATAATTATTGGTCTACTTTCCTGTTGCATTTTAATTATCATTTTGTAATGCCAAATTTTCGCACAGGCAATCTTCTGACTGGTGCATATGTGGTGGCAGGTCCTGCACCACTATACGTGTTATGTTTCCAGTAACTGTGCTAAAGAACCCATTTCTGCAGCTTTCCTGCATTACCTTTTTTCCCCTCATGAGAATCCTAGCTTAATTAGTTTTTTTTTTCAACTATATTTTATAGCCAAAGATCAGCAATCAGGCGGTCCCAGAATGGAGCTAAATCAGAATCTATGAAGAATTCTGGTAAAAAAATGTCTATGGGGATCTGGCTAGAAGGCATGTGCTTTTAGACTCAGACAAATTTCTATAAGAAAAAAGGATTTTTTTTTTCTTAATCTGGCAAAGGGCATGTGTTTTTCCACTCATTAGTACTTAAGTTGTATGATTATTATATTTATTTTAATCATCTTCTCTTTATGTTGCTTGTTTGGTTCTATAGCAACCTCTGAACAGACTGAATCTGATCTCCAAGGCGTCAATGTGGAGGGGAAGTACTGGATGCCGGATGGGCTGGGAGGGCAGGACCTAGCCAGCATTTGGTAAGTATCACCTCAATAACTGGCTTTGATTATTGATGTAGATGGTGTTCATCATGTATGCACCTGCGGACTTGGGGAGGAGCCATGGCTTGGTGGCTTGGCATACAGTTCAGCTCCAATATGCTGTTTGTTGCCCTTGAACATGGGAATCCGAAGGAGAGCTGTTGGGAAAAAAAACTTAAGTGCATGCATGCGATGCTTTGAAGATTGTGGTGAATTTCATGTTAGATGCCTGGTGTTGGAGCTGTCACAGCTTCCCATTTTCAAAAGACGGGGAGATTCTTTGTGAAGGAGCTGCTCATCAGGTTCTTTCTGGGGCGAATCTTTTCCTTTTGAGACCTCCAATCTTACAGTTTAACCATATTGAGTTTTAACAGCACATTGTAAGGCGAGAGTTCGTCTATTTTCTTCCTTTTTTTTCTTCCTTTTTTTTTTTACTGGGGTGGGGTTGCTTATAGAATTAGGCGTCTCAAGAAAGTGTTAGGGCAGTCAATTCACCGGTATCTGTACATCCCACATCTGCGGTGTAGTGTTTTTTATGAAACTCGTTGTAGTTTATGAGAATTCTTCCTCTCTCTCCTTTATATGATACCGATTACACTGAAGTTCGATTTCCAGACAAGTCTAATTTAACCATGCTACTCGAGAAACATACAATCGATAATTTGAGTACTGCAAGATTCTTTCCTTCATTAAAATGGAACATCCCTAATTCTTTTTCCCACAACATCGATAAGGTGTAGGGTGGAGGTGGGTGGGGGGGGTGAAGTAGTTCGTTTTGCAGTAATTTTATTGATCCACTATCCTCTGCTGGAATATACAAACGGCTATAAACTTTAAATGTTTGCTCGTGCTGATTTTTCCATAAACAGTAAGGATCTTATTGATGTCATAGAGGAGTGCCAAGGAGGGGAACATCATCGAATTTACCGGCATTCTTTCTCCTATCACAATCTTCTGAAGGGCTGCATTGGCGTAGGATATGCAGAACCTCCTTCATCGAAGGTCGTATTTCAGGTAATGTGCTCGTACAAATTAGACCAAGTTTGAACAGAGTAGTCATCTCTTCCAAATGGCATGGATTTCTGATTTCTTCATCAAGAGCATCAGCAATAGGCTTTCCCTCACTATATTGCTGCCATGCCCATTCTGCTAGGCTTGTGTGCTCATTTCCACAGTTAGGTTCTCTTCCTGTTGTGAGTTCCAAGAGTACAACCCCGAAGCTATAGACATCAATCTTCTCATTGACTTTCGTTGTATAGGCATACTCTGCAATTGAAATCAAGAAAATTTGTCAAACCTATATTTCAGAAGCTCTCTATGAAGATAACTTGTTTAGCATTCAGTTAAGGAGATGGAATCCCCTCTAGTTTTGGCTTCAAACTGAAAGTTCAAAACAGCGGCAATTTAGTTTTGCATAGGTTTACTAAAGCAATAAATAGCTTTGCACGCAGGCCCTATACCAATGAAAACTGGAAGTGATATTGGATTTATATGATTTATGATGTTTAAAGACCATATTCTTTCCACCATTATCTTGGATGAACTAACCTGCGGCTATTATATGATTTATGATATTTAAAGACCTCTGTTTTTTCCACGGATGGTATAAACTTACCTGGGGCTATATAGCCAAAAGATCCTGCTATTGCAGACATAGTGTGAGGCTCTCCCTGCCTGGCCAGCATCTTGGCCAGCCCAAAATCTGCTATCCTTGCCTGGAACTCGCGGTCTAATAAGATGTTGCTCGACTTAACATCTCGATGAATGATTGGTGGAGAGCAATCATGGTGCATATAACTGAGGCCTTGTGCAGCTCCAATAGCAATCTGCAACCTCCTTGGCCAGTCTAAGACATATTGTTCAACAAAATCCATTGTAGCCGCTCTCAACCTTTTCTTCTTTTTATGAAGCCACTTATCTAGGCTCTGATTTTGCATGTATTCATAGACTAAGAGCTTTGAATTCTCATTCCAGACGCAGCATAGCAACTTCACTATGTTTGAATGCCGAATTGAGCCTAGTATTTGAACTTCTGCTTGAAATTCTTTCTCAAGCTTTTGATCCAACTTCTTGTTACTCCAAATCCTTTTGACAGCAACATAGTAACCAGCATGGTTTATATCTATGCAGTACACTTTTCCGGATCCACCGCTTCCTATCAGATTAGTTTCTGTCAAGTTTGATAAGATATTCGCTTCTGTGAAGTCCAATCTCTGGAAAGAAGTTAGCTTCCATGTGTCGGGGTGGCATCTTTCATCCTTTTTCCAATAACTTCTATATAGGATGAAGATCCATAGTAAAGCAATTATGAGCAAGGTGACAATGAGAGCTAGAATGAAAGGAAGATATTTAGAGGACTGATCTTTTGAATCTCTTTGGCTGGAGTTACAGCTTGGAAGGTCAAGTACATCAGTGGTGGTACATAGTTTGGGGTTGTCCAAGAAACTCCTTTCGTATGCTATATTCTCGTACTCGTCTGGGATTTTCCCCGAAAGATGATTCGAAGACAAGTTGAGTGAAGCCAGTCTTAACTGGCCAATTTCAGGTGGGATTTCACCTGAGAAGTTATTAGCTGATAAATCCAGGTAAAGGAGGTTAGGAAGAAAACCAAACGCTGCTGGAATATGGCCTGAAAGTTCATTTCTTGAGAGATTTAGAGTATTCAACGATTCCCACGAGCCAATTGTCGAAGGAAGTTGGCCAGAGAGTTGATTTCCACTCAATATGAGTGTGGTAAGACGAGGAAGCCTTGTCAATCCCTCGGGAAAGTTACCAGAAAGCTGATTGTTGCTTGCCTCAAACACAATCAAGTTTCGCCAAGCAGACACGTTTTGAGGAATTTGACCCCAAAATTTGTTGTTATTTATTGCCAATCTCGAGAGATTCCAAGATAAGCTATCTGGTAACTTGCCTGAGAATGAATTTCCATCTAACATTATGCTTGATAGATTGAAAGTAGTCCAAAGACCAGGAGGTATTTCGCCAGAAAAGTTGTTATTAGACAGCTGGATTGTACGTAAGGTCCTGCAATTGCCAAGCCCTTTTGGCAATTCGCCGCTAAGATTGTTGGAGAAAGCTACCACTCCCTGTAAGACGCCATTTTTACAGAGATGTTCAGGTAACGAACCACTTAGTTTATTCATTGAAACCTCCAATGCTTCTAGATTTGAATGCAGACCCAATTCTTGTGGCAGGTTCCCGGTTAAGCTGTTGTTGAAAACACGAAAACCTTTCATCGTCGGTATTAGGCCTAAACTCCCTGGAATCTCACCAGACAAGTGATTTGCAAACAAATTGAGGACCTGCAACTTCTTTAACCTCCCAAAATCTTCAGGGATTGTGCCGCTTAAATTGTTTGTAGAGAGGTCAACATTGAGTAAATTTGATGCTTGGATTGATTTGGGTATCTCACCAGACAATTGATTTTGGTAGAGATATAAGTTGCTTAAATTCTGCAAAGAGAACAGCCCAGCGGGAACAGAGCCTACCAAGTTGTTGCTTGATAAATCCAAGTGCTCAAGGCTCAAAAGGTCCGATAAGCTTTCTGGGATTTCACCAATCAAATTGGACTTTGTCATCCACATATACTTTAACTTCTTCAGTTTCCTGAAATCTTGTGGTATTGGCGATGGGATCAGCAAAGTGTTATACGCCAAGCTCAGAGTTTCAAGATTGGACAAGTTGCCAATTTCAACTGGCAATGTGCCATTGCATTGAGTTCGATAAATGTTCAAAGTTCTCAAATCTGGCAACCGGCCTAGTGCTGCTGGAAAATCTCCCGAGAAGTTGTTGGCACTAAGGTCCATGTACTGCAGAGCTCGAAATCGATCTATGTCGTGTGGTATCGAACCCACAAAATAGTTTCCTGAAAGATCAAGATCCTTGAGCTTGGAACAGTTGTACAGAACTTCTGGGAACTCACCAGGGATGTAGTTCCATGAAAGATCAAGCTTAGTGAGGTTTTGCAGGTTACAGATGACACTTGGGATTTTCCCAGTGATATTCTTGTTTCTGAGAGAGATTCCTGTGACCGTGCCATCTCTACAGACAATATCAGGCCAATTGCAGGGCGAGGACGAGGAGTTCCACAACTGGAGAGATGGCGGATTCCCCCATTGTTCTTTAAGCTCAAGCAAGATGGCCTGGTCTGCATTGACAGTTTGTGAACTTACACACAACGGTATGGAGATGAAGTAGAAGAGGTAAACAGGGAGCAGAGTTCTAAGAAATGGGAGTGAAATTCTTGACATTTTTGGATGCTTCTGATGATTTTTCTGATGGGATTGGTTTTTGCCAGAGAAGTGCAGAAAAGCAATTGGAAAATGGAAAGCTGTCTGT
Source organism: Trichosanthes truncata (assembly GCA_033996785.1). NCBI lineage: Eukaryota > Viridiplantae > Streptophyta > Magnoliopsida > Cucurbitales > Cucurbitaceae > Trichosanthes > Trichosanthes truncata. The sequence goes on from JAWPNB010000010.1 coordinate 4,306,296, forward strand.
TCATGGAAGAAGTATAGATTCCATGGACTCGTGCAGTTAACATATAAGTCTTATTGATAGTCAAAGTTAGGGGAGCTTTGTTCTTACACGGCACAGCCAAAGTCCAAAAGCTGGTAATTATTTCACGTTTGGTTCTTTGCCAAACTCACGAATGGTTTTGACATGATTGTTACTTTATAGATATGGATGGAGGATATATTCATCTCTTCAGATTCATGAACAGTTTTGTTTCTTTAAGTTTCTTTCGAGTCTTATATTCAAATAGCTCAAAATTTCAATACTTTCACGAGATATATTGGAGAAAAGTATGATACTTGTGCTTATCTCGGACTGCGTTTTGGAAAAAGTGGTACAGGTTTTGTTTATATAGATCTTATTGTAGTATTTCATTTTTTGAATTTGGTTGATATTCAACAAAATATCACTTTTTGAGTGTAGTACTACCGGAGGTTAAATTACAAGTTTAGGTTCTTAACTTTCAAGTTTGTGTCAAATAAGTCTTGAACTTTCAATTTTGGATCTAATAGGTTTTTGAACTTTAAAAAGTATCTAATAAATCCTTAAGCTTTCTATGTTGTGTCTAATAAATCTTTGAGCTTTCAATTGTGTATGATAGGTTTTTAATCTATTTAACATTTTTTAAAAAAATTCATGAACCTATTAAATACATAATTGAAAGTTTAAATTCAATTTGTCTATTAGATTCAATAATTTTAAAAAAGTGTCGAATATATCAGGGACCTATTATAAACAAAATTGAAAGTTTAAGGACCTATTTTACATTTTTTGATCTATTAAACACAAAATTAAAAGTTCAGGAACCTATTAGATACTTTTTAAAGTTTAGGGATCTATTAAACCTAAATCTTTAAAGTTCAAAGACTAAACTTGTAATTTAATTGAGAAGAGATGTTGCACATTTTGCATGAGAAACTTGAACAGGGTCCTGAATCCAAAAAGGGGATGGTTCTTCTTTTCCTTGTGATCATATGGTATTCAAATTTGACCAAATGTTGGAAGGAAATCAACTTTCTACAGTAGCCATGGACTGCCTGCCTAAAGCAGAAAATTTTGTTTAGTCCCTGTGTTTTGACTAAGCTGTCAAACCACTTCACATTAAATTATAAGATATCAAAGAGTATAGTTGATATTAAATAATGTAATGTGGCCACATTCAATGATGACACTGTTTAATGCAAAATGAATGCTATATTTATAATTATTTTAAGGTAGATATGGGTTAGTTGATGACAATGGATCCCATTTTTTTCTCTGTGACTGCTGAGGGGATTGTGGCTCTGATTGCTCCCCCACCATCAAACATCCTTACACCAAAAACCCAAATCAAAGAAAAAAAAAGAAAAGTGGGTTTTGATTTTGTTTGAGTTATTAGTTTGTGTAATTAGGGGTTAAAAATTTGAGTCTATATTATATTAATCTGTTATTTAAAGTAACAAGTTTGTTAATCTTATGAATTATATAAATTTATATTACACAAATGCTCAAATGTAGGAACTCACATTTTATACTACATAATACAAGTCACACAAACATAGAGTTAATTAGCTTATAAATATAGTTTACATGAGTTTTAAACTTTTCAACATTAGGCTTTATAAATTCATACTTATTAAAATCATGAGTGAGATATTTTGGAATAAGAAAATATTTAATTAGCCATATATAAACAAGATGTCAATAAGGATTATGGAAATAATAAAGGGTACGGTTTAGAGAGAATGAGTTTAATCTATGGTGATCATTTGCCTAAAATTTAATGCCGTACGTGTTTTTTTGGCAACCAAATGTAGTATAGTCAAATAGTTGTCCTATGAGATTAGTTAATGTGCGTGCAAGCTGGTCCAGACATCTATGGATATTTTTTTTTTAAAAAAAAACTTCATATGAATATAAGCTCGTACGAGAGATGTCTCGTATTGTGATGGTTTGGAAAAACCAAAAGAATGAGGTAAGTATACGAAGATCATACTTCAAAGAAGTGGATGTCAATTTGTCTTCCAAAATATAAGATTTTAGATACCAAAACATAAGATTTTAGGTTAAAGAGATAAGAATAAGACTCTAAATTTCATGCAATTATTTCATCGTTTCACAGTGTCCTTGTTGGGTTGTTAGGTAGCTTTTGTACAACTTTTTTTTTTTTTTTTTGATATAAAAGTAAAATAACAGTGACCAAATATTCATTAGATTATGATTTTAGACTTTTATTAATTTTAAATTTTTGTTTGTTTTGTTTTAATTCATGTACTTAAATTAGTTTCTAACCTTGATTATCCAATTACTTTATGACAACAAATTAATACGATATTATTATGTAGAAAGCTAAAAGTTAATATGACAATTGATATGTCATATGATATGACAACATACAGAAAGCTGAATTAGAACTATATTTAATTAATGACAATGTCATATGCTAAATTGATACATTGGAAAGCTCTTAAGATAATGTACATACACAGCAAAAGGTTTGGAATAACAAAATATAAGGACTAAATTTGTAATTAAACTAAATCTATTTTAATCAATTGTATCACTTAATCTTTTTAATGAATCAACCAATTAATATTTCAAAACATTTAGGCCCCATTTGATAACCATTTAGTTTTTAAAAATTAAGCCTATAAATACTACTTTCACCTATGAGTTTTCATGTTTTATTATCTACTTTTTACCTATGTTTTCAAAAACCAAGCCAAAATTTGAAAACTAAAAAAAGTAGTTTTCAAAGACTTATTTTTGTTTTTGGAATTTGGCTAGAAGCTCAAATGTTTCCTTAAGAAAGATATAAACCATTGTAGAGAAGATGAAAAACTATTGTAGAGAAATGATGAAAAAACAAACACAATTTTCAAAAAGTAAAAATAAAAAACTAAATGGTTATCAAATGTGCGGTCTTAATTACTAGGTTAAGAATATTCAGCCATTATTCTATATTTGCTTGTTTCTAATCTTTGACCTTGGGGATAAGGGGAGTATTTTTACTTGGTTTGATTTGTTTACCAATCAATTTGGAAAGGTACCAAGAAGCACCCAATATATGCAAGTTGTGTTTTTACCTTTCAGATATGGTCCATATCATTGTTGACTGAAATGGTGGTGGGTGACCTAATTATCTTATAATATGTTTTTCTGTGTACATATTGTATTTCAACTTGTATTTTGTTTTTTAAAATTATAAGGTTATATTTTGTGTGAATAATTAACTTGTCCATGGAGAATTTCAGTGTAATATAGTTATTATTTTTATAATAAAATATTAAGGCTTTTATCGTTCAATAAATCATGAAGAAAAAATATTGTTATTGCGAGAGTTTCTTTCTAATCGAGACAAGTTTAAATCTTGTTTGATGAACATATATCTATGAGATGATTTGATACGTGATATAATTAAAAAATTTAGGTGATAAAAATAAAGTTTTATTACATATTTCACTTAAAATTCTCAAAACAACATGGACATTCAGTTTTCACTATGATATTACATAAAATTCAAAATAAACTATCACTATCTTATTTTATTAGAATATTTTTACTTCATCAAAGTATACGTAAATGGAGTTGGTATTCAAACATTTTGCAAAGATTCACTCATTCTAACCTAGGAAAAAATTTGTACATTAGTAGACTCTAGAATAACAGTTTATACTTTAATTATAATTTAATTAATTGATAAAAGATTAGCATTGAATTCTTTGGAAAAAAGATAAGGCATATCATCATATTTTTAAGCATAAAATTAGTGGAAATAGACATGAAAATGACTTTTAGATTATGATTATTTAAATAAGGCAGTGCTGTTGGTGGATAAAGTAAAAAACCTCTTTTGAGTTCAAAGGCATTGAATAGCTTTAATTGGCTTCATTTCAAGTTTAAAAATAGAATTAAGTTTATTCTGATTTCTTTGTAGAAACTAGAAAGTATAAACCATAAAAGTAGTGGTAGAAGACCAGACTAAGAGTATGTACTTTTAATAAATACAAGAGACTGTGTATTTTGTTAGAAGTATTTAAAAGGTTATTAAATTACAAATTTTGTCTATTTTAAAAAAGTTAAATTTAGTTTCTATGATTTTAATATTAGAGACCGTATAGACTATTTATGAGGATTTTATCAACCTATAGAGATGAAATTCTAATTTTTAAAATTATATGAACTAAATTCTAACTTTTTTCAAACTAAATGGCCAAATTTGTAATTTAACCCATTTGAAATAACCTTCAATTTTTAGATTCTGTTTTCTTTCTAGAACATTTTACAATATATTTTTTTGAATAGAGACCGAATAAATTCAATTGAAACGGAAACATCATCACCCACATCTAAGGTTGGAGATTATCTCCAAAATGAGATTTATTCTTTTTTTTTTCTTCCCATAACTATTTTTTAAATACGATAAATAGGTGAATTTTATGGATCAAAGTTATTATCTACTTAAAAGAAGAATAATTTTAATCGTCATAAACATAGGGGGCTATCAAAAAAAATTGAAAAAACAATGTTCTAGAACTGTTCCCCACTCTATTTTGTGTTCTTTTGATTTGATTGATTTTTTAATTATTAAGGAATCCTTATGCAAAAGTTATTTTGCATTCCAAAACTTTTTGTGAGAACCTTTTATTTGAAACCTATGGATTTGCATTTACTGGTGGGGCAAAGATTTAAAGGGAAGGAAACAATTACCCTAAAGTGTAGAAATCTAGTTGGTAGACTGAGTATATCTTTATCCTTTAACCTTTAAGGGAGAATGGTTCAAATTCTTTTTTGGACTGTTTCCTTTCTCTCTATTTTTAAAGTTCTTCATTTAATTATATTTATGTGTATATTGGTCCCTAATATTTGATACTTTTCAATTTTGTCTATATTCTTTTTCAGTGATAAATTTCATTTTTGATATTTCAATCAAATCCTTCTATAGATTGAAACTCTCCTCTTTTTACTCTAGATCTTTCTCAATTCTTTGATTTCTCTCACATTCACTAATTTCCTTCATTGACTAGATCTCTGTCTAGAAAATAGTGGAGTAAAATATAAAAAGTTTAGATCAAATGGACAAACATAACACATAGACAAGTTATTCATTTATTATCTCACACGGTCAAAACTGAGTCATTAGATAAATATGAAACTTACATTTTAAATATTAAACTTATTATTGTTTTATACCCTTATCGACATATTACTAACACCTTTATTCTTTTTTATCACAACTTTGTTGAATATAATTTGATGCATCCAAAATAAATTAAAGTTTCAAAAAACCATCTTAAACACGACATTTTTATTATGTAATTACTACTTGTGCTAGTTTATTTTTTAAACAGTCTCAATTCTTAATACGTTTAACACATTCATTCAAGACATAATTTGCTCTATAAATGAGAAGAACCTCATGACCTTGCATATAAAATATTAGAACAGTGCGTTAAACTTAAAAAAATGAAGCATAAATACGTTTTGGACAAAAAAACCTTTTAGAATGGAAGATTCCATAAGATGAAATGAAACGAGATATTTGTTTAGATATTTTTTTTTTCTTTATTCATTCTTTTTACAAATGGAATATAAACAACATAGCACATAACCATGCACGTGGAAAGGGTGTATTTGGATACATATATTTTGTAAAGAGTAACATATGAGATTTAATTAGAGAGAGAATTATATACATTGGAAAAGATTGTGTATATGAGGCTGCTTATGAATTAGACAATGAAAGCTTGTAGGCTCATTCCCATAATCTTATCCAATTTGATGACTCCCACATTCTCAACCTTTCCCAGCTTGTCTAGCGAGCTACAAATAGAAACAAGTATATGCATGTGAGAGAGACATAAGGAGAGAGAGAGGGAGAGTTTCTAATATTAATAAGAGGAAGGTTAAATTATATAAAATACTTCTGAACTTTAGGATAAGTTTCAATTGTCCTATAGACTTTGGAAAGTATCATTTGAAAATTAAGATTGTTACTATCAATAAATAATAACAATCTTAATTTTCTATATAGTTGTAAATAATATGACGTATGTCTTCTAATTTTTACATATCAGTTGCCACGTCAATTTTCATCTTTATTTTATCAGAAAATATATTTTTGGAACAATTGGAGTTGGCCTAGATAAAAGCTAGACAAATAGATGACTATTTGAAGGAATGCTCGGTGATACTTTGTTCGAGGGGAAGATTGTTGAGAATGCGACCAAAGTCCCACATTGGCTAGATAAAAGGAAGATCATTGGTATATAAGTGAAGACAACTATCTCCATTGGTATGAGGCATTTTGGATGGAATAAAAAATAAAGCATGAACAATATCATACCATTGTGGAGATATGTGGAGGGTCATTGTCCCTAACAATTTCAAAGTTCAAGGGTATTTTTTGGAACAAATTTCAAAGTTTAACGGTAAAAATGAAACCTTTCAAAGTCTAGGGACATAATTGAAACATATTCCAAAGTTTTAGGATATAATTTAACCTAAGAGAAAAATAAAAAACCTGGAAATAGGTATCAAGCTTCTTCTTCAGAGTTTCATGCTCTTGTTTTACTTGCTGGAAACTCCTTATGCATCTATAGAACAAAAAGGAAAAGGGTAAAAAAAGTTAGCAAGTTTATGTAGCCTGTCAACTGGGTATGAAACTGATAATATAGATAATATAGACCATTACCCTTCAAGATTTCCTGCCAAGCAGTATTCTCTGAACTGTGAACATGCTTCTGTCACCCTATTGGCTCCAATGCTAGCAACAAATTAAAGTGAATTAAGACAAGGTTCTTAAAGAGATAGAGACACTATTTCTATGACAACCGTGCATGTATATTTCTTTATGAATAGTTGAGCTTCCATTAAGAGAAAATGAAATAATACATGGGCATACAAAAAAAGAAACCCACAAAAAAAGAGCCAAACTACAAGAAGGGGTTCCAATCAAGAGATACTATATTTCTTTGTCATCAAGTAGCCCTGCATGACACATGGAGGATTCAACTTTTCACAAAAGATAAAATGATGTCATCGTTGAACCAATATTCCAGAACAATCAAATGCATCCTCACATAGATTTATCAACAATAAACTACCAGAGTGTTATGACGAGCTCGTTGCAGTGGTTGTCAACATAATGGAATAGTTTCTGGGAAAACCGAGCTTTCATTGCAGTGGTGCATTCTATACTACACATTTGTTCATCCCTTAGAGCTCGTTATACAAATATTCAATTCTAAAGTTAGGGTGATTGGTTATCCACCCTGCCACGTGTCCCCATTGCTAATTTTCTACATGATTATCGTACTTTACCTTGAGCTACTGCCCTTGAACTGGTGCATGTAGTTGTCAAGCTTTTCAAAATCCGTAGGCTTACTGACCCTGTGCAAGCCAATAAAACAGTAGCTCTATTAGATGGTTCTCGGAATCATTTTGATAATGTTAAGGCTCTATGCTCACATAGTTTGTTCAATGCTGCGGATGAGTCTGGCTGAATCATTGTAGAATAATGACACAATTTCTTCGACAAAATTTGGGTTTGCATCATCTTGCAATTCTTCAAGCTGAGTGAATTGATCACGATCAAGATAACCCTGCAACATAGGATTCTGTCTGGTTCAACAATTTATGTCGTAGTAGGTTATTAGTCAATCATTTGAAGTAAATATAACTTAAGATTCACAAATTAAAAAAAGAGACATGATTCAAAACTGAAGGAATATCATATGGACGTGAATGGTAAGATTCACAAGAATCATAACAACTGGCTAGCACTTTATAAATTTAGTTTGTCTTATTCCTGGTCTGCTGATAATTTATGCTGGTCCGAAACGTAGAGGACAAGTGTAGTCATCCAGTACTACTATGAACCAACCAATTGGCCAAGACCCAGGTGAGACCTTTCACTCCATGTTTAGCCCATCCCACCGTATAAATTCTGCAGCGATCCAGAAATTAAAACCTGGAGAAACAACTCGAAAAAATAAATAACAGTTTATTCTTTAACCAAATATTCGGAGGCTTGTGGTTTTACTTTTTACTTCACTCTCAGATGGAAGATTTACATGGCCAAGCCATAGCACTATTAGGAACAAGTTCAATTACCATGTCTGGTCCGTCCCAAAATAAAGGACGTGAATATGTTCTTGGACCGATGGGTCAGTTTGGCTCGTATCCGGAAGGAAAACCAGTTCCCATTTGGCTTATGCACCGTAAGGCTAAACCTGCCCTTCCGAATTAGACATAAAGCTTGGTAACTAGTTATATATTCTGCACTGTACTGGAAACCATGAACCAAGGATTCTCAAACATGCTTAATGCAAAGTACAAGTTGTCTGTTAGAGTACCAAATGCACAATGTGAAAGACACAAGAAAAGTGAGAGAATTTTTTGTATTTGAAAGTAAACCTGCTCAAAAAAGCACCTCTTCGTGTAGGCAACTTGACGTTGCAAAAGGCTCAAGTCCATCTCTCTCCCCAGAAAAAGTAGCAAATTTGATGGAAATAAATGATAGAGGAGCTGAGAACTAGATTTAAGTGTCTTGCCTGCTTTGAGTGATACAACCGGTATGCCAATCAAAGGTATTTATAGGCTAGCATGTGGAAGTACAAGATAGAAGGATGCTAAAGAGTTTATCAAAATTTTCTTGTTTTGCGATTGCAATTTAAATGCTATATGCTATCATTTATGTGCTCAATCTCTTTAAGCCATAATGAAACCAAAAAGTGATGATTCAATCAATTTATTCAAAAGAACTTTTATAAGAACAATCCAAACTCTATGGATAAAAAGAGGGAAAAGAAATAAAGGGTGCAACTTACGTGTCAACCGAATTCTATGCTTACATGCTTATTAGAAATACGGAACCAAGTGAGTAAAGATTCCAAATGATAAGTACTAGGAAGCAGGTGCTTTCAGGGTGTAATGTTACACAACTGCAGCAGATTTTTTTCCCGGAGAAGCTCCCAGTTATCCTACATTTAAAGGAATCGCTCTGAACATTCTTCATTCACCAAAAACAGAAAGATCCCAAACGAGAGGAATCAAATTTTTTTTCATATAAAAGCTAAGGGTCCGCATGCAAAGGAAAGGAAAGGAAGGGAGTCAGAATCATACTGTTAATCTGTTATTATATTTGTGACAACACTGAACGAACTAATGGTCCAAAAACCGTGTGGGAATAGGAGTCGAGAAATATTATCATGATTAGACATAACTTGGTTAGTCAAAATAAAAAAGCATCTAATATTTTAAAAATCTTTGGTGGCTAGAGTATATAAGATAGCTTATTCACTCACGCGTTCATAAAGACCTTTCTGGGACAATAAACACACTGCTTTGCGTATGATAAGAACCCGATGTTGCAATGGAAATTAACAGAAAATAATATTGAAATTGTATTTCGATATAAGACGAAAAATTACAATACTGAACTCTCCGAAGATTACTCTTCCAAATTCTGCCTATCCTTCATCTCCCCATTACCCTCTATTGATAATTACTTCACCCCTATTAATTACAATTATGCCACTACTCATATCCTAATACTATTCCTAAAATTTCCATACTAATACTCTAACAGGGTAAAAGTCAATAATGAGTGGTTAGCCAAGTGCAAATAAGCAATTTAAGCGATCCAGTGAAGAAATTGCCTGGAACCTCAGGCCAGTTCCTATTCATATGGCTGCCCCGAGATTACAATCTTTAATAGAAAAGCATGTTGAATTAAAATATTTAACATAAAACGGCTTTCCATTCTGAAAGTATATAATAGCTTTTTCAACTTAACAAGGAAAATGAATGCCATTTAGTGCAGAGGATCGAGAACAAGCAGATATTTAGATCAACTTCAACCTTAGGAATCAGAGAGAAGGGGCCCAAGTTGGAAACGCCCCCATCCATTAAACATAAAACAAGATTTAGAACCCAGCTAAAAATTTGAAAAAGTGCCCCTATATAAATAGTCAATTCGTCAAATATGTACAACAAATGCCCTTTTCCGAAACACTGATTGTTACAATAATTCACAGATTCTTAATAATTCTGGTTAACAAAACTTGCAGGCAAAAACATCAGAAGATAATGAATGGAGGAGCTACAAGGAGGGCAAATGATTGAAAGAGAAGTTACCTTTAGGCTTGCAGATCATGGTCCCTCCGTGCCTCTCTGTCAATTTTTGCTGCGCCATTGACATCTTAGCAGTGATTTTTGTAAATGTGTGGTCACATCCCCTCCTTTGCAAAAGCTGTGGGTGCACTGAATGAGATTGAGAATATGAATTTATGTGTTCCCCTCCTTTCTTCATCGAAGGGTTTGATATTCTTCATTATCAGTCTCCCAAAACTGATAAGAATCCCAGCAAGGATATGATAAATCCGACACGTAGTGCAGTTTTTGTTTATAAATAAATATATGTTGTGACAGGACAAGAATAAAAAGAAAAATAGGGGAGAAGATTTTATCTAGAACCTCAATAATATCTAAGCAAAAAAGGTGCCACCTTTTCAGTTTTCCATCCCCACCCCACCTCCCAAAAAAACCAAAAATAAATATACATAAATCTGCATCATAAATGTCCCCTGCTCAATCACATACATTGTTAGTTGGAAGTGTGACCAAAGTCCCACATTGACTAGACAAGGAGAAGATCATGGGTATATAAGTTAGGACAATATCTCTATTGATATGAAACATTTGAGTGAAACCAAAAGCAAAGCCATAAAGACTTGTACTCAAAATATACAATATTATACTAATGTAGAGATATGGAGAAAGTCGTTGTCCCTAACATTGTTCACATTTGTAAATTCATATTCTCAATCTCATTCGGTGCACCCAATCTATACATAGCTGCAAAACGATGGAAGGAAGCAAGATATCTCATAGGCCAATATTTTTAACCATAAAGCTTCTGCAGCTGTGCCCCTCATGTCATGTAGTATGGGCTCACATGGCAAACCACCCACTCTAAGCATGTTGATTGAAAATTATTTTCACCAACACCTTACTTCCCATTATGTGCCAAAGAAAATTTTGTACAAGCGGAAATACTGAACCGAAGACAAGCTATGATCTGAAAAAAAATATATATATATATATATATATATATTTTACTATTTTATATATATATATGTGTGTGTGTGTGTGAGTGTCTGAGTCAACTTGCATGCACCTTGACTAATCTCACCAGACAATCACCTGACTCTCCTACATTTGGTTGCCAAAAAAACTCATGATATTAAATTCTAGATAGGTGACCACTATAGTTTGAATTCATTCTCTCTAAGTCCTTTATTACTCTGATTGACCATTAGTCCAACTTATGATAGTTATGATCTAAAAAACTATAATAAACCAAAATCAATAGATATGGGGATATAAACTCTCATGCTAAGAACAAAAAATATAAAATTTCCTCTACTATTGAAGAAGAGATGGAGGCCTTATAGAATAATTTGTGGGGTCTCTCTAGGGTAAGTTTTCTTTCTCGTTAACTATATGCTCACTGGTAGAGTCCAAAACTTGTGGGGGGTGATAGAACATCCGAAAGTAAACTTTAGTTTTACTATCATATCGATCGTTCCTTATTATTCCTGAAGCACTTATTCTGTTCATCCCACTAGAATCCACTATCCAGTAGCATCATGGAAACTAATGAGTAGCATCCACAACATTTTTGCAATTTCTAGAGAACCTCCGGACAAAAAATCATCAACACAAACTGAATCAAACATAATTTATCTGTAAGGAACCAAAATAGTGGAAATGGGTAACAAAAATGTCATCACTTGTGAAAAAGCACAGGTTGCACGATACAAATGGATAAATAATCAGGTTGGAACTATTATCAGTATTATGATTACAGTGTTACATATTCTATTGGATAGCCATTTCATGAGAATGCAATTTGATTCTACAACATTGAGAGTTAGAAACTCACAACAAATGCATATCTTAAATAGATGACAATCAAGGCATACATTCATTACTTTATACATTTTTTTATAAGAGACGACAAAAAGATTTCATTACTTTATAATAAATACCTAATCTATAGTTGGTCCCTTTGACCATTGGACCAATCATTATGTCAAATATCAATAATATCAAGGATATTTTCAACACTCAATGATATGGCTACATTTTTATATTATCGACAACACTACATGGAAAATGAATTTTCTTTTACACAGTCAACCACATTTCCATCAACAAAAAACAATATCATGACATGCTATTGGCATAGACTAATTAAACATATCCATAAATATCATAGAATTAAGATAAGATTACATGCACAATTGTGTTCAGAAGTTTGTTCACTAAGAACATTTTTGGAAATAATTAGGTAGAAATTGTCAAGCCTAACCAAAAAAATATATAACTGGAGATGATCTTAGCATGTTGCTCGACCGATTGCATAATTTGGGCAATGAAAACTATCTGAAAACCTTGGAGCTCTTAATGTCACAAGTGGCAGGACAGGGGAAGGGAGAGCAACATTTTTGGACGTGATTGTTTGCACTCTTCTGTTGATTATTTAAACAATGTCATTAAGATAGTTCTTTTGAAACACTATGGCAATTGCAAAAGAAAATTGAGCATCATGCGGCCCTGTTGGTAAGGGCTCTTGGTCATACTGGCTTAGAGGTCTCTGGTTCGAGCCTTCGGGTGAGCTTAATAAATAAAAATCCTTGTCGTATCTTGAGTCGGGGCCTTGGGGAGGGCATGGATGCCCCAGGTATAGGGGAGCAAAGCTCCGACTCCCGATCATAAAAAAAAAATTGAGCACCATGCGGACGGCTATCTCTACTCTATATTCCTACAAATTTCTCGCTCTTAATTTTCTTTCTTTCTTTTTCCTTCTTGCTTTTAGTGAGCCTTAGCCACCGAGAGATCGGTCAGTCCATTTTGAGTTCCAAACGTATTAACCACAACCACATGATGCGCGCGTCCTATAGTTTTTTAAAGATAAAATGCCGCCAATAATTTTCGATTTCCAATTCCATGCACATAAGTTGAACTCCGATTACGCAATCACGCGATTCAAAACATTACAAACATTAAACCTTGTAAATTACGCAAACACGCGATTCAAATACTTCATCATCCAGCAATACTTCAAATCTAAAGTAACAAATCAAGTTCTAAGTTAAGAAGCAGTCTGGTAGAAGGGAGAATTACTAGGCGCAGCAGATCGAGCTACCGTAAATGTAATACTACGACAGCATGGAAAAGCGCCTCTAACAGTGCCGATTGGAAGTCGAAATTGACGATCAAAAGCAGTTCTCTTCGAATTCCTCCTGAGAAATCCACGACATTTTACGTGCATGAAACCAAATCATTAATCATGCATGCCAATCTGATATGAAGTTCCGTTGATATTGAAGGGAAATTCAGAAACGTATACCTCTTAAGTAAATAGTGAGGCCATAGTTGAAGTTTTGACAGAGCAATCAGAATCGGTGACTCCACATTCCTTTTGCGGTGATTCTGGACAAGGAAAATGCAAGATGGAAAATAATTAAAACGTGTTAGGTGGTGCTATTTCACATTTGCTATCCATGGTTTAAAATGCTAATTTCGACCGAAATGTCTAAGAAATATCATTTAATGTTATAGATATTTCTAGAAATGTCTTTTAAAAAATTTAAAAAAATATTTAAATCAATAATAAACATTTTACTTTTAAATAAGTAAAAAAAAATTATTATTAATATTATAATCACATTCCTTATATTTTGTTGCTACTATTTTTAACATTTTATTAATTTTTTACAATATAATGGAAATGTCGATTCACCTCTAATATCGATGTCGAACCCATAAGCATGTGAAAATGTCGATGAAAATTCAATAATATTATTTTGCTAGGCTAATTTTGTAGATAATGATGTTTAAATAAATAATGACAAAATTGGAGTAGTTTTGAAACTAAAAATTTTGAAAATGTAAAAAAAAAAATTTTAAATTACAAATCTAGGGCAGACAAGAAAAATATTGTTTAAAATAGGGTAGTTAAATCGTGTACCGTGTACATGAGTTCCACCACACGTACATGGAACTCGTGTACACCATACACGTTTTATGTGAAACTCGTGTACCATGTACACAATTTACGTCTTTTTTTCTCTCTCTTTTTTTGACTATTGTAGCTTCTTTTTTTGAGTAAGCAAAGTTTGAATAATTTCTTTTCTTTAAATAAATGCATCCTATTAAATGGGTAATTTTATGAATAATCTAGTGTAAATAAAAATTGGCAAAATTAAAGTAGTTTTGAAAAAAAGAATTTTAATAATGTTAGGGGGAATCTAGAAATTTATGTCAGGGGCTTAAATTTGTATAAAGATTATTTTAAACACATTGATATTAGTTGGGTTAAAATACCATTTTGGTCCCTATACTTTGAGTCTCATTCCATTTTAGACTATGTACTTTTAAATGTCCAAATTTAATCTCGATACTTTCAAAAAATATTAAAATTAGTCATTATTGTTAGTTTTGGAGTTAATGTTTATCGAACTTGATAAAATAATAATAATAATAATTTCATTGAAGAAAAAGATACAATGTAAATACATTTTCAAAATTATATTTATAGACGAAAAGCTAATAAAGATTACATTTTTTTTAACCATAAACTAACAGTGTGAATTAATTTTATTATTTATTGAATGTACCAATATTAAATTTGGACATTTGAAAGTATAGGGGCTAATTAAAATATAATAAGTCCCAAAATGATATTCTAACCCATTAGTTTATATTTCTATATTAGAAGTATGACTAAAATTTTTATATAAGTATACTTGAAATAACAAGTAAGATTTTTTTTTTTTCATTTATAAGAATTCAAAGAATTATTGTAATTTCTTTTTATGTAAATATTTTATAAATATATATATTTTTTTGTTTTATGAATTGATATTTTATAATAAATAGATTTGAATTAGTTACATAAAAAACTATGTTTTTGTTTTTATTGGTTGATATATAATAATAATAATAATAATAAAGGAAAAAGGGAAAAAAAACATTATGTTCAAAAAGTTTGAGTTGCTATTAACTTGAACTTTGGCCCGGATGAAGGCTATAAAAAAAATCTAGGGGGTGCTTGCCACTAAGCCAAGGACAATATTATAAAATCATACTAACATTTTACATATAAAATATAAATATTGTGTACTAGGCCAAGAACTCGTGTACGGTGTACACGATTTTCGTATCGCTCCATGTGGTGATTTTCGCCTATGTGGCGTGACGTGTCAAGTAACTCGCATCCCGAAGCTGTGTTTCATTAATGAAAACATGTACATGGGCCACGAGTTCGTTAATTTGCAACCCATGTACACGAGTTAACTACCTAAAATCTGAAATTAGTTTGAAAACCATCATATTTTTGTTATTTTTTTAAAATTACATTATTTTTATAAAAAAAATCCTATTTTGCTATCCTCGTAAATATATTCTTTAAAAAAAGGGTTTAATTAGAAAAGCACTCATGTTTAGGGATGGTTTGCATATTTTACGGTTTGTGAGAGTTTAATTGTAATAATTTATTTACTAAAAACATTGTAATAATTTCATAGTTAAGATATATATCCTCAACTAAAATATTAAAGGTTCAAATTCTCAACTCCACATTGTTGTTGAATTAAAAAAAATTGTAATAATTTCATAAGTTTAGAGGATGATTGGTCAAATTGAAATTATGAGCGAGCATAATTCAACTAGTTAATATTTTCCTAACATGAAATCAGAAGTTCAAATCCTCACATCACATTAGTGGAACTCAAAAAACAAGAAGTTAATATATAATAATTGGGCTAACTAAAAATCAATTTATAACCTTAAACTTTGAGACTTGTATATCTATTGAAATCCTAAACTAATAATTGTATCAATTTAAAGCATGAACTTCATAAGTATATCGATTTACACCCTTTGTTAGATTTCGTTTGAAAATGTTAATTCAAATGTGTGCAGTCCTATAATTGTATCAATTAAACTTTGAACTTTCATAAGTGAATCAATTTAGACCATCTGTTTCAAATGCATGGGCGATTTTCAAATAGAGGGTCTAAATTTTTTAAGAAGTCTATACACGTTTGAGAATTGATGCATAAACGATTTTCAAATTGAGGGTCTAAATTGATTCTTTTATGAAAGTCCGAGAGTTTAATTGATACATGATAATTTTCATTCATGATGATTATTTGGCATTTAAACTTAGTTATATTTGTGATTTTTATTCATGTTATTTAATGAAAAAATAAAAAGTGGTTGAATTTAATCACATGATTGATGGAAGACTTTTAAATTAAGTAAGTTGAGAAAAGAAAACAAAAAAAAAAAATCACACTTACTTAATGTTTTGATGTAGGATTTTTTCAGAATGCAGCTGCAGTGTAATTGTTATGCAATTGCAATCTGGACAGATTTGGAATTTAAGGAAAAAAACACAGATTTTGGATTTTGAGCAAATTACCCATGATTTCAACTAGATGATGAGCCGTGATTGTCCACCAACCAAGAGAAAAACCCTAGCATGAAATCCCTATATTTATTTGGATGAGAAAGCCGTGAAGGAGAGTCGAATTGTGGGAGGAAAATTATGTGGGTTTCATTGCCGACTGCATTTCTTTAGTTTTGAGTTGTTGTCTTTTATTTTCTTGTAGATCTCAGTCCGAATCTCTTCCTCAATCCTATCACAACAAGATCAGTTGGCGTTGGTTATGAACAAATCCTTGTTCAATTGAGCTCAAATTTGGAGAAGATTTTAGTTTATGTTTTTTTTTTTGTGAAACATCGATCCTAGACATAGAGCGAAACTCCAAAACCACTAGAATTGTGCGCAAAAATATCTAAGTTAGATTAACCATAGAAATATAGGTTTAATCACTTAGTCTCCTAAAGATACTTCATAGAAGGTCGAATAGGAGTTGAATTCGGTTTACTTAGTTCTTGAGTTAGCTACGATTGCAATTGCCTTCTTGTTGCATTCTCTTTCCAAAGGGGCATTAGCATCTTGAATCCCTTTTTCAATTTTCATTGTTTTTCAGACAATTTTAATTTTCTTTTAACCAAAACACCTCCTAAATCATTTTCACCCACTGTTACTTTAAATTGTAATTTGTCAACAATTGTGTGCCATTTTTATAAATTTTATTAAAATCCGTTCCCTTGGGTACGATACTCTGGAATACTTCCAGTTTCTTATTACTAGAATCACATGCACTTGCGTGTAGCATAGCTGATCAATACAATTATAAGTTTACGCACGTGTGAACTAACGTTTTTCAAATGGAATCTCGAATGGTGTAAATTGATATACTTATAAAAGTTCAGGCTTTAAATTGATACAATTATTAGTTTAGGACAGAGGTTACAAGAAAGTGTCCTCCCTTAAATTGCATTCCAAATGCTACACTTGAGCCAACTCCGAAAGGTCTTCCATCCAAATTTGCTTATAGTGAGTGAATCGAGTATGAAACGCTAAGGAATTTGCTACTTGATTTGCTTCTCTTAGGATCTGTCGAAACCTCTAAATGTTTGCGCGTTGTTGCCTTAAAAGAGATGTTGAATTTCCTCAATCACAAGTTGAATTTCGTTTTGATATAAAATTATGCCCATAATCAAATCATGAACAATGAAGGAATCAGTCTCCACATAGAGTGGATGAAGTCTTGTGTCCATTGCCAACATCAAACCACGGCGAATGGCAATAGCTTATGCAGGTTCCACTGTTCCACTTAAGGTCTCGAATGTTTAAGAACTGCCATGATGTATCATTGATGATTTCTTATAACAACATCGTAGCCTATCTCCTAGACATTTTTTGAAGCATCCACATTCAACTTATAAGCATTTGTCGATGGAGGTTCCCAAGTGATTTGAACTCCATTTTGAGATCTGTGGAGTGACATCATGAGTCGAGGGGTATTGTTCACGGCCTTGTACTCCTTTAGCATATTCATAGCCCAATAAATTGGGTCCTCTAGATGACATTTGGGTTGGTTGAAAACTTCATCTCTTTTCATCCAGCATATCGAGAGCCCTGCAATGTAAATCTCTAAAGTCTCCGTGCTGCATTCTTGTCTGATCTTGCAAATTAAATCAGTAGCATGAGGATAAGTGGAGTGAATAAGACGTTGGACAAGACGCCAATTGGCATAGAAAGATAACTTTTTTGCATTCTCAAAGAGCATGAAGAGTGGTTTCCACTCGTTCCCCACAACACAAGCATATAGGATTAACCACCACCTTCCTAACAAATAAATTTTATTTTGTGGGAAGAATATTTTGGTATGCTCTCCACATAAAATATTTTAAATTTAGAAGGGATAGATAGATTCCATAAGCTTTTCCACCACTCC
Source organism: Trichosanthes truncata (assembly GCA_033996785.1). Lineage (NCBI taxonomy): Eukaryota > Viridiplantae > Streptophyta > Magnoliopsida > Cucurbitales > Cucurbitaceae > Trichosanthes > Trichosanthes truncata. Next base: position 4,324,676 of record JAWPNB010000010.1, read on the forward strand.
TCCATTTAGAAGCAGGTAGAGGAGACTTCATGAACTAAGGAGATAACCAGTTTGTAACCACTTTTCACAGAATAAACTCCTTGCATATCATAGTGCTAAAAGAACTTATCGGTAGAATTTCCACCTCTTATTGGAATGCTCTGAATTAGGAATGTGTACGGTTCGGTTCGATCCGATTTTAGCCAAAACTGGATCAAACCAAACACTTTGGTTCTATCCAATTTTAGCCAACACCTCAGTTTTGAAGAGTCATAAACCGAAAAAATCGAAGTTCTTGTTGATTTTGGTTAAAAATCGAACCAATCGGTTTTCAGTTTCAATTAGTTCGGTTCGATTTTTAACCGACTTTTGCTTTCCTTTTCCTTTTGCACGGCACAAAAAGCAAGTGCGACAATGAGAAGCTAAGAGACCAAAGGGCAGATGAGGAGCTGTTGTCCACGTTTCGACGGATGAAGAGACGTCGCCACATTCTGGTCGGTGAAAAGGCGATAGCAACTGCAGTGGTAGTGACCATGAGCGATGACAATAGGCAAGGGTGGAAAGCTTAAGGAGAGAGAGGAAGGAGGTGGGGACTGACGTCAGATAAGGGAAAGAGATTGAATAAATTTCTAGGGTTAGATACTAAAACCCTTGTAGATTTGGGCTTTTTTTGGTGAGTGGGCTGAACTTAATAAGGTGGGCTTAATTTAATGGGTTGAACTAATAAGGGGGGCTGAACTAAAGTTATTTAAGATTTCAGTTTGGTTTTTAAAATAGTCAAATCGAAAATCTTGATTTTTTTAAATGTTTAAACCAAGAAAACCAACATTTTTATAGAAATTGAATCCAACCAGTCAGTTCAACTCATTTTTTAACACCCCAGCCTTATCCTTTCCAAACAGATTCAAGAGAAGAGATATGTTTAGAGATGTCCACAGGGCGGGGCCGAGTCGAGAATGGCTTCCTCATCCCCAGCCCTGCCTCCATTTCATTTCCCGTCCCCACAAAATTCTCCATTTAATTTTGTAGGAAACGGGGTGGGGATTCCCCGCAAGAAATTCGCGGGGATCGAGTTTCATGCGGGGAATAATTCTCTGTTTATGATTTTTATTTTTTTAAATTTATAAGAGAAAATGTTTTAATTTCCTTATAAAAAATAGAATAATATTTAATAAAAGTTTGGATTTATGGTTTATTATATATATACAAATATATATATATATATATTAAAAAAAAAAAAGAAATCGGGGCCGGGACGGAGAACTGGGTAGGGACGGGGACGAAAAATGTATTCCCTGCCCCCGTCCCCGTTTAGCTAATGGGAAAAAATCTTCCTCACTCCCTCCCCATTTCTCGCCCAAATGGGAATTCCTCGCTCCCGTTAGAGACGGGTCCCCATGGGGAAAATAGACATCTCTAGAGATGTTCCATAAAAACTAATTTGTGATTAGAGAGAATTCAGAAACAAAAAGATCAAAAGACTCTCTAAGCTCTTGAAAATCGAACACTATTTGTAGACTAAAACACTTCAAAGGTCAGAAGACTTCACAACCTGCAAGATTTTGAAGACTTTAACCTAGAGAACAAGCTGTAAAACTTTCAAGACAAATTCACATTAGAGAATAAACTGCAAAGCCCTCGACAAATTCACATTGGAGAACAAGCTGCAAAGCCCTCAAATTCAATTACATGAATTAAATTAATTTCTTTGTTGAAATTCTCATGTGAACAACTATGTTAAAAAAATTAACGGTGGAAAAACTCAATAAACCTATTTCATAAAATTCATATTTTAAAAACTAGGGACTCATAAATTATACTAGTGAAACAAACAATATGAACCTAGTGGATCCGCACATAAAATAAAATTAAAAAAACGATACATAAAATAACCCCCAAAAATCAAACGATTATATTTCATTTTCCTTACAGTTGAGGGGACAAACGCATCCCTATTGCTGTTGGCGCCATTTGCTGCTGCGCCAAAACTCGATCGCATTTTGAGAGAGACATTTTTGTGAGATTTGATCCTTTGAATAAACTATATTACGCGTCAGTGAGCTGAGCATGGTGGCGGTGTGCTTCAGCTGCTCCGGTAGATCAATGAAATTCTCAGTTTCGCGTATTCAAGAGCCCTAAACAATGGAGAACCTGTTGGAGAGGGAAAGGCACCAGATCGAGCAGATTCTTCAGCTTGATAATGAGGAGTTGCAAGTTGAAGAAGTGGATTACCTCCCCGACTCTGATGATGATCGCGATGCTATGTAATGTTTACACCCTCCGATTTACGTGTCGCCGTTGTCCTTTTTCACATTTGATTGTCGTTCATAGGGTTTTTGCAGTACTCTGAATTGGAAAAATATGAATTGCTGGTAGGATAGTGATTTAATTGCTGAATTTGAATTTGAAGAATGGTTTGTGTTGGGAAATTTTTAGAAGTCGAAATGCTTGTTTTTTGGGATTTAAGTTTCAAGTCGAAATGCTTGCATCGGTGCACTACATGGCGCACCTTTTGGTTGACTCAGAACAATTTCTCCAATTCTCCAATGTCGCAGTGGATTTGGTTTTGCATATTTTGGCATTAGTATTACTTTTAGAGCAGCTGTTAAGAGTGAATCGTCGGCTACGCTAATGGCTTTATAACCAAGTGACATGGCAAATGGCTCTCGGCAATCAGTTGTATTATTGTCTCTTGTTTGTGCTTATTGCCGTAACTCTTGAAAAATTGAAATCGAAGTAGAGATTTGAGAACAGTCCCTTTTTGTAATAATAAATTTCATTTCATACTCTTTGTGAAGACACCAGTGAAAGTTTGAAACTTAGAATAGGAAAGTCTGTATCAATTATTTTCTTTCATTAAGTAAAGAAGGCATACCTATTTAAGGCCTCCTACGGATGCGCTGGCATAATTATTAGATTCCATTCCTCTATTAGTTTTTCTCCAAGAGGTTATTTTGGTCGTATGCTAGATTTAGTCATCCGTATTGGCAAAAGGTGATTTTATTAATGAATTGAATTGCTTTATTTGTGTTCAATAAAATTTCTTTGATTTCAGAAATTCATACGTTATTTCTTATGTCTTCCTTCTCCTCTTGCTGCTGTTTTCATTCTTATTATTTTGTGAGGGGGGGGGGGGCATATTTTAGTTCTCATCAAAGACACTGACAGCATCCTGTTTTTTCCGGCTGTATCAAAGCAGTAATGGTCATGGTGGTACCGAGGCCTTTGCAGAATTTACTTTCAATTCCTCTTTGGCATCTTTGCATACGTATCTTGGTGGTATGAAATTTCTATTCAGTTTTTATTTGCCAATTAATATTTCGAGTATTCATGTCAATTCCATTTGGGGCACAGTTCTACTAATATCTCCTGTGGTTACATGTAACAGAGGTTGAGGATGCTCATTACAGAATGGCTTTCTTGGATGGTGGTGCCATCCTGAACCTTCCTGTATTTTATCTTGAAGGTATTCGTTTGTTTATGCATCCTCATTCTGCTTCAAGCATCAATTGTATTGGTTTGAGTGCCATAATCTGATTAGGATAGTTACAAATCCCTCTTTAATTTTAGAAATCTACAAATCAGATCTTTATCTTTTAAAATGGTTTTAAACAAATATCCTTGTAGTCTAAAGAATCAAAATCTGCAAATTATACAATTTTGTTAAAGTCAATCGTTATTTTCAATATTCTTGTAAAAAAAGAATTGTTATTTTCCATGAATTAGCAATATGCAACTATTCCATTAGAGTTTGATGGAAAAGTTGCATAATTGCTTGGAACAAATAGGCATGCTTGGAGAGGGCTAATTAAATAGATTCTCGCTGTGAGCGTATATGTTCAAATTTTATAGTTCATCATGTCTACTTCACGTAAGAAGCAGCAAGCTCTTCACCCCCTTCCATGGGATGAGGAAATAACATGTTTGTCTATCATCAACCTCTTGCTTGATGCATTTAGATGAGCTGCAGGCCCTGCATACTTATCTCAAGAGTTTAGATATAATTGTTCACAGAATGAAGAATAGTTCAATTAAGGAGCCCTTGATTTTTCCTACTTCAACTGGCATCTAGTAACCTTCTTGGGGATACTTTTTCTATCGTGTTTCTTTTATTAGTACGTCATGTACAATTTACATATTTCTCAGGAGTTGTGTTGTTCCCGGAAGCTACTCTACCTCTCAGGGTGATACAATCAAATTTTATTGCTGCCATTGAGAGGGTATTGACTCACTTTGACACCCCTAATACCATAGGTGTGGTATGTGCTCAAATTTAAGCATTGGCATATAATTTTTAAAGATTCCTTGAAATCCGTTATTGGTAGCTCAAGCAAGATTCAATATTCTATTCAGGTTCACGTCTCCTTAGATTCTGATAATGAGAGACTACGCTTTGCAAATATTGGGACAACTGCAGAGGTATTATTGCTCAATTTTGCTTCGTGTGGTCTTTTCCTTTTCTGGCATTATTCTAAAAGCAATTAGTATATGCAGTTTGGCCTCTTGCCATGATTTGGGGTTGTTTAGCTTCTATCTAAATTTTAATGTAAAGGCTGCCATACTTCTAATGACATGCATCCATGTACTTACTCTCTATTACAGATTCGGCAGTTTCGGAGATTGGAGGATGGCTCACTCAATGTTCTTGCTAGAGGGAAGCAACGGTTTCGCCTTAGACGCCGTTGGATTGATGTTGAAGGAGTGGTTAGAGCAAATTGTTGTTCTTGAATCATTTGTATTATTTTACTTCTTCTTTTAATAAGATTGCAATCTTTTTAGCCATGTGGAGAAGTTCAAATTATCCAGGAAGATTTGCCATTGAGAACTCCACGGGATGCTTTTGGAGAATTGGCTCCGAGGAGTACTGCTCAGCGCCACAGTCTCTCATGTGCATTGGCTTCACATACTTCTTGCTCTAGACCATTTACGTCCAGGGATGAGGAGAATGATTCAGCCTCTAATTCTGAAGAAAGCTTTGAACGTGAGCTTTCATTGAGAGAGAGGAAAATCCACCAAGCAGCAATCGATACCAGTGAGTCTTGTAGTGATGAGGAGATATCTGGGTCAGAGGCAGAACACCAACATGCGATGTCACATCAAAATGACTCTGATTCTTTAGGGTCCATGCATTCTGACTATGAGAAGGAGAATGAAAAACCTGTCCCTGATATCGGAAAGAGTTCCACATCAGCTAGGGAATCTAGCGAGAGGAAAGAACTCAAAAGATGTCAAAGAAACTCAAGTTTTAATCTGATGCATGGGGTTTCGAAAGCATTTTGGCCATATTGGGTTTACTCAATGTACGACTCGTATTGTCTTGCCCAAAAAGCAGCAGGTGATCTGAGTTGCTCTCCTTCACTCTCAGCCTTCCTTTCCTTTCCTTTTTCGTTTTTTTGTTTCTGTTCAGATTTACATTTCACTTGTTTCTATAATCATTTGGTGGTAAAAGTGGTTTTGATTCTGTACTTTTCGGTATTATTTATTGATTGAATATATATATATATATATATATATATATATATATATATATATATATATATATATATCCTATCTTCTGTTTGCTGTTTTCTATATCTCAGGACAGAATATTCTTTGTCTGCAATATATCAAGAAAATTAGAGGCACAAGTGTTGGTTCTGTTTTTTTATTCATTATTACTATTTGCAGCTATGTGGAAGCAGATAGTGGGGGTACCAAACATGGATGGTTTTGTGAAGAATCCAGACATCTTATCATTCTATATTGCTAGTAAGATTCCAGTTTCTGAATCTACTAGACAGGAGCTCTTGGAGATTGATGGCATTTCATATAGATTGCGACGGGAAATTGAGTTACTTAAGTCTATTGATATCATCCAATGTAAAAGCTGTAAGGTAGTCAACAGTATCTGAGTATGCATGCTTGCACTTGTCCATTCACTTTTTGCATCTGCCCTCAACTTACGCTTCTGTATTGCACTGTGTGTAGTCATTCCAAGGCATACTTACTGACCATTGTTTTTATATGTAATTTCCTCTTATGCAGACAGTTATAGCCAAGCGCAGCGATATGTTGGTGATGTCTACTGACGGCCCACTCGGTGCTTATGTGAACCCCCATGGTTATGTGCATGAAATTATGACTCTTTACAGAGCAAATGGCTTAGCACTTAGAGGACAAGCTGAGACAGAATACAGTTGGTTCCCTGGGTATGAGATTGACGTAGCTTTTCTTTTCTTTGAACCTATGTGTGGCCTTTTACTCTCTTTCTTAAAAAGAACTTGTTCGTGGCTTGTGGCTTGGTTATAAAAAAGTTATTGTGCTGATTTTGTTTCTAACACTACATTAGACTTGAGCATGAAGTACAGTCGAGCATTGGTTCCCACTTGAATTTTTACGGGAGGAGGAGAATGGTTTCTAGGTTAATTTGGACAGTTATCAGCTGTCAACTCATAATAATGGTGTTTAAGAGGTTGTGCTGGGACTTGACAAATAGGTTATTGCTTGATAATTATCAAGTCATGGTGGCCACCTACCTAGGATTTAATATTCTACAAGTTACCTAACAACTAAATGTAGTAGGTCAAGCAGTTGTCTCGTGAGATTAGTCGAGGTGTGGCAAGCTGCATCGGATACTCATAGACATTAAAAAAATGTATATGAATAGTTAGAGGTAGTAGGATCATGGCAGCATTTCTTGTGAAAATCCATACACGAATTTGAGAATTAGCAATCAATGTAAATATTGCCTAGTTATGAGAAAAGAAATTGTTTTTGATATTTATGGATATTTTGAATATTGTGTAGTTAGAGATGAAATGTTTGCTTTATGTTTTTTTTTTTTTTTTTTTTTAAAGTTTTTCCTCATGCCATCGTTTAATACTGTGAATGCGGTTTTCTTAAGGTACGCGTGGACAATCTCAATCTGTGCCACTTGTGAAACTCAGTTAGGATGGCTTTTTACTGCCACAAACAGGAATCTGAAACCCAGATCGTTTTGGGGAATACGAAGTTCCCAGTTAGCCGATGCCACACGTTAATAAGTCAACTTTGGTTACCTTTTTCTGAACTTCTTACAAAGTTTATAGAGGAATATTCATGTTCGTATTTGAATGCTTTGCTTCTTGAGATGAGTTATTTTGTTGCAACAGCTTCTAATAGTTCTGCCTCAAGTCTACATAGAGACTATATATATTCATATGCGACATGTAATAAACAGTTTGTTGTAACTATATTCTATTGTAGGTAGCAGGAGAAATTGCTGGATCGAACATATTTCAGTAATCAAATATGTCAAGATTTGCAGCAGTTGCTTTTTTTTTTGTGTGTGTGTGTGTTTTCTCGTGTCTTGAACATCATATAAGTGTGATTGTTATTATTATTATTTAGTTAAATTGAAAGTTCGACACATTCACATTCTATCTATATCTAATACTAGATTTTTAAACATATGGTTGTTTCAAAGAGCAATCTTTAGTATGATATGATATTGAATATTTTTTTGTATATCTTATAATATAAAGAAAAAATACATTTTTGGTCTCTAAGGTTTGGGTTTAGTAGCATTTAGGTATCTGAATTTTCAAACTCGATATTTTAACCCCTAAGATTTGTATTTGGTAGCATTTTGGTCCATGTTGTCAATTTTTCGTTAATTAGTTAATGTCATGACATTTTTTTTGTTAAAAAATATATTTTTTTAATTTTTTAAAATAAAAAAAATGTTTTTAATATTTTTTTCTTTTCCTTTCTCTTCTTTCTTCCTCTCATCCATGGCTACCACCACTGCATTATTTTTTTCTTCTTTTCCTCTTCTTTCCTTCCTTCCCCTCTTCTTCTTCTCCTTCCCATTTTTGCTCCTTTTTCTCCTTCTTCCCCACGTTTTTTAAAAAATAATAAAAAAAGAGGTTGAAGACTGAAACAAAGGGGATTTATGAATCGAAGGGGTCCCTTTCAATTCACACCAGTTCCATTCGAGCCCCCTTTTTTTTGAAGACGTGGGGAAGAAGGGAAAAGAGAAGGAGAGGAAAGATGTTGAGAATTTCACATCGGAAAGATGTTGAGGATCCTACATCAGAAAGATGAAGAGATACTTCATAATTTATAAGATACATTGACTATTCTTCTCATTGCTAATTAGTTTTGAGATAAAATCTCATGTTCATCTAATATGATATCAAAGCCTATGAAATCCAAAAGTATTTGGTCCTAAAAAATATATAATATTTTTTATTTAAAAAAAAAAAAAACTACGTCAGCTACTAAATGCAAACCTCATGGGTTAAAATGTCGAGATTGAAAACTCAAGCACCTAAATGTGTCAGACACAACTCTATAGGTTTTGGAACCAAACATGTAATTTAACCCTTTTTTTTTTTGCTTTTGAGATAATATAAGTGCAAATCCACTCGATAATTAATTGGATTAAGCAACCAATGTCCTTAGATAACTAATGCAATACTGTCACTGATGACAACATTTTGTTTTAATTGGTTGAAATGACTATTGAGTATTGAGATAGATTATTGATGTTAAAGCTTTCAAACGCTTGCTAATTAATTGTATGCTTTGCTTGAAGATTGATCTTCAATACCAATGCTTCAATAGTAAGTACTAAGAGCGCCCCCCCCCCCTGCCCCCCCCCCCCCCCCCCCCCCTCACTCTATTCTCTTCCTATTTCTTTTGATTTGGAGAAGAGGAAATTACTAACTAGACATTATAACTTTTCTATCAGAAGAAGAGATGGAAAGAATTTTCTGAAGTTTTCTCTTAGATATAGATATAGATAGAATGTGAATGTGGTTATTTCTCTAAAGTTAAGGGACTAAAATAAACCTTCTCAAAATTCAAGGACCGAAATGTGATAAACTTGAAAGTTCTAAGGCCAAAATAGAAATTGTGAAAGTTCAAGAACTAAAATGTAACAAATCTTAAAGTTCAATGACCAAAATAGAATTTAAACCTAATATGAACATATATATGATCTTTTGTCTTTTTTTATTTGGAGTGGAAAATTGGAACTTATGGTGAATACTTTAAATCGACAAGTTTTTATCGATCGAATTATTTTACTTAGATATATGCAAACATATTTTGGAATATTGAACTTTATTCAAGGATAAATTTTATTAAGCATTTTAAACTTCTATGCATATTCCAAGAAGGGGAAAATTTTCCAAAATTCTTTTGAAACTTAGAGGGAGATAAGGTAATATGGAGGTGACACTAACAAGGAAAGGAGGAGGATTTTTCAAATCATCACATCAGATCAAGCAAGGGATAGCTGCTCTAATTCATTATTATATTTTCACAAATAATATCATTGAATTGCAAAAGCCTAATACATGACTCAATCTAAATAACAAATGAATATTACATAAGAGTTAAACAACATAAGAAACAGAACATTAAAAGAAGGAAAAGTAACAAGTTCTTTAAGGCATGTCCTATGCTAATGCCAGGACTAGAAACAACAAATTACACAAACAAAAAATGATTGAAAATTTTGAAGACTGAAACTACAATTTCCGCTTAAAGGTAGCTACGGTACCGGGGGCTGTACATGCAGCTCTCGGCAAATTTTACGAGATCCTTGGGTCGAGGAAGACGAGAAGCCAGACCTGCAATGTAATAGCATATGATACAACTGTTAGTAAAGTTTTCATGTATGAATGATTTAATCACATTGTGAAGAAAATGGGAGAGAAGCTAACCAAGTTCATAAGCCTTAGCAGCAACTTTAGCAGCAATGTTAGCTGATATCTTTCTGATGTTGGTAAAAGGAGGGTAAATCAATCCCTTGTCATAGTTTTCTTGACTCACTTGGGCAGCCAGAGCCTCCGCTGTGAAGAGGAAAAAACCGTTAAATCGAGCTCCAACCCGGAAACTACACTCAACAAGCATTGGTTTGGGGGGGGGTGGGGGAAGCTATAGAGATACATAAACTTCATAAACATTGGCACAAAACAAGCATCATTAGTTGGCTCAATGAATCAAATTTTCACTTACAGGCTGCCAAGAGCATGTCGTCATGCACGCGAATAGTACCCGACATGATCAGACCCAAGCCAAATCCAGGGAATACGTAAGCATTGTTGGCCTGAATGACATTAGGAAGAGGAAGTAAGCTCATAAGATCAAACCATCTTGTTAAAATTGAATGGTCACTGGAAAGAAAGGTTTTTTGAAGAATGAAAGGTACCTGGCCAGGAACAAAAACTTGCCCATCATATTCAACAGGGTCAAATGGACTTCCACTGGCGAAAATAGCTCGGCCCTGCACGTTTTAAAACTATGGTGAATTTCTTGTTATGAAACATAAATGATGCTTGCTGTTTTGATGAAAGACTTGGATTGTACCTGGCTCCATGTATAAGCTTCTTTGGCTGTACACTCTGATTGTGACGTTGGGTTCGAGAGAGCAAGGATAAGTGGTTTCTGCAAAGTAATCAACATTCAGGTTAATCTTAACGAATTTATTGTCTTAGAATTGAGGAATGGCGGGGGGAGGGGGAAGAAGTTAAAAGGGAACAAGGAAGAACCTCATTGAGGGATGCCATGGCCTCCACTACTTCCTTTGTAAATGTCTTTCCAACACCAGATGTTCCTATCAACACTGTTGGCTTGATTGCCTATATAATTTAAAGTTTTAAGCTTGAGTTAGAAAAAGATCTGATATACTTTGAAAGATGAGTAAATAACGAAGCATCATCGACGTCAATTACAAACCTGGACGGCACCGAAAAGATCCTTGATAGATTCATGATCATGAGCCCAAGGCTTCTTAAAGTGTTGAAGGGATTCAAAGCGGGATCGAACGATCAGCCCCTGTAACAATGGTCATAACTCTTTTAGAACAGGAAATATCAATGAGTGTAAAAAGGCACACTATTGAAATGAGTCAGTTAAAACAACCTTTGAGTCCACAAGCCAAACCTTCTTGCGAGTCTCTTCAATTGGAGCTTGGGTCTGCCAAAAACAAGCAAAATCATAAGCCATAAATGCATTTGATTCAGAATAGAAAAGAGAAGAGAAATAGAAGTAGGCTCATACCTGTTTTGAAATCTCCAAAGCAATAAGCTCAGCTATACCAGTTCCAGCCTGCAACAGTCAAATGACAGAAGAAATAAGAAAATGGAGGCAAGTTCAGAGTAAAGGCATCACTATTCAATCTCTTACGATGCATATAAACATATAATGTTGTAAATCAAATTTTTTCGGACAAGACAGGAAACTTAAGTAGATGATCTATCAAGGAAATATGTGCCGAAGTAAACGAACACAGTTCAAAATACTTTGAATATAACTCTGATTTATAACTCACCTCTCCAGCTCCAAGGAACAGGAAAGTGTGGTCAGCCAATGTCCCTCCAACAAGTTTAAGAGCTGCAAGTAATCCTGCTACGACGACAGATGCCGTACCCTAAATGTCGAATGAGAGAAACCATGTTAGAGAATGACTCTTGAAACATATGAAGGCTAATAATCGAACGAAAGTGAAGTGTATGTTTCGTACCTGAATGTCGTCGTTAAACACAAGGTGTGACGAGCTATATCTTGAAAGCAACTCGAATGCATTGTGGTTTGCAAAATCTTCAAACTGTTAAAAAAGTAAGAAGTGCTTAGTGACACCTTGAATCACTTGTACAAAATTAAGAACTCCAAGAAGAGTCCTGAAATAAGTTGAAATTGCCAAACGACCTGTATCAAGACTTTCTCTCCGTAGTTCTTCTTTACTGCATACATGAACTCATCTAAAAGCTCCATGTATTCCTGAATGAAGGAAAACACACAAAAATTGATAAAAACGTTCATACACGGATGAGATTGAAATTGTGGAGTCAGGAGAGTAAAAGGGGGCAAAAGATTGTTCACCTGTCCTCTGGCACGTTTATGTCGAAGGCCAATGTAAAACTCATCATTCAAAAGCTGCTCATTGTTCGTACCGACATCGATGGTGATGGGCAAGCACTGCACACAACACACAACTATAAACTTTAGTCCTTGCTTGGTTGAGTACTTGAAAGCAAAGCTACTAATCCAGATATAAACACTTTGCTGAATTTAGATTAGCATTTTGTAAATCCTGATGATAAACAAAGAGAGGCAGAAATTCAACAGAAATATCTAAACTAAAGCATTGCTTACAGCTGAGGGTCGAATTCCTCCGAGTGCTGTATACAAAGAAAGCTTTCCCACAGGAATCCCCATGCCCTGAAAGATATCATTTTAACAAATTGAGAATATGTAAAGAGTAAACTAAAGGATAGAAGTAAATAAAGGTTCATCAGCTGAATGTTTTATTACCTGGCACCCGAGATCCCCAAGGCCGAGAATCCGCTCACCATCGGTCACAACAATAACTTGAATGTTCCTTTCTGGCCAGTTCTTCAATACTTCAAGAATCTTTCCCCTGGAAATGGAAATTGTTAGTTATGAACTAATGCAACTAATCATACATAATAAATGCTTGTTTAATGGCATACTTCTCTTTCAAACTGATGAAAAGGCCCTGAGGTCGCCTGTAAATGCTCCCATACTTCTGGCAAGCTTCGCCAACAGTTGGAGTGTACACAACTGGAAGCAGTTCTTCGACGTTATCAATGAGAAGCTTGTAGAACAGCCTTTCATTTCTCTCCTGCAAGATCAAATGATATCAGACATGAACGAAAAACTTTGGTATGGCCGAGTAGAACGAAGCTACAAGTACAAAACATCAATTGGGATAAGGAAGCAAAGAACACTCTTTAGCTTGTCTACAAGAACATCTTACATCTCATAGAGTCTAAGATTTACTGTCTTGTTCATGTGCAGCTTAATGATATGACTAAAGAACAAGAACCCAGCAACACCTCTGCTTTTACCCTTACATTTACTCATTAAAAAGCTTTAAAGCTTTAAGCCAAACCCTTCATTTTGTTATGACTGACTTATAGTTTAATTGGTTAAAACATACCGCTCATTACAGTTCTATTGCAGGTTCGAGCCCTACTAAGCCTACCACTCCTTATCTTCACCGAATACAAGGCCATCGAAGTCCCCATCACCTTGCAGATCTCAATCGAGCAACATGACAGACCATGGCACTTTTTCATTACAGTAATTCTTTTTATAACCGGGGTATGGAGGCCCCACTTCTTTCGTCATGCTCATGGTCTACTTCTCAACGCCAGTTTCGAGAGACAACAAAGGTTTTAAGTTATTAAAATTCTAATTTGAAAGACATACCCCAAAGTCCAAACATCCCAAGCCCTTAAATATTGATTTTCTCCTCCTAATGACCTTAATTCAATAGGTGCATAGAAACCAAACAGAAAACTAACAATAAATGAGTGAAGAAAATATCAACCTGAAGATCCATCATGGCAATATATCTGTGTAATGGAACTTCATAGTTGCGAAGATTGTGCATCATCCTCCTTTCCTGCTTGCCAAAAACGATTAAAATTGTATTAAATCAAGTTCAAAAACAAGATACAAACGGTAGAAACAGTCAAATACAGAGATCTGAACTAACCTGAAGCTCCTGATCAAGAAGTGCTGGTGGCAACAAGCCACGCAAGTAATGAGCATCTCTCTCTTTCTCAGTAAAAGCAAGGCCTTTGTTGTAGATCGGATCACGCAACAACGAATAACCACTAAAACAACAAAACAAAGAATGATATTAGAAACAAAAACCATGTATTTCAGACAGTAATGTAATGCAAACACAGGCAAAAACAAAACAAAACATGTTTTTAGCAGCAAAGATGTTTCTTAATCTTTACCTAGCAACAGAGACAGTCCAAGGAGTAATGAGCTGATCTTCAGTGGCATTATGTTCCCCATAATAAGCTTCTTCAAACTTATTGTCAATTTCCTCCATCTCCATATGAACACTACCATTGCTCATCGTCTTCTTCATTGCACCCTCCATTAATCTCTCCAATTCCTTTCCTCTATTCGCCAATGGTCTCTGCAAATGGCAGAAAGCTAAAAGAAAAAGGCAGCACACAGAGAATGGAAGCACACCCTTTTGAAAATGCAGACGGAATTTGGTGGAAATGGAAGGAGCAAGATCGAGCTTTTATAATGAATGAAATGAACAACTAAGAAGAAAAAGAAAAAAGTTAAATTTCTTTGCTTATTCCTTATTGGGTTGTCTTGTCAACGAATTATGGCGACAATGTGAAGAGCACAAACGACCCACGTGGACTAATTGATTCAAGAATTCAACAAACCAAACAAAAAAAAAAAGTTTTTCTTTTTTTGGGGGCATAAAAAATTGAAGAATTGGGTTTATTGAAAATGGGTTGATTGTGTTTTTACCAGATACTGGTGTCGGAGGAGGGAGAGCATATCTGTGAGAACGTGTGTGGAAATAGAAATTCAGATTTCAAAAATTGCAAGGTTTCCGCGTTTTCTAGAGTGAGAAATAGGAGGACTGGTTGAGGGCTCAAGTTTGAAACTTTGAAGATTGAATTCTATTTCAGTTCAATCACTCTTTTCCCACCTAATTTCATTTTAGTCCCCAACTAGTTTTCCATTTTTTTGTAAAGAAAATGACTTTCCATCTTTTTTCAAGGACAGACCTGCACAACCCAAAAAATACAAAAACAATGTATCATCCTTTGATGTTAACAAAAAAGTAGTTTTTTTATGAAGGATTTAACTTATAGTGTTATACACATGAACTTTACTTTTTTTTTTTATATAGAAAAAGATAATGAGTTCAACTACGTTAACCCGTTGAATTATAAAAATTGTTAAACATATTTCCACATAGAACAGTTGGTTTTTATTCTATTTCACTATTTTGAAGAATATTACTGATCAACTTGAATTACATTCAATTTAAGCATAAGTCGGTTGGCTAGGACATTAATAACTTTTTTAAAAGTTTGAATACCTAACCTATTTTAACTCAAATTAAAATTAGGTATTTCTATTCATGTTCAAGAATTTTATGTTTTTTTAGTACAACAAATACGAGGTATGGGGGATTCGAACCTCCCACCTCAAGAAATGGAGTATTTGTCAATTATCGCTGAGCTATATTCACTTTAGCACTTATGAATTGTATGTTAAAGTCTAATTTTATTAGTGATGTAATATTTTAAAAAAATATTACTGCTACCATCTCTTTCTATAGTTGTATTTACCACAATATATACGATAAAAGTTTTAAATTATTTACTTAATTTGTTATGCCAAAATGAGCATAGTTCAACTGACATTAAGCTTGTACTATTGACCTTCAAATTAGACATTTGATTCTCCCACCCCACATATTCTCCAAAAAAAAAAAAACATTCTTTACTTAATTTTGTCTAGATTTAATTAAAATAACCAAGAGAATATTAAATATGATTTTGGTCTTGAATTTTTTATCCATTTACTTTTTGCGGTTCTAAAATCTATGAAAACTTCAATTTCAAATTTTAAATTTTTATTTCATCACTAAACAATCTTTTGTTTTTCACCATAGCTCAATAGTTAAAGGTACTTTAATCATCGTTGAAGATTTAAATCTCAACTCCACATTTGTTATATGCCAACTTGAGTATAATTCAAATGACATAAAACTTACCTTAAATCAAGAAGATGTTCGAATCTTCCACCTTATATATTGTCTAAAAATAATTCTACATTTGTTATACTAAAAAATTATTAAAATTTTAAATTTTAATGAGTTGCACTGTAAGTAAATAGTTTATTTAACATATGTCAAGTAGTTGTGTATTATTACCGTCTCTCTTTATAAATGGTAGGTATATAAATAGCAGGCTTGTTAAAATGGTAGGTTTGAATTGAACCATTCTCCTCAAATTAATTTAGTTCGTGAAAAATTCCCATTCAAAGAATTAATAATTAATAATTGTACGAAATAAGTATGGGGCCCACTTAAATAGATTATTATTACCAAAGGAAAAAAGGGTTGCCGGTAGCCCCCTCCATATTTGGCGCTACCTACCGCTCACGTCCGTTGCCGGTCGCATCGCATTAAGCAATACGGCTCGCACGCCATGTTTCCCACGCCCCCTTCCCTCCTTAGCGAAATTATTATTAGAACTATAAAACTTATTTTGAATTGATATTTAATAGTTATTAAGAGCATATAGAATTTGAATCTAAATTCGACTTGTAGCTAGAGGGTATTACCAAGAGGAAGGCATAGATTATGATGAGATTTTCAGCCCCGTTGTGAAACATACAACTGTTCCTATTCTATTCTCTCTAGCTGCACACTTTGATTGGTCACTCCGCCAACTTGTTGTTAAAAATGCATTCTTTCATGGAACACTTAAAGAAGAGGTCTACATGGCACAACCGTAAGGATTCATTGACTCTACTTATCCTAATCATGTTTGCAAGCTTATCAAATCACTTTATGGCCTCAAACAAGCCCCAAGAGCTTGGTTTGAGAGATTTACCTCCTACCTCATAACCATGGGTTTTGAAGCATCTAAGGCTGATCCCTCATTATTTTTCAGAAAATCTTCATCCTCAACCATGTTTCTTTTGTTGTACGTTGATGACATCATTATATCTGGGAGTGACACCTCTTATATTGAGAGTTTAATCAGTGATTTGCGAAGAGAATTTGAAATGACCGATCTTGGTGCTGTTAAGTACTTTTTGGGCTTGGAAGTGTCTCGTACCAAATCCAACATAGCAGTCTGCCAAGCTAAATATGTAAAGGATCTTCTTCAGCAAGCTGGAATGACCAATTGCAAACCGTGCCTAACTCCTTGTGCTACCAAGGATAACTCGTTTGCTTCTACTAAACCACTTGATAATCCCCAACATTACTGCAAGATAGTGGGAGCTTTACAATATCTAACATTCACGAGACCCAACATATGTTTTGTTGTTAATAAGGCATGTCAAAAGATGCATTCACCTTCTGAGGGAGATCTAATTTTTTGTCAAGCGCATACTAAGGTATCTTCAAAGTAATCCAAAGATTGGACTTCACTTTGCACCAGGGAAGCTCATGTTAAATGCCTACTGTGATGTTGATTGGGTTGGCAACCCATTCGATCAACAATCAACAATTGGTTATGTCATTTTTCAAGGCAACAATCTGATATCTTGGGGTGTTAAGAAACAACCAACCGTTGCCCAATCATCAACTGAAGCCGAATATCGGTCTTTAGCATCTACAATAGCTAAGTTGTGTTGGATACGACAAGTCCTTTGTGATTTTCAAATACCCATACATCAAGTACCAACATTGTGGTGTGACAATATCTCGGCTATTTCCTTCGCAAACAACCCTCTGTTTCATGCTCGAACTAAACATATCGAGATAGACTATCATTTTGTTCGAGAAAGAGCAATACGGAAGGACATTCAAATCAATTATTTTGCCAATGTTGATCAAATTTGGGATTTCTTTACCAAAGCTCTGTCTCATTCAAGGTTTCTGCACTTAAGGAGCAAACTTTGTCTTTTAGAGCATTCAGTTTGAGGGAGGATATTATGTATTTAGTTAAATATTTGTTATTAGTTTCTCCACTACGAACTGATGGTTGTTAGAAGTAGTTAGCCAAAGCTTCCTATATATAGAACTTCTAATCCTCTTGTATTGATATTGAGAATGATGAAATAACATAAAGAAGAGGTTTAGCACATATCTAAGGGAACACAATTTATTTTACGAAATTACTATTTGTCTGGTGGATGACTTTTATAATAAAATTTAAACTATTACTGTGAAATTAAATTTATGATGGTGGTCTTTATATTACTTATAGAAATATATAGTAAAAAATAACTTAAAATAAATTTGATTATCAAATGCAACTATATTTTATTTTTCTAAAATATACTTGAATAACTAATGGAAGACCAATTCGAATATAGTTGAGTGGATATTCCACCTATTAACATCTTAATAGTCGATAGTTGGAATCTTACCCCACTTGTTGAACTCAAATACATATATAAGTGGCATCAAATTTGTTTTTCCTTTATTTTTAAGGAGGATTATTGTTTCTTTATTCAGGAAAATAGGGGCAGAAAAGAAATGTTTTGTCAATCAGAGCCTTATAATTTCTTTTTAATATAATTTTTTTTTTTACGTATAAAATAAAAAATGAGTTAAAAACCTAAACTTTGTCTTCAAGCTAAGGTAATGAGATGCTCTCTTGTTATTTTTATTTTTCATGTCATTTTGATTAAAATATTGCATCTTCCTTTGAATTTAGATTATTAAAAAAGCAGTCATAAAAATAATAGGGCAAATAAGAAAAGGAGAAAACTGATGGAAGATTGGTAGATCCAAACTCCATCCATAAGTAAACAAAAAAAAAAAAAAAATTGTTTCACCTAACTTAGTTTTTTATCATTAATTATTTAACCCATGTCCTACAGTAAAAGGGTGCAAACCAAAACTTTAATTAAAAAAAACAAATCGAGCTAGTTTAATATTTTTAAACAATAAGGGACTGTTTGGAATGCTGAATGAGTTATAATAGTCAGTGGAGTTATATAATATGTGTTTAAGATGCAGAGTTGTTAAATTTGGGTTATAATAGTCTATGTTTGGGGTGAAAAGTGAGTTGTTTAGTCTGGTTTATAATAGTTTATGTTTGGGGTACAGAGTTATTTAACTCCACAGACTATTATAACTCACTCAATGCCCCCAAACACGCCTTAGGGATTGTTTGAACAATAGTCTATGGGTTATAATAGTCTGTAGAGTTATATAATATGTATTAGGATGCAGAGCTGTTTAATCTAGGATATAATAATCTGTGCTTGTGGTGCATAGTTAATTAACTCTACAGACTATTATAATCTAGACTATTATAACCCACTTAACGCTCCAAACAGGT
This sequence comes from Trichosanthes truncata, assembly GCA_033996785.1. NCBI lineage: Eukaryota > Viridiplantae > Streptophyta > Magnoliopsida > Cucurbitales > Cucurbitaceae > Trichosanthes > Trichosanthes truncata. The sequence continues at coordinate 4,343,455 of JAWPNB010000010.1, forward strand.
CCTTAAAGTTTAAACCCCTCCTAAAAAAAAAAAAAAAAAACTTCATGTGAAAGGGTTTTAACATAACTTTTAAGTGAAGCGTACGTTAAAAAAAATTCTCAATCATTTTATTCCATCACTTCTTTTTCCATCATAAACTACATGACCTTGGAGGACCCATTATTGGAGCAAGAAAAGTGCCTTATATTTGATGTATCTTTTTTTGTTGTTGTTGTTCAAGAGTCATAAAGTTTGGAGATCGAACTATTGACTTTTTGAGATGATAATTGATATCTTATCTAATGACTTATGTTTGAATTGGCATATTTTATGTATATTTACATAATTCCTTTTTTTTTTTAAAGTTAAACAATCGCTTGGATTAGCTATATCCACAAAATTCATTAATAGAATTTTTTTTTTATATATTGAAAATGTAAATTTGTTTTAAGGATTTAAAATGTGAATTTGGTAGCATATTAAAACTTAATACACGTCAACATAACATATTAAATAATTGCGTCATTCATAAAATATTTATTAATTGTACAAAAAATTTGACTTTGGATATATTAACCCATTTTACCTACTCCATATCCAATTTTCAATTTTATTTCTCATCAGAGTGGGGATATTTTTATTTTAATATTTGTTTTGAAAATCTATATTTTTGTTAACAACGAACATATATCGTTTGTATAAAGTCATTTTTTAAATATGTTCAGCATTAAAATCATGTGTGTTCAATAACCTATAAAAAGATTTTATTATTAATTAATCTCTGGAGTCCGTGTCCAAAAAATTTCAATCTAAAAGCCATTCGAAATGTACGGATAATTTATAATTAACCCACTTAGATTACACATATAAAAACTGATAATTAAGATAAGTATTTGATTTTTAATTTTTTGTTTTTAAAAATTGTGTTTGTTTTTTTATCATTTTTCTACTATGAATTTCATCTTTTTTAAGATAAGATTTAAATTCTTAGTCAAATAATTCCACAAACAAAAAAAAAAAGTTTTTAAAAACTATTTTTCTAGTTTTTAAAACTTTTCTTGGTTGTTTGAAAACATATGTAAAAAATAGATAACAAAACAAAAAAACTCATAAGTAAAAGTAGTATTTATAGGCTTAATTTTCAAAAATTAAATGGTTGTCAAACAAAGTCTAAAATATTTTGAAAACCCATTTACTGAAAAATTTTAAGGCTTAAGTTTGGTAGTGTTGCAGTAATTAAGGCGAAAAGCATTTCTCATATAAAACCAGTGCAGTGTATAATAAAAGTGTTCTTGAAAAAAATACGAAGGTTAAAAAACACTTTTCATCTTTAAACTTTTATCAAACAATTTAATCCATAAACTTTAGTTTGTAGCAATTTAGTCCTTATACTTTCAAATTTATAATAATTTAATCCCTAAACTTTAGTTTGTAATAAATTTAGTCTCATATTTTCAAATTTGTAACAATTTAATCCACATCTTGGAAAATCTCATCAAAATTAAGTATAAATTTTCATTATGTAATGACTTAATTTTTTTTTTTTTTTTGAGTCCATGTAATGACTTAGTATTTATAGTTTATAAACACATTTGGTTCTTTTAAAATAATAATAATAAATAAATAAACACATTTGGTCCCTAATCAATTTATCTATCTACACAGATAATAAATCCTATTAAATCTTAATAACATTTTTCACGATAGAGACTAAATTGTTGCAAAAGTTAAAGTATATGGACTAAATTGTTATATACTAAAGTTAAATGACTGAATTGTTACAAAATTGAAAGTGCAAAGACTAAATCATTACAAACTAAAATTTAAAGACTTAGGCTCCGTTTGATAACCATTTGGTTTTCGGTTTTTGGTTTTTGAAAATTAAGCTTGTTTTCCCCCAATTTCTCTACAATAGTTTTCATCTCCCTTAAAGAAGTATTTGAATTCTTAGCCAAATTCGAAAAGCAAAAACAAGTTTTTGAAAACTACTTTTTTTAGTTTTCAAAACATGGCTTGATTTTTTAAAACATAAGACAAAAAGTAGATGACAAAACAAGTAAAACCATAAGTGAGAGTAGTATTTATAGGCTTAATTTTCAAAAACTAAAAACCAAAAATCAAATGGTTATCAAACGGAGCCTTAATTTTTACTTCCACAAAAATTTCAAGACCACAAGTTTTTTTAATACAATAAATTTTTTTAAAAAAAAAAACGTAAACTACTTTAAAAGAAAACTCTTATGAAGTGCTTTTGACTCAAGTACTCCAACAAAAAAAATTATTAAAAATATTTTTAAAGTATAGAACCAAATATCAAAGCAACATTTCATCAAACACTTCTTACTAAGGTGGTGTTTGGGGGATGGGTTTGGTTGGGTTGGATTGGCTTCCAAACCCAATCCCATATTTGAGGGATAGGTTTCTCATCCCTAAGGTTTAAACAACAAACTCCCATCCAATCTCATAAGATTCTTCCTCCAAACTCATGGTTCTCTTGAAATTACAAAAAAAAACGTTAGTGGGGCCCAACACTTTTCTCTCTACTTTTGTAATAATCATGGTGGATCTCACCACTTCTCTCTCAATTTTTTCTCATAATTATGATGGGTCCCACCCTTTCTTTCTTCCTCCTTATCTATCTTTCTTTGTTAAAAGATTTTTTAAAATTACAACTATATAGTTTTTCTTCAATTAAAAATGTGAAATTACATTATCTTAATCTAAATAAAATTATTCTTTTTGTTATTTATATTTAATTCAATTAACAATAGTTCAAAATATGTATAATTTTTAAATTTTAAGATAAGAAAAATATATTTTAGACGATTTACTTATATTAATATTTTAAAAAAGAACATTTAATTTTAAGTTAATATATTAAAATTTAAGCCTATATGTTATTTTCAAATTATCAATATTCAATGTAACAAAAATAAATGGTATTTTATTTGAATTTGTTAAAATAAAATAAATAATATTTAATTTTAAATTAGTTATAGTAAAGAAAATATTTAATCTTTAAATTAGATACACAAAAAAAAAAATGAAAGTATATGTATGATATTAATTTTGAACTTAGTTATATTAAAATAGCTTATATAACTAAAATATATGTTATTTTATTTTTAATTTAGTCATTTTAAAATAACATATAGATATTTTATTTTAATTTAATCAAATTAAAATTAGAGAAATTGTGTACATTTTGCTCTATATGTAATTCTATATACTAATTTTATTTTTTCCATGAACCATGTAATTTTTTTTCTCATTAACTACTTTAACTTATGACACCTACCAAAATTTATGAAAATTTGGAAAAATACTTGAAAAAAAAAAGTTCATTTCTCAATGTTTGAACTTTTTGTCAAACTACTTTGTAAAATATACTTTCAAAATTCCAAAACTTTAGACTCCGTTTGATAACTATTTGATTTTAAAAATTGTGTTTGTTTTCTCACCATTTCTCTTCATCTTCACTACAATGATTTTCAAATTTCTTAAGAAAACACTTGAATTCTTAGCTAAATTCCAAAAACAAAAACAAATGTTTGAAAACTACTTTTTCTAGTTTTCAAAACTTGGCTTGACTTTTGAAAACACATCTAAAAAGTAGATAAGAAAACATGGAAAACTATAAGTGGAAGTAGTATTTATAGGCTTAATTTTCAAAAACCAAATGGTTATCAAACGGGGCCTTAACAATACCCTTCTTACTTTTAACTTATTCATTCTATGTTTTTGATAATGTTATTTAAATTGATATCACCATGAATGGAGTGAATGACATAGATTAGAGTTACACAGACTACACAGGTATAATTCTAATTTGAATATGGTTGGGACAAAATCTTTTAAATATTGATATGCAAATTTTCACACAAATTTTGTCAAAATATTGATATGCAATTCAAAAACAAATTATTAAGTCACAAAAATGAAAATTAAAAAAAAAACATAAAAATGTCTTTAAAAAAACAGTATAAACAGATTCATTACAATTCAACTCTGCACTCCAAATATAGGTTTCAGCAAACCATACAGACTCAACACTGTACCCCAAACACAGTAATCAGGATTTCCAGGCTTTCTAATTACGGCCTAGGATTCCTAGACTTTATGATTACAAAACAGCGCGCCAAACAACCCTTAAAGTGCTTGCAATTAAAGTATTGTTGTCAAAAAGACTTTATGACCAAAATGGCAAAAATATTGCATTAGTTGTGACAAAATTATTAGCTCATTCACATGATTCTATATGGTTAAATTATTCACCTACTTTATATGAATTATTAATATATATATTATGGACTATGGGGACCTTTTAAATAATATTTAGTGTAGTGTAGCTTCATATATGTCATAGTCAAAGTTGTTGATAAAAGGGAAAATTTAGACGTGAATCAACTGGTGAAGGGCTCAACTGTGCGACAAATTAGCGTCAATGAAATCTTTCCACTGTGCCCATTGCCCAATGGACCCGGCGTTCTCTTTGATCAAACGCCGCCGAGTCTTAATGGATTTCTTTTTACACCCGACCAAAATTGAATGATTTTAATATTATGGATATAATTCAATTGGTTAGACTTTAGCGTCTCTCCTTATAAATTAGAGAGTATGGATAGAATAGTCAAAATGAATATAACTCATGAGTAATTGACATGTACTTCTTTTTTTAGGTCAGAGATTCAAATCTTTATACTTCACATTTGTTGTACTAAAAAAAATAGAGATAGAATGAAGAAAGAAGAAGAATTTAATTGTCGCGCCTCCCTCTTAGTTGGTTGTAATTCTTAAGATTTTGTATATTATTTTTTCTAATTTTTCATTTTTAACTTTTTGGAATGGAAATAATATATATAGATAGATAGATAGATACACACATATACAAAAGGTATAATGTAAAAAGTTGTGTATCTTAAGGAAAATTACTCTCACCGCTCAAGTTAGAATTCTTCATTTTTTTTAACGATCTAGAAATTGTTCGAGCAATTAGGGATTAACATCCTCTCCTATAAATTACAGGTTTAAATTTATTCTCCATTATTCATAAAGTAATATTTTCATAGGACAAAATATATACAATAGTCCCTAATCTTTCGAGTTATTCTTAATTTGAACCTTAATCTTTTCAAAATTTCAATTTTTTAAAAATTATCAATTAGGTCCTTCGCTAGAAAAATAATCCAAAAAAAGTTGATTTACCATTGAACTATTGTTTTTTAGACTAAAAACATATTTGTACACATAAATATGTCATTTTGGATATTATTTAACACAGGAGGTCCAATTCATTAACCCTCAAAATTCGACTCATCCATCAACAAAGTATTTTTTTAAAGTGAATTGTCCAAGTGGCATGTGTCAATGTGTTCAAATACGTGAATAAATAATAATGTAATGAAACGTAACCTTTTTATTAACAAATTTTAACCCCCAAAAAATGGAGGGAACTAATTGAACCATACCTAAAAAGTAAAGTTGAGAATTTTAAAAAATTGAAGAACCAAATTGAGAATTTTCTAAAAAGGTTAAAACCATGTGGCATGTGGTACATTTAGACCTTAAAAAAATTAAAAAAGAAAAAGAAAAAGAGAAACCTATAGTTTACATTTTATGCCCATTATGACTTCAAACAACCTCCTACCTAATTGAATAATTAGATTGAAATAGTTGCAAATTTTTTTTTTTTTGAAATGTAAATAGTGCAAGTTAATAGTTTGTTTGATGATCACTTTTTTCCCTAAAAAAATTTACTTATTTACTAATAATTTTTTAAAACTTTAGTCAGAATAGTTCATCTTAACAGCAATTGGCATGTACTTTTGACTAAAAGGCTAGAAGTTCGAATTACATGTACTTTTGACTAAAAGGCTAGAAGTTCGAATTTTTTCACCTAAATGTTGAACTAAAAAAAAAAAAGAAAAAATCTTAATAAAAAAAAGGTCTGAAAAGGTATTAGTTGTTTTCAATTTTTTTTCAGTACTTTTAAATTGATTAAAAGCTAGATTAAGAAATTTAATAATAAACAAACTTAATTTTTTTAAAACAAAAAAATCTAAAAATAAAATTTTATCAAACAGAATCTTAATTTATGTTGCTATTTCTTAACGATGGCTGGGCCGGGCCTGGAAATTTTATTTGTTAAAAAAAAAAAAGAAAAAACCTATATTATCTCTCTCTATATATATATATTTGAAACCGACCTGGAATTTGTTTAGGTCTAGATACGAGCTTCTAGAGTTTTGTTGACCTCTCTCTTTGAAAGCTGTTGCCCTTCTAGATTTCTCGTATTTTTTTTTTCCTAAATTATATTCTTCCATTCTTTTAATTATAATTTAGTCAATTTTTATTTTCAATATGGAAAACCGCACTGTACCAAATATTCGTATGATTCGCATTCAAAAGTGGAGGGCATGCATTTACTTTACATAAGTATATTGATCATGGAATCTACAAGACCATAATTTTTTTTTTTGAAAGGACGAGACCAAAATATTTAATTCGTATAAAATTTAGAATATACATATTTTTTTCAATCATATTCTTTAGGAGGTGTTTGACCCCTGAGTTGAGTTGAGCTAGGTTTTAAACTCAACTCACCGTTTAGCCCATGGAGAAATTAACTCTCCATAAAAAAACTCAACTCTACCGACTTACTATAGTATTAGAATATTAACTTCACCAACGTGTACAATAACCCTATTAACATATTTTATCATCGCTTCTTCAATGACCAACAGTCACCTCTGACGACCGACGACCACTGTTGGTGACCTTCTCCAACGACCAACAACCATATGCGACAATTGATGGCCACTGCCGACTACCTTCTCCGACAATCTACGACAATTGTTAACGACCATATCTGACAACCAACGTTCACTGCCTGCAACCGTCTCCAGTGACTATTGCCGGCAATAATTCCCAGCGACCGACGGCACTGCCATGGTTCAAAATAATATGAAATGCACATGTACTTAGTTGGTCTGACTCCCTACTCCAACAATCTTTCTTCGGACTTACGAACTCTACTCATTGTTGGCCATGACTTATATTTTGTGAATCATGTAAATAGGCCTTTGATGACCTACTAATATTTTGTGAATATTCCACTTCTACATGACACTAATGCTGAAATATATTGTAGTTTTCTTGTCATCTTGAAAAAGTAAAATACTGACATTCTCTTTTTCAAATATGTTCAATTTAGTACATGTGTTTAAACAAATGTAAACAAATAATGTCCCTTTGCAAAAAAAAAAAAAAAAAAAAAAAAAGTAATGGTCAATGTGTGTGTGTGTGTTTTTTTTTAAAAAAAAAAAAAACTACCTTATAATGAATACCCTATTAATAATTGAAAATTTTCATAATAAGGTCCTCATTTGTAAGTTTCAAAGAAGTTCAATGTGTGTTTGGAAAATTAAACCTTAGATTTCTATATTTTGATAGAAGTTTAATTTGTGTTTAAAGAAAAAAAAAATACAAGTACATTGCTTTTTTTCCATTCATCAATTGATATTTGTTGTTATAAAGAATGCAACATTTGATTTCTATAAATTGAAAAAAGTTCAATTAGTAATGCAAATATTTGATTTCTATAAATTGAAAGAAGTTTAATGTGTGTGGCAGAAAGAGAAAACAAGGTTACATTGCCTATAGTTTGGAATAAGTCAATTTCTAAAAAAATAAAGATAAAATAATTATGTTTTTTTAGAAAAAGATCAATGTTGAAATATATATATTTTTTTGAAGTGGACATCTAAATCTAATGTTGGAAATTTGGAAAAATATGTTTCTAGATGAATGATTGGAAAAAATAAAAATATAGAAAACAAAAACAGTCAGCTAAAAATCAGTCTACTTCGTGTTACAAAAAAACTACACCAGATACCTTTGACAGCTAAACTCAACTCTGCACCCCAAACATAGATTTTCTGACTCAACTCAACCCAACTATGCACCTTAAAAACACAAACTTCTGAACTCATTGACAACTAACTTTATCAGTCTCAACTCAACTCTGTGCGCCAAACACCCCCTTAAAAAGATGCAGGCGGCCGATTGGCAAATCCTGTTCCCTTCATTTCATAAAATTCCAATCAAATCCATTTTAAACAATGTCTTTAAAATTAAATAACATAGATTTTGTTTGATAACCATTTAGTTTTTAATTTTTGAAAAGAGTGTTTGTTTTCTTATCATTTCTCTACAACGAGTAACAATGAGTTTCATCTTTCTTAACAAAACATTTGAATTCTTAGCTAAATTCCAAAAACAAAACAAAGTTTTTGAAAACTACATTTTTTAGTTTTCAAAACTTAGCTTGGTTTTTTAAAATACAGGTAAAAAGTATATAACAAAACAAGGAAATTCATAAATGAAGTAATATTTATAGACATAATTTTCAAAAACAAAAAACTAAATGGTTATCAAACAGAGCCCGTAACAATCATGTCATTTAAAAAAAAAACACAATGTTTTATTCGAATTATACTTTTTAATATTAAATATGCAACTTAACATTTTCAATTATTTTTTTTTAAAAAAAAACTCGCCTTACAAATATATTATTATTGCATCACGTAATTGAGCGATAGAGAAAATGGAGAGGAAATTTAAAAATTAAAATATTACAAAATTTATTTCCAATAAATTGTGCATTTTTTAATGCACCTATGAATAGAGATGTCTACAAGGTGGGGCGGGGATGGGGATGACTTTCCCGTCCCTGTCTCCGTCCCCGCCCCTTATTTGAATCTCCATCCCCACAAAATTCTCCATTAAATTTTGCGAGGATTCCCTGCAGGAAATTCACGGGGATTGAGTTTCTTAGAAAATTATTTTCCGTTTAGTTTTTTTTTCCTTCTTTTAAGAACCAAATAATTATTTTGATAAATTTTCAAATAGTTAACTTCCATGAAAAATATCCATTAATTTTCAATTACATTGTTAATTATTCAAAAAAATATTCATTTAAATAGTTAATTTTCTATATATAAAAAAATCAATTCTTAAACCTCCTAATAAAAATAAAACAACATTTCATATTAAATTATCATATCCATACATATAATGCAAATGTTTAATTATATAATTCAAACGTATCTAATTATCTAAATCATTAACAATAAAATTTTAAATGATATATATATATATTAAAAAATAAAAATTAAATATAAAAAATTAAACGGAGCGGGAAATAGGATTTCCGTCCCCGTTTAGCTAGCATAAATTTTTTTTCCTCACTCCCTTCCTACCTAAATGAGGATTCTCTATCTCGTTAAGCGGTGGGTCTCCATGGGATCTCATTCCGTAAGAAAAATGAACATCTCAATCTATGAATATTTGAAAGCTGCAGTAACTTTAAAAAGAATAAATGGTAAAGAAATAATTAAAATAAATTTATTTATTTTTTTTAAAAGGAAGATATTTCAAAGGGTTCTGGAAACCAAAGTTGGAGGTGACGTCATTTTTACATATGGGGTGGTTCAATTTCGACTGTTTTTTGTTTTTTTTAATAGTTCGATTCGTCGTTTTCGAGTTTCGACAAACAAAACGAAGCCCTTCGCCCGTCAAGTTTTGCTGTCCAATGTCAATGGCTATTGAATTTTCTCTCAGATTTGACTTTCCATAAAGTTTGACCAATCGTCGTTTCACGTTCAACTCTCATTGGTCCATTTTGCCCACCAAAATTAATCATAAATACAATAATACACACACCACCAACAGCGTTGAAAATCCCGTACTCAAAAAAATAATAATAATAATAATACCAGCGTTGAAAGCCTCTTCCCTTCTTTACCCCTTGGTCTCCTTCCCATTTTACGGTTGCCACTTGCCCCTCAATTATATAAGGGGCATTGACGGGAACGCCACTTTGCATGTCGCCGCGTATTTTAATATTTTATTATGGTTAATTAGCAATCTCAGTGTCCCACTCGATTTAAATAATAAATAAGTTAAATATACAAAATTGTCCCTAATTTTTTAGAAAATTCTAAATTTGATCCTTAGTTTTTTGAAATTCTCAATTTTACCCTAATATATTGCAGATTCACAATTAGGTCCCTCCAATTTTGTTTTGTTAAACTTTGTTAATAAAAAATTTATGGCTTGGTTTGAGATTGCTGTAACTTTTAAAATAATTGTTAGTAGCTTTACTTTTAAAAAAATCAATTTTGAAATGAGGTAAAATAGTGTTTGATAATTTTAAATTTTAAATTAGAAAAAACTAGTTGTAGTCTTTGGTAAATTAATGCTAAATTGTGGTGATTTAATTATAATAACCCAAGTAAGCTTATTATTTCAATTATTTTCATATTGATATTTAATTTCTAATTTATTATAAAATAATTATTAACAAATTTATATGATTTAAATTGCATCTAATTTTTTGTAATCTAAATTATTTGATAACAATTTAGGAAAAATAATTGTTATAAAAATCGAATCAATCAAAATTTTATTAATATAATAGAGAATAGATGTGAATATATATATATATGTGGAAAGATAAATTTTAGATTTGTAAACAATTAGAGAATGTGGTAGATTTTTAGGAAAACTAAATCTAAAAGTTGGTATCTATCAGCTTTTGCGAGTTAGAGTAAATTGAAAAATGGTTTTTGATAGATTAATAAATAATTTATTTTATCAAACAGCCTAGCTAGGCAGTTAATTAAGATTCTCCCATAATCGCTTTTTACGCTTACAATCACAAATAGGGTCTATGTCTCATTAAATTAGTATATATTAACAAATTTACACACGTGGGTATGCTACTAGGAAAAAAAAAAGATTTTGTTGATGAATGAGTCGAATTTTGAGGGCAAATAGAGAGATCTCATATGTGATGTGTTGAATAATATCTAGGTGGTATATATATGTGTGTTTAAATATATGAACAAGACAATGATGTAATAGTTAATGAATTTTTTTATTAATAAATTTTAATTTTTTTAAATGACTTAATTGAGAAGTTGTAAAACATTCAAAGTGAAATTGAGAATTTTAGACCCCATTTGATAATTATTTAGTTTTTAGTTTTTGATTTTTGAAAATTAAGCTTATAAAAATTACTTCCACCTATAGTTTCTTTGTTTTTTTATTTACTTTTTACTTGTGTTTTTAAAAACCAAGCCAAGTTTTGAAAACTAAAAAAAATAATTTTTAAAAAATAATTTTTATTTTTGGAATTTGACTAAGAATTCAAATGTTTTCTTAAAAAAATAAAAACTAATATAGAAAAATTATGAGAAAACAAACACAACTTTCAAAACCAACCATCAAAAATCAACCATCAAATTGATAATAATCCAAAAAATTAAGGGCAGTATATTTTGCCATATTTTATAATTGAGAATTTTAAAATAATTATAGACAGCCATATTTATTTGATTTACGATTCTCACGAAAAGAAAAAAAAAATTTACGTCCTTTCACGTCAATCTTATGGCAATTGTTTTTAAATAAAATAAACTGATGGTTCAGATAAATCCATGTCACGCTATATTTTTATAATCCCCGTGCCAAGGGCATGTGATTTTTTTTAGTGATTATTCGTTGATATTAATTTTATATATTCACATGATATTTAAATTTTTTTTTTGAAAATTTAGAATCCAATGTTTTAAACTCGATCCAAATGTACAGAATTCGTCTTTTTATATGATTTGAAAGTACAATAAAATTTACGTATATTATATCTTCTTAAAAAAAAGTATATTATATAAAAGATTAAAAAGGTAGATTTCTTTTGTATTATTATATATTTTTTAAATTTTATTCTCTACTTCTGGCCAGTTCTGGGAGCCAATTAGGGGCCGTTTGGCCCATGGGTTTGGGTTGGGATGGGTTTGGGTTCCAAACCCAAAACCATGTTTGGCACAAGGTGTTGGTTTTGAAACACAACCCCATGGGTTACAACAGTGCAACCCCATGGGATTTGTGCCATGTTTGCCTCTTCCATTTGCCGTTTTCCATTTCCGGCAACCACTCCGACAACAACTCAGGCGACCACTCCGATGACAACTCCGGCGACCACTCTGACAACAACTCCGGCGACCACTCCGATGACAACTTCGGCGACCACTCCGACAACAACTCCGGGGACCACTCCGATGACAACTCCAATGGCCACTCCGACAACAACTCCAGCGACCACTCCGGCGACCACATCGGCGACCCGACCACCGCTAACGATTACCTCCGACGACCACTGCGATGAGAACTCTAGAGACCAATTCCATTTACCATTCTCCATTTCTAGCGACTACTTCGACAACAACTTTGATGACAACTCCGGCGACCACCCAACAAGCACCGATAACAACAACTCTGACGACTACAACGGTGACCTGACCACCGCTGACGATTACCTCAGACAACCACTGCAATGAGAACTCGAGAGACCAGTCTGACGATTACCCCTGCGACTCGACCACCCCAACAACTAGACACCCCGATAACCCAACCACTCAAACAACCCGACTTGCCCGAACCACCGACAACAACCACTTCAATGACCCGATCACCAGACAACCATAGTTGACGATCACGTCGAAAACCTGACCACCTAGCAACCACCGTAGACAACCACCTAGTGACCACTCCGATGACCTGACCACCCTGATGACTACTTCGATGATTACCCCGACGACCTGGTAACCCAACCACCCAAAAGCACTGTTGACGACCATCTGGTGACTACCCTGGCGACTCCAACAACCCAACCACTGCCATAACCACCCAGCGACCACTCCGGCGACATGACCACCCTGATGACCACTCTAGCGACCCGACAACTACTGCTGAAAACCACCCAACGACCATTCCGGCGACTTGACCACCGTGCAATCACCACCGGCGACCACCTCGGCATACCTAAACACCCCATCAATCCAACCACCCCAACGACCACTCCAACAATCACCCTAGCGACCCAACCACCTAGTCAATATTTTAAAAGGGCCAGCGTGGACGAGCTATATGCAAAACTAAAGGCGATCCTAGGGATGACAAGGCAAGACTGAATGGCTGTTGCAAAGACTATTCTCTCGGATAGTATGATGTTGAACTCCTTCTTTACATTCACCCCAGATTGGAAGTATGATTACTACGTGAAAATTTTGGGGAAAGCACCTAGAACCTGACTCTCTTTTCATCACTTTCATCTACCACTCTTATGACTTACATTTGTGTTTGGACAACTACTTCTACTTTCTTGTCATTTCATCTGGAATGTGTGTTATGATATTTTTAGAACTAGATCTTAGTTCTAATTTTTGGTTTTACTTTACCATTGGCAACACCATTCTTACATTGCACCTATTAATTATCTGTTGCTACGCATAATCTTCAATTTTATGTCATCATGAGTGGAGTGAATGAGATAGCATATAGTTATACAAACTACACATAGTATAATTCAAATTGAACTATAGTTGTAACAATTGCTCTACATAATTGGTTAAATAGTTGGTATGTAACACACCAAACAAATTATGAAGTTAAAAAATGGAGCAGGAAAAAAAACTGTAAGATTTTTTTTTTTAAAATAATAAACAGTTTGAAAAATTATAAAAAAAAAAACAAACTAAACAAACCCAGCCCAACCCAACCCTGCACCCCAAACACAGGTTTCAGCAAACCAGCCCAACACAACCCTGCACCCCAAACACAGGAATCAAAAACCCTAGGGTTTCTTATTCCAGCCAAGAAACCCCAGGGTTCCAGAACCCCAGGGTTTCTGATTCCAAACCAGCGCGCCAAACAGCCCCTTAAGTGTCTGGTGTTGCCCAATGGCAATGGACATCAATATCTTTATAACTTTCCTCGATGTACACAAATTTCAAGTTAGGAAAATAAAATAAAACAACCTCAATAAATTAGCGTAATTGAGTGTATCATTAATGAGCCACGTGCTGGCCAAGCCACATAGCTAGGAACTTGGTGGCCATATCAACCTTACATTGAAGCCATAGCAAGTTGAGGAGACACGACTTGGAGGCTAAAGAACAACGGAAGCCTACTAAGCTTGATCTCAATTAAGTCGAGGTATTTGTCGCCCCATCTGAAGAATCCCCACAAGTACGAACCTGTCAAGAAATGGTGGAGAATTCTATAAATACCGAAACTCATTTTATTATCAAAGTACGCAATACTACTCAGCTCAGCTCGACACCACCTCAATCTAAGCATTGACTTAGAGTGTGTTAGGTATATTACAATAGAGAAGGTAAATAACATTTGCCACTTTACTAATGAACTGAGATGACATATAAATAGCTACGAAGTACACAAGTGTCAGTAACTGCCTTATAACAGAAAGTAAGGAAAATACAATATAAAATGAGTAATCTTAATACTCCCCCTCAAGATGGAGCTAAAAGATTGAAAATTCCCATCTTGGATAAAGAGACTTGAAGGAAATAGAAGGCAAAGCCTTGGTAAACATATCAGCTAGCTGTAAATGTGTGCAATGGGCAACAACTTCACTTCTTCTTAAACAATCTTATATCGAACAAAATGGCAATCAATCTCAATATGTTTCGTCTTCTCATGAAACATGAGATTAGAAGCAATATGCATAGGAACAACATTATCACAAAAAACTAAAGAATGAGAAACAAAAGACACTTGAAGGTCACGTAGAAGTTGAGTCAACCAAACAAGTTCACTTGTGACAACAACAAGTGCACAATACTCTGTCTCAACTAATGAACGGGAAACAATGTTTTTCTTTTTAGAGCGCCATGAAATAAGTGAATCCCCAAGAAACACACAAAATCCAGAAGTAGACTTACGAGAGTCCAAACAAGATGCCTAATCAGCATTTACAAAGGGACGCAACTGCAAAGAAGGAGAAGCAGAAAGCATAACACCAAGACCTGAAGACCCTTTTAAGTACTGTAACATAGAGTATGAGCTGCAGCAAGATGAGGCTGTCAAGGATGAGCCATATATTGGCTCAACTTATGAACAACAAAAGTAATATCAGGTCTGAATTTGGTAAGATATAGTAATCAACCAATGAGACGTCGATAAGTAGTAGAGTCTTCCAACAGATTATCATCAGAAGCGCAAAAAGTTTATCCATAGGCAACAAAGAAGGTTTACAAGCAAGGAACCCAGTGTCATCAAGAAGCTGAAGAGTATAATTCATTTGGCACAAAAATATACCTTTAGATGACCGTGCAAGCTTAAGGCCCAAAAAATATCGCAAGGATCTCATATCCTTCAACTTAAACACATTATTAAGGTGACATTTCAAGACATCAATATCAACAGAAGATGCACCAGTAAAAATAATATCATCAACGTAAACCAATAAAGCAATAAACGATATACCAGATCCTCGAATGAACAAAGAATCAAGTAACAGTAGGGCATGAAAAAATTTATCAAACCATTCTCTTGAAGCTTGCTTAAGACCGTATATAGACTTATGTAACTTGTAGACTAAACGCTCCCCTAAGAAGTAACCACATTATGTTTGTACCCTAAAAGCAAGTCCATGTATACTTCTTCATATAGATTACTATGAAGAAAAATATTGTTGACGTCTAGCTAAATAAAAGACCAATTAAAAGATGTTGCAAGTGTGAGAAGTACCTTTACGACCACAAGCTTGGCCACGTGAGAAAAGGTCTCAATGTAATACAATCCTTCTTGTTGAGTATATCCCTTAGCAATAAGCCTCGCTTTGTATCGCTCAATAGATCCATCTGCTTTATGCTTTACCTTATAAATCCACTTACACCCAATGGAATGATGTCCTGGAGGTAAAGGCACAACAGTCCAAGTATTATTAGTTTCCATAGAAAGTAATTCAGTATTCATGGCCTCATGCCAGTGAGAAAATGACACGACCTGATGATAAAAATGAGGCTCATATGTGGCTAAAACACTGAGAGTAAAATGTTTATAACTCGAGGACAAACGATCATAAGACAAAAACTTATGTAGAGGAAACTTAGACTTCGTATTCGACAAAGCAGTAGAATGTAGAAGACTACAGTGATAGTCTTGTAAATATGAAGGTTGTTTAACAATCCTAGAAGATCGACGAGGAGCAAGGACACCAACATAAGTGTCAACACGATCAATATTATCAGGAGATGACAGAGAACCAACAATAGTAGTTAAAGCATGAATGCTGGAATCAATATCAACAGGCATATCATTTGCAACATGATCATCAGAAATAGTGATCGAAGGGTCATTTCCAGTCAATAGTAGAAAGACAGCAGGTTGTGAATAGACAATATCAGAAAAATCACAGGCATTAGGCAACACTAAGTCCGGAAAAGTATTAACTACCTAAACGGGGCATAATGTTTTGATGGAAAGGAAATAAAGTATCATGAAACACAACGTCTCGTGATACAAAAATCTTCTGGTTTTCAATGTGAAATAGTTTATAACCTTTCATGCCTGTAGGATACCCAATAAAATCTGATGGAGTAGCTGGTGGATGAAACTTGGGCCTCTGTGAAGATAGAGTAGATGCAAAACACAAACATCCACATACACGAAACATACTATAGTCAGCATGCTTAGCATTCAAACGAAAAAATGGTGTCTGCTAATTTAGAACATGAGAAGGGGTGCGATTAATTAAAAATGCAACAATCAACACACATTCTCCCTAATACTTTATGGGCAAAGGAGACTGAAATAATAAAGCACGAGCTACGTTTAACAAATGTTGATGTTTTCTCTCAACAACTGAATTCTGTTCAAGGCGAGCAACACAAGAATATTGGTGAATGACACCTTTGGACAAAAAGAAATAAGTGAAGGAGAGTTTAGGTGCATTGTCAAACCTAAAACACTTGATAGTTGCATTATATTGAGTTTTAGCAAGCTTGAAAAAATGAGGTGCAATGGACAAAGCATCAAACTTTTGCCTCATTAAAAAAATCCAAGTATACCATGAAAAATCATCAATAATAGGCAGAAAGTAACGATATCCAGCATGAGTAGACAACTGATAAGGCCCTCACACGTCAAAATGGACTAAATTAAACATATGTTCCTCTAAATAAGGGTTAGACTGAAAAGATCGTTGTTTAGCTAGAGGACACACTAAACAAGATGTAGAACAATCATTTAATAAGGAACCAGCAGGCAAGACACTTTTTAAAGCATGTAAACGTTTAACAGACGAGTGACCCAATCTCTCATGCCAATTTGGAGTAGTAACAAAACAAACAACATGTTATTTATTAAAACCAGAAGAAGTAACTGTTGGGATTTATGCCCTAAACCTTCGTAATTAATTATTTATCTAATAATTAATAATAATTTTGATTATTTTATTTACAATATAATATTATTTATTATATGAAAAATCTAAGGTTATTTGTGTAATCTTGAACAAGTATGTGGTTGACATACAGAAGGATCATGTTCAAGAAATAACCTAAAGGGTCATAGTATATGAATATAAAGGTTGGGTTCCTTATCCTAGTAACACTATTGATACGGCCCACTTTGTAATAGTTATAAATAATTTGATCCAAATTATTCACGTGGAGACATGTGAATGGGTGTATCTTATATAATGAGTTTGTATAAGACTGGACCACGAAATATTTAATCTCTCTTTATACATTCATTAATTGAGAATATTAATATTTCATTAGGATGATCATATGCGACCCAATCTTAATCTTGAGTGAGTTATGAACTCATGCATGTGAGGGCTTGTCCTTTGATTTGCATGGGTGAGAGTGACTTTTGTAGTCGATTCAATAAGTCTACCATTTTGAGGACTTGACCAAATAGGGAGCTTGAAACATAATCTCACAATATGGAATTCACTCATTTCCATATAAGGTAAGTAGATGAGTAGTTCCCTTAAGTGCTGATTTTGGGACTTGAACAATGGGACCCCACCTTCTCACTGACCCGAGAGGGACTTAAGTTGGATCATAAACAAATTGTTCATTAGAGGGTCAGTGGTACTTAAGGTGCAATATGTAATTACAGGAGTAAAAACGAACTTTTAACCCAATTGTAACTACGAACAACTCGTGAATGATCGACTTGCATGTAATGGTTATATCCATGGACACAACTTGTCCTATAATGCATAAAGGTGAAACTCTAGGTCTATAGTGGAGTGACCTAAAGTTAATGAATGAAAATTGATTAATTAAAGAGTTTAATTAATAAATTAATTTTGTATCATTGGAGCTTATAATATGTAGGTCCATAAGGTTCCATTGCTAGCTCATATGAACAAATAGAGATCAATTTCGTTGAGGAAAAATTTTGAAATGTTCAAATTAAAATTTAATATATTTGATATATTAAATGAGATAAAACATATTTAATGTATATGATACATTAAATATCAAATAAATTATTAATGTATTAAGATACATTAAAGAAAAGATATTTATTAAATTTGAATTAGATTCAAATTAGGAAATAGATGTCGTAGGTGAAAGAATGAGCGTTTCACTTCGAAGTAGAAGCATTAGATCGTCTTTGATTTTATTTAAAATTAAACTAAAAATTAAGATTAAGCAAACTTACTTGGAGTAAATATGAAGATATTTCTGGTGGATCTTTATCTTCTCCATAAAATCTTCATGGCTATGACTTAAACACATGACCAATGCTCGTGGGAGTCTCTTGAAAGAAAATCCACAAGGACTTAAAGAGGAAGAGGTCGAGAGAGAATTCTCTATTGAGGAAATATGTGTTGTGTCTAATGGCTGAACCCAAGGGTCCTATTTATAGAGACCAAGGGAAAATATTTGCCATAATTAAAATATTATATTTTAATATCTAATATATTAAAATATATCTTATATTTATTTGAATCTCATTTAAATCTCCTACGATATTTATTTATTTGAATCTTATTCAAATTATATAAATATCTTTTATTTAATGTATCTAATATATATTAATTATTTTAATATTTAATGTATCAAATACAATAATGTATTTTCCTCTTATATATTTAATATATATAATATATTAAATATTAATTTGAACATTTCAAATTTTTCTTTCAACTAAATTGATCTTTGAGTGTTACTATGAGCTAGCAATGAGACTTTATGGACTTACAGATTATAAGCTCTAATGATACAAAATTAATTAATTAAACTCTTTAATTAATTAATTTTCATTCATTACTATAGGTCACTCCACTATAGACCTAGAGTTGCACTCTTATGCACTGTAGGACAAGTTGTATCCATGGATATAATCACTACATGCAAGTCGATCATTCACGAGTTGTTTGTAATTACAACTAGGTCAAAAGTCTGTTTTACTCCTGTAATTACATCTTGCACCTTAAGTACTACTGATCCTCTATGAACAATTTATTTATAATCTAATTATAAACTAAGTCCCTCTCGGGCCAATGAGAGGGTGGGGTCTCATTGTCCAAGTTCCAAAATCAGCACTTAAGGGAACTACTCATCTACTTACCCTATATGGGAAGAAGTGAATTCCATCTTGTGAGATTATGTTCCCAGCTCCCTATTTGGTCAAGTCTCCGAAATGGTAGGCATATTGAATGACTCAATAGATATGACACTAATTACCATTCTAAAAGTTGATGTTTGATTTTCACTGAGCTAAACTAAAAAAATAAATACATAAGACATTGTGCATCATGATAAAATTAAAGGGAAGAGATTACATTACAACCATATGGTTGTCGATGATCCGTTTAAAATTTTGAAGACGGTGAATCAACGGTGAAGATTCAATGATCATTATCCAACGATTATTAGTTTTGCTGTTGTTTAATGGCTTCCGTAATAGCGCCACGACTGAGAAACCACTTTTTTTTTTTGAATTTTTTTTTGCCAAGCGAAAAAACAGTGAAACGATGAATCCGCATGCATTCTATTGCATTGCAGCTTCTTCTTCGTTTATTCTCCGATTTCTTTTCACAGTTGCAGTTTCTGGTTTCTGGTTTCAATTTCGCATGATAAAAGGTAATATCACTCCTTCCTCTATACGTTTTTTCCTTTTTTGCCTTTTGTCGTTTCGTTTCTCGCATTTCTTCTTTACATTGGCGCGAATGATGGAACCGGACCGTTGTGATCCGCGAGTTTTGTGAATTCTGATTGAATTCAAGTGCAATCGATTGCGTTCTTGAGCTGTGTGATCTTTGAATGTTGATTTTCATCGAATTCGTGATCGTGTCGTGGTTTGTGGAAAAAAGAGCTTCAAATCGTATTGTGTTGTTTTGATGTGAAAGGTGGATTTGGAGAATTTTGATGAGAGGTCACAAGAGAAGGAAGCAGCACATGCATCTATGAAGAAGACTGGGGTACGCAGGTCGCCACCGCACTACCTGATGCAATTGTCGCTTGTCGACATTGTTGTGCTTCTTCTTCATGCGGTTTCCCCACGATTTTCTCAGATGGAATGGCAGATCCTGCTAGCTATGGGAATTATGAGCGTGACGTCGAGCAAGTCAGTTTTTCTCACGTTTCCTTCAAGAACATATTCCTCTCTTTCTCTCTAGCGAGCGCCATGATGTAAGGTCCTCGGACCTCGGTGCTCTGTTTTGTCTTTGCTTTTCTCCTGAAATGCATTTCTTTGTTTATAATTTTCAAGGCACTTATCGCTTTGAAAAAAGGAACTCAACTAATCAAGTATAGCCGAAAAGGAAAACCGAAGCTCTGCCCATTCAGAATCTCTACTGTGAGTAATAATTTCCTTGTAGGGACACATCATATTTATCACTTGATTCCTTTCAAGGGTTGTTCTACAGTGCCATAAGAAATGGATTTGTTATTTTGTGGTGTTAATTAGATGTATAATGCATTATTAAAATTCTATATCGCTCGGTTCTATTATAAATGACGAACAACTAGATTTATTACATTTTTGAAAACCACGCACATGTTGGTGGTTAGCATAACACAAACTAACATTTCACTATTTGGAAAATGGATTTCTTTTACTGGAACGAATTTTCTTGATTTCAGAAATCACCGGATATAGTTGGTGTGTTCAGTACAAATTGTAAATAAGTTTCCATAAGACGTTCCACAAATCCTGTCTTCACTTCTCCAAAGACTTTCATTTGTTAACTTCATCAATAGATGAAGATATGTATTTCAGATTTGGGTCATAGCAGGCTCAACGTATGTGGCAACGTGTGACAGAGTTGATGAGCATATACAAAAATAACAAAAATAATGCATCTACCGATCATTTCATCAGTTTGATCATCTTGTCCACAGGCATTATGATGTCATAGATTATGTATGACTTCAAAATTTTAATTTTTCTGCAACTAATTATCAGGACGAAACCACGCTGATCTGGTATTCACATGGAGAAGAAAGGACCTTGAAACTATCTAGCATCTCACGAATTATCCCAGGACAAAGAACTGTGAGTTAAAAGGCTAACTGATAGAATATGCACACCTGTGATTAACTATAAGGAAGTCATATGATGCAGGACCTTCTCGAGGAATGGCTATATGTTTGTCAATATTCTACTTTTGGAATATGTCTTTGTATTTAATTTATGTTTTATTAGGAATTACTTTTATGCTAAACCCTATTCAGTTCTAGGCATATGGGAAATTATAGAATTGCATTTAGTTTTGTTATTATTAAACAATACTTTTGACTATATTTAGTTGTTGATTTGTTTTCTCATACAATACCTCAATTTGTAACCTTAATTAGCTTTATCAACTTGATACTAAGCAGCAAAAGTCACTGGGGTTCTTTCTTTTGCTCTGTTTTCTTCTCCTCTTGTTCTCTTATCTTTGCCCATATTACTACAATTTATGTTTTGAACTTGAAAAAATTAAGAATGATGTTTCTTCTTCTTTTTTGTCCTCTTCTCTTCTTTTGTTTCCCTTTACAGGCTGTATTTAGAAGGTATTTGAGGCCTGAAAAGGATTACTTATCATTTTCATTGTTGTATAGAAACGGGGAACGGTCACTTGATTTGGTTAGTGAAACTCAAGGAAATATTCAAATTTCCTCTTCATATCTGTAGTATTTCTGATTGGAGAGAAATTTCAGTGATTTATTTCGTCTTTATAGATCTGCAAGGACAAAGGTGAAGCTGAAGTCTGGTTTGTTGGCCTTAAGAATTTAATTTCTTCAAGACCACAGCATGGACGTTCTAGGAGTGATTTTTCAGATGTGAGTTTTTACTTTGCATTCACTCCTATAATGAGCATTGTCTTGTTCTTTTTAGCTTTTTTCCTTGGCAGTTTGAAATTTGTTTTTGTACTGTTCTTGCATCAAAGTCGGGTTCACATGAAAGACAGCATTAAGGAGCTGTGAAATTATTCAGGTGAATGCAATAGCACAATGGTTTCACAGAGATAATCTTCCTGCAGAAAATTATATGATACCTGCAATATAGGTAGAACTCAATGCACCATACCATGGATATCTACTACTTGCTCAAGGATGAGTTCAATATTTTCCCACACATTATCTGCAATATGTTAGGAGAGTTGAAAAGGCATCTCTTTGCGCATACCACTTCTAGCCTATAAATTATGAATGAAAACTCATGAACTATAGAATAAAAGGGTCTGTTGAAAACAAATCTACGATTTCTTCCATTCTCTAGTATTATATATGAAAACAGTTTCATTATTTTAGATTAAATGCATGACCTGTGATTCACTGTTCTCAAAATAAAACTATTTTTAAACTAGATACCAAAATCTAACATTTCAAATTATATACAAGTTGATCTTTTCTTTTGGTCAGTTATAGAGTAAGGATATGCTTTACCCAAGTTGCAGAACATGATTTAAAGTCTTCCAAATTTGCGCATGTATTGTTTTACAATCTTGATTCCTTATCAAATAACCATAGATCACCTGCGTTGGTCGTTTACTGCTTTTTATCTGGTTATCATGTATCTAATTTTCTAAGATATCCTATAAAAAAAAATTCTAAGCTACGATTGATAACTATTTTCCAGTTGCAGGATGGTAGTGATTTCTTTCAAAGTGGTCGACCTTTTGGTGCAACCTTAGAATTTAGTAACAGCATAGCTCGTGGAAGGGATTCTATTGATTTAAATTCTCGTGAATCTTCATTGCATCTGGTAGGTTCAGATGTGGGTTCAGAACGTGCAAATATGCAACGAAGTGGTGGAGATGGTTTCCGCGTCAGTGTATCAAGCACTCCTAGTTGTTCCAGTGGAGGATCTGGACCAGATGATATAGAGTCATTGGGTGATGTTTATGTATGGGGTGAGATTTGGTCTGATTTAGTTTTACCCGATGGAACTTCGAGTCCAATACCAGTAAAAAATGATGTGCTGATTCCAAAGCCATTGGAGACAAATGTTGTTCTTGATGTTCAACAGATTGCTTGCGGTGTCCGACACATTGCTCTCGTAACGAGGCAAGGTGAGGTTTTCACATGGGGTGAAGAATGTGGGGGACGGCTCGGTCATGGAATTGATAGAGACTTTAGTCGCCCCCATCTTGTTGAGTTTCTGGCTGTTAGTAATATAGACTTTGTAGCTTGTGGTGAGTATCATACATGTGCCGTAACCTCTTCAAATGACTTATTCACTTGGGGTGATGGTGTCTTTAATTCTGGAATTCTTGGTCATGGCACTGATGTTAGTCACTGGATACCCAAAAGAGTTGTCGGTCCTTTGGAAGGACTTCAAGTTTTATCTGTTGCATGTGGCACGTGGCATTCAGCACTAGCAACTTCCAACGGAAAACTATACACATTTGGTGATGGAACATATGGTGTATTAGGCCATGGAGATAGGGAGAGCGTGGCATATCCAAGAGAGGTGCAACTATTGAGTGGACTTAGGACCATTAAAGTTGCTTGTGGAGTCTGGCATACTGCTGCTATTGTTGAGGTTATGGGTCAGACTGGTTCAAATATGTCATCTAGGAAGTTGTTCACTTGGGGTGATGGTGACAAATACCGTTTGGGTCATGGAAACAAGGAAACTTATCTTCTTCCTACTTGTGTTTCTTCACTCATAGACTACAATTTCCACCAGCTAGCATGTGGACACAACATGACTGTGGCTCTTACCACATCAGGTCATGTGTTTACCATGGGTGGTACTGCATATGGTCAGCTAGGCAATCCAAGTTCAGATGGAGTTATTCCTTGCTTAGTGCAGGATAGATTAGTTGGTGAATTTGTTGAAGAGATTTCTTGCGGCGCATGTCACACAGTTGTTCTCACATCAAGAAATGAAGTATTTTCTTGGGGCAGGGGTGCCAATGGAAGATTGGGACATGGAGATGTAGAGGATAGGAAAGCCCCAACACTCGTGGAAGCTCTGAAGGACAGGCATGTTAAAAGTATATCTTGTGGTTCAAATTTTACTGCAAGTATATGTATTCATAAGTGGGTTAGCGGAGCAGATCAGTCAGTATGCACCGGTTGTCGTCAAGCATTTGGTTTCACAAGGAAGAGGCACAATTGTTATAACTGTGGGCTGGTGCATTGTCATTCATGCAGCTCCAAGAAAGCTTTGAAAGCAGCACTGGCACCTACCCCAGGCAAACCACATCGAGTTTGTGATTCTTGCTATGCAAAACTTAAAGCTGCTGAGGCTGGCAACAATTTGGCTATAAATAGAAAATTGACGGCCAATCGTCGTTCAACAGATTACAAGGAAAGATTTGATAGGGGGGAGGTGAGACCCTCTCGCATTCTATTGTCTCCCACCACAGAACCTGTCAAATATCATGAGATTAAATCAGTAAAACCAGGGAGTAGACCAACTTCTCCTTCTATGGTCAGAGCTTCTCAGGTGCCATCTCTTCAGCAACTGAAAGACATTGCATTTCCAAGTTCGTTGAGTGCCATTCAAAATGCTTGGAGGCCTGCAATTGCGACACCGCCATCACCACCACCAATGGGCAATTCAAGACCTGCATCACCATATTCAAGGAGGCCAAGCCCTCCACGCTCAACTACTCCGGGATTTTCAAAGACTGTTATTGATAGTCTCAAGAAGTCTAATGAGACTCTCAAGAAGTCAAATGAGATGTTGACTCAAGAAAATTCAAGGCTTGAAAGCCAGGTATTAACTCGTTTTCTTCGTAAATCCACATTTTTGCGTTGTCATTGCAATATTCTTATTTTTTATTTTTATATTTTTTTGAAGAAACCTACATCCAAAGAAACTTGGTTTCGTTCATAAAAATTATATCCTCCCGTGTTTTTCAGGTTAATAGTTTGAAGCAGAAAGTTCATACTCAAGATACAGAAATTCGAAATTTGTGCAAAAATGTAAGTGAAGCGGCTTCATTAGTTGAAGAAGAATCCTCCAAGTGCAAAATAGCAAAGAAATTAGTTACAACAATAACAGACCAGGTAGTCCAAATATATTACCATTTGAATTACTTCATTTTGTTCAATAGCTTGTTTAAATAACTGGAAAGACTGCTTTTGATGTCATTGGTAGCCTCGCTAATTTTATTTCCAGGTTTGTGAAGAGCTGTTATCTTATTAGACAAAATAAGCAGCCTTCTTCTAAGCTCTGAATATGTCAAATTATTGATTCTTGTATCCTTCAGTTCGAAAAAGTCATAAAAATATGTTGTTTGTGCCACAGGAGCATGAAATCAGTTATCTTCTTAACTTTTATCATGGCAAAACCACTTGACATGAATTGCTAGCCAATGATTCAAATACTAGTGACGCATGTTGATTAATGTAAATTTCTTCCACTTGGTTTTTCAGTTGAAGGAAATGAATGAGAAACTGCCACCTGAGATATCCGATGGTGAAACTTTTAAAGCCATGTATGCCCAAGCTGAAGCTTTCTTAAATATGGTTGAGACATCGAAAACTTCATCTTTGCCTACGAGTCATGAAAAAGCTAACAATCTAACTGCACCCAATAATGGATCTACTCCCTCACTTGAGGATTCTTTAAAGAGGATAGAAGACAATTTAGATGCTTCAGGAATGAAGGACTTAACGCAGGAGAATGTAAATAATCTTTTGGAAAGTAAGAAAACCTCTGCTAATACAAGGGAGGCAGTTTCTCAAAGTTCAGAAAATGGCTCTAGATCTCCAGTATCTTCAACACCACCAACTGGAGGCGAAAAGCAAGTTATTGAGCAGTTTGAACCTGGTGTTTATGTAACTTTGGTTGTGCTTTCAAATGATACCAAGATTTTCAAACGCGTTAGATTCAGGTATCCAACTCTAATAACAGTTGCATTTGAAAGATATCACTCTCTCAGCTGCATCTAGAACACTACATAACATCTCCTCCGCAACACTTAGTTGAAATCTATAGGTTTGGATATATGAAAACCATCCATGTCATCTAATTATGTCGTGATCATCACATTGGAAAAATGTAGCACAAGTTTATGTTGGTATTTTACATATGTAGGACATGGACTTGAGTCCATTAACTGTTGCTTTGAATACTTTAATACATTTCTTTTCCTTGCTTGTCTCACTTCTTTGAAAATTACAACCCGTCGCAGCAAGAGAAAGTTTGATGAGCAGCAAGCAGAAGACTGGTGGAGTAAAAACAAAGACAGGCTGCTTAAGAGATATAACCCATCAACAAGCAGCTCTACGCCAACTGGTTCACCTAAAATTCAAGCCTCTACAGAGGAAAGCAATGAAGTTCCATCGGCGGCTCCAAAAGTGGATGTATAGGAATCCAAAGGATTTCTTTAGAATAGCAACATCAGGTTTCTACTAGATCTTGATGAATCCGTAGATTATTTAGCAACAGAAGCAACGAGACAAGATTCAACTCCAGAATAACGACCGACCTTACTTGAACAGGATCTGTTCTATAGGTTGATTCAACTCCAGAATAAGACAAGGTAAAACTTCACTTCCAGGTGGGGCAAAGAAGATATCAAAGGTTAGTTAATTTGGACACACAAAAAACCTCTCAGTGAACCGTTTCTCCATTCATTTATTCTTTTTATTCATTTCATTTTCAGCATCTCCTTTTTTGGATGCGTCACTATTTTCTTACAGTTTCTGGTGATGAGGATGATCATATTACTAGAATAGAAAAAAAAAAGGCTCTAATTTAGTGTGTACTGTACTGATTCCCTGTGAAGCTCCATTTCTTCAGTCTCCTTTTCAAAAAAAAAAAAGTTTCCAAGGGGAATATTATTATGGTCGTCTCTCTTTTGATTGGTGAAGTGCAATTTTCAAGAAGTATTCCTTCTAGTTCAGGGCATTATTGTTATATATAGCTTTAAGTTCTCTGTTCTAGAATGCATATGGAACTTCTTTGTGTGTGATTGTTAGACCACATTCAGAAGATAATTCCATAACAAGTTTTGTTTTGATGGCCCTTTTCATTTTGCACTGATTTTTAATCTTCTATCAGGAAATTTTTTCATTCTCGATTCGTAATTTGTTTTGAAAAAAGCCTTTTTAGATGCATGATTCTAAGCCAACCCGAGCATTCAACTGACTAAGGCATATATTATTGACGGAGAGGTTAGAGTTTCGAATTGTTCCATTGAACTAAAAAGTTCAAAAAAAATGCACGATTTTAAATTTGATTCTTTTATTTCTTCAAATTATTGTATATTCGAAGAGTCTAATATGAAGTTCCAGTTTGAAATTAATTAAATTGATTTGTTTTTAGAATTTAATTTAAATGTCTTTTAGAAAAAGGAATTTAATAAAATTGACCAAAATATATATTTATTAAGAACTACTTGAAGAAATCAATACTCACAAGTGATTTTTGAGGAAGAAAAAAGAGTAAACAAACTAAAAAACATAATAAAATAACTTTGGAAAATAGTTACTGACACATGCTCCTTGAATTTTGTTTCCTGAAAAAAAAAAAAAGAAAAAAGAAAAGGTTGTTATTCAAAATAGCTTCCAAACAACCTTAACAGATTTAATAATAATAATGGAAATGAAAAATGGCTGAAAAGATCATATATTCCATTTTATAACTGTCGAGTTTTTAGGTGAAGAGAGCGAATAATCCTATAATCCAATCATAGTGAATAATTCTGTAATCCAATCGTACTCCTAGTGTAAAACTGATATTTACACTCAAACCACTTACTTGCAAAATTCTGAAAAAAGAAATCAACCCACTAACTTGTTTCTAATTGTCAAGATCTGTTTTAAAAAAATCCATCCAACAACTTCTATCTATAATTCACTCACTTCTCCCAACAATTTTCAAACGTTCTCCAATTCTCACTTCCTTCCTTGATTTTCAAACGTTTCACCCCTCCATTATCGAATGTTGCACCTTTTTCCAATTTCTAGATTTGAAAATCACCTTTTTCCATTTTTGTAGATTTGAAAATCAAATTTTTAGAAAATTTTTGTACCACTGGGATTATTTTCCAGATAATGAATTAATCCCTACAATGGTCTCTAGGATGAGAAAAACATAATCTACAGTAATTTCAAGCCCGACTCAGTAAGGCATGACTAAACCCTTTCTCAACTCACCGAATCCATTGCCAATCATCTCAAACTTAGTGGTGAAAACAAAATTTCATGCATCTCCCTCTCAAGGAATGGTGAAAACAAATCTTTGATTATAAGTCTTTTCGAGGACAGGACCTTGTTTGGATGCTCGCTGGGTTTTCAAATGAGATGTACGATATGACTGTTGTCTCATTGTGGACGTTGCAGGTGTAGATACCAGTATACACAAAGACGGTGCAAGTCTAAACCCAACGAGGAATACAAATAAAGAGAAGAAAGATTTAAAATTCTTTGATCTTGAAAGAATTGGCGCCCTGACTCAAAATTTATGTGCTTCAGTATTCAGCACAAGACAATTGTGGGTTGTGAGGAAGTTTGTCGATGAGCATAGTTGGCCTATCTATGTTGTCCATAATGACCACAAACAAGCTACTTTAACTATTGTTAGTGAATACGTGAAGATCATTCTAAGAACAAATAGTAGAATGCATTGTACACTACGCGATAGAATGAACTATGCTTAGAAGAACCACTAAATTAGTATAAGTTATGACAAGGCTTAAAAGGGGGAGAGAGAAGACCTTAAACCTAATTAGAGGCTCACCTGAACAATCGTATGCTCTCATCTCCACTTTTGCAGCCAGTTTGATTGAGAGAAATTCATGTATAATACTTTATATACCATGTATATCTCCATAGTTACGACATTCAATTTTTTTTATATCACATGCATGTCCTCATATTAACGACATTATTTAACAAAGACCTACACTACACAAGGGTTTTAGGTGAAATGACATCTTCACTAAATGATGGCAGGTGAGTAATTAATTTTATTTACGTATTTTCATTGGTGAATGATGGTTGGGATTGATAATTTTATTTACTCAATTTTTTATTCATGCTTTATTAAATGAGGGTTACATATCAATATATTCCTTGTTTGAACGTTTTATAGATGCAACTATAGATGTATTTTCTAATATATATTATTTATATTAATCATCTTTTTAATTAGCTTGATACCTATTAATGTAATTTTTAGTGTTTCAATCTGCCAATGCATAATGAAGTTCATAATTATTACTTAACTAGATTTAAAAATATATATATTAGAAACGATATTAGGTTTAAGGTTTTAGATTTTTACTCTTGGTTGTTACGTTCGTTGAATGCAACTTGCATCTCTGTCATCCCTTATAATGCTCAATTGTTTTAAGCTTTCTTATAGCCTCTTTAAAAATTGAAAATATAGACCAAGGGCATTTTTGGCAGACTCTAATTTCAATACTATAATAAAAAAAGGTTTTAAACATTTTTACAAAATCAATTACATTTAGCTATTTTTCATGTTGGCGATTAGTCATTTATCTTCTTGGCCCTTTAATTTTATATAGTTTTATCATCTCGGTATGGGCTTAAACATTGTCATGGGCATGCTATAAAATAAACCAAGCCTACAAATTGAGGGTTGAGGCCTATAAAAGTCCTACAATTGTTGAGGTCATGGAGAATCTTTTATTATAATTATTCTTTTTTCTTTTCCAAAGCTAAAGAGAGAAGAATTTGAATCCTAGAAGATTTATTTATACCACTAAATAGTTTCAACACCATCACTTCGATTCAATTTAGTTTTAAAAACATTAAGTTGAATTTTGTTCCTTTTTTGTAAAAAAAAATTGAAGACCATATGGGAGCAAAGACTTATTATCATAAAAATAATTAGAACCTTTTCCACACAATCTATATGTATATGTTTATAAAGAAATAAAATTGAAATATTTAGATAGAAAATGAAGAGATTGTGGTGATAAGATAAGAACAGGAAGGTGAGAAGATTTAAACAAAAAAAAAAACAAAAAAAAAAAAAAGTGAGAAAGTGGTTAAGTTGATGAATGCTTTCCCATTTGTTTGAAAAGAGGTTTGTCTCCATTTTACCTATACATTTGCATGTGGGGAGTCCTCTTCTTGCCTTTAATTTCCTTTGTCCCTTTTTCTCCTCTCTTTCTCATCACCGCCACTTAAATCTATTCGACTTTCTCGCATATATTCTTTCGAGTCTATAACATGTTGGGATTAGCCTCTTACTTTTGTTTGTAACAATTTAGTTCTCATAAAATTAACTATTGAATTAAAATTTTAATTGGAAAATAACTTGTCTATGCAATATAAACAAAAATCAAATGTGATTTATCTATTCATTCATATAGATCAATATAACACGGCTTTCAGTATGCCTTCGAGTTGATAATTATACTTGTTAAAGTAGATCGACGAAGACATTGCAAAATAGCATATAAATCTAGATGTTATTGGATTTTTTTATATAAAAAATCAATGGTTTAATACATTCTCTCTCCTTTCCTTACAAAATTTTTATTTGTTTATTCACCTTTTCGCCATGTTAGTAGTTTATTTATTTATTATTTTTTTTTTAGATCGTCGGTCTGTACTTTCTACATGAAACAAAGAAAATATTTTACTACACACAAGTAGAAGTTCCTATCTAATAGTGTAGCCTTTTTTCCTTCCTTTTTATTTTTTATTATTATTTTTTTTTTTAGTTATCATACTAGTGTGTAGCCAATATATATATATATATTCTTATTAGAGTAGTACAACTCAATTAGAGGTGGAGATTTGGAGATTTGAAACTCTCTTTTTTTATTTACAAAAATATATAAGTGAAATAAAATTAAAAAAACAAACTTAAATAAACTAAATTGAATCTTCTACTCAATCCATATCACATCTCTCCCCTTTATAATTTTAACATCTTACCCTTTTATATAAAACTCCCATCTTCCTTACATTGTCTATATTAAAATTTTCATTTGATAAGTTACATTAAAAAAACAAACAAACAAAACAAACAAATGAACCTATACAATACTCTCCAATTTAATAAAAAGCTGATCTGATTCAACAATTTTTAATTAAATTGGATGATTTGATGAGATTTTCTTACAATTTGATTGATCAACTCATTTCTTAATATACATGATCCCATCTTATAAATTAAAAATAACACCCTTTCAATAAAGACAATCTCCATAGATAAAATTTGGAAGGGAAAAAAAAAAGAAATATTATTATTTTCCCCCACACTTTGTATAAAGTAAAAATACCCCAAATATTTATTTAGCTAAGAAGAGAAGAGTGAAGAGTTAATGTGTCAGTGTCAGTAGAAAATATATAAGAAATGGAAGCACTAAGAAAAGTTGAGAAATAGGGGCATGTGATCTCACCGCAAGCTTTGCTTTTTTTTTTTTTTTTTATCTCTCTCTCTCTCTTTTTTTTTTAGATGTCAGATTTTTAATATAAGGTTTTTGTTGAAATATTATTGCTAGCTAGCTGATTGTTTTTTATTTATTTTTAATTTCCTATCTATTTGCCATTAGTTTTTAGGTTTAATTACAAGTTTAGTCTCTAAACTTTGAGGTTTGTGTCTATTTGGTCTCTAAACATTCAAAAGTTTCTAATAGGTCCCCATACTTTCAATTTTGTGTCTTATAGGTCTCTGTCAAATTCTAAATTTTTAAAAATTAATTGATCTAATAGATATAAATTTGAAATTTACGTCTAATGAAAATCTAAAATTTCAATTTTATGTCTATTAGACCAATAAATTTTAAAAAATTCAAAAGTCCATGGATTAAATTTGTAATTTTGAAATTCATGAACTAAATGTGTAATTTAAACTAGTTTTTATTTAAATTCAACTCTTGTCTGAGTTCAAAATTTGCGGGTCCATTATTAATTATATCATGAAAACCAAAATAATTTATAAAAGATGCCTGAGTTTTTTTTTTTAATGAAATAATGCAATTTCCAATACTTTAAAAAGATTTATCATGATATTTCAAAAAAAAAAAAGATTTATCATGAATTATGTTGTTATTAAAATTTTAGAGACATATCTTCATTAGTAAAAAGTAACAAGTAGTTGATAAACTTTATGATGTAATGTAAGATTTAATAACCATGAGACTTAGTTGGTAGTATTAGTTGAAAATATGAAATTGTATATTAGCTTTTAAGTTTTATTTTTATTGATGTTAGAATTTATTCCCTTTTTGTGTAAGCAATTGTACCTCTTTAATATTATTCCCTTTGGGGGGAAATTATATATATGCATTAAAAATACAGAATAACTAAGGAATTTGAATCTACCATATATGAAAAGAAAAAAAAATTCATGGGTGACTATTAGAGTTTTGCTTAGGTCGTAACATTGATTTACTTGTTGTATTTATAACAATGTTAAGGACATTTAGTAAAGCTTTAATAAAAATAAAAGATAAAAATGCAAAATTTAAAAGGAATAAAAAAATATATACTTTTGTTTGAGGAAATAATTAAAATAAAAATATTACATGATAAATAAGAGGGTACAATTTTCAATCTAGATCCATGGAGTGGAAACCAACTTGAGTCACGGCTGAAGTTGACATTGAAATTAGAGTTTTTAAAAAAATCATAAAACATTAATAATAATAATAATTATTATTATTATTATTATTTAACGGCTAACCATTTATTTGAGATTAAAAAAATAGTCGATTAAATAAAAAAATTTAAAAAAAAAAAAAAAAAAACCGTTAGGAAACTCTGGAACTGTGCAGTGCTTTGCTTTATCGAACATTCTCTGCAAATAAAAATAAATAAATAAATAATCCCTAGTGATATTACTGCAAAATTTTCACTCAATTTCATGTGAATGTCTCTCTCCTCTTTTTCTAAAAATGAAAAAAAAAAACTAAAAAAAAGAACTATTCAACAATACAATTACGTCAATTCGAACCTAACTCAATAGATAAGACACAAATTACCATTTTAAAAGTCAACGATTCAATTATCTACTATGTAATTGTTGAAATTAGGAAGAAAAAAAACATCACTACCTCTTGATGATGGTTCAATATAGATTCTAAATACAATTTTAAAATTTTCTTTAATAACATAAAGTTGGAGAAATTATCTAAGAAAACTAAAACAACATAGTCATACACAGTTTTTTTTTTAGTTCAACAATTGCAGAAAAATTATAGAAGTAGGAGATTGAATCATCAACCTTTAAAATAGCAAGTGATCTCTTATACAACTGAATTATGCTCGAATTGACATGTGATCATACAGTTTTATATTATTGGATGTAGGAGTAAGAAACTAAAAATTATAATTTAATGTACATCTAAATTTTTAAAATGGGATAGACACGACGTGACAGCCACATTAAATAATTGTTCATAGTTTCTCGATCACATCCTTCCAGCCAATCCACATCTCATATAGGAAACACTTTGGATTTAACCTTGTTTGATTAAATTAGACAACTCTTTTTCATCATTTGTAATTTGCTTTTGTTCTTCAGACAACAAAAATAATGTCTATGGGAAGAAAACAAATCAAAATCTTAATGTTAGAACTCCAACAAAATCATCTAAAAATTTGAGGGGGAAAAAAACCCAACGGATCAGATTGGCCGGAACTCTACCCCTAGCGGCGGCAGTCAGATCAGCTGCCGGTAATCGTGGGCCACGTTTGGCTTCATGAGATAATCGTCACCGTTGGATGAATCAAAGATCATATCCTGATGATGATGATGATGTTCCAAAAGCAATTGCTGCTGTTGCTGTTGTTGGGCTCTGAGCATCTCCTTCTGCCGCCGGAGCTCCAAAACTTTCCGGTGGGAATTGGAATGTTTGGTGAGGACGAAGGTGGGGCTGGCGGCGGGGCGGTACTCGGGCACCAGGCGGCCGGATTTGTACCGGACGCCACAAGCGTTACAGAGCGTCTTTGGGCCCATTGGGCCGGTCCGCCACTGCGGTGTTTTGTCGGTGGCGCAGTGCATGCACTTCCGCCCCTCTCCGGCGGACACTCCGGCCTCCGGGGAGTCCTTCTTCTTCCCCGCCGCCACCTTTGGAGGGATTTTCTTGACCGGGTGCGGTGGTCCGGCAGCGGCGGTGATGTCGGATTCCGACGAGGAACTGGTCGGAGAGAGTGGGAGGAGGCGGGAGTTGTTCCAATTGGATGGGACGGCGCGTGAGCGTTTGCTACGCGCCTTCGCCGGAACCGAAACGATGTCGGGTTTGAAGATTGCGGCGGCGTTTCGGCCGTGGGTGGTGGAGGAGACTGCGGCGGTGGCGGTGGCCGTGGGTTGTCGGGATTGGGAGGATTCGTCGGGTTTGACTTTGACTCCGGAGATGAGTTCTAACTTTTGCATGTCCTCGCTGGAAAATGGTTCCTCTACGAAATTTGAAAGCCATTCCAACTCAGCTAAATCGTCGTACTGTAAAAAAAAATTAAATAAAAAAGCCAATGTGTTAATAAATTAATAATTATTATTATTATGATCTTCATTGCAGAAATTTACCATTTTATTTTATTTTATTAAAATTATGTGAATTACATAAATGGTCTGGTTTATTTCACGTTAAAAATAATAATGATTGTTGTTAATCTTTTTTAGGTAATTTTCACTTTTCCTTTTTTTTTTTTTTGAGTAAAAGGTGATTTTTAATTTGGTCTTTAATCTTTTGAAATTTTTAATTTTATCTGTAATAATTTGTAAAAAAATTACCAATTATATGATTCCATGATAAAATTGTTAAAATTTGTTAATAAAAACTTGATTATAATTAAATTAACCTACTCATCAAGAGTCTTACATGCTAGTCAATAAAGCCCATTCTTTTAATTGGCATGTCCAAGTAGTATATTCATGCGTCTAAATAAGAATAAAAGGAATAAAAGAGTAATTTATGTCTTGTTTGATAATGCTTTTGATTTTAAAATTTATGATTGTTTTTCACAAATTCTTTACTATGATTTCTATCTTTCTTAAATAAACATTTGAATTCTTAGTCAAATTCCAAACATAAAAAACAAATTTTAAAATCCTACATTTTTTAGTTTCCCAAATTTGGCTTGGTTTTTTTAAAAAAATTGGTAGAAAATAGATAGCAAAACAAATAAATTCACAGGTGAAAATATTGTTTATAAGCTTAATTTTAAAAAATCAAATGGTTATAAAATGTCCATCATTTTTTTTATTAATAAATTTTAACATATTTTTCCACGAAATGACCTATTTGAGATTTTTCAATACATTTAGGTAAATTTGAGAACTTTAATAGATTAAGTACCAAATTGATAATGCAACCATTTTATACATTTAGCCAAAAATAAAATAAACACCGAATGTATATATTTTTAATTAACTATCTTAACTATTTTATATATTACAAATAAGGTAAAGACTTTAAGCTTACCATTTAGAAGAAAACTAATATGCAATGCAACAACCTCATCTTCAACTTTCTCATGGTGATGTAATTTCAAATTTCCTCTCTCATTTGCAACTAACATCGCATTAAAAATAATTATATTTATAATTCATATCCTCTTTTTATTCATGTTAATTACTATTTCGAACCAAATTATTTAATATACACAAAAATGTTCAATGTACGTGAAAACAAATTAAGTAAGAAATCCCCCAAAAGAAAAGTTCCTCGTCATCCTATTTAAAGTAGAAACAAAAATAAAAAAAGGAAATATTTATATAATTTTAATCTTGTACTTTGAGTGTACTTCGAGTTTTATTCTATTTTAAATCATGTCCTTTCAAATGTTTAAATTCATTCGATGCACCTTCAATAATTCATAAAATTAGTTTTTATTGTTAGTTTATTGTTAAATTCTTTTTAAAAAAATTGAGTCGCTCTCAATATTTCCTCTATAAATTTTGAAAATAGGTTTACATTGTGTCTTTTCTTACATATAAATTATTATTATTATTTAACCAATTTTGATAAAATATAATTTTAAAGTACTAATTTTAAAATTTATTAAAGGTAATTTGAAAGTACCGAAATTAAGATTGAATGAAACGGAAGTAGAGGGACAAAAATGATATTTTGTCAAAAAGAAGAAAAAAACAGACAAAAAAAGAGCAAAACGCGTCGGAGAGGAGGGGAAAGGAAAAACTGATTACCGGAATGCAGAGTTCGTCGGAGAAATGGGTGTGGGATAAATTGGAGCCACTAATGTCCTCCAAAAGAGAATTCGGTTCGCAACCCGAAAACGACGACGAATTGCAACTCTCAACCACCGTGACGGCGGAGGATTCAGCCGAATTTCCGTTCAGGAAGCAGCTCGAATTATTGAAGAATCCTCCACCGTCGCCAATGACGGCGTCGTCGTCGTTAGAGAAATCGAGAAGTTCCTCGACGATGAAATGCTCTCCGCCTCCGCCGCAGCTGCCGGTGGCCTTGTCGTTGTCGGAGGAGTGGGTGGCGAATGGTGAACAGTAGGCATTCTTCTGGAAATATTCGGGAGCTTCCATTGTTGAGGGGTAAAGAGAAATTAGTTTTGGGGGAAAATTGGGAAAACGAAGAGAAGAAAAAATAGTTAAGAGAGAGAGAGTAAGTGGCTAAGAGAGAAGACTGAAAAATTATGGCTCTGAAACAAGAGAGAGAATGAAGTTGTTTGCGTTTGAAGGGGACAAGCGGACACCTAAAATGAAGGATTTCGCTTCTTTTTTTTTTTCTTTCACATTTTTTTTTTAAAGAAATGGAGCTGTAAGTATTAAATAACAAGTTTGAGTATTTAAATTTTGAAATTGGGAATTTTTGGTGGATAATTACTTTGGTGCCCTTGAGAGTGGGCAGAGACAGAAAGAGAAAAATTGAAGTAGATTTTGTGGACCCTTGGGTTTAGGGTATGGATCTAACAAATTCAATATTTTGCTTGTTGATTAAGGTCTTTCAACAAAGCCCTCCCTGTTTTTATGTTTTAGATCTATAATTTGTAAAGGAAATAATTGGCTCACGTGCACAACATCATTTGCAAGAGTAACATGTTTGTACTTTGAGAAATTACACTTTTTTTCTATAACAATATGTTATTTATATTATATTTTCCCTCAAACTAGTTAATTAAGAGTAAAAAGAGCCATAACTATTAGTGTTGTTATTGGCGAAATTTAGCGGTATAACGACTAGTAGAAAAAACCTAAAACGATAAAGTCCTAGATTAATTAGAGGAGCGCCTAGGGTCCAAGTTGACCCCTTGGGTCGAGTCACCATTGTCTGCTCTTCCCTGAAGGGAGTTGAGTGATGAGTTCCATTGAAAGTCGAGCTCGAGGGTGAGGTCCAACTAACTAAAGGGACGGTCGAGAAGCCCTAGACCAACTCCTATAAAGGGAACAAGAAATCTCTGATGTGATGTACGTTACACAACCCTACCTTTGGCAATGCTTCACACAAATTCTAGTTAACTTAATGACCAAAGTGTGTTTGTCAAGCTGCCACACCGTTGCACACTCACATTGTTTTGCAGGTATATTGTTCGTCCCATTTCTCAACTAGATCGTGTAGATCTAGCAATCGAATTTGGCTAGATACACGCATCAACAAGTGTGATGCTTGGTGTATAAATGGTAATATCACGAACAAGGTTAAATTACAGGTGTATTCTCTAAATTTTGTGAATTGTGGTCTAATAGATTTCTAAATTTTCAATTTTATGTTTAATGGAATTCTGAACTTTTAAATGTTTGCCACACATGAGACAACTCTTTGAATTTTCAATATTATGTCTAATAAGTCTATGATGACTTTGACATTTTTTAAATTTTAGAGGCTTATTAGACACAAAATTTAAATTTTGTGTTTGACAGGATCTTAACCTTTTAAGTTTGTATCTAATAGGTTCATAGATTTAAAAAATCTTCTCATAGGTCAAACTCAAATTTAAAGTTCAAAAACTTATTAAACACATTTAAAGTATACATCGTTAAAAATAGTGTATTTAAGTTGGTTATGTTTGACCGGTTTTTTTTTTTACATAGAGAGGAATTGTGACTTGACATAGCATAAATTGATAGGGACAATTTTGGAATTGTGGAACTAGGCGGTGTGGTGGGTTTTTTGAATGGTTAATTTTTTTAAAAAAAAAAAAAAAAAAAAAAAGTGTAATAACATATTAACATATTACCAAAGGAACTTAAAAAAACTGAAGAAATTCAACTCCTGAGGAACTGATATCAGCTGGTCTATCGCTAAAACTCGTGGCATTAGGTAGCCACCAATTTCCCACAACACCCCCGATTTATCTGCAATTATTTTCCTCGTGAAACGTGTTTTTTTTAAAAAAAAAAAAATTAAACAAACAATTATACGATTCTCTTTCTCTCTCATTTATCCCTATTTTAAAATTTAAATCTAACACACAATCAATTTAAATTATCAGTGAAATTCATATTTTTGGAGGAATACTTTCACTTTTACTTACTCCTACACTTGGTGGATGACCAATTTAATCTTAAATGTCCAAAATAACAATGTGAAATATAACCCCAAATTTAACTAAGTAATGTTAAATCACCAGAAAAATCAAGCCAACAAGAGCATAGCTCAACTGACATGATGTATGTGTTTATGACCAAAAGGTCATGAGTTCGAATCCTCCACTCCTAAATGTTGTTGAATTAAAAAAAAACACAAGGAAAATCAATGAATTACGATAAATTTAATCTTTTATCAATACTTTAACGTTCTTCTTTGTTTGTGAATATTAATACTTAATTGAAAAGAAAATGGCCTTAGTGGAATTCAATGGGTCTGATACCATGTTAAATTATCATGAAACCCAAAACTTAAGCGACAATAAATTTAATATTTTATTGTCAAGTTGAACATAGTTTAACTAATTTAGGCATATACTCTCTAACCAAGAGGTTAGAAGTTTAAATCCCTCCACTCCACATG
Organism: Trichosanthes truncata; assembly: GCA_033996785.1. Classification (NCBI taxonomy): domain Eukaryota; kingdom Viridiplantae; phylum Streptophyta; class Magnoliopsida; order Cucurbitales; family Cucurbitaceae; genus Trichosanthes; species Trichosanthes truncata. The sequence continues at coordinate 4,382,630 of JAWPNB010000010.1, forward strand.
TTGTTAAACTAAAAAGAAATTAATCTTTCATCAGTATTTTAACAGGTAAACAAGTATAGATGTTTAAATATAACTAAAAGAACTAACATGACCATAAGAATTAGTTCTTGCAAAAATAGTTTTATTTGACTATAAACAATGCTCAAAGCTAATCATAATTTTTTTTAAAAATATGAACAATTAAATAAAGGTGTTAATTTTACTGCTAGTTCAAGTTTAGAATTTTAATTTAATAAAACTGAAAACTTAATGATAAAATTGACTCATTGAATCAAGTACTACCATGAATGAAAATTGAACAACTTTCATCGTTTAAATGTATTTTCTAGTAATGTAGGATGAATAAATTTCAATCGTGTGTTTGGAAATGTCTATTTTGAGGCAATTAAGATATTTGCCTATTATGTCTATATACATTATTGTGTTCAACAATAAGTGGAGGAGAAATTTGAATATCTAACCTTTTGGCCGAAGATATAGTACTTAACTTAATCGAGCTAGAATATATATAGATGACTGAATATTTAAAAGTTTGAATTCAATGTAATTTTATTTATTTTGTAAGATTTGTTTATAGAATCCTATGCTTGATAATATTAGATAATTGTGTTCATGGGATAGATTTGTTTATGGAAAAGTTAATGGTCTAGAAATACCTCTATGTTAATAATGGAAAAATGTTTTATATGATATTTTTATTTTAATGAAGCTAATATTTGGTTAAATTATTAAAAATATCCCTGAACTATGGGGTTAGTTTCATTTTAACCCTTGAATTTTGAAGTTTGTTTCAAAACAACCCTTGAAGGTTTTTTCCGTTAAATTTATTGACGAAAAATGACGTATTTGCATAAATTTTGATTTTTTTTTCAACATATATGTTTAAATATATGTTCACATAAGCAACAATATAAATGCAAAAACATCATTGTCCGTCTATGAATTTAACGAAAAAAAGCCTTCAAGGGTTGTTTTGAAACAAACTTCAAAGTTCAAGAGTTAAAATGAAACTTTTCAAAATTCAAGGGTATAATTGAAACCAACTTCATAGTTCATGGGTATTTTTGATAATTTAACCTTTTTTTTTCAACATATATGTTCAAATAAGCTACAATATAAATGCAAAAACACCATTGTCCATCTATGAATTTAACGAAAAAAAAGCTTTCAAGGGTTGTTTTGAAACAAACTTCAAAGTTCAAAGGTTAAAATGAAACTTTTCAAAGTTCAAGGGTATAATTGAAACCAACTCAATAGTTCATGGGTATTTTTGATAATTTAACCTTAATATTTACTTAGATATGACTTGAATTATATAACTTTTATGTTACATTTTATATATCAATTTTATTTACACATGAAACTATATTAAAGAAACACAATTAAGAGCCATGAGTATAGAACCCATTATTTTCAAGGATATCTTAAAATTTATAACTTTTATGTTACATTTTATATAACAATTTTATTTGAGATTAATATTATTAATTATTATTATTTTATTTGATGAACAATATTGACCGTGAGAATTATAGGTACATGTGGTGAAAAAAAAAGTGAAAAATGTCGGTAATGTGATAACGTGGCAGACAACAACAGGTGGAAACTAAGTGAGGTGGGCCCAATTCATTGCATTTGATCTAAGGAAGGAAGTATTGTTGGAGACATTGGATAAGATTTTCATGTCCATATTAATTGCTCCACTTTTAGATATTCTTTTACTTTTTTTTTTTTTAAAAAAAAAACTTATTGCTTTACTTGAAAGGAAAGCTTGAAAAAAAGACCACATAAAATATTAATCAATGTGTGTGTGTGTATATATATATATATAAGTTTAAATTTCTATGTAATAAATTAAATATGTAAATAATATAAATAATAAAAATGTAATTAAAGTGGCTATTTGATTAATACATTTAAATCAACTAAATTAAAGAAGGACTACAAGTAGAAATTGAAAAAACTAACTTAATCGACCAAAATGAGTTGACCTAGTTTGAACTTTTTTTTTTTTTTTTTTGAAAAACCTAGTTTGAACTTTGAACTATATAAAGTTGATCAGTTTGATATTTTTAATGTACATACAAGATCGAAAATCAATGATTTTGTTAAGTTTGAATAAACTTTATCATTTTGGTTAGTTTGTTGGGTAAGGTGCTCAACTCGTCCAAAGAGAAAGAGGTTTTCATTTTCCTAATTAATTAATATGTGATATTTATATATACTAATTCATTGTTTTATATATTTTTAATTTTCAGTAGTTCCTCTATCAAATTTATTTTCTCTTATACACTCACTTTCTTTATCAAATTTATTTTTTCGGGTATACACTCATTTTTTTTATCTGCTATTAGTTTCTCATAAAAAAATCATATAGAAACAAACAAATGAAGGAGTACTTGGAATTGTGATTTTAAAATTTATGTTTACAATTACTACAAAAATTGATTTTTCAAAATTATCTTATTTTTCTTTTTAATTATGAAAATTGTTTACACACATGATCTTTTATTCTCGTGACTTTAATTATTTATTTATCTAACATAGAATACCAACGGTTTAAAAGTTTCCGTTGAACTTTCGGTGTGAATAAAAATATTATCGTTGTTTCTTTGTATCTTGTTTTAAAAATTACTTTTAAAATTTATTCTTCTAAATAATTTTTTTTTGTATAAAAAAATATTTAAAATAAGGCAAAAAAAAAATTTTAACATTAATTCCAAATGAATCAAGTTTTATTTTTTTTTTTATATTTTAAACTATAAAATCGATAAAATTTCAAATGATTAAAAATTAAATTGATATATTTTTTTATATTTTAATTAAAGCAAAAAAAAAATAGAACCAAACAATTTTCTATTTTCAATAACAAAAGCTAGGGAAAATGGGTATAAAATGAATAATTTGTAGGATTGCGATAAAAAAAATAAAAATAAATAAAATCATGGTTTGATTTTTATATCTAGTTTATTCAATCATGCATATGGTGGTTGAAAACGAGATGCAAAGTTAAAAGGTCATTTCATTTTATACCCAAATAGTTCACTTTAATGAATTGTGAAAATAGATGTTTTTCTTTTGTTTTTTTTTTAGTATTTTATTTGTATGATATTTTAGTTAGGGTGGGGTCCATTTTGCACGTGATAGAAAGAGTCAGCGTCAGCAAACCATGTGAGGTCAAAAGCCAAAATTGGCAGCGGTCAATCCACGTGGCAGAATTTCATAGCACCTTCCTTTTTATTAGCTTACAGCCTATGTGTACCTCCATGTTCGTATTATACAGTAACGTGAGAGCACGTGCCATGTAAGTCACGTGCCTCATAAACTTGCGGGAAAGGCACGTGAGCCTTTTTTTCATTTGCTGGGATTGAATTGAAGGTTGGTTTGTATACATATGAATTTGATTTGTCTTAGAATGGATCCTTTCAAGCACATCGTTAGATTGATTGTTGCATGTAATCAAGATTAATGCTTTTCTAGTTAGTAACGGATCTAGAACTTTATGATAGAGCTTAATATATTTTGATTTTGTCTTGTTTAATAAAAAAGTATGATTGATTTTTTTATAGATTAAAAAACACTTTTGGTCATTAGACTTTCATGAAAGTAACAATTTAAATCCCGTTTGATAATTATTTGATGTTTGAAATTACATATATTTTCAAAAACCAAGCCAAGTTTTGAAAACTAAAAAAAATAATTTTTGAAAACTTGTTTTTATTTTTGGAATTTGGTTAAGAATTCAAATGTTTTCTTAAGAAATATGAAACCAACTATAGAGAAATTGGGAGAAAACAAGATTAATTTTTAAAAACCAAATAGTTATCAAACGGTGTCTTGATTTTTGAATTAGGGGTTGTAACAATTTAATCTCTATACTTTTAAATTTGTAACAACTTAGTTCCTAAATTTTAGTAGGTAACAATTTAGTCATTTTATTTTAAAATTTATAACAAGTTAACTTTGATGCAAAAAAAAATTCTATCAAAATTAAGTGTCAATTTTTATTATTTAACAATTCAATCTTTGTTATTTATAAAAATATTTGGTCCCTAATCAGTTTATCGATCTACATATATTAGAAATCTCATTAAATCTTAACAATATTTTTCACGATAGGGACTAAATTATTACAAATTAAATCATTATATAGTAAAGTTTAAAGCCTAAATTATTACAAAATTGAAAGTATAGGGACTAAATTGTTATAAACTAAAACCTAGGGACTAAATTATTATTTCCATGGAAGCTCGTAGGCTAAAAGAGTTTTTTAAGTTCTTTTTTTATATATACATAAATAAGAAAGAGAATAAAATTTGGAACATATATATAATTTTTAAAAAAAAAAAGAAAAAAAGAAGAAGAAGCACACCCATTATAATTTAAAAGGCAAAAATTAGATATGTGCATTTTTCCTGCAAGGGCCCGCTTCTAACGAGTCAGGAATCTCCGTTTAGGCGAAAAATAGGAGAAGGAGTGGGGTGGAAAAATTTTCCGATAGCTAAGCGAGAATGGGGACGAAGAATACATTTCCCGTCCCCGCTCCATTCTCCATCCCCGCCTTGATTTTTTTTGTGTTTTTTAATATATATATATATATATATATATATATATATATATATAACAATAATAATAATAAACTCTAAATTTAAACTTTTACGAAATATTATTATATTTTACAAAGGAAATTTTAAAAAAATTCTCTTTAAATAGAAGTTTCTCATCAGAAATTAACCATTTAATATAAATTTTCTATAAAAAAAAATATATGTAAACAAAATTAAAAAAAATCATAAATGAGGAATAATTTCCTGTAAAAAATCCTTGCCTCGCTCCCCGCAAAATTAAATGGAGATTATGGAGACGAGAAATGAAATGGGAGCAAGGATGAGGAAACCATCCTCAGCTCCGCTCTGCTTCACTCCGAGAACATCTCTTGCACAAAAACCCAACCCTTAAGCAAGAGGGATAAACGTTTGTACCATAAGCTAGAAGCCGTTTTCAATATAAAATGCAAACTAAATTATACTTACATGCCACCTTTTTCAAGTTGAGGTAGACTCGAGCCTATTTTAGATATGTCGTTGTTTCTATGACGTATTCTCAATGTTTTAGTGTTTTTCTTTTCAAAACAAATATAGAGAAATTTTAATGTTTTACTTGTATTTTTTAGAATTCAACAACACGTTGAGAGAAAAAATTGAATCTCTAATCTCTTGGTTAGAATATATGCAAGTTTAGCATTTTCAATATTTTAGTTAGGATAAAATACAAGTGGTTTAGATTGTCCAATCATTATTTATTTTTCTAAAAGGATTTTTTTTTTTTTTTTGAGTTCGACAATATGTGAGGACGGAAAATTCAAACTTTTAACCTGTTGGTTATATTTTTCTCAAAGTTTATCTTTTTAAAAAATGAAATTCAATCCATTATGGATGTTGAACCTTTAAAAAAAAAAAAAAAAAAAGAAATCACTATATTGTTATATTTACACATTATGTACATTTGATTTTAATGAGTATGTATTATTTTTCAAATTTTGAAAATTTTATCAATGATTTTAAAATATCAGAACTAAATTAATTTTAGTTACATTAGTAATATTCTAATAATGTTACAAAAAAAAATAGCAAAAAATACATGTAATGCAAGACAAATTGTTCAATAAGGTCGCCACAATATAACTGTCTATTTAAAATCGTTGGATTTAGATTTTAAAATTTATCTATCTCTAATTATCATGGGATATAAAAGTGAGGTACTTTTTATAATTTTTCTCTCTTATCTCTAATGGTGCGAAACTAATAGCCTCATTGTGGCAGTTTACTCAAATAATTTCTAATAATACAGGCAGGAAATTAGCGATATAAGAAAATATTTATAGCATGGGCCTGGTTTTATAAACCCAACTTAGATATGGGCCGTAAGTTACTTGAATCCATATTCACCAAAATGCTCCGTATTTGATTAATGGGCCTCAACATTTTCTCTGTCCAACTGAATACATTGATTTTATGTTTATTTTCTTTTTCATTATTATTATTATTATGATTATTATTAGTCCAAGGCAGAATACTTGAAATTTTGAACTTCTAATGAGGTGAGTAATATCTTGACATATTTTCCTATTTGTTAAACCAATGATTTAAAACAAGTTAGTGTTATTTGAAGAAAATTAATTACATAAAGGTTGGAAAAAAAATATTTACTTCAAATATATTGTTTTTTTTTCTTAAAAACAGTTTTTTTTTTTGAATCACGAGATTGTAAAATAATATTTTAATATTTAAAAGTGACCTATAATTTTTTTTAAAACACTTTAAAAAACTAGACTAAACCATAAAAAAAAAAATACCTGAAACTTTGTCATTTATTTCAAAAATATTATTATTCTTTCAAAAGCTGCAATATTACTCTTGACACTTCATAAACGTTTCAAAACTACTCATAAAGTGAAAAATCGTTGGAATGTTGGACGAAAAGTCAACATGTTTGAATGTTATTTTTTTTTTAGAATTAATTCAAACAAGCGTTCTAATCATTGCCATGTTGTTCTTAGATATGTACACGAGGCGGGGTGGGGATGACTTTTCCGTCATCGTCCCCGCCCCCCATTTCATTCCCCATCCTCGTGAAGTTTTCCATTTAATTTTGCGGCGATCGGGGTTGGGATTCCTCGTGGGGAATTTGCAAGGATCGAGTTTCCCGCATAGAATTATTTCTCGTTTATGATTTTTATTTTTTTAATTTTGATTAAATAAAATATTTTTTTAGAAGATTTCTATTTAAATTGTTAATTCCTAATAATAAATATGTATTTGAAAAGATTTTTATTTTCAAATTTCTTTAGAAAAATAAAATAATATATCATAAAAGTTTAAATTTAGGATTTTTTATATATACATATATTAAAAAAATAAAGTAATCGGGACGGGGAAGTCCTCATCTCTGTTTAGCTAACAGGAAAAAAAATTTCTTCTCTCCCATTCCCCACCTAAATAAGGATTCTCCATGGGAAAAATGAGCATCTCTAGTAATTCCGGGTCATTGTCACATCGATTTTTCGTCCAACATCCTAAGGAATTTGTACTCTAAGGCTATTTTTGAAATGTTTATAAAAATTTAAGAGTAATATTGAAACTTTTAAACGAATAAGAGGATTTTTTAAACAAAAAACAATGTTGGTGAGTATTTTTTATAATTTAGCCTAAAAACTAACTTGAAATAACTTTTTGGCTCTTTTAAGTATAGATTAAAAAACTAATTGGTTATTGAGGCCCCGTTTGATAACGTTCTCGTTTCTCGTTTCTCGTTTCCTGTTTCTGTTTCTCGTTTCTTGTTTCTGTTTCTTAAAAACTAAAAACAGAAACATGTTTGATAACTATTTCTGTTTCTTGTTTCTTGTTTTTTGGTAAAAATAAAGTTTAGTACATATACTATAATAAAACATATAACATGCATTAAAATAAATATAAAACATATATAAAGAGGTTATAGTATTTTATTAAGGCCCAACACCTAATTAATAGCAATAATAATAAATTTATCCTTCAAATGTTGTTCAAATTTGATTTGTGTTATGGGTGAAAATGGACCAACAATAATGGGCTAGCTGAAGGGCTGCAGTGGAGGGCCAAACAAGGAAAGAGGCCCAATACGAAGTCGAAACGGACCGAAACTGAAAGTGGACTGGCCTAGAATGAGTGGAAGAAGAAACGGGCTTGGGTTTCGGCCCAAGCCCGTGGTCGGCCAGGCCGAGGCCGACCAGAACGGCCGAGGCCGACCAGTTTGGCAAGGCCCACTTTTGGGCCTTGCCTCGGTCCCTTATGGCTCGTGTGGCCTCGGTTCAGCCCAATTCGATCTTTCCTTTCCCCATTCGAAGACGAAAACCCACGAAAAACCCTAGGAAGGAAGCTATTTAAGCTCTCCCTCAGGGGAAGAGCCAGGTAAGTTCATTCCAGCTTACAATACTCTCCTAATTCTCTCAAACTCTCTCTGACTTAAGCATCGGAGCCTGTGTGGCCTACACCACACCGGTGTCCAGGTTTTTCTTGTCTTGCAGGCCGCGTTCTTCCCTCAAGAATACAAATTCACCGTCGTTGTCACGTGGAGGTCAGGTGATATTTCTCCTGTCCAAAATTCGACAACAACAATTTGCAATGTTATTTCTCACTTCAATCAATTCACCTTGAACGATTTTGACTTACAAGAGTTAGTTCAATTAGACGAATTTGTAAATTGTCTAAGGTCAAACAATCGAACATACCCACATTTCTTTAATTTAATAATAAAATTTATTTTTATTTTTTCTTTAAAATGCATTAGCCAATAATACACGCAAGTAAAATCATAAAAAGATAGAGAATGTATATATTTTTTTACATTTAATGGCAAACATGAAATACATTATTAGTTTATTTATTTAATAAAAAAATAAAATCGTACCAAAAGAAAAAATAATAGAGAATTAAATAGAAAATAATAACTATAAGCTCGTTAATGTAAAGTAAAAGAAAATAAGAAAATAATAGAGAAGAAAAAAACATAAACGAAAAGAGAAAAGTAAAAAGGAAAAAAGAAAAAAAAAAAGATAATGAACTATTAAAAGAAAAAAGATTATAATGAAAGAGAAAGAACGAATAGAAAGAAATAAATCAAAAAATAAAAATAAAAATAAAAAAGAAGAAAAAAATAAAAAGATTAAAAAGTATTAAAAGAAAAAAAATAGAATGGAAGAGAGAGAAAGAAGAAAGAGAAGAGAGATGGGTAAAAAGAGAAATAGGAATACATGCATGAAACCTGGAAAAAAAAAACAGAATTTGAGAAACTACTTGTTGAAGTTTCTCAAAATCTGCCATTTTTTTAGAAACGTTTCTAAAAAATTTAGAAACAAGAAACATGATCGTTTATCAAACATGTCTGTTTCTTGAAAAATGAGAAAATGGAACAAGAAACAGAAAACATAAACGTTATCAAACGAGCCCTGACATTCCACCATAAATAGTTAGAAATATGACCCAAGTCCCACGTCAGGGAAGAAAAAAGATTGACTGTAGTCTCACCTTAATTTTATCTACATGACTCGATACCTACTCGCCCATACTTTAATATATATAAATATTAATATATCTAAAAATTTACTTCATACATTAAAAAAAAAAAGGTTAAGAAATGATTTTAAGACGAAATGATAAGAGTGTCTATAAACGGGTAGCAATATATATTGTGGCATAATAATCACTTCACTTGACCATGGTTGGATCACAGACGTCTCTGGTGATGGCCGGAATGCAACTGGAGGTGCGACCAATCCTGCCGTTCCGGTGGCCGGCGGCGGTGGTTTCTCTGGGGCTGATCGACTTCCCTGATCTGGTGGAGCTTTTCTTCAGAATCTCTTTAATGGCCTCCGCCTGATACAGCACCGGATATGCCCTCCCGATCCTGTTGAACTTCGCACAAGCGCTCATGTGTTCCGTCAAAGCCTCCTCCCTATTCCACCCCTTCTGTTACACATCACGAATAAGGCTTAGTTTGAAATTATCGTAACATTGAAAGTGATTTTGAAATTGTTAAATTTTTTTTTTCTTAATTCAAAATCACTCTGAAACATATTTTTTAATCATTTAACATCAATTTTTATGAAATGAAAATCGCGTTTAAAAGTGTGAAATCAAACATTAAGTTGATTTTGAATTATTAAAGACATTTGAATATTACAAAAGTTGTGACAGTATGATGTGCTTTTGCAAAAATCAGTTGGTAATAAAAAGTAAATTAGTGTTTGTCTAAATTTTAAATTTAAACATAAAAAAGTTTGATAAACTTATAAGAGCTAAGTTGGACGAAGCATTGGATTTTTTTGTTAAAATATAATTTTGGTCTTTGTACTTTGAGTTTTATTTCATTTTGATCAATGTAATTAGTTTCAAATGTCCAAATTTAGTCTATATACTTTTAATAAAGCTTAAAATTGTCCATAATGTTATTTTAAAGTTAATTTTGATCAAAATTGGTTAAATAATAATAATAATTTTTATAAGACTAATTGAGACTATTTTCTTTTTTAGAAAAGTTAATCATAAACTAACTGCAATGATCAATTTTAAGCTTTGTTGAAAGTAGAAGGATTAAATTTGGACATTTGAGAATACATGAACCAAAACAAAATGAAACCCAAAGTACGGGGACCAAAATAGTATTTTAACCAATTTTTTTTAGAAAACCAATCTTAAAAGTGTTAGATTTTACTGATCAATGTAAGTGTAAAAGTGATTTTGTTTAAATTAATCTACCATTAGTTTTATTACAAAAAACTAAAGAGGGTTAAAATTGTTTCATGCTCGCAAAATGAGTCTCAAGCGGAGCCTAAATGATTAAATATATCCTAATTATCCTATAAATTTAATTAAGTACTTTTAGTTGAAATATGTAGGTCGTGTGATAGGAGATTCGAACATTTGACCTCTTGGTCGAAAGTACATACTTTATGAGAGTTGAGATGTGCTCATGTTGCCCATAAATTTAAGTTTTGGGTTTAGTAATAATTCAACAAACATCAAATTAAAAGTTACAACTATCAATTTAAGTACGCCTTAGAAAATATAATGCCTACCTCTAATCAAATATTGAATATTTGTTCTCTAAAAAAAGAAAATCCTAGGATGATCGAACTCCGTATAATATAATTTTCAAACTCATAAAAGAGAGAAATTCATACACAACAAAATATATGAATTAAAAACTAAATAAATTTATTGTTACCGATCAAAGCTTTTGGGTTGATTTAACATCGTAATATAATAAAATCAGGAGATATTGTTAAAATCCTATAATAACATTTTTTTCATTTCTTCTCCAAGTTGATTTATCAAGGTATTCTACTGCAACTTAAACATAATTCAACTGATTAAGATATATATCTTCAACCAAAAGATTAAAAGTTCGAATTCATGTTAAACTTTCATGTTAAAGACATTATCCGCTTAAACTTTTGAGTTGAAATAATCACAAATATAATTAAAAGAAAAGGAATAGAAGTTTACCTTCTCCATCTCCTCATTCACAGCCTCAGCGCAGAGGCCGCAAATCAGCTTCCCCATGAACTTGTCTCGCACACGGCTGATATACTCCGCCGTGCAGTCCTCCGAGAGGCCGCAGCACTCGCAGGCAGCAGCCTCCACCTCGGAGATGACCGGTAGCGACAGCTTTCCGGCGACTGCAACAGCCTCTTTGGTTAGCTCTGAGGAGATGTCGGATATGGTTCTTTGGAGGCCCTCCATTGATAGCCTCGATAGCTTTTGTTCTTCAACCTTTGTTTCTGATCTGTTAGGAGCCACGGATATATAAGTGTAGTATATGTATATGTAAGTTTGTGAAGAAATGGGATGCAAAGGAAGACTCATTTTATAGCACCTCGTGACTAATTGAGAAATTAGTAGTTGAAATAACATTTTGGTCCCTATATTTGGAATATGTTCTATTTTAGTCCAATATTTTTAATAAATCTTGAAATTAGTTCTTAGTTTATTGTTAACTTTTGCATTAAAAAAAAAACTTCTATAAGTCTTCCCTCTATAAATTTTGGATGGAAATATATTTATATGGTTTTTACAAATTTCATAAAAATTAACTTCGAACTAACAATAACGACTAATTTTAAGATTTATTAAGAGTATAGTGACTAAATTTGAACACTTAAAAATACAAAGACTAAAATGTAATGAGTCCCAAAGTATGGAGACCAAAATGGTAATATAACAAAAAAAAAAGGAAAAAATCATTTTATACCCCTAAACTTTGGGGATGTTGTTGGATCACTTAAAACCTTAAACTAATAATTCTATGAATTAAACCCTAAATGTTCATAAATGAATCAATTTAGACCCTCTATTAGAATGTCATTTAAAACCTTTAATGCATAACTTTCACAAGTGTATAAAACTTTCTTAAATGCAAGGATTTACATAAATTGGAGAGAAATATTGGGATCAAATAAATAGTATAAGATTTTCATTAATATGACCAGTTTTTCATCTTCTCGTCTTCCTCTATTTTCTCTACTTATTTTAGAAAGAATTACGTGATAATTTTTCTTTCTACTTTATGGTAGGATTTTGAGAGAAGAATAATTTTGTTTAGGTAATTTTGAGCTGACTTTCAATAGAATAAAGTGAAAACAGTCATAAATCACTAACATAAGGTCTAAATTAATTCACTTTGAAAGTTTAGAGTTTAAATTGATGCAATTATTAGTTTGTGGGTCTTAATTCATACAACCTCCAAAATTTAGAGATATAAATTGATTTTTGTCCCAAAAAAAGTACGTGAACTAAATATATACAAACTTAACATTTTTTTTTTCTTTTTGATAAGTGAGCTTGACAGTTTAATGACCTATATACACCTTTCTTTTAAGTCAATAGACTGAGTATTGTTTTAAAAAATTTAAAGATGAAATGTATAATAACTACTAATTTATGAAGTGAAACAACAGAGATGATGATTGTGATGAAGAGAGCTGTAACATCACGGGAAGTCTGGCGAAAGCCATGAGAGAGAGAGAAGGGAAGTGAAGTGAAGTTCACATGGATCTTGAATATATGGAGATTTGTGGAGTTCAAAAAAGAAAAATGAAAAATAAGGTTAAATTATAAGTTTATGTCTATTTGGTCCCTAAACGTTTAGATTCGTGTCAATTTAATCTCCGAACTTTAAAAAATGTCTAATATGTCTTTACACTTTCAATTTTATGTCTAATAGATTTATGAATTCTTAATTTTATGTCTAATAGATCATTGGCTTGTTTAACGTTTTTTAATATTCACAGACCTACTAAACATAAAATTGAAATTTTAGGGTCCTACTAGACATAAAGTTTAATTTTATAGCTAATAGATTAGTTAATTTTTAAAACTTTCAATTTATTATAAATCTATTAAACACAAAATTAAAAATTCAGAAATTTTTTAAAGTTTAGGAAATTTGAAAAAGTGAAGTTTTTTTTGGGATTTGAAGGAGGAAATAAAGTACAAATTTCAAAAAGGAAAAAAGGGGTTGTGCTTCACTTTTTTTAGCTTTTATGGGTTATGGGTGGTTGAAAGGGAACCAACTTGTTCTATTCAATTTAATGGAAAGGGCTGTATTGTTTAATTGTCACGGAGGCAAAAAAAAAAAAAAAATCATGGCTCACCATTAACCCGATTCGCTGACTCGTTGACTTTGAATCACTTTCTAAATTCTTAAAAATATTTTTTTAAGTACTTGAAAAGTCAGTCCAAACAAGTATTGTATATCATGAAATATATATATATATATATATATATATACACTTATGTACTTTTATATTTGTGTCCATTTAATTTTAAAATATTTTTAAATTAGCTTAAACTTTCAATTTTGAGTTGAACATGTTCGAATCTTTAACTTTATCAATGGAATGTTTACTTGACATGTTGACTATATCTAACATTTAAAGTTTGCAAATACGTTGAACAAATTTATGGATTTAGAGAGCTAGTAAAGGAATGAGACAAAGGAGAATGAGAGTTCAATAACTTATAAGATACAAAATTAAAAGTTCAACCATATATTATAAAATTTCTTAAATACATGAAGTAATTAATACAAACTTTGAAATTGATTTATGATTTTCTTTTTTGAAATATAAGCCTAAATATAAACATAATCCTGAAATTTGTAATTTAATTTTAAAAGAAGTTCTAATTTTATTTCCACCTTAAACTTTCATATTTATGCAGTTTATTTCTCGTATTTATTTTTTTAAAAATAATTTTGAGTGTCCAAGCCACTTATAATCTCAACTCATTTAAGTGGTTTAGGCACTCATTTAAATCTAATTTTCTAAAATAATTTTTTTTTTTTTACAAGCATTCTAAGTCAAATTTTTCATCCAACATTTTAAAGAATTTATATTTTCAAGGTTGTTTTGAAATATTTATAAAAGGTGAAGAGAAAAATTGCAACTTTTGAAAAAATAAGGTGTTTTTGGAATAAAGAAGAAAGTTTAGGGATATTTTTTTAATAATTTAGCCTGATTTTTATACTTGCAAATATTCTATTTTAATACTCTATAATACTCATTAAATTTTTTACAGTATTTTATAGAATTCTTAGATCATCTTATTCTAAATTTGATACTCACAACTCAATGCATGGCAAATTCAAATAATGTCATGCAAAATTTACGTTTTATGCAATATAAAGATATCATAGAAGGACCAAAATATATTTTGTATACAATTAAAAAATCATAGTTGAACATTTTAAAACATAAAAACTAAAATGATATAAAGTGAAAGGTGGAGGACTAGATGAGTCAAAGCAAATAATAATAATAACTATTATTATTATAATTAGGAGCTCCTATGTTCTCTTTCTTTTTATTATTTCTACGTTATAATTAAGGAAATGGAATATAGTAATTATCAAAAATTAAACATGATTCTATTTATATTTAAATTGGAGAGAGGGGAAGATGGTGGTGAATGGTGATGATAAATAAAATAAGTGTTATTGTACTTATTTTGACAACTAAACTTGGGAAATTATATATATATTTTTTAAAAAAGCACCACCAACTAAAATCTTGACTCCTAGCTAGCCTCAAAGTTTGGTATAAAAATAATTAAATTACATCATTTAAGTTACTTGAGTGTAGTTACTCAATTTTGATTACAAATAATTAAAGTTAATTTATCAACAAAATATTTAAGTAAATTTATTTTAAGAAGTAAAATCAATTAAAATATTAAAAAAATATAATTAAAAGTTTGATAATAAATAATAAATAATAAATTACAATCTATAAATTTCATTTTCAAAAATTAAATAGAGTATTTATTTTTCCTTTCTTTCTTTCTTTTTTTCAAGATAAAAAGAAAAAGAAGAAATAAACTACGCCAACCGATAGACCACATCGACGGTCAGTCGATTTTAGCTGAAATTGACATGAAGAGGGAACTTCGACAAATTGTCGAAAAAAAGTGAAAAAAAATAAAAGAAAAAAAAGTTGGAATAGAGAGGAATAGAGGAGAAGGGAAGCCACACATCTCCCTTATTGTTGCCACTAGAAATTGAAAAAAAAATGGAGATGAGAAGAAAAATGAATGAGAAAGGAGGAGAAAAAGTAGAGAAAATGAGAAATGAAGAAGAAAGGAAGTGGGAAAGGAAGATTAAAAAAAAAAGGTAAAAAAAATAATTTTTAGAAATAATATTAATAAAATACTAATATATTATATTTTATTAATAAAATATTAAAATATTAAACTTTATAAATATAGTATATTAATACCACCTTGAGAAGACCTGGTATTTCCAAGTTGTGCAGTACAACAACAACATTAATGTTCCTACATTTGGGTACATATCGATTCAATAAACGAGATATAGTATTATATGTATTTTTTGTTTCGATGTCGTCGACCGACCGATACTACAAAATTGACGTCGATCAAACTGCCAATTATACCGACCAACCGATGTTGATTAGGTCGATTTTTCGGTATTCTTTGATAATCCCAAATGTTCAATAGTCATTTTAAGAATTTTTATTTTAATTTCTATCTTAATGTGGAAATGAAGATTCAAGCCTATGACTTTTGTGACTAACATCTAATGCCTCTATCGATTGAGCTATTTTCATAGTAGCTGAGTTATCACATTAAAATGACATCAAAAAGGCCAAAATTAGATGGCGAAGCTTGCAAGTTCTCCCCCCATGGCCATGATTTACACATGAAAATGACAAACATTATCAATGAAATGAAGGAGTCTCCAATAGCATCACTAAATAATGGTGAAGTGTGTGATTAAAACTAGACCAAACACTTGTCATTTTCCAACACACCAAACGTCATTTTATTAATAATTTTTTAAAATATTTTTATCACCGCTCTCTTCATTCATTGCCCATAATTATAATCTCTTTTTTTTTTTTTGTTTTTCGCATGGGTCCAACTTAATCTTAAATTGAGGTTGGAGCGAAGTTTAAATAAGTGATGAAATTAAAACTCTCCATTTTCACTTGTTTTTCTAGTCTCTAGTTTAATACTTAGTTAGCTAATTTTAGACGTTTTGGTGTTGAAATTGAACCCCCTTTTTTTTCTTTTCCTTTTTCCTACTTGACTTTGTGAACATGTATAGCTATTTTTAATAGTTGAACTTTGTGCATTTTTATGCTTTAGACAATCTTCTAATTTTATTGTTACTTATACAAGCTTTTAGTTGAATTTAATGAAGTTAAAAGTTTGCGATTTAACTAAAATCATTAAACTAAATAGATTGGTAAAAATTAAATCCTTTGCTTTTTCTTAGGGGCTTATTTTTACTGTGAGCAAAACTTAAGCGCAGCCGCATGTAAGTTTTGTAGCCCACCCACGTGACACAATCTCATTGTGCCATGTGGCTTTTTTTAATTTCCTCAATTTTTTTTCCTTTTACGTTTTTCCTTTACTTTTTGGGATTTTTTTTCTTATTTTATCTTTTTCAAAATTTTAATTTGTGCATACAATCAGTCTCAGTCTAGAATTATTTTTTCGATCAATTGTACACTTAATTACATATATTTATATATTTTTTCTATTATTATCAAAATCAAAATCTAGCAACAATGGTTCAAAATCCAATGTCAATTGGCCCACACACCCTAAATTTTTATAACTAGTCAATTGAAAATTGAAAGCTTAAAATAATAATAATAATATTTTCCTAATTGAAAAAATATTCATTTGAATAACTAAATATATTTACTTTGGAATTCATAATATAGATATAGTTCCTAATTTCAATTGACTAGTTATGAAATATTTTGTAATTTAGAGTGTGTAGATTCAATTTTTTTTTGTAGAGTGAATTGACTCATTGACCCATTAACCTTAGATTTTGAATAATTGTTGCTGGATTTACCTTTTGATGGTAATAGTGAAAATATATAAATATATGTAATTAGGTGTACAATGGATAAAATTTATGAAGAAGATAATTGTACAAAATATATAATTATGTGCAATTTAGTGTAAATTGATTAAAAAATCTCATGCATAAATTAAAAATATGAAAAATATAAATACGGAAAAAAACCCAAAAAGCAAAAATTGAATAATTGTTGCTAGATTTACCTTTTGATGTTTATATATACACTCACACACCATTTGGCACAAAAAAATTGTGCCACATGAGTGGGACGCAGCTACACGTAAGTTTTGCTCTTCTTACTATAGTATCATTTTTTTTTTTTTTTTTGTTTTTATGAAAAAGTCTTACTATTGTATCAATATTATTACTATTTCACAAAAGTTAATAATGGGGACAATATAATGAGATGCTCTCATTAAAGTCGGCAAAAATGATCTTTCTTTTTTATGGTTATATAGAACGGCGTTCAAAAAGTTAGTTTGAATAATTTAGTTTTAAGTCCCATTCAATTATTTTAGTTGAAAATAATTCCACTTAACTCAATTCTATTATATTTAAGTAAAATTAAAATAAATAAATAAGTAGTAGGATTGGTTTTAGTTATTTATAGATTCTCTATTTTTTAAAATGAAAATGATAACAATTATTTTAGATTTATTTAATAATTTTTTACATTTAGTATTTCAAAAAAAAAATAGTAATTGAATGTCGTAATTTATTCTATAAATTATGACTAAGTACTTCAAGCACTTGAACCAATTATATATTAAATTAAATTAAGGCAAGCAGTATCTTTTTTCCTGCAAAGTAGAGAGAAGTAATTTTATATTCTCTAAACTAGAGCACGCAAATGCAATAATTCGAGTTAGAACAATGTTTAACTTCTAACCACGAACCAAACTCAAATTAACCCTCATAATTTTTTTTTCTCAAAAATAAATAATAACCCTCATAATTAATTAAGTTTAATAAGTTTATAGGTTGATTTAGATTAACTAATACAAGTATAGTTCAATGGAGAAGACACCTATTACTTCATTCACTAAGATTAAAGATTTGATTACCTTCAAATTTGTTGAACTAAAAAAAAAATTAAGTTAGACTTTATTTATTTATTTATTTAGAATGTTACATTAAAGATAAAAGGATGAGAATTCAAACCTACTATTCAAAAGATGAGATACCAATATCTAACCATATTCTTAATTAGTCGAATTAAATTTTGTTTAATAATTGTATATATAACTTTTTTTAGTTCAACAAGAGATTGGAGTGGAGGGACTGAACCTTCTTCAACCTTTAAGAAAGTAAGTAATACTTTAGCAATTGACTAATATATTTATGTTAGCATAATATGTATACTTTTTTTAGTTTAACAATATGTGGGTATAAGAATTCAAATCTCTAACCTTTTAATTTGGTTGAATATAAATACCTTTATCAATTGAGCTATGTTCATGTCACTACAAGAAATAAATCCTTTAGGGACGAAAATAAAACGTCGTTAAAACCTAAAATTCGATGCAAAAACTTTTTAGGGACGAAACTAAAGACGTCTCATAAAACGTCGCTAAAACATGGTCGGAGAAAATCTTTAGCGACGTTTTTCAATTAAACGTCGCAAACGTGCGACGAATATGTAATAACGTCGCAGTTTGCGACGAATCAGACTTTTCATCGCAATTATTTGCGACGAAACGCCTGGATCGTCGCACCAAGACTTGCGACGAAATACGTTTTTCGTCGCAAATACATGCGACGTAAACAACATTTCGTCGCAAGTCTACATGCGACAAAAATGTGTGTCGTCTCAAATATATGCAACGTAGAAAACATTTCGTCGCATGCTTCGTTGCGTCGAAATACGCTTTTCGTCGCAAATATTTTTAATTGGTAAAAAAAATTCTCTGATTAGAGACATTTTAAAAAATTGAATCGAATCTAAAAATTCAAATATTTATCAATTTATTTTTTCTCTCGTCGTTTATGTATATATTTTGTATCTAAACCAAAGACACTTTCTAATAAACATTGTATACGAATAATCAAATAAAAAAAGATAGAACAAATATATTAATCAAAATAAGTGAGAACAACGTTTACCGGGGCTTGTGCTAGGTTATAAAGTTGCAAAGTTACAAAATAAGTAAGAACAACGTTTATAATCATTCATTAAACATTTATAATCATTCATTACTATCACAAACAACAAATATAAATTTTTACAAAATATAGAGATGTTTTTAAGTTGATACAATTCATTACCAATATATACTATCCCAAAATGAGCGAAAAGAAGATGAACATTCATCTACTGTGTCGTCAACAAATATCAGTTTAATCCTGCAAATAAACAACAAATATACATAAGTAAAGATGAACAACCAAACCATCATCAATCACAAATATTAACCTCCCTCTCTCCAAATCATCCTCAATCACATCCTTCAATTCTCTCACCCAAACCACATTTTATAAAGAAAATAAAATATGCCTAATAATCACAAATAACAAGAATAAACACTTTGCCCCTTCTAAAACCTCAACAACATTCACTAAGAAAAACACATGCATAATAATCACAAAACAACTACTATCACAACTTGAAGCTAAAAAGTCACCTCCATTTTCAAACACATAAGTTACAAGCCCATTCTTTTCCATATTAATAAATAATGTTATTCCATCAGTATATTCTTTGCACAATCTATTCCGAAGTCTTATCCAACTTTTATCGATATCTTATCTAGGAAACATAAAAGGGCAACTTATCATTAACTTAATTAATACTATTAACTTAAACAAAAATAAGTGTATAATATTTATAAGACTAACTTTCAACATTCCCACATCATTAGGATAGTCAATAAACATGTGAGAAATCATAAACTCTAACCAAAGGAAATCACATTTACTGATGGAAATCATAATATACCTAACAATTACAAAACTCACTACTATCACAACAACAAATATAAACACCCCTCCTCCTCCCCTTCCCCCAATCCTCAACCACATTCACTCGAAAAAGCACAACCATAACAACAAATAAAACTCAACAAAGCACAAGCATAACAATGTTCAATAGGCTCAATATAATAGACTCCTTTTAATCATAAACTCCAACTAAGAGAACAATACCAAAATTTAAAAAGTAGCATTTTAATCACATTTTCATATTAGGCTCAATTTGATTTAAATTACAAAATAGACTTCAAATAAAATTACACGATAAGCTTAGAATCAAACTTTAATCACACACAAGAGACACAATCATATAAATAGACTTCAAATCACATTTTCAATAAACAATAGACTTACAATCAAAATTTAAACCAACAATAGACTCAAAATAACTATTTAATCACACTTTAATCAAACACATATTCTCCATGATATATTTTAAACACGATAATACATACAAAATCACTCCAAAAAGTCCAAATGTTTGACCAACAACAACAAACTATGCTTAAACACATAATACATGCCTTGCTTGACCAACAAATTATGCTTAAACACATAATACATACCTCTAAATGTTTGACCAACAACAAAATCAACCTATAATTGAAATTTCTACACAAAGCAAACCCAAAAATAACTAGAAAAAAATATAAAACATACCTTTAGCAATGAAACCTGTGAAGAAAACGAAAAGAAATGGTGTCATCCGACGTTCTCCAAGCTATCCAACGAAAGTTTGGAGAAAAATATTCTCTATATTATGTTTTAAACCCATAATACACACAAAATTATTCCAAAAAGTCCAATAACAACATTTAAATCTTAAATAAGTTGAAAAAAATACAATGCAAGTATTTTACATACCTTTGAATGCTTTACCAAGAACAAAATCAACCTATCAACAAAATTTCTAGTCAAAACAAACAAAAAAAAATATTCAAACAAGAGAAAACTCAAAACCAAGTAAACAAAAATATAAGACATACCTTTACCAATGAAACCCATAAAGAAAATAGAAAAAAATGGTGTTTTCCAGCCACAAACGGTGTATTTCCGATGAGTTTCCAGCCACAAAAAATGGCATTTTCAAGGCTATCACACAAAAGTTCTAAAAAATCGAAACAAAAAGTATAGAAAAACCTCTAAAAATCAAACTCACGTATTTCCAGTGAGTTTCCGGCCACAAACTCCGTTCTCTGGCGACTTCCCGATGAGTTTTGGACAGAAAGAAGACGACCCTTGCCCCGAACCTCTCCTCTGTCTCTCCCTTGGTAAATTCGGTAAAATGAACGGGGAGGGGAAATAAATGGGGGTTGCGACGAAAGCCTATTTTCGTCGCAACGTATTGCGACAAAATCCCAAAACGTCACAAACGTAATTATAACTTTCTGACGGATCACGAGTTCCAAGGGTTTGCGACTAAACGAGATTATCGTCGTACTTGCGACGAAACCAAACATACGTCACAGAAAATTGCGATGAAATCACGGTTTCGTCGCTAACCTTTGGAACTTGCACGTTAGTGCTTTCCCACTTCAAGGGCTTGCGACGAAAATATTATTTCGTCGCAAACCTCTATGCGACGAAATTATAAAAACGTTGCAGAAAATTGTGACGAAATCACGGTTTCGTCGCTAACCCTTGGAACTCGCACGCTCGTGCTTTCTCACTCCAAGGGCTTACGACGAAAATATTATTTCGTCGCAAATCTCTGTGCGACGAAATTACAAAAACGTCGCAGAAAATTGCGACGTAAACTATTTATCGTCGCAAGCGTGCGACGAAATAAGTATTTCGTCTCTGTTGTTGCGACGAAACTTAATTTTTCGTCGCAACCTGCGACAAAAAATTATTTTCGTCGCAAGTCTGCAACGAAAAATATAGTTCGTCGCTAAGGTTGCGACGATTGACTTTCGTCGCTGTGATTTCGTCCCTAAAGGCATTATTTCTTGTAGTGTGTCGATATAATATATATAATTGATGAGTGTGTTGTTGATGCTTTTAATTTATTTTTTTGACCACAAAACATGATGATCTCCAAAATTTGGTAATTGGTTCTTTTGGGAATCTTTGGGGCAAAATGTGCCAAAAATGGGAAACTTAGACCAGGAAAAATGGAAGCATCATACAGAAAAGAAAAGAAAAGGGGAACCACCATTACATCCATCCTTTTCCCATTATTGCCCACAAAAGGGTAGTTGCACATCCAACTCCAATAATGAGGTCTTGTTTTAATTTTCCTCCCAACATTTCCAAAATTCATTTAAAACTATGGTCTAAGGTGACTATCATTTTCGTAACTGTAACCATTAGATTAGAGGTATTCTATGATGATTTTTTTTTTCTTAAGAGTTCAACAAAACTTGGGGTGAGGAGAATCGTACCCATGATCTCATCGTCAATGATATATGTCTTAATCAGTTATGCTATACTTAAGTTGACATATTTTATATTAATCATAATATCTGTCATTCATGTATTTTAATTTATATTCTTAGATTTAATAGAGTGGAAAAAAAATTCAAAAGTGATCTATCTAAAAACGTCTTAGATTGATCAAGTGGAATATTTATAGGGATGCCTTTAAATATTCTCTTCCTTAACTAATTACACAGACACAAGGGAACGATATGTCATGTGAGGAATATAAAGGATGATATTCTCTACATTGAGGATATGACTTTGAAGGTTATTTTATTTATAGTTTCTATCAAACTCTCAATATTTTAATAAATTTTTATTTAAATTTTATTTTAGTTTACGAACTTTTCAATTTTTTTTCCCTTAACTTGTAAAACATCTATGGTAGTCACCGAGATTTTAGAAAGTAGCTATTTTGATCTTTAATCTTTGAACATTTAAAAAAAAAACAACATTTATTTTGGTTATAATTATTAGGTTAAAAATTAAAATATCATTTTGGTCTATGTACTTTGGGCTTTGTTCCATTTTGTTAATTGTACTTTCAAATGTTCAATTTTAATTCATGTACTTTTAATAAAAGCTTAAAATTGATCCCTACTATTAGTTTATTGTTAATTTTTCTTTAAAAAAAATTAGTTTCTATTAGCTTTTCTTCTATAGATTTTGGAAGTATGTTCAAATTGTGTCCTTTTTTTTATTATTGAAATTATTATTATTATTATTTAACCAATTTTGATAAAAATTAACTTCAAACTTATCATATGGACCAATTTTAAGCTTTATTAAAAGTATAGGGACTAAAATTGGACATTTAAAAGTACACGGACCAAAATGAAACAAAACTCAAAGTACATGGACCAAAATGGTATTTTAACATAATTATTATTTTCCACCTAATATTTGCTCATCCATTACCCACCTTAGCCAATGTCAAAATCAACACATTAATATATACACGTTTACAAGCCACATTATTTGATGTTAAACATATGACAAAGACCAAAAATGAATCATTTTTTAAAGTTAGAAAATAGGCCTCGTTTGATAACCATTTGACTTTTGTTTTTTGTTTTTGAAAATTGTGTTTATTTTCTCATCAATTTTCTCCCGTGTGTTTCATTTTTCTTAACAAAACATTTGAATTTTTTGCCAAATTCCAAAAAGAAAAACAAATTTCTGAAAACTACTTTTTTTAGTTTTAAAACTTTGGCTTAGTTTTTGAAACACATAAGTAAAGTTAGATAACAAAATAATGAAACTTATAGGTGTGGTATTTATAAGCTTAATTTTTAAAAACTAAAAACTAAAAACTAAAGGCCCCGTTTGATAACGTTTCTGTTTCCTATTTCTTGTTTCTAGTTTCTTGTTTCCTGTTTCCTGTTTTTTCAGAACTAGAAACATGAATATGTTTGGTAACTATTTATGTTTCTTGAATAAAAGAAGCAGAACATAAATTTGTTTGATAATTATTTATTGTTTCTTTTTTTTTTTCTTTTTATGGTTTAAATAGAATTTAGTATATATAGTATAAAAAGATAACATGCATTAAAAGACATATATAAAGTAATTATAAAAAGTTTAGAGTATCTAATACAAATAAGTCTCAATTCAAAATTAAAAACAATAGTACAATTGTATTTATCCTTCAAATATTGCGCAAAATTTGATTAGTTTTGAGTATATTTATGTAGATTAATTTTGAGTGTTTTCTTTTAAGTTGAATTTTGAGACGTTTAATTTATTAGTTGATTCACTAATAACCTTATTAATTTAATTTTGAAGGAACATTAATTTACCTACGAAAAAAGATTTGTCTTCATATCAATAAACTTATAATTTAGTTTTAAAATGGTTTTATTTTTTATGAACAAAAAATAAAAATACTAGTTGAATCCACTCTTTTTATTAATTTCAATAATGGTCCATGCTCATATTGAGAGAGGAAGTTAAAAATAAAATAAAATAATTAAAGATTAAAAAGGCGTAAATATAAATTTACAAAAAATTCAATGTAAATATGTAGTCCAATTAAAAATTTGACAAGGCACAAGAAGAAGAAAAAAAAAACAGATGACGTGTGTGGAAAGTGGGACCTAGGGGTGGTGTTTGGATGGATGGTTGTGGGTCACACCTGTTGCAAATAGGATTTCATGTTTTGTTTCTCCAATTTTGATTCAATTTTAAAAACATTTCTTAAAATTTAGAAACAAAATACAAAAACAATTATCAAACTCGTATGTTTCTCATTCTCCAAAAATGAGAAACAAGAACAAACAGAAAATGGAAACATTATCAAATAGAAGAACCAAAATTTCATTTAAAACTATATATTTTTAAAAATTTTAAACTAACATAAAATAATCTTAAAAACCGAAGAACCAAAATTTCATTTCTTGATTTGAATGGACCCATTCTCAAATTGAAGTCTATGGGACCCTTTGACTGAAATAATGAGTTGCTTAACAGTCCATCTATATACCTAAATTAATGGTGCTTTAAATAATATGCTATATACTTTAAATTAATGGTGTTTTAAATAATACGATTACCAGCAATAAGTTGTTCACCTAAAAATAGAATTTACAAAATTCACACATTACACGTTGAGTAATTTTTCAAACTCTTGACTTTTTATTTGTCAATATCATCTATATATTCCGCAGTGTGTTCAAATTCAGGCGGCTTTTTTAAAAATAATAATAATAATTTAGTTGGCATTTATTACCAACTTTTCCATGAAAATTAATATTCTTAGCCATACAGAGAGTAATTTATTTAGTCAAATTAACATTATAAGTATTATGTGATAAGAAAAAACATTATAAGTATACAATTATAAAATCCTACAATTGGAATTATATTTAAACACATTTATTGATATTCTTAAAAAAAACATATATATAAATATGTTAGGTGTTACAGTTATGCAAATTTATTGGAAGTACAGTAAAATTCAGTCAATGTAAGATCTTCATTTTCTCGATTAAATTTATTTCCATGTCCTCTTGTTTCAATAAAGGGAACTTGTTCTTTCGAAAAATAAAAAATAATAAAAAATAAAGGGAATTTAATTATATATATATTCATAAGTAAAGGCTCAAATCTACCTAATTTAATTAAGTAAATAGGTGGAGGCTGATTTGTCGCTCAACTGCCACAGTACATTTAATTCAACAGTTTTTGAATAATTGAAATCGATTATTCAATATTGTTAATCAAATTATTTTAAAATAAGCCACCTTAGCTAACCAAATGAACTAAACATAAATCAAATTCACCTAAACTAAGAACCAACTAAAATAAAGAAAATTTGAACAAAACTTATTGTTTTCTTTAGATTTCAATCGATTCAATCCCAACTATTTATAGGAAAGAATGAATCATTACAAACCAAGTTTTCGATTGGATTTGATATGAAAAACTAAGGAAAAATAGAACTAAAAAGACTTAAGCAACTCTCTGGTAAAAATAGAGGAAAACAAGAACAAAAACCCACGAAAATAACTCATTTGTTAAGCTCCAACCCCCCTCCCCCTGAAAAAAAATTGTGTTGCCTCTGCTCTTCTTTTATAGTCTCACATTAGGGTTGACACCCCATTCAATTTCGTTCATAATCCTTTCATTTCGTGCAAGAATCAAGCGCTTTCCAAATTTTGGTTTCGTTGATTTTTTTTTCTTTTATTGTGTTTTTCATACTGCAAAATTGATTCTTCTTAGTTTATCTTTCTATTTTTCTCATTCATTCTTTCACATACACTTCTCACAAGTTATTGATGTTTTTCAAGCATTTACCAAATTTCTCCTATGATGTCTAAGGCAAAGCAAACATATTTTAAGCTTATGAGCATTAAATAAGCCTTAATTCTAAGGCTTATCAATTGTTTATATGCTTATTTTTTGTTTTTTTTTTTTTAGTATATTTATATGCTTAGTTTTTATCTTGGGATTGTTTTCAATTTTCATTAATGAAGGTAGATTTTGACTATGAAATGAAAAGGATTTGTCTAATTAGATAAGACAAATGATAGTTCCTTTTATGGAGCTTACCCAATAGATGGAGCTATTAATTAACACTATAGTCAAACAATTTTTCACAAAAAAAAAAAAAAGTTAAATATATGTTTTGGTACCTTTAGTGTTGGAAGTTTTCTCAATTTAGTCCAATGATCTTTTAAAATTTTCAACTTCATTCCTAATGTATTGAACTTTTTTTAAATTAAATTATGATCATCACAAAATATAAAGTTAATTAACAAAATGATAATGTAATGTCTAAATACACTTTATCAATTAAGTTAAAAGTAATATATGCTTTAATTTAAAACATTCAAGGATTGTTTGGAGTGTTGAGTGGATTATAATAATTTATAGAGTTATATAATTTATATTTAAGCTGCAGAATTATTTATTATAAGTTATAATAATTTATGTTTGGAATGCATAATACTCCATCACTATTATAACTTATCCATAAAATTTAAAACTCACTTGTTTCATCTAATTCATGACACAATAACTTATTTGACTTAAAATTACTAGTTAAAAAAATAATGATTTGACAACCTCATAAAAATTACATATTTAAATTCATATTCCATAATCATGTTAATATCTAATGATTGCAATGACTTTTTTATTATTATTATTATTAAAGATTGCAATGACTTCATTAAAGGAAATTCAATATATAAAAGAATGAAATGGAATTTTTTTTTAGAAAAAAATATATATATTTAGCAAAATAAGTTGGAAATTTTAATTTTCTAAAACAATAATTTATCTATACTATATATAAATGGCGCTTGAGTGGAGAAACTTTTGATTCATTTTTTGTCCCTTTTAAATTTGAAGACTTCCCATTATGACTTTTTTAATTGAAAGATTCTTCCTTCCACCCTCAATTTGAATAAAGGTTATAAAATCTCTATACATGTAATCCCCAATTTGAATAAAGATTTTAAAATCTCTACCATCTCCAATGTTCCAACTAACTAATGCATATATTTGAATAATTTGACTAATAAAATGATAAATTCAACATATTTGAATTTTGAATAATAAAATAATAAAAATCTAATATTAAAATAAGATTAAATATATTTGAATAATAAATTGATAAAATAATACTTATATCCAATCTTCCAACTAATAATACATATTTGAATAATTTGACTAATAAAATGATAAATTCAACACATTTGAAATTTTGAATAATAAAATAATAAAAATCTAATATTAAACAAAGATTAAACATATTTGAATAATAAAATGATAAAATAATACTTATATCCAATCTTCCAACTAAATAATACATATTTCAATAATAAAATAATAAAATAATCAATTAAACATATCTTAATGATAAAATGAATAAAGGTTCTAAAATCTCTAAACATGTGATCTCTAATTTGAATAAAAGTTCTAAAATCTCTGCGATCTCCAGTCTTCCAACTACCTAATGCATATTTGAATAATTTGAATAATAAATTTATAAATTAAACATATTTGAATAATAAAATGATAAAATGAATAAGAGTTCTAAAATCTCTACATATATGATCTTAAAGATTTTTTAATGAGTATTTAAAAAGTTACTGACAAAAACTAAAATAATATTTTTGAACCTTTGTGTTCTTGGAGAATATGAAATTATTATGAAAGATTTTTTTAAAAAAAATATTAAACTAATATTTAAAGATTTTTTTTAATGCATATGTAAAAAGTTAAGAACAAAAATTTGAAATTTTTTTGAACAATTGTTTTTCGAGAATATAAAATTAAAATAATATTAAAAAAATTAAAAAATAAAGATAATATTTTTTGAATATGTATATTAACAACCTATTAGATTCTCATCTATTATGATTAATATACATAAATTAAATGTCATTTATCAGTCTATATATAGTACATCACCGTTGAATTCTTCCTTGTCTTCTAAAGTTATTCCAAAAACCATGTAGGGAAAAAAATTTGATTTCTTCCTTTTTCATTTGATGGTTATGGCTATATAAGCCTAATCTTTCTTAAGCAATTTATTATTGAAGAGACTTCGTTATGACGATGTTATAGGGCAACAAGTGAATGGGCTCCTCCTTCAATTGTTTTGATAAAGAGATAGAGTAATTTACTTCTTTTTACGTGTTTTTATAGTTCTTTTATTTTTTATTTTTTATTTTTTTGCAAATGGTAGATAAAGTGGGTGATTTAATGTAATTTACGGTGTGCTTTTCTAATTTTTTTTCTTTTCTTTTTTTTTTGCAAAATGGCAAGGAGGGTAATTTAATGTAATTTACTACTTTTTGTAGTTTTCTTTTTATTTTTTCAAATTTATAAATACACACCAGTTCATCTATTGATCATTGGCATATTGAGGAGGGTGGAGAAGAAAACGATTGCAACTCTGGTTCTTTAAGGCAGAAGGAGAAGCAGACGCAAACAATGTGATAAAAATTGTATTATTTTCTTCTTTATTTTTATTTATTTTTGTTTCCTTTTCATTTGTTTTTTTTTTTTTTTTTTTGGATAAATTGGAGTTTACTAGGCTGGGATTTAGGATGGTCTAATTACAATTTTGCATTTTTTTTTCCTATTTATGTAATTGTAGTATATTTAAATATAATTACTAATAGTTATTAAAAATATAATGTCGTTGCAATTTCTAATATCATTATAACAATTAATATTCAGATTCTAAAAGTTATTTTATTTGATGAGAGATTGAATTCTCTATCTTTCAATTTTATGATAAAAAAATAAACTCAATACTTTTTAATTTATTATTATGAAAGTTTGAAATAAAAAATAATATTTGTTTAAATTAATTTATTAATTGATCTTCTCAATTCAGTGAACTTTTGGAAACAAAAATAAATTGACGAATAGATCTCCTCGAATATTCTTTCATAGATTTGAAGAGTTCTAAAATGAGAATCATGTATTTAATTAATGATTCTCTTAAATTCGAAAAGATTATTGCAAAAAAAGACTTTTCCAATTACAAGATAATTAATAAGATTTTTTTTAAAGAAAAAAAATAATATTTTGGTTTAAATTAAAGTTTGATATTAAACTTTTGTATACAAAAATAAATTTATGAATAGATATTCTCAATTTAGTGAACTTTTTAAAACAAAAATAAATTAACCAATAGATCTCCTCGAAATTTTTTTCATAGATTCAAACAGTTTTAAAATTGAGAATCACTATCTAATTAATGATTATCTTGAATTCGAAAAGTTCATTGCAAAAAAGATTTTTTCAATAACTAGATAATACAGAATTTAAAAAAAAAATTGTTTAAATTAAGTTTGAAATTAAGTGGGTAATCAAATGATGCATATCAAAATAAAAAATAATATTTGGGTTTGAATTAAAATTTGAAACTAGATGGGTAATCTTTTTTTTTTTTACATCAAACTAGATGGGTAATTAAATGATGCTAACTAAAATGAAAAATAATGTTAAAATATAATTCTTCATTTTTTATATATAAGACCCTACATTTAATTTTTATATGTATATTGCATTTTTAACATTATAAAACTTTAATTTAAAAGAAAAAAAGAAAAACATAGACAACACCGCCACAAGCCTCGACGGTCGATCAACGCCTCATAATCAACAACGTCAAATCCATTACACGCGGTCCGCTCATTCAAACTATTCTCTGCACTCGGGTACAGATCTAGGCATCTACAATAATCGATTCTGACCATTGAAATATTCTCCCAAAAAACTAACGGTCTAGATTTTAGTCTTCGTTTCGTCGTTGACTCTCTTCGCATAGATTATTTATACCCATTGGTAGGAGGCTTGTTTCTCCTCCAATTTCCGAAATTTTTTTCGAGTCGCTTGTCCGAAATTCATATCATCGTCTTCGTTTTTCCGATTCGCTGTGTGAAATTCTCCATCTCCGCCATGTCCAGGGCCGAGATGGACCAGCTGACCTCCGGGGCGAGCAATCGGATTATTCCTATTCTCAAAACCCTGAGGACTTCTATCATTTTCATTCACACCGTCTTCCTCTCTCTGCTTCTCCTCCTCTGGCCTCGCCGCCGCCGTTCGCCGGCTGCGTCAACGCCTCCGGTTCAGTCCTCCGTCAAGAAGAGGCGATTGGTGTGGCGGAGAGAGGAGGAAGATACCCAGCGGCGGAGGGCGTTGGCTGAGGTCATTGAAATGGGCGTAAACATCGGTGACGGGGGGTTTCGCGGCCGTTGGAGTACCTCGTTGTTCTATGGGGTTAAAGGAAACGCCTTGTTTTGTCGCTCCTGGTTGCCGGAATCCGGTGAATTGAAGTAAGGGTTTTACTTTGCTTCCTAATTCCAATTTAGTTGAAAATTGTATTGGAGAAACTAGGAAGAACTTTTTGTGTAGCGGAGATGTTTGTGAAATTGTTCGACGAATTTTACCTAAATGATATTGGTTTTTTAGGATGACAGAGGATTGTGAATAGTTTTCTTGAATTCATGATTATTTTGCATATCGTTTGGAAGCTTCCCTGTTTTCTCACGGCAAGTTCTGTTTGATGTTCTTTTAGGGGTATTTTGATCATCATTCATGGGCTTAACGAGCACAGGTGATCTTAAAGTTATTTCATATGAACATGCAGATTATTTATTTATTTATTGTGGGTGAATTTTTGCTGTCAGCTTTTTTGTTTTTAATTCCCTATGGTTTTGTTTGGTGTTTGGTGTTTGTTTGCAGTGGAAGATATGCTCATTTTGCCACGCAGCTAACTTCTTGCAACTTTGGCGTTTATGCAATTGATTGGATAGGTAGCTAAGCTACACATATCATCTCTCTCTCTTGTTATGTTCTTTTTGAACTGTTCCAGTTTCTGTTTTGATTTCTTCATAATGTTTTACACTATATCATGAATTTTGTTTTTACAATCTAATTTAAACCTCGTTTAGGCCATCTGTTGCTTTGTTGTTTATATGTTCCTGATAACTAATAGTTTGTGCGTATCCCAGTACCGTGACGTTGTTATTCATTGGTTTCTCTGATAATTTAATGAAGATTTTCAATAATCTGCTTTTTTCCCACTTGAACAATGATGATTTTTGTTTTAGCTTCTGGAATGATACTAGAAATTAGTCATGTTGGGAAAAGATTTTGATTGTGTTATGGTTATTGTTTTGTGTTCTTATTGTAGGCCATGGTGGAAGTGATGGATTACATGGATTTGTTCCCTCTCTTGACCATGTTGTTGCTGATACTGTAAGTTCGACTACATCTATTCACTTCGGTTTTAGGTTCTTTCTTTTTCCCTGTTCGACCAACATAAGAATTTCACTGATCTGCACTATTACTTAATCCAATGGGAAGATTTGTTTTATCATCATTTCTAGAAGCTTAAAGCTTTCCTTTGATTTCTAATGCTAACTTGCATCCTGTTATAGTGCAACTATGTTTCCATCTTTTGTTTTCCTGCACATTAAAATGGACATTTTCTAAAAGATGATGACACTTTCCTTGTGGCATTGAATTATTTGTTCAATGAAGTAGTTTAGAGGTTTGGTTGGAAGGCGTTGTTTATTATTTTTTCTGTTCTGCAGGGGTCTTTCTTAGAAAAGATTAAATCTGAGAACCCTGAAACACCATGCTTCCTCTTTGGACACTCCACCGGAGGGGCCGTTGTTTTGAAGGTCAGCTAATTCGAAAGACTTTCCCAACCATCTTGCAATATGATATTAGTTTTCGGTTTTCGGTTTCCTCAACTAAAATTTTATACAGGCTGCATCAAACCCTCACATAGAAGAAATGGTGAAGGGAATTATACTGACTTCACCAGCTCTCCGTGTGAAGCCTGCGCATCCTATTGTCGGGGTAAGTAATCTCTGTCGATTGACCATGAAGAAACGCCGTGCAATTTTTGCTTATAAACACACTCGTTTTGAACTACTTCCATAATGTAGGCTCTAGCTCCAATCTTTTCCATGGTGATTCCAAAGTTTCAGTTCAAAGGTGCAAACAAGAGAGGCATTCCAGTTTCAAGGGACCCTGCAGCACTCGTGGCGAAATACTCCGATCCCTTAGTCTACACGGGACCGATCAGAGTCCGAACAGGCCACGAGATCTTGCGGATTTCATCATACCTGATGCGAAACTTCAAGTCAATCACCGTCCCGTTCTTTGTCCTCCACGGGACCGCAGACAAAGTCACGGATCCGTTAGCATCCCAGGATCTGTACAATGAGGCAGCTTCTGAGTTCAAAGACATAAGGCTTTATGAAGGATTCTTGCATGACTTGCTGTTTGAGCCTGAGCGAGAGGAGATCGCTCAGGATATAATCAATTGGTTGGAGAAAAGGTTGAAATCTGGGCTTGAAAATGCCAATAACCTCTTGTAAAACGAGGAGCATTTTCAGGGGCTTGAAGAAAAAAATAGTTTATTGTGCTTGTTCTAGTGGTTAATGGGAATTTATGAAATTTGTATATGATGCTCTAAGAGTTTCTTTTTCTTTTTCTTTTTTTAATGGTAATTAGTCCCCCTTTATTTTTAATTCTTTTATGATGCTTTACCTCTAAGTGTTATTTACAAGTTGTTTCAAAATGGTTTTGATTCTATTATTTCAAAATGCTTTTATTTATTTATTGTGTTTGTGATTTCATTGGAGCAAAATACACTTTTGGTATGGTTTCTAAATGGAAATCTTAGTCTCTAATTTAGAAAATGGTTCTTAATATTGTTACTTGACTAATGGAAAAAAAATGATATAACATTCCTAAGTTTAAGTTTAAATGATGTGACAATATTTTTAATTTTATACTTTTTGTCGAGGTGGCATTTTTCTTTCCTTTTATTTTTCTTCACCATCCTTTACCAGACCCATTCTTTCTCTTATTCCCTTTCTTCCATGGCTTCTCTAACAATTTTCAAATAGACCCACAAATTCTTCTATCAAATTTCAACTTACAAATCTCATGATTTTGAATCTTCCAAATATGAATAGTTTTTTTTTTTTTTTGAAGGACTAAAACAATCCAAAGAGATAAAACTCATAGCCATTAATAGCCATGAAAGAAACTGGAGCATAAGAATCTCTAAAAGCCTTCAAATCAATGGAAAAATTCTAGAAAGTCAATTTGATTCCACTGTCCGACATGTCGGTCTTAGCCGCAGACGCAAACAGGGGATTTTGAATGTCCGACAACGTCTATTGCTGCAGCTCGTTATGTCCGACATGTCGTTCTTAGCCGCAGACGCAAACAGGGGATTTTGAATGTCCGACAACGTCTATTGCTGCAGCTCGTTATGTATTTCAGCTTCAACTTTAGGCTTTGCAGAGAAGCTATGTAAGAGAGAATAAGAGGGAAAGAAAGAGGGAAAAAAAAAAAAAAAGTGCCACCCAAGATAAAATATATATAATTAAGAAACATTGTCATGTCTTACAACAAATATAGGGTATGGAAATTTGAACCTTCAACTTCAAATGAAGAAATACATGTCAATTACTACTGAACTATGTTCACTTTGGCTCATGTCATTAAGGAGCTGTTTGTTTTTAAAGAATCGGGATATCCTGCATCTTCAGATGCCCAGAATCTTAGATGTCTGGAATTTTAGATGTTCGACATCTTTAAATTATCATGTTTGTTTTTTAGAAAAAATTATAAGGATGTTCGGGAATATTTAGATAGTCATGTTTGTTTTGTAGGATTTATGTATGGGAATATCTTGTAGGATTTATGTATGGGAATATCTTAATATTATGTGTTATACCAATAATGCCCTTGCTAACATTTACATAATTTATTTATTAGTTTAATATAATTAAATTAATATCGCATGCATTTTGGTGTGTTGTTAATTTAATATTATATTTGTATATCAATTTATTTTATACTAATATTTATGTGTTATTTTGTAGAACAAATTAATTTATATTAGTTTGATATTTTTATAAAATATTTAATATTAAATATTAATTCAATTTAAATTAGCTTTATTTTATATTTAAATGTAAAATATAAATATAGCTAACTACATATGATCGTTTATTAGTGCATAAATACATTAATTTATTTTTAAATAAAAATAAAAATGTAAAATAAAAAAAAATGATAAAGGACAAATATGTCATTAGCAGATGCCCTCAACATGGGAATCTTAAAAACTCATGTTTCAAAATGACATCCAAATGTAATCAGATGCCCCCAAATGAGCATCCTAGAATACACAGTCATCATGATATGTCAAGGTATCTTACATTCCTACAAAACAAACAAAATAATCAAGATGCCCATTTCATGGGAATTTGGATTACCACGAAACAAACGGCTCCTAATATTGTAAACTTTGCAAGATAATGTCATTTTTTCATTAGTCAACTATCAATCAATTTAACTCCGGAACCATTTAGAACTATTTTTAAACTAGAAAGTATACCTTTTGAAAATTTTGGGACCACTTATCTCAAATCTTATTAAAATAGTGGAATGTATTTTACATATTGTTATTTTAACCATATTTTGTTATTCTTATAACAGATTAGTTACTCCTTGTAACCATAGTTTTTTATTCGTAAAATAGGTTACTTACTCAATGATATTTTAGTATTTGAGAGAGAACCCTCTTTGTATTCATTATGGGAATTTAATAAAATTGAATTCTCTCTCACTGTTCTGTTATAATAAATCTCAAAGACCAAAAATGTCTTTTTTTTTTTCTACATATTAATCGGAAGATGTATTATATTCTTCAATTTAATTCCAAGGCACTCGTTGAAAGAGATAGATAACAAATAAGTGGTCCATTTACCAAACCAATTAAATCTCTTTCGTTCAAAAGTTTCTAACTTCGAACTTATCTCTTGTTAGAAAATTAATTCTAGAACTAGTCGTGACAATTTTTTTTTAGTTCAACAACATGTGAGAGTGTGGGAATTCAAATTCCCAACCTCTTGATCAATGATATATGTCTTAACCTGTCAATATAAGAAATATTTTAATTTCATACATTTAAATATTAATATCATGAATGAGTGATAATAATATGAAACATAATATTGTAGAAAATATTTGAGGAAAATTTTAGCTCCAAAACTATAATTTTCTTGTGTCCTATCTCATATACTATACTTTGGATTAAGTTATATTTTTTACTATACTTTAATTTTGCTAATCTATATATAGCTCAACTAGTTAAGACATTGTACCTTCAACCTAAAAGTCATGGCTTCGATTGTACCCCGTGAACTAAAAAAAAAAAAAACTAGACCTTAATTTCAATTTAGTTTTCATACTTTTTAAAGCTTTTATTAATATATAATAAATGTTCTTTCAATTAAAACTTATGAATGTTTAAAGTCAAAGAAAAATCAAAAAATAAAATTTATGATGGATGGCTTCAAAAATGAATAAAATGTATGCTAATAAATATGGAATTAAGAGGGATGAACTTCAAAATGAATGGCTTGCCAATGATTCAACCAAAACATTTCTTTAGATCAAATCCATCTCAAATTCATATTGTTATCAAACCATCATGCCATTGAGACAAAAAAAAAAGGTCATGTTATAAAATTCACATGCTACCTGTATAAACACATTTGAGCGTTGTTGTCTCTGACTAATGTATAAAACATTTAGTAAGTTTAAATTTAATCAATTGGTATGGACAGAAATAGAACTTTTATAAATTTATAGATAACATTGCAAGAACTAAATTTTTAATTTAATTATACATATAGTTTAACTAAATGGAATAATCAATCACTCACAAGAAAAACAACAAATACTTCATCAGAAGGGAGTGACCTAAAGAGGAGCTTGGAGGCGTATTGACAATCATGGAGAGCTTATGGTATCAACGAAACAAAGTCCTATTCAAAGGGATAAAGCTTTCGGCCAGAGATCTAATTCGAGAGACAGCAATGGCTTTAGAGCTGATCCAGGAGGGTTCGAGGGTTCCCCGTGGAAAGAAGCTTTTTCAGCCCAACATTATGGTGGGCTCCTTTCATGAGAACAGGACGATGCCAAGGCCCGCGGTCTGGAAGCTGAAGACCGATGCAGCCTGGTCCAGCAAGCTTAACAAAGGCGGCATAGGTTGGGTGCTCTGTGATAGTGACGAGAGGCTGCTTTTTGGTGGTTACAGGTTCATATCTCATTCCTGGTCTGTTAAGTTTCTCGAAGCGTTAGCCATCCTTGAAGGTCTTAAGGAGATTCTGGCCTGGGGAAAGGAAACAATACCGCCAGTGATTGTGGAGTCCGATTCGAGGGAAGTGATTAACCTTTTGAATGGGTCTTCCACTGATCTGTCTGAAGTTTCTTTTTGTGTTGAGGATATCATCCTTCTTGCTAAGAGTGTGAACTCTGTTTCTTTTTGTAATATCTCTAGAGAAAAGAACAAAGCAGCTCATGCTTTAGCTGCTTTGGCTTCTTCTTCTAGGAGTTCTTTGATCTGGAAAGATGGTTTTCTAGAGGACATTCGGTCCCTCATTTGCGAGGGAGGATGGGTGGTGTAGTTTGGCTCTTTGTCTCTTTATTATGACAGTTTCAAAAAAAAAAAAAAAAAAACTTCAAACGAAGACAAACCAGTCAATCAATTCTATCTTGTCAATTGTCTTTTTCAGCTAAGTTCAAATGTCACGATAAATTATTTGAAAAATAGTTTTAATCAATTAGGTACATTTTTTGGTCTAGCATATTTGAGTTCGAGTTACTGGAACCAAGGTTTAAAATATCCATGTCGACGGAAATGTCGAAATCTCAATTTTATGAAAATATCGATGTCAATAGACATCTCTGAAAAAATTTAAAAAATAAAAAATTCAAAAGATATATTTAAATTAATAAATAAACATTTTACACTTTTTTAAATGTGTTAAAATACTTGTTACAATATTATATTCACATTAAATTACATTTTCTTGCTTTTTTTTTTTTAATATTTCATCAATTTTGTACGGTATAGTGGAAATATCGATTCTCTCCTTATGTCGATGTCGAATCCATGAACATGTGAAAATATCGATGGAAATATCGATATCTCGATGAAAATTTAATACTATGATTGGAACTATAATGATCATCATGATAATGATTCGTCTTATCTTATATAATATAATATAAATATATATAATATAGTTCACAAGCACAGAAACAAAATCTTAAATTATTAGCCTGAAGTCTCCCAAATCTCACACTAATTTTGTCTTCTTCTTCGTGAACATCATGCCATCTTTTCTAAATAATCATCCCAAATAATTGATTTTTTTAATTAAAAAAAATTAAAAATTGAAGATCAATTGTTGAAAGTGCCAAGAGAAAAAAAAATCTGACTTTTAAAAGTGGAAAGATGGAATTTTCTTGTATATTTTGGTTCCAAAGTTCCATCCCAAAAGCAATAAGTTTAATTAAATTCATGGATAGTTCAGTTAATTAAGACATATATCATCAATCAAAATTGTTAAAAGTTAAAATTTTCACTTTTGAATTTAAATAATAATAATAATAATAAATTCTTACCTTTAACTTTAAAAGATATATCAAATTGAATCTTTTATGTATCGATTTCCTATACATTCACCCACTAATTTTGACAAAAATAAAAGGTGAAAAATTCACCAAACTCACTCATTCCAATGCAAATCAAGTTGAACAATACTTTTATGCATATGGGTATGAAGGCATCTTTCTGCACGCCATCATTAGATTTCTGACAACTAAGAGAGAAAAAGTAATTCTAATTTTTCATTTTTTACTATTCTCTCTCTTAATTGTCAGAAATTGAATGATAGTGTGCAGAAAGATATCTACACAGTATTTTCCAACTAAACATTCCATAATAGGGAACTCAATCAATGCTTGATGTCAACCCTAGAATCAACCTCTCAAATTTCACAAGTTTTTTTAAAAAAATGGAACTTTAACATCGTTCTTCTCATAAACGGTATCAATTTCGCTTTAGACATATATCTCTCATAATTCAATCAAACACACATGAGAACCTTTTTTTTTTTTTTTTGGATAAAATTTGAAACGAAAGTCTATTAAAAGTAAAAAATTTACATTCCTTATTTTAAATTTAAGGTCGAAATTGATAATATTTCAGCCCAATTATTTATTACAGAAGAAATATGAAATACGACGATTCAAACCTGCAATTGGAAAACAAATTAAGAGCTTGACTTGATTTAAGATATAAAAAATTCAGCCACTTTTCTGCAAAAAATCAGCCATTTTGTTCACCATATGCTGCAGAGAAAAGTCAAGATACTTCACAAACTCCTCCACCGGCCACCCTTCGATCGGATCTGCCACGAACGACCACAGGACCTTGCAACCGCCGCCGATCGGCAGCAGCTTGAACGTCGCCACGTAGGACTTGAATCCGATGTTGTTTTCGAGGATCTCGTAGGTGAGAACGTGTGCGGTCGGATCGATCAGATTCAGCCTCTCGTGGGCCCACTTGATCGACGGCTCCGGCGAAGTCGTGTCGGTGGTGGCGCAGTACCGGATCAGGCCCGGCTGCCCCGGTTCGCCTTCCACGTGGTGACACGTGTCGATCGGAAGCCATTTGTGGAGGCTGCAGTAGTCTTCGGCCAGCAGTGGCCAGATTTCGTGGGCCTTTGCGGCGGTTGTCTCGGCGGAGACTTCTCCTTCCCACTTCTCCGGCGGCGGCGGCGACTGTTCTTCCATGAGAGAGAAAGAGAAGATTTGTGTTTGTGAGAAAATGTGAGACTTGCTCTGTTCCTTTGAGGGATTTTTGAAGTTTGAGAGACTTGCGTTTATGATAATATATTTTGCCACCTATTGCTAGTCTACTTTAACTGCTCAAAGGGAAGACCGTTTCTTTACTTTGTTTTGAATAAATATTCGGTTGAAAATTTGAATCTTTAACTTTGACAAAGAAAAGTAATGTAACTAATAAGGTTTACTTCTAAATTTGAGTAAGAGTTCAATTAATTAAGATATATACTTTCAACTTAAAAGTCAGAGGTTCGAGTCCCCAATCTATATGTTGTTGAATGCAAAAAAAAAAAAAAACAAAAAATATTTTTGACCAATTGAGCTATGTTAGATCTCGGATTGAAATTGGATTGACTTTTAATTATATGTATATATTTGAATTTTTTTTAGTGCTATTTTAGTTTTTGTTACTATTGTTTAAGAGATTAATAGTGTGGATGTGTATTGGAATATTCGTCAATGCAACATGGCTTAAATGAGTATATTGAGTAATGGGTGAATATTAAGAGGTCGTTTGATAAGTTTTTTGTTTTTTATTTTTAGTTTTGTATTTTGCTATGAGAGAGAAAATATGGTCTTGTGAGAAATGTGAGTTGTGAAAATGTAATGTATATTTTGTTCATTTTAAGGAAATGTGAGTTGTGAAAATGTAATGTATTTTTTGTTCATTTTAAGGAAATGAGAGTTGTGAAAATGTAATGTATCTTTTGTTCATTTTAAGGAACATGATCGAAGGAGACTTGATGTATGCAAAATAATTACAAAAATTAGTTTCAAATCTATATCTAATGGTTAGAAGCAAAACCAACACATTTCATAGGCGGAAGAGGAAATTTTTACATTCTAACTTTTTTTCATACCTATAATCTTTCAGAATTAAGATTTAGGAAAGGGGCTCAAATTAGACAATAATAATAATAATAATAATAATAATAATAAATTGTAACTTTTCTATGCGTTCTTTTTTTCATCAAAGGCAATCGAGGTCCTTCGCTTCACTCATGCTAATGGGTTAAAACGATTATACAAATTTCAAACTTTAAGTCTAACGATTAATAGGAGGCAATTATATTATAATAACCGCATTCAATAATTCAACTCTGGAGACGTGGGAGCAATTGCCACCCATGTTAGTCTATTTTTCTTGCCAAAAGGGAATACTTTTTGCATGGTATATGTGAATTTCTATTATCTTGGATGGGATTTATTTCAAAATATTAATGTTAATCTCTATTTTAGTTATCATCGTTCATTATATTGTTGAATAAATAGACAAATTTGACTTCTAGATACGCATATTGACCTAATTATGTAGAGGTGTGTATTGGAATCACATAATAATACTATGAAAAATATTAGACGAGCAAACTAAAATAATGAATTTTAAAAAATCAACAAGTAAAATAAGCGTTATAACTTAACAAAATTGAAGTTTAAAAGAATCTAAAGGTAGCTTCAATATTTTAATTTCAAGATTCTATGCTAATTAGTCAAAGTAACGAGATAAGATTGAGTTTCAAACAAAAAAGAGAAAAGGTTGGTTTGGTCAATTTCCTTTTTATTTTGAATTAACCCGTTTCACTTAGTCATAAATACAATATCATTTAGGTTGTATCTATTTGGTCCATAAACTTTTAAAAATGTTTAATAGATTCTTAAACTTTTAATTTGGTATCTAACAGGTCTCTGTCAAATTTGAAATTTAAAAAAATTGATTGATCTATTAGATATAAATTTGAATTTTTTATCTAATTGAACTCTAAAATTTCATTTTTGTGTCTATTAGATCCGTGAATTTTAAAAAATTTGAAAGTTCAAAGACTAAATTTACGATTTTAAAAGTTTAAGGACTAAATAGATACAAACTTCAAAGTTGATGGACCATATGTATAATTTAACTTTTTTTTTTAATCATTTTGGGCAATATGATTTTATTGTTTAAAGAAAAAGTCAGAGAAATGTTCGCCATTGAAGTTGGAACTTTATGAAGTGGGAGAATCGATAAAGGTACCGCTATCGCATGCTTGACATTTATCGGGCGTGTGGATTAAGCTAAGTTTCTATTATTAAAATATCAATATCAACATGAAATGTGTCTAGAATGTTAGTGACGTCCCATTCTAAATATGCGTGCATCTTTTATTTAGATTTTTTTTTTTTTACCATTATCGAGTGAAATTTTGGATTTCTGATCTTTTGGTCGGTTAAACTATGCTTTAATTAGTTATCGTTTCTTTAAAAATTTGAAGCATGTAAATAACTATAGAGCTAACTTGAACATAGTGTAATTAATTAATGTGTCTATTGTGTTCAGAGACTTAGATGGTTTAAATTTCACACGAATTTGAGCATGACTTAATTAGTTAAGATATTATTCCATCAACTAAAAGATCATAAGTTCAAATCTCATTTCCACATATTATTTAACTCACAAAAGAAAAAAAAAAGTTTGAATTTCTATCTCCTTGTTGAATTAAGAAAAAAAAAAAAAAAACAATCAACTGGTGTAAAAATTTAACCTCTTTGTGGGTATTATAGTACTTTCAATTTTAAATCTTTTGAAAAAGGGGTTTGAATTATTAACCAATAACCAATAATAGATCTAACCAAGTTATAATTCAAAGGCCTAAATGATAATGACAAATTTTTTAATAGGAGATAATGATAACATAAAGGCATCCCAATAAAGACATTAAACTTGGCGAAAACTCTATTTTTTTTTCCGTTGATGTCCATAAGTAATAGATGCCTAAGAATAAGATGTCTGAAAGTAATAAATGTTTAAAGATAGGATGATTATATTTAGTTCTACATGAAAATGTTATCATAACTTTTTATAAACAAATGATATTTATATTTGTTTGATGAAATTAATATATAAAATTTATGTAATTATGATATATTAAATAATGAATTAATATTCCAATAAATAA
This sequence comes from Trichosanthes truncata, assembly GCA_033996785.1. Classification (NCBI taxonomy): domain Eukaryota; kingdom Viridiplantae; phylum Streptophyta; class Magnoliopsida; order Cucurbitales; family Cucurbitaceae; genus Trichosanthes; species Trichosanthes truncata. Next base: position 4,424,584 of record JAWPNB010000010.1, read on the forward strand.
ATGTAATTTAATTAATTATATAATTAAATTAATGTACTAACTATATAGTATAATTAATTATAAATAATAGATGAAGTAGTATAAACATATTATGTCAATATCTTGCAAGTTTGTTTTATGAGAGGTAAGAATGTTTCAAACTACGAAACAATATTCAAGTAGACAATTACGCTCCACAAATAATGTGCAAGTTTATTTTGTGAGATTGATCTTATAAATCTTATATAATTATGATATATTATTAACAAAACAATCAAAATTAATTCTAGAAAAATAATATGCTTTTTTTTGAAAAAGGAAAGAACGATTAATAATTAATTGATAAAAATTAAACAATTAATTATAATGATTAAAAATAAATTCTTACCATAAATTAATTATATTTGCAATTAATTGATTAAATGTATTATTAATTAATGAATTAATATTTTCATAATTGATTTTATAATTAATGGATGTTTATGCATGATTTATGAAATTAATCCTAAGAATATTGTTTTGATACATTAATGAATTAATCAAAATTAATTTCAACAAGTAGAAATAAATTAGTTGATTATAAATAATTAATTATAATGATTGAAAATCAATATATGTACTAAGCATTAATAAAGAAGAATAAGAAGAGATAGAGAAAGGGAGAGAGTGTGTGAGCATAAATTAATATTAAATAATATAAACTAATGTACCAAAAAGAAATATACTTAAAAAGAGAAAAAAAAAAAAAAAAAAAAAATAGAAGAAACTCCAAGAAATTGAGAAAACTCATACTTTTGGGAGGGTATAAGATATCCTCTCCGTGAATTATTTTCATTCCCAACCTTACAAAATTCAAATCAAATAAAGTAACCCTAAACTCATTTCCATTTTCATTCTTCCATTCCCATGCTCCAAATGGCTCTTAGAAATTGTCCTATTCCTATTCAGCGAAATGTTTCATAAAAGTAAAACAAGGGAAAAGAACTAGCATGCCAAAAAATACTACCTTTATTATAAAAAGATAGATGAGACAAGCTATCAGCGAGATGACGATCTCTATTATGACCTAAACAAACATTAAAATCTTCCAAAATAATGATTAGAGAGTAAATTGGCATCTCTAGAATAAATATATATTATTCTTGTAATTATACCAACCAAGTTTAAAGAGCACAATAAAACTTCTAAACAAACAATAACAATAACTAAAAGTACAATATAACATAACTAGAAAAACATGAGTAGCCAATTAAAATATAACTTTATGACTAAGATTCTTTGAGTTTCTCTAAGGTTAAAGATTAGATCTTCACCCCCACATTTTTACAAACAAATAATAGGTTAAATTACTAATCCAGTATCTAAGACCCCATTTGGATAACTATTTAGTTTTTTATTTTTGAAAATTATGCTTATAAACGCCACTTTCATTTATGGGTTTTTTTTTTTTTTTTTGTTATTTACTTTTCACAAATATTTTCAAAATCCAAGCTAAATATTTTAAAACTAAAAAAAGTAGTTTTTAACAATTTGTTTTTATTTTTGGAATTTGGCTAATAATGCAAATATTTCCTTAAGAAAATAAAAGCCATTGCGGAGAAATTGTAAAAAATAAGCACAAATTTCAAAAACCTTCAGATTTGTGTCAAACTAAGCTTAAACTTTCAGATTTGTGTCAAATAGGTTTATATACTTTAAAAAATGTATAATACATACATAAACTTTCAATTTTATGTCTAATAGGTCCCTACACTTTTAAAAGTGTCTAATAAGTTTCTAAGCTTGGTATTTTGTATCTAATAGTTCCCTAAACTTTTAATTTGTGTCTAATAGATCATTGACCTATTCAACATTTTTTTAAAAATCACAGACTTATTGGATACAAAATTGAAAGTTTAATGTCTTATTATTTATTAGACAAAAAATTCAATTTTATGTTTAACAAATTCGTTAACTTAAAAAAAAATTATTAGATGTGTTAGAGACTTATTAGACATAAAATTAAAAGTTCAACCACCTATTTAACAGAATTTTAAAATTCAAAGACTTATTAGACATAAAATAAAAAGTTCAAAAATCTATGTACAAATATTAAAGTTGAGAGACTAAGCTTGTAATCTAACTTAAATAATGTCATTTAAAAATCTTAAATTTATTTTCACTTCCTTACCCATTATTCATATTTTCACGTTTTAAGTTCAAAATTTATAAAACAATTATTTACTTCATATTATAACTACATTTTCTATTTTTACATGTACAAATGAAATTGTTATTCTTGTTGAGTAGGATAAGCCTCAACCCCATCATTATAATACAAATTTTGGCATAATTAAATTAATTAAGATATATATATTTAATTAGATATTCAAATCTCCACCGTCTTATTTGAAACTAAAAAACACCATTATTACAACCACTATGAATTGTGATTGCCCTAATTTCTTAATTTTTTTCCACCGCGGCCTCCATTCGCTTGGCCATGGACCTCAATCCCACTTCGAACTTCTTCATCAGATCCTCCAGCTTCAAACCTTCCACCGGCTCAACCGCGAAACTCCATTCAATCACGCCGCCGCCGCCTACTTCCTGAGCGACCTCGATCGCCGACACGTACGACTTGAATCCGATGTTGCTATCCACGATCTCGTAGCATATGCGGCGGCGCTCGTCGTCCACCGCCAACAGCCGTTCTTTGGACCAGCTAACGACGATATCGGAGCCGCCGCTGGACGGAATCGAGAAGCCGGAGCAGAATCGGACGCAGCCGACCTCGCCGTTAGTACCTGAAAGTCCATAGCAATCGGCTAGGGTTGGAAACCATTTGTGGAAATTGAAGAAGTCCTTGAGCATCGGCCATATCTGGTCCGCGGCGGCGACTGTTAACGCCTCTGAAACTCGGCCTTCCCATTTTGCTGCAGAGTTTTCCGCCATTGGAGAAGGGATCGAATCGGCTGTGAGATCCCTCCCCCATTGCTAACTTCTTTCCTTTTTCTTCTCATTTTCATTTTTGGATTTTTTTTTGGGCATTTACGTCATTATCCTTTGCATTGATGACAAATGTTGGGTCCAAATATCCGATTTTAGTCCCTCCGCTTTTTGGTCCGTTTTGGTGTTTGAATTTTAAATATGTATTTTTAAAAAAATGATTTAAATACTATTTTCGACTTTATATTTCGATTTTTATTTATTTTGGCTGACTATTTAGGTTCATGTTTGCAATATTTTAAACAAACTCTTTACGCAATGAAATTTCTTTAATATTAAGTTATGACAACATTTCAAGAAATATATCAAATGAAGTGTTGTATTGGAATTATGATTGAAAAAGAGATTAAAAAAAATGAAGAAGCCAAAACAACTATTTTTAAAATTAGAAGGACTAAAATAGATATTTAAAAAATATATGGACTAAATGAAAGTACATGGATTAAAATAGGCATTTGAAAATACACAAACTAAAATGAACCAAAGCTAGAAGTAAATGAACTAAAGTACTATTTAAACTTAAAAAGTTCATTAATTGATATTAGAAAAAAATAACTATTTTAGTATTTATCTAATATTTACTCAATCCAGTTTAAAAAAATAATAGGCTAAATTACTGAAAATATTCACTTTGTACTTTGTTTCAAAAATACTCTTAAACTTTCAATAGTTTCATTAATATCCTTAAATTTTCAAAAAAAGTTTAAAAATACTCTTACCGTAAAGTTTCGATGGAAATCGTTTGTACTTTGTTTCAGAAATACTTCAAAACTTTTAAAAGTTTCGATAATGCCCTTAAACTTTCAAAAAATGTTCAAAAATACTCTTACTGTTAGTATATGGACATAAATCGTTACTATCTCGTTTTAAAATACCCTTGAACTTTCAAAAGTTGTATTAATACCCTAAATCTTAAAAAAAAAAAGTTAAAAAATGCCTTAATCATTAGTATATGGACGAAAACTGTTTATCTACATCACATTACCCCTATTCTATTTCTTCTCTCTTCTGATTTGCTTCAATCTATGACTTAACACATTCTCTATTTCTTCTCTTTTTTCTCCCTTTCTTTTTCAATCCCTTCTTACTCTCTTTTTGCCATTTTTTTCAATATCTAAAACTACCCTCATTTCTTCTATCTTCTTAAATATTAAAACTTTAAATAAACATGAGGAACTCTCTCTCATTTATCTAAGCATGCCCAAATATAAATATAAGACATTTTAACACCCAAAATACTCAATGTCTTTGAAGTTATCTTGAGTTGTAAAATAATTAATTTGAAAACAACCTATATAGATACTTTTTTTTTCCATATAGATACTCTCATTTTTCCTCCAGGTAGTGAGTATGACTCTGCATGTGGTGATCAGTGTGAAAAGTCTCATTTTTCCTCCAGGTAGTGAGTATGACTCTGCATGTGGTGATCAGTGTGAAAAGTGTGGGAAATAGAAATGTCCGCGGGGCGAGGCTGAGGAATGGCTTCCCCGGCCCCGCCTCCCATTTAATTCCCGATCCCTGCAAAAAATTTTATTTAATTTCGTGGGGAACTAGGAGGGGAATCCCCGCGGGAAATTCGTAGGGATCGGGGAATAATTCTTCGTTTATAATTTTCATTTTTTAAAATTTGGTCAAATAAAATCTATGTTTTTTTTTTTAAAAAAAAAAATTCTATTTAAATTGTTAATTCCTAATAAGAGATTTCTATTGAAGAGATTTTTTTTTTAGTTCCTTAGAAAAAAAAAGAAATCGGGGCAGGGTCGAGGAACGGGGCAGGGACGGGGGATGTATTCTCCGTCCCCGTTTAGCTAACAGGAAAAAAATCTTCTCCACTCCCTCCCTCATTCCCCGCCTAAACGGGGATTCCCTGCCCCGTTAGAAGCGAGTCCCCTCGGGAAAAATAGACATATGTAGTGGGAAACTTCTAAATCCAACTGGTTTGAAAGACGTCAGGAGTTTAACAGTAAAATTCTCCATGAACAATTCCTTTCGCTTGTGTTTGAGATAGCATTTGAAGTCCTTCTGGGAAGGAGACAACTTCACAATCACAGCATCAACTTGGAATGGTTCACTGATGTTCAATAATTCACTTTGCAAATCACTAATGATAATTTGTAATTCTTCCATCTGATTGACTACCAACTTATCATCAATCATCTTATAATCTAAGAATTTTTCTACAAAAAATTTCTTAGTACCAACATCTTTCAGCTTATACTTCTTATCTAATGTCTCCCACAATTGTCTTGAAGTATTATAAGCATTGCAATAGACATTATACAAGGTATCTTCAAGACCACTAAGTATATAATTGCGGCACAAGAAGTCTGAATGCATCCATGCTTGCTTGGCAGCTTCAGTTTCAAGAGTGACAGCTTATGGTGGGGTAATTGGGCATTCTTCCTTCAAGATGTGAGCAAGGTTCAGCATGATGAGATAAAAGATCATCTTCTATTGCCATTTTTTGAAGTTTTCTCCCTTGAATTTCTCTGGTTTTTTAGCATGAGTTTTAAGGATGGCTGATCCCATCATGGTAGGAACAATGCCTTTAGTGCATGAGCTTGCAGCCATTAGTTCAGTTAATTGTCTTCGGATTGTTGGAAATAATACGTTATAAAAATTGAGTAACACTAGCAAGTTTGATTACAGCTTAATTGTCAACAAACGATTACAATGTAAACAATAGTATAGACATTGTATGTAACAACGATTTCAAAACTCAAGAACAAAAGATAATAAGTAGGCGATGCACGATTACAAAACGTTGTCCTAAAGACAATTATTCGCTCTGCACGGGTTCAAACAGACTACAGCGATCGTCTTAGCATGATACAACGACTAACTCCTGTAGAACAACAACCTCGAACTACCCGGATCTGGTAGAACTCTTGGATACTTGCTCTCAACTTGACTCAAGATTAAAGAGAAAAAATAGATGAGAGAATAACTCTTCAATTGGAATGAGATACTCCAAAATGGAATGAGATACTCTAAATGAAGAAACAAGTTGCTATTTATAGGCTAGCAACTTAGTAACTCTCCAAAAATAAATTACTATAAACAATATGAAACATACATCAAAATTAACTCAATTGTGTAGTTACTTGTAAAAATTCAAACATAACTCAACAAATTTAATTTTTAAGTTAAATTTGTAAAAAAAAACATCAGCACATTTTGATGTTTCAAATCATTTTGAAACTTTTAAAATTCAAGTCAAGTAACAACAACATAAATGAAACATCAATTCATTTTTTATGTTTCAAACCAACACTTTCTTTCAAACTTTTACTATAAAATCCAACAATATTTTGAAATATACGGAATCTATTACTACCTTCGAAAATACCAACTTGAACATAGTTCAACTAAATTCGAATCATCGCTCTTATATATTGTTTAATTGATAAAAGAATATATATATATATATATATATATATATATATATATATATATATATTCTATCGCAAAAGTTGGTGATTCAATATTTGAATTCAAAATCGAAAAGAGGAGTGGGTTGGGGAGACCAAAATAATGTTACGACTTTTGAAAGGAAAAAGAAACAAGAAAAAGGAAAAGTCGTCATGGGCTGCACAATGGACAATGGACTTGACTTCCTCAGGCCCAGCTTCAAGTGTGGTTTGAATTAAAACCTAACAAGTAATTAAATTCTAAATTTAGGCAAGGAATTATGTATATATTAGAAAATTCCACTTACTGTTGTAAAATTGAGAGGCGAAATCGGGCACCAAAACTTTACCAAAACATATAATAATAATAATAATAATAATAATAATAATAATAATACTTTACCAAAATATATAATAATAATAATAATAATAATAATACAAGTGTTGGAATATAAATGGAGTATATATATATATATTATAAACAAAAGAAAGTGGAGATTTATGGCAAATTAAAAACAAATGAAATTAGAGAAAATGGGAGAGAAAAAAGAAGATTGGAGAGATTTCTTCACCAATTGTCTCTATTTATTTATCCATCAAGAACCACTATATATAGGCAATTAGGAGAGCATGATGTGGTCCATTTGGACACCAATCTATGGTCTTTGTTGGACACATGGAAGACACTTTGGCTATGGATAAAATGCCACTTGATATGGATATCAAATGGGCATGTGGAATGGGCATTTATATTTACAATACTTACATCTTTATTTTAAATTATACAATTTCATTTACATCTTTATTTTAAATTATACTTTTTTTTAAATAAATAATTATACTACTATTTAGAGGTGTGCAAAAATCGAGCTGAGCTGAACCGAACCGAACCAACTGGTTTGGTTCGAGTTTTTAAAAAATTTGGTTTCCTCAGTTTATTCTTTTTAAAAAATCGATATTTTTGGTTCGGTTTACGATTTTACTATTTAAAAAAAAAGGAAAAAAGAACCGAACTGATCATCCTAAATCTAGTTCATTTTTAAACTTTTAACCCTTCAAAGCCCACAATTCAAAAAAGCCCAAATCATGCTTTTAATTCTCTATCCTTAATTTTCTAACCCTAATTTTAAAACCAATCTCAATTCTCACGCCACCCCATCCCTCTCTCATTCTATCTCTCACGACCACGTCGATTAAACGCGCGACTTTTATCTCCATTTTGTCTCCATTTTGCAAAGTGACAACCAAAACGAACTCTCCAATACATTTAGGGGCCGTTTGGCCCATGGGTTTGGGTTGGGATGGGTTTGGGTTCCAAACCCAAAACCATGTTTGGCACAAGGTGTTTCAAAACCCTTGGTTTTGAAACACAACCCCATGGGTTACAACAATGCAACCCCATGGGGTTTGTGCCATGTTTTCTTCTTCCATTTTCCATTTTCCATTTTCGGCGACCACTCCGACAACAACTCCGGTGACCACTCCGTTGACAACTCCGGCGACCACTCCGACAACAACTCCGGCGATCACCCCGATGACAACTCCGGCGACCACTCCGATGACACCTCCGGCGACCACTTCGACAACAACTCGGCGACCACTCCGATACAACTCCGGCGACCACTCTGACAACAACTTCGATGACCACTACGATGACAACTCCGGCGACCACTCCGATGACAACTCCGGCGACCACTCCGACAACATTTCCGACAACCACTCCGATGACAACTTCGAAGACCACATTGGCGACCCGACCACCGCTAACGATTACCTCCGCCGACCATTGTGATGAGAACTCTAGAGACCACCGCTAACGATTACCTCCGACTACTTCGACAACAACTCTGATGACAACTCCGGTGACCACCCGACAACCACTGATAACGACAACTCCGACGACCACAACGGTGACCCGACCACTGCTGACGATTACCTCAAACAACCACTGCGATGAGAACTCGAGAGACCAGTTTGACGATTACCCATACGACTCAACCACCCCAACAACTCAACACCCCGATAACCCAACCATTCAAACAACCCGACTTGCCCGAACCACCGACAACAACCACTTGACAACCACTTCAATGACCCGATCACCCGACAACCATAGTTGATGATCACCTCGAAAACCTGACCATCTAGCAACCACCGTAGACAACCACCTAGTGAACACTCCGTGATCTGACCACCCTAATGACTACTTCGACGATTACCCCGACGACCTGGTAACACAACCACCCAAAACTACTGTTGACGACCACCTGGTGACCACTCTGGCTACTCCAACAACCCAACCACTGCCACAACCACCCAGCGACCACTTCGGCGACATGACCACCCTGATGACGACTCCAGTGACCCGACAACTACTGCTGAAAACCACCCAACAACCATTCCGACGACTTGACCACCGTGCAATCACCACCGGCAACCACCCCAGATTGGAAGATGAACTCCTTCTTTACATTCACCCCATATTGGAAGCATGATTACTAAGTGAAAATTTTGGGGAAAGCACCTAGAACCTGACTCTCTTTTCATCACTTTCATTTACCACTCTTATGACTTACATTTGTATTTGGACAACTACTTCTACTTTCTTATCATTTCATCTGGAATGTGTGTTATGATATTTTTAGAACTAGATCTTAGTTCTAATGTTTGGTTTTACTTTACCATTGGCAACACAATTCTTACATTGCACCTATTAATTATATGTTGCTACGCATAATCTTCAATTGTATGTCATTATGAGTGGAGTGAATGAGATAGCATATAGTTATACAAACTACACATAGTATAATTCAAATTGAACTATAGTTGTAACAATTACTCTACATAATTGGTTAAATAGTTGGTATGTAACACACCAAAAAAATTATGAAGTTTAAAAAATGGAGTAGGAAAAAAAACAGTGTAAGATTTTTTTAAAAATAATAAACAGTTTGAAAAATTATAAAAAAAAAACAGACTAAACAAACCCAGCCCAACCCAACCCAGCACCCCAAACACAGGTTTCAGCAAACCAGCCCAACACAACCCTGCACCCCAAACACAGGATTCAGAAACCCCAGGGTTTCTGATTCCAGCCAAGAAACCCCAGGGTTCCAGAACCCCAGGGTTTCTGATTCCAAACCAGCGCGCCAAACAGCCCCTTAAGGTACAAAAAAAGTTTTGTTGGATTACTTTTGGAAGAAAAATTTTCTAAGGATTGCTTTGGTTACAGTGAGGATTGCAAACGGTTTGCAAACCTCTTCCTCTCCATTTTGCAAACTTTTTGGGTTAGATTTTCTCTCGTTGTCTCTTCTTAGTTGCTGTCACTTTGCAAACAACACCTCATTTCTTTCTTTGTGTTGCTTGCTGTCATTTTGGAAAATCGAGACAAAAGTTAGTTAAAAAATGAACTGAACCGGTGGAACCGAGATCGATTGGTTCGGTTTTTAACCGAAACCGATGTAACTTTGATTTTTTTTTCGGTTTAAGATCTTTAAGAACTGAGGTATTCGTTCGATCACTGGTTTTGGCCAAAATCAGACTGAATCGAACCGTGCACACCCCTACTTCTATTTAGTCCAATGTCGAAGTTCGAAATTAGTTTTTAATTGATCCATGAGTATAAAAATTTGTCAACTCATTTAAAAAATACAAATCATCAAAGTCTAATTAGCATATGTTAACTACTACTTTATCATTCCATTAGGTCAATTAACGTCAACTTTACTAAGAATGATTTAAAAACCAATTTCAAACTTTAGGGACTAATTAGAAATCAATAATTCAAACTTTGGAACTCAACATGTCACTTTTGAAGCCTTAAGAACCAAGTAGAAACTAAATTTAAATCTCAATGACCAAAAGTATTAGTCTTAAAAACTTAGGGATCAAATAGAAACTAAGTTCAAATCCTAGTGGACCAAAAACATATTTTATCCTCACATCTATTAAATACTATGAGCTAAATTAGCATATTTAGGCAAATAATTTGAAAGAAACAACATTTTTATCCATAGAACGTTAGCTTTAATTTACCAATTGAGCTTCTGCCTCGTCAAAATTTAATTTACCAATTTGTCTTTTTCTAAAGCTAATAAAAAAGTGAATGTAGGTTAATTCAAGCATAATTTAATGGATAAGATACATTTACATTCTCTAAAATTCAAAGGTTGAATCTCACTCTCACACTTGAAAAAAAAAAGTATAATGTTGTAATATTTTTGAGCAATGAAAGGAGGATTTAATAAGTCCTAACTCTCCATTTTTTATCATTCTCTACTGTTGGCCATTCCATAGCAAAATAAATATATATTATTTCCTATGTTCATTGATTTTGGGCATGATTGAGCATCTAATAAATTTTTGTTTCTTCAGCAAAACATTGGTTTGGTTTATATTTTACTATCAATAATGAGGTGCAGTTCATCATAATATTGTTTATTGATTTTTGAAATAATACTACATTAATTGGTAGGATGGGTCTTGCAATTAAAGTTTAATCATATAAGAGAAAATATCACAATACCATTAATTGATGTGTTTTTTAAGTAACGCTATTTTAAAATTAAAAATAAATATAGTTTTATATGCGAAGATTGCAACAAATATAGCCAGCATCAAATTAAAAGTAGTTTAATGATTAAAGTATTTATGTTTTTTCTAAAGACGAGAGGTTTGAACATTGACCTCTATTTTGTGATGTAATAATTTAAAATAAAACAATAGAGAGAATATAGTAGTTCACACAAAAATATTTATAATCTATCTAAAATTAAAAAGTTACTTAAGAGGAGGAACTATTGATTTATCATTTTATCAAATTTTTTTAATTACTATTTTATCAACCGAAAAATAGAATTAGAAATGAGCATGAATTTATTTTATTAATTTCTCTTAAGGAACTATTGATTTCTCATTCTACCACTTTTTACTAATTACCATTTTATTAAACAAAGAATGGAATTAGAAATGAGCGCATTAATTTATTTTATTAATTTCTCTTAAGGAACTTTTGATTTCTCATTTTACCACTTTTTACTAATTACTATTTTATTAAACAAAAAATAGAATTAGAAAGGAGCGCATTAATTTATTTTAGTAATTTTACCATTAGAAAAATGATTTGAACAGTTCATTCTCTTTTACTGGCCATTCCTTTTCAGCTTTTTTTTTTATTCGTTTTTTGTATTTTTGTATATATATTTTTTATTTTGCTGTGAGAGCCCATTCTCCTTCTAATGAGGTTGTCTATTTCACTTCCTCCACCATGCTTTACCTCTCTCTAATCCGTTTCTTCCCTTCTTACATTTTTTTTTTAATTTGTATTATATTATTTTAGAAAAATGTTTTTATTCAATTATTAATAATTAATTCTAAATTATGTATGTGTAGAAGCCAGAATTTGAAAGGTTAGAAATATGATGAGATGTTGAATATGAATGGAATATAAAAAATGATAGAATAAATCACTATGAGGTGGAAAAAAGATGAAGAGAAAGATTCTAAAAGCAAGGGGTGTAGTTTGGTTAGTGAAAAAGCAAAGTAGATTGCCTCCTGATTTGATTTATGATAATTTATCATATTTCGTTTAAGTTTCTCAATGTCTTTTGAGTCTTTCATTGTTGTCCTCGACAATCTTGAAATTTTGAAAAGGAAAATAAAAGCACTTAGAAAAGTTTGACAATATTGATATTTGGATTCTAAAGATTTTTAATGAAGGTTGAGGTAATGAAATTTGTTACCTTACAACTAAATACTTTTTAAATTTATTATAGATTATATACACTCTTTTTCTTTGGAATTACTTATTCTCACCTTCCTTCTAATGATATAAGATTCTTTATTATTATTATTATTTATAAAAATAACTATAAAATTACAAATGAGTATAGTTAAAGAAAAGAATGAGACAAAGGTATACTCGTCAGTTTAACTTTATAAATAACGTTCAACGACATACTATAAAACTAACTTAGATAAAATCTAGTATGAGAATCAAAGTCTTTCTTATAAAACGAGAATTGAAGTCTACAATTTCAGGAGAGACTTTTGTTTTGTTTTGTTTTCCTAAGAGGTTAATAATTCAAGTTTTAGTCCAGGAATTTGTTGAGTACCATTGGCTTTTCATTCAGCCCCAAATATTAGACTCACCCAACAACATTTTTTTTCTCCCTCTTTAAAATGTTATATTATAATTATGAAGAGATGTAATAACATTAGAATACAAATTGATCACATAACAAGATTTTGATATGAATTTGTTTCAAACAAACAAAAAAAAATGATATGAATTATCATTTTGGAGAATCAAATGAATTAGACTCGAGTTGATTCAATAAAAAATTAAGGTTAAAAGTCACGTTTCGTCCCTTAACTTGTATGAGAGTACCTTACAAAAAAAAAAACTTTAATGGAAGTAAAAATTTAGTCTATGAACTTTGATATGCAACGATTTAATCATCGTACTTTCAATTTTGCAACAATTCAGTCTATGAACTCTACTATGTAACAATTTAATCCCTATATTTTAAAATTTGTAATGATTTAGTCTATATCGTGAAAATTATTGTTAAGATTTAATGAGATTTCTTGCTTAGAAATATCAATAAACTAATTAAGAACACAATATATTCATAAGCTACAAAGTCTAAATCGTTAAATAATAAAAGTCTACATTTAATTTTGATGAAATTTTTACGGTAGTAACTTAATTGTTATAAATCTAAAAGTACAATGACTAAATTGTTATATACTAAAGTTTAAGAATTATATTGTTACAAATGTGAAAGTACAATGAATAAATCGTTACAAATCAAAGTTCATGAACTAAATCATTACTTTTATGAAACTTCAAAGACCAAAAGCATTTTTTAACCAAAAATTAATTACTCAACATACGATCTAGAGCCTATAATATGCGTGTAATTTAATTTTTAAAAATCAAAAGTTTTCTTTTAGGTCACTATGGTTTTATTTACATTTCTTAAATAAAAACAATTAAACATGCTTATTTAATTGAAACAATATAATAAAATTGTCAATAAATAACTAGACTGTAAACAATAAAAAAATATTATAAAAAACAATAAAAATAAAAAAAAAGTGATAGAATAATTTAAGTATTAAATACCTAACAAAAAGTAATATTAAATATTTAATACAATATCAAAATAGTAATTAAAATTAATTATGATCAAACAATATATCAAGGCATTATATTTAGAATATTAATCAAGTAAACTAAAAGTAATAAATATTTATTAATTAATGTTAAATAAATAAATAATTATTTCCCTCCCCTTATTATTGTCCCAACCAATCAAACCCATCCGGGATAATAAAAATACATGATATATATGCATTTCTTTTTTAAAAATTATTTTACAAAATTTTCATGAGAAATAGATTTTACAAAAATTAAACATGTGAAAAAGCAATGAGTATTTAATATATTGTCACGAAATTCATAGACAAACCTTTGAAATAAATTGGCTGTCAATTGTGAAAATATCTAAAAAATATCGGTAAAATGGATATGTTTAAAAAAGTTTAAAAACAAAAAATTTAAATTAATAAATAAACATTTTATATTTTTTAAATAAGTTAAAATATTTATTATAATACTATATGTACACTAAGTTACATTTTGATGTTATTTTTTTAATATTTTATCGATTTTATATAGTATAACAAAAATGTCGATTCGTTCTTCATATTGACGTTAAACCATAAATATATACATTTCCATAAAAATTTAATACATTTTAAGTTGAATATTCTTATATATATATATAAAAAGAGGAAATTAAAAAACAAATAGAAAAAAAGAGAAAAATCCGTAGAGTATGCTTCTGCATAAACAAAGGCTAAGCTCTCTTTCTCTCTCCTTCTTCATCCTTTTGCTGAAGCCTGCTACTCTGTACTGAAAATCAACAGTCCCTTCTCTCTTCTCTTTGGTTTGGCGCTTCACAGATCTCCGACTTCGCTATCAGTGTGCCCTAGACTCCGATTTTCCCACATTTTGTGTTCTCAGTTTGAAATTTGGGGTTCCGATGACCATCGATGATTCCTGAGTCTTCTTCTCCGGCGAACTTTGTCGCCCTTCATGGACCACCACCTGTACGATGCCTGAGCTCCGTAGCAAAGCACGCAGGAGCCGGGTATCTGAAGACCCAGTCCCGATTGCGCACCAAACACCCGTTAAGCTAACTGTCAGAACACGCCACCGTGGGCAACCCGCTAAACGCAGCAGAGGGAAGAGTATTAAGGAGGGGAAAGATGCGATCGATGCCGATGGTGAGAGGGATATTGTGAAACCTGGAATCGGTCTTGAAACGAGGCTGTGTGAGAGCAAAGACGAAGTTGGGAAGGAAAAAGGCCTACTGCAGTTTGGTGTTAAAGCCATGGATGAGTTCGATAGCGGCGGACGGAACGGAGATAAGGGTCCTGGAGCCGAGGATGAAGGCACGACTACTCCTCTTCCGGAGAAGGTGAGGCTCTTTCATTCTTGGATATGTGTTGGGTTTCTGACGTTTCTTGAATCGATGGCTTTGTGTTGATGGTTGAGAAAGGAAAGGCAAGTTGGGGTTTTGATTCTATCTCCCTGTTCCCACATGTTGATTTCTTGGATTTCTTGTATGTCTGACGACTTGGGAAATGTATGAATTATTAGTGGGCAACCCCAAGTTCTTTCGGCTGGACTAGTTACTTACGAGCTGATGCAACTTTTAGACATGGCCTTGTTGAGATTGGAGCATAGTTGAGAGGGTTTCATATATTTGGAGTTAAAGAATCGTCGGTAATGAATAGATGGGAATTTGCTTTTCTGCTTGATTTTGGCAGTTCTCTATAGTTGGTCTTGTTTTCAGCTAGTATCCTAGTTTCTGCATCAAATTTGTGGAGCTGCAAGAATCCGATTGTGAAAGACAGATACTTTGCATGGAAATGATTGTTGCTCTACTTTTATCTTTTCGTTCGTGGTTTTATTTATTAGCCTCCTTTCTGTCTTTCTTTCTTTATTCTTCTTGAGAGAATTATTTTTAGTGATTTTATTCACTTTATTAGCTCTTATTTGTCTTCGTTTTGTTGATGCTTCTTTTATGCTGTATTTAGCACATGATCATCTTCATTTAGATTTGTTTTTCTGCAATGATATGAAAGTGATACGATGGCTGTTGGAAATACTGCATTCTTTTCCTTCTTTTTTGGACAGTAATAGAGAAACATTATATCTAGCTGTACCACTTCATGAGTTTCGCTCAAAATTGCACATTTTTTTTTTTCAAATGTTATATCCTCTTAATGCAACAGGTTCAGGTTGGCGGTTCTCCATTATATAAAGTAGAAAGAAAACTGGGAAAAGGAGGTTTTGGACAGGTGTATGTGGGTCGACGCATGGGTCCAATGAGCTTGATTGAAAGATCTGGCTCTGGAGCTGTAGAGGTATGGTATCCCTATCTGTAATGTTTACAGAATTATTTGTTTCACGTTACCAACTTTTCATACGATCTGTCCAAATTTCAGGTAGCTTTAAAATTTGAGCATAGAAGTAGTAAAGGGTGCAACTATGGACCTCCTTATGAGTGGCAGGTTTACAAGTAATGCTCTTCCCGGTCCTTGCGTATTATGTTTTAACGTCAAACAGGTTTGTTATATTACATACATTTAGATGTGTTCTAATCACTTCTCTCTTGGTTCTTCAGCGCACTAGGTGGTAGCCATGGTGTGCCACGAGTTCATTACAAGGGACGACAAGGTGACTACTATGTCATGGTATGTTTTGTTTCCTTCGGGTTATTTACTTTTTAAGACTGTTAAAGCCTAAAATTGCATCAGCGACTTGCATTGTTATTTTAATTGTGTTGTGAATGACTATACTTTGGATATAGGTTATGGACATGCTTGGACCTAGTCTCTGGGATGTCTGGAATAATAATGCTCACACGTAAGTTTGTATTATAATTTGATCATTTGTTTTGAATCAATTTGTAGGTTTTGCCACTAGTTGAAATTTATACTTGCGGATTTATTGCATGTTAATGTCTACTTTATTCTATGAATCTCAGGATGTCAATTGAAATGGTAGCATGTATCGCAATTGAGGCAATCTCCATATTAGAGAAGATGCATTCTAGAGGGTGAGGCCTTTATTCTGTATTCTCCTTATAGTGATGATGGATAAAATAAGTTTCTGGTTCAACATGGTGTGATTGGATTGCCATGGGAATCAAATGGGAAGAAACTCAATGTAGTCATTTTTGGATTGACATTTTAGGCCTACCTCCTTTGGTTCATTTTCACCCATAGCAGCTTTTGATACCTTGCTGCTAGGGCTCCCTTGTTTATTTTGGAGGGACAGGAAAGTTACATGGGGGTCCTAGGATGCTGTAGTAGTGAAGGAACGTGTTAGTCTATTGCAGATCTAGGTACCTTTGTTCAAAACATCATGACAGCTATGATGAATGATTTTTGCATCTACTACAATTAAGCTGGACTATTTTTACATAGTTGGTTCACTCACAGGCCCATGAATGATTTAGTTGTATTCTTGTAATTATTTTTCTGCTCTTGAATCTCTCTGTCAATGTCTCTGACAGGTATGTGCATGGTGACGTGAAGCCTGAAAACTTTTTGCTCGGTCCTCCTGGAACCCCAGAAGAGAAAAAGTTGTTTCTTGTAGATCTTGGTTTAGGTATATCCTTTTTTTTTTTAATTTACATTTTCCATCTCATGGAATGTTATTCTTTATACCTATGAAATACACCTTACCATTTTATTGGTTCACCTTATAGCAACCAAGTGGCGAGACAGTTCAACTGGTCAACATGTCGAGTATGATCAACGACCAGATGTTTTCCGGTATGAAAGCTGTATATTTTATATGATATTTGTATACATATATTTAACATTTAGGCTCTTAAACAACTCTATTTCACATCTTCTTTCAGGGGAACAGTTCGGTATGCTAGTGTGCATGCACATCTTGGCAGAACTGCTAGTCGGAGAGATGATTTGGAATCGCTTGCTTACACTCTTGTTTTTCTTCTTCGTGGTCGGCTGCCTTGGCAAGGATACCAGGTTTATTTTTTTCAGGGTTGATGGAGGTTAACTCTTTGTGCAAACAGAAGATATATTTGTTCTGAATCCTAAGTATATTTTTTCTTCAGGGAGAAAATAAAGGATTCCTTGTGTCCAAGAAGAAGATGGCTACTTCCTCTGAAACATTGTGCTGTTTTTGCCCTCAGCCTTTTAGACAGTTTGTTGAGTATGTTGTGAATTTAAAATTTGACGAAGAGCCAAACTATGCAAGATATATCTCCCTCTTTGATGGGATCGTCGGTCCAAATCCAGATATCCGTCCAATTAACACAGATGGTGCACAGAAAGTACTCACTGTTTCCTTGATTGCATTTATCTGTTGACTGTCAATGGTACTTTTTGGTTGGAAACTTTGAACTTGAATATTATCTAAAACATCATTTGTTATGTGAAGCTTATATTTCAGGTTGGGCATAAGAGAGGAAGGCTATCCATGGAGGATGAAGATGATGAACAACCAAAGAAGAAGGTTCGAATGGGGATGCCTGCAACTCAATGGATTAGTGTTTATAATGCCCGTAGACCAATGAAGCAAAGGTTTGCACTCGAATCTAAAGATGAACCTCATTTATAACAAAGAGTTATTGATTAACTTTTCCTGATGTAGATATCACTATAACGTTGCTGATATGAGGCTCTCTCAGCACATTGAGAAAGGAAATGAAGATGGTTTATTTATTAGTTGCGTTGCTTCATGTTCGAACCTTTGGGCCCTTATTATGGATGCTGGAACTGGATTTACTGCTCAAGTTTATGAACTCTCGCCATATTTTCTTCACAAGGTTAGTTCCTTTTTCCATGTAGAAGATAATAAATTATCTTGGATACCTACATGCAAAATTACTTCTTCATGTTTGTTTCTCATTTGGTCAATGGATTGTGAAGACTACTTTATTGCTTATCAACTGAGCATGTGCTCTTGTTTGTTAAACGGCCAAGAATGTTCATGTTTGTTTACTTAGGAGTGGATCATGGAACAGTGGGAGAAAAACTATTACATCAGTGCAATAGCAGGAGCTAATAATGGTAGCTCATTGGTAGTAATGTCCAAAGGTTAGTCGTAATACAATATATTCCAAATGACTACTAGAAAAGAAGGTTGTATTCTCTGTGTGTGTTGCTTCTTAAACTTAAATATAAATTTAATGCAGGGACTCAGTACCTCCAGCAATCTTATAAAGTCAGCGATTCATTTCCCTTCAAGTGGATAAATAAGAAATGGAGGGAAGGATTTTATGTGACCGCCATGGCCACTGCCGGCAGTAGATGGGCAATTGTCATGTCACGTGGTGCAGGATTTTCTGACCAGGTATTAGGCTAATAGATTTTACTAAACTTGTTCTATTAAAAGCTATTGCATGACAATGAAAGCGATTTGACATTGGTTTTGACTTTTGATCACTTCACAGGTGGTGGAACTAGATTTCCTGTATCCTAGTGAAGGTATTCATCGCAGGTGGGATAGTGGTTACCGCATCACATCAACTGCAGCAACTTTGGACCAGGCTGCTTTTGTTTTGAGTGTGCCTAGGAGAAAGCCTGCTGATGAAACTCAAGAAACACTTCGAACATCTGCCTTTCCTAGTACACATGTCAAGGTTAGACCTGCAGACATACATTCTACTTTATATCTTTGTTTAATATTGTTAAATTTCTAAAAGATCTTGGTTTCTGGTGTTTATGCAGGAGAAATGGGCAAAGAACCTTTATATTGCATCTATTTGCTATGGCCGAACTGTTTCATGAACCACCCCTAAGTTGATGCCACTTAGAGCCTGCAATTTTTAACAGATGGTGCTCCTCTTGGGCGGATATGAATTTTTAAGACAAACAATTGACTGCGGCTAATGGAGTTGATGTAGCTAAACTGTTCATTAACGTCGTCATCATGTAGCATCAGATACAGACACCTATGCTCTGGCTTTCATTCATGTTATTCAAGTATGAGCTAAATTTAGATCTTTCCTGTCCCTGGGGTTTGGGTGATTTTTACCAATTTGTTAAAGGTTTTGTATAGTCTTGAGCTCTAGTTCTTGGTTGAAGGCATGTGCACAGCATAGGTCATCTTTTCTGGGTGCTGGGGGAATGTGCAGTTATGATTATCAAGCATCAGTGGGCTCTGGATATTCATATCCCTTTTGCTTGTACTTAGATCCTTATCTCTCACTTTTTTGGAACTGAGGATATTCTAAATGTCTGAACCTGGAAGATATCAATTTTACACCTTTAAGCGACACTTTTTAGTGGATTTTCTATCTATATTATCATAGTTAACTGATGATTTTATGACTCGTGCCTACCCCATTATTTTTGTGGATATGTACTAGGGTTACAAATATTGATTGTCTAACACTGGAATTGCTGTCAATTACGCCCCCTTCCCCTTTTTTGTGAATTTTATATCAACTACTTCCTGTTTATATATTTATTTTTATTTTTACCCTTTAATTCTCAATTCCATTTTGGACCCAGATGGTCCTATAGTTTTTTTCCCTGACACCTGCCACTATGTAAGATTATAAAGTTTCCTTCCCCCTGCAGTAGATTACCAGATTTCTCATGAAACCAGAGATTCTGTAGCTGAGTATAGTCAAGGCACAAATTGCATCTACATTTGGCTGTAGCAGAGGCTGAATGTGGCATTTTGCTAATGGACTTGTTGATTGCAGCAAATTATGTCAGATTCAGCCAGCATCCTTTAGCAGCTAGTTGGCCACTTAGATCTTGCTAATTTGGTAATGTCAGTGCACTATTACCATTTTTTTTCTTGTCTTTGGCCTAGATTTTGGAATCAGAATATTGTGGGACTCCATCATCCATCAAGAATGAAGATTGGCTGCTATCTGGTTTCCGAGTGCCATCAGTTGCTGCGTGCAGTTCTTTGAGCAATTCTACTTTGCTGTTGCATTTTTCTTCGAGCTAAGTACTTCGGTGTAGTGTGGTAAGGAAAAACTAGCCATTTTAGATGTTTGTTCATATAGACTTTGTGGTTATTAATTTTGGAGGTAGCGAAGTTAGCAGTCAAATGGAACACGTTTTAATGAAACTAAAGTAGTGGATCAATAATAGAAAACTTTTTGAGTGTTTGATTGGAGGCTCCTCATTGATAAAAAGGCTAGTATTTCTTCCCTATGAATTCTGAGATTATGGTTGCATTCTATTTACCTGTGCTTTATTGTTTTACCTGTACTTGATTGTTTTACTGACAAAGTACTTGGATTTCATGTCCCTGCATTAATTTTTGAAACAAAGGTTTTTTTTTTTAAATTATTTTTTTTGCCACTACGCAGCAGGCCCTTGGATTTTTTTTCCCTGAAAAAAACCCAGTTGGCTGAATATATATATATATATATATATATATATATATATATATATATATATATTGAGTTCAACAACATTTGGGGGTGGGGCAATTGGCTGAAATAATTAGATTCTTTGGAGATGTTTCACTGGATTTTTTAAAATATAATATATATGTCCTTGGGATTTAAGTGTGTTTGGTTGATAAAGCCTGATTAGTATCTATGGTTCTCTCTCTCAATATGTATGGGTCTCATCTTGCTTTGAATAACCCATGATCGACACCATGTAAGAATTGTATCGTTTTTTTTTTCCTTTGAATTGGCAGCTTGGTTACTTGTTGCATTGCGTCTACTTCTATAATATGAATAATGTAAGTAGATGATGAGCTGTATTAGATTTGATGTCATTAGGGAATGGTTTCTTGAACTGAACATGGAGGCAATGAAGATCATTTTTCCATTTTTGTGATTGTAGCACGGAAAGAATTGAATAATCTTTGTTACTCATTCTCTTTCCATTATCAACTGCAGGTATCTGAATTATAAATTAGCACACCCTCTTAATCTATTTACATAATCCCTGACGACGTCTCTTGGCTCGATATTGGATTTCAAGAGAAAATTGAACTGTTGACTGGTCACATACACCATGCACGTCTGGATTTTAAGCTTGAAGGTACATTAAAGTTTTGCTGGGATGCTAACTTCATTTTCCTGCTTAGTTTGTCATCTTGGTGATGGGTTCTGTGACGCTTGGATTATCAGTTTCTTTGACAGTTGCGATACATTATTAACATCTTATAAACTCAACGCATGACTCTTTTTTCATTTATCATGGGGTTTAATTTCTGATTGCTGAGAATTTTAGACAGGTGAAACTTTTGATGGTTGCTGCATAATATCATGATTATCCCTGTCTGTATCGTAGAGTTTGTTGTCATAGCGAGCTGTTTAGACATTGCAATTTTTTCCTGGTAAAATAACCAATGGCTGCAAGATCGGTCTTTCAAAGTTCGATAAAAGCCCTCTGAAAACAAGGATGAAAGTTATTAGATCTTTTGAATTCCAGATCTGAGCTAATCATAAACATATAAAACCCATGTGCACCTTTTCGTTTTACATGAAGAATAAGCACCGTTTCTGATGTTTGACAATGAATATGAACACAATCGTAATCGTTAAGATTCATTTGATCCCCCCCCCCCCAGTCTCCAGTTTCGATCTTTACATTGTTTGTATAGAACTTGGTTGATGATTATAAACTGTTTTGAGATCTGAACTGCATGTAACAGGATCTTAAATGGGTAGAGTTGAATGAAGAGAAAAAGGGTGGCTTTTTTAGAAGGTGGAGAATGTATTGTGGGTGTTTTTTTGCAGCCGAAGGCGCAGGTAATTTGGCCATTACGTGCCTTGTGGCCTACCACCATTACAAAACCAAGCAAGTTAAGCCTACGAATTCTCCGCCTTACACTTTTCCTCTCTTCTTCATTACCCACCAAAATGATCTCTTTTCCCTCAAAACTACACAAAGAATCGTATGGCCACGTTCCCCAACCCATCTTCCTACCTGAAATGTGTGTGTACATATATATATATATATATATGGATGTATCTAAGAGCTGTTTAACCCATCTTAATTTGCTTTTCCTTCCAAATTCTCATGGAGTCTGTTGTCTCTACTTCATCGCCACCGGACCGCCCCCGTCTTCACCTTCCTCGATTCAACCCCTCCCAAGCTGTGTCTGACAGGATTGTTCGAGCTCTCCACCATCACCTCCGTCTCCTTCACCGCTCTGATTCTAATTTCTTTGTGTTGGGAGCCACAGGCAATGTCTACGTCGTGTCTCTATCCTCCACCCCCTCATGCACTTGCCCCGATCGTATTAACCCGTGCAAACATATATTGTTTATTTACATTCGAGCCCTGGGTGTCACACTGGATGACGTATGTCTTCGGCGGAGAACGCTTCGACCTTGCCAATTGAATCGCTTGCTTGCTGCACCTGTTATGTTAGAGTCACTTGCTGAAATTGGCCTACGTAGAATATTTCATCAACAATTCTTTCAGGTAAAGGAAAGAGCTTCTGTAACTGTTGTAGATATGGAAGATGGGACTACGTGTCCAGTTTGTTTGGATGATATGAAGAAGAACGATCGGGTTGTGGCTTGTATGACATGTCGAAATCTTGTTCACGAAGATTGTTTCTCGAGGTGGAAACGAAGCAAGGGAAGGAGAACGGTTAGTTGCGTAGTTTGTAGGGCGAGGTGGAAAGATACGACAGACCAACAAAAGTATTTGAATTTGTCTGCCTATGTCAATGAGCACGACGCAATCGACAATGATCTCTATAATGGTTAAATGAACATGTTAAGATGTCATAATAAAATGATAGTGTAAAATAATCCTCAAGTATTTCAACTTCTAGATTAGTGTTAAATTAAATCATCCTGTTTAGTATAGTACTACAAGGGATTGATTTAAAGAAAAGATAGGGAAATGTATAGCAAATTGAGATGAAGATGGGTTGTGTGGAAAATGCAATTACTACCAATGAATGGATAAGATATGCATCTTTGTATGGCCTTATGACCAAAATGTCATAGGTTCGAATCATTATATCTTCAAATGTTGTTGAACTCAAAAAAAAAAAAAAAAAAAATGGAACCATTGTGTCAAGAGATCATACATAATTTCAACTTCAGTTTTTGTTTTTGTTTTTTTTTTAATCCTAGAGTTTGACATCTTTTTGGTTAACATTAACAAAAAAAAATTCACCTGATATTTTAAATTTATAATGATGAATTTTACAAATGATTCACTACATTTTTTTTTGAGATGGAAAATTAAAGAAAAAGAAAATGATTCATTACATTAACCCACGTGCAAATATATTCTTTACTATATTAGTCTTTTCGTAAGAATTAACAAAATAGCTTAGTGACTAAAACATTAAAAAAAAAAAACCTTTGAAATTTTATTTTGACCAATCAATTCACCGAGCTGTATTAAGTGTTACAATCAGTTCTCTGAACTTTGTTAAGGGTTGTAAGCAAACTTTTAATTTCAATTAGCCCCTTCTGTTAGTTGTTGATAAATTACTTTAATTGGACTTTACATGTGTGACTCACACATTAATAGGGAAGAGCAAGTTTATTATTGACAAATCTGAAAACAAAAAAAAGTGGAGCTAATTTCAATACTTAACAAAGTACATGAGGTTAATTGCAATACTTAACAAAGTACAGAGGTTGATGATCAACTTAAAAGTCCAGGGGTGTGATTGCAACACTTAACAAAGTACAAGGGCCGGTTGATTAAATTAAAAGTTTAGAGGAATGATTGTAACAAACTCTAAAGTTCAGGAGTGGTTTTTGCAATTTTCCTATTTTTTAAGGTGCAAGAGAGTTTATGATTTCCAAATAATAATACAAGGATAATATTTACATGTAAATTTAAAGACGTGAAGTTAAACTCTTTAAGGAAAACACTGAAAACACAAACGATGAATATATAAAATCTAAGCCCACGTGGCTAGATTTTACTAGTTAAAAGTTGGTTAGTAGTTAAATTTTAATCTATTAATTATTATTGGAAAATTTCACTGGATGACCATATTTAGATGGTGGTTTTGAAAAATGGCCAAATGTCCCTTGAATTGTCAATTACAAGAAATTCAATTGCATGCACCTGCATAATTCATCTAATCAAAATTAAGTAACCTCTCTTAAAAAGTGGTAGGCTCGAATTCCATATTTTATTTGCTCCCAAACTTTTATAACTTATTCTCATTCATATTTTATTTTTTCTCAAAAGAAATCGTATTTAATATTTAAACCTATAATGTTTGTGTTACAATTATTAAACAACATTTACCCCTCAACCTAACAAGTTGTGTTTTTTTTTTTTTTTTTTTTTTTTTTTTTTTTTTTTTTTTTGCAATAAGTAGAGGTGTAGATTCGAATCTTGGACCTTAAGGATATAATACATTAATCAGCGTGTTCAAGTTGACCCTTGAACAAGTTGCATCAATTTTCACCATGTACTTAAACATATGTTGCAATTTTTTTACTATTTGTTCAATTTCGGCTACTTTCACCTACTAATTTTAACCTAAAAATATCTCAAAATTTACTAATTTCAATAAAAATCAAGTCTTCCACACTTAGAATAAATCTTTCAAAATAATTTTTTCTAATAAAAATCCAACTCCAATATATTTTTTGGGAAAAAAATCAATTTTGACCATAAACTTGGCAGGTTGTATAAATTTTAACCATAAACTTTTAATTTCATCAATTTAAACTTCAAACTTGACAGATTGTATCAATTTTAATCATAAACTTTCAATTTCATCAATTTAAACCTCAAACTTGAATAAATGTATCAATTTACACTCTCGGTGAAGTTTCCGTTTCAATCACCGTTAGAAAGGTATCTCACACATGCCCAAAGTCACGTGTTGCTCTATGATATGTATTTGTTTGTTATTTTTTTTAAAAATATTTACCAAAAAAATAATTAAATCATTCTAGATCGAGTCGCCATCATCATGAAAATCACGAACTCGACTCCCAAAAGTAGGACCTACATGAAAACAAATGGACTCTTGTGTTCCCCTCACCTTTGGTGTTGATACCACCGATGACAAGTGTGAAGAAGATCCAGGCGATGACATCATTGAAGGCAGTGACGACCATGGCAGTTTTGTCGACTTCGGTGTTGAGGAGTTTGAGCTTGACTATAATGCAGGAGGGAACATGGAGGACGGTGTTGGACAGAGTGATGCCTATGAACACAATGAACTAGTCGCCGAAAATCTTACGGAGGATTAAAGTGACATCGATGCTGGAGAGGAAGGGGACAAAGATTCTGACAAGACGATTTTGAAAGGCCTACGTCCGTTGCAGCGAATGAAGGACAAATCAAGCTCAAGGCTGACGAGAAATTGTAAAAAAATCAATAATTGCGACCGATTCAAGAATGTGAGTACTCCATTGAGGAAAAATATGGTGCAAATAAGTTTTGTTTCTACTAAAAGCCGATGGATTAAGTAGAATCCTACCTTAAAATTGAAAAACCCTCAATTAATAAAATTAAAAAAGCAATAGAATCAGAGGTGATAAGAAGTGAAAAAAAACCATGCTCTGAAATTGAAAAACATTATGGCGAGTCTATTCCAATTTTCTTTAGCAATTTTATTTTATTTTTGATTTTTTTTTGAAAAATAACAAATACGTATATGTTATAGAGCAACGCTTGATACATTTATTCAAGTTTGAGGTTTAAATTGATGAAATTGAAACTTAAAATTGATACAACTTATCATGTTTAGGGTCAAAAATGATATTTTTTCTCTATTTTTTTCTACGAAGCTTCATTAATTTTACATAAAATATATGTTTTTATACTATTAAACCCACATTATAACATTTTCATAAACAAACTCTTACATGAAAGTCTATCCAAGGCAAAAAAAAAAAAAAATCATAACATTTATCTAAATTTAAGGTAGAGATAATAAAACGATTAATTGACATGTACTCTTTCCGATTGGTCCAAATCCCCTCCCATCACATTTACTATACTTAAAAATAATAAATAAGAGTTGAACAAAATGATATTATCCCAGATTATATTTATATTGTATAGTATGCGATAGCCTTCTTTTTAGTTTCTAGATATATCCACGCCGCCTCCTCCTCCAATCAATTTGTTGCAGAAGTGAATTTTGATCAGTTGATGGTTTTTTCAATCTCACACTGACAAATTTGATCCGTTGCGCACTCCAAAGTTTGAACTCTCACTGTTACGCTGCTTTCGTTGCTGAGTTTTCTGTTAGGACAGGCAATGGAGGAGTCCGGGACCGGGACTCGACCTTCTGCCGGTAAGTTGTCTGGTGAAGTCGTCGCTATTGCTGCCGGTGAAGCTCACACTCTCGTTCTCACAGGTAAGAGAGGACGATGGAGGTAGGGAGATTTTCTGATTTGTGTATTTGTGCATTTTGCTTTTGTTTCTCAGTTAACGTCGGAGGAATCTGAGTCTGTAACAGAGTTTTCTGGTGTGGATTGCAGGAGATGGGAGTGTGTATTCATGGGGAAGAGGAATGTTTGGGCGGCTTGGGACGGGAACCGAAGCGGACGAGATTTCCCCTGTACGAGTTAAGCTTGGTTCTGAGGAAAAGAATCTCAAAGTTGTGGCAATTGCTGCTGGTTCTTATCATAGCCTAGCTCTTGCTGGTTAGTGTGCTTGTATGGATATCAAATATTGCATTCGATTTTCAGATAGAGCTTTCTTTGCATTAATTGCTGTGAAATTGTTTGGGTAAATGGGTCTGATAATCAGTAATTATTTTGCGGTATCTAAATTCTAAACCTAACACATGAGCATTAGAGGATTCACGCTTTTGCAATATCTGATAGTCTTTGGTTCTTCGACGAAGAAATGGTTCTGAAAGAGTTTGATTTACATTCATTTTAATGGATTAGAGATATTTGTTTCAAATGCGAGAGAAAGAACTCTCACTTATTAAGTTTTGAAGAAGTAAGAACGTTCGCCAATGGATTGAGAAAATCAGCAATGTTATTTTAAGGAGAAACTGAGACAAAATTTGAAGTAGAACTTTTATGAGTGGATATTTGTTTCAAGTGCTGCATAACTCAATGCAGCAGCCAGCAATGCCTTCGTTGACCTATCTCGTGGTATGTACTTGAAATTGATGCAGTCATGTCATATAAGAAACGGGTGCGTAAAGATTTTTTTTTGTTTAATGCCACACAAATATTTAATGGCATAAACCAAAATGAACTTTTATGAAAGTTGAGGAACCAAAACAAAATATTTAGAAAAATAAAATTAAAAGATTAGTGGTTTTGAAGACAGTAGGATGAAAATATTATGTTCTAGTGCTACTTTACTGATTTATAAATGGGGGTCTAGTTGTTCTCACCCTCTATGTATTCGCAGATGATGGTTCAGTTTGGAGCTGGGGTTACAACATCTGTATCCTTTGAAATGGGTTCACACGGATTGTTGTCATGCATTTAGTGCAGAAATTATTAAGCATGCTTATAGACTAGCTTTCATTTTTCCTCTCACTGTTATGTCCTCTCTTCATCCTTGACTATCATAAAGATGGCCAACTTGGATTTGATGGAGGAAATTCCGCTACCCCCTACTTGCTGAAGCAGTTTCTTGAGTTGGAATCTCCAGATTCTTTGACAGACGAGTCGGGCTCAAAGAGTAAGGGGTCACTAAAGGTCTGTTGTGAGCTTTCTCATTGTTTTGATGAATAGAATCCGAAATTCCGGATTGTGCTTCTTGTTTTTATTTTTTTAATTTGCCATTGTATCTATATCAGATTTGTGACATCAAAGCCGGGGGTTTGGTTTCTTTTGCAATTGACAATCTTGGAGCCCTATGGATGTGGGGTAATTGTCCAAAACCAGACGGTGAGAATGAAGTTGGCTTATCTTATGTTAGCAGCTTCACTCCCTCTCCGGTGTCAGAGTTCCATGGCCGTACAGTTGTTAAGGTTGCTTGTGGGAATGAGCATGTGGTGGCCCTGGTTAGTGTTGGGGAAACCTACAATAAAGATGAAGATTTAGTTTGCTACTCTTGGGGAAATAATTCTCACGGTCAATTAGGCCTGGGCGATAGAGATGGCAGGCCATGTCCCCAAATTATCGAAACATTTAATGAGGCATCCCCTTGGACGGTGTATGAGGTGGCATGCGGGGCATTCCATACTGCTTTACTTAGCCGCAGAAAGGGACCAAGTGACACCTTAGAAAGTTTATGTTGGACATTTGGTATAGGGGAAAATGGGCAGCTTGGGCATGGAACCACCCAAAATGAATTGCTTCCTAAGCCTGTAAAAGAATTGCCGCAGTCTGTATCTCTGATCTCAGTTGCTTGTGGCCTTTTTCACACGAGTGTTGTTTCATCTGCTGGAGATGTGTGGTCCTGGGGAATGGAGAGGGGACTTGGACTTTGTCCAGATGCTAGTTTTACTGGAACTGACACAGGCGATGCTATTTCTCCCCTATCTATCTTTTGTAATGGGTCTCAATCACCAAAATTTTTGGATCCTGTTCAGGTTGCTTGTGGGGCAGCTCATACTGTTATTGTTGTACATAATGGATATAAATTGTGGTCGTGGGGACGAGGAAGAAGCGGGGTTCTTGGAAATGGTAAGACAGTTGATTGTTATACTCCCACGGTTGTGTCGTGGCCTCCACTTAG
Source organism: Trichosanthes truncata (assembly GCA_033996785.1). Taxonomy (NCBI): domain Eukaryota; kingdom Viridiplantae; phylum Streptophyta; class Magnoliopsida; order Cucurbitales; family Cucurbitaceae; genus Trichosanthes; species Trichosanthes truncata. Next base: position 4,453,602 of record JAWPNB010000010.1, read on the forward strand.
CGAGGATTTCAATCAAGAGCAAACAGAAACCAAAAGCGAGGAAGATAAAGTTGAAGAAAATAGTACTGAGGAAGTAAACGAAGAAAATAAAAAATTGATTATGGCTATGGAGGAAATCAAACTTCTGCTAGAGAAACTATCTATCATGGAACGGTATGCAAGCTTTCTTCATGGCTCAATATTTGGAAAACCTTTCCAAGAGGGAGATATCCCACTCTCGTTGCGAAATTCTGGTACTTTTGACATTGCCAAGGAATGGGAAAGCATGTTAGAGTCGACAGATCGTACAAATCTTTTAAGGTTGGAGGCAGTCTACCAAAACATGCTGGCAAGTATTAAAGACAAGATAATGAAGAAAAGGGTCCAGGAGCTTGTGAAGGAGTTTCTTCAATCTTCAATGCCTGGAAATTAGCGTTATATGCCGAGGGGAACCATACCTATCATTAGTCAGGTATTGAAAAGTCGAACATCTTTCGAAATATTCTGCTTTTCACCATAGCTAGTGTGTATCAACCTGCAAAAGTTTGCCCGTCATGATTATCAGTACCATTGTACAATAAATTGTAACTGCATTTAGCTTAAGCTGTAGCCCTGAATAATAGCCTGTCTTTTTGCAGTATGATGTGAAATTCTCTGGAAGTGCATTGAGATATATTTGTCCGACTGTGTCGATTTTATTAGCGATACAATAGACGAACATTATGATGTCTTCCTTTGGCTTCTGTGTGGGATGCTTGAAGTGTTTAATATAAATTTATATTCTTTTGAAGACGTGAAAGAAGTATTGGAAGATTCCATGTAGATGATAGAACTTGGAAGATAAAAGAAGAGAAGGTTAAAGTGGCTTTGGAAGATTCCTTACTTTGGAAGAAAGAAAAAGTACTATTGGATGCTTAGAGAAGATCTTATGGATTGGCCTAACGATCAACAAGGGCTATGTAAATAATAAAAGACTTAGAGAGAATGAATTCAAGCTATGGTGGTCACTTACCTAAGATTTAATATTCTACGAGTTTTTTTTTTGACAACTAAATGTAATAAGATCAAACAGTTGTCTCGTGAGAATAGTCAAAGTGCGCACAAGCTGGCTCGAACACTCACAGATGTATATTAAGTAATGGGAATGTTCAATTTAAAGGACTTCTTTATTTGAGTGAGTTAATTCTTTCTGTTTGTAATAGACAATGTCATCCTTTTGCACTCTCTTTTGATAAAGCGTAGAGTTTTCAAAAGTTGTAGTTTATGTGTCTAATAATTGAGAAAAATGATGTACATTGAGGTGAGGTTGCTATCGTTTGGCTCAAAACTACTTTTTTAAACCAATAAATCAGCTAAACTTCAGGCTTGCAAATTATCCAAAATCTATTTAAAAAATGCTTAACAATTTTTCAATAATTAATCAATAAATCATATAAAAATCAGCTAATAAGACATTTAAAATCTATCTATAAAAATGTACAATTTTAGGTACAAGAATGTTTGATTTTAACTAGGAAATTAAGTTTGCAAAAAGACCCTAGCACAAACACAAACACCAACCAACTCGAGTATAACCTAATAGCTAGGCCATTCTTAGCTCCTCTAAAGGATTATGACTCCTAAGTTCGAATTTCCATTATTGTAAAACGATTCAACTAATTTATAAATATTTTTTTTAAAAAAGGTATTAATATTAAACAAATTTAAATTACAAGTCTGAACATAACTCAACCAGAGATTCGAACCTCCACATCCATATGTTGAACTAAAAATTTTTCAATATGATTTGGATTTAATTTTTATATTTTCAGATATTTTATTTTGATTTTCAAACATGTGTAAATTCTCATTTTAGTTTTTTCTTTTCTTTTAAAAAAATATTTTTAGTTCTTATCATATACTTGTACACTAGTATTTTAGCGAAAATTTTAGAACATTTGGTTCGAAATATGACAGGACAGGTTCGTCATTTACACCGAACCGAACCGAACCGCGAAGTTAGGGTTTAATTAGACCTTACTGTTACCTTTCCCGCTTTTTTCCTTCATCGTCTTCCAATTGTCTTCTTCGCTCCGGAAACCCTAGCGGAGCTCACTCACTCCACTCCCATTCAGCTGCTGAAATGCCAGCCCCCGCTTCTGATTCTTCACCCAGCGGTGCTCTAGTCTTGTCCTCTTCGGAGGCTCGAGAAGTGGTCTACCCTATCCGGCATGAAGTTAAGCCTCCAATAGCTCGATTATCCATTTCCTGGGCCAGAGGCAACTCCTTCCGTGTTTCCATTTTCAAGCAGCAGTGTGGCGACAATTCTGCAGGCTCTGATAACGGTGAAGTTGGCGGGCAAGTTTTGGAGGTGCAGATCAGAAATGGGGACGGAGAAATTAGTGCTCCGGAGTTTCGGAGGATCGCGTACGGTTCGGTCTCCCCATTTGCGCTTCTTCAGAGTCGAAAAAATATGGTTTCGGGCTTGTCGAAGATGTCGATGGGTTTGTCACAGTTTAATCCGGACGGGTAAGGGCTAAAGAATGTGGTGGTAATTAGAATTTTATAATTTCATCTGTTGGATTGCCTTCTCAGTACGAAAACTCGCATTCCTACGAGAAATGTCTATTGCACTGTGAATTGGAATTGGAATTGGAAAGAGTTCTGCTGATTTTCTGGTGTACATCGAATTGGACGCAATACTTCTTATATTTCAAACCTCTTTGATGCATGTTGAGTCATCTACTAATTAGAGGGGACTCTTTTGAAAACAGGTGGGGATACGTAGCGGAGTATAGCCAGGACGTGAGTTCAATTCTTGGTAACCCGAAGTCACTTCCTAGCTCGGCTATTGAGGATCCACTGGAAGTTTTCAAGGTGAGTTGGTGTGTCTGGAGTTGCATTTTAATTTGGACTTCAAGGAGCTCTCTCTAGTAATAATGTCTGGAAGTGGCTGCATATCGTTAAGTTTACTTAGTATTGTCATTGTGGACGCGAAGTTTTACTGATGCGAAAACTTTCTTTCCTATGCATAAGTAGTATTGTTATTGATATTTTAAGAATCTCTATAGAAAGTTGAGGAGCCTACTTGTTTGAAAGCTGCTTGGGAGCTGATGGACGTGTTTTATGCAGACAAGCAGTCTCATTGGTGGCTTAATGAACGCCTTGTTGATTGGTTAGCTGTATTGATCTTCCCATCTTTTTCATTCTTTTCTTTAGAAACTTATATTGGAAAATTTCCCACTAACGTTAATAATTATCCGTTGATAGCTCATACTTGTCTGTTCATGGCAGGAATATGATAGCGTCCTCTCAACCATGCAATCAAGTATCCATTCAAAACTTGTTAATTTTCAAAAAGGACTCGATAACTTACAGGTTCTCCACATTTTGTTCCATCATTTTTTGTTCTATGTTCATTTTAATTACCAATGCGTTTGTTCTAGTTTGTTAGACTCTTATTCCCACTTATGTGTTGTGTATGTGCTATGGTACACAAATTCTATGAGCCCAAGAATTTAGAGTCTAAGCCCATTTTTCCTTACTAATTTTTGTAACACATTAAAGGCCTTTCTTTTTTCCCTCCCAATTTTCTCACCTCAATACCTAGCCAACCTCCTAGGCCAGATTAAACTTCAGGCCAAAACAAGCTTTATCTTGGTTCTAGTGCACCTCTTTCTGCTATGCAGTATTTCTGATTGGTAGTAGTTGTTCTTTGCCATTTTTCTGTGAGGAGCTTGCTACTATCTGCTTTGTAGCTGGAGAGGGTGAATGCAACATCTTGTCATTGCGATACAAAGTAGAATTGTCATAATGGTTTTGTATATTATATCTTCTGCTTCGATAGACTTCGTAAATTGTATTTTTGGTGAAGTATGCCTTGTATGATTTATTGTTATTGTTTCCTTACTATGCAATTGGATTTGTTACTTGATATATTTGCAAATGTTAGCATTCATTGTTCTTTTTGGTCATGGTGGTCATCAACTATGATTTTTTTTTTTCATGTCAAGGTAGTTGAGGATAATCCAAGTTATTGGGATGTGATTTCATCAGCATTAGCAGTTGGCTGGCAAGAGATTGTGGTAAGTGGTTATGGGATATTCACTTGGTGTTCCATTCTTTATACCTATTAACCTGCATATGAAATCACACACTGATTTAAAAGGAGGTAATGCTGGTTCTGCTTGCAGGTGAAAATGTTGCGCCTACATGGATCTTATCAGCTTGACCAGCTTAGCAATCGGGAGGTTTGTCAGAAATTTTCTGTTGCTCATCAATTGCAAAAGAACCCCAAATATGATGTGTGAATACAGATTGTTTGATCTATGAGTTCCTGTTACATCTTCATATGTATTTTTGTACCATCACAAGAACTTATTATATGATTTTCCTTAAAATAGAGTTTACCCATAACACCTTACTGGGGAAGGAACTTATGAAGAAGAAATTTTTACTGGGAAAGCATACACTGGTTAGTGGTTACAAATGTTGGTGAACGGGGTATAGTCCATAGAGTCGTAAAAAAACAATGCAAATTAAATTTCAAACAATTTTTCTTCTAGAAGAAATTCATCGGTTGTAGAAAATTTGAGGGAAGCTTCCTGGGAAAGCGAAACATTCTATAAAGTGGGAGTTAAGATTTGACCATATTACCTTATAGAGGAATGTAATTGATGAGTTAAGTATGAGAGGAATTTATTAAAAATTCCTATGACAAGAGTGTACCTTAAGATTTTGATATGATATAATTAAAAAACAAGGAGAATATATGTTCCTCAGTGATGGATGGACTGATCGCTCAAAGGTTCACAAACTTGATCGTTTAATTTCTTGTCCCTGTTACAGTCTTTGGCTAGAATGAGGCGGTTTATGTTACTTGTACATGGTGATTTGAGTTTTCTTGTATTTTGTCAATTATGTATCTCTAAATTTAATAGTAATGTCGTGTCAATAGAAATGTCTTTTTATAACTTTATCTGATACCTTATGAATGACAGACAGAGAATGGACTGGTAGAGGCAGTGGCTGTTCTTATTTCAAAAATGCCACGCATGCGTCCTGAGTTGGATTCTGGTAGATTTGGTGAGTGCTTCAAAACCAAGCCTGATTTTACCAAGGTATGTTGAATTAAATGTAAAATTTTGCACATCATATTGTGAAAAACCTTGATACACGGTCTAGAATATTCATGTTGTTCAATAGGCATGGGAAAAATGGCGGTCGCAAATAACCAAGTTGGACAGCAGTGCGTTTTGGGTCCACTGTGCTCATGTTCAGACCAGGGAAGGTTTGCGGAATATGCTTCAGATCATTCTAGGAAATGTTGAGAGCCTTAGTGGTGCAACCTGCAACTGGATGGAGCTGTATATCTCTCAGCTTCTATATGTTAGACCTTTCACGATGGTAATCTTTATCTGCATGTTACAGAGTTTTACTAATTTTCAGTTGCCCACTTTCAAAATAACCTAACACAGAGTTTCTGCATACTGCACATTCCCCTTTAAGAGGCTAATATATATTTCTGTTTAGTCAGGGTCTAGAAAGCATGTACAACCTGGCAGAAAGATGTATGCAGTTAAAACCAGCTTCTAATACTGATCGCTTGATGGGGCTAATGATTGGAATTCTCGGAGAAAGTACAGAGGTAAGGAATGTGGAATGCCTTCTGATTTTCTATTCTTGACTTAAGGGGGTTCTCTGTCGTGGCTCAGGTTGTTTTAGCGGAGTGTTCTAGAGGATTTGGCCCCTGGTGAGCTGCAGTAGCCTTATCTTTGGTGTCGATGCCCTGGGTATGCATTAATGCATAGAGTTTAAAGCTTTTTAGTATTGTCTATTTGTAGGATGGTTACACATGCCATGGAATTGTTGGCTGAAGAGAGCGATCAAGCAGAAACTCTTCTACATGAGGAGCTCCATGATCTTGGGGGAATTAGCATAGAGGAACTTCATCGGCTTGTTTATGCCCAAGTTCTCTGTTCACATGCATTTACTTGGCAGGTTTGTGTTTCTGTAATTGAATTTTTTTGTGACGGGTTTGTCTATAAGATTTGGAGAAGGATATCCTGAATAGTTCTATTCATCATGGAGATTGTTTATTGAGATGTTGTATGGTTTTACACGATTCATTTTTTTCTCATTTGGAATTATGTTCCTCTAGTTGGGAGATAAATATTTACAAAGTTTAAGTAGGTCCCAGGTTAGAAAAGAGGAGGGAGAAGAAAAAAAGTTCAGTCAGGCATTTTTAGCTGTTTAAATTAGATACCTAACAATTGGCATGCCTACAATTTCCAATTGGCATGCCTACAACTTCCTCGTCTTCTTCAAGCTGTTCGTTTATATTTATTTGTATAATGTTGTGAAAGTTCTTCCCTCATGACATCAACTAATCCTCACGTGTTTGACACTTTTGTGTCTCAGATAGCTCCAATTTACTTGACATCATGCGCAAAGCAGGGAATTGGATTTTTAGAAACTTTGTTATACAATCAATCTGTTCAACATAATGGGATGCTACTTAAGGTGATTGGTATACGTTTTACTGCAAAATTTTATATTTGTTGGAACCTCTGGAGTTTCTGCTTGATTTGGTCTTATCTTTCGAATGTGAATGTTAACATGGTTTGGTTCTCCCTGTAGAATTTAGAGATATGTCGTTTATATGAACTCGACCGTCTTAGTTCAAACATTATGAAGGTATGTTTCAGTTTTTCTACATTCTGGTGGTGTTTTTTAGTTACTACTTTTCAATTGCCTACAACCAGGCAAATTTTGTAATGGACACCACAAGTATTCTAGGAGTTCATAGTTTATTTACATGCATTTACATTCCCAAAAAAAAATTGTCCTAAAGTTCAGATTGCCGGAGTTTACCATTGGAAGCATGGTAGGAAGGGTTGTGGAGTTTTTTGGCTTCGGCAAGCTAGGGATGAAGTTCGTCTTAACAAGATTGCCCAGCAATTGTTTGATTCAGTTGGAAAGTCCATATCTGATGAAAGTTTCAAGGTAATAAAAATCTCTCTAAATCCAGCATTCCATAATCTCAAGTTAGCGGAGCGTGTCTTGACTTGCCTTTTGAGAAAAGTGTTTTTTTTTAGTGAAGCACTTATTATAATAAGCATGTTTGGGAAATAATTAGTTAAATGCCTTTTTTTTTTTGGTTTTTAGAATTTTTTAAACCACTTTTGATTATCTAAAAATTATTTAGAGCTGCTTTTAATTAATAAAGTCACTCTCTAAAATTTTTAACCAAACACTATAAATTTTGAGAAAAGTGTTTTTAGTCATCTAAAGCACCTTAAAAGGCATCCCAAACACACTTAGAACCGGAATACTTTGAGATTTTCAATTTAGAGAACTCATCTGCTTAAATCCAGCTCTTCCAAAACTGGATTTGTTATATAAATATCTGGTTATTTTTCATCTCTATGACATTATTTTCTGGCATTTGCTTTTTTTTTTTTTTATTGATGTATTACTTGTAAAAAGCACCTCATATTTTTGCAATCAGTCACATATTCATATTCGCCATTTATCTGTTTTACAGCAATGGGAAGGATTAATCGAATTGTTGGGTTCCGAATCTAAGAATACTGGAGGCCTTGAGTTTCTCCACAAGTATGTTTCGTTTCTTTGCTTTTCTTTCAATTTATTTTCTTATCTAACCGTTGGTGGATGAATAGGTACAGGGATTTCAAAAAATCTCTTCATCAGATTCATCACAAGGGGAAAACTACAGGCGTTGCACAATCTGCCGTAGACTCTCTCATTGCGGTATTTACTCGACTTTCCCTTATAAAAGCACATGGCAAGCTTTAATTGAACTATCTCAAGATCAGTTTTAACATTTTTTAAGATTATGGTTGGGTTGCTTTCTATGAAGCACGGACACTTCATTTTAGGTCGAGTGTCCGTGTTAGACATGGATACATCCAGACACGCTCCGAACACGTGTCCGACACGCTATTTTACGTGTCCTTTTTCTATTTTTATGTTTTTTCAATTTCGGACACAGCTGGACATGGCTTAGAGGAAAATTTTGAAAAAAAAAGTCCAAATCATTTAAATTTAGAAAAATAAAAATAAAAAGGACAAAATCATGAAGTCTAGAAACCCTAACAAGTAACGCTGTCAACTACTTGCTGCTAGCCATCACATCTCTTTGCCATTGTCTTTTTTTTTATAGGAAACAGAGTAACCATTTCATTGATGAGTGAAATAGATACAAAATAAGACTATCAGAGATAGCTACAAAAAGGATCACCAGTGAGATAAAAGAGTAGTTAAGCCATAATTACAAAAAGGGGGAGATAGGTTACTCCACGATAAAGCATTGAAAGTAGTAGATTCTATGAGGGAATGAATGTTCTGGTGCTTTTCTGTGAAGACTCGGGCATTTCTCTCAAGCCATAAATTCCATAGAAACGCATAAATGAAATTGAGCCAAAGGGTCTTCTTTTCCTTTTTGAATGGATGGCCAGAGATTAGCATATCTAGCAATGTATATATATCCCCAGGCCATGCTATGGACCACCCAAACTCTTGCTGGATGAAGGCCCAGATAGCAGTGGCAAAAACACAATGGCTGAAGAGATGTATTTGTGATTCATTTTCTCTGTAACAAAGACGGCAACAATTGGGGGAGATAGCCACACCAGGGGATCTTCGCTGTAATAAATCAAAAGTGTTGATACACACATGGCTAAGCTCCCAAACAAAGAACTTAACTTTTTTTGGATGGTGACCCTTCCACAATTGTTTGTAAAAAGCTGATTTATCCAAGTTCCCAGTAGATGCAAGCCTATGAGTTAACGAACTGGTAGAGAAAAGACCATCATTTTCCAAAGACCAAGACCACCTATCCTCTTGATCTTTGAAGATAAAAGAAGACAAGAGGTGAGATAAGGAAGCCCATTCTTCAATTTCAATCTCGTTGAGGTTTCTTCTTAAAAAGAGATTCCAAGATTCAACCCTTTGATTCCAATGGTCAACAACAAGCAAATATTTCTTAAGAGATAAAAGGTAAAGAAAGGGGAATTTTGACTGAAAAGGTTGAGCTCCCAGCCATACATCCTTCCAAAAACGGGTTTTGTCACCTTTTCCAACAATGACTTTGATGTTGCTATAAACCAATTGCTGCAAATTCTGGATAGATTTCCAAGGACCCTTGGAAGTTTTCAAAGACAAACTGCCCGGCTTGCAATTAAAGTGAGTAGTACCATATTTTGCCGCAATCACCCTTCGCCAAAGAGCCTTCCTTTCGGTGTAAAACCTCCAATTCCATTTTGCCAAAAGGGAGATGTTTCGTTTGTGTAATTCAAAGAGACCCAACCCGCCATCACATCTCTTTGCCATTGTCAAGCCTCTTTTCCGTCGGTTGTTCACCATTTAAAAGTATGTTTTTATTTTTCCTTAGCTTTCTATGAGTTGAGTTAAATAAGAGTACGTTAAACTTAATTAACTTGACATTTTATGCTTTTTAATGGAGTATATTTAGTATTTTATGTTAAATTTACATATATATTAAAATAATATTAAAAAAGAATGTGTTCCCAATGTGTCCGAGTTTTTTAGAAATAGACGTATCGCCGTGTCTTGTCGTGTCCATATATGCATGTCCCGTGTCCGTACTTAGATTGGCTTCTTGAACCTGATGAAACATCAAGCACTTTGGGGACTATATTGGTTTTAGTTAAAAAAAACTGCTGGAGATTTTTCTCCTTTCTAATCCCTTTACATTTTTATCTGCAACTTATAAATCCTTATCGATTGGACTTGGACCTCTTTTAGTCACCAACATTGTTTGATTCTGCAGCTAATGAAGAACCCTTCAACACCTCAGCGCTTTTGGCTACCAATTTTTAATGACTCGGTAATTATATTAAATATTTTTGCATGTTGTTGAACTGGTATATGTAGTTGCAATTATCGAATTACAGCTTGATCTCTCTGCAGTTGAAGCTTATTGATTGGCACGAAGGTCCTCTGCTAAACGTTGAGCAGACCAACCTTTTGTTGAACAAACTACAAGAGCTGTCAATGGCAAGGCTTCGTCCTGACTTCGTTGAATCTGACTTGCCACCTCTGGCTTTGACCTCCATCAGGTTGGCTCTTGCAAAAAATCTTGGACGTGCTTTTCTGGAGGGGCGAGGATGACGTGGACTTCGCCCCGGTCGATTCCATATCTCAGATGGCTGCTGTTATCTGCCACCATCAATAAAATTATGATGGTACAGTTCCTCATCAACATGTTTGTAGAGAGGCCTAGTATTCGGTTGGCTTCTTTTTTGGACCGACCCCTTGTTGTGAACTGTACATCCATCTCATGGTTACTATTGAGCCTTTAACTATTTGTCTTAGGGTAGTGCCAAAGTGTAATTTTGAGATTATTTAATGCATATGGCTACATGAAAAGTAAGTTGATATCCGAGTGTAATCTTGAAGATTATCTAATGCATTTGCTACTTGAAAAGTTGATATCCAAGTGGTCGATCATTTGGACTCTTTAGAATTGAATCCAAATGTAGGGTATGGAGATTTAAACCTAACTTTAAGGGAAAGAATACATGTCAATTACTACATACCCAAATATAGAGTATGGAGATTTGAACTTTACTTTAACGAAAATAATACATGTCAATTACTATTGATCTATATGTTTACTTTGTCAACCTTTTGTACTTTTTTAATTGTTTATGTACAGGAGTTTGAATAGATTTACCGATTTTATTATTATTTTTTACAAAATTTTGATCAGTTTGAATCAAATGATCAGCATTTATTTTGGCAGACGATTGATGCAAACCATTCCTCGTATGCATAAAAAATAGGTGCTATATATAATACACACTAATACCAGAATAGCGTTAGTGAATAACAAATAGAATACACAAGCGATAATGATTCTATCTCCTATGACATCATCGTATACGATAACAAAATGAGAAAAAAAAAGGGTAAAAAATGAATTAAAGGGATGGCCGAAACATAGAACCTTGTAAACAAAAAGCAGGACTAAAAATGATGACCTAATATATTCATTCATGGAGCAATTGAATTGTAAATAAATATTAATCTACCTTTCTTGCCAAGCTTCAGCAGTCCTCTAACCCTTTCAACAGCAGTACAAGATGGTACTGTTCCTTTAGAATGCTTTTCCAGTGCAATCTTCTTCTTCATAAGGATCCGCATTTAATCGCTGTCGTTCACCTAGCTATCACAACTTCTTAGGCAAATTGTAAGTTTTCTTGAGGAACTTCGAAGCTGCATCGTCGTTCCGGTAGCAAAGAACGCGTAGAAGAGTGTTCGGTTCAGTTGGATTCCATTGCACAGAAGTTGGAGGTAATGGAAGCCTGGATTTTGCAGAAGATCCAAATGTCTCTACTGTCGTGCGTTTGAACCGCTCTATGATGCTCTCTGTATCGGTTCGCATAAGAGGAAGGATGCCTCTCAATGTGGTTGAGAACTTATCAATCAACTCCAATGGCAAACCGTCCCCATTTGCCCAGAATAAATCTTTGAGCAATTTGAAATCGTCCTCAACTATTTGGGAGTCTTGCCGGGAAAAGGCACGAGAAGGGCCTCCAGCAAGCAAAACCAGTAAGAAACCATCAAAAGAAGCTTTCATTATGTCGGTAACAATCCTAGTTCGAACTCTTTCATGCACAGTGTCTGAGATGATGAGCAAGTGGCGCTCAAGCTCCTGAAGAAAAGGTGCAATCCTAGAAGATGAGGGCTCCCCTACATACAGACCATCCCATAAAACATGACTTAAATCGTGGAAAATGACTTTGTAAGCAACTGCCTCACTGAGTTGCTGAACTCCTTCCACACAAGCAGCAGGTGCGAGTTCAAACTTCTTCCCCAAACCATTAGAAAAATCTTCTGCATGAGCAGATTCAGAATTTCTGAGATGAGTGATTATTCTTTTCTCCATGACCTCCAACTCGCCTCGAATTCGATGGAATGTGTTTATACGAACACAGATCTGAGGCATCCCCAATGAATTATCCCCATTCAATGTTGCAACCTGGGCATTTTTCCTCTGAGAATTCGGCAATTTTTCTTTCTTCTTCCCAAAGCCTTGGAATTTTGATCCGATGGTACATCTAGTCAATGCTGGCATAGTTGGAATATATATATTTCGTGATCCTGTAGATACCAAATTGAGAAAAGTTATAACAAATAATATCAACTTATAGTAGTAAATAAATGTCTGGAGAAGATACCACAGCCAGATTTTGCTTTCGTTATATAGTACTGAAGACATCTATCAAGGCCAGCCACCAAATCAGGAAGTAAAGCAGGATGCATTGGTATCGGCAGTTGAAAGTACGCATCCAATGTTTCATCTATTATTCGCAGAACCTCAACAGCAGATGGTGCAAATCCTTGATTTTCTTTTGGATTCCATGCCTTAAATCATGGTGAAGAATCAAATCACTCGGTCAATAAGAATGATATGACGAAATTTATTTTTTTAAAAAGAACAAAAGGCAGAAGCAGCAAGCACCTAGAAATATAGTAAGACAAACTTCATCCATAGCATAGAAAAAATCAATATAAAGGAGAGAAAGACTAACATTGTAGCACTTGGAACCACTTTTAGCAACCAGTCCATAGCCATGCAAGCAATTATTGATGCAAGCCATGTCAAACAATCATTGATGGAAGCAACTAGTTGGAGTAAGCAAATCTGATCGCTAAATGCTTTTTGAGAATTAAGACGCATCTTGAAAATAAAAATTAGTGTCTTTCTAATTTGAATCCACAAATACGAAAACCAGTTCCTTTATCATTTTAATTATAACCTAATGCTAGACTGTGTATCAGGATCGATAAAAATGAAAATAGCAAAGCACCAAGTTGTAATATATGATATCACAATTTGAGAAACAAGCTGTTGCAGCTATTGACATGTCATAAACAAGTAAATCATAAAATAGAGTACAAAGTGAGGCGAGGAACTAGGAATACCAGTAACGAAATGATGAGACAAAGAAAGCCCCTGGACCATGATGTCAACATGCAATTTATTTCATAAAGTACCTTCGACAGGGAAAATAACAACATACTACAGTAACACATGCAAATTATAGCACACACCTCTTGTTTCAAATTTCGGTCCACCCATTCCTTCATTCTGTCCAATCTTGTTTTCATCCACGATTTAACCAGATTGGCAATTGCAGAATCAGCCTCAAAAGGAGGCATCTCGCGAATTATTGCCTTGCCACCATCATCACTGTCCACCGAATCTTCTACTGCTATTTGCACTAGATCTTTCTCCAGCTTATCAGCAGCTCTAAGCACTTGTATAGCATCTGGTGTTAACTCTCCAATACCCGAGACGAATTGTTTCAATTCATTTCCATAACAAGCATGAAGAGTGGCCACTGCCACTCCTGCAGCAAATGGATGCCATTTTTTTAGTATCGGACTGAAAACCCCCTTCTCATTGACTGCAAGATCACCAACATCCTTTGCAAGAATGGCTAGGAGGGGAAGAGAATTTGGCAGGCTTTTTGATGCTCTCCTACTTGAATCTGCCTTCTCCATTTTCTGCTTGATAAAAAAAATATCCAGAAGTCAAGTAATAGACTTGACAGTGAGAAAGTTTGCCATAATCAAGGATGCTGCAGGCTTCTGAGAGATATACTAAATCTTAAAATAGATATAATCAGTGTTTTCAAAAGTACAGGGTGTCCTTACGGCGCAATGGCCATCTAGAGCTTAAGCACGAGGTGGGGAGAAATTGTGGCTTTTAGTGAGGTAAGACACAATAAAAAAAAACATAATAAATATTTAATATATGAAAAATAAAATATTATGAAGCATGGTGAGAGAAAATAAATGAGGGTTTTATCTTAGAGATTGTATACATAAATTGGCACTCCATTTTTCTTTCTTAGTATTAAAAATGTAAAAAGGTTGCACGGTGTGCACCACAGTGCCAAGAGGCACGCCTAGCCGTGCACTCTATTGAGGATGAGGCAAGGTTCTCTGGTGCCTCGCATGCATTAAAACAATGGGCATTATAAAGGTTGTCCGACTTGATAAAATGAAACAGCAATCAAAAAAGAGAAGAAAGATCTCTGTCTCTCTGCATTAATATTCAGCAATTTCCACGTCAGAAAAGTATTGTGTAATGAATGTTTGACACCTAACACCAGTTAACATTAGCCTCATCTCATCCTTTGATTATTGTAGTATAAAAGACCAATTCTACTGTCAGTATGCAGAGGTCTTAGATACAACATTGGATGTCAATATAATGTATGATGTATCTCATCACTTATAACTTTAAAGAGAATGTTGGAGCAGGTAATAACTTGCCTGAGCAAAAGCAGTGCGCAGTGATGATCTAATGTATGTGTCAATTCTGCTGCGTGCAACATCAACCTCGCCTTTTCTCCTCCTACGATACTCATTTGATACATCTTCAACTAAAATTTTAGCTGCTGATACCCCCAAAGATACAATGCCTTGCATGGTTTCAACATTCCCAGAATCAAACGTATCATGATAAGCAAGAAGCCTCTTCTCTGCCCAACCTAGAATTGAGCTCAGTGTAGAACTCAAAACCTTGGCATAGTCGGAATCTTTTGAGGTCTTTGCATCTTTGGCAACTTCGGTTAGCTGACTATCAGCACCATAAAGCAAATCCAGTTCAGCTTGGCCAGTAGCAACAAAACGGTGAAATAAAACCCAGGTAAAACAAAGATTATGCAACATTTGGTTCAACCCAAGAATTCCCCAAGTCTTCTTAATATGCTCCATGAGCTCATCAATTTCTTCAATGATAGACGTTTCATCGTGTGCATCAAAACAGGCCTCGAGGAGCCTCTCATAAAATCGGAGATTCAGTGGCATCCCATCTGCCCAGTGGCATACCTCGTTTAGTGATCCATCCAATGTTCTGGAAGCAAGAGACATAACAGCACTACGAAGAACTTGCATAGGTTCATTATTTTTCCCAGTTTCTATGGGCCTATCTAATGCTGCATGAATTATTTGTTTTAGCCGCTGTCCTGTAGCATTTGACTTATCAACGGGGATTTTAGGATGCAAAAGGAGACCGGCTTCTAAAACTTTCAAAGTTCGCTTTTGCCAAGCTTCATACTCTTGATGATCTGTAAAATCTGAAGCCTTGAGCTGCTGCAATAGTTCTAGAGGAACTACAACTGACTCAATTCTTCTTCCAACCTGTCACAATTCAAGAAGATATAGATCAGAAATGGACAGAAATTAAGTATGCATTCAAATGAAACACATTATGTTTCTAATTGGATGAAGATGCTGCTTTCACTCATTACAAGAGAAAAAATCATGAAAATTCACAAATTTCGAGGTAATCTAGCAACTTTGCTCCGGCAATTTAGTTACATTGTAAATCATTCTCATCCTCATCACTTACATTGGTTCCACCAAGCTGAGTCATATTTTAGTATGACGCACAAGACCAACAATTGGAAGAACTTCACTAAATTCAACATCGCAATCACAAAAAACAAAAATGGGGCAAAAAGGAATAAGAAAAAGATTGGGAAGACGATGGATTCCTCCAATGCCAATATACCTTACGTCCAGCCATAACAAAATGAAAACACATGGATAAGATAATCAAAACTAATCGAATTTGACACGAAACAACAAAATTGGACAAAAACCTGGCCAGCAGAAATTCTAAGGAGTGCTCTCCGGACTCTGGAATCGACAGTCTCAGAAACCCCCATTTGGATCCTCATCAACTCGCCCACAGTCAAAGGCCGCCTCGACTTTCCCAGACTGGAGCCAGAGCCAGGACTCTTCTTGGAGCCAGAACCGGGAGATTTGAGGCCCAATGCCTTCTTAACCTTGGAGGCGGCGGTGGAAGTGAGAGATCGCTGCAATCCAGGGGAGCTCGGAGAGTGGTGATGAGTGGGAGAGTCTGCATGTGAATTGGCCGAAGACGCATACGTAAGATGCTTGCCGGAAGAGGTCCGACAAGCGGCGACGAAGATCTCGAAAGCGGTGAGGCGGAGATCGGAATCGGAGAGTTGAGAAGCGAGTTGGCCGAGTGGAGAAGGAAGATCGGGAGCGGAAATGACAGGGCGGACGGGCATTATTGACGGCGGCGGAGACGGCGGCGGAGGAGTGGACTCTCTCTTGGAATGGCCCAGAGTGAGGTCTCTGAAGAGGTGAGCCATGGAGGAGAGAGAGAGAAGGGAAGAGAGAGAAAGAGAAAAAGAAGAAGAGAGAGAGAGATCGCGTCGACAGTGAAGAAAAATGGACTAAAAAGTAAAAGAGCGGGTATCAATTTTCCTTTTTTATTTTTAATATTGAAAAATAATTATCATTTTCATTATCAAAAAATAAATAATACGGCTTTTTAACTTTTTCTTTTTTTTTTTCCAGTATAATTATAATAGAAGAAAAATGTGTTGTTAATTATATATTAAGGCCAAAGGAGTTTTAATTTAGAAAATTTGTGGCTTTGATTGGCCGTTTGGAAAAAGATGTACGACTGTGATTGCATGTTTATGATTACGTAAATGTGGAGGGTCAATTTTATGAAAATGTCAATAAAAATATTGGTTTTCTTTAAAAATATATATATATATATATATTAAGAATTTAAAAAAAAATATTTAAATTTAAAAATAAGCATTTCACTTTTTCAAATGAATTTAAATTTTTATTATTAATATTAGATCACAATAGTGGTATTTTATTGATATGTTAGTTATATTTCGTCAATTTTTCTATGATATAATGAAAATGTCGATTCACTTCTCATGTCGACATTGACCCATGGACATGTTAAATGTCGACATGTCGAAATTTAAAACCTTGAATATGCCACATGAAATTTAATTTTTTATTAGTTCAACAATTACGAGATGGACGATTGAATCATCGAGCTATGTTTGATTGACAACATGAGCCAAAATGAGCTTAACTCAATGGTAATTGATATGGAGGTCAGGAGTTTGAATCCTCCCACCCCAATGTTGTTGAACTTGAACAAAAAAAAAAAAGATTGACAACCATGAAATTTAACATGTACATTAATAAAATCAAACTCGTCTATTGATGAAATTTAATTCTAATGGTATAATCAAGTGGCATGTTCACTTGTCTAAATATATTGACAAAATAATTTAAACAAAACAAAAATGAAGGAATGTAATTCAAAATTTTCAACTATATAAAAAATGAGATTGAAAATTTTAAAACATTATGGATTAAATTGAGAATTACTTAAAAAGATAAGGACTATTAACCTTACCAAAATTCTAGTTTGCTCCGTTTAGAATTGTTGTAACTTTTAAAATAATTGTCGACAGTTGTGCTTTTAAGAAAATCAACTATCATATGAAGTAAAATAGTGTTTGGTAAATTTTAGATTCAAATATGAAAAGTCAAGTTGCAGTGTTTAGTAAATTAATACTAAATTGTTGCAAAATAACTATAATGACCAAAATAGACAATTATTTTAATTAAGCATATGAGCTTGTATTAATATTTAACTTCAAAAATTTTATAAGATAATTGTGTAAAATTTTATATAATTTAAATTAGAAATTATATTTGGTTTACTTTAAATAATTTGATAAAATTATATACATAAAAAACCATTGTTATAGAAAAAAATTGTGTCAAACAAAATCTAATTTTAGTTTAAATACAAAAAAGTAATAAAAATAAATTAGAAGCTACAAATTAAATTTAAAAATAAAAATGATGAGATGAGATAAATTGTAAATAATAATATTTTAAAAAAATTATTGTAGATAAAAATCATAAGATATAGAAAGATAAAAAAATAATTTAAAATTTTTATTAGTTACACCATATTTTTATGAAAATCAAATCTAAAAGTTACTCATAACAACTTTTACGGATCAACGTGACTCAAAAAATGATTATATTTAAATTATTAAGCAATCAATTATATCAAACACAAAAGGCAGTTAAAATACTCATAACAACTTTTACAGATCAACGTGATTCAAAAAATGATTATATTTAAATTATTAAACAATCAGTTATATCAAACACAAAAAAGGGTTAAATTTTTTCTAAAATCATTTTTAAAGTCTTCAAAAGTAATCTTAGATTTTAGCTTATTTGAGAATTTTTTTCTATTTTTCTAGCAATCAATTTTTTTTAAAGAAAATTCAATGGAAATGGACATATATTTGAGTATGCGTTTTTTAGGTCCCGTTTGATAACGTTCTTGTTTCTCATTTCTTGTTTCTTGTTTCTGTTTCTCGTTTCTTATTTCTGTTTTTTAAAAACTAAAAATAGAAACATGTTTGATAACTATTTATGTTTCTTGTTTCTTGTTTTTTGGAAAAAATAAAATTTAGTACATGTACTATAATAAAACATATAACATGCATTAAAATAAATACAAAACAATTATAAAGAGGTTATATTATTTTATTAAGGCCCAACACCTAATTAATAATAATAATAATAATAAATTTTATCCTTCAAATGTTGTTCAAATTTGATTTGCAATGTTATTTCTCACTTCAATCAATTCACCTTGAACAATTTTGACTTACAAGAGTTAGTTCAATTAGACGAATTTGTAAATTGTCTAAGGTCAGACAATCAAACATACCAACATTTCTTTAATTTAATAATAAACTTTATTTTTATTTTTTCTTTAAAAATGCATTAGCCAATAATACACGCAAGTAAAATCAGAAAAAGAAAGAGAATGTATATATTTTTTTACATTTAATGGTAAACATGAAATACATTATTAGTTTATTTATTTAATAAAAAAATCGTACCAAAAGGAAAAATAATAGAGAATTAAATAAAAAATAATAACTATAAGCTCGTTAATGTAAAGTAAAAGAAAATAAGAAAATAAGAGAGAAGAGAAAAACATAAACGAAAAGAGAAAAGTAAAAAGGAAAAAAGAAAACAAATAATGAATTATTAAAAGAAAAAAGATTATGATGAAAAAGAGAGAACGAATAGAAAGAAATAAATCAAAAAAATAAAAATAAAAAAGAAGAAAAAACAAAATTATTAAAATAAAAAAAAAGAATGGAAGAGAGAGAAAGAAGAAAGAGGGAAGAGATGAGTAAAAAGAGAAATAAGAATACATGCATGAAATCTGAAGAAAAAAAAATTAGAAACAGAATTTGAGAAACTACTTTTTGAAGTTTCTCAAAATCTGCCATTTTTTTAGAAACGTTTCTAAAAAGTTTAGAAACAAGAAACAATATGGTTTATCAAACATGTCTGTTTCTTGAAAAATGAGAAACATGAACAAGAAACATGAAACAATAACGTTATCAAACAAGCCCTAAGATGCTTATTTCGCAAGTAAATTATATTTCAATAAGTGGATTTTTCCCTTAATTTAAATATGTACAATAAATAATATTCATTTAATCACATTTCTTAAATTGAATATAATAACTTTTTCAAAAAAAAAAAAAAAAGAATGTAACAACAAAAATAGAAGACCATTTTGGAAAAAAGAAAACCAAAATCAAACAAACCCCATTTTTGACAAATGAATTTTTATGATAGGTTATAGTTAAGACATTAGTAGCCATACAAATAGATCAACGATATAACTTTGCTAATAAGTCAAAAGTTTGGATCTTAACTTTACATTCGTAACGTTATGTTCTTAATAAATAAATAAATAAATAAATAAATAAATAAATAAATATATATATATATATATATATATATATATATATATATATATATATATATATATATATTTATCTATTTATTTATTGTTGCTGCTAAATTTTGGACATGAGAAATATTACTTGACCTCCACGTGACAACCACGGTGAATTTATATTCTTGGGGGAAGAACGCGGCCTGCAAGACAAGAAAAATCTGGACAACGGTGTGGTGTAGGCCACACAGGCTCCGATGCTTAAGTCAGAGAGAGTTTTGAGAGAATTTGAGAGTTGTAGGAAAGTGTTGTAAGCTGGAATGAACTTACTTGCTCTTCCCCTGATGGAGAGCTTAAATAGCTTCATTCATAGGATTTTTCGTGGGTTTTCGTCTTCGAATGAGGAAAGGAAAGGTCGAATTGGGCTGAACCGAGAGCACACGGGCCATAAGGGACCGAGGCAAGGCCCAAAACTGGGCCTTGCCAAACTGGTCGGCCTCGGCCGACCACGGGCTTGGGCCGAGCCCAAGCCCCGGTCTTCATCCCGGCGATGTAAGACCATGGCAAGGCCCAAAATGGGACCTTGCCATGTGGTCGGCCTCGGCCGGCTGACCACGGGCTTGGGATTCGACCCAAGCCCGTTTCTTCATCCCTTCTCGTCTTGGGTCGGTCTCCTGTAGGTTTCGGTCCGTTTGGACTTCGTATTGGGTTTCTTTCCTTATTTGGCCATTCATTGTAGCCCTTCAGCTAGCCCATTCTTGTTGCTCCAATTTCACACATAACATATATATATATATTGCATAATTTGAGATTTAAATTTTACTAACTAATAAGTAATAAGAAAATGAACTATCTAATTTGTTATTCATTTTGTTTTTAGATAACTAAATTAAAAATAAAATTTTATTTAGAGGTACAATTCTAATGTAAATTAGTTTATTTTTTATTATTTGTCTCGTAGAGTTCAACTCAACAAATGAAAAAAAAAGATTAATTTATTATTATTTGCAACAAGTAGAAAAATAAGAAAATAAATACTTTTTACTAGTTATCAATTATAAATGATCTATTTTACTAAGTTTTGAGCAAAATATCATATACTTTTGTTATTTTAACTAATTTAAAATTAAATACTTTTTTTTATAATTTTAATATTAACAAGTTCAAAATAAAATAATGTTTTTATCTTAAACTCAATTATTAGAAATTATATATTTTTGGTCAAATTACACTTTTAATCCTAAAGTTTTATTTTAATTTTTATTTGGCAGATTTCAAAAACAACATTTTAGTTCTTAAGTTTTAAAAAATTATTCTAATAAGCTTTTAAGTTAAATTGACTAACGAAAAAAATTCGAAAGTTACAGACAACACATTTGAAGTTATCAAAAGAGTTGTTGATATTGGTAAATATGAAAAGAAATATAAGAAACGGATGAAGGATGAAGAAAGAAAAAAGATAAAGATAAAATAATAATGATCATGATAGAGAAGGAATAAAAGGAAGATAGAGAAATAATATTTTAAAAAATAAACACAATTATTTTAATAATAATAATAATAATAAAACCAACAATCTATGGAGTTGAATAGTAAATACTATTCAACCCCCATGGGTTTGGGTCCTTATCCCAAACAAGGGTTGGGCTTAGGAAAGCTAACCCACCCTAAGCCCAACCCCCAAAACAAACACCTCCTAAAAGTATATATTAAAATGATTAAACATATACTAATTCATAAGTCGTTTGAGTTTACGAGTTTGATAGTGATTTAACATGATATAAGAGCAGACTTAAACATTATAATTCATGTAATGGCATTTTATCTTCAATTAAGATTAAAAATAGTTCACGTGTTGGACTATATGTATCAAATTAATATCAACTATATGTATATACTCTTATAATAAAGTTTTTGGAGTACAATAATAACCAACCAAACAAATATGTTAACCATATATTTCACAAAACTCCATGAGAATATTGTTAAGATAAGAAAGAAAAAGTCAAATGGGGATGGGGCTGTCAGGCAAATGGCCAGATAGGATGGTTGTTTGGAAGCTTTGTCAACAGCTTTCACTCCTTTGTTTTACATTATCTCCACCAAACAAATTAAATAAGTACAAAGTTTACAACTAAATAGATAATTGTATTAACAAATTTTGTAAGAAAATTGACTAATCTACAAAAATATCTCATTCCAATTTAAAGGATATTCACAATCAATCATATGGTTGGAATTTTTTTTTTAAAGAGCTACAAATTAATAAGTTTGTGAGATTTTAAAATATTATAATGAGTTAAAATAACATTTTGGTGCATCTCTTTTCGTTTCATTTCATTCTAGTCCCTATACTTTCATTAAATCTTAAAATTAGTCCATATCGTTAATTTATTGTTAAATATTGCACAAGATATTTAATCTCTATTAATTTTCTCTTGATAAAAATTTTAAAAAATATTCACATGGTGTATTAATTTTCTCTTAATAAAATTTTTAAAAAATATTCACATGATGTATTTTATTGCATGAAAGTTAGTAGTATTATTTAACTAATTTATATAAAAATTAATTTTGAAGGACTAATTTTAAGTTATTAAAAGTACAGTGACTAAAATTGAATGAAACCCAAAATACATGGACAAAAATGATATATTAACCTAATTTGAAATGAATTTTAATTTTAATTTCATATTTAAACATTGATGTAATTTTCTAATTTCATAACTATATTGACTTATGTTTAACTTAGGTCGCGTTTGAGACACGTAAAAGTAATTTTGGAAAAATTCTAATTGTTTTTGCTGTTTGGTTATATATATATTTTAATTTATATAAAATCACTATTGAAATTATTTGATTTCCAAAATCTTCTAAACCATAGCTTTTGATTTTAGATTCTCCAATAATCAGATATTCTCTCTCTCTCTCTCTCTCTCTCTCTCTCTCTCTCTCTCTCTCTCTCTCTCTCTATATATATATATATATATATATATATATAAATTCCTTTTTGGCATGATATTGAAGTTTCTATACAATTCCAACATTACTCAACTTGAAGCAAATTCAAGCAAAAATACCGATGTTCATGATTTTCTTTGCATCGGCAATAATTCAAGATTTTTTTTTTAAATTTGGTTGTCATCATCTTCTTTCCATTACTATTTTATTTTTCCTTTTTTTTTTTCTCATTTGCCCTCCAAATTGTTTATATTGTTTTCTCTCTGTTACACATTTGAAAGATACTGAAAGGTTGAGTCAAAATATTTCATTTATATGATTTTTTTCTTATCTATTTTTTTTAATTTTTTTTTTCTTATTTAAACATAGTTGTACTATATCCTTTAGATTTACTTCGATAATGGATTTTGAACTCAAAAGGGAATAAGTTTTGAAATGAAGAGAAGGATAATATACGATGCTAGATTTTGAAATAGTTATAAATTGAAAACCCAAAAGAAATCTTCATTACAATTTTATATTACAATTATTTTCTCCAAACTTTTATTGTATGATTTAAAGTAATAAAAAATATAATTTGTAATTTAAACTATAAAAATTCTAAATAATTAACTTATAATAATTCATATATTGACCACAAACATATAAATAATTAAAATAACTGGACTACTTTGGTCATTATAGCTAAACCATAGCAATTTTGTTTGAATTTACCAAACGCTGCAATTTGCTTTTATATGTTTAAAATTAAAATTTACCAAATACTGCAATCTACTTTATATGACTGCTAATTTTTCTAAAAACACATGTAGCAACAATTATTTTAGAAGCTATAGGAATTCCAAATATTTCATCTTTAACAAAAACATATTAACAATAGTTTTAAAGAGATACAAATACATAGTGTATGAATTTTCATTGCATGGGTTCATAAATTCCATCTTAAATTTCCAATCAACTATTAAGCTTCTAATTTATTCTTTACAAAGACAACATTCTTAAAATATATATATATATATATATATATATATATATATATATATATATATATATATATATATATATATAATGAAGATGACACTTCAATTAAAAATAATAATTAAAAAAATTAAAAATCGAGAAGTTGCTGGAAATGGGAGGCGAGTCATTTTGATTGACGAGGACAATTAAATATTTAAAATATAAAATATAAATGAAGATTAAAGTATGGTTGGATGACAATGCCAAGTAATCTAACTCTCCTAGTTTACATTTCTTAGTTCCCTGGATAACTATTTTATTTAGGGACTGTTTGGAGTACTGAGTGTGTTATAATAACATGAGTTATAATAGTCTGTAAAATAATATAATATTGTTTAAAATGCAGAGTTGTTTAGTCTGAGGTTATAATAGTCTGTGTTTGAGGTGCAGAGTATTCCACAGGTTATTATAACACATATTATTATAACCCTTGCCCCAAACAGCCCCTTAATTTTAAAAATTTTACTTGTTTTCTATCCAATTTCATTTAGTTTTTGGTTTTTAAAAATTTTAGTTGTTTTCTCACAATTTTTTTATAAATTTTTTTATCTTCTCTACAATAATTTTCATCTTTCTTAAGGAAACATTTAAGTTTTTAGCCAAATTCTAAAAACAAAAATAAAAACAAGTTTTTGAAAACTACTTTTTCTAGTTTTCAAAATTTGGCTTGATTTTTTAAAATATATGTAAAGAGTAGATAAGAAAATATGGAAACCTATAGGTGGAAGTAATATTTATAGACTTAATTTTAAAAAATAAAAAATCAAATAGTTATCAAATAGAGCTTTAATCTTTGCATTTGATTCTCTATTATTTCCTTCTTTAATTTTTATTGATCTATCTTCTTCTCAATTAATAATAGTTACAAATAATGAGGCTAAATAACTCAACAGAGTTTAAGAAAATCCATCCATTTTAGTATAAATAAGAAAAAATAGTCCTAAAAAAGTTTCATGTCTTAAAAAATACAAGAGAATTCTTATATCCATTGCATCAATGTCTAAATAATCCTAAACAAGAAACATATAAAATCTTTTATAGTAATACCAGCTAGTAGTGTGTACTATCTTTCAAAAAAAAAAAAAACAAAAACGAAAACAAAGAAAACCTTGTATGACACTATGAATCATATTCTACCCCATGACCATTTAAATCATTCTTTTATTATGTATCTCAAAATACAATTAAAGAAAACTTTTAATTGTTTTTTGTTTTATAATTTTGATTGTTGTTGGTAAGACTGAAGAACTCAAAATCAATAAATTTTAACTTACAGATTAATTTTCCACGTCAAATTCAAGAGAACTAAACTTCAAAAGCGGAAGCAAAAATACACTTGTATCCATTGTCAAAAGTCGCTAAAATAGGTATGATCTTCCAAGTCTAGATAGATCACGTTTTACTTCTTATTTCTTATTTTCTTAGTTTCGTCTCCTTTTATAGGAAGAGAATAAGTAATTCTCTTCTCTCTGATGGGGATGAAATAAAAGAAACTTACGTGAAATAAATCTATTTGACGTTGGGGACCATAATTATTGTGTAACCAACTACTAAATTAAATCAAAGAAAAAAAAAACGATCATTTGGTTAATTATATAAGCTACTTTCACTTCTAATTTAGCCCCTCATCAAATTAGAAATAAAGTAATAATATCTACACATTTTGCCCATGGCTAATTTATAAATACTCCTTTATAAATATTTTCATAAGTAGATCACTTCTCTTGGGCTTAATCAAAATAGCAAAAGAACACGTTAAATAATTATACATGTGGTCCCATATTATAGAAAATTTCAACAATCTCCCACTGGGCCGCATATGTAATTTAACAAATGTGTTTGACCTTATGAGCACCAAAATTGCTAATGTAAAAGAGAGTAAGTTTAAACAATATGGTCCATTAGTTATATCGATAAGGATCAAAGAGGTCTTTGTTACAATTAAAAGCAACTAAACCCATTAGTGGTCATAATACCAACATAACTAAATGACATAGATCAAGTCATGGATGCATAGCATGGAAATTACATGCAATGTGACCTGTACATGCCTATTTCCAACTGGTCTTTCCTTACTTTAGTGAGATCAAAATTCTTTAACATGATGAGCCAGAGTAAAAAGAACTTAAATTTTGATCAAAATAATTATCCAAAAATACATAACATAAAGCAATACAAACTCCTACTAAAACATGATATTCTCTTGGACAATAACCGCCATATGAGCAATATGCTCACGAAAGACCTTGGGTGGTAATTCCTTTGTAAGCGGATCCGCTATCATGGAGTTTGTCCCAATGTGCTCTATGGATATGTGTCTACTCTGCATTCTTTCCTTCACAACTAGGAACTTTATGTCTTTATGCTTAGACTTAGATGAGCTCCTATTGTTATTGGAATAAAGCACTGTGGATTTATTGTCACAATAAATTATGAGTGGTTTTTCAACACCCTCTAAAATACGCAGTCCCTTGACAAAATTTTGTAGCCATATTTTGTGATTAGTTGCCTCATAACATGCTATAAATTATGCACCCATTGTGGAAGAAGTTATGACTGTTTGTTTAACATTCCTCCAAGATACAGCTCCACCAACCAACATATAAATATAGCTCGAAGTGGATCTTCTACTGTCTTGGCATCCAACATAATCAGAGTTAGATTACCCAATGATCTCTAACTGATCTGATCTCCGATATGTGAGCATGTAATCTTTTATTCTTTGCAAATACCCCATAACCCGTTTGGCTGCTTTCCAATGATCCATACCAGGGTTACTCAAATATCTGCCTAACATACCAACTATGTATGCAATATCTGGATGCGTACATACTTGAGCATACATCAAACTCCCAACTGTAGATAAATAAGGAATCTTTTCCATTTCTTTAACTTCTAGATTGTTTTTAGGGCATTGACTAAGACTTAATTTGTCTCCTTTAGAGACAGAGGTGTCACTAGGTTTGTAGTCCTGCATGCCAATTCTTTTTAGTATCTTATCAATATAGCTCCTTTGTGATAATCCAAGAACACCTCGAGAATAATCTCGATGTATTTGGATTCCTAATACAAAAGAAGCTTCACCAAGATCTTTCATTTCAAAATTCTTAGATAGAAATCTCTTGGTGTAATGCAATAAACTTGTATCATTAGTGGCAAGTAGTATGTCATCGACATACAAAACTAGAAATATATACTTACTCCCACTGAACTTGTGATACACACAATCATGAACAATATTCATCTCAAAACCAAATGACATAATCACTTGATGAAACTTGTAGTACCACTGACGAGAAGCTTGTTTAAGCCCATAAATGGATTTTGTTAATTTACAGACAATTTTCTTTAGGTCTCCTAATACAATTTTTTCTAGTTGTACCATATAAATTATCTCATCAATGTCACCATTGAAAAATGTTGTTTTAACATCCATTTGATGAAGCTCAAGATCAAAATGTGCAACAAGTGCCATGATGGTCCTGAAAAAGTCATTCGATGAAACTGGAGAGAAAGTCTCTTTATAATCAATTCATTCCTTTTGAGTATAACCTTTAGCTACAAGATGTGCTTTTCACCCTTCCACATTGCCTTTTGCATCCTTCTTGGTTTTCAAAATCCATTTACAACCAATAGGTTTTGCACCTTCTAACAATGGGATAAATTTCCAAACTTCATTGTCTTGCATGGACTTGTACTCCTCATTCGTGGCCTCAATCCACTTTTGAGAATTTGAATCTTGTATGACTTGATGAAAGTTGATTGTATCATCTTCCATCATTCCACTATTATCTTCATGTTATTGGAGAAAGACCATGAAATCATATGGAATAACCTTTCTCTTTTCTCTAGTGGATCGTCTTAAAGGTATTGGTTCTAGAGATTGTTGAGTTTGCTCCTGATGAGCAATTACTTCATTTTGAATAGAGGTTTGTTTAACATTATTTGGTTGAAGATTCTGATATGCTTCTTCATCAATGACAGGTATAGGAACCTGTACACTATCAAAAGCAACAGTAGGATTGGAAACCAATTTCTCATCATAAAAAATAATGTTTCTTGCTTGATTTCTCCCCCCCAAACTCAACATCCTTAAAAAAAATTGTGGTTCCCATTTCAAAATTTTTCGTGAGTGTGGGATCATAAAACTTATACCCTTTGGATTGCTCAACATAGCCAATAAAGTAGTTGCTAACTGTTTTGGATTCCATCTTTTTCTCATGTGGCCTGTAGGGCCTAGCCTCAGCTGGACATCCCTAAACATGAAAATATTTTAAACTAGGTTTCTTGCCAATCTAAAGCTCATAAGGTGTTTTTGCAACTGCTTTAGTTGGCACTCTATTTAGAATGTAAGCTGCTATTTTAAGTGTTTCTCCCCATAATGATTCTGGCAAGGTAGAATGACTAACCATACTCCTTACCATATCCTTAAGAGTACGATTTCGTCTTTTAGCCACACCATTCATATTAGGAGAACCCGATAGAGTGTACTGTAGGACAATTCCACACTCCTCCAAATATCTAGCAAATGGTCCTGGATGTTATTCACTTAAATCATCATATTTGCCATAGTATTCACCTCTACGGTCAGATCTAATGCTCTTTATGGATTTGTTAAGTTGTTTTTCAACTTCAGTCTTAATTTTTTTGAAAACATCTAATGACTGGGACTTTTCACATTTAATAAGGTCTATTTGTAATAAACCATAACCAGTACTAATGCAAATTTACGCTAATTACAATTACCTCAAACCATAACCATTAATGCCAAGAAAATAAACTGCAAATTCACATTACAAATTCACATCAAAACGCAAGTGCCATTAAGAAAATGAAACTAAGTTGAAGTGATAAATGCAAGTGAAACATTAGCGCAATGGATAAGAGTTATTAATCATAATCAATTTTATAGGATAGTGCCTACGATCAATTTGAATTCCATAACAATAATTTTGGAAGCAATTGAACGATAGTTTTCATCCAAATATATATACATGGAATAACACCAGATTAATTTTAAACGGTGCATATATTAAATTAAAACTATCGAAAGAAATTCTCAAGAATTGACAATGGGAGGGCTCTGATACCACTTGTTGGTAAAACTGAAGAACTCTAAATCAATAAATTTTAACTTACAGATCAATTTTCCATGTCAAATTCAAGAGAACTAAACTTCAAAAGCGGAAGCAAAAATATACCTATATCCATTGTCAAAAGCCGCTAAAATAGGTATGATCTTCCAAGTCTAGATAGATCATGTTTTACTTCTTATTTCTTATTTTCTTAGTTTCTCCTCCTTTTATAGGAAGAGAAGAAGTAATTCTCTTATCTCTAATGGGGATGAAAGAAAAGAAACTTATGTGAAATAAATATATCTGATGTTGGGGACCATAATTATTGTGTAACCAACTGCTAAATTAAATCAAAGAAAAAAAAATGATTAGTTGTTTAATTATATAAGCTATTTTTACTTTTAATTTGGCCTCTCATCAAATTAGAAATAAAGTAATAATATCTACACATTTTGTCTATGACTAATTTATAAATACTCCTTTATAAACATTTTAGTAAGTAGATCACTTATCTTGGGTTTAATCAAAATAGCAAAAGAACAAATTAAATAATTACACATGTGGTTCCATATTATAGAAATTTTCAATAGCCATTTGTATGAAATATATTTATATTAAAAACATTTCTCTATAAAATAGTTTTGAATAATTAAAATATTAACAAATATTTTTAAATATATTGAAACTATTAAGAGATACAAACATAGTCTCACATCAGTTAGAAGTAGAGAAGATTTATAATATATATATATATATATATATATATATATATATATATATATATATATATATATATATATATATATATATATATAAGAGTAAATAACAAGATGTTGATTTATACGAGACTATTCAAGTAAAAAAGAATTAAATACAGATGAGCTTATGCCCAAAGTATAAAAAATTAATGGAATAAAATTTGGGATTTTTCTTTCAATATATTTAGAAGGATGATTTTGAAAATGGAAGTATGAGAAAAGAATAGAGAGAAATAATTCCAAAGTTTGAGGTGCAAATTGCAATGCAAATCAAAAGGTTTATAAAAGGAAGGACAGGTGGCAGTTGGGCTTATTTGTCGGCAAATCTCAAGAAGCAACCATCATTTTCATTTATTAGGTGCTTCAAATTGACTCTTTCATACTAATTAACCCTAATTTTGCATTTTAATTACCATTAAAATGTTTGTTTTTGTGATGAGATACAGGAAACATTTGCTATTATTACCTAGATTTAGTTTTAATCACACAAAATAACTTTAGTTAAACTTTGATGAATTTAATCTCTTTATCATGCTAAAAAAAAAAAAAAAAACTCTTTATCTCTTTAACTTTACTTCCAATTTGTGTTAACCTAAGCATAAATTAACTAATTAATATACTGATAATATCTTTGAAAGGCCAATTCTTTCTACGATTGCATCCTTTCTTTTTAATTCTATAATTGAGGAGATGAAAATTGAACCATCGATCTTTCAAATGACAACAATTGTTTTATTCACTCAGTTATATTTAGGTTGTGTTCGAGATTGATTTTAAGAACGTTAAAAGTGATTACGGAAAAATTTTAACCCTTTTTTTTGTTGTAAAACTAATTGTGAATGAATTCATTTAAAATTACTTTTGAAAACATATATGTTCATTGACGAAATTTGTTTCATATTAGTTTTAAATAGATTAAGATATCTCTTCCTAACAAATTTTCAATTTTCAATTTTATCTTTCAAGAAATCAAGATTAATTTTATATATCTAGCATCTTTCTCACGCAGCTAAATTATATCTCCTAACTTTCCCAACACTAATTTACTTTATATTACAACTATTTTTTTAAGTACTATTACCAACGATTATTAATTATCTTAAAAGCTACAACGATCCAAAACTAAGTGTTAAGACTAGTTGGTCTTTTTACTTTTAAAAGTCTTATTTTCATTTCTATTTCTTTATTTTTTTTTTTAAGTTCAACAACCAGTGAGATTCAAACTTCTGACTTTTTGGTAAAGGTTATAATGCTTTTAATCAGTTGAGTTATGCTCATGTGGCCATTCTATTTCTTTAATTAGAATTAACTATATGCGAGTATTGATAACACAAATTTAACACAATAATTTTTTTGTCGATGTCAAAAAGCGTAGTAATGTATATTTTTTAGTACAAGAAGATGTGAGTGAGATATTGAACCTTTGACTTCAAGAAGGTAATATGTGCTTTTTTTTTTTTAGTTCAACAATAGTAGAGTGGAGAATTCGAACCTATGACTACTTGATCATAAGCGCATACTTTATGCCAACTGAGCTATACTCTTGTTGGCAAGAAGGTAATAGGTGCTTGTATCAACTATACTCGGATTGACATGTGATATTTTGTTTTTATAATATAGTATTGAGTTGCATAACTTGAATAACATGATTTAGGGTAGATTTTCACACTTTCTGTCTTTTTTCCCCCCTAATTAATTACAATTGGTGGCATTGGGCTAATTGATCCACTAAATGCTGATACTGATCCAAGCCCAGAAAAAGACAAAAGACAAGGCCCAAACAACGCTAAGAATGATACCTTCGACATGTCGTTTGGATTTCAAACTACATATCGTTTATGAAGGAGAAGCCGAAGGCGTATGATTGCGTTCGTGTTGTATAGGCTTAAGCTCAGTGCAAAACTGCAGAGGCCGCAATGTCGAATGGGATGCAAGAAAGCTTTGCTCTGTGTTAAAGCGAAAGTTTATAGATAAAATCGAAGCTGCTACAATATGGGTTCGGTTCGAGCATTTGGCGTAATCCTTCAAAAATTCTCATCAAATTCGATCACTCACAAATGCCCCCGGCCCTTCCATCTTCACAGTCTCTTTCTCTTTCCCTATCGCTGCACATTTTGAATCAGAGTGTATGGCCCTCTGAACTGATTCCTGAATTTATTTTTGGCAATTTAGGGAATGGGTTGTGTTCATCATCATCGTTCGCTGCCGAAGCATCGAGTTTACCTTTGTGGGCTCTTGAAAGTAAGCTAACATGTCGTGGTAATCAAGTGCGAAGGATATGGATGTCTCCGGTCTGTATGGGCAGGCGTTCCTGCAAAATTGCTGGCAGGAAGGTACTTGCTCTCCAAATCTTATCGTGATCTTTTTTTTCAATTGCGTAGTGAAGAGGAAATGTTTATTTACTTCTTGATATAATTACATTATAAGTTTAGATTCTGGATTGTCTTGATATGGTAGTTTCGCTGGTTGCATCACCTGGCTAGGTGGGTTGATAAGTATAAACGTTTCTGACTTGTTTTTTTCCTTAAATTGTGAGTTGGGTAACACAGTTAACTTTCTCATATTGTGACTCTGTCTAATTAGCTATATGAATGAGTTTGTTGGTGATATTTTAAAGTATGTTTGACGATTATGTATATTCTGTTGGTGCTCTTGACCTTATGGATTAATTTTCTTAGGGTGCCCAACTACATGTAGGGTGCTCAAGATGCAAAGAAGGCAAAGCTTTATTCTAGGATTGGCAAGGAGGTTGTTTCTGCGTAAGTAGTAGTTTTTTCTCCTTTTGGGAATGATTTTTGTTGCGCTAATAGCTTAATGTGTAGAATAAATCTCTTAGCAGTTCTTGAAAAATGTTTAGTGATGGCTTTCAAAATAGTTTTGAAGGTGTTAAGCTATACTGTGTTTTATGACAAGATGAGCCTCTAGTACCCATAGAACTTGAACTTGGCTCCTTTTTATTTCCTCACTCATGACATGACACATTGATCTGTTTGCAATTTCTTCTGGTACAATTACTGAAATGCTCGTATATATGTAGTGTTAAAAAAGGAGGAACAAGCCCCATTTCCAACACCCTTCTGGCTGCCCTACTTGAGAAAGCCAAGGAGCTTGATGTTCCAAAAGAAATTCTTGATCGCAACATTAAGAGGGCTTCCGAGAAAGGACAACAGGCTTACATTGAGAAAATTTATGAGGTTTTCAATTAGCCACTGATATTATCTTTAGACTTTGAGTTGAAAAGAAGAGATTATTAGCTGTAACACACTTCTCTACAGGTATATGGTTATGGTGGTGCTAGTATGGTTGTTGAGGTCTCAACAGATAAGATAAACCGCTCAGTGGCAGCTGTGAGAGAGGTAGTGAAAGACTATGGTGGAAAGATGGCAGATCCAGGATCTGTTATGTTCAAGTTCAGGCGTGCTCGAGTTGTGAATGTTAAGGCCTCCGATGTTGACAAAGACCAGCTTCTCACCATATCTTTAGATGCAGGCGCAGAAGATGTTATTGAACCTCCAGAATATGAAGATGATGCAGAAGAAGATAAGTTGGAAAGGTAGCATCTCAGCACATTTCAATAGTATTCCTTGGTTCTTCAATATGTGACGGTTGTTGATATGCTTTTAATCATTAAATAAAAGGGAAACAGTAATTTAGTAATATCACAATTTGCATTTGTTCTACTAGAATATGATAAACCTGGAAATTTAGTAGTATCGAAGAGCAATAGATATCCATCTCAGATAGCAACTCTTTCTTGGTATATCCAATCTTATGGTTATTTTGAATGAAATCTTATCTCTGTTTGTTTTGCTTGTAGATATTACAAAATTGTGACTTCCACAGAAAACTACTCGGGAATACTATCCAAGTTACGGGAAGAAAACATAAAATTTGAACCCGACAGTGGTTCTGAGCTACTTCCTATAAGCTCTATTGAGGTATATATTTTAACATATATGCGGTTTATTCGTGTTGCATCACTTTAAATTGCTTCAAGTTTTTTCTTATCCTTAATTTACTGTTTGTTAGAAGGTTACTTATACTTTAAAATTGCAAATTTCAACTTGATATGCTGAAACTGTTGAATGTCCTGATCTAGAAAAGAACAGAATAAAGTTCTAATTGGACCTTCAGTCAATTTTTTTGTTACTGTTGATAAAGTTTTTGAAGCACAAAATTTAGAATTTGTGCGCATGTGCATGATGCTTCAAGGAAATATGGGTCTCGATAATGGAAGAAACACGTCAAAACCGTAGCAATCATAGTGGCATCAAGGATAATAGGATTGACTCCTAATGCTGTTGGAACTTCTCATATCATAAATTGGTGTAAGAAGTCAGGGATAAGAGATTGGGACAAAACTAGGTAAGATCAAATCCCTTAAATCAAAATAAAAGGGAAAGATAGGGCGGACAATGTTCTGAAAATGATTTACTAGAGATGGATTTATAAACAAAATTCAAACTCATCATTCTTGAAAGACTTAATGAGAAACATTGCAATGGATGGTACTTGTTCACAGACAACGTTTCTGAGTTAAGTTATAGGCTTATGTCAGGGCAGACATCCTCTTGATTGTGTGCTAACTCTTAGATCCTTCACTAGGTTATGATAGACTCAAATCAAACATCATTTTTCTGTGGTAGTTTTAGTCAAGGTGCGTGTAAGCTGGCCCCGACACTCACGGATATCAACAAAAAAAAAATTTGATGTACAAGAAGAAAGCTGACATTTTGGTTCATCTTTCTCTGTTGTGATAGACCTTGAAAAGGTATATGGAAAGGAAAGTAGTGGTCTGGAAACATCAATCGTGGGGAAGATCAAAAGAGTGTTTAATTTGTTGAGTTTACTTTAGATAGGAAAGATTAGCTTAATAATTACTATAGACCGGCTAAGGTAATTGCTAAGCTAATTGAGTGCTATTTCATAGATCTCAATCTGCCTCTTGAACAAGGCTAGTTCGGGAACACACCTGGAGAACAATAGCTACAGATAAGATACATAATCCTGTGCCGCCGATCTTTATTCAAGGCAAGAAAAAAATGTTGCCTACAAAAGGAAGGACATACTTCCTTGCTCTCAACCTTTGAAAGTAACACCATGAAAATGAACTTCATCCTCTTTGATAGGTCAACATATATAAAATTGTGGCTACACCAACTTAGAGTCTAACAAGAAACTTCGCATCTATTTTAACCTTAAAAGTCCACACCCACTCCAAGGCTTAGACTTGGTATACGTCAAAGATTTTCCTTATTAAACTCTCCTAAAAGACACTTCACGTCTATTATCGGAAGGCCTAACAATAGTCTAAAAAAGGACCCGAACTACTCAAATTGGAAGCAAATAACAAAGCCGGTGATTTTTTGAAACCTCAAAAAAAAAAAAAAGTCAAAGTTTTGAAATTTAAATACAAAAAGTAAAACCCAATCCAGACCTCAGATACTTGTAATTTCCCATTTTTTCTACTTTAAAATTAATAATGTTTTTCTTGGCGTCAGCTCTCTAAATTTTTTGGTAGCTATGATCGTGTACAAATTATTCCCAATTGGGAAGCCTTTCTGTAATCCCTTGGCGTTTGGGGATAGCTCATCTCTCTCTTTTTTTTTTTTTTTTTTCTTCGTGTATGGCTTCTTTCTTGAATATATTTTCTGTTTCCTATAAAAAAAAAGTTTTTCCAGTAGGATCTCAATGCTCTGCCAAGTTGTGACATTATTGACTTTCAGGTGGATGATGAAGCTATGGATTTGAATAAAGAACTAATGGACAAGTTGCTTGAACTCGATGATGTTGATGCTGTTTATACTGACCAAAAGTGATTATTTCTTCTCCTGTAATATCCTGTCAACATGGAGAGAGGTAATTTACTCTCCCATATATTGGATTTGTAGTTGTGATCTTAATTTGGTCTAGTCACCTCGAAAGCTGATAGATCTTTGCTTAGATGAGAGACATTTTAAGTTTGTAAGGGCTATGAACAAACTTTACTCCATTTTGAGGCTGGGATTTCCTAGTACTTCTCTAGTTTCAAGACTTTAAAAATTATTGTAGAATAATATTCATACAAGGGTGATTATGATGTCGATCATTCAAATTTTATCTTATCTTTTTTTTTTTTTGGGGGGGGGGGGGGGTTGAAGAACGAAGATTCTTCTGTTAGCAAGTATAATCCAAGGATTGCTTCTTGATTCTATTGGAAAATGGTCTTACTCCAAGAGTTTGATAATCATGGCTGTGCATCATCATTGATTGTATGAAAAAAATCACGCACTCACAACATTTGACGTCAGAAAAGTTATATGATATTTTTTATGATCCCCATGAATTAAACTGAACTATTTATAGTGCATTTGTGATTATTGCTGTGTCTCTTTTACTATTATGGCCAATCCATGGTGGTGAAGTTTCAAAATATACATTTTGAAAAACAGATGTGTTCCCCATTTGTCCTCATTAAGATTCTTGACCTTGAATTAGTTAAAGTGAGAATTATTCTTTTCCAAATTTCAATCATTGTATGAGATTCACAATTGATTGCACTAATAACGAGGCATAAGTGGGCAATCTCTAGACCACATGACTTTGCTTTTGGAAACTGTTTTTAGGAATAATATCTGAGAATTCTACTTTATTCTTTTGTTGCTCAGCAATTTTGTTTCTGTTTCCTTTTCCTTTTACTTTTTTTTTATTACTTTACATATATTAGCAAAATTAGAAAAATATTATATATATATATATATATATATATATATATATATATATATATATATTTTTTTTTTTTTAAATTTCCTTTTCTTGAAAAATAAGCACCACCTAGTTAAATTAAATGCTCTAAATTAGTAGATCAACTCAAAAGTGAGATTATAGAAAATTGTGTCCAAATTCAAATGTCATTTTTCTTCAAAAAGTATAGGAAGAATTCGAATTTTTGATGGATTCTTTATTATAATTATTAAAATTCAGTGATGATACAGAACATTGTCATTATTAAAATTATGTTGTCATCTTCTGGAAAATTACTCTCTATGTTGAATCCAACATAAGGATTCATGGCCACGGTGTAGAAAGCAAAGGTGTATATATTAATTTCACAGGGCCAAAGTAAAAGAGAAGCTGATGAATACATGAGGAAAAAGGGACCTACATTTTGTACAAGGTACATACAATCTGCTCCTGCTGCACTACTACACACCGTAGAACTATGACTCGTAGCTGCACGGTTAGTTGCCACATGTACGTATTTTTTACCCTGGTTACTGCCTATAATGTGTGTATGTATGTGTTTTCTGATACTGATTAACTTAATAAGGTATACTTGGTGTTGAAATGATCCTAATAGTTGGGAATCCAGCAACCATGTAGGCCATAAGGAAGACCATAGGGAAATTTTGCTCTGGCTATCTCTTCAAATGTGGATCCATCTAGTAGCAAAGCATACCCTTCTCCATTTTTCCCACTGACCATAGAGATCACCACTCCTGCATCCAAAATAAACACATTTCAGACACATATTTCCTTTCATTCTTCAATCAAAGCTTTGCATTAGTTGGAAGCGAAGAAGATTACAAGTACGATAACTTTTGGGTTGTATGTTTATTCATTTTGTTCACATAGAGGATGATATAACAACTCACCGTCATCTTCTTCTGTTGCACCAGGTCGAGCCACGAAGAAGGGCTCAGAAGGGATAGCACCGTCCTCATACCAATTCTTGGCCTTCTTCTCCACCAAATCAATCTGAAATGAATGGATTCATAACAAGGGCAAAAGTGTGAGTTGAGGAAGAGATCAAAAGGCAAGAGGAAGCACAGATTAAGGAAAATGGTTGTGAAAGTGTTACCTTAGTGAGGGTGTTGGGGAAATTGCAGGGTCTTTTGGCTCCACAAGCATAAGCATATCTATATTTCTTGCCCAAATAAGCAGGGTTGAAGCTGCACATGTCCATTCCTCTGCCATGTTCTTCTGGGTCCAATGCTGCCTCCAGCTTCCCATATCCACTCCCATCCAATGGTATTCTGAACCTTCCCACCCTGCACAGTTCCATTTCTATCTGTGAATTTAAGTGTTATTTGACATGATTCAACGAGTCTAAATGCCCACCTGAGCATAGATAGCTCAGCTGGTTAAGGCACATATTCTCGACTTAGAGGCCAGAGGTTTGAATCTCTCTCTCCGCATTGTTGAACTAAATCAAAACAAACCAAAGCTCTATGAAATCAAATCATGCAGCAAAAGCAAAACCGGATTATGGTGAATAGTAATTAATTCTCTCATAACAATTCAACAATTCCGGCTGTGATTGCATATTTTGTTTTCTTTCTCAAATTCAACAATTCCGGCTTTGGAATTAATAATGTCCCCTTAACTTTTCTCATTACAAACTTTGGGACAAGAAGGAATTTGCATTTGGTAGACAAATATATACTTTTTGGCTTTTGTTTTGGTGAGCTCATCTGATGCCTCTCTCTACATGCATGCATAAACACATTCTCAATTCCTTAAACTTAAATAAAAAAAAGTACACTTCGTTGGACCACTCACCTACCCAATTCCAAACACTTTGGAGATCAATCCTTCTAAAAAAAAAAGGATAATAAACAGTACTTAACTACACATCCGTAATATATGAGTTCCAACATACTTAATATGAAGCAAGTAGAGGGAGATTGAACAAACCTAGCATCTGGAAGGGCATCTTTGAGAGTGAAGCGACGCAAATTATGAAGCCTAAGTTGGTCCAAGATTACGGGGTTAGCATTATGTTCGCAACAATCAACAATCACAGCTGTAATCCTCCCCTTTTCGTCCCTCTCTTCGTATGCATTTATAAAATGAAATGTAATGTATAATGGTACTTCTACACTTGCTACCTGGATTTCATGGAAAAGTATGTATTAATTTAATTACACAACATTATATAAGCTTGTGTGGAGTTGTTATCCACTCGTATTAGAATTGACATCAAGACAAAGACTAAAAAGAAATAGAGATACTTTGAATATGCAATATATAAAATTCAATATTCCAATGATGTAAAATAAGATAGAAAAAGACTTACTGTTTTTCCACTAGCTTTGCACATGACATGCATAAAGGCTTTGGACTCCGGCCGCCACTCAAACTTATACAACGGCGTCGGCTCCGCCCTCAGCAAGTTTTGAGCGCAATATCTCAACGGCATCTCCGGCACCACCACGTAATTCTCCGTCACCGGAAAAGAGTGGACCCAACCAGGGGCTGGTCCGTGCCGGCAGTTGACCCGACCGATCACCTTCCGCTCGTTCGAGCCCGGTTCCATCCGAGCCACCAAATAACCCGGGTTCAAAAGATCTGGCAACAACGTCAAAAACTCTGAATCTGTCACAATTGGATGAGCCGAGTGGATTAGACCGCCGAGTGAGTCGCTATACTCGAACTTCCCCACGGTCTCTAACGTGGCTGGGTCAATTATTATGGACCCCTTTTGAGTCTCTGTAAGGCAAATGACTCGGCCGTCGCCGAGCTTCACGACGCCTGTGTTTGCATTATCGGTTAGCGATGCACCGGAGAAGAGGTTTGCAAGCTCCCCGACGTAGGAGAGAAAGTTATCGGTCTTGGGGACTTCGGAGAATTCACGGTAGCAAACCTTTTGATTCTTCATGGCAGCTTTATAGGCGTCTGATTCGATCTGACGGTGGCCGGCGATTAGTCGACCATTGTCGAAGTGGAGCTTGACAATCGTAGCGTAGCCATCGAATAGGTGCCGAAAGTTATAATCACCAATATGCCATATTCCCGGTCCATTTCTTAGGTATGTCCCACTCTGCACGTAGAAAATGCATATGTTAGTCATACATAAAACATTTAAAAAAATTATTCAATATGACTGTCCTCTGACATGCAAGTTTATTAAAGAACCCTTTAAAAAGCATCCCTCATAATTCAAATAATTTTCAAATATTTGACCTTGTTTTCTTTCTATTAAAATAACTTTGAAATTCTCAATATTAATTATTGGAAGGTTAAGCATGTAATTACAACAGCTAAGATTAATTAATTCAAGGTTTGAATGAGACATTGGAATCCTAAACCATCGTACACCGGACAATTCATTTAACAATGTTATGTACTGTTCGGAAAAGACAATGCAAAAAATTGTTTTAAGCTATGAACATAATTTTATAGTATTTTGTGTTTTAATATAATAAACAAGTATTAATCAATTAAACCTAAGAATATCCCTCCGCATATGTTGAAGAATAATAAGATTTTTATTTAAAAACAAACCTAATTTTACTATAAAATTGAAAAACTTTCATGACTAAAACATTCATGTTGGATTCTAAGGAGGGTTGTAAATTGTAATCATAAGTGGAGTATAATGTCTTGACTTCAAAAAAACAAAATTTTAATAATGATTAATCACTGTGTAAAGTGTTTGAATATAAAAAAGTCATTTTTTTATAATTGGACAACAAAACCCACCAAATGAATGGAAATTTTGATCATATCCATGCAAGAGAGATTCGACACAACTTTTTATATATCTTAAATCAAATCAAAATAGAATTCAACGGTTAAGACATTAGTAATAACAAAACGAACCAGCCAGTAGGGCAATTGGCCTTGGACGGAGAGTTCTCCTTCCCATCGCTCTTGTCGAACGCTGGTCCATGCAACGTGATTCGGATGGACAGGAGTGTCGATCTGGGGCAATGGAAAGACAACGGGCAGAGGAGGACGGATGGGACTGGCTATGCTTCTAATGGTGAAGTTGGAAACGGTGCGTTTTGGAGGGTGGATGGATTTGAAGTTAAAGGGACAAATGCAGCTTCCGGCAGCCATGGAAGCCATGAGAGAATTTGTTTATGATTTGAAAGAAAGAAAGAGAGAGAGAGAAAAAGAGAAAAAGGTAGATGGTGAAGAGACAAGGAGTTTGAAAGGGGAGGTATTTATAGGGAAAAAAAGGAATTAAATTTGAAAACATTATATTATAAAAATATATATGGGTACATAATTAAATCAGCTAAAGCTAAGGGTTTTCTTCTTCCTTTGTTTTGTTTTGTTTTGTTTTTTTTTTTTTGCATATTGGAATCTTGATTGGTGGAGTTCCATTTCACAACAGGACATTGTTCCCTTTTTTATTTTTTATTTTATTCCATTTTTGGTGTTTTGTGGAGAGCCCATAGAAATAAGAGAGAGGCTATGAATGTTGAGTGATAGGAAACAGTCTAAAAAGAAATGCCACAGCACATATAAAATAACATTTAACTTTATTATATATATATATGTTGATTAATTAATTTAATGCCAGATCCAAGTTCACAGTATAATTATAATTTTGACAGATGAAATCCATGAGAATTTCAGAGATGATTGGTATGGGTATTTTCTATAAATTAAAATATGTTTTTTCCACTCAAACAAATTTGTAAAGAATACTACCAAGGCATTGTATATGAACAATGTCTTTTTCTTTTTTAAATTCAACAATGTGTGGGAGTATGGATTTCGAACCTCTAATCTTTTGATCGAAGATATATGTCTTAATCAGTTGAGTTAAGTTCAAGTTGACATGAATAATTTTTAAGTACTAAAAGTTTCTTGAACTTGCTTCTATCTCTTGCTTTAATATTTAGCACTAAAAGTCACTAGTTGAACTTACACACCAGTGTGTAACCAAATATTGTTCTAATATTTAAGGCAAGTTCCCTCTCTCGCACATGCATGCAAAGACTACAACTCTGATATGTCAAACATGCAATACAAGTT
This sequence comes from Trichosanthes truncata, assembly GCA_033996785.1. NCBI lineage: Eukaryota > Viridiplantae > Streptophyta > Magnoliopsida > Cucurbitales > Cucurbitaceae > Trichosanthes > Trichosanthes truncata. Next base: position 4,494,770 of record JAWPNB010000010.1, read on the forward strand.
AATTATAAACCCTCTCTCTTACATGCCGGATTATCTTTTACATGCCATATTATCTTTTACTTGCAAGATTATCAAGTTTCCTTGTTCTAAAATAAATAATAAGAATAAGAATTGTTGTGGGTAAAATTGGACTAAAGAGGTAAACCCGAATTACAAGGGAATCTTGCAAGATAAGATTAACCTTTTCAAATCCAATTCCTAAATAGAAGAGGAAACCTTTTATCCTTATCTAAAAAGGAATGTGGAAAATAAAAGTTCTATAAATACGTCATTATAACTCAAAGAAAGGGAGTTCAACTTAACCCTCATTCTCTAAATTATAGCTTGCTATACTCAAATTCTCCTAGCTGACTTAAGCATCGGAGCTGATGTGGCAAATGCCACATCAGTCCTTAACCTTTTCTCTTTTGCAGGTCACCTCTTTCTCCCAAGAATACAAATTCACTGTAGTTGTCACATGGAGGTCAGGTGAGATTCTCCTATCCAAAATTTGGCAATAACAGTTGGCGCCAACTGTGGGGACGAAAGTTCTCTATCTTGCATACATGAGTTGAGAAAATCAAAGCTATGAAGATATGGGGCTTAGTTTTAAAAAAAATATAAAGAAAAAAAAAAGAAGAAAAAAAAGAGTAAAAGACGAAATAGAGAAAAAGACAAAAGAGAGAATCCTAAACATTTTTCACTTTTTCTCTTTTCCTCTCTCTTGCCTGAAGAATCAACCCCACGCCCCACGAGGATCTAGCACGTGGCGAGCTTAGCGGTTGAGAAACAACAACGAGTGTGCAACTGTACATGGCGACAGGTGCGGCAGAGCTGGACGCTTGCAGATTCGGCACGAGCAGATGAGGGTTGGCGTGAGTGACCTGTGAGGTGAGCGGGGTGGGTGACCTGCAGTTCGGGCGTGGGTTTGTTCGGTGGTGCAGGTGAGCTGTGCAATTTCAAGAGAAAGAGAGAGAGATGGGTTTTCGGTGAGGGAGAAATCGGGAGAGAGAGAGGATAGGAGAAGAAGAAGAAGAAGATAAGGGAGAAGAAGTTTTTTTTTTTTTTTTTTTTTAAAAACCAAAAACCATATATGCCCTCAAACATATTTTCATTCCAAATATGCCCTTTGACCAAACTTTTCATTCCCAACTTGCCCTCTTAAACTTCCAGAGTTTAAATTTAACCACAAAACGAAATACTTATTTGAGAAATATTCCAACTTAATTCCAAAATTTCAAAATTAACGCCCCTGAATAAGGTGGACATTACAGTATTGACAGGATGTCATAACTTTCCATCAACTAATCTTTCATTAGCAAGCCAAGCTAAATCCTTCGAAAGTAGCACAATGTTGAACATCATTTGCAATCGTGGAATAGGTGAAAAGTACTATACAACTTTAACAGGCATTCCTTCTTTCACTTCCAATGGATTCTTACACTTCATCCACCTTGACTCATTACAATGAGGACAATTAGATGCATCCGCATATTCTTTTCTATATAGGCATCAACCGTTAAGACATACATGAATTTTCTCATACGTCATTCCTAAAGTGACTAAAGTCTTCTTTGCTTCATATGTAGATGTTGGCAATTCATTATTTTCTGGCAATATATCTTTCAATAAGGTCAACAACTCTGTAAAGCTAGTATCACTATACTCAAATATGGCTTTTAAGTGATACAATTTGACTAATGTACTTAACTTAGTAAATCTCCTACATCTTGGGTATAGAGGTTTTTCAACATCTGCAAGCAACTTCTTAAATTTTTTTGGATCATCTTCACAATGTTGCTATGCAGATTCAATAATCTCAACAATATTATCATCAGAGTTCTATTCATACACTTGTTCATTAATGTTGTAATCTAAATTTGACTCTACATTATTTCTAGAATAGCTAGTAAGAGTTTCTCCATGCCAAATCCAATTATCATATCTTTGGTCGATACCATATGCAACTAAGTGGTTCCTGACTTCATTAGTGTTGAGTCTTCAAATTTACACACTTAACACATGGACATCGTATAGAAGTTTTACCACTTGCATGTCCACGTGCAAACTCAATAAAAGTTTCAACACCTTCTTCATACTCTTTAGATAATCTATCTTTCGACATCCATAATTTATCCATTATGTTATAAGCTAATAAAATGAAGTCAATAGATAAGTTTCAATTAATATAAATAAAACAGCCTAAAAATACAAAACACATTGAAATTATGAGACAAATCACAACACACTGATAGGACCAATATAGTTCTATATTTTCATACTTAAATCATGTTAGTTTGGAGGTTTTAATGTAATTAATTGATCATTTTGTAGGGATTTGAGCATAAGGCACGTTCCAAGAGATTCTACGTTGAATCACGATTCCAACGCATCAAACCGAAGGTCATTCGGACACCTGAGAGAAAAGTTAGAGCAAAAATAAGCAGTACTGCGCGCTGGGTAGCGTCTAGACGCTGTACAGAGCTTCTAGACGCTATCGGCAGTTTCTTGAAGCCTCCCTCGACTCTGCGGAGAGCCCCTGTGACGCTGGGAGCGTCTAGACGCTTTCCAGAGCATCTAGACGCTCCGTCGATTCCTATATATAGATTTTTTCGTCCTCTAGGTCATTTGTCTCCGATTTTCAGCCGTCATGAGACCAATTTAGGCTTTCTCCTCTCTGTTTTTCAGTAGTTTAGGATAGATTAGGAGTTTTTCATCAAACCTCGGTGTCGGGCTACATCGTTTCGATGGATTGCTAGACTTTTGTCGCCGTTTTGGGGTTGTAAATACGGTATTATGCATTTTATTGTGAGATTTGGTTGTTAATTTCAATTTCCAACATTGTTTTATGGCTTGCAAATTCTTGTGCTTATTCCTAGTTATTTCTGCTTTGATTGAACTGACAAATCAATTAATTTAGAGATTTCTTAGCTATGCTAGATGTATTCGTAGGGGTCATTGGTCTCTAGCTTAATTTGAGTAGTAAATAGGCCGGTAGCCACGTCGGTTAAATTAAGTAGAATTGCTTAATTACGAGTACATGGTAGGCCTTAGAATTGTTAGCGCGGGCTTAGTTAATTTAGATCGACCAATCTTAATTAATTAACTCGTTTAGGCTTATCCCTTGAGTGTAATGCGTTTAATTAATTCTTTTGGTATTGGTCGTGCCAAATTAGTTGATTAAATTAGAACCAATTAAGCGTTTGTAAATTGGTTTAATTAAGGGAGGCTCCTACGGTGTCCCGAGGAGTTCAGTCGGTCTTAAAACATAGGAAATTGCCTGTTAGGTTAGTTTCAATGATCGATAATTTGCATAACTACCTGTTTACCCCTGATTCGGTGCCCAAGGTGAGATCTTTATTTTTACTACTCTTTGTTTAGTCCTTCTGTCTCTATTTTATGCCTAACTCCCCTCCAGTTCGTGTCATTAAGAAAACCAATTAATTGAAACCAATTTATTCGGTTCCCTGTGGTTCGACCCGGTCCACTATTAATTACTACAAGTAGTTAATTTTAGATCGGTATTATAAATTGTATTTGATTGAGCTCTCGACAAGCTCGCTTCACACACATTTACTTATGAGAAATGATTACCTAACACATATATTTTACAAGTCATCCACCATCGAGAATTTAACTCAACAATCATTAGGGTGTCCTATGCCTATGTCAACCGCAACAATCATCCTTCAAATCGAACAATCATTTAATTACTTGGCTTTTGTATACTAGCCCCACTCTCAACATATTAGCTTTGATGCATCAACAACATATTAGCTTTGATGCATCAACAACACTTCAGTAACATAATATCACACAATAAACCAATTAATCAAAGTTCCAAAAAAACAAGAGATAGTTTCAATACTTTTCAATTTCAATTGCTTCAACAAGCAATCAATTCCAATTCAAATTAAAACATATTAATTTATCAATAATTAAACAAAAACCTAGCAAAGAATCAGCCGTGATTGTGGTAATGAAATTCTAAACAAGACAAATTATTAATGGTCCACAACTCGATTACAAAATGTAGCATTCACAAACTGAACAATCAATCTAATTAAGCAAAATTCTAACAAAATTGTAGATACTTTGAACACATAGTTTTAAATTTCAATTATAGATAGTCTTTGGCTCTGTTAATGAGAGCATTCTAATGATTCGAAATCAATCAAATAGTACCAAAAAAAAAAAATAATAATTATACTCAACAACACAGCCACAAACAGATCACTTGCAGAGGTTTAGTCGTTACTACTAAAAAAAGTAATATTTGAAATTATTTAGAGGTACTTGAAAGTGATATTATATTTGAACATTAAAAAGTGCTTTTGAAACTAGGATGTAGGCATAGTTTCGACTAATGTAAAAGTTAAAAAAACATATATGAAAGTGATTTAAACTACCAAACACTAACAAGTACTTTTGAAACTAGGAGCAAGGCATAGTTTAACTAATATAAAAGTTAAAAAAATAAAGATCGAAAGTGATTTAAACCATCAAAAAAGAAAAGAAGGGAAAGAAAAATCCACAAAACCAGCCACCAAACAAAAAAAGAAAAATTAACCAAAAACCTTGTCATTCAATTCGGGTTACGTTCAAGAAAAATCCCAAAATTCAACGAAGATTATAGAAAAACTTCACGCTAGCTTGTAGAATCAACCAGAGCTCGTCGAAAACGGGTGGAATTGAACAAACTCCTTCAAATACGAAAACCCCTCTTAATTTTTTTTCACAATCTTTCAACTTCATAAGAAAAGAGATAAAAAAAAAGACCACAAATGAGAAACCTGAAAGCTTCGGAGACGACGACTGCGATCGGCTCGATTGGGGCAATGGGCTTCATGGCGGCGATGGGCTCAATGACGACAATAAACTCAATTGCAGCAAGGACTACGATGATGACGATTGAGAGGACTGACGCTGATGGAAAAAATGACGGAGAAGACAATGACTCAGAAGACTGACGACGACGGAGAAAAGGAAGAAAAGAGGGTCGGCGTCAATGGTGGGTGGGTTCGACTGATCTAATTTTGGGGGAAAAGGAAGAAAAGAGGGTAGGCCTCGATAGGGTTTGTTTTAATCTTTTTTTTTTTTTTAATAATAGATCAACCAAACGACGTTGTCTGCCTAAATTTCTTTTTTTAACAAGCCTGTCTATAAATACCTTGTATATTGACGTTTATAACCCGTCAATAAAGACCCGTCAACAAACCGCCTTAGTTAACGCATATTGGCCGTCAACGAATATCCTAAATTTCTTTTTTTTTTTTTATAACAAAAAAGCCTATGTGTTGACGGGCATTGCCCGTCTATAAATACCTTGTATATTGACGATTATAACATGTAAATGCGCGTCAACAAACTGACATTAGTTGACGCGTATTGGCCGTCAACGAATATAAAACACAGAACTCACCTACTTTTGACGGGATTTTTAGGAAAGAAGCTATCAATGTTGATGGTTTATTACGTCAACTTAAATATAGACATGTTTTGACGTTCAATAGCCGTCAATATGTTTATTTCTTAATTAATAATTTACTTTAAAGTAAAAATTAACCATTTATTGACGGTTTTTTGTCCCAACCGTCAACAATTCGATTAAGTCATGCATCAATAAAGACCATATTTGTAGTAGTGTGGGGATGATCTGAGACACAAGATAAGCGTCACGGAACCCTAAAATTCCTATAGGAAAACTGAGAAACCAAGCGCAAGATAAGCGTCATGGAACCCTAAAATTCATACTGGAAAACGAAAAAACCGACACTCTAGGAGACTGAATATCCTCATAAGGATGGACAACAATAGCTAGAGAGAATTTGAGGTAGACCTCGAAATATCAACAATGACTCCAAAACTTAATAGGTTACTCCCAAGTCAAACTTTATGCAATTACTCTACACGCTCCTAATCTCGAATCCTAGAGTGAGGGCTAATGTTGTGGGTGAAATTGGAATAAAGAGGTAAACCCGAATTACAAGGGAATCTTGCAAGATAAGATTAACCTTTTCAAATCCAATTCCTAAATAGAAAAGGAAACCTTTTATATCCTTATCTAAAAAGGAATGTGGAAAACAAAGGTCCAATAAATACGTCATTATGACTTAAAGAAAGGGAGATCAACTTAACCCTCATTCTCTAAGGCTCCGTTTGATAACGTTCTCGTTTCGTTTCTCGTTTCTTGTTTCTTGTTTATGTTTCTCGTTTCTCGTTTCTGTTTCTTAAAAACTAAAAACAGAAACATGTTTGATAACTATTTCTGTTTCTTGTTTCTTGTTTTTGGGTAAAAATAAAATTTAGTACATATACTATAATAAAACATGTAACATGCATTAAAATAAATATAAAACAATTATAAAGAAATTATAGTATTTTATTAAGGTCCAACGCCTAATTAATAATAATAATAATAATAAATTTTATCCTTCAAATGTTGTTCAAATTTGATTTGCAATGTTATTTCTCACTTCAATCAATTCATCTTGAACGATTTTGACTTACAAGAGTTAGTTCAATTAGACGAATTTGTAAATTGTCTAAGGTTAGACAATCGAACATACCCACATTTCTTTAATTTAATAATAAACTTTATTTTTATTTTTCTTTAAAAATGCATTAGCCAATAATATACGCAAGTAAAATCAGAAAAAGAGAGAATGTATATATTTTTTTTACATTTAATGGTAAACATGAAATACATTATTAGTTTATTTATTTAATAAAAAAAATAAAATTGTACCAAAAGGAAAAATAATAGAGAATTAAATAGAAAATAATAACTATAAGCTCGTTAATGTAAAGTAAAAGAAAATAAGAAAATAAGAGAGAAGAGAAAAACATAAACGAAAAGTGAAAAGTAAAAAGTAAAAAAGAAAAAAGAAAAAAAAAGATAATGAACTATTAAAAGAAAAAAAATTATGATAAAAGAGAGAGAACGAATAAAAAGAAATAAATCAAAAAAGAAGAAAAAAACAAAAAGATTAAGAAGTATTAAAAGAAAAAAAAATAGAATGGAAGAGAGAGAAAGAAAAGAGAGGGGAGAGATGGGTAAAAAGAGAAATAGAAGCACATGCAGGAAACCTGAAAAAAAAAACAGAAACAGAATTTGAGAAACTACTTTTTGAAGTTTTTCAAAATCTGCCATTTTTTTAGAAACATTTCTAAAAAAATTAGAAACAAGAAACATGATGGTTTATCAAACATGTCTATTTCTTGAAAAATGAGAAACATGAACAAGAAACAAGAAACATGAACGTTATCAAACGAGCCCTAAATTATAGCTTGCTACACTCAAATTCTCCTAGTTAAGTTAAGCATCGAAGCTAGTGTGGCAAATTCCACATCGGTTCTTAACATTTTCTCTTTTGTAGGTCACCTATTTCCCTCAAGAATATAAATTCACCGTGATTGTCACGTGGAGGTCATGTGAGATTCTCCTGTCCAAAATTTGGCAACAACAAGAATAATTTTTTTTTAAAAAAAAAAAAAACAAGTTCCTACCATGTTTTAATGGGTCATATTTTTGTAACCTAATTTTTTTTGTAGATTCATTTATGTATTAAATACAATAAAGATGGAATAATTATTGTATTGCCACATTATAATGATCAATGTGTAGGTTAATAGTATTTTCAACATATATAATCCCACTTGGTATAAGAGTATATACAAGCTACAATTTACAAATAAATTGTAATGAGAGACATAATTCACCACCAAAATCGTCATCACAATGGAACTCGAGCATGTCTCGCGTTTTGATATGCGAACTTATTTGAACATTGTCGTTAATTTTCGATGCTAGTTACAACATGTTTACGAGTATTTTCTTGTGGTAGAAATGATGTCGATTCAAAACTAATGAAGAAATTGTAGTGCTAATAATAATAATTCATTAAGAAAATCAGCCGATTAAAACTGGAATAATGATGAAAATTGTAGTGAAATCTCCAGTATTAATATGAAAAATAATAGTAAGAATTAAAATTAATTCTGGGTCTAATAATTGATTATGAGACATCATATGGGAATTAAGGTTTGACATTAGTTTTGATGATGAACTTTTGAATATATAATCACCGTTTACATTATCATAAGTATTCTAATAATTATTATCTCAGAAAAAAAAATTCTAATAATTATCGTTTGAAAATCCTAAAGTCGATAATTATAGCTGAAATTAGGGCTTTAGTCGAACCTCTACAAAGTCAAAAAGTTTAGTTTTGAATTGCAAAACCAAAGTAGCCTTATTCTAAACAAATGCATTATTCAAGTCTCGTTGAATAACCATTTAGTCTTTTATTTTTTATTTTTTAAAATTAAACTTATAAATACTACTACCATCTATAAATTTTTTTTTAAAAATAATTTAATTTCTTTCTTTTTTTAAAAAAAATTAATTTCTTTTTTAAAAAAAAAAAAATTAATCTCCATTTTACAAATGTTTCAAAATTTTAGCCAAGTTTTGAAAACTAAAAAAAAAGTTTTTAAAAACTTGTTTTTGTTTTTAGAATTTGGCTAAGAATTTGAATATATTTTTTTAAGAAACATAAAAATCATTGTAAAGAAATTGCAAGAAAACAAGCACAATTTTCAAGAACCAAGAACAAAAAATCAAACGGTTATCAAATGAGGCCTTAATGTTTAGTTTTATATACCAATAATTCAATTGATCGGTGCTAACCTGAGTATAGCTTAACTAGTTAATACATTATGACATCAACCAAAAGGTCAAAGATTCGAATTCTCACTCTCACATGTTAATCAATTGATCGGTATTGAAAGAAAGAAAGAAAAAAAAACTCAATTGATTAAAATATTAGTAATTTTTGTTAAAGGAGAAAGACTCGAATTTCCACTCCTACATTTGTAAATATTCTATTTTTTTTAAAAAAATTATAGTGTTGGAATATATAACATAGTAAAAAATAAGTTTTACCCCAACATGATAATAGCTCAACAGGCATAAAATAAATATTTTCGACCAAAAGGTCAGATGTTTGAATCATCTATCTTACATATTGTAAAAAAAAAAGTTTTATATTTTTGTTAAAAAAAATGTAACCTAAGAATCATCTAAATTCGCATTTTCATTATATGTATTTTTGTAAATGAATATTGTTTAAAATGATATAACATTTAATTTAATTTATAGGTTAAATTATAGAAAATACCCCTAAACTTTGTACCTCATTTCAATAATACCCTCAAACTTTAAAAAGTTTTATTAATATCTTTGACCTTTCAGAAAATTTCAAAAATATCCTTACCATTAAGTTTTGGATGTATGAAAAATGTTAAAGTTTCGTTAATACCCTTGAACTTTCAAAAAATTTAAAAAATACTCCTACTAGAAAACGTTTCTTCTTTTTCTTCTTTTCTTTGCAAATTCTTCATCCATAAAAATTAATGCGAAGCTTTGCTTATAAAGACTATGTGCAACAGAATACCAGATGAAAACAAAGTTTGAAATCAAGTTTTCTCTTTTTAAAAGTGTAAAGAAGATACGTGGAAGAAAAAAAACAAAAGTTTTTCTCTCTCTCTCTGTTTGTGTGTTAGTGCTAAGTAGCAAATTAATGTGGTTTTCAATTACAATAAATGGATGATGAAGGAAGAGATGTGTAATTATTATTATTATTATTTTGATCTTTGGAGAGTTACAAGAGGGTTGTGGTTATGAACTTTGGGTTTTTGGAGCTTATTTGGTCAAATTGTTGTTACGACCTTTCAAATGCTAATAAGCTTGAAGAAAGTGGTTTGGTCCAGTTTACAAGGTTAATTAATCAAAAGTTTGATATGTGATTTTTTTTATATATATATTTAAAAAGTGTTAGAACCAATATATGACAATATTTTCATTTATTTTGCCTAAAATGAATTTAGGAAAATCTGATGGGTAGTGATTGCTGATGAAATAGCAGTGAAAAGGCCTATTAACAAAATCAAGTCAAGGACATGAAGAATTCAGGAATGAAGCAAAAGTCATCTTGAAGCTTTAGCATAAGAATCTGGTCAGACTCTTGGGATGTTATGTTGAAGGAGAAGAAAAACTTATAGTCTATGAATACATGGTAAATAGGCACAAAGCTTCTCATTAATTTTCATGGATGAAGAATTTGTAGAAAGAGGAAGAAGAAGAAATGTTTTTCAGTAAAGAAATTTTTGAAATTTTTGAAAGGCAAGGATATTAATGAAACTTTAACGTTTTCCATCAAAAACTTAAAAGTGAGAGTATTTTTAAACGTTTTTTAAAGGTCATGAATATTTTTGGAACGTTTTAAAGTTCAAAGGTATTATCGAAATGAGACTCATAGTTCTGGAGTATTTTCTATAATTTAACCTTCATTTATAAAAGGTAACAAAAACTTAGTACACCCAATTATAAATCAGTCATACTACTTCAAAATCTATATATATATATATACACTAGTATATTATTAATAATACTTTAAATATACACTATGTTTTTTTTTTTTTTTTTGAAATAAAATATACACTATGTTAAATCACTACTATATCAAATAATAATAATTGTTGTGGGTGAAATTGGACTAAAGAGATAAACCGAAATTACAAGGGAATCTTGCAATATAAGATTGACCTTTTCAAATCCAATTCCTAAATAGAAGGGGAAACCTTTTATATCCTTATCTAAAAAGGAATATGGAAAACAAATGTCATATAAATATGTCATTATGACTCAAAGAAAGGGAGTTCAACTTCAACCCTCATTCTCTAAACTCTAGTTTATTGTTACACTCAAATTCTCCTCGCTAACTTAAGCATTGGAGCTGGTGTGGCAAATGCCACATCAGTGCCTAGCTTTTTCTCTTTTGCAGGTCACATTCTTCCCTTAAATTACAAATTCATCGTGATTGTCACGTGGAGGTCATGTGAGATTCTCCTATCCAAAATTTGGCAACAACAGTTGGCGCCGTCTGTGGGAAACGAGAGTGCTCTACCTTGCATACATGAGTTGAGAAAATCAAGATCCAATGAAGAGAAAAAAGTCTTGAACAAAGAATGAAGAGATGGGGGCTTAGTTAAAAAAAAAAAAAAGAAAAGAAAAGGAACCCTAAATTCGATCTCTCTCCTCTCTCAAGGGTAAACATATAGTCGCCGGCCCCCTAGATTTTTCTCCATCAGTCATACACCTCCCAAGCAGCAATTTGATTCTGACAATGTGATGGCAGTGCAGCACTCTAGCGACAAGGAGCTTGATTTGTATTGGACTTTACAAATTCAAAGCCCATTTACATGAAGATACATGAAATTCAATTTCACAAAATTTCTAAGCAATGAAATTTTGCTTAAATTTGATGATGAGACTTATCCAGCAAAGCTACGAATTGAACTTGAAGATTTTTACATGAGAAAGTTTCCGAGAAAGCCGCTTACATTTGAAGATTTGTATGGCAGATTATCGAGCAAATGCAATTGGAGCAAATATTGAAACTTCAAAATCAAAGATCTTTACAAAATTCCAGAATCTCAGATAAGTATTATTTGAACTTGAAATAAATTCAACGAATGGATATTAAATTATAATAGTTTATCTCTTATCTTCTTCATAAAATGGCATCTCCTTATATTATGTGTTTAATAATTCACTAATTCTAGTTAACATTAAAATTATAGTTATCATAGTCTACAATTCTTACTTTTTAAGACTGTTGAAAATAAAGTTTTATGTGAATTAGTAATATAGTGAATATGAATATCATGAATAACTAGGAATGCCATGAAATATTTGAAGAAAAATTTGCTATATGAAAAGATGAAGGTCATAAAATTTTAAATGCATAACCATGCAATTTTTCTTTGCAAGGAAAGTTCTCATTGATTAGGGGACTGAATAAAAGATATGTCTCTCTATCAAACAAAAAGTAGGACATGGGATATGCTTCCCTATTAAATAAAAAGCAAAAGACAATGATGAAAGAAAAGAGACTTGGGGCTCACCAAAGCAACAAGGCCAAGATCGAGCCAAAGCTATCAACAACCCCTAGTTCAACTAAGAAGATGATTTGGGCAAATTAAAACATAAAACTGGAGACTGGTCAAGGCCAAGGTTATCCATATCCCTTAATTCAATCCAGAAGACTAATTTTGGAAACTCAATATGGAAGAAGATTGATCAATAGAGGAATTATAAAGCAAGAACTCCTCAAGATTTCAAAATATTGAGGTTGAAGGTTTAAACAATTAAATATGAAAAATGAGACTACAAAGCAAATTTGGAGGAATCAACTTTGAAAGTTTCTACAAAGTTGCAAAATCACAGATAAGTTTACTTCAAACTTAAAACTTCATAGTGCAATATTTAAATTCAATAACCAAATTATGCATGTCATAATTGTTTTGTTATGATCTTTTGTCTATGTTATAATATCTTCATGCACTCTACACATGCTCTCTACATTTTTGAATTATTTAAATGTCATTAGCATGATAACATCAAAATGACAGTTTTTGTGCTCTAATAAAGAATTGAACACATCATGAGTTATTAAAAGTGCCATGAAATATCTATAGAAAGAAATTTATTATATGGAATTCTAGAAGTCTTGAAATTGCTTGCATGATATAACAAGTTATTCAAACAGCAGACCACTTCATAAAATTCCATATTTTCCTTACATAAGTGATTGAATATATTTCATTAAGCTAAATCAGTATTTCATCTGCATTGAATTGCCTAACTCTCAAACTAGAGGGTGATTTCATATGATATGAGAAAATATCATATTCATGAAAATTATATTTTGAATGCAGAATAATTGATGGAACATTCCATATTCCACTTATTCAAAAATACACTTATGCAAGCAAGAAGCTACAAAGGCTACTAGATGGCCAAAATTCTGCCCTACGGGAGGTCGGGAAGTCCAGAATAGTCCATACAGGGTTTGACGGCAATCCCACTTAAATTTGAGGACGCCCTCGAATTTACATATTCTCTCCAGGAAAACGGCACAGATCGCGAATCCAGAGGAGAGTCTTAGCCCCCAAGAAAGATCGAAATGTTCCTTACGGGGTTGGACGACAATCTTGGGGAGATCCAAGGAGAACCTTGGAGCCCTAAATTTTCTCCAGGATGTGGACGAACACATATCCAGAGGAGAATCTTACCCACCAGGAAGAGACCGACCTACGGGGTTAGACGACAATCCTGGGGATGATCTGAGACGCAAAATAAATGTCACGAAACCCTAAAATTCCTATAGGAAACAGAGAAACCAAGATGCGAGATAAGCGTCATGGAACTCTAAAATTCCTACTGGAAAACGGAGAAACCGACACTCTAGGAGATTGAAAATCCTCACAAGGATGGACAACAATAACTAGAGATAATTCGAGACAGACCTCGAAATGTCAACAATGACTCCAAAACTTAATAAACTACTCCCAAGTCAGACTCCATACAATTACTCCACACGCTTCTAATCTCGAATCCTAACTAGGGAGTGGGGGCTAATGTTGTGGGTGAAATTGGACTAAAGAGATAAACCGGAATTACAAGGGAATCTTGCAATATAAGATTAATCTTTTCAAATCCAATTCCTAAATAGAAGGGGAAACCTTTTATATCATTATCTAAAAAGGAATATGGAAAACAAAGGTTCTATAAATATGTCATTATGACTCAAAGAAAGGGAGTTCAACTTCAACCCTCATTCTCTAAACTCTAGTTTATTGTTACACTCAAATTCTCCTCGCTAACTTAAGCATTGGAGCTGGTGTGGCAAATACCACATCAGTGCCTAGCTTTTTCTCTTTTGCAAGTCACCTCCTTCCCTTAAATTACAAATTCATCGTGGTTGTCACGTGGAGGTCAGGTGAGATTCTCCTATCCAAAATTTGGCAGCAACAACAACAACAACAACAATAATAATAATAAGTTATATATTTTTAATATTTTATTATGCTTACAAAATATTGAATTCTTTTCTCTCTTTTTTTTTTTTTTGAGAAAAAATATTGAATTCTTTTAATACATAACATTTAGACATATTTTGTTATGATCATTTATATACATGATAAAAATAAAGTTGGAGCATGGAAGAGATTCTTGGGGCCAAAGTGGTACAAAATGGAATTGGTGGAGACATACGAGAAAAATCTTTTTCCTTATTGCAATTTCACTGATGGGATGGGAATTATTCTCCACATTAGGACTACTTTTTTTCTCCTTATATAGTTATTTTAAAATTTACATCTTTATCTACTGAACTCATTATTTCAATTCATCATGAGATATTTGGATAATTACTTTTCATTAAAACAAACAACAAATAGAGCTAATTAATGATAGATAGGAATATTAATTATATTACTATTTTTTGGCTATAAATCTATTGTTATGAAAATTATGAAAGAAAACTTAATGTCTGGTTTGATAACGATTTTTCTTTTAAAATTTAATCTCATTTACTAATTAACAAATTTATATTTAGTGATCTTTTGGCTTTAGAAAACTAGAAATGAAACTATTTTCAAACCGGTGCTTAGTGTTTTTCAAATATTCTTCAAACAAATAAACAAACAAAATTGTTTAACGATTGTTATCAGGCGATTAATTTTTATACCTTACTTGTAGAAAGCTCCAAACGAAATCGATACAGAAGAATAAGTCGAGAAGATAAAAAAGAAAAAAAAGGATCAAATAATAGTAGGTATGGGAGAGGGATGGGATGGAAAATTTGGCCGTCCAGAGTGGAGAGCAATGAAACAAAAAATTATAAGCAGAAACTCCACACACTTTCCAAACCCTAAATTATGATGTTTTCCATCAAACCTAGACACTTTTTTTTTTCTTTCTTCATTGATTTTGATTATGTTTGATCAATTTCCACTCTCTTTATTTTAGTCCATACCTCTTATGGAAAGTGGGTTCATCCCCAAGTTGCTTCAATTTTTTTCAACACATGTTATATATTTAAAACTATTTTTGGGGTCCTTGTGTTTGCCACATAATCAAAATATGAAAAAAAATATTTAAATATATATATATATATATATTTTTAAAAAAACCCAATTTTCAATTATTCCAAAAAAATGTTTAAAAAAAAAGATATCATGTGTTGAAACATTTTGTTTCCACATGGCAAACAAAAGTGTTTACCTTTATTTCCATTGGTTTGTCATTCAAAAACAGAATTTAATACAATCATTGTTATTGTTGCCATGGCCTTGGAAAATTAAAGTGGTTGGCTGCAAAATCCTAACGTGGAATTCTGATTTGCACAATTTCTCTGTCTTTCTTTCTCTAGAAACTAAAATGTTGGGTTTTGAGAGAGAGGACTCTTTAATATTGAGAAGTACAATCATTTTCCATTGTGACTATATAATATAATTAATGCCTTACCATATCGACTTTATTTGTGTTATGGAAAATTTCTATTCCCACGTATACAATTTTTACTTCCATTTTGATTATATAATATAATTAATGCCTTACGATATCGATTGTGTTTGTGTTATGGAAAATTTCTATTCCCACGTATACATTTTTTACTTTAAGTTATATATTAATTTTTGGTTAAATTACAAGTTTAGTCCTTAAACTTTTTGGATTATATCCATTTTGGTTCTTGAACTTTAAAATGTGTCTAATGGATCTCTGACATATTTAAAATTTTAAAAAAATTAAATTATCTATTAAATACGAAATTGAATTTTATGTTTAATAAAAACTTAAACCTTCAATTTTTTGTCTAGTAGATTAGTGAATTTTAAAAAAAACATCCAATAAGTCCATTTTGCATCATTTCTATAAATGTGAGGCATATTCTTTTACATGTGTGTTTCTTATATGGTTGTGGTGAAAACTTGCAAATTTTATTGAATTGCAAACGTAATTGGATGTAATTATACAAAAATCATAGAGTATTACAAATTTAATATTAAATTTAAAGAATAAGAAAATCTGATGGAGTGAAATTGAAATAAAAGACAATATATACCTAAACAATAATTTGTAGAATCATTTTAGAAAATAAATCAGAATATTCATTAGGTATAATGATTATGATGGAAACATATGCTTAATTTATCCAAAGAGAAATATTCATTTTCATTTACACACAGAGGTGACAGCTGATTTTACAAATGTATCACCAAAGTGCTTTACAAATGTAAGGAGTGATGCTCCAATTACTATTTCCAATTGGGACATTTTCTAGTCTAATTTGATGTATCCAAGAGTATGTAAATAAATAATAATAATAATAATTTCTGGCTGGATTGACATGCAATAATATATTTTTATATATTTTCAATCCACTCAAATGTACCATTTTTTCCCCTTTCTGAAAATTTAAGGGTTTTATACATATATATTTGTCCTTACCACAGATAAAATTTCACACTTTTTTCCTTCAGTTACTTTTTTATTGACAAAAATATGAGTTAAATAGAAGTCAATTTTATTAGTTAAGTGAATCACTGAGTGGATTAAGTTTTTTTTTTTTAATTAAAAAGTATACATTAATAAGATAAAATAACCACAACAAATTTAGAATATATTTTTTATTCTAGAGTTTTTCTTAATTGAATTGGAGCATATTCGAAGCAAGTGTAATTTTCATCGCCGCCCACAACTATATTAATGAAAATATGAACGACTTTGTTGTCTTCTCAGTTGGCAAAAGAAAATATTAACCTCGCTTTCTTAGCACCCTATATACATTGATTAAGTCATTAGATCATGCTTAACAGATCCACTTCCACCATGACTTGGAGAATACCACAATCCAATATCCAATACCACTAAAAATACATTCTTCAATTGCTAACGCCTCAGCAATTATTTTAAAATCAACCAAAGAAATACTCTTATAGTTGAATCGAACATTAAACCAATACTTCAATTAATTGGATTTTGCTTGTTGGGTCATTATTAAATCAATAAAATTAATGATGAAAAGAGGTAGAAAATGGGGAGGAGCATACAAATGAAATAATAATGAAAGATTAGACCAAACTTTCTTTTTTTTTTAAAAAAAAAAAAAATTCAAAATGGAAAAGTTAATGAAGCATTTAAAGTGAAACTTAATTATGTATTATATTATTTGATAATGAAAGGCATGTAAATAATAAATAATATTTGGTATTGTAGTAGTTGTGTGGGCAATTGCATAGAGTAAACCAAGACCCTTGTATTTGCTATTGTCTCTTCATTGCCCTCTTTGATTCCCACAAAAATCATTCCCAACTCTCTCTTGTTTTTATATGTGGCAGACAAAATTAACAATACCCCACAACAACTAACAACTTCTCCTCTATTTACATTAATTAACCTCCCTTAATCACATCTTATTAATTCTTATTACTCAATTAGTGGAGGGTCCAAAAACCCCATTTTATATTTATTCCAACTTGGCTCAATTCTAATCTCCACTCACTCTAATTTACATATTATTCACCAGAATTGTTATACATCCCTCTAAACTTCAAGTGGTTAAGTATTAGCATCTCTTCTTTTATGAACCGTAGATTCGAATTTTATATTCATAATTTAATGTAATATTGTCAATATTAAGATTTTAAGTTGACAATTACAAAAAGTTACGATGAATGAGTGGGTAGTGGCCAACCTAAACATAGCTCAGAAGTTCAAATTCCTCACATAAAAAAAAAATAGTGTTATAATTTAAATGGTTATTGATCAAAATAGACAGTTTTAAAGTGCAATATCAAAACTATTTTATTGGAGTGATTTTTAAATTGTAATTCCAAAAAAAAAAAAAAAAAACTCTTAATTATCAAATATTTATTGACTAGTTATTAATTTTGATTAGACACCAACCACTAATTCGACGTGTGTCTAGTATGTTGTATATGCCCAAATTAAAGGGTTCAATTGAATCAAGAATTGATTGAAGGCAATATTCATGTCAAATTGAATGATTGATTATTTCATTTCAAAATTCCCTCAAATATATAATTTGATTCTTTCAAATTCCTTTCCTACTTTTGTTTTCAACTCCCTAACTATATATATATATATATACACACACACACACAATGACGGATCCAGAATTTTATGTCAGGGGGCTATATAGAAATAATTTTGAACACATTGATATATTGATATCAGTTCGTATATTTTAATATTAAATTGACTAAATTAAAAATTTAGTCCTTAAATTTTCAAGATTTTGTTTAAGAAGTTCTTGACATCAAAAAGTTTTTACTAAGTCACTAAGCTCTCAATTTCAATCTAATAGGTTCATGAATTTTCAATTTTGTATTTATCCTTGAACTTAAAAAAAAAAAAAACTATTAAGTTACAGATCTATTATAAACATTAAATTCAAAACTTGAGAACCTATTAAATACAAAATTGAAAGTTTAAAGACCAATTGGTGATTCAAAAGCATATTAAAATAGATCAAATTTATAAGTGTATAGAAAAATGAAACTTGAAATAACAATTAATAATTAGATTATTTTTTCTCTTTCATAGAATTACTAAAACTTAAAAATATTTTTATTGTTTCATCTCTATTTCACTAAAAGAATTCAAATTTAAAAATGAAGTTAAAAAAAGAATTATAATATCATGTATTTGTTATTAGAAAGAAGTTTTGAACTAAAAAAAAAAAAGAGAAAGAAAGAAGTTTAAATTATTTTAAATATATGAAAAATAAATATTACATTGCAAAGAAAAAACCCCAAAAATAATTTTAAAAAAACGAGAAAAAAAACGAAGAAAGAAACTGGAAAAACAAACGAAAAAAAAAAAAGAAAACAAAAAGACGGAAAAAAAATCAAATGAAAGAAAAATACAGAAAAATGAATATGAAATTAAAAAATGAAAAAGAAAACGAAAAAAAAAAGAAAAAAGAAAATAAGCTAAAAGCTAAAAGAATGTGCACGAAAAAAAAAAAAAGAAAACGAAAAGAAGGAAAAAAACACTAAAAAAAATGAAAAATGAAATTAAAAAAATGAAAAAGAGAAAAAAAAAAAAGAAAACAAAAATAAGCTAAAAAATGTGTACATTGGGGCTTAGACCAGGAATTGAGAATATCAAGGGGGGCTTCATCCATCAGGCCAACAAGAAAACTTGTGATAAAATTATAGTTTTCAATACAAATAGATAATAGTTAAAAAGTTGAGGAGGGGCTCAAGCCCCTTAAGACCAACGTACATCCACCCCTATTGTACTTTACTTTTATACAAATATTAGATTCTAATCTTGTCCTTAATTTTGTATAACATTCTAATTTTATCATTACCTATTAAAGCTTACTTTATGTTTTTGAGTAACATGTGTTGATTTATAAAAATGAGTGACCTAGACTTTTTTTAATTAATATTGTAAGTTTGCACACTTATTATAAAAATATAGTATGTTTCAAACTATTTAGGAAAATATTGTAGTTTTTATTAGTTGGATCAAGGTCGTCTCTGACCTTTTGCTGCGTTTTTTTAAAATTTTAAATAATACATATATAGGTCGTCTCTTGATACTCGATTTATAAAAATAAAAAAAAATTGCCACGCATACAGAACATCTCTTGAAGAGATGCATGCATTGGTTTTTTAAAAAAAAAAAAAATTCACATGAGCAGACTTGTGCCAAAATGCAATCATAAATGTATAGCAGGAAAGTAGAAAGGTGTTTAGTATAAGATTCTTGAGAACCTGAGTTCAAGGCAAGACATACGCAAGTTTTTATTTTTTATTTCATTTAGCCTTTCCTTGAGTCTTTTTTTTTTCTTCCTTTTTTAGGAAAATTTGTTTTCTTCCTTTTTCTTTTAAAAATTAAAATTGAAATAGAAATATTTTCTCTTCTCTTATAAAATAAAATAATTATTAATATAAATAGCTATAATTAATGTACCAATTCATTTTACAATATTTATTTATGATTGATTATAATTTTTTTAGAAGTTTTGTTTTTCTTTTTTAATTTCATTTAGCTTTTTCCTTGAGTATTTTTTTTCCTAATTTTTAGGACAATTTTTTTCTTCTTCTTTCTTTAAAGAGCTAAAATTGAAATTGAAATATTTTCTCTTCTCTTATAAAATAAACTGTTTACTAATATAAATAGCTATAATTAATGTACCGATTCATTTTATAATATTTATTTATGATTGATTATAGTTTTTTTAGAATAATAATTATTTTATTTTAGTAGTTAAAATATAGCTATTATAATAATGTATCTAAAAAACTATAATAATAATAAATAAATAATATTCTAAAAAACTATAATCAATAATAAATAAATAAATATTGACATAAAAAAAATTATACAATGAATTATTAATTATAACTACATATATATTAGTGATTATTTTATTTTATATTAATTTCAATTTTAATTTTTTAAAGAAAAAAGAAGAAAAAAATCATCTTAAAAAAAAAAAGACTCACGAAAAAAGCTAAATGAAATAAAATAAATTATAACTCAAACACCTAAGGATTTTAAACCAAATGTCCAACCACTTTTCCACTTCACATTTATGATT
Organism: Trichosanthes truncata; assembly: GCA_033996785.1. Taxonomy (NCBI): domain Eukaryota; kingdom Viridiplantae; phylum Streptophyta; class Magnoliopsida; order Cucurbitales; family Cucurbitaceae; genus Trichosanthes; species Trichosanthes truncata. The sequence goes on from JAWPNB010000010.1 coordinate 4,515,238, forward strand.
ATATATTGGTACAAGTGTTCTTCGAGAGACGACTTGTACATGTGTCATTTTTTTAAATAAAATGCAGCAAAGAAGAGAAGACCTTCAACTGCGTGTTCAAAGTTGTCTCTTCAAGAGACGACCTTAATCCAGCTAATAAAAACTACAATATTTTTTTAAATAGTTTGAAACATGCTATTTTTTTTATAATAAATTTGCGAACTTACGATATTAATTAAAAAAAGTACTAAGTTTTGGGTTAAGTACGTGAAGATTGAGATAGATTTTAATGAGACAAGGGAAATATATGAAATTAGGTATGATATATAAATGTTTTGAAGTGGAAGGAGAATCCATCATGGTGAAAGAAAAAGATGATAAATAATAATGGGAAAGTTTTATTTTTTTTAAAAAAAAAAAAAGAAAAAAAAAGTGGTGAGTGGTGGGATGGGAGAGAATAGAGATGGTATGTGGATGCTTTTTTTATTTTTATTTTTATTTGGAGAATTTTCTTATTGACATTTAATAATGGATTAAATGATTAGGAGTTGAATGCTTTATACCATTTCTTTGACCTTGACTGTTCTTCAACTTCAACCCCTCCCTTCATCGTCTCTCTTTCTCTCTCTCTCTTATGTATCAAGTTGTATTTTTTCACATCCATTTGATATCTTTTATGATTTCATTGAACAATTATCCATTATAATTCAACCAAGTTCTTATATCATTATCATTATTCTTTGAAAAAAAATCATTTGTTATTCTTGTACTTCCGTACTTAATTTGGCATGAAAATTTCAAAGTTAGATGACCAATTTAGTCCGTTAACTTTTAGGATTGTGGCCAATTTGAGCATCGCTCAATTAGCTAGCACATGTTCTCAACCATGAGGTTAGATGTTTCAAATAATCCTCTTACCCCATATGTTGTTAAAAAAATTAAAAAAAAAAATTGAAAGTTATGTCTAATAAGTCCCAAAACTTTAGGCCTCGTTTGATAACCATTTGGTTTTTGGTTTTTGGGTTTTTGAAAATTAAGCTTGTTTTCTCCCAATTTCTCTACAATGGTTTTCATCTCCATTAAGGAAACATTTGAATTCTTAGCCAAATTCTAAAAACAAAAACAAGTTTTTGGAAACTACTTTTTTTAGTTTCCAAAACATGGCTTGATTTTTGAAAACATAGGTAAAAAGTAGATGACAAAACAAGTAAAACCATAGGTGGAAGTAGTATTTATAGGCTTAATTTTAAAAAATCAAAAACCAAAAACCAAATGGTTATCAAACGGGGCCTTAGTTTTTGGTTTTTGAAAATTGTGCATGTTTTCTCATCATTTCTCTATACCATGAGTGTCATTTTTCTTAAGAACACATTTGAATTTATTCTTAGCCAAAATTTAGGAAAATTCCTAGTACTACGGTAGTACGTACTACTTCCATTTAGCATTGACATGTAATTAAATGATCATTATATAATATATTAATTTATTTCATGGGTCCGACACTATCCTTAAATGTTGTTATAATGACAAGCAATGAATGGAAGTAGTATGAAAAATTTTCCATACTACAGTAGTACAAGAATTTTTTCCGCCAAATTTCAAAAACAAAAATAAGTGTTTGAAAACCACTTTTTTTAGTTTTCAAAACTTGGCTTGGTTTTTGAAAAGACATGTAAAAAGTAATAACAAAACAAGTAAACTCATAGGTGGGAGTAGTATTTATAGGCTTAATTTTCAAAAACCAAAAACCAAAAACTAAAAACCAAATGGTTATCAAACGGGGCTTTAGTCTTCGATTTTTAGTTTTTGAAAATTAAGTCTATAAACACCACTTATACACCTATGGATTTTTTTTTTGTTTTGTTATCTACTTTTTACATGTGTTTTTAAAAATCAAGCCAAAATTTGAACACTAAGGCCCCGTTTGATAACCATTTGGTTTTGGGTTTTTGGTTTTTGAAAATTAAGCTTGTTTTCTCCCAATTTCTCTACAATGGTTTTCATCTCCATTAAGGAAAACATTTGAATTCTTAGCCAAATTCTAAAAACAAAAACAAGTTTTTGGAAACTACTTTTTTTAGTTTTCAAAACATGGCTTGGTTTTTGAAAACATAGGTAAAAAGTAGATGACAAAACAAGTAAGACCATAGGTGGAAGGAGTATTTATAGGCTTAATTTTCAAAAACCAAAAACCAAAAATCAAAAACCAAATGGTTATCAAACGGGGCCTAAAAAAATAGTTTTTAAAAACTTGTTTTTGTTTTTGGAATTTGACTAAGAATTCAAATGCTTTATGAAGAAAGATGCAAATTATTGTAGAGAAATGGTGAGAAAACAAACACAATTTTTAAAAACTAAATAGTTATTAAACGAGGCCTAAACCTTTAATTTTAATTTCATGGTTTTTTTAGTGAAATTAATTTCATGGTTAAACTTAACTCATTCTCTTATTCATTTTATTGAGATTTGTTGATGCACAAATTCGGGCAAAGGGAACACACTTGATTTGCACATGAAGCCAACGGTAAACTTGTAGTTATGAAGGGAAAAAATGGCCTGCAAAACAAAGAAAACTTGCACACCGATGTGGTGCTTGCTGCAGCCACTTCGATGCTTAAGTTAGAGAGGAAAATAGTATAGCAAGCTATTTTAGAGAGTGAAGACTGAGAATGAGTTACCTCCAATGGGTTATAATGATATATTTATACGAGGATGACCTAGGGTCTTCCCCTTTGCGATTAGATTAGGTCTAGGATCGAGGTGGGGCCCTTCGAGGTATATTGGGCCAGAGACGCACGTGGAGCACGTCTCTGTAAGAAAGAACCGAGTCGGTCGGTTCGGGTCGAGTTGAGCCTTTTGGCCTTTTGGTTCTTATCCATGCCCAATTTCATCTCGGGTCTCCATTTAAATCCTACTTGACCCAATTGTCTTCTATTCTCTTGGATTTAATCCAGTTGTCCAAATTTACCCATAACATTAAGCCCCCACTCTCATGTTGGAATTTTTGGTTTAGCTTATTTTTGGGTTAGACATTCAAAGTCCAATTTGGGAGTTTTGATTTGCAAATTTATCCTCTCGAGGAATAATATTTAACCCAAGTACAAGGCGTCTCCTATATTTCCTTAGGTTTTGGTTTTGGAATGACCTATCAATCCCTTTGGGCTGATTTTCTAGCTTTCTAATATTTATAACAAAAAGATTTGGGGTTGGCCCCCAAATTTTATTTTGGAATGACCTATCAAGCCCATTAGGCTTATTTTTTGGCTTTCCAACATTTGTAACATGAAGATTTTGGGGTTGGCTCCAAATTTAATTTTGGAATAACCGATCAAGCCCATTGGGTTGATTTTTTTTGTTTTCCAATATTTTTAATAAAAAGATTTGGGGTTGGCCCCAAAATTTTATTTTAGAATGACCCATCCAGCCTATTGGGTTGACTTTTTGGCTTTCCAATATTTATAAAAAGTTCTAAGGTTGACCCTAGATTTAATTATGACCCATCACAAGATTTATCTTTGATTTTAAGTCATGCTTGGATCAATTAACCAAGCCTTTTTTGAGGACCTAATTAACCACCTCCAAGATTTGCGTCCTCTGCATTTAAGGGAACTTTTGCACAATCGGGGCTCATCGTGAGGCGTACCTTAGTTTTTTTGGGCTGCCAAGAGTAGTTAACCAAACCCTTTTGGGATCAATAAACTCTCAGGGCCGCTTCCTCTGCATCTTAGTTCTCAAGAGTTTTGCGTATTTCATGCTTTAATTGGACGACATAGTTGGCCATATCTTAGAGTTGACTCTTAGATTTTAGCTCAGAGTTTACCATATCTAGAATTAATTTCATATTTTGGTATTTAAATTGATCCATTTATCAAATTCGATCAAAAAGCAAGAAAAAAAAAGAAAAATACCTTGAAAGTTCCCAACCGACGGCTTGTTGATAAGCAGGGGCATGTGTTGGTATGTGTTTGATATAAGTTGGCACACACCAAATTCTTTTTTTTTTTTTGTGCTTCACTTCTGCTTGGTTCTGTCATGTGGCCTCGGCTCCGCCAGGTGCCTTGGCCAAGTGACCTTGGCTCAACCAGCCCCATGTTAGTTTCTTTCTACTTTCTTGAATTTTTCTCTAGATCAATATATATATTTTTTGTTTAATAGGGAGACATATCCCCTTTTAGGCCCCCTATTCAAGGAGGATCTTGCTAATAGAAAGAGTTAACTTGAATACAAATAGATTATCAAAACATAACTTGCCTTGACTATGCGAGAATAAAAGATAATATTCATGTTCAGATAAATCTATCAAAATTAGCAAGTCACTAGAATGACATAAAATATTGGAATACTGATAATATATCTTAAGATGTTATGCATTTCAGGGATGCAAAATTTTTTTTCCTTCTTGGTTGGCTAAGGCATAAGTGTCAGCTCGAATCACTCTCACAACTTAGATATGGTCCTTCTCAAATTGGCCCAAGTGCTCCAATGGTTGGATCTCGAGTATTTTGCATGACTTTCCTTAATACCAGATCACCTTCTTTGAAACTTCGCTTTCTTACTATGGTGTTGTAGTACCAGACAATTCTGTTTTTGTATTCTACCACACGAAGGCGTGCTGTTTCACGGTGTTCTTCTATTAGATCCAAATTCAACCTCATCTAACTTTCATTTTTTTGAAGGTCAAATTGCTCTATCCTTGGTGAGGGAAGACCAATTTCAACTGGGACAATTGCTTCAGCTCCAAAAGAAAGAGAGAAAGGGGTCTCACCTGTAGAGGTCCGTGCAGTTGTCCTGTATGCCCATAATACACTTAGTAGCTCTTCTGCCCACAACCCTTTTAATCATTCCAGCTTCGTTTTCAGGTTTTGCTTTATAATTTTATTTACTGCTTCTACTTGTCCATTTGCTTGAAGATGAGCTGGAGAGGAACATTGATGCTTGATGTTGAGATCTGAATAAAACTTCCTAAAAGCGGCATTGTCAAACTATTTACTATTATCTATAATGATGGTATTAGGAACTCCGAATCGACATATGATACTCTGCCAACTGAAGTCAGTTACTTTTTTCTCAGTTATGGTTGCAAGTACTTCAGCCTTTGCCTACTCCGTAAAGTAAGTCAATTGCTACAACTGCAAATTTAGTATGTCTCTTGCCTTGAGGAAGAGGTCCAATGAGGTCTATCCCCCATTGTGCAAAAGACCAAAGACTAATTATGTTGGTCATGGTTCAGGCAGTTGTCTTCGGACTGGGGCGAACCGTTGTTATCGATCACATGCTTTTGCAAACTCTCGAGCATCCTGAAGCATGGTAAGCCAATAGTACCCTTGTCTAATAACTTTATGACACAATGATCTTGGTCTAGAATGATTACCACATACTCTTTCATGTATCTCTCTCATTACACAATTTGCCTTATCTGATTTGAGACATTTTAATAAAGGCATGGAATAGCTTTGTTTGTAGAGTTGATCTTGTCTCAGTATATAATGAGTTGATCTCCTCTGCAATCGTTTGGCTTCTTTTCTTTCTAAAGTTAGTTCTCATTCTTTCAGGTATTTGATAATGGAATCCATCCAAGAAGGCTCTCTTCTAACTTTGGCCTCAGCTTCTTCTGCCTTGGCCTCTTCGACCTCTCTGGCTTTTGCCTCCATGTCCTTGACCTCGGCCTCAGTTTCGCAGGTATTTGATTCCTCAATTTTCAGAACTTTCTCCCTGGGTATGCTTGGCTCAGATAAAATTTCCACTAGAACTGTTCTTCTTAATTATGTTTCATATGATGCTACTAATCCAACATGAGCATTTTGAGATCTTGGAATTTGCTTAACTTCATACTTTGAGAAAGAGATGAGCAATCCCTTGACCTTAAATAAATAGGCTATCATGCGTTATTCCTTAGCTTGATATTCACCTGTTATATGTTGGACAATTAACTACGAATCACTCCAGACTAAGAGATTAGAAATACCTATTTCTTTTGCAATCTTTAGTCCTGCGATGAGTGCTTCGTACTCAGTTTCATTGTTGGAAGTCTGGAAACTGAATCTAATAGCATATTCATATCTTTCTCTATCAGGAGATTCAAGCAACAATCCTGCTCTGCATCCCTTCAAGTTTGAAAATCCATTAACAAAGAGCGTCCAAGGGAGGTCTGAGTGAGTTGTATGAAGGGAGAGGACTTCGGCTTTAGCTCGACTCGGCTCGGCCTCGGCTGAAGTCAGCTCTACAATAAAGTCAGCCAATGCTTGACCTTTTGTTGTTGTCCTTGGCTTATAATGGATGTTGTGCTCGCTCAGCTCTACTACCCACTTTATGAGACGTCCTGATGCTTCTGGTTTCTGCAACACTTGTCTCAAAGGAAAGTTAGTCAAAACAATAATTTTATGCACTTGAAAGTAAGGGCGTAACCTTCTGGCTGAAATGATTAGGGCGAGGACAAGCTTTTCCACTTGTGGATATCTAGTCTTAGCCACTACCATAGTTTTGCTGGTGTAATAAACTGATCATTGATGACCATTTTCCTCTTTGATTTGGGTTGAGCTCACTGCAGTATCAGAGGTTGCTAAATAAAGTAGTAAATCATCTCCTTAAATGAGTTTTGGAGGGAGAGGAGTTGATCCTAAATATTCTTTCAATTCTTGGAAAGCTCTCTCACATTCCTTGATCCATTCAAATTTAGATCATTTCCTTAAGATTTTAAAAAAGGGTAGACGCCTATCAGTTGATCTACTAACAAACTTGTTTAATGCTGCTATCTTGCCTTGGAGGCTTTGAAGTTGCTTAAGGTTGGTTGCTGATGACATCTCTAGAATGGCTTGGATTTAATCAGAATTGGCTTCTATTCCTCTTTGATGAACCATGAATCCTAGAAACTTTCCTGATGTTACTCCAAATGCACACTTACTTGAATTTAGCTTCATCTTATACCTTCGAAGTGTCTGGAATGCATCATTAAGGTCTGCCTCGTGTCAATCAGCCTTGATGATTATTACTAGAGATGTCCATTTTTCCTGCGGGGACCCGCCTTAACGGGACGGGGAATGGGGAGGGAGTGGGAGAAAATAATTTCTCGTGAGCTAAACTTGGACGGGGACGATTTTCCTTCCCTGTTTTCTGCCCTCGTTTAATTTTTTTTATATTTTATATTTTATTTTTTAATATATATATATATATATATATATATATATATATATATATATATATATATATATATATCATTTAAAATTTTAGTGTTAATGATTTAGATAATTGAATATGTTTGAATTATATAGTTAAACATTTGAATTATATGTATGGATTAATTAGATAATTTGATATGAAATGTTGTTTTGTTTTTATTATGAGGTTTAAGAATTTTATCTTTAAATTGAGATTTTTTTTTTATAGAAAATTGATTAGCCTTAGAATTAAGGTTTATTTAACTCTCAATTGCTTAAAATATTCTTGTTTTGACTCAAGACCATTTGAAAATAGTTGAAATATTGCTTCAATTTAAGAAAGAAATAAATATGATGGCAATTGGGATAGAGTTTTAAATAAATTGATCTTGTTGCAGGAATTATGGACATTGCAAAATCAAATTGCAAAATCAGATTCTGCAATCTATGGACAACAAAGAATGGAAAGGAAATTATGGAAATTGAAAAAAAATACTGGCGCAAGAAAAACCCATTATGGAAATCTTAATTTGCTGCATAAATTGGGGAAATTGGAGCACGAAATTTGGGCAATCTTCAACCCTAATGGAGGACTATAAATGGAGAAGAAGAGGATGAGCTAAGCATCGGATTTTGGAGGCGATTTTAGAAGAAAATTTTCATGGGTTTTCCATTTTGTAGTATGGAGAGTTGCTTGTGGTACAATTTCTATTCTCCATTGATTTATTTTTGAATTAAGCTTAAGTTTTAATTTCAATCTTTGCTCGTGGGTTCCAATTTCGTTCTTACTCTGTTTTTCTGAATTTTCTGGAATTTTTGAATTGTTTTAGCCTCTGTTTTTCGTCAAGTTCAGTTTTTGTGAAGTGTTGTTTTTATTCAAGTTAAGTTTTTATGAGCGTGTTTAAAGCTCATCAAACTAAGGGGCAAAAGGAAGTAGAACCAATTTTCAAATATTGCCCTCTGTTTTCTTTTATTCAAATGGAAAATTTCTGGAAATTTTGAATTAATTGTCCAGATTGGTGTTAATGTTTAATATCATACTTGTTTAATCAAGTTGTCTTAATTAGAATAGAATTTTGTTTTAATTAGCAATTTGCCCAATTTTCCCAATATGAACTTCTCTTCCAAAATTAGTTTTAAGATTTTTATTTTTAATATGAGCTAAAGCTTCTTAGGGGGTTCAAGGATGTGAATTCCCTAAGAAGTAATTGTAGCCAAAATTTCAATAAAAACCAAGCCTACATCTCAATTGTTTGCTTGTGTTGAATAAATTTACGTTGAGATCCTAGATTGATCAACTAGGGTATCAACTCAAGCTTAGATCTAATACTGACGGGGTTAGTGATAAGCGGATTTCGCACAAGTGATGGAGAAAAAGAGCTTAGACATAAGTCAATCCTTACCCTAGACATAGGGATTAAGGACTCCAAGACCCATAAAATTGTGAGCCGAATTATCTAAGATAGAGGGACTATAGACATATAGGTCTCTCACTTAGCCTCCTAAAAACCTAAATTCAAAGTGAATAGTAGATGCAATTTTGGTTTACAATTGAGTGTGGAGTAGGTTGGAATTGTAATTTTGGCTTGCAATTACAACTTAGGGCAATGACACTCTTAAGCCCCATTTTTATCAAAATTTCTTTTGCAAATTTCGTTTATTAAGCTTATCTAGTTTGCTCTCAATTATTGCCAATTCTAGATTCTGCAATTCAATTATGCAATTTTGTTATTTCAACTATTGTCATTTTTAGATTCTGCAATTAGATTATGCAATTTTTCTTAACACACTAACCCAACCTTATTTTTGCTATTTTAGTTTTTAAGTTGCAATTTTCCTTACACTTTGCTTTACAATATTTTTGTTACTCCGTTCCCTGTGGGATTCGATACTTGGTACTCAGATACCATTTTATATTACTTCGATCGCGTGCGCTTGCGTGTAACACCGATCAAAAATTAACTATTTAAATGAAGATTTTTCATGAATACAATGTAATTGAAAATTAATGGATATTTTCTATGAAAGTTAACTATTTGAAAATTTATCAAAAGAATTATTTATTTCTTAAAAAAAAAAAAAACTAAACAGAGAATAATTCTCCATGGGGAACCCGATCCTCGCAAATTTTAACTGAGAATTTCGCGGGGATGGGGATTCAAATGGGGGGAGGGGACGGGGACAGGGAAACCATCCCCATCCCCGCCCCGCCCCGTGGACATCTCTACTTTTTACAAGCATGTCATCCACATATATTTCCATGTTTTTTTCCAAGAAAGGGAGCAAACATATGATTTACCATTCTTTGATAGTTAGCTCATACATTCTTTAGACAAAATGGCATAACTGTATAACAGTAGAGTCCTCTACTGGTAATGAATGAAGTTTTCTCTTGGTCAGGTCCATGCATCTTAATTTGGTTATATCCAGAATAAGCATCCATGAAAACTTAGCATTTCATGTCCAGCTATTGCATCTACCAACCGATCGATCATAAGAAAAGGAAAGTTTTCCTTAGGACAAGCTGATCAGCTATGATCTCGTTTCTTTCTTGGTTGAATGATCGTCGCCTTTGCTTTATAGGTTTGAAGTCTTTGTCCACATTCAACCGGTGTACCATTATGCTAGGATCAATTTCTGGCATGTCTTCATGTGACCAGGTGAATATGTCTGCATTGGCTTCGAGGAAGCTAATCAAAATTTTTCTTTGTTCATCCCCTAGTTTAGTCCCAATGTTTACTCATTTATCCTCATATGTGAGTAGGATGGATTCTAGTTCTTCTGCTGGTTGGCCTCTATGGTCTGCCTCAAACCCTGGGTTGATCTCACCTTGGCTTGGCGCGGCTTCACCTCGGCTTGGTTCGACTCCACCTCGGTTAGGCTTGGCTCCACCTCGACTCGGCTTGGGTTGGCCTCGATCTTCCCGTCATGTACTAGGGTTTGACCTCAATCTTGGAAGATACAAGTGCTATGGCTTCTTCGCGGCTTTTCTCGTTCGTTCCTACATGGAATTAGCTTTTCCTTTGGATTTTGACAATGAGCATATGGTTTGCCCAAGTCTTTTTCCATCGGGGCTTTTCCTTTAGCGGGATCACGAACGAGTTTTTCCTGATGGTGATCGAAGATCTAATCTGGCTTATGTTGTTTCTCAACCAAGATGGTCGGGATGGCCTCAGATCTTCCCTCTTTTGGAAGATGTTGAGGCGAGCTCATCCCAAGTGAATGGAGCATGGTGATATTCTTCTTCAGTGTCTCGAACTCTTCTGGTTGGTTCTCCCCGATATGAGGTCGAGGTGAGCTTTTCCCAATCTGAAGACGAGGTGGGCTCTTCCCCAATTGCAGATTCGTTATATTTTGGTAAGTGCCCTCCTTCGTCCTCTTTGAGTAACGTTCTTGATTGAAATTTTCTTTCTCCATAGTACGGTTCAGATATGTGGTTTCTTGTTCATTCTCAGTGTTGGTGTGCAAGTTTCTTTGGTAAAAACCCTCTTGATCCCCACAAACGACACCAACTGTTGATGCACAAATCCAGGCAAAGGGAATGCACTTGATTTGCATGTGAAGCCAACAATGAATTTATAGTTGTGAGGGGAAAAAGGTGGCCTGCAAAGCAAAGGAAACCTTCACACAGGTGTGGTGCTTGCCACAACCACTCCAATGCTTAAGTCAGAGAGGAAAATAGTGTAGCAAGCTATTTTAGAGAGGAAATACTGAGAATGAGTTGCCTCCAATGGGGTTATAATGATGTATTTATATGAAGATGACCTAGAGTCTTCCCCTTTGCAAATTTGATTAGGTCTAGGATCGAGGTAGGGCCCTTTCGGGGTATATTGGGTCAGAGACGCGCATGGAGCACGTCTTTGTAAGCAAGAACCGGGTCAACTAGTTCGTGTCGAGTTAAGCCTTTTGGCCTTTTGGTTCTTCTCCAGGCCTAATTTCATCCCGAGTCTCCTTTTAAATCCTATTTGACCCAATTGTCTTATATTCTCTTGGATTTAATCTAATTGTCCAAATTTACCCATAACAAGTGTATTAATTTCATCACTTACATTCAAGTTCATGGTTTAATTGGATAAAATTAAAATTATGTAAAAATTAATTAATTAATTAATTAATTTATCATTTTCATCATTCTCTATGTTATTTTTTTTTTCTCACATCACATAATTATAAATTCATATCTTCTAATAAGTATTCAATTTTTCTCATCATATGCCAATATAAGCATAGCTTAATGCTTAAAACACCAATATCTTCTCTTAAGGTCAAAAATTTAAATTCTCACCTCACATTTGTTGAACTTAAAGAAACAAAATCGTAATATAACATTAGAAATGTGGGTGAGGATATCCTTCAAACTATGAAGCAAGATTACTAATGTCTTAATAAGTCGAGTCATACGACCAACCTGAGCATATAGCTCAACCTGGTTAAGGCATGTACTCTCAACCAACAAGGTTCAAATCCTCCCACCCAACATTTTGTTGAACTAAAAAAAAAAAGTTGAGCTATGTTTAAGTTGTATCATATTTGATTATTTTTACAAAATTTATGTTATTAGACTTTTTTTCATGTCATATTAAATGAATAGGCTCGAAATTAAAGGAGTTTTTAAAAGATAACATTATATTTTAAAGAATGTTTTTTTTTTCCTCAATTCATTCTTCACATATATTTTGGAGGAATCAATCTAATTTTTAAATTAAGACTAACGATACATTGTAATATTATTCTAAACCCATTAATTTATTCATAAACTTTGGCTTAAGCGATTGATAAGGTAGTCTAATAATTCTTAGATTCCATCCCCATCCCCCCAAAATTCCCTAATGCATACAATCAGACACATTTACATATCTAATACATATTTAATATATTTTGTGTGTGGTGTGGTCCATCTGTAATTATTTAATATATTTTTACTAAATCTCACCAACATGATATATATATTTAATATTAATATGCATAAAACTACAAGTTTTACGTACGTAATCCATGTAATTACTTCCAATTTCCAACTTGTTTTTTGGATTATTATAGTGTAATTATTTAATAATAAAATGATTTAAAAAATATTAAAAAAAACCAGACGTACATTACTCAAGAACAAAGATCAGAATATGCCTTTTTGTAAAGAAGAAAAAAAGAATATGCGATGGTAACCAATTATATGCGTTTTTGAGAATGAAAGAAAAAATAGATATCAATAATCAAGAGTTTGGAAATATTGTTTTATGCTTTGTAATGACATTAACTGAAAATATTTGTTTTAATGTTAATTTAATTTTTAAATAAATAAATATTTGAGTTTTCAAAATAGTTGTTACATATGTATCCATAATATTAATTGTACTCTTCCTTGACTATTTTGCTATTTCTTTAGAACATATGAGTGAAAATTCGAACCTACAATCTTAAAAGAAAAAGTTAATTATTCTTTAACTAGCTGAAGAGTTGCTTCTGTACCATTATAAATGAGCAATTTTCTTTAGTTTTTTTTTTCTTGCTTTATTTTTGTTGATGTAATTTTAGATACGTTTGATATTAATGTTTTTTGTGTTTTGAAAAAATGGTAAGAAAAAACCACATATTGTCAACTTGAGCATATGGTTGAGACCAGAGGTTAAAGGTTTGAATTTTCTCACTCCTATATATTGTGAAATTAAAAAAAAATTATGACAATTTTAAAAAAAAAAGTAAATTGAGAAAAAGAATCACTTGATTCCTATCATATATGTTATTTTATAGATTAAAAATTGCAAAAGGGAAAAGACATGGTCCTTTTGGTTAAATGTGAATTGTGGTGTTGGAAAGGGGTGTTCAAATGGCCCCATAAAGTTGGCCCAAATCTAAATGGGCCTATAGGCCAGCCTATCATTTAGGGCTCATGAATAGAAGTTGTGAGCTCTCCAACTCTAGAAATTTCCCCATTTTGTCCTCAACAGGTTTGTATTGGGCTGGAATTTGAGAGAATCTGAAATTGGGATGTCAATATGGAATACTTTTGTAAGAATGTAGCGCAAAAAACAAACAAACAAACAAATTGCCGACCTAAGTATAACTCAATTTGAATAATAACAATTGCAATGCAAAAGGGGCTTCTTTGAGCTAAAGAACTTGATATATGTGGAATTTAAGGCGAAACGGTCTCAATTGTGTTTAAAATAAAATTTAAAAACTTTATTTTCATAAGACCTAAGCATGGGAGTACGCCAAATTCAATATAAATATATGAAGTACATGGATCCATAAGATGAAATTATATAACCTTCTATAGCAAAATTTTTGTGGTTTGGGTCTTCGCCTTCCCTCAATTATGCAACTAAGACCAAGGATGAGTTATCCTTACTATCAAATGAAAAATATGAGGCTCAAGCAGCATAGTGTATCAGGGATCATAATTTGTATTTATATGCTAGCCATACCATTGGAAGTTTATGGGCCTAATTAGACCACTTATTTTATCCATAAATATCATTTCATATAATTTACCATTTAAATTTGTTGTCCATTTAAAGAACTAATTTAATTAATTCCAACAACTTATCATGTGGAATCTCCTCTGAACAAAAATAACAAAAATCAACTGAAATTCAGTGGATTGTCAGCAAGATTCTGGATCTAAAGAACCATAACCTAGCTAGTGGTTTTACTCACTCTTAAGGAGACTCAAATGGAGTTGGAAACGCCCATGGATCTCTATAGCTCATCCAACTAGATTGAAATTTTTTCTTCTGGATTTGAGAGGAAATGTTCCAACTTGATTTGGTTTCGCACTTTTAGCCTTATTTTCTCCTATTTAGTTGTTAGAAAACTTGTTAGATTTTAAAATTTCAAGTAGTGGTTATCATGGAGTTTGAACTCATTCTTTCAAAATTCCTTTGTTTTCTTTTCACACGTCTCAATACCGCTCCAAATCCAAGGTAGTTGTCATATATATTATATAAACATTAAAAAAAGAATTGTGAGGAGTGGATTGGATAAAGTTGCAGCCTTATTCACATGAGAAGTAATTGGATGTGTCTGGACATTGGACAACACCTAGTAGCCTCATGCACCCAAATTCACTCAAACTTAAAAATGACAAGTTCCCATCTCATTTAATGCCTCCCTCTACAATGTGCTTTGTAAGTATATGTTTTCTATATATATTATAGAATTTTAATTATTATTAATCTCTAAAAAGGGAATGAGCAAAACGACCTATCCACAATAGTATATAAAGAAAAAGAAATTCACATAGCTACTATTTTGTCATTTTCTAAATCGATAGAGTATCAACAATTTGACATCCACGAAAAAAGATAGAATATTTTTAGATAATCATGTTAAATATATAGAATGTTCCAAAGTAAACTTTTTTTTTTTAAGTTCAAAATAATTAAAAAAAGGGTGCAACATGAGCCAAAGTAAACTTTTTTCAGATACATAATCCAAAGCAATAATGGAGAGTTATAAAAACAACCATTTATTAGAAAAGGAAATTTTCACATGTTTAGTTCTTTTTTCATTGAGAGTTCTTCCATCTCTCATTTCATTGGATGCTTAAAGTTTTTCTTTAATCAATTGTAAGCTCCATGATACATGTGGTCAATTAATAAAACAATCTTTTAAAAATGCATGTTAGAAAAGACAGAAAACTCTTTTCTCTCCACATAATAAAGATTTTATGTGTTGTAAACTAATGGATAGTTGTTAAGAGTTATTAAATTTACTCTAACTACTCATCAACTTTAAATTTATTGTGTAACCCATAAACTTAAGCTTTTGGATTGATTAGTGATTTATTGTGTAACCCATAAACTTAAGCTTTTGGATTGATTAGTGATTTAACATGGTGTTGGAAGTCATATGTTCAAGTTTCTATAATGTTATTTTCTCTACAATTAATATTGATTTCCACTTTTTGGGTCTACAAATTTTCAAGCTCACAAGTGAGAGAAAATGTTAGAGTTATTGATATAATTAAATGTTATGTAACCTATAAAGTTTAATTAGCTTTTGGGTTGCTTCAATTTTTTTTTTTTTTTTTTTTGAGTTGATTGGTGATTTAACAATAGTAAATAGGAAAATTAAGAAACAATTGAAGGAGAAAAGGTATTTAGTCTATATCTTGTGCTATATATATATATTTTTTAAAAAAATCATTTTACTCCAAAACTTGTCAAGTTCAAGTTGGATCAATTTTTGCCTTAAACTTTCAATTTCATCAAATTGCACTCTAAATTTAGATACGTGTTGCAATCTTAATCTTAAACTTAAAAATGTGTTACAATTTTTACCTTCTAACAAGCTTTCGTTTGAAAAATCATTAAAAAATATATTCTCCTATGCTTTCAATGAATTATAAAACATATTTATGGAACAAAATTAAGAAGATTTTAAAGAAAAAACAACATTAGAGCTTTTTTTTTAAAAAAAATTGTAACTTTTGACAAAAATTATTCAATAGTTAATTTGTGCATTAATCAAACTTAAATTTGTGCAAAACTTGATGTTATTAAAATTAGTGAATTTATAGATATTTTTACATTTCTTTTTGTTATAATTAGTGGGTGAATTAGTAAAAATTTGATAGATGGTAGAAATTGCAACATTTAATTGAGTGTAGGGTCCAATTTGATGAAATTAAAAGTTTATGGTGAATATTGATATAACATGACAACTTTAGGGGTAAATTTGAAAATTTTCCATTTTTTATATAAATATACAAAAATAATTTATAGTCTTTTAAGCATGGTGGAAAATGTCGGTCGACATGTTGAAATGTCGCTTGAAATTTCGACATGTCAACATCCTCGACATGTCGTTAGGGAGGGATGTTGTTTTCCCCCCCTTTCGACGACATGTCGTCCATATTTCGGGGTTTTTTTTAAATTTTTTTTAGCAATTACAAAAGCCGTGAAATGTGCATGGAAAAGACATGAGAAGCTTAGAAAGGCACGTGCAGGGTTTTTATATTATATATATATTTTTGTCGAATTTAATCTTTTCTTTGTTAATAAATAATAAGTAATTGCCTACGTCCACAGGTAGAGGGAGAGAGAATTTTATTATCTTAAGGAGAAATTGAGTACAAAATACAGAGAGCGCTAGATAATAGGTTCAAGGCATTTCTACACTCCAATTCCAATTATCTTAATTTCCCTCCAATTTTCTCAAATTCCCTCAGATTCTCTTAAATTCATTTCAATTCTCTCAAATTTTCTTCATAGCTGTCTAATTGAATATAAATATTACATATACTTAGATATATGATGTTAAGACTTAAGAGTAATCAATTATACTATAATTGAGTCACGACTCACAATTAAGGTTTCATGAAATAATTTTAATAATTTAAATCAATTTCCATTTTTTTTTTTCCAATTCCTACTCGCATCGACATTTCAAATTTCAATTGGCATTTATATCTAAATATTGTCTTAATTTTTAGATGTAATGCTTAAAAATAGTCCATTATAGTATAATTAAGTCAAAATCTAAGTTTCATTGGCTAATTCAAACAATTTCCATCAATTTCCACGATTTCCGTAAATTTCCATCGAAATTTCCATCGATATTTCCATTTCCATCGTTTCATATGTCAGTCTCATAAAGATAGGAAAATATGTCAGTCTCATAATAATTTATTGTAAAGATAGGAAAATATGTCAGTCTCATAAAGAGAGTGCAATGGATGCAAGCTGTCAAAACAAATAGAGTATTTGAAGAGTTGGTGGCATTGCTTGTAATAGAAAACGCTACCCGACACAATGCAAACATCAATCATTGTCTTTTTTGCCTAAAAAAAGAATCATTGTCTTTTAATTTTTCGAGAACTTCAAAATTTTCTATTACTCTTTCTTTTTTGCACTTATTTATAAATTAATTTGCTAGGTATATCAGTATATGGACAATTCTCTCTCTCTCTCTGTATATTTTTTCTGAAATTTGATTCAATTTTAGAGATAGGTTTTTAGTAAATTAAGAAAATTAAAGATGTTAATGTGATAGGCCACACATTGGTTTTTTATTTAATTCATAGACAATAGCATATCCATCCACGTCACATCATCAAAATCACAAATTTCATATTAGTAGTGGATTTTAGTGTTGAATACAAATTTTAAGGGATGTAAAGGCATAGTTAAAGTTCTATTTCAAAAGAAAGGCATGGTCAAAAGTGAGTTTGAAAGTGCCTTAACAAAAGTATTTTGATCATCAATATTTTAGTAAAAAGTGTTTCATACCAATTTATTATTATTTTTCTTTTTTACTAGTATTATCAATTTGCTTTCATGTTTGGTTTTATAGTCTTAAAAATGCTTTGGAAGTACTTTCTGATCAAATACTTACGTAAAAAATACATTGTTTTATCGCTGAGCATTTTAAGAGGTTTTTTTTTCTACCGATACTTTTGGTAATATTAATTTTCAAATATCATAAGCTTGAATTGGAAGTGCTTTTAGAAACTAAAGTAAGATGCATGTTAAACATTGAAATAAAAAATGTTGTTTAAACTCTTTAAAATTTGAACCACTATTCATTTCTAATTAGATTGAAATAGTAGTTTGTAAGAAAATTTGCATTCAATTTTTATGTTGTAGTTGTAAAATTTTAATCTAGACAAATTAACTTTTGAACTTCAAAAAAAATTGTGAAGCTAATATCTTTCATATGGTTAAGTTGTAGCTAGCTAGATTTGTAACTAGGTATAAATTACATGTTTTTTCCTATTTGTGTAGATGTTTTATTGGCTGGATTTTGATGTTTTTTACTACTTGATTTTGTAGTTGGATCAAAATATTTTATCAGTTGATTTGGACTTTTTTTTTTTATTTTTTTTTTTATCATCTTATTCAGGTCTTTTGTCCATTAGTTTTTTAGCAATATTTTAACAAATTAATTAAAAAAAAAGACATCAAATATCGTATTTTAGAATTGAATAAGATAAAATAAAAAGGTTAAAATATTATTTTGGTCCTGTACTTTAGATTTTATTCTATTTTAGTCTATATATTTTTAAATATCCAATTTTAGTTTCTATATTTTCAATAAAGCTTAAAATTGGCCCATTCCATTAGTTTAAAGTTATTTTTTTTCAAACTTAGTTAAATAATAATAACAATAATTTTTATGTCAAAAAAGACATAATGTGAACATATTTCTAAAATTTATAGAATGAAAGGAAATAGAAACTAATTTTTTTTAGGACAGTTAACAATTAGAACCAATTTTAAGCTTTATTAAAAGTACATGGACTAAAATTAGACATTTAAAAGTACATGAACTAAAATTGAATGAAACTCAAAATACATGGACCAAAATAGTATTTTAACTGGATAAAATGTTCGCCGTTAAAAATTGAATTACTCCAAAGGTAAACAATTATATATATAAAGACATTCCTATTCGATATATATTTTTTCGATAATATATTACATCACACATAGAGACAGATAATTCAATTGTCTTATAATTCTCTAACAAAAGACACTAATATTCAAATATTTGAGTCATAGGCTTAGTTTGGGATTGTTGTAGCTTCTAAAATAATTACTGTCAATTTTTCTTTTAAGAAAATCAGCTGTAATATGAAGTAAATAAGTGTTTGGTAAGTTTTATCTTTAAATATTGAAAAGTAGGTTAAAGTGTTTGGTAAATTAATACTAAATTGTTGCAACTTAACTAGTCTATAATAACCAAAATAGGTACGATTTTTTTTAATAATGCATAATATTATGTTGATATTTAATTTAAAAGTTTTTATAAAACAATTATTTTTAAATTCATATGACTTAAATTACAATATTATGATTAGTCTAGTTATTTTTATATTTTGATTATAAATATAATTGCTAAAAAATCATACTGAAAACATGTTATTTAAATTTAAATACAAAAAAGTAGAACAAATAAATTCAATTGAGTTGTGTATAAGATAATAAAATAAACAAATAAAAATAAAAATAAAAACCAAGGATTGATGTGAATCAGGTCTCAACAACGTGTAGACATAGAGAATAAATGGTTAGTTAGCAAATTAAGCAGATTTCATGAAAGCTAATTGGAAAAGTTACCGTTGATTAGATTTTGCAAATCAATATGATTGAAAAGTAATTTTATTAAAATTAATTTATAATCAATTTTACCAATCTCTAAAAACGGTTAAAAAAATTTTATAATCACTTTTTTAGTGTTTAAAAGCAATCCTAAATGCACCAATACTCAAGTGGGCAAAAGCGAAGGGGAAAGAAAGAAAATGAATCCGAAAAAGAAGCAAAAGAAATTAAAATTTGTGTAATCCAAACTCCAAAGATATTTGGGAGATATTTGGGAAAAGAAGGGGCAAGCAAAAGCAATTAAAATTTGTGTAATCCAAACTCCAAAGATATTTGGGAGATATTTAGGAAAAGAAGTGGGGGCAAGCACGTGCCTTTCAACGGGACACCTCGTGTACCTGTCGTTGACGAATAAACTTTGTCACCTACCAATCACCTCTCTCCAACGCACCAAAAAGATTATTTTTTTCTTTTATCTTTTTCCACTCCACTCGCTTTGCTTTGCTTTTCCTCCTTGTTCAAAACCTAAATTATACCTATGAAAGACCATTTTATGTTTAATGAACATAATTTACAAAAAAAAAAAAAAAAAAAAAAAAAAAAAATTACATTATATAAAATACTCAAAGGGAGATTTCAATTATGCTATTCGATTTTTAAATGTTTCATTTTTAACTCTTGAACTTTAAAATTGTTCCAAAAGAAATTGATTTTTTTTTTTGTTAATATGACTGATGATGGAAATTGTAGTAGTTGATGTGTTCAGATTAGAAGGCATATATAACATCATTTACAATTCAATTTTAATTATATAGAAAATTAAGATGGTTGCTATCATTCATTTCAACTCAAAAAATATCATTGAAATTGCTTACAACATCATTTACAAAATTATTTTTTACATGTCAGTTGCCACGACAATTTGCATGAAAGATGTTATAAATGATATTAATATGTTAATCTTCCAATTTTTACACATCAACTGTTGAGTCAATTTTCATTCATCATTTTAACAAAAAAATTATCCCAAAGTTTCTTTTAATAATTTCAAAGCCATCCAAGAGGTTTTTTTTTTTTTTTTAAAATCTAAACCTACTCAAAATTTAAGAATATTTTGTATAATTTAATCTAAAAAATACAATTTTAGTCTATGAGGTTCATAATTGGTAACTATTTGGTCTTTGCAGTTTTAAAAGGGATACTTCTAGTCTTTGAAATTTGAAAAAAATGTATCAAACAATTCCTGAGCTAATTTGACTATTAGTTTACTAACAAAAATATTATGTAGCAATTACTAGTTTGCTAACTTAGAAGATTATATTAATTTTATGTTAGTTTTTTCTTTTATGACTGAACATGTTAATCGACAATTTCCTCTATCACTGTTTCTTTTCCTCCTCTGATGAACTTTATTGGCACTCGTTGTCCCTCTCAACTCTCTCTCATTCTCTCCTTGTTGGTGCTCACTCGAGAAGGAGAAAAAAAGAGAGAGAGAGAATAAAGAGCAAGAAATGAAATTCCAATCATAAAAAATAATACAAAATAATTAATATAATTTTTTAAGTTAACTAGCTAGTAACTATCCTATGATATTTTATTTAGTCAACTAACGATCAAATTGACTCAAATATCATTTGTAATTTTTTTTCAAACCTTAGTGACTAAAAAGTGTCTAGATGAAATAAAACATTTTAGTAACTAAAAATGTATTTTATCTTTTTTATTTTTATTTTTTTTGAAAAATGAAATCTAAAAAATAAAAAAGGGAGATTTGAAAAGGAGACAAGATTTACACAAAAGTATGGAAAATTTAAAGTTTGCAAGGAGTTGAATTATTGGGTGAATTTTGGAGTATGGGCCAAAATTGAGTACGGACAAATCCCTGAGAAAAGAGGAGACGTCGCTCTCACAAAAAAGGGATAATATGACGCCATTATTTTGTATCCCTAACTGACGTGGCCGATTTTGGTTGGTCCAGAACCTCTATCAAACAATGGCCTTGGTGGGCCCCACTTGTAGGGCAACTTGTCCCAAGCACAGGCAGTGTCCTACAAGTAGTAGGGGGCGGTGCCTTTTGTATGGACCTTCAACTTCAGGGAAAGGCTGATCTTTCCAGTCAAAAGGTGAGAGGGTGGAAAGAAAGTTTAATTGATATTGGATTTTTGTGGATGTCGACAAAATGTAATCTTAATAAGCTTTTTGTCTTATTCCCATTTTTCTACAACTTTCTGCTTTTTTTTTTTTTTTTTTTTTAAGTACACTTTTGAAATTATTTTTAATGGACCATGACACATGGCCCGAATTTCTATGCAGACTCGGCCCTTTTGCCATGCTTCGAATTTTCTTTAGCATGACAAAAGGATAAAAATTTGAACCTCAAATTTTAAGAAAATTAGTAAATGTCTTAACTGTAAAACCATCTCTTTGTTGGTTTTACACACTTCTAATCATATGTTAGAATTTTCTTGAGTATTTATGATATAAGGATGTGTTTCGTTAGTAATATGAAAACAAAAATTTTAAAAAAGGGATAATGAAAACAAAGTTGTTTATAGGACCTTTCATTTTCGCCCCTTTGTTTTTGTTGTTTTACCACTACATGTTTTAAATTGTTTTCTTTTTTCAACCACAGAACCTTGTGTACTCGAAAAAAAAAAAGATATGTACCTTTTGAACAATAATTTGTTATGTTTTTGTTTTTTTGCTCTCTTTATTTTTTATTTTATTTATTTTTTATTTTTGTAGATAAGGATCGGGGAGATTTTGATATACGTGTGTGGTGATCAGATAATAAATATTATTTGCAGAGTGCGAATGGTGCTATTTTTTGAGGGGTAGGAATGGTAATTCCTGGTGGTGGTAGGATATCTTCTATATGTAAATTATAAGCTAAAATATGTGATAATTTGATAAAGTCCCTAATGTTTGAGTGCTTTTTCAACTTAGTCCCTATTGTTTCAACATTTTTAATTTTGTTAGTCATGTTTCACAATTTTCAATTTACTCTTTCTTAACCATTGGTGCTTGTTAAAATTTCAACAATAAACTTATATGATGTAATATTTAATATATTTTTTTGAAGCCGTAGTATTTAGTACATTTGTAGAAATTTAGATGAGAAAAAAGATTATAAATCTAAGAAATGAAAGTTTTTAATTCTTCCTCCGAAATTATAAGTAATCGATAGAAATTTCAAGTATACTTCTCTTAGATTATATATATATATATATATATATATATATATATATATATATATATATATATATATATATATATATATTGAAGAGTCTCTTAGATTATATATTTTTTTGTTCTTTTCTAAATGCTTTTCAATTCATGAAGTATTATGTAAATTTATTATCAACTAATTTTAACATTAATCAATGATAAGAAAACATTAAAGACTAGGGATTAAATTGAAAAAATATTCAAACATTAGAGAGAACATATATTTTGGGTATATATATATATATATATCATACTATCTTAAAAAGTAGCTTATTGGGAGTCCAAACAATACTTTCTTAATTTCAAATATGCCCCTTAATTCATTCTTGGACTATTATTTATTACCCCTATTTAATTCTTAAATTTACAAATGATGCCATTAATCATTAATTATCAACCATAAATAAATTATTTAAATTTAATTATAAATAAATAAACTAAAAAAAAACATTACTTAAGTTTTTTTTTAATTTTATTTTATATAATTAACTATTTACATCAATCTAATAGTTTAATACACCTATAATAATTATAACATGGAATTTTAACTATACTAAATAATTTTCATTTAGTTATTATTTTAATACAAAAATAAAAATAATATAAATTCAACAAAATATAATTAACTATTAAAAATTTTAATAAACAAAATATAATTGATAATTTTTTTTGGGTGTAGGAAAAAGGGATCAAAATATAATTGATAATTTTGTTGAATTTATAATTGATAAAATTTAAGCTTATGAATAAGTGTAAATTTAAATGCACCATAATGCTGAAATAAATATATGGAATTTAAAAAAAAAATTAGGTAAAGGAATTTTAAAAACTTTGAATATGAAAATATTAATCTTTTCATTTGTTAAAACTTTTAAGATTTGGTTTTTAATAATAATTAATTATAGATTTTAATGATTTGGGAATTTCAAAAGGTTTTGTAACTTTTCATCACCTTCAACTATAAAAATAGAGTTTCTCACCATTTTTTTTTCATTACCAACTTAAATTTTCTTTTTAGTCTTTGCATGTGAATTGAGACAACTCAAAGAGAGAAAAGTGAAGTCGTGCACTTGCTTGCTTCAATGACACTGGAAGATGAAATGGATTTGGCATGGAGGGAAGATTTCTATAATAGCTGCAGAAGGTTCTTGAACTTGAAGCCAAACGAAAACTCCAACACCTTTTAATTTACCTTTGTTGATACCGGAATTTGGATCGTTGGATCAACGGTAAATTTATATCACCGGGAGCTGAATACGCCTGCAAAATAGAGAACTAATACCGGTGTGGTGCTAAGCCACTTAAACTCCGACGCTCAAGTTAGAAATCAATGTTTCTTACTTAGAACGCTTAGACTGTAAAAGCTAAGTAATGATTGCATACCTCTCAACGTCGATGCCCTTTGCCTTTTGTATTTTAATGTAATCGTAACGGTCAATCCTGCATTATTACAATCTTCGAGAATTTAGCTCAATCATGGATCGTTTTTATTGTTCTGACCTTTACAGACCTTAACTCGTTTAATTTGAATCTTAACGGATCATTCAATGCACTCCCGAATGACTTTCCCACTCCAAGCTTCTTGCTTGTCAATTTGGGATAAAACGAAGTTAGATCAGGCCTACCTTTCGGTCAACTCTTCGGCTAAGTGGCCTCTTCAGTCAACCCCTAAAAGACGGTTCAAGTGTCTCATCGACCTAGGCTGACCCTCAGAGGAGTCGATCAAAGTCGATCTAGGTCGACCGAGGTCGGTTCGGCCACTTGGCCGACCCCTCAAGGGGTCGGCCAAATAGGCCTCTTGGCCGATGATAAGCCTTAGGATTAAGGCTTAATTAACTCTCAATTGCTTAAAATATTCTTGTTTTGACTTAAGATCATTTGAAAATAGTGGAAGATTGCTTGAATTTAAGGAAGAAATGAATGTGATGACATTTGGAATAGAATTCTAAGTAAATTGATCTTGTTTGCAGAAATTGTGGAAATTGCAAAATCAAATTACAAAATCGTGATTCTGCAATTGTTTATGGAGCAGGGAATGTAAAATTTCAAAATCAAATTGCAAAATCGGATTCTGCAATTCTGGACAGCAGAAATTTCAAGGAAAAACGAATTTTTTTTGCACGAAACCCATTTATGGAAAACCAAATTACCGCCTGATTTGGTGAAATTGGAGCACGAAATTTGGGCAATCTTCAGCCCTAATGGAGGCCTATAAATGGGGAAGAAGAATTGGAGCTAAGTGTCGGATTTTGGGAGGCGAATTTAGATTGAATTTTGTGGGTTTTCTTCGAAGCTCTGTTTTTTTTTTGTAGGACTGTGTTTTTGTTTTTCAGCCAAGAATTTCAATTGAGTTTAGTTTCTTCAAGTTTTTCTTGTATTACAAAGAGCTATTCATGTTCTTCTTTTGATTTACCCAATCAATTCAAGTGAAGAATTCGGGTTTTTAGGAGCGATTTCAAGAATAAACTTTCGTGGGTTTTTACGTTTTTTTTTTTCGAAGGCTCTGTTTCGTTCTTCTTCTGTTTTCTAGCCAAGAATTTCAATTTTAATCTTGATTTTCTTCAGTTTTATATTATGGAGAGTTGCTTGAACAATCTCTATTCTTCAATTGATGTATTTTTGAATTAAGCTTGAGTTAATTTCAAGTTAAGTTGGTGGGTTTCTTCAAAAATGTTGCTATGTTTCCTGCACTTTCTTAGTTCTTTCTGTTCACAAATGGTTACTGTTTTTTTTTATTTTCCTTCTTGAATGCTGAATAGTGTGGGAGTTCCCCTTTGTCTCAGTTAATTTCAAGTGTGAATTAATTTGTGGGGTAATCTAGTTTCATTTGCAAGTTCTTTTAGAATTCTTTCTTGATTTCATCTTTAGATTGATGCAAGGTTGTCCAATTTAATTTCTGCACTTTTCTTCAGTTCATTCAGTCCGATGCAAGAGTTTCTTGAATCGTTAAGATCAATTGTTCCCTAAAAGTGGAGGAGATTGAATCGATTGGATTGGAAGGAATTGTGTTGATTATTGAAAGAATTTATGTTATCAATTGATGTTATCCTCTATTTTAGACAACTTCAATTCTTCACCAATGTCAAAGGCAGAAGAAAGGATAATTAAAACTCAATTAGACACCCCTTGATTCCTTGTTTAATTTCCTTGAGAAATTTCTTCTTGAATTTCTTATTGTTTAGCCTAGAATAGCATTACATTCATTGTTTTAACTATTCAATTTACAAAACTTTCAAAATGAATTTTTCCTCAAAAATTAGTTGTTATATTTTTATTTTTAATATGAGCTAAAACTTCTTAGGGGGTTCAAGGATGTGAATTCCCTAAGAAGTAAATGTAGCCAAAATTTCAATAAAAACCAAGCCTACATCTCAATTGTTTGCTTGTGTTGAATATATTTCTGTTGAGATCCTAGATTGATCAACTAGGGTAGCAACTCAAGCTTAGATCTAATATCGACGGGGTTAGTGATAAGCGGATTTCACACAAGTAATGGAGAAAAGAGCTTAGACATAAGCCAATCCTTACCCTAGACATAGGGATTAAGGACTCCAAAACCCATAAAATTGTTGAGCCAATTGATCTAAGATAGAGGGACTATAGACATATAAGTCTCTCACTTAGCCTCCTAAACCCTAAATTCAAGGTAAATAGGAGAAGCAATTTTGGTTTACAATTGAGTGTGGAGTAGGTTGGAATTGCAATTTTGGCTTGCAATTACAACTTAGGGCAATGACATTCTTGAGCCCCACCTTATTCTAAATTTCCTTTGCAATTTCATTTACTAAGCTTATCTAACTTTCTATCCAAAATTGCCAATTCTAGATTCTGCAATTCAATTCTGCAATTTTTCTTTATTTCATTATTGCAATTTCTTGATTCTGCAATTAGATTTTGCAATTTTTATTTTTCACCAACACACCAAACCAACTGTATTTTTGCAATTTTAGTTTTCAAGTTGTAATTTCCTTTACACTTTTGCTTTACAATATTTTTGTTACACCGTTCCCTTGGGATTCGATACTTAGTACTCACATACCATTTTATATTACTTCGATCGCGTGCGCTTGCGTGTTACAGACGGACCCCTCAGGGGGTTGGCGAAGGCCGGTCTAGGCCGACCCCTCGAGGGGTTGACCAAATAGGCCTCTTGGCCGACTCCTTGAGGGGTCGACCAAGGCCGTCTAGGCCGACCCCTTAAGAGGTCGACCAAAGAGACCTCTTGGCCAACCCCCTGAGGGGTCGGCCAATGCCGGTCCAGGCCGACCCCTCGAGAGGTTGGCCAAATGGGCCTCTTGGCCGACCCCTTGAGAGGCTGGTCAAAGCCGTCTAGGCCGACCCCTCGAGGGGTCGGCCAAAGAGACCTCTTGGCTGACCCCTCGGAGGGTCGGCCAAGGCCGATTAAGCCGAGCCCTCGAGGGGTCAGCCAACAAGGCCTCTTGGCCGACCCCTTCCCTCAAGGGGTCAACCAAGGCCGGTCTAAGGCTAGTTTTTGCCCGTAACAGTTGCCCACACTTCCAATGTGAACCCTCTAAGCGCATTCGCTTGGGTTTCACTTGGAAGTCTACGGGTATTGCTCACCGAAATTCCATTGTCGGCACCATTCTATGTCTCAAAAATTGTGCCAACCTAGGTTTATATAAAGGCTCATTCTGAACTCAAAACTCTCACAGCGTCTCGAACTCTTCCTTTCCTCACTTCCTTATTTTGAAGTCCTAGTCATTTCTTCATTTTTTAGGTAACTTCTCTTCCTTTGACTTATTTTCCACATGACGGGTTGTTCTAGAGCTATCCACTTCGAAACAGGTGACTCTTCTAATCTTAATGACGAAGATTTCGTCCCTAATCCCCCTCAATCGGTCTATGGTCGGCGCAAATCCAAGGCCCGAACACGAATAGAGCCATCTAAGATCAGTTTGGGAGGGCCTCTAATTCAAGCGACCCTAGATGACCTTAGGGTTCAGTTTAACGTTCCTAATTCCATCAACATGAGAATCCCAAATTGTGGAGAAAATCCAGCCTCTCCCCCTAGAGAAGTGGCATTCTATCCCGACATGTTCACTAATGGTGTTTGGCTCCCTTTGCTACCTGTGATCCAAAATTTCTTGACCCTTATCAATCTTGCCCCCTGTCAACTCCTTCCCAACGCTTGGTGTTCTTTTGTAGGGTGTTATATCCTTTGGCTTTAGGTTGGGAACCGTACACCCGTGACCGCCTTTGATTTTCTATCCTTGCACATTTTTAAGCAGAAAGATAAATCCCAACTATTTTATTATACCAGTTCGTAGTCTGTCCATGAACCTATAGTAAGAGAACCTTCGTCAGTGAAAAATTGGAAGAAGTATTGGTTCTTCATTAGTGGTTCATGGCTTGCTCCTGATAATTTTGGATCTACTCTCCCAGTTCCAACTGATTTCAGGGTGATAGGCGAGTCCGCTTTTCCGTCCCGATCGAAACATTTTTTTTCTCTTACATGTGTATACATCATATTGTTCTTATTTTACTATTGTTTTTGTAGCGAACATCAATCCAGAGCCATCGCCTGTGGCTATCGCCTTTCGTGACCTTGCTTGGAGGATTAGTGGACTTCTGCATTGGGGTCATGATTTGGTTCATCCCAATCTCCTTGCTGAATATCACCTCATCCCAACCCCTTATTCGAACTCTTTAGGTATTACTTTCTGAGTTGGATATTAAGTCATAAATACCTTGTCGGTCAAGTCCGACTTCAACTTGGCTTGTTTTTTTTTTCTTAGATATGACTTCACGCCCCCAATTCAGAGCCATGGACCGTGAGTTGGAAATGTTGTCTGACAACTCAGATTCTGAACCTGTAGAGATTGCCCCAATGATCACCTCTCCCATTAACAATGAAGGGCACGAAAGATGACCTTCTCGGAGACAGTGCACTCGGGCCTCTCCTAGGCGTACGACTTTTCGAACCCCTCCTCAAGGATCCGAAAGACCAAGCATTTCTCCAACTCCGATGCTCCCCACTACTCATTCTGTAGGAGGGGCCAGCCATAATGCTCTTCCATCATTTGGCGGGTCTAGTCATGAATCTATTCAACCCTTTGACTATACCAGCCTCTATGATTCTCCTATTGACGAGACTGCTGAGCTTGAGATCTCATTTTCTATGTGGGCTTGTTTATCTGAAAGTAGCTCTTCTCAAGAACGGGTTGACTGTCTTTGTGGTTTACGGGACCCCCAACTTTCTATCAAAGCCATGATGTTTCATCTTCGCAAGGTGAAACACTTATCTAATCTCCAAAATTGATTGTTGTAAGCCTTAATTTTCTCATTGTGTGTTCCGCGTGCAGGCTTTTGGTCATGCAACTTTAGCTTCTAGTCGGATGTCTGTAGAACTCACTCATCTTTGCCAAAATCACGTACCTAGAGAAGAATTGAACCAAGCGTTCGCTCTACATGCCCAAGCGAACCAATCTTTACAGAGTCTACAGACTCAATTTGATGACTATCGAGCCTGCTCCGAGAGTGATATATCTGCTTTCCAGCTTCAATTGTCAAAGACTCAGGCTAAACTGAGAGAGGCCGAAGCTAAGCTTGCTAACTTCAAATATTTGATCAAGGCATTCAAACTTTCCGACGAATATGTCGCTTTTCAGAATCAAGCTATGCGTTGTGGAGTGAATTGGTCAATCTGAACTACTAAGGAACGTCACCCTGACCTGAATCTTAGATGGCTCAAAACTTCTTTCAAAGAATATTGAATCCTCCAAGGTTTGATCTTGGTCAAACCTCTGGACCCGAAGCCTTAGGAGGAGGCTTTGATCTTGGTCAGACTTCCAGACTGGAGAACGAAGTTCTAGGAGAAGGTTTTCTTCATGGTATTCTCTCAGATGATGAGCAAGCTCCTTGACTTTAATGGATTGATGACTTTACGTACTTATGTATTAATGATCATTTATGTTATATTGCTTTCTGATCTACTCACGAATCTTCAATCTAGTTGCTTGTTTGTTGCTCGATGGATCATGCCCCCCACTCACGCAGGGTTGGTTTTATTTTATAAACAACTTGCTTGAGTAAAAAAATACGCCTTCATTAAAAATTGAAATTAAAGAACTGACTCCCCAACTCAGAACTTACAATGAAAAATTAAAACACCAACTTTACTGAAAGTAAATTTTTAAATGCTCAGCATTCTATGGATGAGGCATCTGTCGACCTTCAAGATCAACTATCTCATATGTTCCTGGCCGAACAATTTTCGTAACTCGATACAGACCTTCCCACGTTGGGCTTAATACTCCACTATTCGAGTCTTTAGTGTTTGGCATAACCCTCCGAAGGACCAAATTCCCTTCTTTAAAACTTCGTCGCTTCACACGAGAATTGTAGTATCGAGCTACTCTATTCTTGTACTCAGTTATCCTCAATCTTGCTGTCTCTCTTCGCTTCTCTAACAAGTCAAGGTGTAAGCTAAGTGAATCAACGTTATCCTCAAGATTGAATTGTTCAACTCTTGGCGATGGGAGGCCGATTTCTACTGGAATGACTGCTTCAGATCCAAATGAAAATGAGAAAGGAGTCTTACCAGTCGAGGTCTGAGGGGTTGTCCTATAGACCCACAAAACATTTGGTAATTCTTCTGCCCAAAGCCCTTTCAGCCCTTCCAATTTGGTCTTCAGATTTAGCTTAATGATTTTATTCACTGCTTCCACTTAACCATTCGCTTGCGGATGAGCCGGAGAAGAGAAGAAATGTTTGATGCTCAAATCAGCACAATTTTTTTGAAAAGATGCATTATCAAACTGTCGACCATTGTCAGTGACAAGAGCATATGGTATACCAAAACGACATATTATACCTCTCCAAATGAAGTCAGTAACTTTCTTCTCTGTTATGGTTGCTAGGGCCTCTGCCTTCGCCCATTTTTTAAAATAATCAACCGCCATTATAGCAAACTTTGTTTGCCCTCGACCTTGAGGTAAGGGTCCTATGAGGTCTACTCCCCATTGCGCGAATGGCCATGGGCTCATAACGCCTGTGAGCGGTTCAGGAGGTTG
Source organism: Trichosanthes truncata (assembly GCA_033996785.1). NCBI lineage: Eukaryota > Viridiplantae > Streptophyta > Magnoliopsida > Cucurbitales > Cucurbitaceae > Trichosanthes > Trichosanthes truncata. The sequence continues at coordinate 4,545,676 of JAWPNB010000010.1, forward strand.
TCTCTGTATTGTAGCAAAACGTTGACACCGGTCGCATGACCTAACAAAAATACGTGCATCTGCAAATATAGTAGGCCAATAATACCCCTGTCTTACCACCTTCTGCGCGAGAGACTGTGCGCCTGAGTGGTTTCCACATACGCCCTCATGTATTTCTCGCATTACATACTTAGCTTCGTCAGGTGTAAGACACTTGAGAAGAAGTAAAGAGTAGCTTCTCTTGTACAACTGACCTTCTCGCAAGACATAGCTGGTCGCTCTGTATCGCAGTCGTCGCGCTTCATTTTTATCAGAAAGGAGTTCGCCACTTGTGAGGAAATCAACTAGCGGATCAATCCAAGTGCGCCCATTACCTAGTGGAGGGTCATCGAGTTCCATCACTTCGCTTTCTCGAACACTTGGCTCATCTAGGATCTCGACAGGGACAGTTCATCTCAATTCTATCTCATAAACCACTGTCAACTTAGCTAATGAGTCTGCATTAACATTTGAGATCGAGGAATCTGCTTGATCTCAAACTTGACAAAGGATCCCAAGTGTTGCTTCACCTTCGCCAAATACACAGCCATCCGCTGTTCTTTGGCCTGATACGTTTCTACCACTTGGTTCACGATGAGTTGAGAGTCACTAAGAATAATCAAATTGCTGATCTCAAATATCTTAGCAATCCTCAAACCAGCTAGTAACGCCTCATACTCAGCCTCATTATTGGAAGCTCAAAATTTGAACCTCAGTGCATACTCGAATCTCTCTCCGTCTGGCGACACTAACAGTAACCCAGCTCCGCACCTAGAGTGTCCAAGGGAGGTCATCCTTAGTTAAACTTTGGGACTGGAATTGCGCTACACATACTTTTTCTTAAGGAGTCATCTCAGCCACGAAATCGGCTACCGCTTGCCCTTTTATTGTTGTTCGGGGTCGGAATTGAATATCATACTCTCCTAGCTCTATCGCCCACTTCATTAACCGACCTGACGTCTCAGGCTTTTGCAATACCTGTCTCGATGGAAAATTGGTTAAGACAGTTACCTTATGCGCCTGAAAATACGGGCGTAATCTGCCGGTCGAAACCACGAGAGCCAAAGCCAACTTTTCTACCTATGGGTATCTTGATTCTGCTTCCAGCATAGCTTTGCTCGTGTAGTAGATAGGCGATTGTCGTCCATCAACTTCCTTAATCAGCACCGAGCTGACTGCAGAGTCAGAAGTTGCCAAGTACAGGAAAAGTTCTTCTCTTGGAACAGGCTTGGAGAGGAGCGGGGCCGAACTAAGGTATTTTTTCAATAGTTCGAAAGCCTGCTCACACTCCTCCGTCCATTTGAAGTTAGCCTTTTTCCTTAGCAGTTTGAAAAATGGAAGACACTTATCAGTTGCTCTACTTACAAATCGGTTTAAAGCAGCAATTTTCCCATTCAAGCTTTGCAACTGCTTCATTGTCTTCGGAGATTCCATCTCGAGTGCAGCCCGGATCTTGTCTGGATTTGCTTCAATACCACGCTGGTTGACCATGAAACCTAAGAACTTACCTGAAGTGACTCTGAAAGCACACTTGTTTGGATTTAACTTCATCTGGTATTTTCGTAAAATTTCAAATGTGTCGGTTAAGTCATCTTGATGTTGATTAAATTTCTTGCTCTTTACCAACATGTCGTCGACGTATACCTCCATATTCCTGCAGATAAGATGAGCAAACATTTTGTTAATCAAATGCTGGTAAGTGGTGCTAGCGTTTTTCAAACCGAAAGGCATAGCATTGTAGCAATATAACCCTCTACTGGTGACAAATGGAGTTTTTTTTTTGATCTGGAACATGCATTCAGATTTGATTATACCCGAAATAAGCATCCATGAAGCTTAGTAGTTCGTGACCGGCTATTGCATCTACCAGTTGGTCTATTCGTGGTAATGGAAAACTATCCTTTGGGCATGCTTTATTCAGATATGTGAAATCGATACATATTCTCCACTTGCCATTAGCCTTCTTGACAAGTACGACGTTGGAAAGCCACTGAGGATAGTCGACCTCGCGTATGTATTTGCTCTTCAGCAACTCCTCAACCTACTTGGCAATCACCTCATTTCGGGCATGGTTAAAAGCTCGTCTTTTCGGGCAAATCGGCTTAAAATCTGGGTTGATATTAAGTCGGTGCACCATTACTTGCAGGTCTACACCAGGCATATCGTTTGTTGACCAGGCGAACACATCCGCATTTTTCCTCAAGAAAGATATAAGACTCTCCCTTTCGAAGGCCTCTAGCTTTGCTCCAATATTGACTCTTTGAGTGTCCGACAGTAACGAGACTGACTCAAATTAATCCGCTGGTTCACCTCGTTGCTCAGTTTTACCTCCGAGTTCAACTATCTCTTTTGCTTCCATGTTGACTGTCTGTTTTTCCACTATCTCGGGTGCCGAGGTTTGAAAATCGACCTCGACCTCTCCCTCAACCTGTGAATTTCCCTGAATGACCTGCACATCTCCAACATTGCTGGTCGAATCTTTTAAGGTCGTCCGATTGTTGGGTTTTATGTCCTAAAACTCGTGGTTTTGTAAACTCAATGTATATTCTATTTTGCAATAAAGATGTTATTGAGGTTTATTCAGTAAAGGTGTTATTGGATAAAGTGAATTGTGTCCTTTTAACTCAAATCCAATGAACTAAGAACCCTTGACTATAAGATGTATACTTGAACTTTATGTATGACATAAAAGTGGATCAAGTTCGAGTAATAGTCAGAACGGTCTATAGTATAGAGATAGGGCTGGGTACCTTATCCTGGGGACACTATGGATGCGGCCCACTTTGTATAGTACTGACGATGTGATCCTGAATCGTTCATGTGGAGACATGAAAGTAGGGGCGTCCTATGCAATGAGTTTGCATAAGACTGGACCGCGAAGTAGTCACTTAGACTTTTTAACTCCGTTTACTGTTTTAACTGACTATTTTCATATGATGACCTAGGTAACTCGATCTTAATCCTGAGCGTGCTATGAACTCCTGTTTATTCGGGATTATCCTTAGATTTGCATGGGTGAGAGTGGCCCGAGATCGTCGACTCAATAAGCCTCCCATTTTGGGGATAAGACCGGGTAGATAGTTGGGAACATAGTCATGCGAGATGGAATTCACTCCTACCCGCTTTAGGGTTTAGTAGAGAGGTTGTTCCCTTAAGTGCTGACTCCGGGTCTTGAACAATGGGCCCACCCTCTCATTGGCCCGAGAGGGATTCAGTTTGTTAGTCGGACTACAAACCAATTGTTCATTAAAGGATCAGTGGGACTTAAGGAACAAGAAGTAATTACAGGGGTAAAACGGTTTATTTGACCCAGCTGTAATTACAAACGACCTGTGAAGGATCGACTTACTAATCATGGTTATATCGAGTGGACAGAAATATATCTACAGTGAGGAGAGTGCAGCCACTGGGCTTTAGTGGAGTGTCCTGGTGGTTAACGAATATTGATTAGCTAGGCTAAAGAATTTAGCAGGTTAATCTCGTATGGTTGGAGCTCATGATCTGTAGGTCCATTAGGTTCCCCTTACTAGCTCGGATTAAGCATTGTAACAATTTGAGAGAAAATAATTTGAATTGTTCAAATTCGGTTTTGGGAGAAAACGTTAATTATATGCGATATTCTTAACGTTTCATAGCTTAATTATGAATTAAACTATGATAAAGAAGAGGTGGACATATTTAAATTTGATTTAAATATTGGTTCGGTTTAAAACATGAATAGGGATTCATGCTCGAACGTTCGATTTGAGAAATCGAGATTGGTCCAATTATTTAATTTGATATTTGATATTAAATTAAATAATTATTTAAAATTAATTAAATTGTTTAATTAATTAAAAAATTGATTTTAATTTAAAATTAATTTTATATTAATTTTGAATTAAAATTAAAAGAGAGTTCAAATTCATTTTGGGTTGAATTTTGGACCAAATACAATAGTTGATGAATAACCTACTCATTTTTCAAATTCATCAAAATTCCCCACCTCGTACTTGAATAATCCTTTTCATCTATGTGTTGTCAAGTTTAGCAAGCTTGATGAAGCTTGTTAATAGCTTTAAGTAGCAAAGAAACACAATGAGAAAGAAGAATTTTGCAGAAAATTGGAGAAATTTTTGGTTTTAGAACTTTGCTCTCTCTCTAAAAAATTCTCTCAATTTAGGATCCCACAATCCGTTCCAAGGCCTGAGGACAGTAGGGAAGATCCTAAGGGTGATCCATGAAGTGTTCGTGATAAGAAATTGGCCAAGGATTAGGAGAATTTTGAGCATCAAAGGTAGTGTTCTTATTCTCTGTTTTTCCAATTTTGAGCATGTTTTTTGTATGATAAAATTGATCAAATTAGAGTGCTTAAGATCCAAAATTGCTTCCGCTTTCTTAATATTAACTCTTTCACCGATAACATTCTCGTGAAGTCAATTGTTCTCCTCATATCACTCCAATCCCATTAGGGGTAGGAAACTTCATTACCTAGTGATAGGTAGATGGAACAACCTTCAATTGATGTAGAGCCGGTCTCCCTAGGATGGCGTTGTAGATTGACTTATCATCTACCACTAGGAAGTTTACGATCGCCGTTACGTTGGTCATGCCATCGCCAAACGTTACTGGTAACTCTATACTTCCTTCTAAGTATACGACTTGGCCTCCAAATCCAATTAGTGGGTCTGGTCGGCTTTTCAATCATTCACGCCCTATCTTCATGGCATTAAACGGATAAAGGGAAAGTATATCGACTGGACTTCCACCGTAAACCAAGATGCGATGCACCTTGACATTTTCTATTACTAGAGACACAACTAAAGCATCATTATGAGGTTGATGCAGGTTCACTGCATCTTCCTCTGAAAAGCTCACAACTTGAGTAGCCGACAAAGTAGTACATACCTCATAATTCTCTGGAGTAACTCGAGCCTCTCTTACTTTTGCCTTCTGCTTCCTTCTAGATTCTCCACCTGCTGGGCCCCAAAAAATTATCCTTATCTCTCTGGGTGGCGTAGGGGTTCAGTCTTTTTTACTCCGTGATGGTCGATCTGCATCTGGTGCATTCTTTCCTCCCACATATTCCTTTAGATGTCCTCTCTGGATTAGAGACTCTATTGCCTCCTTTAAATCGAAGCAATCAGTAGTGGTGTGACCGTGGTCTCTATGAAAGAGAAAATATTTATCCTTGTTTCTCCAATGCGAACCCACTTTCAATTTGGCTGGCCACTTTAGTATTTCTTTGTCCTGGATCTCCATCAGGATCTGCTCCGCATGAACTATTGTTGGCGTATACCGCTCAAACTTGCTTAGTGGTAGACCCTTGCGACCTATCCGTTCTTGCGAGGTATTGTGTTCCTCTAGTCTTCTTTTATTCGATTCAAAGCGCTCCTCTTCATTTCGTCCCCTAACCAGTTGATGATCGGGGGGAGTAATCTTCTCTTCTGGAGCTCCTCTAGAACGAAGTAATTCCCCTGCACTCATGTTTTTCTGTGCCCTGTAAAGAAGATCCACATAAGTAGTTGTAGCTTTCTTACCTAAGGACCAAAGGAACTTCTCATCTCTGAGACCTGCTACTATAGCAGTGAGAACCGCTCCATCAGTGTAACCCTCAATTTGGAGAGCTTCACTATTGAACCTTGAGACATATTCTCTCAATGTTTCATTTCTTCCTTGCTTGATAGTAAGCAGGTGCGTCGGGGGCTTTCGCTGATCTCGTCCCCCCAAAAATTGGGTAATAATCGCCCGTGCTAGTTCACGGAAAGAACCTATCGATCTTCGCTTCAACTGTCTGAACCACTTTCGAGATGGTCCTATAAAAGTAAATAAAATGCTCGACACTTAATAGCATCCCGGACTCTGTGGAGTTCCATCCACGATCGGAAGGTATCTAAATGCTCTACAAAATCTTTGGATCCATCATACGCCTTCATAGTAGGCAACTTAAACTTGGGAGGTACTTTTTCTTGCATAATCTCATCGGTGAAAGGTGGGTCAACCTGGTCTAGCAAGTTCTCCAGATCCAACCCCTCATGATTTTGAGTTTTCTTCATGTCTCCAAGCTCGTTCTGGATTCTTCGTAACTCAATTGCCCAGGGTTGACTTTCTACCTCATTGTCGTTGGCCTGCTCCTTTCTCTTGTGATTGATCAAGTCTCGTAGGTCCGTGCCAAGGTCAGATTTTTCTTGCCGACCGGCCTTTCGAGCCATAGACTGATCATGATGTCCCCGCAACTCCCTAACAGAGCCCCGTATTTCACTATGGAGTCGAACTGTACGCGCTTGGGACTGAGGGCCGTTACCTCTGGTTTCTTCAAATCAATGCATGCTGGCCTTTTGTCATTCCCTCCTATTTTAAGCCTTTCCTTTGTGTACGGACCCCTAACTTGGGATTCACCTACCTCTTCTTCTGCAGGTCCCTTCCCTTTGGCCTGATCCCGTACAACCGGGGCTGAGTTGTTGACTAGCAAAGGTGGATTTAAGTTCACACCTTCCTTTCGTTTGCTATGACCTGAAATTTCCACAGCAATCTTTGCCAGCGCCTTCATGATGGCATTAGGCTTGCTCAGGATATCCATGATGCGAGCCAAATCCTGATCTATCTTTTGAACCTTCTCTGCTAATTCCACCTGCTCCAACGTTACCCGCTCTTCTTCTTGCCTAACTGTTTGCAGGCGGGTTTCTTCAACCGGTGTTGCTTGCTCACGTGATCGTCTTGGGTGGTGTTCCCGATTCGAATCGTTTCCATCTATCATTCTGTCTTCATGGTTCATGTCAGTATTCATGATCTTCCCGATGTTTTAATTATCAGACAAGCAGCAAATCGAGTTCCTACAGACGGCGCCAACTGTTGATACCGAAATTTGGATCGTTGGGTCAACGGTAAATTTGTATCACTGGGAGCTGAATACGCCTGCAAAAATAGAGAACTAACACCGATGTAGTGCTAAGCCACTTAAACTCCGACACTCAAGTTAGAAATCGATGTTTCTTACTTAGAAAGCTTAGACTGTAAAAGCTAAGTAATGATTGCATACGTCTCAACGTTGCTGCCCTTTGCCTTTTATATTTTCATGTAATCGTAACGGTCAATCCTGCATTATTACGATCTCCTAGAATTTAGCTCGATCATGGATCGTTTTTATTATTTTGACCGTTACAAACCTTAACTCGTTTAATTCGAATCTTAACAGATCATTCAATGCACTCCCGAATGACTTTCCCACTTCAAGCTTCTTGCTTGTCAATTCGGGATAAAGCGAAGTTAGACCAGGCCTACCTTTCAGTCAACTCTTCGGCTAAGTGGCCTCTTCGGTCAACCCCTAAAAAAGGGTTCAAGTGTCTCACTGACCTAGGCTGACCCTCAGAGGAGTTGATCAAAGTCGATCTAGGTCGACCGAGGTTGGTTTGACCTCTTGGCCTACCCATCGAGGGGTCGGCCAAAGAGACCTCTTGGCCAACCCCCTGAGGGGTCGGCCAAGGTCGATTCGGCCTCTTGGCCGACCCCTCAAGGGGTCAACCAATGCCGATCTAGGCCGAACCCTCGAGAGGTTGAACAAATGGGCCTCTTGGCCGACCCCTTAAAGGGCCGGCCAAGGCCGTCTAGGCCGACCCCTCAAGCCCTCGAGGGGTCGGCCAACAAGGCCTCTTGGCCGACCCCTTCCCTCAAGAGGTCAACCAAAGCCGGTTTAAGGCTAGTTTTTGCTCGTAACAACCTTTTTTTTTGTTTTTAATTATTATTTCCATTTTGTTGAATTTCAAAGAAATAGGGAAAAAAAACTTAGAGCTCCTTTTTGTTTTTCTTTCTCTACTCTTAGATCTCTTTCCTTCCTTTTTAAATCTCTTCAATCTTGAAAATACTTCAAGATGTTACAAGATACATTTTGGAGAGCATAAAGCTATATGTTGAATCACTTCTATTCATATTTTCAATCCTAAGTTTGATGAGTTATATAATCATCTTTGTTTACTATTATCAAGTGAAATGTAAATTTATTTTAACGAAGTTGTGTATTGAAATATCTACCTTTTCTTCTTTATTATTTTTTTTTTGTTATTTTGTTATGATTGTTATAATATTTTTTAATTCGAAATATTTATATCTATTTTGAATTTTAATTTTTTACATGCTAATTTTATTCAAATCTAGCATGATTTTTTTTCTTTCTTTTTTTCCTAATAATAATAACAACAATAACAAAACATAAATATATTACATTAATTCATAATTTGTATTGTATTATTCTATATTAACTTCAACTAAATAAATATTCTTTAAGAAAGAAATATAACTAAATAACTACGTTGTTTAATTTTTCAAAAAAAGTTGTTTGAAATATGGAAAAAAAATCAAATCTATGCAAAGTATAGACTATTTAAAAGATGACTTATTTCATTAGAGATATAATTATGTTCATGCTAAATTTTATTCTATCATAAAATTCAATTCAATTCAATAAATAACACTATGCCATTTGCACATGGTATATTAGATAGTATCTAGATTTTGTACTAAAAAAAATAATATCTATTTTTTTTTTTAAAAAAATCATATCTAAATTGTCCTTATTTCAAATTTTTAAAAATTTAATTAAATTAAATACACTAGAGATCTCACCCTCTCTTACTCTCTCGAAAAACTCTCTACAAATTCTACTTTCTTTCTCCCATCCATCTAAATTGCTTTCATTCCCTTAATCTTCTTCTTCGTATTATTTTTTTCTCTCATTAACTCTTGAGAGAGTATAGTTTAATAATAAGAAAAGTTGGAATATAAACCATTAAAATGTAAAGAGGTAGAATATGAAGAACTTTGATATGAAAAGTCTAAATTATTTTTAAAAATTCATAAAATTAACTTTAAAAGGTATGCATTTATCTTTAATTATAATTAATAATAAATTTTCAAAAGTTTTGAAATCTCAAAAGTTTTATAACTCTTTATCTCCCACTACTATCTAAAAAGCTCTCTCTTACTTTTCAATTTTTTTACTAGAATTTAAGCATTTAACTTATTTCTTAGTTTTTGTTTATTCCTTCATTCATTATTTTCTTTTTCTTTATAATTTTTGTTGGAATGTTTGATCTACTTTTTATCCTTACTTTTCTTTTGATGCAATGTTAATAATTTTTTATTATAGAAAAGGTTTGATGAGACATAGAAATAATTAATTGAGCTTGAAGATAATATACTACCGTTTGAAGCTGAACACATATATGTTTCAAGTTAATAAGTAGCTTCTTTTTTTTTTTAGCTTATTTTATAATAATGAGAATAATTACAATAATTATGGTAGATGAAAGTTTTTATATACCCTTACAATCTTAAATTTAATTTTTAGTATTTTCTCCTTTTTTAACCACTTTAATAAGAAATCACACTATTTTATTTGTTTTTTCTTAGTTTATTTTAATGAATATTGTCGCATATTTTTTTAGTAGGCACAATTTAAAAAAAAAAAAAAAAAAAAATTTATATAGTATATATTTTTTTTCTAATTTAGTATAATTTAGCAAACTAACCTTTAAAAGATTTCTTATTGTTTATTATATATTATATAATATGTAATACCTTAAATTAATACAAGTTCTTAAACTATCTTTAAAAAAGAAAAAAGAAAAAAAAAACTCTCTTTTGCAATAATATTAATGATATAAAATTAAAATACATTAAAATTAACACTTTTTTTTTTGTTAAGTTAAATTACAAAATAATATATCCGTTGATTGGATTCTAACGTATGGGCCCAAATGTTTAGTTTAAATAAGATGGTAAAAGGATCCAATAGTTGGACTAATTAATCCAATAACCCACGGCCCTTAGCCACTTACTTCTTGTTAATTCTTTTTCAAAATTAATTATATTGGCCTTTAAACTTTCGATATGAAATCAATTAAAACTCTAAACTTTTATAAATAAATCAGTTTAGACCATATGGTAGTGATTTGTAACTATTTTCACTTGATTCAGTTCAAAATCAACTCAAAATAGCTTAAATAAAATTATTCTTCTCTCGAAGTCTTACCAAAGTAGCAAGAAAAAGTATCACGTAATTCTTCTTAAATAAGTGGTGAAAAATAAACGAAGAAGAGAAAATGAAAATCTGTCATATTACTGAAAACTACTACTATCCATTTGAGTTTAGTATTTTCTTCTAATATTAAATTAATCCCTACATTTAAAGAAGTCTTATGCATGTGTTTTTAATTATTACTTTTCTCTCTCTTATCTCTTCTCCATTTTTCAAGGAAAAAAGTTCCAAGTAAAAAAAACTCATCTCCTACATGGATAATAAAATTTCATGGTTCATAAGTTATTTTTATTCATGGGTAATAATTACTTGAGTTTTAAAAAGTAAATATCAATGAAACAAACATTGGTTTTTTATACCATTGCCAAAACCTATATCAAACTAGTGAAACAAACATGGCCTTATAATAGTTTAAAGTTTTAATTGATACAATTATTAGTTTAAAGTTTTAATTGATTCAAGTTCCAAAGTTTAGAAGTATAAATTGAAATTTTCTATAAAATATTCTTTTTTTTCCTTTTGTGGAAAAAGATATTCCTTATTATTTTTCTATTATGAATTTTAATTTCTCACTTCCTCGTTGTAGACTTCCTATGCAGCCATTTTATAATTTTAAGATTTCTTTTTGCCAATTTGTCATTTTCAAGGAAGACCAAATTAATGAAACTAAAATGATCAAACATAGGAAGCTTTCTGTTTCAATTTTCATTTAGAAACATTTATTTAATCAAATCATGCATTTAATCGATCTACATTACAATTTGCTCGAACATTTTCTTTGTTTGACCTTTTATATGTTCATTATTTTTTCTTTTTCTCTTTTTCAACATTTGAATCTCTATTTAATAATACATCAAGTATCACAAATAATAATAATGGTATTTACTTTTTAAATGATATTTGTAATTTTAAATCTGTTGTTTTCTATTAAAAAAGAAAAATAATTAAGTTTGCATATTCTCTCTTTGCACAACAAGACACTATTTTGTTATTCTTTTCATTTTCGTCTATGGAAGACGAAAAAGCTTATATTTATTGATGGTGCCAAAAATATTCACAATTTTTTTACAAAAATTATTGAATATAATTTATTTACTATATCCATTAAAAAAAAAATCCAAGGTAGGTCATAGGCATAACCTTTATGGGGAGAATGTTTTTTCTAGTTCAACAATATGTGGAGTGGGAGATTCGAACCTCCGATCTCTTGATCAAGAAAACATGTTTTATGCCAGTTGAGTTATGCTCATGTTGATGGGTAGTGTATTGAAAAGTTCTTTCTTTCTATATATATATATATATATTATTTATGGAAGAAGACATTAATATCTAATTACTTGAATTGGGTTTTAATAAGTATCATTAAATTTATATTTAAAAAAAAAAATATTTTGCCGACTTTCTAAATTTACGGATCAATGAAATATACTTTTTGTGGATACTAATAAAAAGTAATTTATTTTAAGTTGAAATTGTATTTGAAGTATATCTTTCTATTTTTAATTTGGTTTATAAAGTTGAAAGGGTAAGTTTGAAAATGTAATCTTTATTGTTAGAATGTATGTGCTTATAAGACCAAGAGATCATGGGTTCAAACCCCCACCTTCTTATCATGAACTAAAAAAAAAAGTAATCTTTATCGTTAGAATGTTTTGTTTTGATCTCTAAATTTTCAATTTAAAAATCATCTTAGTAGATATTGTTTAGATTTTAATACATACATTTTAAAATACATGTATCGAAAAGAAGTTTTAAATTATCCATCTATAAATTCAATATCAAACTTGAAACATATACCCTTAAATATAAATACAAGTATCTACATCATACCATGTAAATAATTGATATGGGATGCACTATATAAATTTAACAAAAGACAAAAAAAAATACATATTTTTATGCAAAATTATAAACAAATTGATGTAATTCAGTTGGATAATTCTTGGAGAAATCTTTACTAATGAGTCAATGCCTTAATGAAGACTGATAAAGTCTTTAAATACACAAAATGAGGTAACCGGTTAGTAATGAACTCCCAATATGTTTTACTAGTAAACAAAAGTAAACTAACTTACTGTGTGTAAAATATTTTAATAAAATGTACAACAACAACTATTTGACCAATATAGCTACACCAATTCCACCCCCCTCGAGATAGGTTAAGAAGCTAGCTGAAATTGATCTAGAGGATGATATTCAAACAAATTTGCTACATTAAAAATAGGGGAGATCTTGTATTCAGACGGTAAGTCAATCTGATATGCATTATCACCCATTTTCTAAATAATTGCATAGGGTCTAATCTTTTTAGGGTGAAGCTTGGCATGGGAGCCAGTAGGTAGACGACTCTTATGTAGATGCACCATGACAAGGTCTCCAATTTTGAATAATTTCTCACGTCTATGCTCATTGATAAGCCGTGAAATTAAGGCTTATTTTAATCCTAAATTGCTCGAAAGAACTCTTGTTTGTCCTATTACTAATGGAAAATGGTGAAAAATTGTTGAAAGAAGGAAATAATGAAATATGGTAGCAATTGGAAAAGATTTCTAAGTATTGTGATTATTTTGCAGGAATTGCCAAACCAATTGCCAGACCATTGCCAAACCAGCGAATTGGCAATCCTCAACAGCTGCAGATATGGAATTTTCGAGAAATCCGTGATTGATGAACCGATAATTGACAGAGAAATTCTCGCACAAATCAAGGGATTTAGAGCATTATTTTTGGCAAATGGGAACCCTATATCGGTCTACATAAGGAGATTGAAGAACGCCGAACAAAGGAGGACGGAAGCTTAGTTTTCTGGTTTTTTCGGTTTGGGACAGCCTCTGTTTTGGCTGTTCTGCTACTGTTCTTATCATTTTACTCGATTTCCATCGCAACGTTCCTTCAGTTTGTATTAACAAACATTGCTTAGATACTTTGTTTTTCGATTGGTTGTATTTTCATTCAAACTTAAGTTGGTTTCAAGTTCAATCGAGGGTAATTTTGCTCGCAATATTTCCTCTGTTTTTATTTTCCTTCAGTTTTAGTTATTTATTTTCACCAAAATTTCAATTACAGTGCTTCAACCTTCCTTTATTATACGATGAATGGTCATGGGGATTAACCTCTTGTTCTCTATTGGACGCAAGCAAGCATAAATTCATAGGAATCAAGTTGAGCTTTTGCTTATTTGCTCTGTTTTTTTGTTATTCCTTGTCTAATTAGCTTCTGTGAAGAACAAAAAGAGGAATTTTCCAATCTACGTTCATGACAGAAGGTAGAAGATAAGGGAATTACCAAATTGACCTTGTTATTTTATCTTTATTACCTTTATTTACTTTTAGGAAAAACCAATTTGCAATTCATAAGTTATTGCCTTATTAAATTTCATTATGAAATCTTTCTTTAAAATTAGTTTTATGTTTTTCATTAAAAATATGAGCTAAAACTTCTTAGGGAGTTCAAGGATGTGAATTCCCTAAGGAGTAATTGTAGCCAAAATTCTAATAAAAACCAAGCCTACATCTCAATTGTTTGCTTGTGTTGATTTAATTTCCGTTGAGATCATAGATTGATCAACTAGAGTTTCAACTCAAGCTTAGATCTAATACCGACAGGGTTAGTGATAAGCGGATGTCATACAAGTAATGGAGTAAAAGAGCTTAGACATAAGCCATTCCTTACCCTAGACATAGGGATTAAGGACTCCAAGACCCATAAAATTGTGAGCCAAAAATCATCTATGATGGAGGGACTATAGACATATAGAGCCCCCACTTAACCTCCTTAAAAACCCAATTTTGAGGTAATAGGAGATGCAATTTTGGTTTACAATTGAGTGTGGAGTAGGTTGGAATTGTAATTTTGGTTTGCAATTACGACTTAGGGCAATGACATTCTTGAGCCTCATCCTTTATCATTTCATTCTTAAGTTCATTCAAATTGCCATTTCATATTGCCAATTTAGATTAGCAATTTAATTATGCAATTTTAGTCTTTTCGCACATTGCCATTCCGGATTAACAATTGGATTAGCAATTTCTGTTATTTCCAACATTGCCATTCTGGATTAGCAATTGAATTAGCAATTTCGATTTTCCACCAACAACTTGATTTTTGCATTTTTACTTTTCAAACTTGCAATTTGCCTTACACTTTTGCAAAACAAAATCTTTGTTACTCCGTTCCCTGTGGGATTCGATACTTGGTACTCAGATACCATTTTATATTACTTCGATCGCGTGCGCTTGCGTGAACACCGATCAAGTTTTTGGCTCATCATCTTGCTACTTGTAGATAGAATTAGATTTCTCCAAAGATTTCTGAACTTCTTTGTGTATCTTAGCAACCCTTTCAGCCATCTTTTTAGCCTCCTAGTTAACATGGTTAGAAAAAGGAAGGTTAGATAAGTCCACGGTTAAACGAGGCAAACTAGTATAAATAACCTTGAAAGGGGGACTTCCTTGTAGATCGGTTTTGCATATGGTTGTATGCAAACTCAGCTTGAGGCAATTGCGAATCCAATTACTTAGGTCGATCTCCACTTAAGCATTTAATCAAGTTACCCAGTGTGCGGTTCGTGACCTCGGTTTAGTCATCAGTCTGAAGGTGACTAGTGGAGCTAAATTTAAGTTTAGTGTCAAATTTCTTCCATAAAGTATTCTATAAGTGACTTAGCAACTTAACATCTCTATCAGATATAATTGACTTTGGAATCCCATAGAGCCGAAGAATTTCTTTGAAGAATAAGTTGGCTATATTCACTGCATCTGATATTTTTTTGCATGGTATAAAGTGGGATATTTTACTAAATCGATCTACGACAACCATGACAAAATCATACCCTTGTTGGGCATGTGGAAGGCCTAGGACAAAGTTCATAGACAAGTCTTCCCAAATATTTTGAGGAATAGGAAGTGGTTGATACAATCTGGTGTTTTGCCTTTGCCCTTTAGAAACCTAACATACAAAACAGCATTGAACAAAGTTATTCACATCCTTCCTCATTTGAGGCAAAAAAAAAAAAAAAAAAGTAGATAAGAGTTCAAAGGTCTTATCTTTGCCGAAATGTCCAGCCAAGCCTCCTCCATGTAAATCTTTAATTAAAACTTCTCTTAAGGAAGTACAAGGGATGCACAGACTATTACTCTTAAATAAATAACCTTTGACTAAATGGTAGGCTCCAGAATCAAGTTTCTGAGAGCATTTCTTCCACATATTATGAAAATCTGGATCATTTTTGTAGTTTTCTGGTAAGTGATCAAAAGCTGTAATTTCTCCTTGTAGTCGGGTCAACATATTGTACTTCCTACTTAATGCATCAGCAGCTCGATTTGTAACTCCTATTCCATGTTTAATAAAAAAATCTAACCTTTATGTAAAGGATATCCATCAGGCATGCATACGGTTGATGCTTTTCTGAGTATGTAAAAACTTAAGGGAAAAAATATCAGTAAATAAAATAAATTCTTTTCCAAGCAAATAATGTTCCCATTGGTTTAGGGATCTAATTAAGGAATATAATTCCTGCTCATATGTGCTCCATTTCTTCCTTGCATCACTCAATTTTTCACTATAGTATTCAATTGGGTGATTTTCTTGAGAAAGGACTACTCCAATACCAATTCCAAAGGCATATACTGCCACCTCAAAAGGTTTGTTAAAATCCGAAAATGTCAAAACAGGGGCTGTATTGAGTTTTTCTTTTAATGCTTGAAAACTATGTTCTTGTTCACTTAGCCGAGCAAAACTCCCTTTTTTTAGACATTTAGTGATCGGGGCAGCAATTGTACTAAAGTCTTTTATGAATTTGCGGTAAAATGAAGCTAATCCCAAGAAGCTTTGAATATCCTTTTCTTTACTATGTGTAGGCCAATCTTTAATAGCTTGTATTTTTTAAGGGTCTACTTCTATACCTTGTGCACTTATAATGAATCCTAGAAAATATATTTTAGGTGCTAAGAATGAGCATTTTTTTATGTTAATGTATAACTCATTCTCGGACAAAGTAGAAAACAGAATGTGTAGATGTTCCAAGTGTTCTTTTTGAGTTTTGCTATAGACTAGGATATCATCATAGTATACTACTGTGAATTTATTGAGGAAAGGTTGCAAAATTTGAGTCATTAACCTTATAAAAGTGTTGGGGGCATTCGATAGACCAAAAGGCATGATTGACCACTCGAAGAGCTCGAAGTTGGTTTTGAATGCAATTTTCTATTCGTCCTTTGGCCTAATTCGTATTTGGTAGTAGCTGCTCTTCAGATCTACTCTTGAAAATAAGGTAGCACCTATTAATTGATCAAATACATCGGTTAGTCTAGGTATGGAAAACCTATATTTTACCATTATCTTATTTATGGCTCGGCTATCCACGCACATACGCCAACTTCCATCCTTTTTTGGAGTGAGAAGAGTTGGTACTGCACATGGGCTTAAGCTTAGAGTAATATGCCCTTTATGAAGTAATTCTTGGACTTGTTCTTGTAGAATAGTATACTCTTTTGGGCTCATTCTATAATGAGGCAAATTTGGCAAAGTGGCTCATAGAACTAAGTCAATTTGGTGTTGAATGTATTGGAGTGGTTGTAATTGGTCATGCACTTTAGAGATTAAGGGAAATTCAACCAATAATTCTTCAATTTCAATAGGTAAGGAATCTGTTGCAGCATAATTGGTTGTTTCCATAATTGTCCAGATTTCTTTTTGACCTCCTGAATCAAATTCTTTTCCTTTCAAGATAGTAAATAAGAGGCAGTTGGATCTATACTCTTCCTTCTTCTTTTGATCTAAGCCCTGAACTAATGGAATCAGTATGATTTTTTTGCCCATCCAATAGAATTCATAAGTGTTCTCTCGACCCTTGTGGGTTGCTTGCACATCATATTGCCACGACATCCTAAGTAGTACATGGCATGCATCCATGTCTATTATGTCACAAATTATTTGATCTTTGTAACTAATCCCAATAGAAAGTGGAACAGTACAAATCTCATTAACTTGGACTTCTCCCTCTTTCTTTATCCAACTTATTTTGTATGGATTGGGGTGTGGATCGAATTTTAGCTTTAAAGCTTTTACCAACTTTCGGGAAACTATGTTTTCACTACTACTACTGTTGATAATGATATTGCATACTTTTTCCCCAATAGTACATCAGGTTCTAAACAATGAATGTCTTTGCATATGAGGTTCTATAGTAGGGGTTAGGAGAACCCTTTGGAGTACAAAAAAAAAGTTGCTCTCCTTCGTCAGCTCCCAGGTAATCTACTTGTTCCTCATTTTCAAACTGATTTTCCATGTCATTTTCTATAATGGCTATAGCTTTCCTTTATGAGCATTCATTCGATAAGTGGCCCTACTGTCCACATCGAAAATACTTTCCCAAAGTGGGTCTATTGCTGATGTTGTTAGTCTTCTTTGAAGATCATTTTGGTCCTTTAATGGGGTTGGTCTTAGTATTTCCATCTTCTTTATTCTTGTTGATATTACTGAGTGTAGAGTTTTTTTTATAGTTCTTGAATGTCTCATGGTTATTTCTCTTGAAATTAGATCCTCCCCATGTAGTCTTTCTGCCATGTATGGCACTCTACTTCTCTGCTCACTGTTGTTCAGTTCTATATGCTAAAGAAATGGCATTTGGTAAGTAATATACCAGTTGTAATTATTAAATCACCAATCAACCCAAAAGCTTAAGCTGATGAGTTATGATAATTTAATTATATCAACACTCTAACACTCTCCCTCACTTGTGGGCTTAAAAATTTGTAAGAGACCCAACAAGTAGAAATCGATATTAATTGGAGAGGATATGACATTACAGGGGTTCAAACTCAAGACCTCTTGTTCTGATACCATATTAAATCACCAATCAACCCAAAAACTTATCTTGAAGGGGAATAAAAATGAAGAGAGACGTCACAGTTTATAAGATACATGAGCTACTCCTCTTAATACCAATTGGTTTTGAGATGGAACTACATGTTTATCTAATATGGTATTAGAGCCCATGAAGCCCAAGCTGGTATTCGATCCAAAAATTGGGATTTGGCTCAAGAATGGTGAACCCAAAAGAGACACCATCTTGAGTGGATATGTTGAGGATCCCAAATCGAAAAGATGTAGAGAGACCTCGCAATTTATAGATACATAAGCTACTCCTTTCATTGTCAATTGGTTTTGAGATGGAAGCACATGTTTCTCTAATATGGTATCAGTGTCTATGAAACCCAAACAGGTATTCGGTCTAGAAATTGGGATTCGACCCAAAAATGATGAACCCAAAGAGGTACCATCTTAAGGGGACATAAAAATGAAGAGAGACTTCACAGTTTATAAGATACATGGGCTACTCATCTCATGTCCAATTGGTTTTGAGATGGAACCCCATGTTTCTTTAATAGTAATTTGACCTTTCACCTGATATCTTCCCTCAACCCATCTACATACCTTGCAATCTGCTGATTCTTTGTTTCTACAAGGTTGTTTCAGGCACTCAGTCAGCTGAATTCTTTAGTATAATCGACCACTGACCGGTTTGACTGTTGGCAATGTTGCAGTTGGTTATATAAGAGCTGCTCATAATCAGTTGGTATAAATTGGATCTTCATAAGTCTTAGCATCTTTGGCCAGTTTGGATTGGCTTCTTTCTATACATTCTCTGGTTGGTTTTGAGTTGATCCCACCAGGCTGTGACACTACCTTTGAGCTTGAACGCAACCAACTTTACCTTTTGGTCTTCAGGAGTGTTGGTGTATTCGAAAAACTTCTCCACATGTTTTACCCAATCAAGAAATTCCTCAAGGTATAATCTCCCACTGAAAGAGGCAAGATCTATCTTCATCTTGTAGTCGTTATTTCCAGCATAGTAGTAATGTTGCTACCACATTCCATGTGATTGGTTTATATTTGTGTGGCCAGAATATTGATCAACCTCTTTCATATAAAGTTCATTTTCTTGATATTGAGGAGGGCAGTAGCTTTGGAGAAAATTCTCATCTTCACCACTTGAGCTCTCCCAATCTACTTGCCTTGCTCTATTTAATCGTGCCTCAAGTCTTATAAAACATTGGGGAAAAGTTCTGGGTAAATCTTGATGAAGGAAATGGCTTTCTTGAATGGTTTTACTAGTTTGTCCTAGAATTTCTTGGGTATTTTGAGAACTGATTTGAATCTTTTTCCCTTCTGGAATGGTGCTAGAGTGAGGATTCAAATATGTGTTCCCGAATTGTTGAGCTATTGACTCCATAAACAAATGCATCTCTCGCATACTTTGTTTTATTTCTTTGATAGAATCTTCAATTGCTAGAATTTTCTGGGTTAAAGATTGAGGTGACAGAGGTGTTTGTGAAGTTGAAACTACTGATTTGGCTAAAGACAAGTCGTCACCGGTTAGTGGGTCTTTTTTTTTTTTTTTTTTCCAGCCATTAGGTCCCTTCTATGAGGGTGTTCTAATACCAAAACTGATGTAATTCAGTTTGATAATTCTTGGAGAAATCTTATTAATGAGTCAATGCCTTAATGAAGACTAATATAGTCTTTAAATACACAAAATGAGGTAATCGGTGACTTGAACAGTCGGTTACTAATGAACTCCCAATATGTTTTACAAGTAAACTAAAGTAAACTAAGTTACTGTATGTAAAATCTTTAAATAAAATGTACAGCAACAACTGTTTGACTAATATAGCTACACCACAAACATTTATAAACATAAAGATCAGTTTTGTAAACATCGATAGCAAACATGAGTATAACTTAGCAGTTAAAGCACCACTTCTTATTTGAGGTTGGAAGTTCAAATTTTCACTCTACATTTGTTGAATTAAGAAAAACTTTAAACGTCGATCAATGTAAACAAGATCAAACTTTTATATTATTATTTTAGGGAAGCAACCAACCACCAAGAATCTTATATTTATATATACATATAATTGGTTGAAAATTGGAACGAAAGCAACATGTTAACAATCAATCCATCCATGCATGTTTTTAGGATATTACTTTTTTCTCGACAATAGTGATAATGATCTTCAAGAAATGAAGCCACATTTCGTTTTCTCCATTTTCTTTTTCCTTTCTTTGCATCATCATTCACCATTCATTTTGTCATTTTGTTTCTTTTTCTTTATCCCCTTTGAAAAAAAAAACCTCCAATCTTATTAATAATTGGAGTTTTCTTTATTAAACACTAAAGACATAAAATTTTGATAGACAAAAAGACCAACAACTTCAAACTGAACTTCAACTTATGTAGTCTAAGATTAGACGTTTTTGCGTAACATATTTTTAGAATATGTTATAGAAACCTACATTTATTCATAGACTTAATTTTTAAGGTTAAAGATATGAATTTATATGGTTTAAATTATTCTAACAAGTGTGGTTTTAAAAATTTATGTACAGATTTAGATAAACAAATTAAAATACTAAAAAGTAGATTTGACTTTACAATTTCGAGATAAACAAACTTAATTAATCAACTAATATATGTTAAAAAGACGATGGTATAATCAGATTTAGATTTAAAAAATGACTAAGTCTATCCCAAAGTTAGTTATATTTTATTACTTAGGGTGAAATATTTATTTATTTGTTAATTTTATAATAAAGTATCACCTGTCTATTGCCACTTGTAGCCGTAGCCCTAGCTCCATGTCATGGGGACAAAATACTTGATTTTTTTAACAAATAAAATCCAAAATATTATATATGTTACTCAAAAAAAAAAAGTTTCTAGATTAGGCATATTAGGTGCCACTATTAGTAAGTAGAAAGAATGTTCTTTTATTAGTTTATTTATAAAAAAAAAAAAAAAAAAACACGTTTGGGCTGCTTTAAGATATTAAAAAAAAGTACAAAACCAAGTTGTGTGATTGATTTTAAAATATATATATCCAAAATGATTAATTGGGGGCTTTTAATTAATTTCTTGGCATCTCATGACATCACAAACGTAACACCCACCATTAATTAATTAATAATAATTCACAATCACATCTTTGAAAATTTAAGCCTTCCCTCTTTTCACCTTTAATATGATAAAAAATATTTATATCCAAAACAATAATTCATGGAGAATCATAATTTTTTTTGAGGACAATGGAGAATCATAATTAATGACAAGTTCATTATGTTAATCATTATCAAATCCTAAGTATATGGTTGTTTTTTTCCCCAATGTTGGAGAAATTTAAAATTTGATGGGCCGTGAGCTATATTATTTTTTAATCCCTACTTTTTCGTTTTTCTTTGAGCTATGGCTATCGTTTTGGTTTATATAAGATCTTGATTATTTTTATAGACAAGCACTAGAGATTGATAGAAATTTTGGTAGTGATATGACTAGCAATATAAGTTAAATTTTGAAAAAGAAAAAAAACAACTACGTAAGGTCAAATTGATTTGCTCAAAATTTCATATAGTTAATTTTGCTGTTTTAACAATTGAGCCTAGTAGAAGTAGGGATATATATATATATATATAACATCTTATTAGACTTATGCTTAAAGTGTATAATAACTTAATAATGTTAATTTATGACAGGTATTTTTAAATGGGAAGATGACAGTTATTGTTGTAACAACTATTAACCATATTTATTTAGCTTATATTATATTGTTATAAATTATATTCTAAGATTAAAATAATGGACAAAAGTACACAAATTTTTATGATCGAGAATCTTTTAACGACAAATTCACAAATTAAAAATCCTGTGAATTGTTTTCGGCAATTTGGGCACGTGATGATTTTTTTTTTCTTTTTTGTGGGGGGGGCGGGGGTGACGAACAATACATCAAAATAAGTTTTGTCATTTAGTCTCTAATATTTTCTTTTAGGTTAGGTTCTAGTTGATATCACTTTGCAGATAAAATAAAAAGAATCTACTTAATATCGTACTTGAAATTCGAGATTAAGAAATTTTATTATCAAGTTGATTTGAATCAATTGATGTAAATGGCACGAAGGTTAAAATGTTGAAGATGAAAACAATAGGTTTACCAGCTAAATTTTAGCTAAATGTCCTTTAATCAATGTGGTACTTGTTTTGAATTTTACCTCCTTCCAAATTTAAATATTAAGTTTGAAACTTTTTCACCTTGAGGTAAGAAACCTAACATAAACTAAAGTGGTGGGGTAAAATTGAAACTTTTCATATCGTTGGAGACAAAATTTAAATTATTTACCATAAACAACTAATATAGCTAATGACAAGGGGAACTATTAGAGTTTGTTTGGAGCGCTAAGTGAGTTATAATAGTTTGAATTATAATAATTTGTGGAGTTAAATAACTATGCATCCCAAACACATTGTTATAATCTAGACTAAACAAATCTCATCCTAAATATATATTATATAACTTTATAGACTATTATAACCTACAGATTATTATAACCCAGAATATTATTGTCCACTCAGTGCTCCCAACAACCCCTTAGATATTAAACTTAAAGTTCAAAGATCTATTTAGTATATATATATTGTTGGACAAAAAACAGTTTTTGTCCTTATACTTTTTTTAAAGTAACTATTTACTCATTGAACTTTAGTATATAACGATTAAGTCTCTATAATTTCAAATCTATAATGATTTAGTTTGTGAATTTTAATACGTAACAATTTAGTTTATATACTTTAAACTTTGTAATGATTTAGTTCTTAACACATAAAATGTTCTTAAAATGTAATAAGTTTAAAAAATATTTTTAAACTTAAGTTTTTAAAAGTACAAAAACATATTAAACATTCCTAGATCCCATTTGGGATTGATTTTGAAGACCTTAAAATGATTGCAGGAGAATTTTAACAGTTTTTTGTGTTTGGTAAAAATGATTGTTTAAAAATTTAAATAAAATCATTTTTTGAATCACGTTGATTTGCAAAAACTGGTAATATTAGCTTTGGGATTTACCTTACTGAAAAATCTAGTGCAATTGACAAATTTTTAAAATTCTTTTTTTTATCCTTTATATTTTATCTACAATTAAAAAATTTTCAAATATTATTATTCACAATTGATCTAATCTCATATCATCATTCTTATTTTTAAATTTAGTTGGTTTCATTTAATTTATTTTTCTTACTTTTTTTTATATTTAAACTAAAATTATATTTTGCTTCAATAACAATTGTTTTTCTTGATATTTTAATCAAATTATTTAAAGTATATAAATTATATAAATTTTACATAATTATTTTATGAAAATTTTGAAGCTAAATATTAACACAAGCCCATGTGTGATTAAAATATATGTTTATTTGAGTCATCATAGCTATTTTGAAATAATTTAATATTAATTTATCAAACACTGTAATATGAGATTTACCAAACACTAATTTACTTCATATGATTTTCTTATAAATACAACTAACAACAATTTCAAACAAAGTTTGAGAGTTCTAGACTAAATTTATAATTCTACCAAAACAACAAATACCATATATGTTGTAAGATGAAAAATGAATACTATACACTGAAAACTTTTATTATTATTTTTTTTTTTTAAGAAATGGATTTACAGATTATAGTAATGATTGATATCTAGCCTTTCCCTTTATCCAAAAAAAAAAAAAATCTAGTCTTTCCTATATATATAAATATATTAAAAGAACTTTACTGGTGGTATATATTAATATATATAATATATGGATAAATAAAAAGAAAATTAGCTGGAGAATTGACGTAGAGTGAATGATAAGGCGAGGCCATGCAAAAAAAAAAATGGAAAAAAAATGGAGGGACCCACAAAGGAGGGAATTTGACAGTGCGGTGATAACAGCTGACACTGCACCAATTAAGTATTGTTGTCGGGACACGTGTCAGGCTATGGAGTTGCCGACAGTCGCTTTCTGTGCTTACTGTCAGATATCGTTTCTCTCACATCTTTTTCTATTCAGCAATCAAATTTTACTGCCACGCTCCCACCATTATCCAGATATTGTTCTCAGTCTATTCTTTTAAAGTTAAATTATAAATTTAGTCTTTATGTTAAATTTTCTCAGTCTATTTTTTTTTTTTAAGTTAAATTATAAATTTAGTCTTTATAATTTGACTTTTAGTATAGCTTTTAATTTGGTCTTGAGTAATCTTAAGAGTTTCAATTTTCTTCACTTGGTCTTTATGGTTTGGTTAAAAATTATCCATTGTTTCAAAACTACTATTTTTTATATATGACATAGAAAAAGCTACACAGTTGCTTCTATTTTTTAGTCAGTCGTAAATTTTAAGGGGGCGTTTGGAGCATTGTGTTTGGTTTGGATGGTTTTAGAATCTAAACCCAAAACGTTGTTTGTACCAAACCCTTTGAAACACAGTCCAAAGATTTTGAACAGTGCACTCCAAACACTATTTCTGATTTCTATGATTTAGAACACTGCACCCCAAACACTGTTATCTGATTCTCAGGATTTCAAAACTCCTAGAGCAAACCCCCAAGATTCTGATTCCAAGGGTTCTGATTTTGAAACGGTGCTCCAAACGCCCCCTAATATAGTCCTCCAACACATTTAGCCAAATTGAATACCTATTAGCTTATTTCCAATGCTTATTTCTTTCTTTCCAACATGTTGAGGTAAGAATTCAAACTTCTAACTTTTTGGTCAAGAATATATATCATTACCTAGTTAGCTACGCTCAATTTGACATAAAGCTGCTCAATTTTTTCGTGTTCGATATCGATTTTTTTGAATAATGTCCAAAACTCTTTTATCAATATTTTGAAAAAAAACAAGCGTCTTGTTTATATTGCTTATCCATTATAAATTATTAATTATACGTAGACATTAAATTAAAAATAAACTAAGTAATTTTAATGTTTTTTTTTTGTTAATTTTTTACTCAAATTTTAATATTAATTACTATACGCCTGTTTGAAATGATTTTTCAAATGCTTAAAAAGAATTTAAAAGGTAGAAAAAGAGAGAGTACTTTTTAAGCTCTTGAAAGGGTTTGTGCTACTTTAGACACAAGAAGAAAGATATATTTCGTTCTTTTAAAAAAAATTAGGGACAAAACTAAAAATAAAAGTAAACTTTCGGGAGAAAATTATATTATATATATAAATATATATAAACATTGAGATAATATTAATTTGTTGAGAGGAGATTAAAAAAAGTGAAAAAGAAAAAGTGTCATATAGACCCAATCCTCTAGCTCGACTGTTTTAACTTTTTCACGAAAATCTATGGGTGCGTTTGGTTGGTTATCTAAAAATGGAAATTTAAAAACAAGAGATTCAATGAAAATAGAATTGTATTTTCATGTTATTAGATATGTGTTTGGTAATAGATTTAGAAATTAACTTCCAATTTAAACAATTGTTCAAAATATGTTTAATAATATATTTATAAACTATAAAACTAATTGCAGTTACTAACTAAATATTAAATTGAATACAAACTATTATTAATTAATTTTATAAATTTTGCATAATTATTATTTTATAATATCATATAATTTATAATATATTATATTATACATATTTAGTTTAACAAAAATTGATTGAGTTTATAACATGAAATGTCATATTTATTAAAGTTTTTATCTTTTTTAATATAATTCTATATTTTAAAATTTCAAATTCAAAATCTAGATACACTGAAAACATAAATAAATAAATAAATAAATAAATAAATAAATATATATATATATATATATATATATATATATATATATATATATATATATATATATATATATATATATATAATTTCTACTATTTGGATCATAGAATCTGAAAATATTTTTTAAACACATGCTACCAAATGCATATTCACTTACCTAAGTGAATTCGAAAACATAAACAAAATCTAGATTACCTACCAAATGGATCCTATACTTCCAACGTTAATAGATGTCATAATTATCAAATTAATAAGGCATCTCTTACTTAATATACCTTTTTGTTAAGATTAAACATTCGGTCTCTCCTCTTGACATATTTCAAAATCACTCCTAAACACATGCCTTTATTGAACTAAAATACATGATTTAATTAATAATAACAGGAAAAATAGGTGATTATGATTTTTTTAAAGAAAAGCAAGATTTCCAATTACTTTATTTAACTTAGCAAGTTAATTTTAATTCAAAATTTTTAATTTCATCTCATCAAACTCTAAATGTAAATGAGTGACAAAATTAATACCTAACAAAGTTAGATTAAAAAAATCATTCGCGAACCATCTAATAAGTCATATCATTCAACCAACAAAAAACACTTAAAATCATATCACAAAACAAAATGATGGAACTCAACCAAAAAATAGTCAAACTTAGCCTCAAAACATTCAACTCAACCAGAAAAAAAACCAAAACTCACAAAAAGAAAAAAATCTTATTCGATCCTAAGCATGTTAATAGTTAACCACAAATCTTTTTTTAAAAAACATAATGGGTTGAAAGTATAATTTTATCGATTATTTAAGTTAGTTCAATGGATGAAATTGAAGTGTGATTAAAATTGATTTATTGGGTTATGTATTTTTTTAAAAAAATCCATTTTCAAATGACAAATTGGAGGCCCAAAAATCAAAATGTCAAAGTGAGTTTATAAAGGTACATAGATATATATCATTAATTATAAAAACGAGATATTAATATCAACAAGTTTTATACTTCTACCCCCATAGTGGGATTTCAGTACACACTCCCAACTTTTTTCTAAAGTTCGAAAAAGATAAATATTTTTTAAAAAAGTAATTAAAAGGATAGAAATTAAAGAAGGGAATCTTTTGATAATCTCCTCCCTTGTTTTACTTCCAAAAGTTCGAGAATTTCAAGCAAGAAAAAAACACATAAGACTAAATTATAAGAAATATTCCAAATTTTTGCATATGTTTCAAAAATACCTCTATTCTTTCAAAAGTTACAATATTGTCTTTGACCTTTCATAAACATTTCAAAAATACTCTTTGGAGTAGAAAATTCGTTTGAATGTTGGACGAAAAGTTGACGTGTCTAAATGTTGTTTTTTTCGATTTAATTCAAGCAAACGCCTTAATCACCGCTATGTCATTTCAGATCACCACCTTATCGATTTTTCATCCAACAGTCTAACGAATTTTTACTTCAAGAATAATTTTGAAATGTTTATGAAATGTCAAGAATAATATTGCAACTTTTAAAAGAATACTTGTATTTTTTAAACAAACGACAATGTTCAAGGATATTTTTTTATAATTTAGCCAAAAATAACAATAATTAGGGAGAAAAAAAAAGAATCTTTTCTAAGCTTCCTCTCCAAGTTTAAGGTCCATTTGAATGTTATAATTAGATTAGATTGAATAAAACATGTATCAAGTAACGCTGGTAGTATTACCTTAATTTGTTTGGTCCATTGGTTTTTTTCCCCCTCCTTTTAATATTATACTTTTTCTCTTTATTATTTTTGCACTCGTGTAAAGTAAATGTCACTTGTGTAACGCATAATAAAAAGCATATTAAATTATTGTAATCTTCAGACATAAAGTTTTTCAACGCGTATTAAAATTAAATTTTTGACTATGTATCATTATTGGTTTTCTCCCCTTTTTTATTTTTTGAGTTGAACAACATTAGGAGTAGGAGATCTGAATCTCTGACCTTTTAGTCGACGGTACATGTTAATTACTTCTGAGCTAAGCTCACTTTAGTCATTATTGATTTTCTTAATAGGATAATATTTGGCTGCATACTGGTATGCAGGAATCTCCTTGTCCCCACAGTTCAATTGTTGACAACAAGGAGAGAGAAAGGTAAAAAATAATATCACTTGATTTTGAGTTGAACTAATATCAACTACGTATTAATAAGGTGTTGCTAATATAAACAGTCTATAAAGATAATAAAAAGAAGTAGATAGATAATTATAACAAAAACTTTTCTATATTACTTTTAAAATGTAATGAATAAGTTGTCATTGTTTAAATCAGAGGGGTAAAAAAGAATCCTTGACAAAAAAAAAATATATAGTTTGATTGGTCAAAGTATTAGTAACATTTTTTAAAAGCTATATAGGTTCAAATTTACTTACTTTGTTTAAATTGTAATATTCTAAAAAAAAAAGAAGTTAAAAAATAAGCTGATGTTGAAAATTTAAGGATTAGAACGTAATATATCCTTTATTATAAGTGCATAATTGATTTTAAAAAGGTTATTCAAGTTAGAAAAATGATTAAAAGGAAGTGGAAAGCAACAAAAAGAAGAGTGAAGAGAGTGGAAGTGGCTGTGAATAAAACTGGTGAATGTATGATTGGGATGATCAAATCTTGAAGCTGTTTTTGAGGGGACAATAAATCAATTTAATCCTATTCTTTTCCAATTTTATTTTTTTAATAAAAAAAAGTGTGATTTAATAAGAAGATTCTTATGATGTATTGTGTATATATATGGAGGTGTTAAAAGCATACCTGAAAGGGATGCCTGAAAATTTTTTAGACTTTTTAAATGCAATGTCTCAAATGGTCAACATAGTGGTCCTCCATGGCTCCATAATTTCACATTTTCATACACATTTATTTTCCCAACACTTTTTTTTCTTAAATAATAATTTATCATGTAACGAAAAAGTTTATGCGCTGTTGACGTAGATTGGTCGTCTCTACCTAAGATCTTTAAGGGAAGTTTATTAGTGTTTTTATTAATTGAGCTATGTTCATATTGACAACCTATACTTTTTTTTTTTCAATATTCATTGGTGAAAAACTTTGTTAGAATTGATAGTTGATTCGAAGACCGAGAAGTAGGCACCTATCGTAGTCTACATTAACTATTGAAAAGAAAAACATAAGATTTTAAATCCCTTTTTACACTTATTTTATTTTGGTCATTAAACTTTCAAATGTCAATATAATCTCGAAATTTTGCATAAAAAATCATTTTAGTCCTTTTGTTAAATTTTTTTTATAATTTATTCAACAAAGTCTAACATAGGTTTAAATTCTCAATAAATAATTGATTTTTTT
The DNA here is from genome assembly GCA_033996785.1 of Trichosanthes truncata. Taxonomy (NCBI): domain Eukaryota; kingdom Viridiplantae; phylum Streptophyta; class Magnoliopsida; order Cucurbitales; family Cucurbitaceae; genus Trichosanthes; species Trichosanthes truncata. The sequence continues at coordinate 4,574,640 of JAWPNB010000010.1, forward strand.
ATTTAGTTCAACAGCATGAAGAGGTTAGGTTTCAAATTTTTAACCTTTTGATTGAGGAGGTAAAACTTTAACCACTTGAACTATGTGCTCAAATTAGTAATAAATAATTTGATTTATTAATAATATAGTAATAAAAATAAATTTTAAATAAAAATAAGAAACTATATATTTTTTTTAAATCAAGAGAAACTAAATTTTAACACTTAAAAATTTAAAGACAAAATAGAAATGTATCGAGGGTGCATTTACTAAACCATAATGAATTTGTGCGCAATCGTAATGAGATTGTGGCGCAAACATAATTGAAATGAAATGTGATGAAACACAATGGAATTACGATTGATTGTGTTTACTTTACGTACCTCTAAAATTTGAATGAAATAGATATGATTACTATAATGCCCTTTTATATTTATAATGAATTAAAATGCAGTAACTATATATGCTACCATAATTAAGATGTCTTTCTTCAATTTTATTTACTTGTTCAAATTTTTATACTTGAAAAAATTTTAATACCTAAATTTAAATTAAAAAAAAATAAGATTTAATAAAAAAAAATAATAATTATCCTAAATTTTGTCCATCTAATTCAAATTTAAATTTCAATATGGGAAAACACACGATCTTTATATAAATACTTAAAAAAATATATATGCAGTTATTTTGGTTTAATAAGATAATATTATTTCATTTATTCTAAAATGATTTTTTGTAATAGAGAAAACCAAAAATAACATATAAAAAAAATCCAAAAATCATAACAGGTCCTCGCAAATATTGTTCTACATATCGATCTCGATCAAAATATGATCTGGTCAAAACTCACGCATAAAAAAAATATCGATCAGACACAAGTCTCACAAATATGGTCGGGCCAAAACTCACGCATTAAAAAAATATTTTATCGATCTAAAAAATCTGGTATCCATTCAAATATGGAAAAAAATCACTTACAATAACCCTCAAAGATGAATCCCTTTTCATCCAACTAAAAATGTGAGATTAAAAGCTTTTCGCCATGGGCAAAATGATGGTCCACAAAACGGATTAGAAGTTTTTTAATAAAATCACAAAAATAATTATGGGTTTTAATGCTCTTTATCATCCTGAAGAAATTCTAGAAAAAGAAAGAATAAGGAAGAAGAAGGAAAGAGGAGGAAGGAAAAAGAAAAAATAACGTGGATGATAGAAGAGAGAGAAAGGGCAAATGAGAGAAGTAAACCAAAAAGATGGGTGGGTCCCACCTAATATTCAATGGTAATTAAATTAATTACATACCCTCTTGGTTGTAATCAGATTGCATGATAGAATTACGTGAGACCCATAATTGACTCCCATTGTGAAATGCAGTAAACACCATCAATCTTAATTATATAAGATCCACAATTTCAAATTTCATTTGATTGATTACAAATAGGTAAACGCATCCTAAATTCAACGAAACATGATTATTATTTGCCTGAACTTTGAGAAATGTGATGTGAAGTAAGGGCACTAAATTCAATATATAATAAAATATTATTTATTTATTTATTTCCGTTTTCTATTTTGAGCAATATGTCACCATCTAAATAATTAAAGGTGGCCCTTGTATCTTAAAAGGAGTTAATTGCTTTAATTAATTTTTGTTTGGCTTCCCTTTTACAATTCCCTCCCATTGTATTTTTTTTAAAAAAAGACTAGGTCCCAACATTTTTAGTCTTTCTTTTGATTAAAATTATTGAGGTTGATTAAAACAAAAAATACTTTTCATCAATAATAGATGTCCCTATGTTGAATGTTCAACAATACGCTATCAAAAAAAAAAAAAAAAAAAGAATTATTTGATTTTGTCAATTTAAAAATATTTTATTTAATTAAAACATTAATAATCTCTCCAAAAACTCTGAAAGTTAAAGTCCTCATACCAAATCTAAAAAAAAAAAATCATCATACTATATATCTAAATTTTCATACTAATAAAAATTGAAAGACATTTAATTTTATAACATTCAGACTTTCAATTAAATGGTGAATGAGGAAAAACAATATATAGTGAATGAGGAAAAGCAATATATAGTGCCCCTCTCGAAATGAGAATTTTCTACTCCGTATGGGGATATCCTTCCAAATAATTTTAATATTGTTTCGTCCCTACTCGAAATGTGAATTTTCAACTCCATTTAGGAAGATCGATCCTTCCAAAGAATTTTAACAAAAAGTTGAATGTTTTAACATCTCCCTTCAAAATACATTTTGTTTTTCTACACAAATATCCTAATAAATATTAAGATTCCATTCATCACAATTACTTTGTATTCACTTTTTAATAAATCAGACGAGAATATGATGAATATTTTTTTCATTTTGATTTTAGAGAAAAAAAATGGAGATATGAAATACTCTTTGCTTATCCACTTCTTCGATATAGTAAAATATGCATATTTTGATAATGTTTTATAACTTTTAATGCTTAATTCATGAAAAAAAAATCACGAGTTACATATTTCTAACTCTATTTTTAGGTTTTTTAAAAATATTTTAGTAGGAAATCCATTGTCATCCCCATCTCACACATCCTACATTGATATATCTAAAGAGCCTATACTAGTTTGAAAAAAAATAAATATTCGTGTTGAATAGTGACACGAGCTTGTTGAGGGCTCGTCAAATTATAATTTATAAACCGATTTTAAGCTACTTGTAAAATTGAGTGGATCGGGTCGATCTCAGGGAACTAAATATCAATTTCTCAAATTAAATTTGTAAAAGAAAATAAAAAGGGAGTTTTGTGTTTTTTATAAATAAAATAAAACATACACAGATAAAAACAAGAGATAGATCAAATATGACCAATATCCAATCTATAGGTGCGGTTCATTCAATTGCAATATCAATCTTAGACTTACACAAATAAATTAATCATTTAATTAATGTAAGTACTTAGTCAACCTAATTGGAAAAGCCAAACTAGATCTTATTCCCCTAAGTTTATTAATTCCAACAAAGCATTGCAATTAAACTTATTACTTAATTTACTAGGTACGATAGCGTTCATTACAAATCGATAAGCAATAACATTAAGAATGATGGAAGGACTAAAATTGATTAACCAATTGAGATAGCACAAACCAATTAATCAATCTTTCTTATTTTCTAGGATCTATCATGCAAGCTATGTACTTTAGGAAAAGCCTTAGATATACACACATGAACCAATCCTCTTGTTACTTTAATCAATCAATCAATCACAACAATTACGGATTATAATTTTCATGCATAGCAAACTTGTAAATAAATACATGCAATTGAGTCGTCAATTCGATAAATACTACATACAAGGATTAAAACAGGAAACAAGAATACTTAGATTAAGAGAATAAAATTCAATACAACTCAAAGTCTCACAACATTGCAACTGAACTACACTTGGAACACTTACCTTAGCCATTCATCGTGAGGATGTAGCCAAGGTTCATCATTGGTTTGATATAGTGCCAAAAGAAAAGTAAAGAAAAAGGGAGAAAAACTCTAAAAACTATTGCCTAGAAAGATTACACTAAGAAGCCCCTCTTTTGCGGCTATCCAAAAGAAGTCTTAAATAGCTTTAAAGTAGACAACTTGTACAAGTAAGAAACCCTAAATTCTAGAAAGATGTTTTCTTAAAACAATTACGAAGTAATATTCAAAATAAAGTAAATAATTTCCTATCTTACAAAATGCTGGAAAATACATCCAGAAATCGAAAATCCTTTCCTAAATTCTCAAAACAAACCTAAAAGGTTGCAAATAAGGAAAATTTCTAAATTGCACATTCTTTAGTTTTTTGTCAATAACTTCTTCTTCAAGACTTGGATCGACGTGATCTTTATAAGGATGGAAAGATCTTTCAAGAGAGCTTTAAAATGGTCTCTAATTTGGCTATATTCTCAAACGTGGTCAGTAAGATCATGGAAACGGAAATTGGCACCAAGCATTCTCGAGTACATCAGTTTTTCAATAGGAGCAGCGATCACTCAAAACGTTACAACTTTTATAATACTTGGTGGAATGCAATGAGTCTTATACCGTTGGAAAGATAATTCAATAAGCTTCGATTTGACACTAAATCTGAATATATTTTCATCTCAAAAAGTCATGATATGATCGGTCAAAATTGATATAGAAATTTAGTTATTTGATTCGAATTAACTCCGAAAAGTTGCAAACTCTCCAAAACACGCAAATTGCTCGAATCCCTAAATGATAATAATAAAACACATATAAAATCCTTTTAGCTAACAAGAAATAAGTGTGATTAAATAGGACTTATCCTATCAAGTAGACTATACTTAAAGAGAAACTTTGATCAAACACTCTCTAAAATAATACACGGAAAAACCAATTGAAATCTCTTAGGCCTCGTTTGATAACCATTTGATTTTTGAAAATTGTGCTTATTTTCTCACAATTTCTATACAATATTTTCATCATATCTACAATAATTTTCATCTTTCTTAAGGTAGCCAAATTTCAAAAACAAAAATAAGTTTTTGAAAACTAGTTTTTTTACTTTTCAAAACTTAGCTTGGTTTTTGAAAACATATGTAAAAAAATAGATAAGAAAACATGGAAAACCCATAGATGGAAGTAGTATTTATAGACTTAATTTTCAAAAATAAAAAACTAAATGGTTATCAAACGGGGTCTTAAATTTCATCAAAATGAATCTTGATGAAACGAATTCATTTTTTTATCTCTTATTTAATGAAAAACATCCAATTAATGTAAATTACTGCTTTTGTAATTTACTTATGTACTTTGCATTTTTTTTTTATAGCAAATAGCAAAGAGATTGGTTTAATGTAAATTATTGCTTTTGTAATTTTCTTTTTCTCTTTTCAGATTTGTAAATACACACCAATTTATCTACTCCTCCTTGAAGGGGGTGGAGAAGAAAACAATTACAACTTTGGTTCATGGAAGAGGGTGGAGAAGAAAACAATTGCAACTCTGGTTTATTAAGGTACAAGTAATAGAAAACAAGAGACAATTTGAAGTAATTGTATTATTTTCTTCTTCTTCTTTTTTTTTTTTTATTTTCTGTTGTTTCTCTTTGTGTGTGTGTGTGTGTGTGTGGATAAATGATGTAATTGTATTATTTTCTTCTTTATTTTATTTTTTTGTTGTTTCTTTGTTTTGTGTGGATAAATAGGAATTTACTAAGTAGGATTCATGTTTTAAATATTAATTTACCAAAAACAATCTTATCTTCTAATCTTTATTTTAAATATGAATTTAAGAAGTTTTAAGTATTAATTTATGAATATTCATTTAAAAATTAAAGATCTATAGAGATTCTAGGACCTTTATTCAAATTGAGGACAAAATTGAAAATCTTTCAATTATGAATGACATAATGGGAAGTCTCCAAATTAAAAAGGGGCAAAAATAGAAATCAAAAGTTTCTCCACTCAAGCACCATTTATATAGTATAGATATAGATATAGATTAAATTTGTGTTCGTAACTTTTTAAATATGCATTAAAAAATGTTAAAATTAGTTTATTTTTTTAAAAAAAAACTTTTTAAATATGCAGTAAATATTTTTTAATATTAATAAATAAATAAGTATTGTTGTATCATTTTATTATTCAAATTGTTGAAATATGCATTAATTAAAAAAAATCATGATCTTTAAAATATTCATTGTTCAATTTTTTTTTTAAGTTTTTGTTCTTAAATTTTTAAATATGCATTAAAACTCTATTTAAAAAAATCATGATCTTTAAAATATTCATTAAAAAATATTTAGTTTTAAATATGCATTTAAAAAATCTTTAAATATTAATTTATTTAATATATATATATATATATATATATATATATATATGTTCTCGAAAATGAATTGTTCAATTTTTTTTTAAAAAATTGTTCTTAAATTTTTAAATAGGCATTTTAACATTAGTTTATTTTTTTTAAAAAAAAACTTTTTAAATATGCAGTAAATATTTTTTAATATTAATAAATAAATAAGTATTGTTGTATCATTTTATTATTCAAATTATTGAAATATGCATTAATTAAAAAAAATCATGATCTTTAAAATATTCATTGTTCAATTTTTTTTTTAAGTTTTTGTTCTTAAATTTTTAAATATGCATTAAAACTCTATTTAAAAAAATCATGATCTTTAAAATATTCATTAAAAAATATTTAGTTTTAAATATGCATTTAAAAAATCTTTAAATATTAATTTATTTAATATATATATATATATATGTTCTCGAAAATGAATTGTTCAATTTTTTTTTAAAAAATTGTTCTTAAATTTTTAAATAGGCATTAAAAAATTTTAAACGATGAGAAAAATCTTTCATAATAATTTTATATAGTTTCGAAAATACATAGGTTCAAAAATATTGTTTTAGTTTTTGTTATTAATTTCTTAAATTATCATTAAAATTTTTTTAATATTAATTAGTTTGAAGATTGGAGATCATAGAAATTTTGAAATATCCATTAAAAATCTTTAAATATTAGTTTATTTTAAGAAAAATCTATCATAATATTGTTTTAGTTTTTGTTATTAATTTTTAAATTATCATTAAAAAAATTTAAATATTAGTTAGTTAGAAAATTGGAGATCATAGAGATTTTACAATCTTTATTCAAATTAGAGATTACCTGCGTAGAGATTTTAGAACCTTTATTCAAATTGAGGTCAAAAGAGAAAATCTTTCAATTAAGAAGGTCATAATGGGAAGTCTTCAAATTAAGAAGGGGCAAAAAAAAAAATCAAAAGTTTATCTCCTCAAGCACCATTTATATAGTATATAGATATATAGATAGATTAATAAATTAGAAGGTGATTTGGCCAACCTAAACCTAGTTCAACTAACTGAAGTATTATATCTTCGATTCAAAGGTTAAAGATTCGAATCTCTAATCCTCTGTGTTAAATTCAAACAATAATAAATAAATAAAAATAAAGATGTAGATATAATCATTGTCATGTTGTTTTATGTATGCATCAAAATAGGTCCCAAACCCTACATGTCAAAACTAACTTTGTCCCTGCATTTCTATAGAATTAATTAATGTTTCATCTAATTATGAATCCCAAATTTATACATATTTTCAAAATAAGTTTGAATAGCAACTATGATTCCAATTGAATTGGTCCAAATTTAAGCTTCTTTTTCATCTTTTTTTTAGATAAAGACAATTAAGAGTATGCAAATTTAAATTTATAAATACCTTGAGGCTATTTGAAAGTGAACTATTCCTATGTCATTGTCTCAACTTTAATTAATGACCAACGTTTTTATCCATATGAAATTTGTCCAAATACATTATTTTAAAAAAAATTGAAAGGACAAGATAATTAAACATGAAAAGATTCAAATCTATGATAAGTACAGTAAACCGAATTAATTAGTTGTTTTTATGGAACTATCCAAATATAGGCTAAACTATTTTTTAATTTTATCAAACAATGAACATATTTTCAAATGCAACATTGAATTTCTTTTACTTTTTTCGAATTGCAACTACAAATAACTGGTACATCTATTTCTCATTAGTGGAAAATATTAAATTACATGGGATTTCCATCTCAAAACCAATTGGTAATAAGAGGAGTAACTCATATATATTATAAATTATGAAGCCTCTTTACATTTTTCCAATGTGGGATCCTCAACATGCTCCTTCAAGATGGTGCCTCTTTGGATTTACCATTCTTGGATCGGATCCCAATTTTAATTTTTGGAACTAATTTCACACATTTTTAACAACAAAAAACACTAAATCAAAACTAAAATATTGAGACTAAAAATGTGATTTTTAACCAATAATCAACTATACAAATTTGAGTCTCCATTCGTTTTGGAAACGAATTATAAAGAAAAAAAAACCACTAAAATTGAAAAATTAAAAAAAGAAAAAGAAAAATGTATCATATTAAAGGAATACGAAATTGAGGAGGGAGAAGAATATTTGAAGCTGTCCTTTTTTAAAAAAATAAATAAATATTTGAGATGTTCATATTCTTTCAGATTAGACCCTAGAAAAATAAATTAAAGACATCGATACCCACTGAACTGAACAAAGGCAATATTACATTATTGTGATCATTTTTAATTTTTGTCGTTTGTTTGATTATTTTAATGTCCCAATTTGGCAACTTGCACATTCACCCATTCCAATTGTCCTCAAATGAACACCCTCACGCTTTCCCAAAATATCCCTTTTCCCTCCCACTAATTTACTCAATCATACCATTCTTTTAAGTGTTAAAAATCCTATTTTCGTCTTTCTTCTTTTGGGTTTTTGTCTTTTTCTATTCCTTTTTGGGTTGATTTTTATACTTTTAAAACGTACATTTTAGTTTTTGTGCTTTTTTAAAGCAACGGTTTGTTTTTTATGTTTATAAAATTCTAAAAATTACAGTGAAAACCCTTTAATTAATTCATAGCATCGACAATATTTCAAGCAGTTTACTTAATATAGTGTTGGGAAATTGGTGGTAGGAAAGAAATAAGATTTAAAAAAAAAAAAGATGAAAATTATAATTTTTTTTTTTTCATTTTAGTCTCCGTAGCTTTAAAACGTTCATTTTAGTTCTTGTACTTTTTAAAAGTAATTAAAAGTGATTGTTTCTTTTACATGTTTGTAAAATTCTAGTACAAATTTATATACATATTAATGAAAACTTTTTAATTCAGCAATGACAATATTTCAAGAAATTTATTGAATGTAATGTTGGGCTAAAATGGTGGTAAAAGGAAATGAGATTAAAAAAAAAAAAGGACCAAAATTACAATTTTTTTAAAAGTATAATAAGGGCTAAAATGAACATTTTGAAAGTATAATAATTCAAATGAATAAAGCCTTAAAGTATAATGACCAAAATGGACATCTTAAAAGTATTGGGACAAAGATAGACAAAAGTTGAAATTAAAGAACATAAACTAAGATAGGATTTTGACTAGCAAATCAATACAATGAATTTGGACTTGTTAAATCCTTGTGAAATGACAAATTATTCATGTGGCGGCCTCATAATAATCGTTAGATTTGGATTCAAAAGTTTTCATGCTCCTTAATAACCATTGAATATAAATTCGAGGTATTTCTCTCTTTACATCTAATGTTAAAAAATTGTCAATTACATTGTGGCGGCCTCATCGAATAATTTATACTGGAATTTTTAACAACAAATAAGCTAAGTGGAAGAATTTATTTTTTTTCTCACGTATCAAAGTTTGAGGATTTAATCATAAAAAATAAAAATGTGTGGTGTAATTGTAATAATAATTATAATTTAAGGGTGTAGGTGGAGAGTGTACTAATTTAATTAAAATTTATATATACTTTTTAGATTTAAAAAAAGAAAAAGTGGATGGTGATATGATGGATGTATTATGTTATAACTTTAGATGAAAAAAATTAAAAAAATAATATTAATATAAAGTAGGATGATTTGGTTTTTGGGAGACCCGACACAACCGAATATTATGATTTGGATAAAAAAAAATGATTAAACACGTGATTAGATGCTTCATTACTTCTGTTAACTTTGTGTTTTGGTCCCACTTTCCATGAAACCAACCTTAAATTAATTTCTCAAACTCAATCATTTTTACTAATTAATCCACTCATTCTAATTCTTATTCTTATTATTCTTTAGGTTAAAATATTATTTTTTGGACATCTTTCTATTTTAGTCAATGTACCTTCAAATGTCTAAATTTAATCTTTCTTACTTTCAATAAATATTAAAACTAATCACTATTGTTAGTTTGAAGTTAATTTTGTATTGAAATTGGTTACATAATAATAATAATTTTTATGTAAGAAAATACACAATGTGAACATATTTCTAAAATTTATAAAGGAAAGACTTAGAGACTAATTTTTTTTTCTTTTAGAAAATTAATAACAAACTAATCATAGAAAACAATTTTAAGCTTTATTGAAAGTATAAGGTCTAAATTTGAGCATCCAAAAATACAATGACTAAAATGTAAGTAAACCCAAAATATAGGAACTAAAATTATATTTTAGCCTATTCTTGAGTGGTCACCAAGCCCTATATTTTCTTTTTCGAACAACATCTTCAAAATTCCTTTTTGCTCTTTTCTCTTTTTATTTCTTTTTTTAATGCATTGTAATGGACAATTTCACCATTTATAGTCGAAAAAGAAGTCATAAGATACCATTTTTAATTTTTTTAATACTAATTTATTATTAGACATAATGATGGGAATCATATTGTCGTATATATATATATTATATAAAGTCTATCTGGATTGCAAAATTGACCAAACATAGTAACCTCTTTAATTATTCATTGCTTATTGGATAAGACGAGGTTAATGACTGTTTGTTATATATATAGTATTATTATTATTATAGGAAGGTTACTCATATTATTATGTTAAAACTTAAAATACATTATATTGGTTAAAATGATATATCTCCTATATTCAATTTTAACGTGTTAGACATGCCCGTATTGAAAATTTACCCATTTCACATGACTCATCTTTATAACAACTTACTTAACTTGAAATGATTATTAAGATAGAAAATAGATAAATTTAGAACATTACTAGGCTAATAATGGACCATTTCACTAAAGAAATATATATATATATATATATATATATATATATATATATATATATATATATATATATATATATATATATATATTCTAAATTTACATGTCATTATCCTTTTAATGTTTACTAATAATAAAGACTTGATTGAATTAGTTTATTTTTATTTGATGAAAAGGTTTTGTATATTGCAAAAGAAGAGGATCTCATAGTCTAAGAAATAAAGATACAATTAGAAAACAAGAAATTTAGCTAGAAAATATAATCAACAATAATAGCACAGAAAGATTAGAAACAACCAACAAGACAAAGTGAATCAAAATAATTAGGAAAATTCAGAACTCACAGCTCGAGCAATGCAAAACAAAAGTAAGAGTAAGAAAAAGATGTCAAACGCCTAAACAGACAACAAAAGTTACCAAAAAAAACATATTCAAAAACCAACATTAGGCAAAACCATACTCATCCAAAACTAGAGATATACATAAAAGAGGACATAATATCTTAATCCCAAAGCTTCTTTACACCATCACTATCCATCTTACTATTGATTGAAAATATTCAATGCATAGAGAATCAAATTGAAATTTTTTTAAGGCTGTTTACTCACCATGAATCAAAATAAGTTGGAATCAGAATGAAAATCAATCAGAATAGCAATGCTATTCTTTTTATGTTGTTTACTTTCATCTAGAATTTGAATAAAAATATATATGATGATTACTAGAATGCCCTTTTATATATATTTTTTCTTTTTGTTTTACAACCTTTTTATATTTCTAATCCATTAAAATGCATTAACTAAATAATATGCTACAAGAATTTTTAAAATAAAAAAAAATAATATTTACATTTTATTTAATATATAATAACTAATCAAAATGAAATTACATCAATTAAAAAAATATATTGGTACTTTTTTTTTATTAGAAGAACAATTATATATAGTGAACATTGTTCAATTTTATTGTAATGTTTATTTATTAATAATAATGAATTTGAACTTATCAATTTAATTAAAAATAAAATTTTGAATTAAATGGATAATCATGAGGTTAAAGGAGAGAGAAAAGGCAAATTTTAGAAAATTTTAATTTTAAAAGAAGGGGAAAAAATTAGAATTTTCTATTTATGAACACCATAGGGAGAGATTTCAAAAAAGAAAGAAGAATTGCATAGGTGAGAATTGTAGGTTTTCAAAAGAGGAAAAAAAAGGAGAGATGGTGAATGGTGCAAAGTAATAAAAAAAGATGGTGTGGATCTTAAAGGATAAAAAACGAGAATGAGATTGATCACCCTTTTAGAAAATGAGACTATCCATTTCTTTAGAGTTATTCCCAATTTTGGAGTGGGATGCAAATTTTATTCTCATTTCTTGTTTTCCGCAAACACCATCAAAAGGAATGAAATTTTTTATTATCATTCCATATTCCAATTGATGATAAATAAATGAAGCCTAAAATGAAAAGAAATAAAAACCTTATTTAGGATACCCTGTTTCTAGAGATAAAGAATGGTACATACTTTTTGCTCACGTAAGCATATATTTTATATCTATAATCTATTAAAATGTCAAAATTTCTGAAAAATATTTAAAATGATAGAGTTTCTGAAAAATATTTTTAGACTAAAATATCCCTTTAAATTTTAGTTAATTATATAAGTCAAATCATCCTAATCCGATTTAATTTCAAATCCACAACGACAACAAAGATAATTTGATAAAAAATAATTTGAATTAATTCTAATTTGATTTTATCATTATACTCAAAATAAATATCTGATTTAATTTTAAATTGATGAAGTTGAATCGATAATCTTAATTTGATAAGCAATTTGGTTCTATAAATTGCATCCAATTTCATACAATAATTTTTTCACACACAATCTTTAGATATTATCTTTTTTAATTTCAAAACAAAAAACTACTGAAACATATAATTTTCTTCAAATTGATATTCATATATTTCCTTTTTCAAATTGAGGATATAATTTGATCAAATGCAATTATTCTCAAATCCAATTAGGATATGAATCTAAATTTTCTATATATATATAGGGCTAATTCCAACTTTTCATTTTCTCCAATTTTGGTTTCTCCAATCTTTCGTTTCTTCAATTTTTTATTTCTCTAATTTCTCCAATTTTTCGTTTGTGCAATTTTTGGTTTCTCCAAGTTTCTATTTCTCCAACCTTCCATTTCTTCAATTTTTCCTTTCAAGTACCTTATTTTTTCTTTTTTCTTTTTTTTTTTTTTAATTTTGATCTTGATTTCGTTAATTTGTTTGCATCTCCCAAATACTCTTCTAATTCTAATTTGTTTACATCTCCATAATACACTTCTCAAATTTTCTATTTCAGGTATCTCAATTTTTTTTTGATATTTTGATTTTGCTAATTTGTTTGTATATCTATAATACACTTCTAAATACAATTTGTTTGCATCTTCATAACACACCTTTTCACCAATTTTTTAACTTAGTTGAAAACCTCTAATATTCCATTCTTATAAAAAAAAATGTATGATTACGTTTTTAATTCACTTTGTTTAAATTTTACTTCTAACTTATACCTTTAGTTGTATAGCAAAATTTACAACCAAAAAAAAAAAAAGTACTTCAATGTTTAATTTAAATAAAATTTTGTCTCTTAACATTTTGTTTTAAGTTATCTCTTAATATATATTTATTCTTTTTCATTATTCTTATAAGTACACAATAACTATAAAGTAATTGCACAATTATATGTAGAATAACTATATGGCCAAATGATTTTGTTTGTAGTTCATATGGATTTTCACTCAAATTTATTGTTCCATATTCACACTTGCCATTGCATGCAATTATTTTTTGTTCATATGGGTTTTTTAGTTTTTAGTAATAACTATTGTCATTGCATCTAATTGTATTTTTTCTATGAGATTTTACTTTTTAGTAGTAATTATTTTTTTCAGTTCTAAAAGTATCTCCATTAGGGCCATCTCCAATTTTTCATCAGGGATTTACAAAAAAAAAAAAATCCTTCAATGTTTAATTTAAATAAAAATTTCTCTCTTAATATCTTTTTTTAAGTTATCTCTTAATATCTTTTGTTTAACATGTATTATTGTATTATTTAGCATAGTTATTATTACATTTGTTATGATATGTCACATATATAGATTTTTTTCAATTAAATAGAAAATTGTCATTATAAAATTGCATTAATTAATATTGCATCAATTAAACAAAATATATTATTACAAAAAGTATATATTACATTATATATAATAATAATTATAATTAAAAAAATTATATTATATTACAATTATGTTATATGTTATATTATATGAAAAAGTATATTATAATACAAAATAAATATTATATTATATTAAAATTAGTCAGAATACAACTAAAATCAAATTATATAGCAAGTGATATTTTAAGATAGTCCTAATATAGGACCCAAAGAACACTCTTTTACTTTAACATATAATATATAATATCCTTTTAATAGTAATTAAAAAATTATGTTATATATCAGTTCAATCACAGCCCTTTAAATAAAGTACCAATTACAATTTCAAAAGTTGATACTTTGATCTCCACTCCTGCTATTGTTGAACTGAAAAAAAAAAGTTACATAATAAAAATGGTGTTTATGATTTTTGAAGAAAGATTCCAATTTGGCACTTAATATAAACTTTAGAGTGTCAAGTTGGAGAAGTGACAATGCCCACCTCAATTTAAAAGGGTTTCCATATCTTAAAGTTAATATATATATAGGGGCTCAAATATATAATTATTTAATTCCTTTAATTTTTATATATAAAAAGTATTGTGTCTTTCTTTTAAATATATAATTAAATCTAAATGAAAGGGACAACCTCCCCTTATGAATATAGCGACCATTTCCTTATCTATAATCAATAATATATTAAACAGCAAGAGTTTCTGAAAAATATTTTTAAACCAAAATACTTTTTAAATTTTAGTTAATTACATTAATCAAATCATCCTATCCGATTTGATAATTTGACTCAAAATGAATATCTGATTTAATTTTAAATTGATAAATTTGAATCAATAATTTTAATTTGATAAGAAATTTGATTCACAATCAAATCGAAATTTTAATTTGAATCAAATTGCTTCTATAAATTGCATCTAATTATCATACATTTGTTCTTATATTTGCAATTCTTCATGTATTATCTTTTCTAATTTCAAATGGATGATTTTGAATCAATAATCTTAATCTGATAAGCAATTTGATTCAAAATCAAATCAAATTTTAATTTAACTCAAATTACTTTTATAAATTGTATCCAATTATCATACATTTAGTTCTTATATACGCAATTCTTATACCCAATTCTTCAGGTACTTTTTTTTTTTTTCATTTAGTTCTTATACACACAATTCTAATTCTTCAAGTATTTTTTTTTTATTTAGTTATTGGCCATTGCATCTAATTAATTTTTTTTTTCATATGGGTTCTCACAGTTTTTAGTAATGACTATTTTTTTCAAGTCTTAAACTAGCTATCCCCAATTTTTCACTAAGGTCATCCCTAATTTTTCATCCGATATTTCTTCTTTTTTTTTTGTTTTCATTTGGTTTCCAACATTTTCCCTTTTTTTTTTGTTGCAATTTTCCTTTGTCAATACTCTATTTTTTTCAAATTAAGTTTTTGGCCTTTGCAACAAAAAAAAAAAAAAAAAAAAAAAAAAAAATCTCCAATTTGATTACATCTTTGTATATATACACAATTCTTCATGTAATTAAAATGGAGCAGATGGTTAGTATTCAAATTATTCTAACTTATTTTGCATCCAATTATCTTCTCTTTTTTTTTTTTTCCATATGAGATTTTAATTTTTAGTAATAACTATTTTTTTCAAGTCTAAAAGTAGTCATTTTCAACTTTTTACCAGGGCATCTCTTATTTTTCATCAGGTAGCTCCCATTTTTTGTTTTCAATTTTTTTTATAACTCAGTCCTCTTTTTGTTGCAATTTTCCTTGTTGGTTCTCTATCTCTTTTTCAAATTATGTTTTAGGCATGACTTTTGCACATCATATTGCTAATTTTTTTTCTCTTTATCTTTTTTCCAAAATTTTCTGATTTTTTTTCAAGACTCTATCTCTTTTTCAAATTAAGTTTTTGGCCTTTGCAAAAAAAAAAAGAAAAAAACTCCAATTAATTAGGTCTAAATATCCAATTAGTTTAGTTTAAAGATGCTTTTTTTTTTTTTTTTTTATGTATGATATGATATTAATAATAATAATAATGATGCAATTTTCTTTTTCGGTATCTTGTCTCTTTTCAAATTAAGTTTTTGGCATGACTTTTGGACATCATATTACTAAATCTTTTTTCTCTTTATTTTTTTCCAACCTTTTTCGATCTTCTTTTTTTATAATTCTATCTCTTTTTCAAATTAAGTTTTTGGTTTAAAAAAATAGTATCTCAAATTAATTACATCTTTGTATATCTAGTTATTTTAGTTTAAAAATGAAAAAAAATATATCTATAATATAATAATATTAATATTAATAATATCTATATCTACTATATCTATAATATAATAATAATATTAATATTAATAATATCTATATCTACTATATCTATACCTATACTATATTAAAATACAAGGATTTCGGAAAAACATTTTTTTACTAAAATACTTCTTTAATTTTTAGATAATTACATCTATCAAATTATCATAATCCGATTTAATTTCAAATTTAAACAATGACAACAAGATAATTTGATCCAAAAATAATTTGAATTGATTATTATTCTTAATTTGATAAGTGATGTAATTTGACTCAAAATCAAATCAAATTAGAATTTCAATCTAAATTCCCTCTATAAATGATACATCTCCAAAAAAAAATTCAAATATAAAATACCAATTTTTATTTGGTATCCTTTTTTTTTTTTTTTTAATTTTATTTCATTTGCCCACGTTTTTTCGTTTTTTCTTTATATTTTTTTATACTCGATTTCAATAATTAATTCAACAATATTGTGTTGTTGCTCGCTGATAATTCTCATTCATGAGGATTATTTGGCATTTTAACTTAGTTATACTTGTGATTTTATTCATATTATTGGATGAAAAGTAGGAAAAGTGTTGAAATTAATTAAATTATTGTTGATGAAAAATAGGAAAATACCCACGAATTCAGCTAGATCCTTAGCTGTAATTGCTCATCAACCAATAAGGAAACCCTAGCACAAAGTCCTATCCCTATAAATCTCGGAGAAGAAGTCGTGAAGAGGAGAGCTAGATTTTGGGAGAAGAATTTCATTTTTTTTTGGGTTTTTTGAGTTGTCTGTAACTTCTGTTTTTTCACTATTGTTAATTACTTCTGTATTGTTCTTCTTCCTTTAAGTCCTGAACCTCTTCCTCAATCTCATCACAACGAGAGTTAGTGGTTATGAACAAATCTTTGTTCGATTGAATTAAGAGCAAAGGGGTTTAGGTAGTTTTCCCCTTTTAAATTCTGCAAGTTTTATAATTTATTTATGTTCTTTGACTTTAGAATAGCTACTACATTTCATTTTTTTCTTATAAGTTTCTTGAAGTTGTTAAGTTACCTTGGAATTTATTTTACTGAATGATACAACAATACTTTGGTAATTGAGTTTTTGACATTGAATTGTATTTGTGAGTTGTTACAAGTCTTTCTCTATTGTATCAATGAATTTTATCAATTCAAGCTTACTGTTTCTTGTTAGTTTCAGTATGAAGAGCTAAAATTTTCTTAGGGATTAAAGTTTGTGAATGCCCTAGATGAAATATGTAAGGCTCGATAGCAAAAACAATTTAGCTAACACTTGAACTATTGTGTGCTTTTGGTGAGTTAAATGTTGGGTAAGCCCTAGTTGGCCATCTAGTGTTGCTTACCAAGCTATAACTTAATACCAAATGGGTTAAGGGAAGCAGATGTAGCAAAAGCAATGGAGGAAAAGACTTAGACATAAGTCTTAAAACATCGACCCTAGACTTAGGGCGAGACTCCAAAATCACTAGAGTTGTGTGCGGATATATCTAGGTTAGATTAGCCATAGAAATATAGGTTTAATCACGTAGCCTCCGAAAGATACTTCATAGAAGGTCGAATAAGAGTTGAATTTGATTTAGTTACTTAGTTTCTTGAGTTAACTACGATTGCAATTGTCTTCTTGTTGCATTTTCTTTCCAAAGAGGCATTAGCATCTTGAATCCCTTCCTCATTTCCATTGTTTTTCAAACGATTTTTCTTTTAGCCAAAACATCTCACAAACATTTTTATATCAACGGTTACTTTAAGTTGCAATTTGTCAACAATTTTGTGCCATTTTAATACATTTTATTAAAACTCGTTCCCTTGAGTACGATATTCTTGAGTACTTCCAGTTTTTTATTACTTCGATCACGTGTACTTGCGTGTAGCACCTACTATTGGCGCTTATTTTTTTCTAGATCTAAAATACTCAACATTGTTTTTTTTCCCCCAAAATCTAAATAATCATCTCTTAGGTATCTCTCTTGCTTCCTTTTTTCCAAATCTAAAATAATTATCTCCTCAAGTATCTCTTTTTTTTTTTAAGATTTTGTTAGCCCACGTTTTTTTTCTTTCACTGTTTTTTTAATTTTTTTTCTACATCTAAGCATTTAGTTGATACCACTCAATTTCAATAATTAATTCCCCAATGTTGTATTGTTGCTGGTGCTTCTTTTTTCCAAATCTAAAATAGTCATCTCCTCAAGTATCTTTTTTTTTTCTTTTTTAAAAATTCGTTAGCCCACGTTTTCTCTTTTTCTTTTTATTTAGGATTTAGTTTTCTTTTTTTTTTTAGGAAATCTACGGTTTAGTTGGTTGAATGTTATAATTTAAACCACTATAATATAACAAGATAATTTGAATCAAAATTATTAATTTGATAAATATGATGTGATTCGATTCAAAATCAAACTAAATTATAATTTGAATCTAAAATAATCTCATTTGTTTGTTAAATATTTAAGAAAAAAATTGGATAAAAGTAAAATATATGGTTATGGTAATCTTTTAAAGTGGAAGAAAAAAACCTAAAAGTTGAAGGAACAAAATAACTAATAATAGCGGTGGTAGTTCTTTTATGTAATGCATAGCTATGAAAATTTGATATGAAAATCTGATAGACATATACAATCCATAGATGAGAGGAAGTAGAATTATAATCAAATAATTTAAATTTTGATTAATTACAAAATTTTCTTTATAATAATCACAATGTTGTGTTGTTGTTGATGGTGCTTCTACTATTTTTCTTTTGTTAGTCTGAAATGAATATAATTTATATTTAATGACTTAATTCTTAAAATGTTTTGATAGAATATAATATAATTAAGTATAATTGTTTTTTAGGTTAAATACCTCTTATTCTAGAAAATATTTTTAAACTAAAATGCCCCTTATTTAAGTCAATTACATAAATAAAAACTCATATATTGGATCATAATCCGATAAATTTCGAGTTCAAAATTGAATGCATATAATTTTTTTTTTCAATTGGAGATATGATTTGATTCAAAATCAAATCAAATTAGGATTTGAATCTAAATTCTTCAATTAAATTACAATCCAAATTTTCTTTTGCAATAGACATCTATAATTTTTCATTTATTTCAAATATCTTCTCTTTTTTTTAATA
Organism: Trichosanthes truncata; assembly: GCA_033996785.1. Classification (NCBI taxonomy): domain Eukaryota; kingdom Viridiplantae; phylum Streptophyta; class Magnoliopsida; order Cucurbitales; family Cucurbitaceae; genus Trichosanthes; species Trichosanthes truncata. The sequence continues at coordinate 4,593,897 of JAWPNB010000010.1, forward strand.
CTATATATGTATGTATGTATATATTTTTTTTGCTTTTTTTTAAAAAAAAAAACTTACATCTCCTTTTTTTTTCAGTCTAGAAATCAAATTACTCTCTTTAAACAACCACTTCTTTATTTAATCTGTTAACATAATCTTATGAAATATGATTGAAATTTAAAACTAACTCAGTTAGAGTAATTTTCAAATTCGTTAGTTTCTAAAAGTTATTTTACAAAGTTAAATAGAAGTAAATAGTTTTAAAATTTTCAAAATCACTTAAAAAATTTATGAGAAAAAGATTTCCTAAATAAATCCATTTGAATGTTTAGCTATTTCGAAATTAAATTGATTTATTAATTAATTCATCAATCATTATTTTATAATACTTTAAAATGTCAATCTAATTTTTAAAGATAAAAATTGTTGTCAAAATCATAACCTTATCTCTTCATCATTTAAATTATTTTCAATAGTATTTGTATCAATCAAACTAAAAATTAATTCAAAACAAATTCAAAAGAAGAAAATCATTTCCACAAAGGAGAATTGATCCAATTTAACCCTAATAAAATTGAATCTGATACTTCGTTTTTTGATAAATTATATTTCTCTTTTCACTTTAATCAAATCACAATCTCTCAAAATCGAGAGTAATATTTCTTAGATTTTCTTTTTGAAATACAAAAAAAAATTCATTCAAATTATTAGATAAAATTCTAATTCTAATGTTCTTCTATATAAAGGAAACTTATGAAAACTTTTCCTTCCAACCATTTTCATTTTTTTAATCTAAAATGCACTTAGATAATTTTAAAAAAAATAAAACTTCAAAAAATAAAAAACTATATTATGTGTCATAAAATATATATTATATATACAATAATAATAGAAATACAAATAAAATTTTAAAAACTACAAAATAAAAATAGAAAATTATATTATATTTAAATTATGTTATATTATATTAAAAAAAACTTATATTATAATAGAAAACAATTTTATTATATTAAAATTAGTGAGATTAAAAACACTGAATTATAATATGAATAGAAAAAAAATTATTGAAGCTAATTAATTAAAGAAGGATCATAATACAAATACAAATAATAATTGTATTCCATAATGCTAAACTTAAATTATTTTAATCTTCCAAAATTAAATATATATATTGGTTAAATTACAAATCTGGTCCTTATGATTTGGAGAAGGCTAGAATTTAGTCCCTGGTTTTAAAAGTAAGGATTTTATCCTTATGGTTTGATAAAACCTCATAAATATTACCTATGATTTGATCAAATCCCCATAAATAGTCCATATAGTAGAGATTATTTTTTAGGATTTTATCAAACTATAATGACTAATTCTAACATTTAAAATCATAGGGACTAAATTCTAACTTTCTCACAACCATAGGAACTACCTTTGTAATTTAACCTATATAAAAATACACACGTGCATTGTACGTGATAATAAACTAGTTAAAATAAAAGTTCTAGTTGCTATTATTAGTTTTTGCTATTATTATATGATTGAATATATAATGCAACTGTATCTGAGCTTTAATTTAAAGAAGATTCTAAAAGAGGTAAAACTTTGATCATTGCTCCTAAATTTAGCAACTCTCTCCCTAACTTCCAAAATATATATTAATAGGAAAAAATGTTTTTAAATTAAATAAAAGGAGTTTATTAAGATGTTTCTTTTGTTAATATTCAAGTTCATTTCAAGCTAAATCACCTATTTAATTCAAAATTTTAGAAGTGGATGGGTTAGGATAAAATTTAATAATTTTTAAAATATATTCTTTACATCCTTCCTCAAACAAGTATAAAAGTGCTTGATAATATTAATTGAAGACAAAATGACATATTATAAAGTTTTGAGTATAGTACGTACCTTCCACACTTTAACATGTTAAATTATCAACAAACCCATACGTTTAAGTTGATATACTAGAAAGATTAAGTTCACTATAACTAATTGACACAAGTTGTTGAGTTAAAAATATCGATCTAATAGTGCGTTTTTTCTTCTATCCATCATTGTTTTCATACGTAAATTTTTTAAACCGTCATTAAAACTTAAATTTGTTGTACTGTAGTGTAGGTATATGTCAATTATACGATTATTCTGCAAACTTGAACATAACTCAATTGGTCAAGAAATATATCTTTGACCAAAGGGTCAGAGGTTCAAATCATACCTTTGACCAAAAGGTCAGAGGTTCAAATCTCTCACTCTCACATGTTATCGAACTCAAAAAGGAAAAAAAAACGATTATTCCAATCGCATTAAAAAAAAAAAACCAATCTTGCCATATAGGTCATAATAATTCAATTAAGGAAGAGAGGTACACGTAGAATGTAAGGGTCTTTGTAATGAAAGATGTTTTTAGCTATGGTGATTTAGCTGACAATATTTATTTCTCTTTCATCCACATAGAGAAATCAAGTTGCACATATAATCTTAGCTAGACTCGCCATAGTTAGAAATGAGGAATGTTTTTTTTTTTTTCTTTCTTTGGTGGTGGTATAATCTAACACTTTACCAATATAATTATTCCATGTTATAAAAGATAATTCTTGACCTATAAAGAGTAAATTACAAGTTTAGTTTTAAAACTTTTAAAATTGTTTGATTAGATCTTTGAATTTTGAAAAGTGTTTATAGGTCCCTAAACTTTCAATTTTATGTATAATAGACTTCCAAACTTTTAATTTTGTGTCAACTAGTTTCCTGATCTACTTGACATTTTTTAACGTATTAAGTACACAAAATTGTGTCTTATAAAACTTTGATCTTTCAATTTTGTGTCTAATAAGTCTGTACGTTTAAAAAAAGTCTAATAACTCAAGAACTTACTAGACAAAATTGAGTTTGGATACTAATTACACATATTTAATGTTTAAGGACGACTTATTAAACATTTTTTTTAAGTTTATGGACCATATTCGACACAATTATGAAAGTTCTGAGACTAATAAACTTATAATTTAGCACTGCATAAATATGGATATTAGAGAAAATTTAAACCTATGACTATTCAGAAAAGGTAAAGATGTCTAAGCTATTATCAAAATGACAATTGTGGTACCATTCTACATCACAAATGGGCAAAAAGGAAAAGAATACAAATACTTGGATCCCAATTAATGAATATATATAGACATGTTAAAATTGAGATTGAAAGTTAAAACAAATTAGGGATGGAACAATAATAATGAGAAAAGGATGGTCTGCCACATTCTTTGGCTGCTAATGGATCCATTGGGTTGCAATGAAAAGTAATAACCGAATTTTTATTAATGATGTCGAAGGAGGAAGGGATAGAGGATTTTTCAATTTCATGCACAAAACCAATCCAACAAATATGATTGAAAAAAGAGATTTTCTTTTTCCTTTTTTCCTTTTTTTTCCTTTTTTTTTTCCTTTCTTCTTTTAGCCCTTTTTAGAGCACTCAAAGTTGAGTACCAATGTAGATTCAAAAGTGGAAGGTAAAAAGGAGGAAAGGCTGACAGAGAAAGATCTATATAATACAATAATACAAAGAGTCATATATAGTTATTTCACCCCATTGTCTTTTTCTCTCTCTCTTTCCCAAATTCAATAATAGGGTTTCAAATCTTGATCCTATGATTTAATTCATGGGAGTTTTCAATGGGAGGAATGTCTTAATCAAAATCGTTTGATTGTAAAGAATTAGATTGATGATGGTTTTGTTTTATTCTACTGGTTTTTTAGGGTGGATTTAGTGGTCTAAAACATTAGAGCTATGAGTGTTCATATGTGTTGTCAGTTTAGAATATTCGTTTCTTAAGGAAAAATTATTGAATAAGGCTTATTATGTCATTTAATAACTATTGGATAGGAATTTGAATTATGTTTTATAATTTCTCTGTCATCTGACAAGGTGTAGAAAACTACCATAAGGGGTGATAGCTACTGATCTTGGTTTCCTCGATCTCTCTTTGCCCTAATTGGTTAGATATGATATCTTTTTTGAGGACTTTGTTTTGTGTTTTGATTTTAATCTAATTCAAAACATTCCTATATTTGAAGAACAAGGTTGAGTAATTTTTAATCATTTTCCAACAATGATCATAGAAGTGTCTTGTAGGTAAATCTAATTTTAATTTTTTTTAAAAGAATATAACATTACAAGTGTGGAGTGATTTTTTTTTTTTTAGAATGGTTTTCCTTTGGTTAGAATGTTTAAGATTGAAAATTTTTGTTACGAAAAAGGGTTTCATAATCCAAAGGCTTATTTGGATATAACAAATTGATAGAATGTAGATTGAAAAGAAGAATACAACTCAAAAAGACCATATTTTTATATATAAGAAGAAAATTACACTATCAACCTAAGCATAATTAATTGGTTAAAAGATTCGAAAAAATCTAGTCCCACATGTTGTTGAACTAATAAAAAAAATTATAATCCATAAAATTATGCCTTTTTACCTTTGTTTAGATTTTTCCTTTTTAATAATCTTTTAAAGCTCTTGATCAAATTTCAAAAATCAAAAGTAAAATTTTCAAAACTTCATATGTACTTATTTTTTTAAAGACTAAGATGCACTTAATTTAGAGCCTATTTCATAACATTTATCAACATTTTTCTTTATTTCCTTTTTTTTATAAAAAAAAAAAAACTTATTTAAACATAGTCAGATTTTAAAAACTAAAAATATATTAATTTTTAAAAAATAAAGTTCACTAACTAAACTTTAAAAAAAAAAAAAAACTAAAAAGCAACGAAAACATAGGCATAAGTAATTTTTATAAGTTTTTAACTTTTAAAAACAGAAAATCAGAAATAAGATTATTACCAACCGACATAAAACAAATAAAAATCCATGTTTTAAATTCAATAATTTGAAAGAGGGAGGGCTGGGGAAAATAACGAATTTTGTGCTGTATAAAAATAATGACCGTAATAGAAAGCTAAGGCCTCGTTTGATAACCATTTAGTTTTTTGTTTTTGGTTTTTGAAAATTAAGCTTGTTTTCTCCCAATTTTTCTACAATGGTTTTCATCTTCCTTAAGAAAGTATTTGAATTCTTAGCCAAATTCTAAAAATAAAAACAAATTTTTGAAAACTATTTTTTTTAGTTTTCAAAATATGGCTCGGTTTTTTCAAACATAGGCAAAAAGTATATGATAAAACAAGTAAAACCATAAGTGATAGTAGTATTTATAGGCTTAATTTTTAAAAATCAAAAACCAAAAATCAAATGGTTATCAAACGGAGCCTAAGTTTTTCTATTCCATACGGAATTCGACCTCAAAAGAAACGAACAAATATATAAATTCAAAAAACATGTTGGCCTAGCTTTAATTTTTGAAAAGGAAAAAACATAGTTCATATTGTAAAGATTTTTCAATCCCATTGAGAAACAAAATTTGTGAAAAGTATGTTTTTGTCAAACGTGTGAATATGTTCAACCCCCATTATGGGACGATGTCGTTTTTTTTATATATTTCATATGATATTAAAATTGCATCTCGAAAATTAAATATTTTATTTTGGGGGGGAATTTTTTTTTTAGACAAGTGTAGGGCAGTTGATTTTGACATTAAGTCGTGAGCTTTGTTGTTTGGATGAAGAGAATATTGGGTGTGGCCAACCAAATCTTGCAAAATCGTGGTTTCACTAAATATCGTTTTCGTCCATTTTTTTTTTCCCATATTTAATTATTGTACTTAAAAGTAGATAAATTAAATAATGATATAAATTCATCCTTGATTTGCTTCACTAACTTAAATTTGTTGGGATGATAATATTGAAGTTAACTTATTTACAATAAATCGATATGAACATAGTTTAACTGATCAAAGTAGTTTGTAATTTTTATCCTTTGTTTAAATGGTAATATTTTTGCTAAATTATAAAAAATGCTCCTAAACTTTTTCCTTAATTTAAAAAATACCTCTATTATTTCAAAAGTTGCAATATTACTCTTAACATTTCATAAACGTTTCAAAACTGATCTTGAAGTAGAAATCCGTTCAAATATTGGACAAAAAGTTGACATGATCGTAACCTGAAACGATGTGGTGGTGATTGGGACGCTTGCCTATATTAAGTCTAAAAGAATGATGTTCTGCTACGTCGAGTTTTCATCCAACATTTTAATGAATTTTCTAATTCAATGGTAGTTTTGAAACATTTATGAAAGGTGGTCAATGATAAATATTGCAACTTTTGAAAGAATATGAGTATTTTTAGTCTCTCTTTTTTTTTTTAAAAAAAAAAAAAACCCATTTACATCTTATTTAATTATAAGTTAAAATACAGTTTTGGTTTGGTTGGTCCATAAAATTTATCCCAATTCTAATTTAGCCTATAAATTTAAAAATTTTATAAAGATGAAGTTAAAATATGTTCAATAGTTAGAAAAGAAGTAAAGACTAAAGAAAAATTTACAAAAATTAAAATAAAAATTAAAATTAAACATTCAAAACCATAGATGTAGAGCAATAATAAAATATGCCATGTCATTTTTCTACTGAAAGTTTTAATGATAAATATCAAATAAGAACCTATTAAAATTTGACTAGCTAAGATCTAACTTTTTAAATTTTTGAGCCTAGAAAAAAAAATATTTTTTAAGTATTTTAATTTTAATTATACTAGGCACCCATTTGTGAACTTAAATATTAAAAATATATTTGAGTGGGTAGTTTAATATTTTATAAACTCGTCATAGATGTGTATTTTTACAGAACTTGTGGCAAATATGTAACATTTCTTTTAGAAAGTACTTGCAAAACATAGCATTAGTTCTTGTTTTAAAAAATTGTCTATTCTTCTCTTTCTTTTTAGTACAAAAAATTGACTAATCAATACTTGGCTTTTGCAAAATAATTATTCATTTACATAATCAACTATTTATTTAAATAGTCAAATCAAAACATAACTAAACTACTTAAGACATATTCCTTCGCCAAAAGATCAAAGATTCAAATAACTCTATCTTTATATAGGGTTGAACTAAAAAAAAAAAGAAACTATTTATCTAAATATTAATGAAAATCATTATTACTATATAAGTATAATTTATTAAACTTCCTTTTCCAAAAAAAGAAAAAGGAAATCTTAAACTTGTATTCAATTATTTTTTAGCTATAGTTTTATAATATTAGGCTTCAAATCATGAGATTTTTGCAGCTCACCCCAACCATTTATTTTTTGTGGGAGAACATAGATATTATAATAATGCATCTACATCGTAAAATGTCAACCAGGTGACCCATATTTTAGTTGAAATGAATGTTATAGCATTTATGAGACCAAATATGATATTAGATGCTTTGGACATAAATACATATTTAACAATGATCTGTTAACACATAATAGAGAATTTTTAAATGTAATTTGAGATATTCAAGTTTTATTTATTTATTTATTTCCCCCTCAACCTGGCTTAATAATAGCTTATATCAAGATTAGGTATTGTGTCACATGGCAACTTTAAAGATTTTTTAAAATTTATTTTGATATATAATTAATATAGTGATTATATGTGTAATCATACGTCTGTGAAGCGAGCTTGTCGAGGGCTCGTCAAATTAAAATTTATAAACCGATCCTAAGCTACTTGTAGCATTGAGTGGACCGGGTCGATCTCAGGGAACCGAATATTAATTTCTCAAGTTAAATTTGCAAATGAGAAAGCAATTAAAAATGGGGGTTTTGTGTTTTTATAAATAAAATAAAACATAAACAATAAAGATAGAGATAGATCAAATATTACCAAAATCTAATCCAAATGTACGGTTCTACTCAATTGCAAACATTGATCATAGGCATTCAAAATATTTAAACTTAACCATGCAAGTACTTGGTCAACTTATTAGGAAACCCCAAAAAGTGCAAATTCCTTAAATTCATTAACTCTAACGAACGTCAAGTTAACGCTAATTACCTAAACAATTTTGACGAAACCGCTCCAAATTATTTAGATAAAGGCATTAGAACCTTGGAACGACCAAGACAACTAATCAGGTAAAACAACTTTCACCTAATTAAGAAGTTTCTTTAATTCCTAGAATTAAACATGCAAGCCATGCAATATGGAAACCCACAAAACATACACATGTGATAATCCTAATGCTACATGTTCATTCAACATGACAATTACGGATCATGATCATGATTAGCAATAAAATATGTAGAGTGATTAAGGCGTCAATTTAATCAAAATACATACTTATAAAATTAACACGGGAATTAAAGAATACTTGCAATTGAAAGAAAACTAAGTTAAAGTTCAAGCCTCACAATGTTGCAACTGATTACAACCAACCTCTGAACTGGAAACGCGAAGTTTAGCCGAGCATCGTGATAAAATTTGATACCATTATTGTCTAAGGAGAAAAGAGAAAATGAGTCTAAAAACTCTCTAAAAACGTCTAGGCCAAGAGGCCAAAAAAAGATCCTCACCCTAAAGAGAAAAGTTGATTAAATAAGGCAGAGAAGCGTCTAGACTCTTCACCCGCGAATAAGGAAAAAATCTGGCAGAATTAGGGTAGAGTCTCGACGCTACCAGCGTTTTGAGCAGCCTCTCCGCAGCGTCAAGCAAGCCTTGCTTCTTCAAGTTCCCGGCGTCTAGACGCTTAGAATAGCTTCTAGACGCTATTCCTGCGGATCTCCAAGCTGGACATGATTTTGCAGCAGCGTCTAGACGCCCAAAGCAGCGTCTAGACGCTCTGCACTCGGTTCTCTTGGCTTGTATGGTCTCTCTTCTACATTTTAATGCTCAAAATAGGTTCGATTGGCTTCCTTTTAACCCCGATTCATCCAAAGTCTTCCGATTGGCTCTGAATTGCTCAATTCCCTACAAAATAGACAAATAAACATGTGAGGGCAACCAAACTAGCACGACATAAGCTGATAAAAGAGCACTATTACTGTGCTATCATACGTCTGCATCTGTTTAACATGGACTTCGACGACCCTCTTGGTAGAGAGTAACCTCAAGGTTTTCATAATTAAAAAAAAAAAAAGGTATGTGAATGATCTCAATTCAAGAGAGAGAGAACACTATTGAAATAGCTTATAACTATATGAAGGTATTAATGATTGAATATAAATTGTATTACACTTATTATGATGTATGAAATAAAGTTTTGTACTTTAGAATGTATACACACAAATGTTTAGTATATATAATAAAAAGTATGTCGAATAGTAGATTGGTTTTCTCGTACAAGCAATTGCTTCTATGACTTTTGTGTCGATTAGAAATGAGATTTTTTTTAAGTAATTTTATTGTTATAATAGTACAATAGAATGAGAGCATATACTTAAAAGAATATATCGCTTTGATAAGTGATCAATGTGAGATCATATTATGATCGAAGGTGACACTCCCACTGTTCATCTTAAACTGTCTATGAATGCTAGATGGAAGTTCTATAATCATTTGTTGATAGAATATTAAGGTAGAGTAGTGGACTCAAGTTAGATACTGAGTGTATATGAACCATAATCTGTAAAGTATTACTTGAGACATACACTCTGATGATAAAGAATAAGATATTGTAACATGTGTTTCATGTCACGTGTGCTAAATATGACCACAATGGGTAGCAGAAGTTAATTGATCTCTACTTCTTTGTTGTGTGAAACCCTTGAGATTGAAAAATCTCTATAAGTACCCTTATGATCTTTTGGCTAAAATTGTTTGAAGTTTTACTTAGATGTTGCTATCTCAGGGAGGTTACCAATGGTCATGAATGATTCGATCTAATGGGACCTACCTAGTAAGCAATTGTTTTGAAATGGAAATATTTTAGAAAAGGGAAGATCACTTCAAGTGTCTTCACTGGTCGACCAATTATATTTTTGTAATATGGTTGTTAATACATAAACATGAAAATGTAATATTTCAAGAGGAGATCGTAAGTTATAATTTATGTGACTAAATGACTCTAGGGCACTTCATACTTACTCTACTCAATTATTAGGTTACTTTATATACTAAATCGTTGTAAAGTGACAAGCTCTCGAGATAAAAGTATGACGGTCACACGACCCATTTTCTTGTATGAAATTTTGATGCAAATGATAAGGAATGAGTTCCATGTTTTGAGAAATGAGGATAGGAGTTGCGTTATATACAACCATAATGAAAGTACAATATGTGCGAGTGGGAGATGAGAGTATTAATGATTGAATATATAGATTATTCAATTATATAATTAATTAAATATATGTTATTTAATTAATTGTATATATTAATTTATTTTTTATAAATTAAAAATGAGAAGGCAGTTTCTGTAATTGTCATCTCAAAAGAATCTCTACAGTTTTTAAAAATGCAGAGATATATCACAAAATTAGTTTTTCTTTTTGACGTGGGTTCTATGAGAGAACAACCACTAAAAGAATACAAAAACTCTCTGCTCTCAATTTCTTTTTTTCTTTTCTCATTAAAAGATTTTGGGCTGTGAACAGGTGGGAATTCTCCTTGTGATTATTTTTCGATCGTTATTGGATTTTCACCAATTTTCGCTATGCTACAAGAGGTTATTATCTTGTTCTTGAAAATTCCAACATTAGTAGATGAAGATTTAAAGTGTACACACAAGTCATCAGGAAGTTCATAATTGAAGACTATTACCCTAGGGTTGTTCCATGTTGGACGAGTCCTATTTCCAAACATAATAGAACTTTGTATTTTCATGGTTCGATAAATAAGCTCATGCACAAAGGCTAGGATCACACAGTCATATGTCAAATTTCCTCTAAGACTGTTAGAAATGTGATCTAGGAAGTTCTTCAAACTTTCATCAGGTAAAAGTGATCTCAAGGCACTCAGTCTTTTATCACTTGTCAAAAGTCCTTCTTCCTAAATAATCTCTTGTAACTGACCATTCACTACTATGACATGCTTGACTATATGCACCAAATCTAATTCATGATTCGGTTCAAATTTAATGTCATGCAAATCTTCTATCATCTTTTCCACTTTAGTTCTTTGAGCCTTTGTCCTAATTAGTTTTGGTGTCTTTATCAACCTTGGCATTTTTTCTGTAACATATACATAAAAAAATAATCAACATATGATTATGATATACAAAAAAAATCCAAGACAAATTTAATAAAAAAATAAAAAATGAAAAACCATGACCATCGTTAAAGAAAATAAAACATATTAAGCAAACAAAAAATGTTTCTGGAAAGGTGGTGGATGCACTATTTAAGAAGTTAAATTAAAGGTTAATGGTTCAAACCTTAGAGAACTCATAAATATGCAATTACTTTTTATTTTAGACCACCCCAATTAGTCAAGATTAATTAAACAACAAAAAATATATATCAAACTTTACGACTTTGAGCGCAACTGTGGAATTTTTTTTTTCTTTTCAAAATTTAAGGCTCATTTGCGGTTTCCAGCGCCTGAAATTCCAGAACGCATTCAAGAATTTCAAACAGACATAACTTTTTTTATACTTAACCAAATTAAGCATATAATATACTGTTAGAAAGCTACTTTACAATCATATAAGGTTCATATGCAAAAAATCAGTGGACAAAAAATAATTGCAATTCGAAACTAGTAGAGACATGAAAACTTAAAAAAAATGTAACTCAATAATTACTCAACCAAAATGCACGAAACTTTGCAGAGACTTCCTCAATCATATTCTTAACATACATGCAAAATTTCAAAGCATTTCAATGTGTATATAAAAAGATGCCATTAAAGGGTTCTAAGCATTCATGCTTCAAATTTAAAGGAAAAACATAAATAATACTAGAAGCCCTTTTAACTTGGCTCTGATACCAATGTTGGGATTTTCAAGAACAAGAATCTAACTTCTTGTAGCGTAGCGTAATTGTTGAAAATTCAATAACGATCGTAGAATAATCACAAGGAGAATTCTCATTTGTTCACAGTCAAAAATCTTTTAGTGAGAAAAAGAAAAAAGAAATTGAGAGCATTCTGTATTCTTTTAGTGACCGTTCTCTCATAGAACCCACGTCAAAAAGAAAAATTAATTTTGCGATATACCTCTACATTTTTAAAAACTACAGAGATTCTCTTGAGATGACAGTTACAGAAACTGTCTTCTCATTTTTAATTTATAAAAAATAAATTAATATATATAATTAATTAAATAACATATATTTAATTAATTATATAAGTGAATAATCTATATATTCAATCATTAATACCTTCACTATATTATGTACATATACATAATAAGTCAAATATATGTTGACCAACATGAGCAAGCTGAACGGGTAATTGGCATCTATTTTTTCTTTTGAGGTTGAAAGTTTAAATTTCCATACTCCAAATTTGTTGTACTAAAAAAAGTCAAACAAATGTTGTAATTGATGTCCGCGTTTGTAGATAAAGTTGAACGAGCCTAAATATATAGCAATTCAAACTAGTAAATGTGATGATATTTTATTAGCTAGAGTTCAATTTTGAAGTAAAATGTCAATTTGAGCATAATTCATTTGAATAAGACATCGATTACTATTCTAAAAGTTGATGGTTCGATTTCCCACCTGCAATTGTTGAACTAAAAGAAAAATTGAAGTAAATTTGGCATTCAAGACTGAAAAGATGAACTTTTTAATTTAATATATACATATTTTTTTAGTTTAAAGAAGAGAATGAAAATTCAAACTTACGACTATTTTAAGAAGGTTATTTTATGTGTTTTAATGAGTTGAACTATATTGCATTAATTATCTTAAATGGTCAAAATCAAATATTTGAGTTTGAAGAAATATGAAGAGCGTATTAAACATTGAATTTAGTTTTATTTATTTATAGCATTTAAATTATTTAACGAATTACAAACAATAATGATCCACTACACAAAAGAACATGATTAAAAAGTTAAGAAATTAACTTTATATTTAATTTAATGATTGAAAATCTAAATTAGTTATTAGTGGAATTAATCATCATCAATTACTTAAGCTTCTAGAAAAATATTGCAAAACTTGTGGAAGCCAATTTGCATTTCTTTTTTTTTTTTTTTTAATTTTATATTATTATTATCTGTAGGGAAATTGGAAGATTGGAGATTCATTGACCCTATTGAAACTATAATATATGCCTTTAAAATCAGACACGTGGCCTCCCATTTTTGCCTCCAGCCATCACATAAATGATGACACAACAATGAAAATAGGAAATTTTGATTTTCTTTTAAATTGTCCGCCTAGAAAATTTTTCTTATCTTCAAAATCCTAATTATGAGAGAGAGAAAGAGAGAGAATCAGAGTGTTTGGTTGATAAACACTGTTGTTTTTACATATGATTAAAAAAAATAGCAAAAATCCAAATGTAGAGTGACAATTGAATTGATCACTTATTATAATTTCGTTCGGTTAGCTAGCCAAATTAATGTACTATAATCCCATTTCAATGAAAAAAACAAATCCCCAAAAATCACACAACAAAATTTTTTCCATCGAAACCAAAAGCAAAATCATGCAAGCTAGAAACTCGAACTTGATTAGATACAGTCAAAAAGGCAAATTTAATGTTGTTAAACTTATACAAGTGGATTTTAAAAATGAACATAGTTCAGAAAAGGACTCCCAAATATGTATGTTTTTTTTTTTTTTAATTTAAGTAACAATTTTTCCAACTAATTGAAGAGAGAGAGAAATATCAGAGATAGAGATAGGCTTTAAGTGTTAACACCAACCAAGAAAAGGAAATTAAATGACAACTTCCCTCTTTGATTTGATTTGATTTTATTTCAACAACACTGTACAGTTCTATGCATTGAAGAGAGAAAAGAAAAGAAAAGAAAAGAAAAATAAACCCAACAGAGAAAAGAAAAAGAAAAGAAAAGAGAAGAGAGATTGGTTTTTTGTTTTTCAAGCCCTTTGAAAGAAAAACCAAAAGGGCTCAAAAAATCAAAGAAAAAGGAGAAAAATAACTTACACAAATAAAAATATAACAACATTTTTGTAGAGAAATTGAAACGACTCACCAAATTGACACTCCGTAATTTTTTTTTTTTACCAGAGCAATCCTTCGAAACCAGTGGAAATGAATCCCATTCCCAACTTACCATCATTTTCAATTTCATCATAATCCTGCAAGCTCTGCAGCCAGGGCGGCGGGTAAAGCCAGCTGGCAGATTCCTCAGCCGAGTCAACGAAAACGAACGAGTCACCGCAGTCGTCGTAACTCGTTCCGAGAGTCGGGAGCTGGACGATCTCGGTGAGGTCGTCGGAGTGATCATCGGCGGTGGTGGCGGTGGGGGAATGACTATTATTAGTACTTGTAGAAGGCAAATTGTGCATGTGGGCGGCTTTGGCGGCGGCGGCCTGGACGTCGCGGGGGGCGAGGGAGACAGGGCGGGGGAGGAGGTGGATGAGGTCGGGGAAATTAAGGATGGCGGAGTTGCCTTTGATGCTCAAGGCGGCGACGTCGTGGGCACGTGCGGCCATTTCAGGGCTGGGGAAAGTTCCCAACCAAATGCGGGATTTCTTTCGAGGCTCTCGGATTTCGGAAACCCATTTCCCCCAGTTTCTCATTCGGACGCCTCTGTAAACTGGGTGTTTGCTCGAATTCGAATTCGATTCTGGGTTTCTGATGCGTTTGATTTTCTTTGTTGGTTCGCTCTCTGTTTCTGAGCTTTGAGGAAGAAGATCGTTAGAGTTTGAGTTAGAGCTCATTTTTTTCCTCTTTCTCTTTTTTTTTTTTTCTTTTTTTTCTTTTTTTTGTTTTGCGATTTTTGGGAGAGAGGTTTGGGTTTTTGTCAGCTAAGGGTAAGATGGGTTTTTGTTGTTTTCGTGGTTCCCAATGGGACTTATAGAGAAAGAGAGAAAGATGGGTAAATTTTTTTTTTGTAAGAGAGTGGAAGAAAGGGGAGTTTGTGTTTTGTGTTACAATTACAAAATGGGGTCCCTCAAACGTCTAGCTATATTCAATTTCCTCACCTTTTCAATTCCTTTTTTGCCTCTTTCCTTCTCTCTCTTTTTTTACCCATTTCGAAACTGTTCATTTAGTCATTTTTCACTTTGATAAGATTACCTTTTTAGACATTGATAAGCTGTTTGGAGCGTGAGTTATAATAGTCTATGCAATATTCTGCACCCCAAATACAAATTATTATAACTCTGTATCCTAAACACATATTATATAACTACACGGACTATAATTGAGGCTATTATAACTCACTCAGCGCCTCAAACAGTTTCTGAATTTTTTAGAAATAGGTGCGTTAGGTTTCTAAGTTTTTAAAATGTACTTTTTTTAGTCTCTTAACTTTTTAAAATAGGTTTAAAATGTCCCTTATGTTATTGTTAGTAAATTTTTTAACATTTTTAATACATTTTAAATTTAAAAAAAAAAAAAAAAATTCTCTCTCCTCTCTCCTCCCTCCTCCCTCCGCCTTCCACCTTCCTTTCCTCTTTCTTTTTTCGCCCCTCCTCCACAACATCTTCTTCTTCCTCTCCCCCTTCTTCACTTCTTTAAACCGAGTAATTATGTAATCATGCTTCTCAGAAGTGCATCAACTCCAATTCTCAATCCATGGAAGCTCCATTTGAAAGAAGCTTTGCCGGATCCTGAATTCCGGCCCCTCACATTCAGGCCGAAATTGTTGCCAAACGGACCCAATTTGCGGGACGCCGCTGTTTATGGCTCGGGAAGTGGCCTCCGAAATTTGGTCAATTGGGTGTACGATCATCGATATGGCCACCGGTGGCGGCTCGCCGTGGCCCAAAACAACGGAATTGGGTATTCCGGCGACTCGTCGGAAATTCCATCTTTTTTATCCCACAAAGCAAAGGACTTTCTAGAGAAGTGCTTAAGGAGAAATCTAAATGAGAGATGGACAGCCAATCAGCTTCTCAATCACCCATTTTTAGGGGAATTGAATTCTATTTCCACCCCAAAGCAAATTTAGGAAGTTCATTCAGATTCTCCCACCAGTATTCTAGAACAGGGCATTTGCAGATCAATTGAAGAAAGTGAAATTACACAATCCAGATTATTTAGCCCAATTGGTCAGGTCTCCAGCAGAGCAGTAATTTTTTGTGTAAGAGAGTGGAAGAAAGGGGAGATAAAAATATATATATATATAAATTTAAAATGTATTAAAAATAATAAAAAAATACTAAGAAATGGAAAAAATAACATAGCCCAACGAATTTCTCAAAACTGATAGACTAAATAGGAACATTTTGAAAATTCAAAAACCAAACACACCTATTCATAAAAATTCAAAGACCAAAAAAGTAAAATTTCCTTTCACTTTTTACCTTCTTGATTTTTTTAATCTATTACTGGCCTTTAAAAGACATCTCTTTTCTCTCTCTCTCTCTTCTTTTATCCTTCATCTCTCTTTTTCTTTCTCTATAACACAATAAATTATTCATTGAAGCAAATTGTTCGATGTAGATCTTAAAATCAGTATGTCCCTAATAACTATGGCATACAAAATTGAATACTTTTGCAATTTCTCTCTCATATAATCAACAGTGTAGAACTGTCAGCTGCATTGTGACGGCATTCCTCAAATAATTTCTCCTAAAACATTCTGAGAGAGAAAATATTACGTGGCATTCTCTTGATAACTATTGAATGTAGATTTAAAAATAAGCATGTCTTCTAATAATTACTAGAGACAGACAAATCTTTGCAGCTTCTGATCTCTCATACATCCAGTGATTCGAAGCTGTCAGCTATTATGTGATGGCTTTTTTTGAATAGTTTCTCATAAGGGAATTAGATATATACTCACTCTTTTGCTTCGTACTTTGGTGTTGTTAAACTATTGTGGGTATTATGATCACATATTCAAATTTTCAATGCTGTGCAACTGCTCCGGAGGTATGAATTGTTGCAATTGGATTTGATTGCGGTAGATTTCTTGGAGGCAGTGTACAAATTTTTTGTTAAATTGTGGCAATTAACCTTGAATTACCTATAAATTACTATAAAGTTATTGTTGTTATACTACCTTTAGATTTAAGAAATTTGCAATTAAACTAAATAACTATCAAACCAACTTGAACATAACTTGATTGGTTAAGACATTATATTATCGATCAAAAAGTCGAGGTTCAAATTTCCACCCTCAAATATTGTTTAGGTTAAAATACCATTTTGGTCCCTATACTTTCAATAAAGTTTAAAATTGGTCCCTATGGTAAGTTTGAAGTTATTTATATCAAAATTGGTTAAATAATAATAATAATTTTAACACAATAAAAGACACAATGTGAACATACTTGTAAAATTTATAGAGGAAAAGCTAATAAAGACTATTTTTTTAAAGATAATTAACAATAAATTAATAGTATGGACCAATTTTAAGCTTTATTGAAAGTACATAAACTAAAATTGGACATTTGAAAGTACAAGGACCAAAATAGAACTGTTGGAAATAATAATTCGCTGTGTATAAGAACTGAGTAACACTAGCAAATTTGATTACAATTTAGTTGGCAACTAACAATTACAGTGTAAACAATAATACAGACACTATATGTAATAACAATTTCAAAACTCAAGAATAAAGGATAATAAGTAGTCGAGGCACGCTTACAAAGCGTTGTCCTGAAGACAATTATTTGCTCTGCACGGGTTGCAAGTAGGCTACAGCGATCGTCTCAGCATGATACAACGACTAACTCCGATAGAACAACAACCTTGAACTACTCGGATCTGGCAGAACTCTTAGATACTTGCTCTCAACTTGACTCAAGATTAAAGAAAAGAAATGAGAGAAGAACTCTTCAATTGGAATGAGATACTCCAAAATGGAATGAGATGCTTCAAATGAAGAAACAAATTGCTATTTATAGGCTAGCAACTTAGTAACTCTCCAAAAATAAAATTAATATAAACAAAATGAAACATACATAAAAAGTAACTCAATTGTGTAGTTACTGTAAAGATTCAAACATAACTCACAAATTTAACTTTTAAGTTAAATTTGTAAAAGAAACATCAACACATTTTGATGTTTCAAACCATTTTGAAACCTTTGAATTTCAAGTCAAGTAACAACAACATAAATGAAACATCAATTCATTTTTTGATGTTTCAAACCAACACTTTCTTTCACAATTTACTATAAAATCCAACAGGAACAAAGTCCAAAGTACAAGGACTAAAATGATATTTTAACCTATTGTTTAACTAAAAAAAATATCAATCAATACCATATTTATAATGATAAAGTTTAATTGCAACGAGTTTGTAATTTTATGGAATATTTGCAATTTTTTCTATTTTTTTATAATTTTTTAAAATAACCGTACAAATAGTTGTATTTGAATTTCAAAAAAAAAAAAAAAAAGCAATTAAGTCGTATCTAGAATTTCTTTTTCTTTTTTTTTCTTTTTTTTCTTTTTTTACAAAAGCCCTATGAATATTATTAAAAGGACAATACAAGTAAAACTTGGGCTTCAAATTGGTGGTAGGCATATTATAGCTTTACAAAGTAGCATTGACCAATTTCATTATTTTTGTTCAAAATAATTGTCCTCATATTCCTGATACCTACCGAACTACTTCTCATATTTTTTTAAAAAAATTATTATTTTTTTTTGTTTTATATATATTTTTAATTTCCATAATTTAATTTCTATAGCCTTATTGATAAAAGACAAATGAGCTAACTTGCCTTGTTCATTTTGACCTAGTCAATTGGGGAAAGGAACATACCTCAAACAAAATACACAACTTTTCTGCATAATAATTTACCTATCAATTCCATTGCTAAAAGAAGTTATATTTTTACTTTATTATTTATAAAAATCTAATCATTCCTATTGAAAATATCTCATTTTAGTATCTAGTAAAAAATCTAATCATTCCTATTTGAAAATATCTCATTTTAGTATCTAGTAAAAAATCTAATCATTCCTATTTGAAAATATCTCATTTTAGTCTCTGGTAATTGAGTCAATAATTAGATTGTAATGTTATATAGATGACACGTAGACTAATAAATTGACACAATTAATTTAGGAATTTTATTTTTTATTTTTTATTTTTTGAAACTTAATTTACGAATTTTATTGAAATGATCCTATTTATAAACTTTATTGAAAGTATAAAGCTCAAACGAAAGATATTTAATTAGTACCAATTGAAAATTGTGTTTTGACTTATTATCATACATGGGGGTATAATTTTAAGATTCACTTTCATGTACTTGATTCCAAAATTATAAAATATTAAAAAAAATTAAAAATAGAAAAACAAAAATTTAGGTTAAAGCATAGTTTTTTGTATTATTGTGTTACCACATATGTACATGTTTACATTTGGTCATTGTACTTTTCAACTAGGACTACAAATGGTTCACATTTGTCACTATCGTGGATATATTATTTATCAGTTTAAAATTTAAGTATAAGTAATTTTAAAAACTATTTAATATTTTATCAATACATGTATTAATAATTAAAAATATCGAAGTTGTCCAAGTGAGCATAGCTTAACAATAATTGACATGCATGTACTACCTCCCTTGAAGTCGGAGGTTTAAATCCTCATTCTCTTAAATTTGTTGTACTTAAAAAAAATTAAAATATCGAAGTTAGGGTGGATGGAGAATTTATTCCCTATCTTGTTGCTTCCAAAAAGATTGGAGGAATTTTTTCACTCCTCTACAACCTTGTTCGAAATAAATATTTCCTACCCTGTCTCTGCCATTTTATAGGAACTTTTATCATCTCTTGATTTTATGTCGATTCGCTAATGACATCACATTATCTATGTATTGATTTAATTAATATTATAGATCGATGATCATGAGGTCGGAAGTAGAAATAAAAGCTCCTTCTAATTTTGGAAAAATTTAGAAATAGACCTAATCGAAATAGATCAACATCTTTCCTGAATAAGCACTTCATAAATCAAGAAGAAATTAAAATGCATAGAAATTGTTGGAAAATTTAGAAAGTCAAAATCTATATTAAAAAAAAAATGCAAAGAGGCATTGAGATGGATTGATCTTTGAAGATCTAAAAATGGGGTATGGTAGTCGTTGGATTGAACACCAAAGTTTTTCAGCCATACCAAACATTATTCATAACTCAAATTGGGTCCCATTAAATTATATATCAATCTTTTAATTTCATTAATGATATGTTATCTTCTAGCCTATTCAACACTTCTTTTAAACTCCTATTTTTTGTGGTGTTTGATTCGAGATGGCAATATGGTAGGGTGCTATGGTGGAAGTAGAGATGTCATTGTCTTCATCGTCGTTAGTCATCGTCTTTGTCAAGAATAGTTTTACATTACCTTTCATTATTCATTTTTCTCGAATTCCTTTAGTAATGGAACAAATTTATTCTTTTTTCTCCATCCTTGATCCTGACCACATTTGAAATTTGAAAAATGAACTAACCCTACACACTTAAAACCCCCTTCATATTCTCTTTCATGCCAAAAATCAAACCAGAGGGTCCCTCCCCTATCTCCCTCTCTCTCACTTATATAAGTAGTATATATATATATATATAATTAATCATCATTCACACCATAGAGAAATATTGAAATATTTCTGAACCTATAATCAACTTATTGCGTAAGAATTGAATATGAACAGTCGTTGCATTAATATATATCTCATCGGGATGAATGTGAAGTTTAATGTTGTTTTGTTGGAAGGAAAAAAAAGCGTACTGGCAGAAGAAGTTAGAAATGTACGTGAATAAGTGAGTTGTTGATAGAAATTTAATTTGAATCCATAAAATGGAATAACTATTTTTTTTTAAAAAAAAATTATCTTATACTTTTTGTTGACCGTACATTATAATGGGAATTTTTGCAGATATATTTGGTTCAAGTTGGAATATAAACATCCCTTTGTGATTTTTTTTATCTTTTTATGTGGTCATGATAGGATGACATCTCGGGTCGACTTTGTATTGTGCCCTTTATCATTCTAACCCACAAAAATAATAATACCCTTTTCCTAACTTAATATTATGGGGTCATTTTGGAGCCAATTTTACTTTCAACGCCTTAGAATATATTATTGTAGGTCGGCACAAAAGATGACAAGGAGGACGAAAAGAACAGATAAATTTATGCGAAAACTAATTTCAGCAAAGAAAACAAAACCATACACAATCGAGAAAAAATCACGAAATAATATATATATATATATATATATATATACACATAGATGTATGGGTAGCGTAATATTTGGGTTGACTTTTTATTGTCTTGTTTGAACTCTATGGTTTTAACCCACAGAAAAAGATATATATTGTAGAAATGTCTTAAATCTATTATATGGTGTTTCGAATGACTAAGTATGGAGGTCTCGCTGACTGGTCAGCGAATCATAGTCTAAGGGCGAAGCGCTCTGGTGGAGGTTTGGGGGCAACGCCCCCGAAACCTAAGTGATATGGAGATTAGTTTATTTTTCATAATTTTAGGCTTTTTGGTCTATTTTTATTAGAGTTAGATGGGTACCATATAAAAACTTTCTAAATTCTTATATAAGATATCTATGTATTATGTATTCAGTTTTTCTCTTCAAAATAATAAAATTCTCTCTCCTTCTGCCCGTAGACGAAGCTAACACATCGTTAGTGAATCACGTAAATCTGTGTGTCGTTTTTCTTTATGTGTTTCTTGTTTGTCTTCTGCTTCCGTTTTAATATATATACCTTTTTTTCAACTCATTATTATTGGGTCATTTTGTAGGGACCATTTAATTTTCAATGTTCCTATAACATATTATTGAAATTTGGCACTATTAGATGTCAAGGAGAAGGAAGCATATAGAAGGATAATGTAAATCCATGTGATAACTTTTTTAAAAAGTAAAAAAAACAAAAAAAAAAAAACAAAAGCACGAAAAATAAGAAAAACTCAGTACTAAAAATTGGTACATTAGTACATTACAGTCGTAAAAATACAAAATATAGGGAGAGTTAAAAGCCTTAAAATATTTTTTTGTTTAGTTAAAAAAAAAAAACCTTAAGCAAATCAAATGTAATGATGGAATGGGCCTATGATTGAACAATAATAATAATAATTTAATAATAAAGATTTTATCTTTTACTCTTTCAACAATGAATGGAAGATGCTCTCGAATGATCAAATCTAATCCAATCCCATTCATCTCTCTATAATTAATTAGAACTTTTTTTTTCTTTAGATAAAACTTGTTGCCGCCAAATGTATAGTAATAAATAAAAGGTTGGATGCCAAAAGTGAACATAACTCAGTGACATGTTATTCTTTCTTTGAAGTTGGAGATTCAAATCTCCATATCCCATATTCATTGTATTAAAAAAAATGTTAAATCACAAGTGTGGTCTCTAAGGTCCAGTTTGAAAACCATTTGATTTTTGGTTTTTGAAAATTAATCCTATAAATACTACTTCCACACAAGGGTTTCCTTGTTTTGTTATCTACTTTTTATATGTATTTTCAAAAATCAAGCCAAGTTTTGAAAACTGAAAAAAGTAGTTTTTGAAAACTTGTTTTTGTTTTTGGAATTTGACTAAGAATTCAAATGTTTTTTTAAGAAAAATGATACTCACTATAGAGAAATTAGGAGAAAACAAGCTTTATTTTCAAAAATCAAATAGCTATCAAACGGGGCCTAAATTTTTAGAGTTGTGTCTTATAAATTATTATGAACTTTAGAAATATTTAAACTTTCAATTTTACATTCAATAGCCAACACGAGCATATTTCTGTTGGTTAAGACATATATCTTCGACCTAAGAGGTCAAAGGTTTAAATTTTCTACCTTACTCGCTGTTGAACTCAAAAAAAGAAAAATAAAATTGTCTAATAAATCACTTAACTTTAAAAGTGTATAATGAATAATATGTTTCAAACTTATTAGACACGAAATTAAAAAGTCAAGAATTTGTTAGACACAAAATTGAAAGTTTAAAACCTATTTAACACTCTTAAAAGGTTAAAATTTTGCTTAATAATTTTGAAAGTTTAGAAACTAAACCTATAATTTAAAGATTAATTATTTTTTTCTAAGAAAATATTCTTCTCTTATCAATCCCAACATAGAGATTGAAAAATCCAAAAGCTGCCACTAAGAAAAAAAGGTTACTACTTTTGGAACAAGTACATCACTGTTTGAGCATCAGCCAGCCACATATAGAATTTCTTGGAAGAACATTTTTAATTAAATTCCATCAAAATTCCACCATCACTAGATCCACTTCAGTTGCCCAAACAGCAACAACTCCAAGCTCTATGTTGATGAATTGGGCAAAAAAAGATACCAAATTTCTCACAATCCCATGTGAGAGTGAGACCAAACTCTTTGTGTTTTTTAAAACAAGTTCATTCTTAATTCATTGGTCGTTTAAGGATTTTATGCAACTCATTTTCTTATCTCTTTTGTTTTTGTTGTGTTTTTTCTTTCGTCTTGTTGCTTGCAGAAAGCTCCCTTCACTCGTTTTCTTGAGAAGAAAACAAACCCTCCACATGTGCCCCTTTTCCTCTCTCTCTTTTCAACTTGAACAACTTTTTTTAACATTTCCTCTGTCTCATTCTGTTAATTGACTGAATTTTCTGATGAATCTGAGGTTGGAATTTGAGTTCTAAGAGATTTATGCAATGCAACAATTCCATTTGAGTTTTCGTTTTGTAAAAGGAGTTAGAATGTTCGTTTATAAGTTAAGTGAGAAACCGCGATTATGATAGGGGTTGGATGTTGATTTCGATAAAGAGATTCAAATCCTACCCAAGTTTTTAACGTACTAATATCAAATTTGAGCTTAAAAAAGAAAGAGTTACATTGTTAACATGAGCATAGCTTAACATTTAAGAAACATATACCTTTCCACGAGGTCGAAGATTTAAATCCCTATCTCATGAAAATGTGAAAACAGGTTGTATGTTGATTTGGATAACGGGATTTTGAATCCTACCCAAGTTTTCAAATGGTGTCAATATCAAGTCTGAGCGAAAAAATTATTATGTCAATTGTGAAACTAGGTAGTTGTTGACTAGCATAACGGGATTCGAAGTCTGCCCAAGTTTATAAATGTTGTTCATATCAAGTTTGAGAGAGAAAACCGATTACATCGATTGTGGAACGGGTTGGATGTCGAGTCGAATAAAGGGATTTGAGGGCTACTCAGCCCTTCTCAAATGGCATTAATATAAAGATTGAGCAAGATCGAGAGAGGTGGGGAAGGAGTATCTAAAAATAGTTATTAAGATTTCCATTATGAGATCAACACAATCTACAACTGTCCCAAACAAATTTCTGGGGCAACCACAATTAATTCCCATATGGTTAGGTACACAACACCTCTCTTTCTCATACACTGCCAAATTCCTAAGTTCTCCAACTTTTGAATGTGCATTTTAATATACTAAAAAAAAAATTAAAAAATTCCCTGTTTTCTAAACACAAAGAAATAAAGAACACATGCAAGATATTTCATCTCTACATTCCACTAGTTTGAGGCCACTTGTTTTTGTGTGTTTTTTCTCAAGATCTTAAGATGCAGATGGGACTGAATTGAAGAAAGTCAAAAACAAACCTTGCCAAATAATGCAGAGCTTCACACTCCCTGGTTCTGTCACATGCATTGCCTCCCTTCAACAAGTTTTTCTTTTTCTTTTTTTATCAGCTGATTCAAATTTCAACCCAACATTGAATAAACAAAATACCTTAATAAATCCAAGTGGGTTTGGTTTTGTTTTGTGAGTTGTTCTGTCTTTTTTCTGTAAAACTGAGAGGAATGGCCATTGATCCTCTGTAATCCAAGCCAGTTGATGAATGGAAAAGAATGGAGGAGGAAGTAAAACTCCAATCCAATTAAAGGTTTTTGTTTTGAATGCAGTAGCTTTCAAGAACGTGTCGCTGTTTGTGTATTAAAGACAGACAGGTGACAAGCTCCATGAAACATGTTGTCAGACATGTGTATGTGATTGTTGCCTCTCAGGAAAATTGGTCTCTTTCTTTTGGTCAAAGAAAATTGGGACTCCTATAGAGCTCTGTATCACCAACGTACAGTTTCCCATAATTTCTTTTCAATCTCTCTCTCTGCACACCAAAATCTTTCAAACAAATAACAAAATCATGATCTTTTTATGTGTTTTTTACCACCTGCAGCAGTTGGATATGCCCCCTTTCTTTTAAACCCTCTTCTGCATCAGTCAGATAGTTACTGTAAACCCAACCCCGTCTCATCTCGTCTCGCCTCGTTCTAACTACGTCGTTTATACAAACTTATGTTTCGAAAATGAGAGTGTTTGGTCAAATGGTTAAATTGTAGCAGATGGGGAATATTTCTTTCTTTGTCCTGTTGATTTTGTTTCCCTATTATGCAATGTTGTAAAGGAAATGGAATGATGAACTGATAAGTGGGGAAGAGAATATGGACAAGCCATGCTGTTTTGTTTGTTTTTTCAAGGCTGAGAGGAAAATTGAAAATTAGGCTTGAATTTTTCAGATGGGTCCAGTTATTGATTGAGGTGTCATACTCCACTGGAGAAAATACTGTATGATCTATCAGAATGGAAAAGGAGAAAAATTACACATTGTATAAAAAGGATTTGAACCATAAAACTTGTCTCTCCTTAAATTATTGTCCTTACACAGGTTGTAGAGCATAAAAGAATGTCCTGGTAAATACTGTTGGGTTATGATCATCTCTGTAGTTTTGCAGTTAAACTCTAAGGAAATTTTAATCAAGTAATTCCTTGAAAAGTATGCTAGTAAAAAACAAGGGTAGGCGGGCGTTGGCGGGTGTTTTTCCTACATTTTTCTTCTCTTGGGGCTTAAAATGAAGTCGTTGTCGTCATCGCTGTCGTTTATGATCTTTTTCTTTGCTTTTAGATCGCCATTCTTTGATGGCTGCTGTGGCTTCCGTGAACTCTCTGGTCTGCTAGGTGGTTTTGGTGATTTAATCGGAGTCCCGGTCCTCTGTTCCTTTTGCCTTCTCAGTTTCTTCTCGTATGCCTTTTTAGCCTTTTCAGGAGATAACATGCCATGCTCCATCATCCTAGAAATTTAAACTGGTTATTCCTTCTGGTTTCTCAATGAAGAGTAATGCAAGGTTTTACAGAGACAATAAAAATGTTTAAGAAAGAGATGGATTCTTCAACCCAAGACAATAAGGGGGCTAGCAATCTCATTTTAACAGAACAAAATAGCGAAAAGGATGATATCACGATTCGAATCTTTGACCTGAGATAATAAGGGGCTAGCAATCTCATGTTAACAATGAATATATCTATAAACATAATAACATAATTCCAAAAGCACAATCACTGATTAAGGCATGCACCCTCGACCAAGAGTTCAGGTTCAAATCTCCCACCTCCATATGTTGTTGAACTAAAAAAAAAATCGTAAACTCAGGTCAATTCAGTTTTCACAAGACAAGTAATATGGGAATATTTTTTGCGAAGGGAAGTCGGAGTACTGCAGGAAGGCATGATCTAGACTTGTAGGCCTATGGAAAGCCGCAGCAGTAGTTCATACTAACAGATCTGAAGACTTAATCTTTTAAAAATCCTACAATCATTTACCAACATTTTATTAAACTTCAGAAACAATTCTGTTTGGATCTCTAATGTGCAACTTTTACTAGAAGAGTATGAACACTTAAATTGTATTCCAAATACTCCATCTGCAATCAAGCCTTTAACATATAGTATATTTTACGATCGTTTTAATTGTTCGGGAGATTATAACAGCAGGCACAGGAAGACTCCATGTTTGATCTCTGTCTAGTTAAGTCCTACTATATCAACCTACAGGATTCTTCTGGAATTCCTGAAACTTGTTTCAACTTGAAGTGGTTGGAAATTTATGTTGAGCCCTGGAATATAATAGAAGAACTTGATGATTGTAGTTTTCTCCACTTCAATGGAAAACTTTGCTTTGATCATAACTATTCAAGAACTAGTCACTTTTTTGCTACAGAAGGTCTTATATCCTGTCTTATACACTATAAGATTTGAAATCTTCTTCAAGTGCAGAGTCAAACAGAGTATCTTAATCCTATAAGGCCTTTGAAGGTGCATTTGAATCCGCTTTAAGAACTCTCCTGATCCATCATAAGTTAGAAGTACTTTCGCACAAAGAACCGGCAAAGCAACACATGAATTTTAAACTGAAAAAGTAAAAGCTTGTTCTCAACTCTCCTTAAACATCAACTTCGTACAACCTCAATTTTAATGTAAAAGCTCCTTAATATCAACCAATAATCCATCAGGAGACTCCAATTTTTGGTGCACCATTCCCAACAGCCAACAATCACCCAGTGAATGAAGAACTCTCATTCTGGCAAACAAATGACTCACTCCATGCTCCAGCCATTTCTCATGTGCAAACTAAACAACCCTTAAAACAAGATAATTGTCTTTGAACTGCAATCTTGTTAGGGGCCGAAAAAAGAAACCCTTCTACTTAAACGTCATTCTTTGAGCACACGACAGGTGTCCACCAATATATCCATTAAACCAGTAAAAGGTGATACAAGCTATGGTTTTTATTTATTTTGTGATATCTGTTGAATCATGTCGCACTCTACTACTCCATGGAGAGATCCCGTGCGCCCAAACGCCAGCTCATGGAGACATCAAGGTTTTCGTTTATTAAGTTTTTCACTTGGATGCTTGAATCCAAGACCTTCATTGAGAAACTTCTCAAATGTCCTAAGCCCTTACCGCCAAGACCTTCCCTTGAAGTCAATATATGACAATATGATTGCAACACTAAATTTAACTTTTAACTTCAAGAACAAACCTCAGCTAATAGTACAACATGCTCTCTAAACATCAATCGCATATGTAACTAATTCACATTGCACACTTTATACAGTATCCATAAACTTAGGTTACAAAATGAGCAAATTCAGAAAGTAGAAAGAACATAGGGTCAGATGCAGTCTATTATATTCAATTCTGATATATTCCATCATGAATATAAGCAAAGAAACATTAACTTCCAATGCTGGATCTACCATTTCTATAAGCAAAGAAACATTAACTTCCAATGCTGGATCTACCATTTCTATAAGCAAAGAAACATTAGCAACTTGTCCAATCTATCATTTCTATAAGCAAAGAAACATTAGCAACTTGTCCAATCTACCATTTCTATCATCAATGCTGGATCAGACATGAAAAGTTTCAGTCTTAACCCAATAATTCATCTTGTCTAAATAACCAAAATATTGAGCAAGTGTCACATAAAAATTGGAATAACCCAAACACAAAGGAACCACTTAGTTGGGAAGTTGTTTGACAGAACTTACCTGCCCCTAAAAGGCAGCCTCTCATGTATGACTTCGGTTGCATTTAGTCTCTCTATAACATTTTTAGGTAAGAAATTGAGCTTTTATTGAGAAAAATGGAAGAATTTACAAGGGAATACAAAAAACAAGCCCACAAAAGGCGTCCTCAACTAGCTACAAGAACAGACTTCAATCCAAAAGAATTACACCAGTTGTCTCTATAATTCAAATTTAGTAACTACGGTAGTAGTAGATAAACATCGTTCGACTTCACTAGTACCAGTAGCTTTTCGTCTAACTAAACGAAACCAACTGCCATTGAAAGAAGCACTCAGAACAGCATGATTGATGAAGCATCATATCAGAGACTATCACAGATAATCATCAGCCTACGGATTGTGTACGAAACGAAATAAAAGAACAATGTAATTCCAAAGCTGCCCCAATTCTATATCCATAGTTTATGAATTACTCAAAAGGATTAAACAGACAGTGAATGCTCAAAAGAATATCAGAAAACAAACCGCACCAAAACTCTGCCATTTCACTCGTCGGTATCTGTTTCGATAAGGACTCGTAAAATATCCGAAGCGGCTCTCTCTGTTCACAATGCCCAAAAGAGCAAGAATGATGAGTTTATCAATCACATAAACTAAAAACAAACTATGAAGGAAGAAAGTACAAACCTCTTCAGGTGGATCATATTTCTGACCAGCCAAATTGAACACTTTCTTTTCTCTCACTTTAGCAGTAGTAGTAGTTGCAGTAGTAGTTTTTGTTGTCGTCTTTGAAGAACTCGTTATTGTTTTTGATTTTACCTTCCAAAAAGAAAACAAACGAAACCATTCAGAATCTAAACCCAATTGATTTTAGAGAAAGCAAAGGAACAACAGCCCAATTGGGATAATCCAAATTTCAAAAAAAGCGCAATAAAATACGAAATTAGAAACCCCATAAACTCCAAATTTGAATAACCCCAAATCCGTTACGGTTACCAATTGAGAAATTAGATGCGTTTCAAACCATCAAAACAATTCAGACAAACGAAAAAAACAGTTAAAAAACAAAAAATCCCCAATTCGCGGCAGCTAAATCTGAATCACGCAATAAACCTCAAATTGCCAAAATGGGTACCTCGGATTTGGTGAGAACGGAGACGGATTTGTATTTGGAGGAGGGAATTGAGTTCTTGATGGAGCTTTCGATAATCTTCTTCTTATTGTCGGAGGATTCGAGCTTAAACCTGGAGCCGCCATCTTGATTACCTGGTTTGACCTTCGAAACAGTGGGTTTGGTGTCTGAAACCATAATGGGTTTCTTTGTTTTGCTTATTAATTTAGACTATTTTTTATCAGAAGAAACAATCTTCTTCGTCTCGTCTTCTTCGTTCTTCTTCTTTCAGTCTTTTTTTCCCTTTTTCCGGCTGAAGATATATCTATTCGAACTGCTTGAGAATAGGATAATAAAAAAAAAAAAAATGTGGGCGAAAAGCATCAAATTTTCGCCAATTAATTTGGTTGTTTTTCGTTTTAACTGCAATGTGAGGGTTATTTAACAGAGGAAGAGCAAAAATCACTTTTTTTTTCTTCTTCTTTGTGTTTTTTTTCAGGAGACTGGTTGAGATGTGAAAAGACGTTTTTGTCCTTTTTTTCCGTTACGGCGTCAACTAACTTTTCCTTTTGCAGAATACGAGAAAGCTTGTCTGAAAGGAAAACGGGAAAACTGCCATCGCTAACTTTCACGTTGCCGGTGGCTGCCACGTGGCACTGTCTAAATATTACATCCTTTTCTGTATTAACGTTGTTTAACCAATAAATATATTTATTTATTTATTTTATAAGCCAAATATATTTTGGATCAAGAATGTAAGGACTTTTTCATTACAAAAGGACGGTAATTTGGGTCATATTATTAAGATATATATATTTTTAAATGTCTAAAATAACATAAGTTAGCATAGATCTTGAATTTATATATTGAATTAAAAAATAATAATAAATTTAGTAAATAAACCATGGTTAATTTTATAAAAGAACATGGTATAAACAAGCAAGTATTATGATAAGCCGTAAAATTAAGGCTTATTTAAATCCTAAATTGCTCGAAAAAACTCTTGTTTGTCTTAATATTAATTGAAAATGGTGAAA
The DNA here is from genome assembly GCA_033996785.1 of Trichosanthes truncata. NCBI lineage: Eukaryota > Viridiplantae > Streptophyta > Magnoliopsida > Cucurbitales > Cucurbitaceae > Trichosanthes > Trichosanthes truncata. Next base: position 4,624,239 of record JAWPNB010000010.1, read on the forward strand.
AATTGTTGAAAGAAGGAAATAATGAAATATGGTAGCAATTGGAAAAGATTTCTAAGTATTATGATTATTTTGCAGGAATTGCCAAACGAATTGCCAAACCAATTGCCAAACCGACCAAATGGCAATCTTCAGCAGCTGCAAATAAGGAAATTTCGGGAATTTCGGGGAATTGCCAAACCAATTGCCAAACCGACCAAATGGCAATCTTCAGCAGCTGCAAATAAGGAAATTTCGGGAATTTCGGGGAATTGCCAAACGAATTGCCAAACGAATTGCCAAACCAATCAAATGGCAATCTTCAGCTGCAGCAAATATGGAAAATTCGGGAATTTCGTGATTGATGAACCCATAATTGGCAGTGAATTTCTCGCACAAATCAAGGGATTTAATGCGTTATTCTTGGCAAATTGGAACCCTAGATTGGTCTACATAAGGAGATTGAAGATCGTAGAAGAAAGCGGGACGATTCGAGGGTAAAAACAGAAGTTTATTTTCTGGTTTTTCTGGGTTTTTGGACAGCTCTGTTTGCTGGTTTTTGCTACTGTTTTTCATTTTTAGTCAATTTCCATTCAATTTTCCCTTCTAGTTTGTAGTACAGAAAATTGCCTAACTACTTATCTTTCGATTTATTGTAATTTCATTCAAGTTTATGTTGGTTTCAAGTTCATTCAAAGGTATTTTTGTTCGCATTTAGTCCTCTGTTTTGCTTCGGTTTTCGTTGATTTTGTTACCAAAATTTTAATTTCAATGCATCAACTCTTCGGTCTTGTCACAACGAATGGTTTTGGGTATTCTCTTTTTGCTCTTAAGTGAATGTATTGTGTAGAAAACTCCAAATCTATTTGAATTTCTCGTTTGTTTAGAGTTTCCTTTAATTCGGATTGTTCAACAATTTTCTGCATCTTCCTTAGATTTCCAATCCGATTCAAGGTATTCTTGAATCGTTAAGATCAAATTCTCTCTAAAGGTGGAGGAAATTGAATCGATTGGAGAAGAATGAGTGGAATAGGAATCAATCGGAGAGCTTGCTTATGTGCTCTGTTTTGTGTTATTTTCAATTGAGTTCCTGGAGAAGAAATCAAAGCAAGGAAGGAGAAAGAAAGAAATTTACCTAATTACCCTTGCCATTTTAATTTAATTTCAATTATGCATTTTTGGTTGAATTTCTAGGAAAACTCAAATTACAATTCATAAGTTGTTTTCTTTTTAATTAAATTTGAAAGAAATTTACCTAATTACCTTTGCCATTTTAATTTAATTTCAATTATGCATTTTTGCTTGAATTTCTAGGAAAACTCAAATTACAATTCATAAGTTGTTTTCTTTTTAATTAAATTTCATTATGAAATCTTCCTTTAAAATTAGTTTTATGTTTTTCATTAAAAATATGAGCTAAACTTCTTAGGGGGTTCAAGGATGTGAATTCCCTAAGGAGTAAATTTAGCCAAAATTCCAAGAAAAACCAAGCCTACATCTCAATTGTTTGCTTGTGTTGATTTAATTCTGTTGAGATCCTAGATTGATCAACTAGGGTTTCAACTCAAGCTTAGATCTAATACCGACAGGGTTAGTGATAAGCGGATTTCACACAAGTAATGGAGTAAAGAGCTTAGACATAAGCCATTCCTTACCCTAGACATAGGGATTAAGGACTCCAAGACCCATAAAATTGTGAGCCAAAAATCATCTATGATGGAGGGACTATAGACATATAGAGCCCCCACTTAGCCTCCTAAAAAACCCAATTTTGAGGTAATAGGAGATGCAATTTTGGTTTACAATTGAGTGTGGAGTAGGTTGGAATTGCAATTTTGGTTTGCAATTACGACTTAGGGCAATGACATTCTTGAGCCCCATCCTTTATCATTTCATTCTTAAGTTCATTCATATTGCCATTTCATATTGCCAATTTAGATTAGCAATTTAATTCTGCAATTTTAGTTTTTCCGCACATTGCCATTCCGGATTAGCAATTGGATTAGCAATTGGATTAGCAATTTCTGTTATTTCCAACATTGTCATTCTGGATTAGCAATTGAATTAGCAATTTCGATTTTCCACCAACAACTTGATTTTTGCATTTTTACTTTTCAAACTTGCAATTTGCCTTACACTTTTGCAAAACAAAATCTTTGTTACTCCGTTCCCTGTGGGATTCGATACTTGGTACTCAGATACCATTTTATATTACTTCGATCGCGTGCGCTTGCGTGAACACCGATCAAGTTTTCAAAAATCAAGTTGTTGGTGGAAAACAGAAATTGCTAATCCAATTGCTAATCCAATTGCTAATCCGGAATGGCAATGTGCGGAAAAACTAAAATTGCAGAATTAAATTGCTAATCTAAATTGGCAATATGAAATGGCAATTTGAATGAACTTAAGAATGAAATGATAAAGGATGGGGCTCAAGAATGTCATTGCCCTAAGTCGTAATTGCAAACCAAAATTGCAATTCCAACCTACTCCACATTCAATTGTAGACCAAAATTGCATCTCCTATTACCTCAAAATTGGGTTTTTTAGGAGGCTAAGTGGGGGCTCTATATGTCTATAGTCCCTCCATCATAGATGATTTTGGCTCACAATTTTATGGGTCTTGGAGTCCTTAATCCCTATGTCTAGGGTAAGGAATGACTTATGTCTAAGCTCTTTTACTCCATTACTTGTGTGAAATCCGCTTGTCACTAACCCTGTCGGTATTAGATCTAAGCTAGAGTTGAAACCCTAGTTGATCAATCTAGGATCTCAACAGAATTAAATCAACACAAGCAAACAATTGAGATGTAGGCTTGGTTTTTCTTGGAATTTTGGCTAAATTTACTCCTTAGGGAATTCACATCCTTGAACCCCCTAAGAAGTTTAGCTCATATTTTTAATGAAAAACATAAAACTAATTTTAAAGGAAGATTTCATAATGAAATTTAATTAAAAAGAAAACAACTTATGAATTGTAATTTGAGTTTTCCTAGAAATTCAAGCAAAAATGCATAATTGAAATTAAATTAAAATGGCAAAGGTAATTAGGTAAATTTCTTTCAAATTTAATTAAAAAGAAAACAACTTATGAATTGTAATTTGAGTTTTCCTAGAAATTCAACCAAAAATGCATAATTGAAATTAAATTAAAATGGCAAGGGTAATTAGGTAAATTTCTTTCTTTCTCCTTCCTTGCTTTGATTTCTTCTCCAGGAACTCAATTGAAAATAACACAAAACAGAGCACATAAGCAAGCTCTCCGATTGATTCCTATTCCACTCATTCTTCTCCAATCGATTCAATTTCCTCCACCTTTAGAGAGAATTTGATCTTAACGATTCAAGAATACCTTGAATCGGATTGGAAATCTAAGGAAGATGCAGAAAATTGTTGAACAATCCGAATTGAAGGAAACTCTAAACAAACGAGAAATTCAAATAGATTTGGAGTTTTCTACACAATACATTCACTTAAGAGCAAAAAGAGAATACCCAAAACCATTCGTTGTGACAAGACCGAAGAGTTGATGCATTGAAATTAAAATTTTGGTAACAAAATCAACGAAAACCGAAGCAAAACAGAGGACTAAATGCGAACAAAAATACCTTTGAATGAACTTGAAACCAACATAAACTTGAATGAAATTACAATAAATCGAAAGATAAGTAGTTAGGCAATTTTCTGTACTACAAACTAGAAGGGAAAATTGAATGGAAATTGACTAAAAATGAAAAACAGTAGCAAAAACCAGCAAACAGAGCTGTCCAAAAACCCAGAAAAACCAGAAAATAAACTTCTGTTTTTACCCTCGAATCGTCCCGCTTTCTTCTACGATCTTCAATCTCCTTATGTAGACCAATCTAGGGTTCCAATTTGCCAAGAATAACGCATTAAATCCCTTGATTTGTGCGAGAAATTCACTGCCAATTATGGGTTCATCAATCACGAAATTCCCGAATTTTCCATATTTGCTGCAGCTGAAGATTGCCATTTGATTGGTTTGGCAATTCGTTTGGCAATTCGTTTGGCAATTCCCCGAAATTCCCGAAATTTCCTTATTTGCAGCTGCTGAAGATTGCCATTTGGTCGGTTTGGCAATTGGTTTGGCAATTCCCCGAAATTCCCGAAATTTCCTTATTTGCAGCTGCTGAAGATTGCCATTTGGTCGGTTTGGCAATTGGTTTGGCAATTCGTTTGGCAATTCCTGCAAAATAATCATAATACTTAGAAATCTTTTCCAATTGCTACCATATTTCATTATTTCCTTCTTTCAACAATTTTTCACCATTTTCAATTAATATTAGGACAAACAAGAGTTTTTTCGAGCAATTTAGGATTTAAATAAGCCTTAATTTTACGGCTTATCACACCCCCAAACTTAAGATATTGCTTGTCCTCAAGCAATTAGAAACAAATAGCAACAAACACAAGCAAACACTTCACAAAATGATTTCAAATGGTGTTTGTGAAAAGGAATATATTGTTCATGAGAGATCTCAAACTTTTAACACTTTACACAATTCCAAGATTTTCTCACATAAAAGTTTTACTTTTCTTTTTCAAGATAAAACATTCTTATGCAAACTCACCTATTATGCTTATCCTACCTAAGTCATAGTCATAGAGTCTAAGGTGATATTCTTTGTTCAACATGCTAAGCTCACTCACATTACAAACATTTTTCTTTCTCCCCCAAACTTATGTAAAGTTGCTGCTAGGCTTCATTTTCTTTCCTTTTTTATTTTTTATTTTTTATTTTTTTTTATTTTTTTAGTCTTACTGTCACTTGTACCTTCGTTCCAACTTACTAACACTTTGTGGTGAAAGTAGTTGACTACGAGCACAAATCACTGCTAAGACCGTTTTCACATACTCACTTCCTGAGTTAACCTTTCATGCAAAGGAAATCATGGGTGTCATGACTGCCTCTGGTTACTCAATTAACTCTAGAAGGAGGAGTATCAAAGGTTCTTTTTTTTTTTTTTTTTTTTTTTTTTTAGTCCTAGCAGCTGTTACAACGACAACATAATATTACAACAACATACTGTTACAACGACATACTATTACAACGACATACTGTTACAACAATATAATATTACAACAATAGTATTACAAAACTCACCCCCCCAAACTTAAATGGGTCAATGTCCTCATTGACTAAGAACTAGAAGAACAGGGGTTGGGGTACATAGTTGGGCCATTTAACATGCTACACATCGAAACTAAACTCTCCTAAGTCCATTAGATGGGATAAACACAAGGGAAGTTTGGGTTCGAATGTTTTATAGAGAAAAAGAATTTATCAAGTTTTATGATTTTGAAAACTTGAAGTTGTGTGTGAAAGCACTTGAAAGTTGAGAAAACTCTATGTAACATCATTAAGAGCTTTTTAACAAAACACCAAAGAAAACAATTTGTAAATTTGATTTGAAACATGATTTTTATGGCATGCTTGTGCGAGGAGCAAATTTTTTTTTTTTTTTTTTTTTTTTTCAGACTTTATGAAGCAGATAAACTAAATAAGCATAAAAGACTTAACTAAACCTCAAACTAAAACATAACAATTAACAACGCTGGAAAGATAGGTTAAAGAGAGACTCCCCTATGCAGAGAAAAATGTGTGTTGTTGCAATCACTATCCTTGAGGTTGTTGGAGTCTTTGACAAAAAATTCTCCTGAAACTGCAATTGCAATTTGCTTTGGCAATTGCGACTACAATTTCTTCCTCCCGCTCTTTCTTCTTATATTTTCCTACAACTCAAAAGTAGAGCATCAAAAAGTTCACACAGTTTATCTCAATGCAAAGTTACCTTTTGGAAATTCCAATTTTTGAACTCAAAGTTGATTCATCAAACTCCCAGGTAAATCCCCAGGTAGAGGTGTTCCCTTAGCGGTCAACTTAAGTACCTCAGCCTAGACAGGATTTTCCTTAGACAGAGCTTTTCTGAATTAACTTCTTCATTCACATTGGAATTTCAAAAGTTGAAAGTTCCTCTTTTCTTTTTTTTTTTTTTTTTTTGTTTTTTTTGTTTTTTTGTTTTTTTTTTGTTTTTTTTTAATTTTAAAGTAAAAGAAAGACAAGGTGACTTATCCAATTCCAGTAGGGAGACCGCAATTGTGTTCTTTCATTTTGCACCTAGGTCTCGATGTTGGACGCGATTTCAGTCGTAATTGAGGTGCTTTGATCACAACAGGCCTTGATGACTCAAGAGATTTACATATATTTCTGAAGGTAGAGATTGTAGTTGCAATTTGTGTCAAAGACTGCATATTGCCATCCTTCATGCTCTCCTTTCTGCATTCTTCTTGATTTTGCATTTCCTGCAAACTGCAATAAGCAAAAGCAGGGCATTCTAGTATCGGGAGCACTTTGGATGTCCATTGCGGTGGAATTGCAACTGTATGGCTCACTACAACTTCCTTTTGTTCTTCCTTCTCTTCTTGAGGTGGTTTTTCTTTGGTTTCTTCTCTCCCTTTTGGCTCCTTAATGTAGTCAATTGTTGGAGTGCTTCTTGCTTCTATTGGGAGTTCAAGGTCTTTATGTTCCACTTTTGTTCTCAGTGACACCACCTCGCATTCTTCTTTTTCTTCTTGTTTTGAAGTCTTTCTGTTTTCGAGCAAAATTCCTTGGGACCTGTTCTGCAATTCATCTGCAATTTGTTCCTCATGGATTTCCAAACTCCGTAGAGATGCGGCTTGACTTTGCATTACAACATCGTTCTTTGCTCTATATTCCCTCGCGAGTTCTTCGATGCTTGGCTCTTTTGGAATCATCTTCCCTTGCTGGAAGCATTGGTATTGATGTTGATTTGTAAACCTGGGTAGAAATCCATAACACAAAGAATCAGGATTGTAAGGACAATTATCAAATAAATGACTTCCTTTGCAATAAACACAAGAAATAGAAGAGATAGGGTTAAAAGAAGCTATAGGATTTCTTATCATCAATGTTTCCATCATGTAGCTTAAAGATGAAGCTTGTGCGCTCAATGCTGCAATGATGTCTCCTTCCATCTTGTAGATTTTCTTAAGCAATCAACCCTATGTTGTGTCTTTCTGCAATTTCTCTCCCTCAACAAGTGAAACCGAGCTCCTCCTGTAAATAGGAGAAATTGTGGTTGCAATTTCCTTTTACAATGATTGCTAAAACAAAATTTTTGTTAAAACTGCCGTTCCCCGGCAACGGCGCCAAAAACTTGATCGGTGTTCACGCAAGCGCACGCGATCGAAGTAATATAAAATGGTATCTGAGTACCAAGTATCGAATCCCACAGGGAACGGAGTAACAAAGATTTTGTTTTGCAAAAGTGTAAGGCAAATTGCAAGTTTGAAAAGTAAAAATGCAAAAATCAAGTTGTTGGTGGAAAACAGAAATTGCTAATCCAATTGCTAATCCAATTGCTAATCCGGAATGGCAATGTGCGGAAAAACTAAAATTGCAGAATTAAATTGCTAATCTAAATTGGCAATATGAAATGGCAATTTGAATGAACTTAAGAATGAAATGATAAAGGATGGGGCTCAAGAATGTCATTGCCCTAAGTCGTAATTGCAAACCAAAATTGCAATTCCAACCTACTCCACATTCAATTGTAGACCAAAATTGCATCTCCTATTACCTCAAAATTGGGTTTTTTAGGAGGCTAAGTGGGGGCTCTATATGTCTATAGTCCCTCCATCATAGATGATTTTGGCTCACAATTTTATGGGTCTTGGAGTCCTTAATCCCTATGTCTAGGGTAAGGAATGACTTATGTCTAAGCTCTTTTACTCCATTACTTGTGTGAAATCCGCTTGTCACTAACCCTGTCGGTATTAGATCTAAGCTAGAGTTGAAACCCTAGTTGATCAATCTAGGATCTCAACAGAATTAAATCAACACAAGCAAACAATTGAGATGTAGGCTTGGTTTTTCTTGGAATTTTGGCTAAATTTACTCCTTAGGGAATTCACATCCTTGAACCCCCTAAGAAGTTTAGCTCATATTTTTAATGAAAAACATAAAACTAATTTTAAAGGAAGATTTCATAATGAAATTTAATTAAAAAGAAAACAACTTATGAATTGTAATTTGAGTTTTCCTAGAAATTCAAGCAAAAATGCATAATTGAAATTAAATTAAAATGGCAAAGGTAATTAGGTAAATTTCTTTCAAATTTAATTAAAAAGAAAACAACTTATGAATTGTAATTTGAGTTTTCCTAGAAATTCAACCAAAAATGCATAATTGAAATTAAATTAAAATGGCAAGGGTAATTAGGTAAATTTCTTTCTTTCTCCTTCCTTGCTTTGATTTCTTCTCCAGGAACTCAATTGAAAATAACACAAAACAGAGCACATAAGCAAGCTCTCCGATTGATTCCTATTCCACTCATTCTTCTCCAATCGATTCAATTTCCTCCACCTTTAGAGAGAATTTGATCTTAACGATTCAAGAATACCTTGAATCGGATTGGAAATCTAAGGAAGATGCAGAAAATTGTTGAACAATCCGAATTGAAGGAAACTCTAAACAAACGAGAAATTCAAATAGATTTGGAGTTTTCTACACAATACATTCACTTAAGAGCAAAAAGAGAATACCCAAAACCATTCGTTGTGACAAGACCGAAGAGTTGATGCATTGAAATTAAAATTTTGGTAACAAAATCAACGAAAACCGAAGCAAAACAGAGGACTAAATGCGAACAAAAATACCTTTGAATGAACTTGAAACCAACATAAACTTGAATGAAATTACAATAAATCGAAAGATAAGTAGTTAGGCAATTTTCTGTACTACAAACTAGAAGGGAAAATTGAATGGAAATTGACTAAAAATGAAAAACAGTAGCAAAAACCAGCAAACAGAGCTGTCCAAAAACCCAGAAAAACCAGAAAATAAACTTCTGTTTTTACCCTCGAATCGTCCCGCTTTCTTCTACGATCTTCAATCTCCTTATGTAGACCAATCTAGGGTTCCAATTTGCCAAGAATAACGCATTAAATCCCTTGATTTGTGCGAGAAATTCACTGCCAATTATGGGTTCATCAATCACGAAATTCCCGAATTTTCCATATTTGCTGCAGCTGAAGATTGCCATTTGATTGGTTTGGCAATTCGTTTGGCAATTCGTTTGGCAATTCCCCGAAATTCCCGAAATTTCCTTATTTGCAGCTGCTGAAGATTGCCATTTGGTCGGTTTGGCAATTGGTTTGGCAATTCCCCGAAATTCCCAAAATTTCCTTATTTGCAGCTGCTGAAGATTGCCATTTGGTCGGTTTGGCAATTGGTTTGGCAATTCGTTTGGCAATTCCTGCAAAATAATCATAATACTTAGAAATCTTTTCCAATTGCTACCATATTTCATTATTTCCTTCTTTCAACAATTTTTCACCATTTTCAATTAATATTAGGACAAACAAGAGTTTTTTCGAGCAATTTAGGATTTAAATAAGCCTTAATTTTACGGCTTATCATATTACTTAATAATTAAGGGGCTGTTTGGGACGTGGGTTATAATAATATGTGTTATAATAACCTGTGGAGTACTCTGCACTCCAAACACAGACTATTATAACCTCAAACTAAACAACTATGCATTTTAAACAATATTATATAATTCCACATACTATTATAACTCACAGACTATTATAATCCATATTATTATAACTCACTTAGTGCACCTAACAACCCCTAAATGTTAAAATACCATTTTGGTTTCTATGTTTGGATTTCATTCCATTTTAGTTCTTGTACTTTCAAATGTTCAATTTTAGTATCTACACTTTCAATAAATTTTAAAATTAGTCCCTACAATTAGTTTGAAGTTACATTTTATTGAAATTGGTTAAATCATAATAATAATTTTCATGCAAGAAAATGCACAATGTAAACATATTTTTAAAATTTATAGAAGAAAAGCTAATAAAGACTATTTTGTTTTTAGAAAAGTTAATAATAAACTAACAATAGAGACCAATTTTAAGCTTTATTAAAAGTACATAGACTAAAATTGGACATTTGAAATTACAGAGACTAAAATGGAATGAAACCTAAGGTACAATGAATAAAATGGTATTTTAACCATAATTAAATATATAAAAAAAATGGTACAGTCATAATATTTTATTAATTCAAGCCATCTCCTCTGGCGTAGATTCAATTCCTTTTGATCGAAGATATACTTCAAACTTTTATGATCTGTATAAATATGACACTTCTCCCCATATAAATAATGTCGCCACACCTTTAAGGCTAACACTATTGCAGCTAGCTCGAGATCATGAGTTGGGTAATTGTGCTCGTGCTTCTTCAACTGCCTAGAAGCATAAACTATTACCTTCCCATTTGCATTAATACACACCCCAAGCCTTGATAAGAAGCATCACTATAAATAACAAACTCCTCACCAGGTGTCGGAAGTGTAAGTATTGGGGCAGAAACCAACATTTTCTTCAATTCTTGGAAACTTTGCTCACACTTGTCTGTCCAAACAAACGTTGAATTCTTTCTAGTCAAACTAGTCAATGGAAGTGCTAGCTTGGAGAATCCCTCAACAAAGCGACGATAATATCCAACTAATCCCAGAAAGCTACGAACTTTTGTAACTGTCATAGGTCGCTCCCATTTAACCACCGCCTCAATCTTTTGAGGATCAACGAATATACCTTCTGCAGAGATCACATGACCTAAGAACACAACTTGATTCAGCCAAAGCTCACACTTGCTAAATTTAGCATACAACTCTCTGTCTTGCAATGTTTGCAATACTATTTTGAGATGTTCATGATGCTCTTCTCTACTTCTAGAATAAACCAATATGTCATCAATGAATACAATCACAAATTTGTCCAAGTAAGGGTGGAACACCCTATTCATAAGATCCATAAAGGCTGCAGGGGCGTTAGTCAGCCCAAATGACATGACCAAAAACTCATAATGTCCGTAACAAGTTCGGAATGCAGTCTTTGGCACATCAGATTCTCTAATCTTAAGTATGGTACCCTGATCGTAAATCAATTTTCGAAAACACAGAAGCGCCTTTAAGTTGATTGAACAAGTCATCTATTCGAGGCAAATGATACTTATTACGAATCGTCACCTTATTCAATTGCCTATAATCGATGCACAACCTCATGGTGCCATCCTTTTTCTTCACAAATAATATTGGTGCACCCCATGGGGAAACACTAGGCCTCACAAAACCCTTATCGACTAGCTCTTGCAACTGCAACTTCAATTCCTTCAATTCTGTCGGAGCCATTCTATAGGGTGCTTGTGAAATAGGAGTTGTACCAGGTATCAAGTCAATCACAACTCTACTTCTCTATCCGGTGGCAACCCAGGCAATTCTTCTGAAAATACATCTGGAAATTCTCTTACTACAGGTATATCGTTTAGTATGCATGATCTTCCTTTCTCCTTTAAAAATAATTCCAATCTCTCCTGGTCGTTTAAACACAACTTCCTTCTGAAAGCAATTTACTGTTGCATGATGTGTGGATAAGAAATCCATCCCCAAGATAACATCAAACTCATAAATATCCAAGGGTATTAAGTCAACATTCAACTCTTTACCACCAACTAAAACATTACAATTTTGATAAACACTATCAGCTAATAAAGATTTTCCAACTGGAGTAGCTACTATTATGTCATTAGGCAAAGGTTTCAGCATCTTATTGATTTCAACAGAAAACATGGGAGAAATAAAAGAATGCGTAGCACCAGGATCAATTAAAGTACGAGCGTTTCTACCAACAATAGATAACGTACCCATAACGACATCCGGTGATCCCTGAGCTTCCTATTGAGTTATAGCAAATATCTGTCCCTGAACACGAGGTCTGCCTACTTGCCCTTTTTGCTTTGACCCACTGGAACTTTCATTCTGGTTTCGACTTTCACCACTCGTCATGATGGGTTTTGATTGCGAACCGGATTGCCCCTGGCTAACTGGTCGAGATGAAACACCCTGTGAGACACTGCCTTCTTTTAACATTTGAGGACACTTTCTTCTTAAATGACCGGTTTGACTGCAGTTAAAACAAACATTAGTCCCCCACATACATTTGCCTTGATGAAACTTGCCACAATTCTGACATGCTGAGTTCCTAGTACGACTGAACACAGATTCCCCTTGCTGCAAGGAGCGTTAACCACCCCAGGGTCTAGAAGATTGGACTGAACTGTTTGACTTTTGTGACGATGCATTTGAAATAGATCTGAAACTTGATGGTCCATGATGTCTTGGTTTGAAATTTCCTCGATTTGATACACTAGGAACAAACCCTTTATTACCACTTCGTATCTGATTATAACCAGAAGGATTAGTACTTGATCGGTGCTTTTCGCTACATGCAAGTGCACGTGATCGAAGTAATAAAGAAACTTGAAGTATTCCAGAGTATCGTACCCAAGGGAACGGGTTTAACAAAATCTACTGAGACGACACAAAATATGTTTGCAAATTGCAATTGTGGTAACCAATGGTGTGAAAATGATTTAGTGGTTGTTTTTGCTAAAGAAAATAAATAAAAATGATAAAAGAGGGATTCAAACGTGTTTTTGCTCCATTGAAAGAAATTGCGGCCTAATTGCAATTGCATTCCTTTGACTTCAACACTTAAGCTTTGCAAACCGAATTCAACACCTATTCGACCTTCTATGAAGTATCTTTAGGAGACTAAGCGATTAAACCGATATTTCTATTGCTAATACGAACTTAGTTAATTTTGAAACACAATTCTTTTGGTTTTAAAGGTTTTGCCCTATGTCTAGGGTCAAAAACAAATTCCTATGTCTAGGCTATTTTCCTTTATTGCTTTTATGAAATCTAAATTTTTATCTAACCTTTTCAGAATTAGACTCAATTTTTGTATACTAATCTAGGTGATCAATCTAGACTAATAATAAGCATTAAAATCAATAAAAGCAAACAAGCTATAGAGGAAGCAAGGTTGCCCTCACAATTAGGCATTTATTCCTATCTTTAGGGCATCCACATGCTTGAATCCCAAAGAAGAAGTTAGCTCATTATGAAACAAATGAAAAGCCAAAATTCAATTGCTATAAATCTCATAATTAATAACCAAACTACCGAAATTAAATTCCTAATAATAGAGGAAACAAATTGAAATTTAATAAGAATTAGTGAATCTAAATCAATAACCCAAAACACTCACAAGGCAATATGTATTAAGTAATGGAATTCAATTAAGCACATTTATTAACCTTTAGCTCAATTTCAAATAAATTTGCAATCAGTGAATAAGCTAAATAAAAATGCAGAATCTTTGGAGCTAAAATTTCATCTAATTGACAGAAAAATGAAGGAGAACAAAACCCATAATTTATTAATTGATTCAACTTCTAAAACATAGATAAATTTGAGTAAACAAAGACCAAATATATGGGTAAAATTGAGCAGAAAAACAGAGAAATTAAATGGAATAAAACTGCAAAAACAGAGTAACAAACGCTAACGGAATTCCTTGCTTTGATCAATCCAAATACCCATTCAAAGGTAAATGGATCTTCACCTCCTCTAACTTTTGTTGAGGAGGGATCAACCTCGGAAATTACAAAACTAAGATGAAGAAAAACTTGCTGAAAATTGACAGAAAAACGTGAACTTTGGACTGTGGGTGAGCAGAAAAACTCATGCCCCGTTTTAGATCGTTTTCCTCATTTTTATAGGCATTGAGGGCTAGGGTTTCCATATTTGTGCTCCTTCAATCATGGGTCAATGTTTGGGCATGAGATTAGGCTGAAAATTCTCCAAAAATCGAGCAAATCCAGTGGATTTTGGTGTTTTTCCGAAATTTCCGCAACTTCCAGAAATTCCAGAAATGCAATTGCATTTCTGTTGCATTATTTTTCAGCTCTACCAAAAATTTTCAGAAATGCAATTGCATTTTTATCAGCATTTTTGGGCTGAAAAGTCTCTTAGAATCGAGCCAAACGCCGTGGGTTTTGGAGTATTTTCGTGATTTCCACAATAAATTGATATGTCTAGAAAATGCAATTGCATTTTCCCTCTTATTCACCACCTTGCTTTCTTAAGGAAATGCAATTGCATTTCATTTGCATTTTCTTCATTTCTTCAAATTTGCACAAAACAACAATTTTAGCAAACTTTCTTGTATATTTTCAACTTAATTCTTCTTTTTCCATACTCCGATAAGCTTGCATGAATATATCTTATAAATGCTATTTTTAGCTTGCTCGGTAATCAATAAAGAATACAAAAATGACAAAAATAACTTAGTTTAGGGTTAAATAATTCTCATAAATAAGAATTATCAGTACTGCCTGCTGAAAAGCCACGCACATTCTTTGATAACTCTTTTTGGTTCTTCTTTTCAGATACACTTTTCTCTACCCTCAAAGCTGCTTCAACTAACTTTCCAAATTCCTTCCATTCAGTTGAAGTGGTTGAAGTTCGAATCTCTTCTTTAAGTCCGTCTTCAAACCTCTTGCACTTATCGATCTCATCTTCGATAATTGTTGTAGCGTACTTAGAAAGCTCAACATACTTCTTTTGAAACTCTGCCACAGTCATTGATCCTTGAACCAATTTCAAGAATTCGCTTCGTTTCGCATCCCTATAAGATCGAGGGTAGTACTCGTCATAAAAAGCCTTCTTGAACTCATTCCATCCAATTTCTTCTAATTCTGGTTGTCTATTTCTCAATGATTTCCACCAATCATCTACTCCCTCTTGAAGTAGAAAAGTAGCAAGTCTCACTTTTCTATCTTCCGGACATCCCATCACATTGAAGCATTTCTCCAACATATTCATCCATACTTCAGCCTTAGCTGGATCTGCTGTCCCAACAAATGTAGTTGCCCCTAAAGCTTTTAGTCGCTCAATTCTGAAGTTTTTCTCTGGGTCATTTCTGAGCATTCGCATCCCCACTGCTACTCCTTGAGCAATTTTTGCCATTAATTGCTCCTCTTCATTGTCTACATTCTTTTGTTGATTTTCATGATGGTGACTAGATTCACCAATCATCTCTTCTTCCATTACATTTTGTCCATCAGGAGCTTGTTGAGTTTCAAGTTCTTGAAGCCTACGCGTTCTGCCACTTCTTGACATGATTCCCTACAATGTAATGCATGTCACACCATCATTTCACAAAACTCAATTTTTATAAAAATATGCAGGATCTTAATGCTCTAATACCAAATTGACACACCCCACCCCAAATTATCCTAACTAACCTGGGATGAGGCATGCCGACATTAGATCCCTACTACTACTATGGAACCCAACGTCAAACTTGCAAAATAAATCTTAGTTTTGAAAATCACAAGTGGCTAGCAAAAACTTGTTGATACAAAATTAATTAATTTTGTTAAAAAAAATTCGGCAGAGTTTCCCCTGAAAACTGAGTAAAACACACCTGAAAAGAAAACATATACACTCCCAAATTAACATGTTCAAACTCCAACTTCTATTTTAGAAACTCAGCATAAACCGACAAACTTATTAGTAGATAAACATGTGGGTTTTATATTACAAACCAAAGGAAATCCCAAAATGGTACTAGCCACATCAGTTACACAAGAAGTACTTGTAAATATGTACATACAAAATGATATGCAAACTATCAAGTCTGGTGGCAGATATCGACTTCTGTAGGCTCGTTAGAAACTTAGTCGCTACCTGGAGGAAAAATTTAGGAAGAAAGAATGAGCTAATAGAGCCCAATGAGTGGTAAGTTAATAGGAAAAATAACATCTCGACAAAAACCTTTTATATTAAAAGGAATTCAAAGTTCAATAAAACTTTATATACGAAGACAATCTAAATACACAAGATAAGTAAAACATCACAGAGATTTGCAGCAATAACTCTTTAAAGAAAGCACAAAATAATAGGCCAACAAAACTCATCACCAAACTTATACCCAAATCCCTGCCATACTATGCATCGAGTAATCTCTAGATACATAGCAGAGCAAATTTATGTCATACGTGCACGTAGAGCAAACTCTAACATCTGTAATGCCTTAGGTCCAGGATTTGGACCAGGATTCGGAATCTGGATTCGGCACCTAATGGCCCTGACATTCCCCTGCATCCCCTACGGCCTGAGCACACTAGCATGCTATAGAAACACATTCTCATAGCATACGGGGTAATCACCATGGGTACAACATTTAGTGGTTTGAAAACAATTTCTATATGATAATCATCCAACCCATGTTAAAGTCATAAACATTCTCAATCATGAGGTCTCATAACTTTAAGCCATAACTCAAAGATCAGCTAAAATCATGATTCAAAATCAAGTCATTTCTAAAACTCACAAATACTTGATTTTATCTCAAATAATTTGAACTTTTGCCAATTGGCTAAAATCAAGAGATTTCTATAAATTCATCTTTCATAAGCTTTAATAATGCATATAATTAAGTCATTGTAGCTAAAATTTCATATAAACATAAATCTCTTCAAATTCAAATATGCTAAATCATGAATTCAATTTAGTGAGCATATGTCACTTTCTTATCAAATTAGTAAATCATCAATCTCAATAATAAACAATTTACGAAATACACATAATTTCCTCCAATTATCAAAATCTTCAATAGCTAAATCATTTGCATTAACATTAATTGCAATTGATTTCAAATCTCACAAAAATATCATCAATTACTAAAATAATTGAAATACTTTATAAAATAACCACTTACAACTACTACGAACGAGGTTTGTTTGGGTCGTAAATGGTTCCAATCTCCGCTTGCCCTGAAATCATAATTTGTTAACATATTACTAACCTCTTAATGCCAAAATTAAAGTGTAACAACACTAAATTATCCAAGCCTTTAAATTTCTCACTAACTCAAGATTAACCATTCTTTTCATCATCTTACTCTTCAAATTACCAAGAAATTGAGACCATAACCCAAAATAAAGTTTCCAATAAACTCCATTGTAATCCTTCTCCATAAGAAATCTCATTCTTTTCATTTCTTCTTCTCCATGAATAAATTCATTGGTTTTCTTTCCCTAAAAAGTTTGCAATTTCTACATACAACTAATCTCCTTCAATCTATACTTTGATAAAACTCATGACTTTCATCAAATTTCCTTCTTTTACTCAATCATCACCCTCACCTTAGTTTTCAAGCTAGTTTATGGAGTTTCCAACTACAGGAAGAAAACCCATAAGGAAACCCACCAAATTAGGTTCTTGAACTCATGAGAAACTTTAATCAAAAGTTAGAAAACTTACCAAAAGCTTCAATCCAAGGTTGTGAGAGGTTCTCTTTGTTTATTTTTTTTCTTTTCCACTTCAAAATAGCCCAAAAATCACACTCATTCTCTTCTCTTTCTTCCTCTTCCTCTTCCTTACGTGATAACTTCTCCAACAATACCCATTTTTTTAAAACAATATTTATTAAAGCCACATGTTTTTATTTAATAAACAAATATATTTATCCCTTTTCTCTTTCTTTAATGTCCATTATTTAATTAATAAAAAGAAATCAATCCTTATCTTCCAACCAAAACCATAAATATCCAAATTCCTAATTTCTCAAATTTCATACTTTCCAATTATATAATTTTTCCAAAATTGTAGAAATAGGTGTAACAGCCCAGCTCTCTTCAACCCATTATTTTTATAGCTAAATAATAATTGACATGTACTCTCGATCGAGAGGTCGGAGGTTCGAATTCTTTAGCTCCAAATACTGTTGAACTAAAAAAAGTATTAAATAATTCTAAAAATATTCAATAAACAATTAAACTTTCAATTTCACGTGTGTTAAATTTTATTTTGAAAAGAAAAAAAATCATGTGCATTAAAATTTTAAACTTTTAGAGGCTGTTGAGGGGCTAAGTAGGTTATAATAGTATGTAGTTATAATAATCTAATGAAGTTATATAATATGTGTTTATGATGTAAAGTTGTTTAGTTTAAATTATAATAGTCTGTGTTTAGAGTACCGAATAAGTTATAATAGTCTATGAAGTTAAAAAATTATTTACCCTAAACACAGACTATTGTCTCTAATAGATGATAGACCTATTAAATATTTTTAAAATTTTTTTTACACATCTATTACACACAAAATTGTAAAATAAGTCTAATTAGGTACAAAATTGTAATGGTGTCGTGAATTTTGTGAACATAATTGCATTATATCCTCAATATAATGTTTCAAACCTCAACCCTAAATTATAATAGTCTGTGTTTAGAGTACCGAATATGTTATAATAGTCTATGAAGTTAAAAAATTATTTATCCTAAACACAGACTATTGTCTCTAATAGATGATAGACCTATTAAATATTTTTTAAAAAATTTTTACACATCTATTACACACAAAATTGTAAAATAAGTCTAATTAGGTACAAAATTGTAATGGTTTCGTGAATTTTGTGAACATAATTGCATTATATCCTCAATATAATGTTTCAAACCTCAACCCTAAAAGATTGATAAAGTAAAATAAATAATAAGTTAAATATGTTAATGACGTATTAAATATAAAATTTAAAGTTAAAAGGGACCAATTAGAAACTCTGTCAGGTTAAAAGACCAATTTAAATTTTTGACAAGTAAACTTGGACTTGAACAAAATAAATAAATAAATAAAAATAAAATGACACTTTTACCCTAGTATCTTCTTCTCCTTCGGTCTCTCTCAGTCCTTTTCCGAGTATACTCAGATCCGGCGGCGGCGCCCCCAAAATCTCTACCCCTCTCTGCTTTCTGTCCTTCGCCCTCTCTCTCTTCACCGGCTCTTTATTGCAGTTCAGCGGTTTTCTCGTTCCATCGCAAGAAACAGAAATCCAAAACAACATACCGACTGAGTCTGAATTCATCTCAACTCTAATAAGAACCTCAACTTCTTCTTTTCCTTTTCAATCTTTCGAAACCACCGAAGAAAGACCATGGAGATAGACAGAGATGATGGTCGTACCCCTAACCAATTGAGACCACTTGCTTGTTCTTGCAATGTTCTCAATCGTGCTCATGGCTCCGCCAGTTGGTCACAAGGTCCCTCCATCTTTCACCATCTTTTCTTAATCTTGTTTCATTAGTTTTTCAGTTTGTTCAATTTTGGGAATTTTTCTTATGGGTGGTTTGTTTAATTTGGATTTTGCAGGCGACACGAAAGTTCTTGCTGCAGTCTATGGCCCTAAAGCAGGAACAAAGAAGAATGAAAATCCTGAGAAGGCTTCAATTGAGGTTATATGGAAACCCAAGACAGGGCAGATTGGTAAGCTTCTTTATTTTCTCCATCTCTGATTCATATGATTAAACTTTCATTCCGTGACCATTCTAGAGCGCAATAACTCTGTATGTCATGATGTGATTATGGAGCAATATAGGTATAATCAAATTATTAGCAGTTCAGTAAGTTTCTTGCTTGTTAATGGCATTGAAAATGTGGCTCTCTTTGTAGATAGTGTACTATTCTGTACTTCAGTTGTATTTGAAGTAGGCAATGGTATTCTTTGAATCTCCTTAATGCATCTTTTTTTTTTTTTAGGAAAACTGGAAAGGGAGTGTGAGATGATATTAAAGAGGACATTGCAGAGTATTTGCATATTAACTATTAATCCCAATACCACCAC
Organism: Trichosanthes truncata; assembly: GCA_033996785.1. Lineage (NCBI taxonomy): Eukaryota > Viridiplantae > Streptophyta > Magnoliopsida > Cucurbitales > Cucurbitaceae > Trichosanthes > Trichosanthes truncata. The sequence goes on from JAWPNB010000010.1 coordinate 4,643,803, forward strand.
ATCTATTGTTGTTCAGGTGAGTCTAATTTTTTCCCTTTTTGCTTCAAAATGCCTGTGATGTGCTACATGTTTTCATCTTCTTTGTTTCCATCCTCTTATCAATGCTTGTTACACACTGAAATTGCTATATTATATGTTTCATGCTGATCTTTTATTAAGTAACAAACATCCAATAGATATCTTAAAATGTTGTTGAAGGTAAGCGACCTCTGGATGTAAATGTTAGGTATCCGATCGATCCACATGTGAGATAACAAGGAAAAACAGCCCACACACAGATAAATAGCCTTGGAAACACTGTTCTATTGATAACTCAACAATAGACAGTGGTTATATCATTGAAATGAAACCTTCACTACAAGATAACGATGACAGACAACCCAAAAAAGATAAAGATAATTCCCAGCTTTTAGAGAGAGCTAGTTCCCTCCTTAGACACAAGTCTACCCAATATTCTCCTCCCCCTCACCCCCAACCGTACTCCTCAATTATCCCCTCATAGACCCTTGCACGCACACTTTCACAACCGAGCCCACAACCCAACAGACTAACAAATTACTTTACTTTCCTTCCTTGCCCTTCCTCGAATATGTATTAATAATCGGAGGTCTCACAATAACCCCCAGATGTTGAGGCACATTGTCCTCAAGGTGAATATCTGGAAATTGTTCTCGAATAACTGCTGCTGTTTCCCAAGTGGCATCACACTCTGCCCCTCCTTGCCATGTTACCAACCATTGTTCTTCTTTCAAATCCTCATTCCATCATACTCCAAGCCGCCCCGCTGGTTTTGCCGTCCATTCATATTCAGGGGTAAATAATGGAGGTTGTGACTGTACAGTCATGTCAGTACCTACTGCCTTCTTCAACTGTGAGACATGGAAGACATCATGAATAGAGGCTTCTGGTGGCAACGCTAATTTGTAGGCTACGGCTCCAATTCTTTCCAGTATTTCATAGGGCCCAAAGTACTTAGGTGAAAGTTTCTCAAAGCGTCTTTGAGCCATTGATTTCTGTCTTATGGCCGTAACTTCAGATACACCACATCTCCAACTTGAAAATCAATATCTCGCCGTTTCTTGTCTGCTTGTTTCTTCATCCGATCTTGAGCCAATTGCAAGTTCTCCTTTAATGCTACCAAAGCCCTGTCTCGATCCAGAAGCATCTGCTCAAGAGTATTATTAGTCGTCTTCTTATCGCCATATGATAGTAAAGGTGGAGGATGTCGACCATAGACTGCATGGAAAGGAGTGGTATTGATTGACATATGAAAAGTGGAATTATACCAATATTCAGCCCAATGGAGCCATTGTTCCCACTGAGTTGGCTTCTCATTACAAAAACAGCAAAGATAATTCTTGAGGCATTGATTCACCCGCTCAGATTGTCCATCCGTTTGAGGATGAAAAGATGTACTCCGTCGTAGTTGAGTTCCCTGCATTTTGAATAGTTCATTCCAAAATCTACTGACAAAAATTTTATCCTGATCCGACACAACCGTCCTAGGAAACCCTATCAGTGTTTCAATCTCAGTCTTCTGGACGTGCGCATATTTGTAGGGTCTCACATTGACCGTCTGGTTCTCGTCTTTCAACACGATGCGATGATCTACGCGTCGCTTAAGGGGTAATTTCTTTGGTAGATGGAACACCTTATCAAATTCTTCTAATAGCTCTGTAACTCCTCGGGTCAATTCCCCAACATCCTGCTGAACCTCAGATTCCCTGTCAGAATCCTCTTCTTCCACCTTTAAGCCCCTAAATTCGACCATATAACCTTGATCTTGTTCTGTCCATAACTTAGCCATCGTCTTCAAGGAAATCTCAGTGACTGTTAGGGAGGGGTCACCTTGGATAGTAATTTTCGTATCCCCAGTGCCAAACGTCATGGTGAGGTCAGTCCAATCTACCCTCATGTAGCCCATCGTTCTAAGCCATTGCATTCCTAGTACCACTTCAACACGCCCTAAGTCTAGGGGTAAAAAATCTTCCACGATGGATACTTCCTTAAGATGGACGACCACTTCCTTACATACCCCCTTACCTTTGACTGCTACTCCATTGCCCATGACGATCCCATAATTTGCAGTATCCGTCACTGGTAGCTTCTACTCTTCTGCCAACTTTTGGGAAATAAAATTGTGGGTGGCTCCGCTGCAATCAGGACAACAACCTCTTTCTCCCCAACACTTCCTCGGACCTTCATCGTTCCTGGAGTAGTGAACCCCATAACCGACTTCAAATCTAGTTCCACAATGTCTACTAGCTCTGCATGTTTTAACTCAGTGGGCTCTTCTGGCAGATCTGTTTCCTCTCCCGCCCCTTGTATAAGTTCGATTTCACCGAATTCGCTGACCAACATAACTCTTAACTCTCGAACTTCTTGATTCTTACATCGATGGTTGGCCGAATACTTTTCATCGCATCGAAAACATAGCCCTTTTCTCTCGTTTAGCTTGGAACTCAGCGTCTGACAAATGCCTCGGTGGTTTCCTGCGAACACTTTCCCTTTTCTCTAGTATCGAAACTGACTTCATATAATTTGCTCCTTTCCAATTTGTACTTTCGGAAGGACTGAAAAGAGTCTTACCTAGTACATTGGACCTCTGGCCCGTTACCGCTCTACCTTGAGTTTGGGCCGTCCCCTTGCTATGGTTGCGAGCCAATAATTGGGCCTCCTCTTCCTGGGCCAACTTGAGAGCCAAATCGCAATCCTCGATCAATTGGGCTTGTTCCACAATTTCATCCAGCCCCTTAGGTTGTCGACTCACCACCTCTGTTTTGATCGTCGACCTGAGTCCATTTAGGAAGGTATTTTGCAACACGTCTTCCAGCAACACTGTTAGAACCGGCGCTGAGAAGACTTTGAACTTCTTGCAATATTATGCCAGAGTGCCTTCTTGCTTAATCGCCAAAAATCTGGCATAGAGGCTTCCCTCTTCAGTTGGCCAGTAGCGAGCAAATATTCTAGACTTCATATCTTCCCAAGAAGTTACCCTGGATCGATTATTGGTATAGCAATACCAGTCGACTACATCCGAATCAAAACTAACGATTGAAACGTTGATCTTCTCCACATCGCTCAATTGGTGTACCTCAAAATACGTTTTTGCCCTGAACAACCACGAGTCAGGGTTCGTTCCGTTAAACACTGGCATCTCCAATTTCTTGAACTTGCTTCGATCGCTCGGAGGTTCTACCTTTTAGCCCACCTCTTCTCCAACCTCATTGGTTATCTCTGTTCGTATTCCGGAGCTTTCTCCAATCCTTGATTCTGCCTGTAACTGAGCTGTGAGGGTGGCAGAACTATCTCCCTGCATCCCTCCCTTGCTGGCTATCATCATCACCAAGGTTTTGTGATTCTCACGCATTTCTTCCGTCTGTCGTCTCTGATTCTCGCGTGCTTCCTCTGAGCTCCTCTGGCTCTCATTAACTCGATCGGACAAGATACCCAAGTTCTTTGTCAGTTCCATTATCGCCACTCGCAGGTCACTGACCTCCCTCTCAGTTCCTTCCACTCTCTCCTCCATTTGTCTCTTTGCCATGCTCCTCATCTTCCCCAGGATGTAACGTGCTCTGATACCAAAATGTTAGGTATTCGATCAATCCACCTGTGAGATAACAAGGAAAAACAGCCCACACACATAGAAATAGCCTTGGAAACATTGTTCTATTGATAACTCAGCAATAGACAGTGGTTATATCATTGAAATAAAACCTTCACTACAAGATAACGATGACAGACAACCCAAAAAAGATAAAGATAATTCCCAGCTTTTAGAGAGAGTTGGTTCCCTCCTTAGACACAAGTCTACCCAATATTCTCCTCCCCCTCACCCCCAACCGTACTCCTCAATTATCCCCTCACAGACCCCTGCACGCACACTTTCACAACCGGGCCCACAACCCAACAGACTAACAAAGTACTTTACTTTCCTTCCTTGCCCTTCCTCAAATATGTATTAATAATCGGAGGTCTCACAATAAACCAACATAAAAGATGCACAACCTTTAATTTTAAAATTTATGTTATAGTTATTCTGTTTTTATGGTTCTGACTTCCGAAAAGTCTCTCTCTTTCTCTCCCTCCCTCTATCTCCTCTTCTCTCCTTCTCTCTCTACGTACATTCATATCTATAAAAAATGTTATTAGTCTTCCCTTTATTCCAATCTTCCTTTAGTCCCAACCAACCCATTTATTAAGCTTTTTTGCTTGACTACTCCTGACATCGATATTTACATAGCCAGCAAATGTTACATTATTTTATTTTATATTTGAAACTTCAAAATGATATCTATAAGAAATAATTAACTGCAGGATGCTATTATGTTACTGAAACTTATGTTGCTGGAAAGTGCAAATATTCTAAAACCATCAAGGAAAACCTCAATGCTAAATTGTACATTGATGGAAATTTGTTCAACACTTGTTCATTCCCATATCATGAAAAATGTTTTGGACTGTCAGCATTGAAATACATTATATTAAAGGCATTTATATTACTAATGTTGCAACTAGTTTCTGATCTCAAATACATTGATATTTCCCCCCATAATTGCAGGTTATTCATGATGATGGAGCTGTATCCCTCGTGATTTAATACCTTGTTTTTAGATTACTAAAGATAATGTTAGGAAAAGATGAGTATGTTAGGACACAATTCATGTCATCATCTTCCTATTTAAACTGAGTTACTAATAGAATGTTCTCCTTGAAAGTTGAACTTGGGTCCAAGTCCTCGCACTTACATTGTGGGTGCTCTAACCAACCAATTATGCTATATAAGAGTTGATTCACATTTATATAACCACCGGGAACTACTGTCGTGTCAAGGAAAAGGGAAGAACTAGGGGCTACTTATCAACATGGACAGTTCTTTTATCTGTTCCTTGGGTAAAAAATCTAGATACTCTTTGAACACCTACTAGGGACAGTGGAAGACCCCCCTTAATATATTACATACATTTTGCTTTTAAGTTTGGGGTAGTATTCTTTTAAAATGTCTAAATGTCACTATGAACAATATTTTCGACCTTGTATAGGTTATGTTGGTATTACGTCAACTAATACAACACACATGGGCATTGTTTTTTCTTTATTTGTGGCAATACCTTTCTTTGACAGAGTCCTCAAATAGCTTCTTCCTTGTGCAATTAATGCATCATGTGCTGCCTTAGTAGATGCTGGGATTCCTTTAAAGCATCTTGCTGGTAATCAAATTTTATGGTCTTATTATTCCTGTCTTCACTTGATAAATGAATGGTTGGCGCTGACGACTCTGCACTGCATATTGCAGTTGCAATTTCCTGTTGTTTGTCTGAGAGTGGATATGTTATTTTGGATCCAACCAAGCTAGAGGAGCAGGTCGGTAATCTACTTTTATTGAATTTAGAATACTTCCTCTAGGAATGCTTGTCCAATTTTGCAATTACATTTTGTATGCATGATAAAAAGCATAAATATTGTAAATTGAATTTGATTCTTTGATTATCAAACAAGTGAGTTGTGAGGAAAAGTGAACTCAAATTGCAGAAAATGAAGGCATTTGTACATTTGGTCTTTCCGAACTCACATGTTTCGGTAATTCCTGAAGGATCTACACAAGTTGCAGGTGAACCACTGGAGCATGGAATAATAACATCCGTAACTCAGGGTGCAATGTCAGGTATGTTGTGCACGAAACCTAGCTATTTTCCAGTAGTCGTAATTGAAAACTTGTATGTCTGTACTATGTTTGAATGTATTTTAGGATGTCAGTGTCTCAATAAGCTCATACTGAGTATTCACTTCTATATTGTGTTAATGATCGATCACATACCAAGAACTAAATGCATCTCATGCTTGGGGCACCAACACATTTTGGACACGTATCTGACTCACCCCTATGCACTCAGGCAGTCTCCACATGCCTATTGTCACTCACACACGGCAAGTTTCTATTTCTTTTTCTTTGATTCATGATCTTCAATCTCTTGATACAGTGGCACATTTCTTAGATGAACACAAACCACCATTTATTAGCAATGGTTACGGCACACTTCTCTCACCATGTCATGTACTTTCTTTCTAATGCTGTGTTGTGTTTGAAAATGTATTTGGATCTTATTACAGCATCAAAAGTCAAAACTGGTACAGTTAGTCTTCTCTTAGATTGCTTATGGAGGCTGAAAAAATGTGAATGTTAGATGGAAAAATAAGAGTGGGATCTAATTTGTTGTTGTTTAATGTTTGAAGTGGATGATTATATTCACTGCCTGGAACGGGGGCGTGCTGCAACTGCAAAAATGTCTGCTTTTTTGAGGAGAAGCTTGCAGCCCCAACTCCCAATGGATTCCTCAAAAGCTGGCTGATCGGAAGCAAGTCCTTGCCTATATATTGTGCTCTACGACTTAATCTTGCTGGGAAGGTATCTTGTATTGTATGATTTATTTTTGTGTTACCCCAAATCCATGCTAGTTGGGTCTTTCAGGGCTTTGTAACCCAGAGCTGTAACGGGGCATTAATTTAAATGATGATAAAGCATTCAAAGTGGATTTGATTGGTGCATTATACGTTTACCTTTTTTTTTTTTTGTTTTGGTATGTGATTGTTAGATATTCTAAATTTAAAATGATGATGTCTTCAAAGTGGTTTTTCAAAAGAGATGAAATTCCTAGAGGAGAGAGACTCCCTGGAGAGGAGTAAAGGCTCGGGATTGATTTAGGAATCTTTGTAGGAGCGCCTTTCTCTCTCTAGGGAGTTTCTAATGGAGAGGTAAAGGCTCAAGATTGATTTGGGAATCTTTGTAGGAGCCCCCTCATTAGATGAGAGTCGATAGAAAAGACTCGAAATTGATTTAGGAATCTTTGTGGGAGCCACCTATGTAGAATAATAGAAGGGAGGTTTGCATCTAAACTTGTTTGATATCATTCTTTTTGTTCGATCGTGGTGAAACTCTCCTTGTGATCAGGATGGGGTAGGTGCCTCCCAATTGTAGGATCAAATTGGGATTTTTGTAGTAGCCAACACAAATCAGCAAATTTTAGTAGACATAAGATACATCTATATTAGATTTTCTAAGAGGATCAGAGGTTCGAATCTCCCCCAACCTACATGTTAAACTCAAAAAGAGAAAAAAAAAATACATCTATTAGACTTTTACCTCGCTTATAAACTACTTAGAGTAAATATTTTTATTAATTAAGAACAAAGTGACACTTATCTAAACAACCCATTCTCTCCTCGCCACTACATCCATCCCTATTACATTCACAAGTTCTTCCTCTTAAAAGTTCTAATTCATTAACACAAACTGCATCAGCCAAAGCATAAGACACTTTAAAATCTTCCATTGACTCATCATCTCAAATCTAATAGCCATCTTCTGCCCTAGGCAGAGGGACATGAGATCTCTCAATGAAGAAATTTTCATAGATGAATCCAGCAAGTCCACCACCAATTAGAGGTCCAACCCAGTAAACCCAGTGGTCAGTCCAGTCTCCAGCCACCAAAGCTGGCCCAAATGATCTTGCTGGGTTCATTGAAGCTCCAGAAAAAGCCCCACCAGCCAAGATGTTGGCTCCCACCACAAACCCAGTCAACATTGGACCCAACCCATCAAGAGCTCCCTTCTTTGGGTCAACCATTGTTCCATAGACAGTGAACAGCAAGGAAAAGGTGAGAATAATCTCCCATATCACTCCCTGAAGATAGCCAACTCCACTTGCTAATGTATGGACTGGAGTAGGCTGCAAACAGAAAAACATTGAAACATAATATGAGATCTTGTTAATGGGTTCATAGATGAAAGGAAGACGATGAGACTCACCAAGCCTCCGGTGAGGTATGATAACAGAAAACTAGCAGCGGATGCTGCTAGCAACTGAATGATCCAATATAGAGCAGATCGGACAACCGTGATGTGGCCACCGAGAAGGAGACCGAGTGTGACGGCAGGGTTGAGGTGGCCACCGGAAATGTGGCCGGTGGAGATCATCACAGCCACGACAAGCGCATGTGCAACGGCGACGGCGAACAAACCCACCAGTGTGTTTGCCAGTAGTGTGTCTATTCACACATGGAAAGAAAAATCTCAATCCGAGTATAATTCAACTGTATGAAGGACGGGAAAAACTAGAGCAGAGAACTTACTGGCAGTTATGGCTGATCCGACGCCAGCAAAGACGAAGAGGAAGGTGGTGATGAACTCGACGACAAGGGCTCGGATGCAGTCGGGCTGGGTCGCCTCGCCGACGCAACCCAATGCAATTTTGGCCATTGAGATGACGGCGAGTTCAAAGACTGAACTACAGGAGGCTTAGAATGGTTGATTGGTTGGCATTTCTGAATTAAAGGAGTGCGATTTTATAAGCATCTCATCACATAATGCTGGGAAATGGTAAGTATTGTGATGATGGCATATTATTATGGCACGGAAGTAAATTACATTTGTGCCCGTTGACTTGAAGATTATTTACGGGTTTTTGCCATCCAATTATTGGAGTAAAATAAAGGGATAAAGCAACTGGCCTTGAATTTTTAGGCTACTCCATATTAATATTATATCAAATGACATGCAGTCAAATTATAAAATATCAACATTTTAAGATTACTAATCACAAAATTTGTAAATGAGAGCATGGGCGGTGCCACCGTGGGGGTTTAGAGATCTTTTTATTTTTTTATTCCTGAATTTTTTGTACTACTTTTGACAGGAGTATGTTTGAGTTTCACTATAAAATTCTTCACTACTAAATTAGTAATAATGTAAATGTCTTTTTTTTTTAGACAAATTATACAAACCCTGAAGTTTAGTTTAGTGGTTGTAATAATAGCACTCTAAAAACTAAACCCTCAAAATTTTTAAAACAGCCAAAAATTGCATCATTCAACATTTAATTGTAAAATTAAATTCTCAAACAATCATAAATGAAAAAAATTAGATCTATTTTACTCTCTTTCTCTCTGATATTTCCTATCCTCTCTACTTTCTTTCTCCTCATTTTACTCGCTCTCATTTTCCTCTTCTCTCTCTTCATTCCGCTCTCTCTACCTTCTCCTTCTCCCTCTCTTCGTCATTCCCGAAAATACAAAATTGATAGTATCAGTCTACCTGTGAATGTATTTTTTCTCTATTTGAAGGGTTTTGTAGAGAGAGAGGAAGAGAGAAAAAGGCAGACTGAGAGAGAGAGAGAGAGAGAGGGAGGGAGGGAGAAAAGTGGGAGAAGATGAAGACAGACAGTAAAATGAAATCCAAGGTTCAATGTAATGTAATATATATTAATTAAAACATTTCTCCCATGGTGTATTTCATAATAAATTGGTCAAGTGAATTCAGTGAGTGCAGATATATAGGCAGGGACACTATGGCTGACATTAGTTCAGTGCAGTCACAGATTCTACTGTTGATGGCTGGCTTTGAAACCATGGATGATGGGAGGGGAAATGACAAAGAGGAGAAATTATTTGTATGGCGGATAGTTTTGCACTGTTGAATGTAGAAAAGAGGAGTTGCGTAATATCCAATTATTATTAGGGAGCATGGAGATTTTCGAATCTATATTCTACAATTATTAAGAAGGCAACCATATTGTGGTGGCCTTATTGAATAATTTTTCGACAAAGGGAGAGGGAGAAAGTAGAGAGAGTAAAATGAGAGAGAGTAGAGAGATGAGAGGAAATATGAGAGAGAGTAAAATGGCTTCAAATTTTACATTTAATCGTGTGAGAGTTTAATTTTACCACCGCAAGTTTAAGAGTGCAATTTTTTTTCACTTTTAAAAGTCAGAGCTTAATTTGTATACCTAAAAGTCTAAGAGTGCTATCGTTACAATTACCATACTTGATGGTTTGTGCAATTTGTCCTTTTTAAAAAAAAAAATAATAAGAATACATAGGATAGTTGACCAAATGAATGAATAAATAAAATACATGCGTAAACAAATATTAATAAAAGATTATAAGATTGATTAATATAGACGAATAATTAAACTGCACATGATGTTGGACTCTAGCTACGACAACAACCCCAACCTACCTGTCCAATTGTACTAAGTTCTATTTTTAAAAGGAAAAATAAATGATCAATTTCAATTCATTTTAATTATAATTTTTATTTCGTCTCCCTACTTTTTTAAAGCATTAACATAAGCTATTCAATCAATTTAGGCTGAGTTATCGAAGAACACACTTGAACTAATGGTTATATCATGCAAGTAATCTATTAACGAGTTACTGAGATGTCGTTAAAGAAATGAAGTGATTTGTTTTGATTTTGTTTCTAGAGATTGAAACAAGATGCACATATTCTCATTCGACACACTAGATGCAACGAGCACTGTGAGGTTTGAGTCGAAGAGTGCCTTTCATGGACATTTCGAATTTTAATAGGGGATAATCCTTTGCACTCTAATTCTACTTTGTAATTTTGTTATCTTTTTATTTTTGTGTTTGTTTTTGTATTATTTTTTTTACGTTTTTCCTATTTTTAAATCTTATGTACTCAATAAATATATATATATTATATATTAATGATGTTAACAATAGAGCCTAAAGAAAAGCATAATCTAAACTTTAGAAATTGAGCTAAAATATATTCAAGACCAAACAATTACATCTTCAAAGTAGAGGACTAAATTTTCAATTTTTTTTTTTTAAATTAACTTTTGTACTCATCTTTATCCCCTCTGCTTATAGGTTCTAGGTCTCTGATTGATAGGATCCCATGTGACCATGTCCAATAGGAATTAAAAAAGAGGAGATGAGCTGCATTGCATGTTTTTTTGTTTTCCAAGTCATACCTTAGTGGTATTTTGAAAATAAATAAATAAATAAAACTAATTAGTGACTTGTGAGGAAAAAAATTTAATAAAATCAATTAGTTTCAATATAATTTGAAACTTAGGATAAGTTTCTCATAAAGATATAATCTCAACCTAGGTGGTACTTTGAGAAACAAAACCTTTAAACTAATTACTAATGTCTTTAGCAATTGACATAAGTTTTTTTTAGAGTTATACTCAAGTTGATAAGGCTCCGCTTGATAATCATTTAGGCCCCGTTTTTGGTTTTTAGTTTTTGAAAATTAAGCTTGTTTTCTCCCAATTTCTCTACAATGGTTTTCATCTCCCTTAAGGAAGTATTTAAATTCTTAGTCAAATTTTAAAAACAAAAACAAGTTTTTGAAAACTACTTTTTTTAGTTTTCAAAACATGGCTTGGTTTTTGAAAACATAGGCAAAAAGTATATGACAAAATAAGTAAAACCATAGGTGGGAGTAGGATTTATAGAATTAATTTTTAAAAACCAAAAACCAAAAACCAAATGGTTATCAAACGGGGCCTTAGTTTTTAGTTTTTGATTTTTAAAAATTAAGTCTATAAATACTACTATCACCTATTGGTTTTCATGTTTTCTTATCTACTTGATTTTTTTTTTTTTAGAGTTCAACAACATTGGGGTGGAAAGATTTGAACTTCTAATCTCCTAGTTAAGAGCATATGTCTTAACGGGTTGAATTTTGCTCAGGTTGACGAGTATATTCTTTTCAAAAGATGATTTATCTTAGTATTATATTATCATTTTTACATGATTTTAAAATTTGGATGGTGGGTATTAACTTGAAGGGAAAAGGAAGCATCAATATTGTAATGAGTATGTCTCAAGAAATAATAATGGAAGATTAGAGTCCACTCTTATTCCTCACTTTCTTGCTTTCATCTATTTTGTTTTCCTTTTTAATCTTTCTCCCGTTGACCAACTTGAGTGCTTCATTGATTTGTGACCCTCAACTTAAAAAAAAAAACCACCTTGTATAGTTAAAATACTACATTATTTGATCAAAGTAATATTTTATATCCATCTCATTGTTTCAGAAAAATGGTTAGATATACAAAAGTAGTGTTAAATGATATAGTGAACTTGATTTAGTTTTTAATGTCTTAACCAAGTGCGAATAAATACAAATACGGATAAAGAAGAATTTAATAAATGAAGTGTTTTTAGGATGGATCTCAATCTAACAATGAAGTTAATTATTGATTATGCAAAATAATTATTTTTAATTACTTTTGTAAATATTTATTTTCACAAATAATTTGGAAAAGGAAATTACCAAAGGAAAATTTCTCATGGTTTGTTTAAGACCACGTTTGGATATTGGGCTGGGCTGTTATAAATATGAGCCAGAATTTCTAATGCAGCCATAGATTTTTTTTTCACATTATATATGGGTAGATGGAATGAACAAAGTGCCTAGGAAAAAAATGTCATAATCGAATGAAGATAAATACCTAGAAACTAAACAGTGTGACTAAATTTTGAACGTTTCTGTAAACTTTTTGAGACTGTTTGGCGTGCTAGTTTGGAATCAGGAACATTGGGAATTAAGAACCCTGGAAATCTTTGGCTGAAATCAGAAACTCTGAGGTTCCTGATTACTGTATTTGGGGTGCAGGGTTGAGTTTGACTAGTTTGCTAAAACCTGTGTTTGGAGTGCAAGGTTGGATTGGGCTGAGTTTGTTTTTTTAAACAATTTTTTAGGCTATTTTTTTTTCCTATCCATTTTTTTTGACTTGATAATTGTTTGTTGAATTTCATATCAATATTTTAACCAATTATGTGGATCAATTATTATTTCAAGAATAGTTAAATATTAATGTGTAGTTTGTACAAGTATAATGATATCTCATTCACTTCATTCATTATGATGTAAAATTAAATAATATTAGTAAGGACATATATTTTAAATAATTAATACTCTATTTTACAAAATATTTAGAAAACTATTTTAGGAACTCTATTTTAGAAATTAAAAAATTGGAAGTTTATTTAATAAATTAGGGAATCTAAAACTCTATTTCACAAAATATTCTAAAACCTATTTTTGGAACTCTATTTTAGAAATTAAAAAATTGGAAGTCTATCTAAGAAATTATGGAATTTAAACAATATTTCGCACCATATTTTGAAATATATTTCAAGGATAAATGAGTTATAAAATTTGAATTCTATTTTAGAAATTAAAATATTAGAAACTCTATTTTGCACAGTATTTTAAAACCTATTTTGAATATAATGGGTTAAAAAAATTGTTTAGTAGCCATTTTTAGTTTTATTTTAACCTTTTAAAAAATGGACTAGACGGTTGGGTTGCTGGGATGATCGTTGGAGTGGTTGGGTTGACGGTGTGGTTGGGTTTTCGAGGTGGTTGTCGGTGGTGGTTGCACGTTGGTTAGGTCACCGAAATGGTCATTGGGTGGTTGTTGGCAATAGTTGTCGGGTGGTCGGGTAGCTGAGTTGTTGCTGAAGTGGTCATTAGGGTGGTCGGGTCACCAGGTGGTCACTAGAGTAGTCACTAGGTGGTCGTCAATGGTGGTTTTGGGTGGTTAGGTTGTCAGGTTGTCAAGGTGATCGTCGAAGTAGTCACTAGGTGGTTAGGTCGGGTCATCGAAATGGTCACTAGGTGGTCGTCGACGATGGTTGCTAGGTGATAATTCTCATTTATGAGGATTATTTGATATTTATGATGGAGTTAATATTAAGAAAGCGGAAGCAATTTCGGATCTCGAGCACTCAAAGTACATCAATTTAACCAAACAAAAACATGCTCAAAACTGGAAAAAACCAGAAAGTATGAACACATACCTTTGTAGCTCAAATTCTCCAAATTCTTTGCAAATCTTGGATCACCAACAATACTTGGACCACCACTAGAGTCTTCCCTACTATTCTCAGCCCTTGGAATGGATTGTGGGATCTTTGATTGAGAGAAATTGGGAGAAGAATGAGTAAAGATCTCAATAAAAAAACTAGAGAGTTTTCTACAAAAATCTCTTGTTTTTCTAATCTCTCATCTCCATTGTGTTGCTTCTCTATTTATAGAAACTAATGAAACCTCATTAGGCTTCCCATGGAAGACAACAATTGTCTTCCCATGGAAGACAATTGATTGTCTTCCCATGGAAGACAACAATTGTCTTCCCATGGAAGACAACACTTGTCTTCCCATGGAAGACAACACTAGGTTGGATATATAGGATTAGTCAAGTTTCATTTAAATCAAAATTAAATTAAAAACTTGATTAATTAATTAAACCATTTAATTAATTTAATTATTTAATTTAATATCAAATATTAATTAAATAATTAGACCAATCCCTCTCTTTTATGACCAATCGTTTGTACATGAATCCCTATTCACGTATTAAACCGAACAAATATTTAAATCACATTTAAATATGTTCCTCTCTCTTTCTTGTGGTTTAATTCATAATTAAATTATAGTACGTTAAGTATATCGCATATAATTAACGTTTACTCCCAAAACCGAATTTGAACAATTCAAATTCTTTTCTCTCAAAATATTCCAAGGCTTAGTCTGAGCTAGTAAGGGGACCTAATGGACCTACAGATCATGAGCTCCAACGATACGAGATTAACCGGCCAAACTCTTTAGCCTAGCTAATCAACATTCGTTAACCACCGGGACACTCCACTAAAGCCCAGTGGCTGCACTCTCCTCACTGTAGATATATTTCTGTCCACTCGATATAACCATGATTAGTAAGTCGATCCTTCACAGGTCGTTCGTAATTACAGCTGGGTCAAATAAACCGTTTTACCCCTGTAATTACTTCTTGTTCCTTAAGTCCCACTGATCCTCTAATGAACAATTGGTTTGTGGTCCAACCAACAAACCGAATCCCTCTCGGGCCAATGAGAGGGTGGGCCCATTGTTCAAGACCCGGAGTCAGCACTTAAGGGAACAACCTCTCTACTAATCCTTAAAGCAGGTAGGAGTGAATTCCATCTCGCATGACTATGTTCCCAACTATCTATCCGGTCTTATCCCCAAAATGGGAGGCTTATTGAGTCGGCGATCTCGGGCCACTCTCACCCATGCAAATCTAAGGATAATCCCAAATAAACAGGAGTTCATAGCACGCTCAGGATTAAGATCGAGTTACCTAGGTCATCGTATGAATATAGTCAGTTAAAACAGTAAACGGAGTTATAAAGTCTAAGTGACTATTTCGCGGTCCGGTCTTATGCAAACTCATTGCATAGGACGCCCCCACTCGCATGTCTCCACATGAACGATTCAGGATCACATCGTTAGTACTATACAAAGTGGGCCGCGTCCATAGTGTCCCCAGAATAAGGTACCCAGCCTTATTCTTATACTATAGACCATTTTGGCTATTACTCGAACTTGATCCACTTTTATGTCATACATAAAGTTCAAGTATACATACTATAGCCAAGGGTTATTTGTTCATTGGATTTGGGTTATAGAATACACAATTCACTTTATTCAATAACACATTTACTGAATAAACCTCAATAACATATTTATAGTAAAATAGAATATACATTCAGTTTACAAAACCACGAGTTTTAGGACATAAAACCCAACAATTTATACTTAGTTATTCATGTTATTTTGTTTGTGTTATTAGATAAAAAGGCTAGCAAAAAGTTGGTTTGAGTTGAACTATTGTTAGAAGTCTTTTAAATTAAGTGAGTGGAGAAAATAAAGAAAAAAAATGAAAACCGTGCTTACTTAATGTTTTTGTGCAGGAAATTGAAGATTGCAACAGAACTGCAATTGCATTGCAATTGCAGTTCCATCAAATTTTGACTTTAAAGGAAAATCCACAAATCCCCAATAATCTAGAAATTTTGTGGGATCTTGTCTCCACGATTTTAGCTGCAATTTTGGCCATAATTGTACATCATTTAAGAAGGAAACCCTAGCCCAAATCCTTTATAAATATGGGAGGATAAGCCACAAGAAGGATCATTGTTTTTCGGCTATTTTTAGCCTCAAGAGCTGATGTTTTCACGATTTTCTACTGTGTTTTATTTCTTTCCGCTGCTGTTTTTTCTTTTGTTTTCCAGCCTCTTTCAACTTCAAAACTCAATCTTTCCTCAACGAAAGTTGAAGGAAGTGAAGGCTCAATTCTCTTTGAAAAAAATAGAGTTGAATCGATTGAGTAAGAAGTGAAAAAGGAGTTGTGTTCTTCCGTTTCGTAGAATTTAATTTATGTTATATTTAAGTTATTTGCTTATGTTTTAAGAACTTAGTTGCTACTGTAATTTTGAGTTTTTAACTACTGTTTTATTCTTTCCCTTTTTTAAATTAAATAGTTGCTAAATTTATTTTGATTAATAGAATTTTGGTTGTTCTTTCATTATTATTAAGTTGTTATTCAATTATTTATTAATTCTTGAATTTTTATCACCTACTGCTTATATTTTAGTTATGCACTTTGATTCTTTTAATTCATTGTTTTTCATTCTTTCAATTATGAGTTAAGTCTTTCTTTGGGATTTAAGCATGTGAATGCCCTAGAAATAGGAATAAATGCCTAATTGTGAGAGCAACCTTGCTTCCTCTATAGCTTGTTTGCTTTTATTGATTTTTAATGCTCATTATTAGTCTAGATTGATCACCTAGATTAGTATACAAAAATTGAGTCTAATTCTGAAAAGGTTAGGAAAAATTGGATTTTCATAAAAGCAATAAAGGAAAAGAGCCTAGACATAGGACTTTGTTTTTGACCCTAGACATAGGACTTTGTTTTTGACCCTAGACATAGGACAAAGACTTTAAAACCAAAAGAATTGTGTTTTAAAATTAACTAAGTTCGTATTAACCATAGAAATATCGATTTAATCACTTAGTCCCCTAAAGATACTTCATAGAAGGTCGAATAGGTGTTGAATTCAGTTTACAAAGCTTAAGTGTTGAGTCAAAGGATTGCAATTGCAATTAGGCCGCAATTTCTTTCAATAAGGAAAAAGCATATTTGAATCCCTCTTTCTCATTTTCATTTCAAAAACAAAAATTATCCCAACTATTGTTTTACACCGGTTACCCACAATTGCAATTTGAAAACATCTTTGCTTATAAAAACTTGATCAGATTGCTACACGCAAGTGCACGTGATCAAAGTAATAAGAAACTGGAAGTATTCCAGAGTATCGTACCCAAGGAACGAGTTTTAATAAAATTTATTAAAATGACACACAATCGTAGACAAATTGCAACTAAAAGTAACCGTGTGTATAAAAAATTTGTGAGGTGTTTTGACTTAAAAAAGAAATTGTTTGAAAAATCAATAGAAATGAGGAAGGGATTCAAGATGCTAATGCCCCTTTGGAAGAAATGCAACAAGAAGGCAATTGCAATCATTGCTAACTCAAGAACTAAGTAAATCGAATTCGACTCCTATTCGACCTTCTATGAAGTATCTTTAGAATACAAAGTGATTAAACTTATATTTCTATGGCTAATCTAACTTAGATATATCAGCGCTCAACTTTAGTGGTTTTGGAGTCTCGTCCTATGTCTAGGGTCGATGTTTCAGGACTTATGTCTAAGCCTTTTCCTTCATTGCATTTGCGATATTTGCTTCCCTTAACCCTTTCGGTATTAAGTTTAGCTTGGCAAGCAACACTAGATGACCAACTAGGATTACCCAACATTGAGCTCACCAAAAGCAAACAATAGTTCAAGAATTAGCTAGATTGTTTTTTGCTATCGAGCCTTACATCTTTCCTCTATGGCATTCACAAACTTGAATCCCAAAGGAAATTTAGCTCATCATGATAAAACTCACAAAAAACAGTAAATTAAAATTGTAGAAATTCATTGATACAAAAAGAGTGAAGATGTAAAATAACAAGCAATTCAAGCTTGGTTTCAAATACTCAAATTACCAAAAGGATAAATCTGGAATTAATACCCAAGAGAAATTCATACAACAACCAATCTCCAATAAAAATTACAAGGAAGGAATGAGGAACTTAGTAACTAAGGGTTCTGAATTTAAATAACAAAATAAAAAATTATAGTAATAAAACAAAAGAAAATTACAAAAGAAAGCTACAGTAGCTAAAATTCATAAGTTAATTGACATAATGTAAATTATAGTGTTTGAAGAAATTAAAAGAACAACTATACTAAAACCCATTCCTCTCGGCTCATTCGAACAAGGATTTGTTCATAACCACCACCAACTCTCGTTGTGAGGAGATTGAGGAAGAGATTCGGGACTGAGATCTAGAAGAAAATAAAACAGAACATCAACTCAAAACTGAAAATAACAACTGCAGATAGAGTCTAAAAACCCAAAAAAAGAATGTTGTTTTCTTCTCCAAATTCGAGCCCTTTTCTCACGGCTTTCTCCTCCAAACATATAGGGACTTCATGCTAGGGTTTCCCTCTTGGTTGATGAACAATCATAGCTAATTATCTTGCTAATTCGTGGGTATATTCTCGCCCAAAATCCCTTGATTTTCATATTTCTCTTAATTTTCAGATCTGCAGAAAATTACAATTGCATAGCTATTGCATTCCGTAAAAATCCTTCATCAAAATATTAAGTAAGTGTGATTTTTTCTTCTTCTTTTGTTTTCTTTTCTCAACTTACTTAATTTAAAGGTCTTCCAACAATAATGTGATTAAATTCAACTATTTTTCTATTTTTCATTAAATAATATGAATAAAAATCAAAAGTATAACTAAGTTTAAAGGCCAAATAATCCTCATGAATGAGAATTATCACTTATTTTCTTGAATTTTGTTGTATCCGTTCCCAGTGGGATTGATACTCTGGAATACTTCCAATTTTATATTACTTGCATCGACAGTGTGCACTTGCACTGGATTGGAGCTTTGTTTTGAATAAAAAATCTTTTCTTAAAAGCCCCCATGTTTCAGTCCGATTAAGTTTTTGGCTCCGTCAACTATGGTTGCCGGGTAGTCTGGTCGTCGGAGTGATTGCCAGATGGTTGTTGGTGGTAGTTCGGGCAAGTCAGGTCGTTGGGGTGGCTGGATCATCGGGATGTCGAGTTGTTGGGGTGGTCGAGTTGTAGGAGTGGTCGTTATACTGGTCTATAGAGTTTTCATCGCAGTGGTCGCTGGAGGTAATCATCAGCGGTGGTCGGGTTGTCGGTGTGGTCGTTGGAGTTATCGTTGTCTGTGGTCTCCGGAGTTGTCATCGGAGTTGTTATTGAAGTGGTCGTCGAAAATGAAAAACGACAAATAGAAAAGGAAAACATGGCACAAACTCCATGAGGTTGCATTGTTGTAACCCATGGGGTTGTGTTTCAAAACCAAGGGTTTTGAACACCTTGTACCAAATATGGTTTTGGGTTCCAAACCCAAAACCAGATTTGGTACAACGTGTTCAAAACCCTTGGTTTTGGGCCAAATGGCCCCTTCATGTTAAATATACCCTAATGTCGATTTTTCAATTGTAAAAAAGCCTATAAACTTACCGAGTAGCGTTTGAAAGAAATATTGGAGGTATATAACTCGTCTTCTTGTAGCCTCTACTCCTTTACTATTGAAACTGATCACAAACTGCTTAAGGCATTGGAATGATTTGGAATGAACCAAATTTTGGGGCACAAAATCGTTTTAGAATAAAAATGGAGAGCATGATTATTGCGTTATTTTTAAAACACCCCCATTCAAACTGTTTCTCCTTATTTTTTTAAATGTTAAATTACAAGTTTAGTCTCTGAACTTTGAGGTTTCTGTCTATTTGGTTCCTAAACTTTTAAAAGTATCTAATAGATCCCTAAACTTTTAATATTGTGTCTAATAAGTTCCTAAGGCCCCGTTTGATAATTGTTTGATTTTTGGTTTTTGGTTTTTGAAAATTAAGCCTATAAATACTACTCTCACCTATGTATATACTTGTTTTGTTATCTATTTTTTATTTATGTTTTCAAAAACCAAGCCATGTTTTGAAAACCAAAAAAAGTAGTTTTCAAAAACTTGTTTTTGTTTTTAGAATTTGGCTAAGAATTCAAATGCTTTCTTAGGGGAGATGAAAACCATAGTAGAGAAATTGAGAGAAAACAAGCTTAATTTTCAAAAACCAAATGGTTATCAAACGGGGCCTAAACTTTCAACTTTCAATTTTGTGTCTAATAGGTTCCTATCAAATTCGAAATTTTTAAATATTAATTGGTCTATTAAATATAAATTTGTACTTTATTCTATTAAATATAAATTTGTACTATAATTTTGTGTCTAGTAAATCCGTGAACTTTAAAAAGTTCGAAAGTTCAGGGACTAAATTTGTAATTTTGAAAGTTTATGGAACAAATAGACACAGACCTCAAAGTTGAAGGACTAAATTTGTAATTTAACTGTGTTTAATTACCAACTGACATTAAATGAAGGTTAGAATAGTAATTGGATTTCTATATAACCCCATATGTCTCATAAAAAAAAAAAAACTCATATGTCAGATAAAATTGTAAGTAATGTCTACAAATAAAAGAGGTTAATGAAATATGGTTAAGTTAGTTCCAATATTGTATTTAAGGCTACCTCGTTTTTAGGAGGAGGTTAATATAATGTTGATTTCCCAAAATGTCTTTGATGGACATTCGTATATACAGTCATGCCATCATTATATCTACCTCCTTTAACTAACTCTTAGATTCTATTTTGAAAGAAAATCACGATTTTGAAAGAAAAAAAAATCACGTTGTTCAACTATATATACATACATACATATATATATATATATCAATTTGTAGAATATTTCTTTGGGTTGAAGACATATGAGTAGAAAAAAAAAAGCAAAAGACATACATGTCGGAAAAAAAAGCAAGAGACATACAACCAGAAAAAAAAAGAAGAAAGAAGCAAGCAATCAAGGAAGAAAATAACTAATAAGAGAAGGAAAACGAGTACTTGAAGAAGTCAGTTGGGGGTAGCTGAGGACTAAGGAATCGACTCTGTAATCATTCAGCAGGGCAATCGAGAACCCTCAATCTCAAGTGTAAAGGTATGGGGGATAAAGGTTCAAATGTATGACATTTTTTGGGGACTTGAATGTATAAACAAAACCAAGGTTCATTGTGGGAGACGATGAGGTTTTCAAATCCATCATTAATGGGGGACAGTCGGATAATTATTCCTATTTACTGATAGTTGTGATTTAGGGATTCTAAATCTTATTTTCTTACCCATGTTTAGTAGATACTTACACATATTTCTAGTCTAAGGATAGAGACCTCACTGGAATGCTTGTTGGGGGTATCGAATGGGATGTACAAGGACTGTAGCTTTGTCGTTGATCTTGCGTTGTAGATACTAATATACACAGGAACGAGGTAAGTCTAAATGAACCAATATGCACGAGGAAATACCATCAAGAGAGGTCCCTGTATTTAGTGGGTCATTAAGAGGAATCGGTAAATTGTTGGGATTTATGCCCT
The DNA here is from genome assembly GCA_033996785.1 of Trichosanthes truncata. Taxonomy (NCBI): domain Eukaryota; kingdom Viridiplantae; phylum Streptophyta; class Magnoliopsida; order Cucurbitales; family Cucurbitaceae; genus Trichosanthes; species Trichosanthes truncata. Next base: position 4,665,031 of record JAWPNB010000010.1, read on the forward strand.
AAAGCCTCGTAATTAATAATTAATAATAATTTTGATTATTTTATTTGTAATATAATATTATCCATTATATGAAAAATCCAAGTTTATTAATGTAATCTTGAACAGTATGTGGTTGACATACAGGAGGATAATGTTCAAGAAATAACCTAAATGGTTATAGTATATAGATATGATTGGGTGCCTTATATCCTGGTAACACTATTGATACGACCCACTTTGTAATAGTTACAAATAATTAGATTCAAATCGTTCATGTGGAGACATGTGAGTGAGGTTATCTTATACAATGAGTTTGTATGAGACTAGACCACGAAATATTTAATCTCTTTTTATAAATCCGTTAATTGAGAAGATTAATATTTCATCAAGATGATCATATGCGACTCGATCTTAATCCTGAGTGAGTTATGAACTCCTGCTTGTGAGGGCTTATCCTTTGATTTGCATGGGTGAGAGTGGCTTTTGTAGCCAATTCAATAAACCTACCATTTTGGGGACTTGACCAAATAGGGAGCTGGGAATATAATCTCATAAGATGGAATTCACTCATTCCCATATAGGGTAAGTAGATGAGTAGTTCTCTTACGTGCTGATTTTAGGACTTGAACAATGGGGCAACACCCTCTCACTGGCCCGAGAGGGACATAGTTTATGGTTAGATCATAAACAAATTGTTCATTAGGGGATCAGTGGTACTTAAGGTGCAAGATGTAATTACAGAGGTAAAACAAACTTTTGACCCAACTGTAATTACGAACAACTCGTGAAGGATCGACTTGCATGTAGTGATTATATCCATGGACACAACTTGTCCTACAGTGCATAAGAGTGCAACTCTAGGTCTATAGTGGAGTGACCCTAGAGTTAATGAAGGAAAATTAATTAATTAAAGAGTTTAATTAATTAATTTTGTATCATTGGAGCTTATAATCTATAGGTCCATAAGATCCTCTTACTAGCTTATAGTAACACTAAAAGATCAATTTAGTTGAAAGAAAAATTTGAATGTTCAAATTAATATTTAATTTGAAGTGTTCATATTAATATTTAATATATTAGATATATTAAATATAAAAGAGAAAAATATATTTATTGTATTTGATACATTAAATATTAAAATAATTAATGTATATTTGATACATTAAATAAAAGATATTTATAAAAATTGAATAAGATTCAAATAAATAAATATCGTAGGAGATTTGAATAAAATTCAAATAAGTATAAGATATATTTTAATATATTAGATATTAAAATATAATATTTTAATTATAGCAAAGATTTACCCTTGGTCTCTATAAATAGGACCATTGGGTTGAGCCATTAGAAATAACACATATGTTATCAATAGAGAATTAGAGAATTCTCTCTAGACTTCTTCCTTTCCAATTCCTTGTGGATTTTCTTTCAAGAGGCTCCCACAAGCTTTGGTTATGTGTTCGAGTCATAGTTAGGAAAACTTTGTGGAGGAGATAAAGATATTCCAGAAATATCTCCATTTTTACTCCAAGTAAGTTTACTTAATCTTATGTTTTAGTTTAATTTTAAATAAAATCAAAGACGATCCAATGCTTCTACTGCGGAGTGAAACGTTCATTCCTTTAGACAAGAGCTTAGACATAAGCAATTCTTTATCCTAGACATAAGGCAAAAGACTCCAAAACCATAAGAATTGCATGGACTAATTGATCTAAGTTCGAGTGGCTATAGAAATATAAGTTACTCACTTAGTCTCCTAAGAAAATTGCAAGGTGAATAAGAGTGACAATTCGGTTTACAATTATTTGTGTAGGTACGGATTGCAATTGCAATTTAAAATAGCAATTTACAACTTAAAAGCAATTAACATTCTTGAGCCCCATCTCACTCTCATAAATTTATCCTTTAGTTTTTTGTCTTTTTTTTACACAACCACAATCCAATTTTGCAATTGTGTTACCCAAGTTACAATTCTTGAACAACCTTTCTATTTCCAACCTTTTTGTTAAACCGTTCCCTTGTGAGGTGATAATTCTAATTTATGAGGATTATTTGACCCTAAACTAGGTTTTTCTTGTCATTTTTGTGTGTTTTGTTGTATGATGAGCAAGCTAAAAATAGTGTTTATTAGATAAATTCATAAAAGCTTATTGGAGTAATGAAAAAGAGGAAAGAAGTTAAAAAGAAATTGGAAATTATACTAATTTGTTATTTTTGTGTAGGTTTGGAGCAAGTACAAAAAATGCAATTGCATTCCATTTTGGAAATGAAATTACATTTCTTCGAGAAAACAAGTTTGTGAACAAGCACAAAATGCTATTGCATTCCATTTTGGAAATGCAATTGCATTCCTTCGAAAAACAAGTCTAGAAAACTAGCACAAAATCAATTGCATTTCTGGAAAATTTTGGCAAATTTGAAAAATAATGCAACAAAAATGCAATTGAAATGCAATTGCATTTTCTGGAAAATATGGAAAACGAGAGATTGACGAAAATCACGAGATTCATGGAGATTTTTAAGAGATTTGGGAAATTCTTCAGCCCAATTTCATGCCTACATGTTGACCCAAGGTTGTAGAAGAGCAAATATGGAAACCCTAGCCCTCAATGCCTATAAAAACGAGAAGAACAAAGCAAAAATGTGGCTAGATTTTTCTACTCGCCCACAGTCTGTAGTTCCGTATTTTCTGTCAAATTCCAGCATCTTGTTCTTCTATTTTCCTCTATAATTTCCGAGATTGATCCCTCCTCAACGAAAGTTGGAGGAGGTGAAGAGCTAATCGCCTGTGAAGGTGCCTTTGGTTCAATCAAAGCGAGAAATTCACTAAATTCATTGTGTTCTTTTGTTTGTTTAATTTCATTGCTTTAGCTAGTTGATGTTTCAAGTTCGATCTTTTAAGTTCATTAAATTTAGTTAGGTGTTGAGTCCTTTTGATTTTGTTTTCTTTTTTTCAATAAAAAGTTAGTTTGCTCTTGGGAATTATATCTCCACAATATGCTGAATTTTCATTAAATGTTTCTATTGTCCTTGAATCTCCTTTGTGAGTGTTTGAGTTTGTTGGATTGGTTTTACATTAAAGTGGTTTTCTTAATAAATTTTTAGATTGGTTTAACTTCTTATTCTTGAATTTATTTATTTTGGTTATTAAGTGTGAGTTTTATAGCAATTAAATTGTTATTTTTCATTCCCTCCATGACAAGCTAATTTTTCTTTAGGGGTTCAAGTTGGTGAATGCCCTAGAGGAAAGATGTAACGCTTAAAAGCATAATCAATCTAGTTAATATTTGAAACTCTATTTGTTTTTGTTAAATTAATGTTGGGTAAACCTAGTCGGCCAACTAGTGTTGCTTGTCAAGCTTGAACTTAATACCGAAAGGGTTAAGAGAAAGCAGATGTCATAAAAACAATGGAGGAAAAGACTTATAAATAAGTTCTGAACATCGACCCTAGACATAGGGCGAGACTCCAAAACCACTAGGAAATTATCTAAGTTAGATTAGTCATAGAAATATTGGTTTAATCACTTAGCCTTCTAAAGATTTTGAAGCAAAATTGAATAGGAGTCAAATTCGGTATACTTAGTTTTCTTGTGTTAGCTACGATAGCAATTGCATTTTAGTAGCATTTCTTTCCAAAGGGGCATGAGCAACTTGAATTTCCTTTTTCATACTTATTTTTTTTTTATTTTCTTTTGCCAAAAAAACACCTCCCAAATATTTTTATAACCTCAGTTATCGAACTTGCAATTTGAAAACACAATTTTTTCTATCATTTAAATTTTGTTGTATCTGTTTCCTGTAGGATCGATACTCTGGAATACTTCTAGTTTTACATTACTTGCATCGACAGTGTGCACTTGCAATAGAATGGAGCTTTGTTTTGAATTAAAAAATCGTTTCTTTAAGTCTCCACGTTTCAGTCCAATCAAGTTTTTGGCGCCGTTGGGGGTGGTGAGTCATGAAATATATGTAATACTACTGTTGTAATAGTATGTTGTTGAATAAGAGTCGAATTCGGTTTACTTAGTTTTCTTGTGTTAGCTACGATTGCAATTACATTTTAGTAGCATTTCTTTCCGAATGGGCATGAGCAACTTGAATATTTTTTTTCATACTTATTATTTTTTTATTTTTTTATTTTTTCCAAAAAAACACCTCCCAAATATTTTTATAACCTCAGTTACCAAACTTGAATTTTAAAACACAATTTTTACTATTATTTGAATTTTGTTGTATATGTTCCCTATGAGATCTATACTCTGGAATACTTCCAGTTTTATATTACTTGCATCAATAGTGTGCAGTTGCACTAGACTGAAGCTTTGTTTTGAATTAAAAAACCATTTCTTTAAGTCTCCACGTTTCAGTCCGATCAAGTTTTTGACGATACTCATGAATATTCCTATTTATTATTTGCATCGATAGTGTGCACTTGCACTGGGCTGAAATTCTTTCTTTTATCTTTAGCCAATAAGTTTCACCTAATCATAGACCCATAAAGGGTTCCTCGATCCAAACTTCATCAATGCGTAAGCATTGCACCCTTTGAGCCAGCTTATGCACTTTGAGATTATTGTCTTTAAGGATGTAGGTGAACGAAATCAAAGGCCAGTTATGTTTCATAATCCTGTACCTCTCTAGAAAAATTTTGAGCTTCAGTAATATCTTTGTCTTGACCATTAATAAGTCAAATTGTAGTAAGTGAGTTAAACTCCTCTGCTAGAGGAATAGATTTATTAGTAACTGAGAACAGTCCATATAAAATCACCTGCAGTTCCAAGATTGCAATTGGCTAATTTAAGCGTATATGTTTGTGCCCTGCAGCAACAATTAATATTTCCACCCCAATCCCGAACAATCCATCCCACTCCTCCACAATTAGACTTGGGACACCACGAAGGATTAGCATTGAGCTTCCACCGCCTTGTTGGAGGAGACATCCAAACGGTTGCTTGAGGATTAACAATTGGAGAATTTGCTCCAGATCTCATCGAAGGATGTAATAATTCTTTTAAGTGAGACTTTGTAATAATAAGGATCTAACCCATTCCAGCTCATCGTTAATATCTCTATGTATCTACATATTACGACATGTCCAAATCCACCAAAGAATGTAAAGAAAAACGTTTATATCATCTCATGTCTAGGTAACATAGTCTATCGTCACCCAAGTATCCCTGAAAGTAAAATAGACAGTTGCATTAGTGGGAAGAAACTTATTCCAAAATTTTAAGATTACCTTACATCTCCAAAAAATATGAGTGATTGTTTCTAGATGTTTGTGACAGAAAGGGCAACACAACTCAATGCGACGTCCTCTATGAATTAATTTTTTTCTTGTTGGAAAAATATTTTGAAGTAGTTTCCAATAAAAAATCTTCATTCTATTAGGAACAAAAGATTTCCACAATGACTACCAGAGACACATCGTACCCTATTGACTAGAACTAGACGTTTCTTATGAGTTCTGAATTCGTAAGACTAACTAATAAGCACTTTTGACAATATAAACGCTTTTGTTATTATATTTCCAAATAATTTCATCCTCTAACCGCATTCCATTTCTTGGAATATTCTAAATTATCTCCACATAATCCACTAGAAAGCATCGTCTAACTGTCTCTTCTTTCCAGGACCCATCCTCATTAATCAAAGAAGCCATAGTTTGTTCTGCTAGTTTAGAAGCAACAAAAAGAGGCTTATCTCTTTCTTCTATAGTTAACTAGGGATCATTTTTAACACTTATCAAAATTCCAATTCTTATTTTCCACCGATATCTCTTAAGAAAAAGATTTTGTCTCCAAAGGATACTGCGCCAAGTGAGGAACATATTAGACCTGAGGTTGGCTATAAGATAATTTCATGTTTTCACGTAGCGACCTCTTAGGACCTTATAGATCAAATTATCTATATTTCAAACAAGTCTTAAGCTTTGTTGTGCAAGCATAGTCTGATTAAACAAAGAGATATCTCTAAAACCTATTCCACCTATTCCTTACCTTGGTACTTTGTGACTAGCTCCTCCAATGTATCTTTCAATGATTATCATTTGCTCCCCACCAAAATTTTATACACATCGAATTTAAATTACCACAAAGAGTTTTAGAAAGTTGAAAGCAGCTGATAGCATAAATGGGAATGGCCATGAGCTACGGCTTTTATCAAAATCTTTTTGTCACCAACTAAGAAAAATTTTTCTTTCCAATTCTGAAAAGTTTTCCAAACTCGACCTTTAATGGACCTAAATATCGCTGATTTTCTCCTTGATGTTTGTGAGGCAAGACCCAAATAATTTCTCAAAAGAACTAGTAGTTTTAACCTGTAGTTCTCTCTCGATCACCTCTGTCGTATCCAAATGTGTATTCTTATTGACCAAAAAACTAATTTGCTATAATTAATCGTTTGCCCAAATGCCTTTTCATAAGTCCCCAAAATGTGTTTGATTGTTCAACTATCTTTGTAGTTAGCCTGAAGAGACTGTCATCGGCGTAAAAAAGATGATTAATCACTAGGCAATAACGATTTATTTTTAATCTAAAAAAATTCTTAAGTTCCTCTTCCTTAAATAACAGGGTCGAGATGCCTTCAACACAAATCAAAAGAAGATAAGAAAAAAAAGGATCTCCTAATGAAGACCGCAATTGGGACTGAAAGGTCTATGTGGTGTGCCATTGATGAGCTAATTGTACCTAAAATTTATTATTTGTATGTCCTTACTTCATTATCGTTTTGTTACTCTTATGAGTCTATTTATCTATTTTGTAGAGTTTAAGCGATTTGGAGCTATTCAAGATATTTTGGATCAATCAGGATAAAAAAATGAGCAATTCAGACTTAAATCGAGCATCCAAGTCAAGAGAAGAAGCAATCTATTTAACTTGAGAGGACGACGTCTAGACCCTACTTTGGCGTTGAGATGCTGCTGCAGGAATCAATCAAGCAAGAAATTTTGTGGGAGTAGTGTGTAGACGTTACTTTAAGCATCTAGACACCATTTTTAGAGTCTAGACGCCAGATTGATAGCCAACAAACTCCATACACTTCATTATAAGAGACACCCAACGTTAAGCAAAGCCCATGTGTTCCATCACTCTGTGCAAATAGACCCACTCAAATCTGTCATATTGCTTTGCTCATGTCTATCTTCATTGTCATTGTTTTCTTGTCTTGCCTGAGCGCTTGTTATTTAAAGCGCATAAACATTCGAACCCTAATAAAGCATTATCAATAATCAGTCGTCCAGGAATAAAGGCAGTTTGCAAAGGAGAAATTATTTGATCTAGAATCAGTTTCAGCGTGTTAGCTAAGGTCTTAGCAATAATCTTATAAGCCACATTACACAAGCTAATAGGTCTATATTCCTTCATCCTATTTGGATTGTTGAATTCTAGGATAAGCACAATCAATGTTTGATACAAAATGTCTAGATATGTGTCCCCATTCAAAAAATCGAGAGAAATTTGGACCAACTCCTCTACCACAATATCCCAATAAGTTTGATAAAAAGTTGCATGAACCCCGCAGGACTTGGAGCTTTGTTTGGATGCATGTTCTTTAGAGAATATTCTATTTTTGCATGTGTGAAAACCTTTGTGAGTTCCCTATTATGTGAAGTTGTAACTATACAAGCGATGCAACCAACCACCTTCTCAATGTCTTCCACATTCGAGTCGGAAGATGTGAATAGATTTGTAAAGTACGTTGTGGCTAACTGGCTCATCTCTTCATTCGTAGTCACCTATGCTCCTAAATTACCTTCTAAACCACTTATTTATATTTATGTGTCGTCATTGTGTGGCACAAAGGTGAAACCACTTTGTGTTTCGGTCACCCCATTTCAACCAGTCCTCCCAAGATCTTTATTTCCAGTATTTTTCATCCTCTTCAAGCATCATTTCCAATTCTTCTGTTTTTTGTCTCTTGTTCTCCAAATTGTGATTATTCAATGAATTTTCTATCTCCATGATTTCTTTCTCCTTTTGAGCTATCACTCCCTTTAAGGACCCACCGAGTCATTGTTGGTTCTAACGTCTCATTTCTTTAAGACAAGTATATAATCTATTGTGGTGACTACTGGTTGTGATGATAGAATGTTGTTGTCAGGTATCTCCAACAATTTCTCGACATTCTGCATGAAGAGCCCAACTTTGTCTCAAACCTGAGAGTTCTACTGTGAACATGATTTGGAGGAATCAAATCTGTATTCCACTGAACCAAAGTTGCTCAATGGTTGATAACTCTTGAAAGAAGAGTTATTTAGGATAAAAAGTGGTGATTTTGGAGCAAGTTAGTGTAGTTTGTGTTCAAAATCTTTATATCTTCAATAATTTTGCATTTGATATTTAATTAATGTTAGAATATTGAGTTTCGTGCTGAATGTAGGTGAAAAATGCCGAGATTGAAAGAACAAAGCCATTGTGCAATGCAAGAGATTGAAGAGTCAAAGGTTGATGAGGCTGGCTAATTTGTTGGAGCATATTCTGGATCTGGAGTTCATGTAAAATTCGCACGTGCAAAATAATTCATTAAATGAGCTGAATTGGAATATTCCAAAGTGGATGTGGAAGCCTTTAGAAGATCACCACGTGTCAAGAATGTCCAGTCAACCCTCGATTTCGCAAATAGACAGAACTTTATAAGGAGCTGTTGTTGTGTTTTGTAGATGGATCGGAAAAAAGGAATCGGAGGGAGGAGGTCTCAATAGAAACTACAGGAAGTTATGACAAAGCTTATCAAAAGAGGAAAGGATTCAGTCAAAGCTGTGGAAACGGCGTCAGCAAGGAGTTTTTCTCATGTTTTTCTCTTCTTCCTTTAGTTTAATTTAGTCTTTTTACATTAGAACAATGTATGCCAGTTATTGTTTTATTGGTTTGTCTTCTTGTATCATGAACTAATCACCTAAGGGTGAGGATCAGGGAGATGATTGCTTTTAATTAATGTCTTAGTTGAAGTTCATTTGCTTTATGATAATTCTCATTTATGAGGATTATTTAACCCTAAAACTAAGTTGTTCTTGCCATTTTTGCATGCTTTATTGATTACCGAGCAAGCTAAAGATAGTGTTTATAAGATGAATTCATGCAAGCTTGATGGAATAGGGTAAAAGAAGAATTAAGTTGAAAAGATAGAAGAAAGTCGCTAAAATGGTGGTTTTTGTGCAGATTTGAAGAAATGAAGATCGACCCTAGACATAAGGCTAAACTCCAAAATCATAGACATATAGGTTTAATCACTTAGTCTCCTAAAGATTTTGAATCAAAATTGAATAGGAGTTGAACTCGGTTTACTTAGTTTTCACATGTTAGCTATGATTGCAATTGCATTTGAATAGCATTTTTCCAAAGGTGCTTGAATCACTTGAATCTCTATTTTAACTCTTTGATTTTTCATCCATTCTTTGTTAACAAACCAACCTCTTAAATTTTTACATCTTCAGTTACCCCAATTGCATTTTGTAAGCAAATTTGTGTCGTCTTCATAAGATTTTGTTAAAATCCATTCCCTTGGGTACGATACTCTGGAATACTTCCAGTTTCTTTATTATTTCGATCACGTGCACTTGCATGTTGTAGCAAAGCATAGCGATCACTTTCTCATTTGATTTTTTAGAGTGATTAAAGTTTGTACTAGACTCCATCTGGCCAACTGGGTTGCAGTAGCGTTTCTCTGATATTCATGAGGATTAGGAGAAGTTGAAAGCTCGATAATCACATTAGCCTAAGTGGGTTAGAGACTTTCTAAGTGTGTCGATTAGGGATAGTGGCTCACCTAATGCACACACAAAGCAGTGGGCATTAACGTAAGAGACTAATGGGAGTTAGCTACTATGATGAGGTGACTCGGGAGAGTGTTGAATTCACCATTATATCAAAGTGACTCAAACCTTAATGTTCTAAATAAAAATATAATAACAATTTAAGGAAAAACTCAAACACAACTTTTCATCAAGCAAACTTGAATTTAAGCTTTTCATCTCTTGCGTGTGTGTGTGCATAGCCCTCCTAAAGTAATCTTTACAAGCCTAGAATAGGTTTATAGCATCCTTCATTCATCTTCCCCCTACATTGGTGATAACTCTTCATATAAGAGTTATTTTTACTTGAATTCTCTTTCTAAACCTTGCTTGTTTAAGGTATTTTGGTAGTTTTTTGGTTGTTCAAGTCCCTAAGTTAGTGTACTTTTGCTTGTTTGGTTGGGCTGAGCTAACAATATTGATAAATGGTTTAATTCTGGTTAATTGAGAGCTTAATCTTACAATTTATGCATCAGGTGAATGCATACTTAATTATTGAAGAGCTGGAAATACAATGAAGCCTTCTGAGTTGAAATGCTGCAGCAATCTATCCCAGTACAGCTCCCAATCTCACACGTGTAAGGAATATTCTCATTAATTGAGCTGTCCAATTTAAGCCTGCTGGAGAGATGTGGACCAATATGATGCTGCCATATTTCATTCCCTGTCTATTCAGTCCTGATTTTGATGTAAAGGATGAAGTATTTAAGTTTGGCTTGTTGGAATTGAAAAAATGGAGGCTGGAAAATAGAGGTTTTACGAAAAGGGGAAGATGAAGGGCTGAGAAGAAGTCTATCTACCTGGGGAAAGGAGCTGAGGAAGAAGGAGGAGTCATTTAGAAGCTTCACCTGAGAATTTCTCTTCTCTTTTTATTGTTATTCTTCATTTTATTGCTTTTCCATTTTTCTTGATTGCTGTAATGGAATTTCCAGTAGCTTTTAGGAGTTTTCTTTATGTCATTATGAACTAAATAGCTTAAGGCAAGGATTAGGGAACTCTTATATTGTAGAGAGGTTCAAACTATGTGGTTTTATGCTGTTGAACATTAATTTGAAGTGCTTTTTAATGTTTATGGTGAATTACGTTTGGCCAACCTTTTTCATCTACTGTTTTCTTGATTTTTGGGAAGAAGAATAGAAAACTGATTGCTTCAATTCTCACTAAGACTGATTACAAGTTAAGCTTGCAGTGAAATGGGTCGGTTAGGGATAATCACCCACTTAGTGCACACATGTAATGAGCTTATTTTGAGTAGTTTAAATGGAAATTTAGCTACAATTTAAGGAAATCTATGAAGATTCTGTGTTGGAATGTTGTGTGGTGTGATTTAGCATAAGTTTTGCTACAGCATTGAGTCCTTAAAACAATATAAGAAACCCTAATCCAAGCCCACTTTTAACTCTAAGTAATTTCACCTACTGTTACTTATTTTACTTCTTTTGCCTGTTATTCTAAGATTGTTATTTGGTTAAGTTAGATTTGTTTTATTTCTTTAAAAAACCCTTTAATGTTGTTTTTATTTGGTTACCCCTTTTATCACTAAAAATAAGCTCAAGCTTGGTAAAATTCATGGACTAATCCTTGAGGAGAACGATATAAATATACTTATCACTTGCAGCATTAGATTGTGTATACTAGTATATTTAGGGTGTTTCCATTCTAAAATTGCATACACTCTACTAAGCAACAATTGGCCCCAAGCACCAATTCTCTAACATCCTTACACTAAAAAAGGTAATAAGCTACTAGGTACTTGAAAATGAACAAATCAACCGACTAAACTTGCATCATTTTAATGTCAAGGGTACTAGCTTTCACACACCAATCGTAGGGACCCTTACCTAGAGCATTTACTTGATAGGTGGCCTAATTGATCACGACATGGGTAGGGCTTTTTACCCTCGACTCTTTTCAATACATTACAACCTTTTTTTTTTTTTTTTTTTTGTTTCTTTTCTTTTCTTTCACTAAAATGGTTTTTCTTTTGAGCTCACTTTCTTTTCTTTTTCTTACAGGAAAATCAAACATGCTTTTTCTTCTTCCTAAGTAACACATTCCACCTTATCATGCAAGTCAACCATCAAATTAGAGCTTAAGCTTATCGGAGTGACAACGAACTTTTGGACAATATAAAACTACTACGAGCCTTCAAAACTAACAAAAGATAGGCTAAGTGCTCATAACTTGCAAGAAATTCAAAGCATTTTTTTTTAATTTACTTGAATTCTAGACATGCTTTTATATTTCACAAAATTGTAAAAATATTATTAATCAGAATACATCACATGTCGTCCTCATAACACTCGATGCAACAAAATCATCATATAATCACAAAAATTTCAATAAAAGCTTAATCAGAACAACACACATCCCCCCACACTTAAAACATACATTGTCCTCAATGTATCAACTAATCAAATCTAATTCAGCATGCTTAATGACAATTAAAAAAGATAAAAAGAAGAGTAATACTGCCCTGGAGTGCGAGAGACTCCTCGATTCAGCCTAATCAACGGGTGCAATGTGAGAGATATTATTTTCGAGCTCCTAAAAAAATCAACCAACAGGAACACAAGATCAACACAAACAAAGGTAAAAGAAAAATAGAAAACCACAAAAATAATAGAGAGACTAAGAGATAGAAAGCTTGTGTTGTCTCCCAAGAAGCGCTTATTTAACGTCTCTAGCTACACGGAACTCGTGTGGCCTCTCAATGTATGTAAAAATTCCCCCATTTCTTCGGGTCCCTATTCCTAGAGTCAACAAAGGATACCAGGGCTAGTAGAAACACTAGTTTCTCATGGGACCCAAGAACAAGAGACAACGACTCAAAATAAAAACAAAGGAACGAAAATAAAAGAAAACAAATAAAACCTCTAATTAAAAGAAAACAAATAAAAACAACAAAGCATACCCTGCAGACAACACTGGCTGTTTTTGCTATATCTCTTCGCTCCGGTGTCCGAATGACCTTCAATTTGATGCCTTGGAACCATAATTCGATGTAGAATCTCCCAGAATGTGTCTTATGCTCAAATAATATCTTTAATCTTCTTAAATTTTCAATTAAGCTTCAAAATGCTCCAATATCCACCAAAGTACTCCCAAACACTCGATTTTGCTCCTCACGCTTGGTTTCTAAAAAATTAAGAGAAATAGGCATAAAATGTCACAAAATAATCACAAAACTAGCACAAATAATAGGAAATAAGATAGCATAATTACATGTTATCAAATGCCTAGTAAACTGTTGTGAATCAAGAAAGCATAATGATTGATTCAGTTGTGGAGTTTAATTACTGAATGAATCTACCTGATCGGTGTACACGCAAGCGCACACGATCGAAGTAATATAAAATGGTATGTGAGTACCAAGTATCGAATCCCAAAGGAACGGTATAACAAAAATTATTGCTAAGCAAAATATAAGGAACTTGCAACTTGGAAACTAAAATTTGCAAAAACAATGTTGGGATGGTGTGTTGGTAAAACAAAATAATTGCATAATCTAATTGCAAGTTGAAGTGAAAAAAATTGCAAAACTAAATTGCAGAATCACAAAATTGCAATATTGAAATGATAAAGATTGCATAATTGAATTGCAGAATCGAGAAATGACAATATTAGATAGCAAACTAGATAGACTTAGTAAATAAAATTGCAAAATAAATTTTAGATAAAGATGGGGTCAAGAATGTCATTGCCCTAAGTTGTAACTGCAAACCAAAATTTCAATTCTAACCTATTCTGCACTCAATTGTAAACCAAAATTGCTACTCCCATTCACCTTGTAATTAGGTTTTTAGGAGGCTAAGTGAATGACTTATATGTCTATAGTCCATCTATCTTAGATAATCCGGCTCAACAATTTTATGGGTTTTGGAGTCTTTAATCCCTATGTCTAGGGCAAAGAATTGGCTTATGCCTAAGCTCTTTTCTCCATCACTTATGTGAAATCCGCTTATCACTAACCTCATCGGTATTAGATCTAAGCTTAAGTTGCTACCCTAGTTGATCAATCTAGGATCTCAACGGAATTTTGTTCAACACAAGCAAACAATTGAGATGTAGGCTTGGTTTTTGTTGGAATTTTGACTACAATTACTTCTTAGGGAATTCACATCTTTGAACCCCCTAAGTAGTATAGCTTATATTAAAAGTAAAAATCCTACAACTAATTTTAGAAATTAAATTCATACTAGAAGAATATATTAAAATGCTAATTACAACAAAAATTTAAAGGAATTAAAGACATTTTGCCATCCAAAATTGAATCCAACAAAGCTGAAAACTGAAACATGAACTTCAGAGAAATAAACCCACGAGATAATGAATTTAGATAAGACAATTATTCAAGCTAAAAACTAAAACTAAACTTAGAAAAAAAAATTCCATAAAAATACCCATCAATTGTTTTATCAATATAAACTCGATTCAAAAGTTTAATACAGTAGGTAAGGGACGAAAAGCATGAAAAATTACATCCCAAATGAACTAAAACATAAATTAAATTCATCTAAACTAAGAACCAACCGGAATATAGTAAGCTTGAACAAAAACTTGTTTTTCTTCTTTAGATTTCAATCGATTCAACTCCCACTATTTCTAGGAAAGAATGAATCTTAACAATCCAAGTTTTCACTTGAATCGGACTGAATTTTTAAAGAAAAACGGACCCAAATAGAAGCAAACTTACTGTAAAACCAAAAAAAAAAAAAAAAGAACAAAGGAAGAAAACTGCAGAAAAACAGAGAAAATCCACGAAATTAACTCCAAAAATGCCTCCAAAATCGATCTTCTTTCTTCACTCATCTTCTCTCCTTTTATAGGCCTTTATTAGGGTTGAATAATGCCCAAATTTTGTGCTCAAAATCCCTCAAATTGTGCTGTAATTGAAGATTTTCGTAAGCAGGTTTCTTTCCTTTTTTGAATTTTTCTACTGCTCCAGACAAAATTGCAGAATCACAAAATTGCAATTTGGTTTTGCAATTTCCACATTCCCTGCAAACAAGTTTAATTTTTTTAGAATCTTATTCCAATTGCCTTCATTCTTATTTCTTTCTTATTTTCAAGCAACTTTCAACTATTTCCAAATGATCTTAAGACAAAACAAGAATATTTTAAGTAATTGGAAGTTATATAAGCCTTAATTCTAAGGCTTATCACTACCCTAATTTGAGCATGTTTAAGTTCATAGCAAAAGGCCATGTTGCATTTGTTATTTTACTGTGTTTTTATCACCTGAAATCTTGTTTAAGCAATTAATTTTATTTTTGCATGTTAATTTTCCGTAGTATTACACTCAATGATATTTAGTTACTTACTGAATTTGTTGAGGTTTAACGCTTATTCTTTGAGAAAAATTACTAATCTCTGAGGAAAAACGATGATTTACTTCCTACTTGCTACAACAATCATGTACACTTGCACAAAATACCACGCAACTTATTACTAAGGAACATTATACTTTGAATGGTATCAATGATCCGAAGCATGAAAACCCAAATGTGTGACATGAAAATTTTTATACCTGCAAACCATATCATAATTTAGTATAACTTTATGTCAATGGAGAAGACATTTATTATCACTTTTAAAGTTTGATGTTTTATTTGCCACCTTATATTTGTTGAATTAAAAAATGGAAAAAATTAACAACTTCGAATTTACAAATTTTCTTAGCTGGGTTGATATTAGTTAATATTCTCGAGTTTATGAAAATTATTTTCATGGTTAATTTTAGGATTGGGCCATCAATTTAAATTTTTAGTATTTTCTTATGTATTATTGTACCAACTAATTAGTTGGTAGAATATGTCAACTTGAGTATAGCCTAACTTTTGAAGGTATATTATATATATATTTTTTAAAATATGATCATGTGTTTGAATCTCTTGGAAACTTATGGTGGTAGAATATTAACACTCATTATTATAAAAACAATACAAGAAGATGCTTGGTAAATGCGTAGTTCATAATATTTTAGTGATATTCTTGAGTTAGAAAATTTTAAGCTTATGTAATATGTGTTCGGATTTGTGCAAATGAAGGAGTTATAAGAATTTAAGTTTGTATACTAGTTATGAATTCAAAAAAAAAAAAAAAAGTTTGTACACTAGTTAGAGAATTTATAATTTATAGAAGTTAATAATATAATATTAAAAGATGAATTCTCTAAGTTCGAATTTAGATAACGAATTATGTGTAGTCAATAAGATTACCAAATTTGTAATTTGAGATAACCCAAGTATCAGACATAGATTTCATTTCTTAAATTCACTTGAAACATGTTTGAGAGATCACTTGTTTGAAGAAAAGGAAAAAAAAAAAAACTCTTCCATTCTCAAGCCTATAGATCAAATGTTCTCACTTGTCTAATTTGGTAAAAGGTGGTTCTTGCACTTCTTTAAAGCCCTTTTAATTGGATGAAATTTCAAAAATATAACTCAAAATAGGTAACAAATGAAGTCTAAAAGTTGATTTTACATTACAATCTAAACGAAAGTATATATATTAACCAATTGAATTTGGTTCATATTGACATTCAAAACACATGCTAAAATTATTGAACTACATTGTGATACATGGAGATGAATCTAGAGTTTTATGTTAGAGATGACTCAAATTCAATTAAATGTAGTTTTAATTGCACTAAGGTGTAAGGAATATAAATATAATATAATATACTGAAAATTGAAATTTTATTATATGAAAAAAAAATCAATAAATAATAATTTCTTTAAAATATTTTAAGAAAACAAAAAATAAAGTCAACGGACTTTTTTTTTATTAATATTGTAAGTTTATTGCAGGTTTCAAACTATTTAGAAAAATATTGTACTTTTTATTAGTTGGATCAAAGGCGTCTCTTGAAGAGACGACCTTAAACACGTGGCCGAAGGTCGACAACTTTTGCTGGGTTTTATAAAAAAAAAACAAAAAAAATACACATGTACAGTTCATCTCTTGTGCCAATATATACATAAAAATGTGAATTGGAAAAGTGGCTGGGTATTTGGCTTAGAATCTAAGGATGCTTGGGTTTGAGTTATGATCTATGCACGTTTTTTATTTTATTTTATTTCATTTAGCTTTTTCCTTGAATCTTTTTATTTTTAATTTCTAGGACACTTTTTTTCTTCTTTTTTCTTTAAAAAATTGAAATTGAAATTGAAATATTTTTTCTTTTCTTATAAAATAAAATAATTACTAATATAAATAGCTATAATTAATGTACCAATTCATTTTATAATATATACTAAAAAAATCATTTAATAATATTTATTTATGATTGATTATAAATTTTTTAGAAGTGTGTTTTTTTTAAAAAAAAAAAAATCATTTAGCTTTTTTCTATTGTTTTTTTTTTTGTATTTTTTAGGACAATTTTTTATTATTTAAAGAATTAAAATTTCCTTTGAAATATTTTCTCTTCTCTTATAAAATAAAATAATTACTAATATAAATAGCTATAATTAATGTGCCAATTCATTTAGTTTTTTTTAGAATAATGATTATTTTATTTAGTAGTTAAAATATAACTTTTTTTTAAACTAGTTAAAATATAACTACTATAATAATAATGTATCTAAAAAAAATATCTAAAAAACTATAATAATAATTTATAATTAATATGACTACTATAATAATAATGTATCTAAAAAAAATATAATAATAATAAATAAATAAATATTCTAAAAATCTATAATCAATAATAAATAAATATTGACATAATATAAAATATTTGGGTACATTAATTATAGCTATTTCTATTAGTAATTATTTTATTTTATAAGATAAGAGAAAATATTTCAAAGATAATTTTAATTCTTTAAAGAATAAAGAAGGAAAATTTTGTCCTAAAAAATAGAAAAGAAGTATTTAAGAAAAAAGCTAAATGATTATTTTTAAAAAAAAGAACACTTCTAAAAAAATTTATAATCAATTATAAATAAATATTATTAAATAATTTTTTATCATATATTATTAAAAGCTAAATGAAATAAAATAAAATAAAATAACTTGCACAGCCTCAACTTGAACTAAAGCATCCTTAGATGCAAAGCCAAATACAAAACCACTTTTCCAATTCACATTTTTATGTATATATTGGCAAAGATGACCTATACATGTGTATTTATTTTTTTATAAAATGTAGCAAAGGTCGTCTCATCAACGTGTTCAAGGTCATCTATGCATCAAACTATTAAAAAGTACACTATTTTTTTAAATAGTTTGAAACATGTAATATTTTTATAAACTTAAAATATTAATAAAAAAAATACTAAAGTCAACCCCCAGCCCCACCCTAGTATCTACCCCAGTCACGTGAATATTAATATTCATCGAACTATTAAAAAGTACAATATTTTTTCCTTGTTTTTTTTAAAGAAAATCATAAAGGTTTTTTTTTTTGAAAAAGAAAATCATAAAGGAATAATAGTCAAGAGAACAAGAGATTGGAATCAAGATCGGCAAAATGGAGTAGGAAAAAATTCTAGTACTATCGTAGTAGGGAAAGTTTTCTATACTACTCTCATTTATTGCTTGTCACATCAGCATCCTTTTGAAAATTATGGAGGTCTACCAAAAAATTATGTGAAGTTCATCAGTATTAAAACATAGTGTGAACAAAGGGAATATGATACTGGCATAGTACTAGAAATTTTCTCGAAAGGAGGAGATCAAGTAAAAGGGAGATATTATTTTATTGTATTTGTCAGCGGTCAACATCATTGAAATTAGACGGGGAAAGAGTGGGAGAAAATTTTCCTTCAAGTTAAACAAAGACGGACAGAAAATGTACTCATTATCCCATTTTCCGCCCCATTTATTCTTTTCTATTATTTTATTTTTTAATATACATATATACACACATTTATAGTTTTATTGTTAATGATTTAGATAATTGAATAGGTTTGAATTATATAGTTCAACATTTGAATTATAGGTATAGATAATTAAATAATTTGCTATGGAATATTATTTTGTAGGAAACTAACTAACTATTTAAATGACTATTTAAATGAAACTAACTATTTAAATGAAAATTTCCCTTGAATAATTAATTGTCTAATTGAAAATTAATGGATATTTTCCATGAAAAGTTAATTATTTAAAAATTTATCAAATTATTTATTTGATTCAATTGAGATTAAAAAAAAGTAAAAAAAAACTAAACAGGAAATAATTTTCTGCAGGAAACTCGATCCTTGCTATTTTCCTGCGAAGAATCTCCACCCCGATCCTTGCATAATTTAACTGAAAATTTTGTGAGAATAGGTATTAAAATGGAAGGCAGAGACGAAAATGGAGAAGGCATCCTCGTCCACCCCGCCCCATGACATCCCTAATTGAAACATCTATTATTATTGTAAATTTTATGAAAAATGGAAGGAAAGAACTTGCCAAATTTTAAGTTTTCAATTCCATAAAATTGATTGCTAGGCGTAGGGTGTTGAAATTTTTACTTAGTTAAAATTTCGCTAATAATTTTTTTAAAAAAAAAATGTAAACATCTCACTTATTTTAATGAAAATTATGTTAGAAATGTATGAAAATGGACTATTGAGTAACTCTAAAAACTCAAAATTTTGAAAGCAACCGAAAAAAAAAATCAGCTCTAATATCTTTTTGTTTTTGAGTTCATCAATTGCAGAATGTGAGATTGAACCATCAATTTTTAGAATAATAATGGATGTTTTTTTTTTTTTTTGAGTTAACACATTTGGAGGTGCAAAGATTTGAACTTCTGACCTCTTAGTCGATGGTACATGCTAATACCGTTGAGCTAAGCTCACTTTGATAATAATTGATATCTTATCCATTGAGCTATATTCAGATTAACTAATATCTTTCTTTTTTAATCTTATTAATTTCTTACCGGACATATGTCATAATAAAAACTAAAATTTATTAGGAGATAAAAATTACAACATTTATTTAAGTTTATGGTAAAGTTTTCAACATTTTCTTTTTCAAGTTTAAGGCAAAAATTACAACATTGGTCCAAGTCTAAGATGTAATTGGATGAAATTAAAAGGTTTAGGAAAAAATTGATATATGTTACTGAATTCAAAAGTAAATATTTATTATTGTTATTATTTCTCAAGAGAAAAACAATCATAACGGCTGCCAAAGTTAGCATAGCTTAACGGTAATTAGCATGTACCATCGACCAAGATGTCAGAGGTTTGAATCTCATTACCCCAAATGTTGTTGAACTAAAAAAAACAAAAAAAAAAAAATCATAACGGTTAACATTGACAAAGAATTTATATATTATAATTTCCAGAGAATGAAGTGTTGGCACTATGGGAGCTTCATGACAAAATTATTTAAAAAAATACAGTAGCAGTGTTTGCAGTTGTATTGAAAATCAACAAGAATAGCTTAACTGGCATAAAGTATGTACCATCGACTAAGAGGTCAATGATTCGAATCTCCCACTCTACATTGTCAAAAAGGAGAAGAAAAAAAAGCATAGAATAGACTCAAGTCTCATTTTCTAATATCTATCATTTATCTTTTCTAACCAAAAAAAACAACAACAAATATCCATTGTAAAACCAAAAAAAAAAAAAAAAATCCAATGTAAAGGTGTGAATTTTAACCTAAACTTTTGAAGAGAGATTTGAGAGGCTATTAATACCTCGTATATTGAAGGTTATTAATGTCCCTCATTTCTAATTAAACTAAATATACTTAATGGTTCCTAATTTTCTAAGAAATTCTCAAATTGTCCATTACAAAATTGTTAGACTTTTTTTTTGTTAAGAAAAAATTTATTAACTTTTAAAGGGGGTTTTTTTTTTGTCCAATAGGGATAGAAATTTGAATTTATGACCTCTTAGTGGAGGATATATGACTTAACTAGTTAAGTTTGCTTAAAGTTAGCAATTATTAACGTCAAAGTGAGCATAGCTAAGAGGTAATTGACATGTACCCTTGATCAAAAGGTTAGAGGTTCAAATCTCTCCAATGTTATTGAACTAAAAAAAAAAGGTTAGCAAGTATGAACTTTTAAAGTTGGTGTATTATTGAATTGTTGCTTATTTAACATATTTGATAACATGTACATGTCATGTCACTAGATGTTACTTATACATGAAACTTGGTTCGTTAAGTAGAATTTGATCTATACCCATCAACAAAATCTATTCTTTTCAACTATCATGCCCACATGTTTAAATCTGTCAATTAAATTATGATTTTTTTTAAAAAAAAAATATAAAAACGATCAAATTTTTAATTGTGATTAGTAGGTAAGCATTATTCTGCATAAATTTTTTTTAGAAGCATTTGATATACTTAGCCTTAGAATTATAAATGAATTCTTGAAAATTTTGCCTATTAAGTACCCGCCTTCAAATACATGAAGATAGCTCAATTGGTATATACTTCGACCAAAATGTAAGAGATTCGAATTCGCACTCTACATCTTGTTGAAGTCAAATAAAATAAAGGTTAAATTACAAGTTTATTCCTTGAATTTTTAGTTTTGTGTTTATTTGATCCCTAAATTTTAAATAGCGTCTAATAACTTCCAGAACTTTTAAAATTGTGTCTATTTGGTCATTGAACTTTAAAAGTATCTAATAGGTCATTAGACTTTCAATTGTGTTCGTGGTCTCTGAATTTTTAATTTTATGTCTAATAAATCTTTGACATATCTAATATTTTTTAAAATTCATTAACCTACCAGACACGAAATCAAAAGTTTAGAGTTTTATTAAACATAAAGTTCAATTTTATATATAATAGATCAATTAATTTAAAAAAAAAAAATCGAACATGTCAGGAACCTATTAAATACAAAGTTTAAAGTTTGTGAATCTATTAAACATTTTTAAAGTTTAGAGATTTATTAGATACAAAATTAAAAATTTTAAAACTTATTAGACACATTTTAAAGTCCAAAACTGAATTGATACTTACACGAAAGTTGATACACTAAACTTATAATGTAACTAAGAAAAAATACCCGCGCTCAAGCGTGGGGAGGGAAAGGCCCACCGTCTTGGCTTCAATCAATTTAAAATTACAGAAATCTTCAATCTTTTGTTCCGACTTGTCTAATCAGTTATGGAATTGGGAGTGTGACAAATTCGAAGAGAAGATGGCCGGCCCAAATAGGAGATTCAAATCAACGAATTTCCCCTTTTGTCTTTATCTGATTTCGATTTATTAACTGTTCATACAACCATTCTATCTGTTTCAACCGCCATTTTCTCTCTGCTTCTGTAATGGAAGGTCCATCAGCTGCCCATGAAGACGGAGACATGGAAGAGCCATTGTTGAGCACCTCCGACGGCAAAGGAGGCTTAAGAACTTTGCCTTTCATAATCGGTAATCAACTGTAGTAGAAATGATTTTACAATCTTTTGTTTGTTGCTAAATTAGCTAACGTTCGTCATCCTCAGCTAATGGAGCACTTCAGAAGCTCGCCAGTCAAGGATTATCGCCGAATATGATACTCTATTTGACTACGGTTTATGGAATGGAGTCTGCCGATGCTTCCAATGTCATCTTCCTCTGGTCTGCCGCCACAAATTTCACTCCGATTATCTGTGCTTTTCTCGCCGATTCCTATTTCGGGCGGTTTTCGATGCTCGCGGCTGGTTCCATCATCAGCTTTCTGGTACTCTCTTCTTGCCTGTCATTCACAGAATTGCCCTAATTGAGTTCGATTTTGTAAACCTGACGATTTTCGGAAGTTCGAATTATTCGATTCATTTTGCTTAGTCATGTTCCATTCTAGATCAAAATAATTAGCTAAAAGCATGATCCACCTAGAGAGTTTGGGAAATTTTCATTCCTCACTTTGACTTTTAAGCAGACACAATGATTTTATATTTTCAATGTAGAGAAGATTTCGTTTGCACAGAAAAAAGAATTGCTCCACTTCACTCGATAAAATAAAATGTGACTTTACTATTTCCTATGATTGTTTCTTTCACGAGATAAGCATTCAAACTCTGATTTGGGCATGGTTCATATATTATGACCCTATTAGATTACATGTGTTCCATCTCAAAATCAATTGGCAATAAGAGGAGTAGCCCATATATCTTATTAAAAATGTGAGGTCTCCCCATCTTTCCAATGTGAGATCCTCAATATGCCTCCTCAAGATGGTGCCTCTTTGGGTTCACCATTCTTGAATCGGATCCTAATTTTATTTTTTTTTAATCGGATACCCGTTTAGGATTTATGCGCTCTAATATCATATTAGATTACATGAGTTTCATCTCAAAATCAATTGGCAATGGGAGGAGTAGCTGATGTATTTTATTAAGAATGTGAGGTCTATCCATCTTTCCAATGTGGGATCCTCAATAGACCTTATGAGATCGTGATGAAAGCTGTATAAATGAAAAGGATGAATGAACTGCCCATAAGAAAGAATGTTTGTCTGAACTTTTAATTTCTCTGGGAAGGCTTTTATGTGGATGAGTAAGGAGAAAGAAACGAAAGTTTGACAATGCTGTATTGTTTATTTGTTTCTCTTTTTTAACAGGGGATGTTGGTTTTGTGGCTCACTGCAACGATTCCACAAGCAAGGCCTTTCTGTGATGAAACTAGTGGGCATTGTGACGCCCCATCGATTGCCCAACTATTGCTTTTATATTCGTCTTATGCACTAATGTCCATTGGATCTGGTTGCCTTCAATCATCCTACATGGCCTTTGGTGCAGATCAGTTGTATGAGAAAAGCAAATCCAATCCTGGCATTCTCGACAGTTATTTCAACCTATGTTATATTACAGCATCAGTTGGAACACTTATAGGAATGTCATGCATTGTGTATATTCAAGATCGTATGGGATGGGCGATAGGCTTTGGAGTTCCTGTTGGACTCATGTTATTATCTACTATGACTTTTCTCTCAGCCTCACCCTTATATTTGAAGTTGATGCCGAGCTCAAGTTGGTGTGCAGGTCTTGTGCAAGTTGTTGTGGCCTCTTATAAGAAGAGGCATATGCAAGTACCATCTACAGGCACATCTGAGATGTACCACCACAAAAATGGATCACCACGTTCCATGCCAAGTGACAAGTTAAGGTACAAAAGACATGTCCCTTGTGTCATTCATATTGCCAAATGCTCTGACTTATTTAGATTATGGATGCTTCCAACCCTTTGATAGAACGCAAATATATTGAAATATAAAAGATACCAAATAATCCAAGTAATCCGAGGTACTTGGATCCTCTCTCTATGGAGTATTCTTACTCAAGCCTAAACCAACTGAGTCAATCCATACCCTCCTCCTTTACTACCCATTTTATTTATAACAAATCACCCTAACAACTTCTCTAACTAATTACTATATACCCATATTACTCTAATAACATTCCCAATTCTATCCTAATAGCATTCCTATTGCCCTTCTTTTGATAATGCCACATTCTACTTATGTATTTCCATCTCAGTCCAGTTCTATGGAGCTTCCCATAACTAGTCGAGTCTTTGTTTGCTTCTGCTCATTAGACTATCGCCATCCATTTTGCTCTTGAAACTAACTCTGTTTATCATGTCCACAGGAAACTGTAGAAATTAGCTATTTGATTTTGATAAGATCTAATTTACCTTGTTTGACTCCCAAGGTTTCTGAACAAAGCATGCATCATTAGAAATTCTGAGGAAGAGCTAACTCCAGATGGGAGGGCTTCAAATCCTTGGAGCCTATGCACTGTGGATCAAGTTGAAGACCTGAAAGTATTCATCGGGATAATACCATTGTGGTCTACTGGAATCCTTGTTTCTGCAGCTTTGGGTCAATCATTGTATGTTCTCCAGCTTGCATCGATGGATCGACACCTTACTCCGACTTTTGAAGTTCCTGCAGGCTCGTTTGGTGCAGTGATAGTAGTTTCTCTAATAATATGGATTATTTTATATGATCGGTTGATCCTCCCTCTGGCATCCAAATGCAGGGGAAAACCAACTCATCTCAGTGGGAAAACCAGAATGGGAATTGGGATTCTTTTCTGCACCTTCAGTTTGGCAGTATCAGCAATCGTCGAGAGTAACCGACGTGCCCTGGCCATAAAGGAAGGCCTCTCCGACGACCCAAATGCTGTGGTAAACATGTCTGGATTTTGGACCCTACCATGCTACATCTTCTTTGGTATAGCAGAGGCTTTCAACGCCATCGGGCAAATCGAGTTTTTCTACTTTGAGCTTCCAAAAGTCATGTCCAGTGTAGCAACCTCTCTTTTGGGGTTGAGCATGTCTGTAGGTAACTTGGCTGCTAGTTTTATAATGACTATCGTCGATAATTTCACTAGAGCAGCAGGCGTCGAGAGTTGGGTTTCGAGCAACATCAATAAGGGTCACATTGACTATTATTATTGGCTGCTATGTGGTTTGCTCTTTGCCAACTTTTTGTATTTTCTCGCCTGTAGCAACTCTTATGGTCCTTCCAAGGAAGAAGCAAGACATGGATCTAATGCTGAAGATGAAAATAGTGTTGTGTACTAGTTTTATTGTTATCATTAGGATTAAAATATGAAGAGGTATCTTGAGAGGTTGTATATGATCACCAGACAGTTTTGCTATTGTCATTGTTTCTATTTGAAAGTTAAACAACTTTGAATGTTCTAAACTCGAATGATATGTTTGATTAGTTAATATTGTAGAGTTTATGAAAATTATTTTCAGTGTTGATTTTAGTATCACTTCATTTAATAGGAAAACTTTTGTTTTTCTTTTGCAAATTATGCTTTTAGTCGTTTTGGTTTGGTTCTTAAAGTTTCAAGATTGACCCATAAGTATTGAGATTTAAGAAATAGTTTTAAATGAAGAAAATTTCTAAGGAAATTGTAATTTGCCACTTCTTTATAATTATTTTAGTGATTTTATTTTTTAATTCTAAACAATGATTTCTTTTAGTTCAACAACATTGTGGGAAAATTTGAAGCTCTACCTTTTGATCGAGGGCAAATATATATACTTTAACCAGTTGAACTAAGCTCATGTTAACAGAAAAAGCAATGGTTGTGAATATAGGTTGAAGGTAATTAATGTCTTATTTACTAATATAGGAGTTCCCACCCTACATTTATAATAATATTAATAATTTGTTTAAATTGTAATATCAAAAAAAATAAATAAATAAGATTTGAGAAGCACATCTTTGGCGTGCTTCGTCCGAAACAATTATCTCCCGCCACCTGGTGCTCTTAAAAAAAGGAAAAATTACCTTTTTGGTCCCTAAGTTTTTAAAATTAAATGCGTTTGGTCTTTGAGTTTTTAAAATATACTCTTTTAGTCTCCGAATTTTGAGAAATAGGTTTAAAAGGTCCCTATGATTATTTTTCCGTTTGCTACAGTAACAAAATAATTTTTTTTATTAATTTTAATAAAATAAAAAAATAATTATAATAAAAAAATAAATTCAAATAATATTAAAACAAAAAACCCCACTTTATCTCCTTTCTCTCTCCTCTCTCTCACCTTTTACTCCTCTTTATCTCCTTTCTCTCTCCTTTCCCTCACCCCCACGCCCCCCACCTCCATTCCCTCTCCCGGCGCTGGCGTCTCCTCTCCTCTCCTCTCCGCCATTATCGGTGCCTAGAGAGAGAAAATGTTCCTCACTTGAGAAAATGGGGAAAAAAAGAGAGATGGAGGAGAAAGGAGAGACTTTGAGAATAAGAAAGCACTTAGAGAAGTTAGAAAGAGAAGGAGGAGGAGAAGATTCAAATCTACGCGCCGACGATGGCGGAGAGGAGACGCAGGTGCTGGCGCCGACGAAGAGCTTTGGCAAAGAGGGAGTGGAGGTGGGGGCATGGGGTGAGGGAGAGGAGAAAGAAAGGAGAGAAAGAGGAGAGAGTGGGGTTTTTTGTTTTAATATTATTTGAATTTATTTTTTTATTATAATTATTATTTTATTTTATTAAAATTAATAAAAAAAAATTATTCCGTTACCGTAGCAAACAGAAAAATAACCATAGGAACCGTTTAAATCTATTTCTCAAAACTCAGGAACTTACATTTTGAAAACCGAAAGACTAAAAGCACCTGATCTTAAAAATTCAAGGACAAAAAGGTAATTTACCCCAAAAATAATAATAAAATCCCGGTCGCTATTTCTTATTGAACCGGTTGCATTCGATTGTTGAGCGAGTCGAATCGAACTGGTTTTCTTTTCTTCCTTATTCGAGCATCGACAAGTATCGGTGAACGTTCCGGCGAGGAATCACAGATGGTCGTCGATATTGTTCGAGATAATGGAGGTTCTGGAAGACGGGGAGAAGACCGGAATCTTCGAAAGCAGTAGCGAGGGAGCCAATCAAGCTTCAAATTGCAGAAATGGTGGTTTGAAAACCATGCCCTTCATAATCGGTACTCTCGTCGATTTCCAATCACTGGTTTAATTGAGTTCTTTGAAATTTATAACGAACGCTCTGTGTCCTTGGCTTTGCTTCACTTCAATTTGCGGCACTTAATGAGTCTGGGGCTAACTCCTAACATGGTGTTCTACTTAAGGGACGTTTACGGTTTCCAAATTGCTGCTGCTTCTATCATTCTGTCTCTGTGGTCTGCTGCTTCCAATGTCTTGGCCATTGTTGGCGCTGTTCTTGCCGATTCATACTTGTGTTATAATCCACGGATCCTTCAGTAGCCTTCTTGTAAGCTTTGATTGTCGATAATGAACTGTTTCCAATTCCATCGATGTAATACTCTGTTGTGTGGTTTTGTTAAAGAACTGAATCCTTTGGTGATATGGTGAAAGAATCCTTATAGAATCGATACTGGAGGAACTAAAATGAAGATTCTCAGGCCTTAAATCCCTTTGGTTGTGTCATTGATCACTTGATAGTTAAAGTCACATTTCTTATAAGGGTAGGATTTATATTATATTCCAGATGCTTGTGTAAAAATATGAAGTTTAAATTTTACTTTATTTCTTTGGGATGATTCTTTTGTGGTTAACAGCCATGATCCCACAACTGAAACCTTCATCTTGTTCCCCCTCTGGAACATTGTGCGACTCTGCCAATCCTTACCAGCTCGCTGTATTGTTCTCTTCGTTGGTATTTATGTCCATCGGAGCTGGTTGAATTAGGCCATGTTCTATAGCCTTTGGTGCAGACCAACTCACCAATGAGGAAAAGCCCAATAACGAGAGTGTCTTGGATTCCTACTTCAATTGGTATTATGCATCAATTGGGGTATCTACAGTTATTGCATTATCTCTAATTGTGTACATTCAAGATAAATTTGGATGGGGAATTGGATTTGGAGTTCCTGCAATTTTCATGCGTTTTTCTGTGCTAATATTCCTAGTGGGTTCTCTACGTGAAAGTGAAGCCTGCACAGCGTTTGTTGACTGGGTTTTTACAAGTAATTGTAGTGGCATTTAAGAACCGAAAATTGTCGCTTCTGCTTAGTTACTTTGATCAGTATTACCTTGGCCATGATTCGAAGTTTTTCATTCCGACCAATTCTATGAGGTATGTATGTCAATGTCATGTTTGTCACTATTATTATGATCTTAAGAATATGCATATTACTCTTCATGCTGAGAATTATGTCCTGGTGTCTAAAACATTGCCTGGGAATTGGGATGCCCGTTGTATACTTTGTCATTTTCAATAAATTATTGAATTAGTGTTTTGATCAAGCACTGAATCATATTCATAGATGACTTTTTCTTAAACTAAGTAGAGTTGTTTTTTCGTGAAGAAACCATAGGTTTGTGAATGGTGTCTCAAATGCACTGTAATATTAGCTCTTATGAGCTATTTGAAAGCTGTTAAAACCAGTTCTGAAAACAAACACTGAGACTTTTTTCCAGCAGAGCTCCTTAAGCTGAATTCATAAAGAGTAACACTAAGCACTCTTGACTGATGACTGTTGGTTTATTCCATATACCCTTGATATTTGATAATTCCCAATTTTGTTCCTATGAAACGTCTGATTTAGTAGTGTTCCCCTTCCTGTAGGTGTCTGAATAAGGCCTGTCTTGTAAAAGACGCTGAGTATAATTTAAATCCAGATGGCTCAGTGTCCAATCCATGGAACCTGTGCTCTGTGGATCAAGTTGAGTCCTCAAAGCTTTTCTGAGAATCATCCCAATGTGGTCAACAGGCATTCTCATGCTTGTCTACTCAAATCAAAATTCATTTGGAACGATCTCAGCCAAGACTATGACAGACACATCACCAGTAGTTTCGAAATCCCCGCAGGATCCATAACTACTTTCATGATTGTTTCTTTATCTACATGGATTGTGTTTTATGACCAAATAATGGTGCCTTTACTAGCAAGATATGGTCATGCTGGAGGACTCAGTCCTAAATTGAGAATGGGAATTGGTCTGCTTCTCTCGTGCAATTTCAGCAGTCGTTGAAGGTACGAGGCGTAGACATGCCATAGAAGAAGGTTTAGAAGACCAACCTAATGCTGTCATTGACATGTCAGTTAAATGGATGGTGCCTCAATGTGTAGTCCTGGGAGTTGCTGAAGCTTTTAATTCGGTCGGATAGGTGGAGTATTTCTACTCGCAGATGCCTAAGACGCTGTCGAGCGTTGCAGTTGCTCTAAATTCAGTTGAGATGGCTGTAGCTAACTTGGTGGGAAGCATTCTTGTGCAGATGGTAAATAGTATAACAGACAAGTTGGTTGGACAATTACTGGTTATGTGCTGCATTGGCTGTGATAAACTTTTTTGGTTATCTTATATGTTGTTGGGCTTATGAGAGACGGGGCAATGAATCAAATGAGATAGAAGACTTTTGAGTATAGGAACTTACCTTCATCGTAGGAATGGAAAAGGTTGCATATTTCTGAGCAATTTTTTAGCATCCTATTGTTTCACTTCTGCATTTTTCCTTGATGTCTACCTTATTTTTCTTCAATTATTGAAGTTTATGGAGCAAGCTTATTTTATGGTGGCAAATTATGCTAATGATCAACTCAAGAGGGCATAGCACTTTAGAATTTTGAAGTTATGTTTTAGCCTCATTGATCATTGGACTCATGGCCCAAGGGCTGGCCAAAGTAAAAGTTTGATCGTCTGATCTAGTCTAGTCTAACCATTAATTGAATTAGATACGGATCATCCTTTTGAACAGTGGATTGGCTCATAGGTTTTATTTGGATCGACTTGTTGGGCCGACCTAACGGACTTATCATGAAGCCAACTCATATACATAATTCTTTATATATTATATTCTATATATATTTAAATAAGTAAATTTTTTTTTTTCTTCAGATCTATTTTTAGACTAATATTATAGTTTATAGTTAATAAAAATTTAAAAAGGTAAAAAACAAATAAAAAGATTCTTAAAAAATAAAATACTAAAAGAAAATTTATAACATCAATATTTTTATTAAAAGTAATAAAATTCATAAATGAAATAAAATAAGAAATATAAAGCTAAATTTTTTAAAATATAATTTGGTTTAAAATCTAAAAAATATTTTTTTAAAAATAATTAAATAATTAATATTCAATAACTAATTCATGGGCTTCAATTTTGATCCAATGAGTCAAATCCAAAGGTTGGACCATAAGCCTAACTATTAGAGATTGGGTCGGTTCAAACCAAACCTAAATAGTATTGCAGATTTGTTGGGTTTGGGCCTGAGTTGAGCTTGCAGCTGTACTACTGAGAGTTAAGTCGGATCGGGTTGTTGGCCTATTGATGGTGAGTTATGTTGGCGTCCCATCAATTTTAGAATTATTACTTGAGCAAACAACACTTCTTGATTAGATAAAAGATAACCACTCTTAGAATAGTGCTGCATCAAACACCTACTTTTATTACTAAAATACTCATACTAGAAGTACTTTTCATAGAAGTAGTTCTAGTGAACACTTGTATTCTAGTAGGTAATACACTTCTTAATTAGATAAAAGATAACCACTCTTAGAACAGTGCTTCATCCCACTTTTATTACTAAAAAACTCATGCTAGTACTTTTCACAGAAGTAGTTCTAGTGAACACGTGTGTTCTAGTAGGTTCTTTTGAGAGCTGAACTGGTAGATAATTGCTCGATGAACGCAGTGACGACCATGATGGAGTTGACGGAGGCAAGATTGATGAAGGTGTCAGCCTCGTTGGAGTCGGCGGAGCCACCGCCGGCCAAGTCTGAGAGAGCCCTAATTGCGATGAAAGGAAGATTGTGTTGGTAGGTAATTAGGGCAACAGAAGCGCTTTCCATATCCACAGGGCTGACACGGAAGTGGTTGTGTAGGAATGTTCTGTAAGCTGCATTGTCAATGTAAATGCTGGAGCTTCCTCCTCTTTCCACAACGCTCACTTTCGGTTCCTCCGTTAAACATGTCATCGAGTCTATGCATCTCTCCAGTTTCAAATTCTAAACACAAAAAAAAAAAAGAAGTTATTTTTTATTTTTTTTGAGTTAAACAATGGTGAGGATCGATTGGTATCTTATTCATTAAACTATGCTTGAATTGACAAAAAATGAATTAATTAGTATCTTATCCACTAAACTATGCTCGAATTGAACAAAAAAAAAATTAATGTATAATCTTCATCGCAACCATCAAACTTATCTTTTTAATTAGTGTTTCTTTTTTTTTTTTTTTCTATTTTAAGTTCAATAAAGAAGGGGTGAGGATTCAGACCTCTAACCTTTTTGTCGGGGATATAATTGTCTTCATCAGCTAAGCATAACTCAAGTTGGCTTTAGTTTTTTCTTTTTAACTTTAGAAACTTAGGGTGGTATTTATTTAGTTCATATATTTTATAATAGGTCTTTAATACTCCTTTAGTTATGTTTTAGACCTCTTGATTTTTAATTTTGAATTTTAGTTTAACTTCCCACCAAGTACTTGAACCTAGTAGAAGTGTTAAGTGATAAATTGACCAAACTTAATGGTATCTACTTATTAAATATAAAATTAAAAGTTTAGGGACCTATATGAAACTTTCTAAAGTTGAAGTTATTGGTTTGTTCATATGCTATATATAATAGAATTTATCTTAATTTCTTTCACTTATTGGTAAGATTAATTAGGTTAGATAGGTATATTGTGGTATCATGCTAATCTCAAATGATAAAGTTTGAAAATCATTTTTCTTAGCTGGTCGAATTTCTTTACCAGTGATTCAATGACTTGAGACTACTTTTTAAAGTATAAAAATTAAATGGACACATTTTCTTAAACTAATTTAGAGATCAAACTTATAATTTAACCTAAGTTTAAAAAACAAACAAACAAACCAAAGTTCTCAAGTGGGGTATTTTTATATATTTGTTTTAATAAAGGAAAAATGCAAGAATATTTTAAAAAAAAAAAAAACACACACAAACCTCAAGATTTTTGGCGACTTGGAGATAGAAGGGATCCACAGGAACCCAAAAGATATGCTGTCTTTGCTCAGGAGTTCCATCAATGGGGAAGATTTCTTCTTGTTGAAACCAAATGTTATTCAATGTGCTGTCTTTGCCATAGGGCCTGCTTTTAGTCTCATTTATGCAATATTTTCCAAAGCTTAAGTAACCAAATTCCCTGTTGTAGTCTCCATTTCCTTCAAGGGGTAGCTCATTCTCAGCCCCTTGCCCATACCTCTGCAAAAAATTTACCAAACAGAACCTTCTCAACAACTACAATAATATATGAGCCTTAAATTCAAGACTCAAATTCATTTTCACTTTCTATTAATCTAGTATTTCACTACATCATATGCTTATTTCCAAACATGACTTAAGATTCAAGGCTTTATGTGACGATATTTATGAAGATGTTTGGCTCATAATTAAAATGAAGTCTATGATTTGAAATTCGAGAAATAATTTAATTTTTTGTTATCTTGTTTGGTATGAGCAAGATTTGAAATGAGTGTAATTGTAATTTTGTGTTTGAATGGCAGCTAGAAAAGAAAAGAAAAACTATTATAGGCTTTTAAGCTTGACTTATTAATAGAAAATTAAAATATGACAAGAATAAATAAGTATGTTATTTACCTTCAAATTAAACAACAAAATGCATTTGAAAATTCATCAAAATCATGACCCACCAAATAGACCCACGGTTAGAAAAAGTTTAATAATTATTTAATAGAAACCGTAATTTTGTGTGACTTGATGTTTTGTTGTAAGTTCAAGATTTCTATTTTTTTTTTTTTTTTGAGTACAACAACATGTGGGGTATGAGATTCGAATCTCTAATCTCTTGATTAAGTGTACATGCTTTATGCTAGTTGAGCTATATGCTCATGTTGACAAGATTTCTAAAAGTTAGGTAGATATATTACATAAAATCCATGTTTCAAATTGTTATAGCTCAAGAGATCATTTAGTGAACATTATATTCTATGATATTTAAATATAAACACGATGTCTAAATCTCAAATTATACAAACTCACACCTTGAGCCAAACACCCTCTAAAAATTTCGTAACTCACCGTAGAGAAATCTAAGAGTTCCAAGGACAAAATTAAAACAAACGTCCTTTTATACAAAGTTCAAGAATTAATCCAAACAATATGGCCTAAAATGACCTAAAAGTTCAGTTACTAAAAAAAAAAGATTCAAACCCAAATTAAAACATGCATATTCAAAATTTTAAAAAGCAAGAGATAAATATAAATATTAAAGAAAAAGAAGAAGAAGAAAAGTAATAAATAAGAACCTGCCAAACCCAAAGACCAATATTTGCCCAGTATTTGGGAATTGCAACATCTCCAATGTTAAGGGAAGGATTTGCATTTCCAGCAATGCCATAATGAACAACTCCAACAACCATGAAGAAGCTCAACATTACTTCAGTTGCAGCAGCTGCATTTATCTACAACACCCAAAATCCTCTTTTCTCTTATCATTTAATTAATTTCCTAAAATCAAAACAAATAATAATTTAACCAAAAAAAAAAAAAAAAAAAAACTCAACTTTTTTTTTTTCACTTACCACACTCAATCCTGTCATCACTATTATTATATTTTGTCCTCCGACTTTCCCGAACCTGAATCTCCTCCCTCAATCAAACAAAAACAAAACAAGAAAAACATAAGTTGTGTACGAGGAAGTGCGCTTAACAAAAATACTTTAATTATAAGTATTTTTTTATAATAATAATGCTAAATTATAAAACCTCAACTTTGCCATTTATTTCAAAAATACATGGTATCAGAGCAAGAGGTCTCGTGTTCGAACTCCAGTAATGTCAATTCCTCTCCCAATTAATATTGATTATTTCTACTTGTTGGGTCTTTCTACAAATTTTCAAGCCCACGAGTGAGAGAGAGTGTTGGAGTGTTGATATAATTAAATTTATCATAACTCAACAACTTAAGTTTTTGGGTTGATTGGTAATTTAACGTGTTTTTCAATCCAACACTTGAGTTAGAAGCACATTACAAACGCTTTCTCATTCGAACATGGATTAACTTTGGGAGAATATATATTATTGTTTCTAGTCATGGGAAAAAGTAGTCTAAACAAATGAAAAGCTCGAAGGTAATTTCTGAGTTATAAGAAAAAGTAAGGAGAAAATTTTGCGATGTACCAGAAATATCGATGACGGAATCACTGGGGGTGAACTTAGGAGATTGAAGAAGAGGATTGAGTTCAAAGAGATTAGGGGCAACCACCCCAAGATAGGGGCCCATGTCGTTGGCTAACTTGATCTTCTCTTTTGTTTCAGCTGATATTGTTTCACCATTTACATGGCTCATTGCCATGACACAGAGCACAATCAAAACTAGCTTCTGAGTTTCCATCTCTCTTCACTCACAACGAAAACACAAAGTGAAAGGAAGCAAGAGAGGAAGGAATTGATGAAGAAGAAAAGGGTTATGGAGTATTATTTATAAGCTATCAAATTATTTAGGTCATGTTTGATAATCGTTTGGTATTTGATTTTTGGTTTTTGAAAATCGAGCCTATAAATGACACTTCCACTTATGGATTTCTTTATTTTGTTATCTACTTTTTACATATGTTTTCAAAAAGCAAGCTAAATTTTGAAAACTAAAAAAAAAAACTTGTTTTCGTTTTTTAAATTTGATTAAGAATTATATTGTTTTCTTAAGGAAGATAAAACTCATTTTAGAGAAATGATGAGAAAATTAACAAGCACAATTTTCAAAAATCAAAAACTAAAAACTAAATGGTTATCAAACGGAGCCTTAGGTGTGGGTTGAAATTTTTACATATTTTGCACATGTGATGTATTTAATTAACATATATTTTTATCAATTTAAGTATAGCTTAGCTAGTTAGTATCCTCGGCCAAACCATGGAGGTTCAAATTCCCACCTCATGTGGTTGAATTAAAATAATAATAATAATAATAATGGCAAAGATATGTTTTTATAGTCTAAAATTTTCATTTGAGTGTGATTTTATATTTTGTTTTAGAAGTTAATTTTCGAAATCTTTAGTTAATTTGAAAAACAAAATATAAATTGATTAAGATATTTAAAATATTTTTAATTTAATGTGAATCATTTTATCTGGAACATAACTATTATTTTAATTTTTATAAATGTAATGTAATGGAATAAATAAAATATAAACTATAATTATAAGGGATACGTTTGAAAATTTAAAATTAAGATTAGGTATCAATTATTGTCCAAAAGTTGATGGTTTATTCAACCGTCCAATTACTAAAAATTTTATATAGGACAAATTATTAAAGATGATCCTCAACGATCCTCATTATTACTAAATTTTAGTGGTTTTTACTTTGCATATTTCTACTAAGGAAATTTACATGTATACCCTATTTGTTATTAGTATTATCAAAAATGCCCTTCCCATCCAACTTAATTAAAAAATGCCCTTAATTATAAATAATAAATAATATATTGTTTTACATTGAAATTTACTAATTCACCCTTCCAATTAAACAACCATCACGTAATTTGAAATTCAAAAACAAAATTTCAAAATAAACCAGCTCACACTGCCTCTGGTAGTTAATAATCTTACAAATCATATCTTTCAACTGTATTAAAAAAATAAAAAATAAAAAAAAGAAAAAGAAAAAGGACCTCCAGCAACCGTTCATCTTCTCTCTTCAACCTCATTCATTCACGAAGAAATTATCCTCCTCAATCAATGTCCATGAAGAAATATTTTCATATTCTCAATTTCAATTTAGATCATACTACACCAACAAAAACATATGTTCACACTTCTCAACCTCTCCCATTTTCATTTATTTTTCATAGGCATGTCTTTTCTTTATATAGTTCTTTATCTAAATTTGATTCTTCCCCTCTTTTTCTTCATTCTAACTCTACATTTTTATACTCAAAATCAAATACTAAAGCCTCTTACTTCTACCAATTTCATAAATGACAAAAGTACTTAAAAAAATATTAAGTTGTTTATACTGTTCATATATTCCATTAATATCAAAAATAGACATTACATACAAACATCTATTATTGATAACAAAATAAAACATTCCTATTTAAAAAATTATATCACCCATAAATAATAAAACATTCCTATTTAAAAAGTTATATCATTGATAGGTAAGAATTAATAATTGACCAAAACGACTATTATAAAAAATTGCATATAAGTGATATACAACCAAATGTATATCAGCGATATATACCTAAATAAGCATAAAAGTATCAATACACTAATAATTTGTAATTACTTCTAAATAATCCTAAAGCATAAAAAAAAAAAATCAAATATAATAACTTTAACAAATATAACACAAAAGCATGACTCAACGGTAATTGACATCTACTCATTCTCTTAAGATCAAAGGTTTAAATTCCAATACCTTAAGTTTGTTGTACTAAAAAAAAGGAAAATATATTTTTAGTCTATGAGGTTTAGGTTTGGTTGCATTTGGGTCCATGAGTTTTTAAACTTAACAAATATACCCTTGAGTTTTCGATTTGGTTTCATTTTGGTCCCTCCATCTATTTTTCTTTAATTACTAATCGTTTTTATTAAAAATATATGTTTTTTTTTTATTTTCTATTTTTTAATTAAAATAACATTTTTTATTTCTTCTTCTTCCACCACAACCATCAACACCGACCATCACCGCCGGTAGGTTTTTTTTTTCCATTTTCTTTCCTTCTTCTTCTCTTTCCTTTTGTCTCTCCTCATTTCTCCCTTTCTTTTCCCCACACTTTAAAAAATAATAATAATAAAACAAAAGAGATTTTCCCTTCATTTTAAACTGAATCAAAGGGAATTTTTCCTTTGTTCTAAATATGAATTGAAGGAGATTTGCCCTTCGTTCCAAATTTGAATCGAAGGGAAATTTCCTTTGATTTACAGTTTTCTTTTTTTAAGTATGGGGAAGAAAGGAAGAAAGGAGGAGAAAGAAAGGGAAAGAAAGGGAATGAGAAGGAGAAGGAAATGAGGAAGAAGAAGAGAAAGAGGAAGAAAAAGGAAAGAAAAATGGAAGAAAAAAAATTACCGGCAGTGGTCAACGCCGACAGCTATGGTGGAAGAAGAAGAAAAAGAAAACTAAATAAATAATTTTATTTTAATTTAAAAAATTATATATATATATATATAAAAACCGTTAGTAATTAACGAAAAAATGGACGGAGGGACCAAAATGAAACCAAATCGAAAACTCAGGGGTATATTTGTTGAGTTTGAACTTAGAGACCAAAATGCAATCAAGCTCATACCTCAAGAACAAAAAATATATTTCTTTCACAAAAAAAAAGGAACAAATAGAACAGCTTGCATTTGCATTATCTCATTCATAGCCACAATATGTAAAAATAGGAAAAAAAAATTATCCACTTATCTTAGTAAATTGAAACGTTACAACTTTACTTTTAAATTATCTATAAGTTTAGGTAATTAACCACCCACTACTCAAATTTTTCTTCCCACTATTTTCAGGAAGAAAAAAAGCACACACAAACAATGTATGAACCCTATAAGGGTAAAATAGAAATGTTATATATATATATATATATAATATGTTGAATATAACTGTCTTAGGGTAAAAAGTGATAGAAAAAGCAGAAGGGTAGAATTGAAAACATAATAGGGCACATGCGTTAAATTTTTCGAGCTATTGACATGACATAAAATTAACCGGCCAAGAAGGAATCTTTCCCGTGGTTGTTCAGACATGGGCCATCCCATTTTGTCTTTCTTCCCACGTGTACGAACAAATTTAGCTTCCTCAACAAAATTGGACGTTTTGGTCAATATAATTCTGCCTCACCTTCATTATATATTAACTTGTCGTTAAACCTAGAAGGAAGAAGACAATCGGTGTTCGAGAGCAAAAAGGAGAAAAATAACAAAGGCCACAGGACACATGTAATGTAACTTTAAGCCAAGCTGTAACAGATAAAAACATACAAATCTAAAAGCAGAGAAATAAGAGATTCGAAGTTTTTCAACCGTTGAATGTTATGTGAGAGAGAAATTGTAAGAGTACCTCGATTTTGTATTTGATTTTGTCCAATTATTGGTGTACGATGTGTGGTAATATCGTTTTGATAAAACTGATATATTGAGTGTAAAAATTGATTTTTTTTTGTCAAATTTATTTTTGAGATACGTGTTGTGTTGTCCATATCTGTCATGAAAAATTATATCTTTGATTGATATCGTTCTTTTAATAAAATATGATATAATAGA
Source organism: Trichosanthes truncata (assembly GCA_033996785.1). Classification (NCBI taxonomy): domain Eukaryota; kingdom Viridiplantae; phylum Streptophyta; class Magnoliopsida; order Cucurbitales; family Cucurbitaceae; genus Trichosanthes; species Trichosanthes truncata. The sequence goes on from JAWPNB010000010.1 coordinate 4,703,386, forward strand.
TACATCAAGGATAAAAATTGACCTTTTCTCTTATATATATTTATTTATTTTGAAATATGTGGCATCGTGAAAAAGTAGTACTTCTCTAATGATATCGTCCTTTTAATAAAACTAGATTTCCTCATGGTTTTTCATGATCATTTAAAGATGTAATTTGAATAGATCAAGGAGAAAAAATGATGAATGTTATTTGGTTCCAACCTAGTAGTACTTCTCTAGAACTGTTTATATATAATAATAAACTGAGCAAACAAAAAGTATATGTAATTAAGAGCTTGAGGAAGGTTAAATTGAGGTTATCTACGTAAGTGTGTGGGTTATAATGTCTTTTAATTGGGAATTAGTGGGTGTTTGGGTTTAATTTTTTTTTTTATAAAATATTAAAATAAAAACCTTTTTCATTCTTTTTCTAAAATTTCTCTTTTTTCCTTATGTTGATCTAGAGAAAATGGAAAGGGAAGGGAGTTATTTAGGTGAGTATATGAGTTTTAATATGGCTTTTTAAGTAGTTTTTAATAAGTGGGTATATGTTAAAGTGAGCATAGCTCAACAGTAATTGACATGTATCTTCGACCAAAAGTTTAAAGGTACATTCAAATCCTCAACCTCCAAATGTTATAGAATTCAAAAAAAAATAGTGGGTATGTGAATTCTAATAGAGAGAAGTAAGAAAGAGAGATGTGTGAATTTTAATAGAGAGAGAAGGGAGGGAGAGAAAGGCCCACACATGGAGAGAGAGAGAGAGAGACCTTCTAATCAGGGTTGCTAGCTAAAACATTATCTGAGGGTGTGTGTTTTTATCTAAAGTTAATTTAGCTGCCATGTGTTTTAACTTTGACTATAAACTTTAAATTTCATGAAATTGGACTTAAGCTTTAATTATTTTTACCATTTTTACTTTTTATTAGACTTTCGCCATGTGTTTTAACTTTCACCCTAAACTTTAAATTTCATAAAATTAGACTTAAGCTTTGATTATTTTTACAATTTTTACTTTTTATTAGACTTTCGTCTCATGTGCTTTTGATGAGTTATAAAACAATTTTTTTAGTATAGAATGTAAAAATATTAAAATGAATGGTTTGGCTAACCTAAAACTATCTTAAAATGGAAAATGTGAGAAAATGAAAAGTAATTAATTTTAAAAACTAATGTTTTGATTTGAAAAAGGTGGATATACTTTGTTGCTCAATTACTCAATAAACATATATTTATATACTTGAAGTGTGTGAATGTTTAAGAGATGAATTGGAGAAAAACAGATTCTGAAAGTTTTTTACTCGAGAGAATTTGTGCATGGTTCAAATTAATTGTGGTTTGCCTCATGTTTTTGTGTTCATTTAAATTTGTTTGTTTGTGGCTTTTATTTTCTATAATCTTTTTGAAAGGAAAAATGAAATAAACATTTAGGGGTTGTTTGGGGCGTGGGTTATAATAATCTGTGTTATAATAACATGTGGAGTACTCTACACCTCAAACACAGACTACAATAAGTCCAAACTAAACAACTCTGCATTTTAAACAATATTATATAATTTCACAGACTATTATAACCCATATACTATTATAATCCATGTTATTATAACTCACTCAATGCTCCAAACATCTCCTAATCACTCGCACAAGGTAGTGTGCTACTCCAAGCTACACGCCAAAGCATCAATTTGGGTATAAAAAAAAGACACGCACACAATTACATTTTGTGAACATGACTTATTAAATGCAGTGCAACAATTATATATTAAAAATTAAATGAATGTGAAAAAATAATTATTCTTTGCTTCACTAATAATTATTCTTTGCTTCACTTTTATTTATTTATTTTTGAGTTCAACAACCTTTGGAAGTTGGGGATTTGAACTTCTAACCTCTTGGTCGATGGTACATGCCAATTACCGTTAAGCTATGCTTGCTTTCGCATTCTTTGTTTCACACAATTAGTAGTCTAAATACAAATACTTGGAACTATATATAGAGAATACAAGGATGTCTATTATAATGTATCATTTTTTTTTTTTTACAAATTTTGAAAAGATGGGTATTTATTGCATTTGTTCAAATTTACTAATATATATATATATATATATATATATATATATATATATATATATATATATATATATATATATATATATATATATATATATATTGTTGTCGCCAAATTTTGGACAGGAGAAATCTCACCTGACCTCCACGTGACAACGACAGTGAATTTGTATTCTTGGGATAAGAACGCGACCTACAAGATAAAAAAAACCTAGACACCGATGTGGTGTAGGCCACACAGGCTCCGATACTTAAGTCAATGAGGGTTTAGAGAGAATTTGGTAGTTCTTGGAGAGTTTTGGAGGCTTGAATGAACTTACTCTGCTCTCCCCTCAAGAGAGAGCTTAAATACCTTCCTTCCTAGGATTTTTCATGGGTTTCTGTCTTTGAATGGGGAAAGAAAAGATCGAATTAGGTTGGATCGAGGGTACACGGGCCATGAGAGACCGAGGTAAGGCCCAAAACTGAGCCTTGCCAATCTAGTCGGTCTCGGCCGGCCTGGTCGGCCTCGACTGGGTCGACCGCGGGCTTAGGCCGAAGCCCAAGCCCGTTTCTTCCCCCTCTCATTTTGGGTCGGTCCTCTGTCGGTTTCGATCCGTTGAAAATTGTGTTTGTGTCCTTACTATTTATTTACTATAGTTTTCACATTTTTTAAGGAAACGGTAGAATTTTTAGCCAAATTCTAAAAACAAAAACTATTTTTTTTTAGTTTTCAAATTGTGGCTTAGATTTTGAAAAGATGTTTAAAAAGAAGATAACAAAACAAAGAAGTGTGGAAGTAGTCTTGATAGGCTTAATTTTTAAAAACCAAATGGTTATCAAACAAGACCATAATAATTAATAAATGTCCATGTATTCAACCATTTTTCTTTTAACATAAAATTGAGAAAAAAAAATGATTAAATAAAAATAAGTAAATATATTAGAGGGACACATTTAGAATTATAAAATTATAGTTGAGATAAAAAAAAAAAAAGTCTAAAAAATTCTCCATCCTTTCAATAAAATTGATATATCAAAGGCAAAAATTGGCTTTTCTTTTTCCCTTATTTATTTATATTGAGATATGTAACGTCAATGTTCATGGACCATTTTGTGAAAAAATATATTCCTACTATGAGCAAACCTGTTACATCGTAATTATTGGTGTCTTTTAAGACGTACAAAATTGTCAATATGAGCATAGCTCAATTGACATACAACATGTTTCTTCGATTAAGAGATCAAATGTTTGAATCTCCACCCTACATTATTGTTAAACTCAAAAAAGAAAGGAAAATAAAACGTACAAAATTATATTTAACTTTTTCCATCACAATTATTGGTGTCTTTTAAAAGGTACTAAAAATAATTTTTGCGTTATGAAAAGTCCCAAGCAATTTTTTTTTTTTTTTTTTAAAGAAAACAACATAGACAACTAAATTAAATTTGGATCACTTCTATGAGATATTGGATCCGCTTCAATTAAATCCTATAGGTAAGTTGTTCTCGAAACTTCTGGTACACCTTCCATCCAACTTTCCTCATCGTCGAGCATCACTTCCTTCTTCGCAATTGCATGCGCAAGGTGATTCGCTCTCCGATCACACCAATTGAAGGAGCAAAAGGTAAAAAGTTTAGAAAGCGAAATAATCTCTTCAATAATGTGTCCTAACTCCGTTTGATTCTGGGTTCTTTGTTGAAGAAGAAGGATGATTCCAGCAGAATCAGTCTCCACTTCCACGCAGCGAAATCCCATCTCCATAGCCAGAACAAGTCCATCTCTCACAGTGATTGCTTCTACAACGTCGACCTCCGTTATGCAAGGGATCAGTTTAGCTAAGGTAACCATCGCTCCCCCAATTTCATTTCGAATCACAGCACTATAGCCAATTTTATTTTCATCTTTCCTGATTGCAGCGTCAGTGTTGAGTTTATAGTTAGGGAAAGTTGGGGGTTTCCACTTCTGATTCTTTGTATGTGACTGAGGCATCTGATCTGTTGAAGGAGTCTTATTATATGCACGAAATTGTTGTATATAAGAACGACATTGTTCCTAACCAATAGGAATCAAGGTTTCCTCCTTTCTCCCTTCAATAACAACTTTATTTCTTGCATTCCAAACACCCCAACACATCACCATAAACTCCTCAAAATCTTCCCTTTTTAGAACCTCTTTAAACCAAAACAGTAAATCTGTAAAGTGATTGAGATTTCGTGGCCAATTCATTTTATAGAAAGGAGATAACTTCCACTATTTTTTCGAGAAACATTACTCCCAAAGAGAGTGATAAGATGTTTCTGGGCCAACTTTACATCTAGGGCACCACCCTTCCCCCGCTATCTCTTTTCTGCGGATGTTAACTGATGTTGGAATGAAATCATAGTAAATTCTCCAGATAAAAAATTTAATTTTATTCGGGAGAGTGCAGTTCCACATAAACTTCCACCATCGCCCTAATTCCTCTTCATTAGAGCTTGAAGCGGAATCCAATAAGGAACAAGCTAAATGAAAGCCTAATTTGACAGAGTAAGCCACATTCTTCTTGCTGGGATTTATGCCCTAAAGCCTCGTAATTAATAATTTATTTAATAATTAATTATAATTGTGATTATTTTATTTGCAATATAATATTATCCATTATATGAAAAATCCGAGGTTATTATTGTAATCTTGAACAGTACTTGGTTGACATATGAGAGAATCATGTTCAAGAAATAACCTAAAGGGTTATAGTATATGGATAAGGTTGGGTGCCTTATCCCGGTAACACTATTGATATGACCTACTTTGTAATAGTTACAAATGATTTGATCCAAATTATTCATGTGGAGACATGTGAGTGGGGGTATCTTATACAATAAGTTTGTATAAGACTGGACCACGAAATATTTAATCTCTCTTTATAAATCCGTTAATTGAAAAGATTAATATGTCATCAGGATGATCATATGCGACTCGATCTTAATCTTGAGTGAGTTATGAACTCCTACCTGTGAGGGCTTGTCCTTTGATTTGCATGGGTGAGAGTGGCTTTTGTAGCCGATTCAATATGCCTACCATTTTGGGGACTTGACCAAATAGGGAGCTAGGAACATAATCTCACAAGATGGAATTCACTCATTCCCATATAGGGTAAGTAGATGAGTAGTTCCCTTAAGTGCTAATTTCGGGACTTGAACAACGGGGCCCACCCTCTCACTGGCCCGAGAGGGACTTAGTTTATAATTAGATTATAAACATATTGTTCATTAAAGAATCAGTGGTACTTAAGGTGCAAGATGTAATTATAGGGGTAAAACGGATTTTTTACCCACCTGTAATTATGAACAACTCGTGAAGGATCGACTTGCATGTAATGATTATATCTATGGACACAACTTGTCCTACAGTGCATAAGAGTGCAACTCTAAGTCTATAGTGGAGTGACCTAGAGTTAATGAATGAAAATTAATTAATTAAATAGTTTAATTAATTAATTTTGTATCATTGGAGCTTATAATCTGTAGGTCCATAAGGTCTCATTGCTAGCTCATAGTAACACTAAAAAGATCAACTTAATTGAAAGAAAAATTTGAAATGTTTAAATTAATATTTAATTTGAAGTGTTCAAATTAATATTTAATATATTAAATATAAAAGAGGAAAATATATTTATTGTATTTGATACATTAAATATTAAAATTTGAAATGGTCAAATTAATATTTAATTTGAAGTGTTCAAATTAATATTTAATATATCAGATATATTAAATATAAAAGAGAAAAATATATTTATTGTATTTGATACATTAAATATTAAAATAATTAATGTATATTAGATACATTAAATAAAATATATTTATTAAATTTGAATTTGATTCAAATTAGGAAATAAACTTCGTAGAAGAATTTTAAATGGTTTGAATAAGATTCAAATTGATTAGATAAATGTATTTTAATATATTATATATTAAGATATATTATTTAATTATTTTCCCTAGACTACTGTAAATAGGACCCTATGGGTGAGCCATTGGGCATTCTTCACAACACACATCTCCTCAATAGAGAGAATTAGATAATTCTCTCTAGACCTTTTTCCCTTTAATCCCTTGTGGATTTTCTTTCAAGAGGCTCCCACAAGCCTTGGTCTTGTGTTCGAGTCATAGCGAGGAATACTTTGTGGAAGAGATAAAGATCCGCCAGAAGAATCTCCATATTTTCAAGGTATGTTATGCTTAACCATAATATTATTATTTAATTCTAAATAAACTCAAACTGATTCCTATGCTTCCGCTTGGGTTTAATTAGATTATTCCCTTCACTTATCATAGTGCCAGATTAATTTATCCTCACCCATAATTCTTGGCCTCAGTAAACTAAGAATTTGTTTCGCATCATCATCTTGAAATATAGCTTTCACAGTGTCTTCATCCCAATGACCAGCAGTGTTCAAGAGTAATTCCACATTTGCTTCTGGGCTCACATTCTGGTTATGTAAAATTCTAAGAGAAGGTGGACGACAAACCCAATTATCCTTGGTGATACTCACCCTCCTTCCATCTCTAATTCTCCATCTAAGACCCATCTTTAGAAGCTCCCTACCCCAAATAATGCTTCTCCATGTATAGGAAGCATTGCTCTAAAGCTTAGAGTCAAGGAAGTTAGATGAATGATAGTATTTACCCTTCAAGACTCGAGCAATGAGGGAGTTAGGAAATTCTATTAACCGCCACCCTTGCTTTGCTAATAGGGATTTGTTAAAAAGTTCCAAATCTCGAAAACCTAATCCCCCGCGAAGCTTTGACATACAAGCTTTCTTCCAAGTAATCCAATGAATACGATGGTGCAAATCGACATCCCCCCACCAAAAACTTGCCATAACACGATGACAATCGGCAATTAGAGCTTTTGGTAGTTTAAAACAGTTCATTGAGTAGGTTGGAATAGCTTCCAGCACTGCTTTTATTAAAATTTCTTTCCCCCTATCAAAAACATCTTATGCTTCCATTTCATCATATAAGCCCACATTTTATCTTTAATATATTTGAAAGATAGCCTCTTTGAATTTGAAAAGTTCACGGGAATCCCTAGATATTTTCCATGGGCCTCCACCCTGGTTACCTTTAGTTGAGACAGAATCTGATCTTGAATTAAGGGATTTGTATTCAGGTTGAAACAAATAGCTTACTTAGCATAATTAACCTCCTGTCCCATGAGAATAGTGTACCAAGAGAGAGTTGTAACAATTCTAGTAGCTTCATCTAGATTTGCCATGAAAAAGAGTAGACAATTGTCAGCAAAGAAAAAATGTGAAATCGATGGGGAATGTCTTGCAATCTTAAGCCCTGAAATTTCTTTGGTAGTCTCCATGTAGTTCAGGATTCGTGACAGGCCTTCAGTACAGAGCAAAAATACATAAGGCGAAAAGGGATCCCCTTATTGCAGACCCCTAGAAGGCTTTACCAAACCTCTTCGCCCTCCATTAATATTGAAAGTATATGTGACCGAAGAGACGCATCGCATAATTATATCAACAAAAGCACCTTCAAAACCAAGGGCCAACATGAATTTCTCAAGGAAGAACCACTCCACCCTATCATAAGCCTTGCTCATGTCCAATTTTAACGTTGTCAACCCCTATTTACCCTTTGTCTTTCCCTTTATACAATGCAGACACTCAAAGCCCAAAATGGCATTATCAGAGATATTTCGACCAGGGACAAAGGCACTCTGGGATGGAGAAATAATAATCTTAAGGATTTCCTTCAATCTGTTAGCTATTGTTTTGGAAATCAATTTATATAAAACATTGCATAGACTAATTGGACGGAAATCTTTAACAAAAGCTGCAGAAGGAGTCTTTGGAATAAGAGTAATAGTAGTAACATTAATGTCATCCAAAGATTTACCCCCATTAAGTACCTCAAGGCAATAATTCAAAACATCCTTTCCCACAATAGACCAATATTTTTTATAAAACAAATCTGAGAAACCATCTACTCCTGGAGCCTTAGATGACCCCATTTGCTTTAATGCAACCACGACTTCCTCCTCTATATAGGGATTTAACATTAAAGATATCAAATCTGGGGGAATACTTTGATTCACCTGGTTCAGAAACTCTGTCAGAGGTTAACTACTTTGTTGTCTGTTGGAAGTAAAAAGGTTTTGAAATTAGGAGTTGTTTTAAAAAATCTGAATTTTTACACAAGTTAAGATAAATTACATGATTATATTTATTGTCAAAAAAAATTAATTATATGATTATATTTAAGGGAAATTTTGCTACGATGACCGCATGGCACGAGTTTTTTCTTCGAAGTTCTAGTACAGACTACGATGACTTTTCATTCACCATCGGGTCCATGGTTCTGGACCGTCACATTTCTTTGTTTTTTCTTTTATAAAAAGTTTAAAAATTATATTTCTAATCCCTATATTAATTATGATGACTAAAAAATATTTACGTACATAACATGTGTGACATATTTTAAAACATATGTACTTTTAAGTTTTAAAATTAAAAAACACTATATGGTTTTAAATTTTAAAACTTCATTGGTTAACAACAAGAATACATTTGAGTGCAGTCCAAACATTATTTTTTTTCTTTTGAAGTCAAAGGTCAAATTTTCACCTTACATGTTGAACTAAAAAAAATGTTAAATTAATCTTACTATAAGTGAAACTATAATTCCTTGAAAAAAAATCATTTCGTAACGATATTAATTTTTGTTTAAATTTTTTTTAGTTGTTTTAAAAATTATTTTTGAAATCTTAGGCAATTTTAAAAATTAAACAAACATAGTTTTAGAACCTATTCTTTTCGTTCTAAAAGTTTGATTAAGATTTCAAGAATGTTTTTTTTAATTCAATGTGATTTTTAAAATTTTATAACATAAAATATTTTTCGACTAAGTGGTAGATGTTGATGCAACACCTTTTCTTAACCACTTTGTGGAACATCTGGTTGGAAAGGAATAATAGGCTCTTCAATGACAAGGACAAAAGCATGAAGCTGCTTTGAGACGATATTTAATTTGTTATTCTGCAGCATTGTGGTCCACTAAATCAAAGTTTTTTTTATCAACTATTCAACTTCTTCTATGATTTTTAGTTGGCAAGCTTTCTTGTAATCTCTCACGTATGACTCTCACATACTATAAAGTATCATTATTCTTTTTAAAAAACTCTTATAACATAAAATACTATTTCAATAAAATAAAATGATGAAATAAATGAAGTATAAACTATGCTTATTTAGGTGCAAGTTAGGAATTTTAAAATTATATAATTAACAAATAAGTTTAAAAATGGTATATGAGTATTATACTTTATATATTGGGATTGTTAGTGAATACTTAACAAATAATACAAAAATGGCATATAGTTATCAATATTTTATATAAGATATATCAGTGATATAAAACATGTATTAATAGATTATTAATAAACCATATATACTTATAAGTAATTTACGTATATAATGTATTTACTTAAACACATATTGAAGTAAAATGGTATATAATGTACATATATAAGAAAATTGTATTTGTTGTTGCCAAATTTTGGATAGGAGAAATCTCACCTGACCTCCACATGACAACTGTAACACCCTCTTATGTCTTTAAGAATTCAAAAAAAAATAGTGTAATGAAGATGTAACATGAAAAAGTGAAGTTCAAATGCACTTATTGATTGAATTTCGAGGACGAAATTCTAAAAAGGTGGTAATATTTTGTAAGATCCAATTTTGGATTTCTAGTATTTATATGGCATAATTGTTATTTGATTTTCAAATATCTTGAAAGATGAGAAGTTTGGAATAAATTAGAAGTAAAAGGACATTGAAATTTATGGGGTAAATTTTTGTTAAAAGAAAAAGGAAAGAGAAAAGTGAAAATATGTATGGTTTTGGTGTAGTTAAAATAATAATAATAATGATAATAATAAATAAATAAATAAAAGAAGCTTCTATTGGAAGCTTTTGGTTTTAATTTAAAAAAAAAAAAAAAAAGAATTTCGTGTGGCTTTTGTTAAGCCACACAAAAAGAGTGTTTTAATAAAATAAGAAAATGAAAAAGAAAAAGAGAGGGAGGAGTGTTCTGGAAAAGGGGGAGAAAAGAAAAATGAAGAAAGAAATGAAGAGAAAGAGAAAGGGAGAAGAGGAAGGAGGAAGAGAAAGATAGGGAAAGGAGATGGCCGAAAACTCGTCGAAAACTTGCCGGTAAGCCTTTCTTGAAAAAAAAAAAAAAAGATAAATGGATGATTTATCTCTTGAGTTTCTTCTTTTTGTTCAATAAATTTGATGGATCCTTGAATGGTGTTGACTTGAACAAAAGAATGAAGTTTCATGTGGATTTTTTTTTTACTCCCTTATACCAAGAACACTTATTGAGGTTTTGATTGATGTGGTTTTAATTATTATTGTTGGTGTGGCAAGATCAATAGGAGAATTTATCATAGAAAGAAATAAAGAAATGGGCTAGAATGAAAGTTGTAAATATGTAAAAAGGGAAGAAATGTTTTGTAGGCTTGAGAAAGAAGAAGATGAATAGTAGAAGGAAGATGGACTATTTTTGTTTTTTATCATTAAAAGTACATAAAAGAAGTCATTGGAAGAGATATTTTTTTTGTATGGAGGCTTTTACGTTGGAATTATAGAGAAAGAGGGATAGATGAGGATTTTTTTTTATTATAGGAAATAAAACAATGGTTTATGAGGAGAGAGAATAAAGTAATAGTTAATTGAAGAAAATGACAAAAATGTACCTTGGTAATTTAAGGATGAGAGAGGAAGTATATTTGAAGGTTTGACTAATGGATATTGTTTAAGGATGAAATGTTGGTTTTCCAATTATATGATTTGAAGAATAAATTGTGATATAATTATTGGAATTTCAGATCGAGCAGAGTTCAGAATGACTAATTGCAACTCGGAATGCTAGTGTCGATAAATTTTGTGAGTGGTTTATTTTATGAATTGTTTTCATTATTTGATTATTATTATAGATTTTTAAGAATTCTATAATTATGTGTGAATTTAGAGAAACTGCAAAGAGATTTTTAGAGAATTGTTATGAATTTCAAAAAATGGTATTGAAATTTCAATATTTTATGCTTTTAGCATAAATTATTATTTGAGAAATATTTGAGATATTTTATGATTAATGAGATGTTTGAAGAATTTTAATGTTTATTGAGAAATGTATAAGATTTTTGAGATGTGATCTCAAAGAAAATATGATTTTAGAAATGTTTTATATTATTGAGAGATTTGATTATTATTTGAGAATTTATACATGTTTAGTGTTATTTGAAAATCTCTCAAGTTCATGAGATGTTTAAAGAAAAAGCATGGTTTTCAGAAAGAGTTTGAGAAGTTAAAAGATTTATGCTAGAAGTGGTTTTCAAACCACTAAATCTTTGTACCCTTGGTGATTACCCGATATGCTATGAGAATGTGTTTCCATAGTATGCTCGCATGCTCAGGCCGCAGGGGATGCAGGGGAATGCCGGGGCCATTAGGTGCCGAATCCGGATTCCAAATCCTGGTCCAAATCCTGGACCTGAAGCATTACAGATGTTAGAGTTTACTCTACGTGCACGTATGACAGAGATATGTTCTGCTATGTATCTGGAGATTACTCGGTACATAGTATGATAGAGATTTTGGTCCATATTTGGTGATGAATTTCACTAGTTATGTTTATGCTTTCCAGAGCTGTAATTATGGATTTTCCTATCGATGTTTTTACTAACATGTGCTTATGTTTTAAGAGTTTATGGTTTCAAGAGTTGAAATCTTAGTTGCGCCATTCATGTTTTCAAGAGTTATTTGTTACACATTTTTAACATGTTAAAATGATCTCAAGCATAAACTACATTGTTTGCACGTACAGAGATTTGATTTATGTTTATTATGAAAATGTATTTTCTTATGAATCACCACTCACTGGGCTTTTTAGCTCATCCTTTTGTTTTTTAATTTTTCCACCAGGTTGCTCTTGAGTTTCAACCAGAGTTAGCTAATCAGAGTCTGCCACCAGTCTTGTCAAGTCATTGCATATCATTTATTGTAAGTAAAGAGAGAAATTCCAATGCGTTGTTTATGAGATATCCATAGTTAAAGATAGATAATGAGAAAAGAGATAAAGATTTGGCAATAGATTCCATTGCACTTTTGGGGTCTACTGCCATCACAGCTCATCCTAGGTTTGGTAGTGTTAATCTGGGGCGGGTTGTGACAACAACGACGGTGAATTTGTATTCTTGGGGGAAGAACGCAGCCTGCAAGACAAGAAAAACCTGGACACCGGTGTGGTGTAGGCCACACAGGCTCCGATGCTTAAGTCAGAGAGAGTTTTTGGAGTTGTAAGAGAGGGTTGTAAGCTAGAATGAACTTACCTTGCTCTCCCCCTGAGGGAGAACTTAAATAGCTTCATTCATAGGATTTTTCGTGGGTTTCTGTCTTCGAATGGGAAAAGGAAAGTTCGAATTGGGCTGAACCGAGGGCACACGAGCCATGAGGGACCCAGGCAAGGCCCAAAATTGGGCCTTGCCAAACTAGTCAGACGAGGCCAACCATGGGCTTGGGCCAAGCCCAAGCTCCGATCTTCACCCCTATGATGTTAGACCATGGCAAGGCCAAAAATGGGGCCTTGCCATGTGGTCGGCCTCAGGCTTGGGCTTCGGCCCAAGCCCGTTTCTTCGTCTCTTCTTGTCCTGGGTCGGTCTCCTGTCGGTTTCAGTCCGTTTTGACATCGTATTAGGCTTCTTTCTTTATTTGGCCTTTCATTACAGCCCTTTAACCAGCCCATTCTTCTTGGTCCAATTTCACCCATAATAGTATCTATATTTTTCTTTTATTCACCAACCTTAACAGAGAATAATAGAATAATGATCAATTTTGCTAGTATAAAATAAATTATGCAAAGCCTAATTAATTGCCGACCTTAATAGCCATTATTGCCAAATGAATAAATTGAATTTAAAATGTTATGAAATAATTTAGATACTAACGAAAGCAAAGAAGATGGGGAGACGATGGAAGATGCCAAGATGGGAGAAAGATAAGATTTTTGGAAGGAGAGTTTGAAAATAAATTTTAGCATATATATAAATTAAATTTGGAAGGATTTGGGATTGATTTTGAGCAAAATTTGATAAAATTTTGGCTATCATAAAAGGAAAATGGGTAACAAGAAGAATGTCTAAATTTAACCTACCCAACTTAAAAAATGTCTAAACAAGTTTTAATTTGCAAATATGTCTAAAACAATTTTTAACTAAAATCTACTAATGGAATTGGAACGAAAATACCTCTGTTGGATATTTATAAGTTTATTGTATGAGCAACAAAAAGAATGTCTAGATTTAACCCTTCTAGCTTGAAAAATGTCTAAACAAGTTTTAATTTGTAAATATGAGTAAAATCGTTTTTAACTAATTTCTACTGATTGCATTAGGACGAAAATACCCCGCTGGATATTTATAAGATTATTATACCTAAAAGAGAGTGACTAACAAAAAGCAACGTATTATGAAGAGAAAATTACAACTAAAAAACTATTGATTTCAAAAAAAAGGCTACAAAAAGGGAGTGTTGTTAGTTTAATTCAAATAAAAATCTATTAGTGAGGCTTCAAAAAGGGAGTGCATCAAGGAAGAGAAATCTATTAGTTTAATTCAAATAAAAATCTATGTAATTGATAAAAATACATAATTTGTGATTCCAACTCAAAACAGTTGCTGGTGTGGATGCTTGTGAAAATTACAGGTAAGAAAATCTATAATTTGTAACATAATTAAAACTATTACAACTATTGAACACTATAAAACATGGTATATAATAGTAAATACATGTTATATATAATAGACACTTCTTCATATTAGACCTGTTAGACACTTCTTAAAAATATGAGTCCCTGACAATGAATGTGCTATATAATAGTAAATACATGTTATATATAATAGACACTTCTTCATATTAGACCTGTTAGACACTTCTTAAAAATATGAGTCCCTGACAATGAATGTGCTATATAATAGTAAATACATGTTGTATATAATGGACACTTCTTTAGAGACCTATTAGACACTTTTTCAGAAACCTATTACACACTTATTAAAGTATGATATTAAATACATGTTGTATATACAGTATATATATGTAAAATGTTAGAGGTTGACTTTTCAGAAGTAAATACCTGAGTTTTTTTTAATCAATGTAGTTACAAAACATAATTTCTACAAAATAAAAATATCATCTCTCTGTTGTGCACTACCATTTCCAACCAGAATGATTCGAAGCCCATTCTTCAAATTTTCTGGAAAATCCTCTAATAAGTGATGCATCTTTTCGGCGATTGCCTCAATTTTGTCCCTCGACTGTCTCTTTCAATTGATTTTTTAGTTTCAATGGTTGAGTTAACTCATTGTTTCACTTGGTTCTATGGTAAGCCGCGATGAACTTCATTTCTTTTTGGTGATTGATCTCCTGACTTTTTTCAATTTTCGCTTTCATCAACAATAGAAAAGACGATAATTATTTTGTCAACAAAGGCATTATATGACTTTTCCTTTTCCATTCTCTTCCTCATTACTCCATCACCAATAGGCCAAGTTTCTTAAGAACTAGCACTCTTAGCAAGAGACTCGTGAACTTGGTGAGAATTAAATCTGAGTACCTCAGGTGACAATTAAGAGTCTGAGGAAACTAATGAACTAGAGGAAATGTATTTAAAAGTAAATGTAATTCATATTTTGCAAACAAAAATCTATGGGAGATATGTTTTACATAAAAGATACATGGAAGGGTTTTTTTTTTTAATTTATTAATTTTTTTTATAAGCAACCAATACATATGTTTGTTGATATTTTGAGTTGATAATAAAAATAAAGAATTGTGACTAGATTAAAGGAAAAGTAGACAATTTGAAATAAAATCTAGGAAATTTAAAAATTGATACATTCGAAAATTAAAAGGGAATCAACACCAATTTAAAAATCCATAATTTAGGAAAATGTGAGCCAACTTCGATTAGAGATGGTTGAAATTTTTTTCAAAACAGAATCTAGCAGTTGCTGGAAGGCTGTAAATACGATAATGGTAGAGTTGTAAATATGAAGATATACCAAGGGCATCTTGGAAAATCAATATTATTACCAATCTCCCCTAAAAGTACGATGGTCATACACGCAATATTGAAACTATTTAGCTATTTTTCATTACAGTTAATTTTTTTAGCCATTACTTATAATTTCCCTTTTTAAGATTGCAAATATGGAAAAAAAACAAAAAAACAAAACAACCCACCCCAAACAACAAATTTGAAAAGTCTTAAATAACCTTAGTCCAGTGTATATCAATATATGAAGTATATCAACAGTATATCAGATATACCTAAAATGAAGTATATCAGCGATATACTACTGATATACTTTATTTTAAGTATATCATTTCAATATTCCTGGAGTATATCAATGATATACTACTGATATAATTTATTTTAAGTATATCAGTGAAATGGTATTCCAACCGAATATTGTATATCAACAGAAAAATTCAATAGATTTTGTATATATATTTTGTATATCAATCATACCTTATATTAAGTATATCGGTTGACTCATATACAAAATATAAATTATATCAGTTATACAACTTATATACTATCAAAACTAGATCAAAAGTTCGAAAACAAAACAAAATTAACATCAAAATCTAAAATCATACTAGCAAAATCAAACTAATCGAACGAAAAAAAAACTCCAAATCAAAACGAAATAAAAAATAAAAACAATATCCACCACAATCGATAAAAAAAACGAATCAAAAACAAAAAGAAACCTACAATATAGGAAAGAAATCACAATGAAACAAAGAAAAATATCATAGAAATCGAATTGAGCAAACAAAAACAACTCCACATCAAAACGAAATTAAAAACATAAACAATATCTACCATAATCAAACAAAAACGAATCAAGAACAAAAGGAAACTAACAATATAGGAAAGAAAATGCAACAAAACAAAGAAGAAGCCTAGAAAAATCAAATAACAAGAAAGGAAAAATTACAAAACCAAATAAAAATGAAAAAAGAAAAAGAAAAAGAAAGAAACCTAGGAGAATGAGTAAATCCACATAGCAAAGCAAAGAAGATGATGGAGAGAAGAACGTAAAATTTGAGATTGAAAAAACATGGGAGAAAATTGCTAGAAAGGGTAAAGTAGGAATACTTGAAAAAATGGAAATCAGAATTTAAAATTTTTACTATATTTGCAAATTTTAAAAACCTTAGCTAGATTTGCAAATACCCGAATCTGTTTGCTACCCATTACAATTCCTCTAAAATTTTATATTTAGACTAATTAATACAAATATTAGATTTTTTTTTTTTTTTTTTTTTTTTTTGCAAATTGCATGGATAAAAAAGGAGAGTGAATTATATAATATATAATTAGTTTTTTTTTTTTAGTTCAACAATTTCGGAGGTAGAGGATCGAACTATCAATTTTTAAAATGATAATTGATGTCTTATCTACTGAATTATGCTCAAGTTGGCTAATATATAATTGAAACATTCAAAATGGCTTTGCTTGATATTTTTAAAAAAATATATTGTCATATTTGAAAAGAAAATTTTAACGTAGCTATCCATCACTATTTCTCTTGTTTAAGAAAATGACAAAGCAATAGGGAAAAGAGGCCGTAATGAAGAGTGGCCCATGCAAGAAAATCTACCTATAAGCAAACAACGAAGTGAGAAAAGATGTCAATATGAGCATAGATATTTCTTCGACTAAGAGGTTAGATGTCTAAATCTCCCTACTCCATATAATATTGAACACAAAAAGAAAAAAAAAAACTAAAAAACCAAAAACTAAAAATTTATTAAATAATTATTTAAAAAAAAAAAAGACAATTGAAGTAACCTAACGGAGTGAGAGTTTGTTGAGTGGAGCTTAGGATGCCTCATCCTTAAGCCACACAATTTTTTTTATTAATATTGTAAGTTTTCAAACTTATTATAAAAATATGACAGATTTCAAACTATTTAAAAAAATATTGTAATTTTAATTAGCTAGATTAAAGTCATCTCTTGTTGTCGTGGAAGTAGGTCATGACGACCTTTAGAATTAAAAAAATAATAATAAACAAACGTGGTTTTAAACTTTTTTATCTTCAACTTTCATGACATATATGTTTTTGTTTTTTTGTTCAATTTTCCATGCAAATTTTGTACTTTTCTCCCCTTGAAAGTCGAAAAATGATTGAGGTAGCCTTTTCAAAAAATATGTATTTAAAATAGTCTCCTCAAAAGTTGATATGACAAGATGATTAGATTTTAGAGAAATTATAATAAAGAACATAATTTAAATATTTCAATTACAAAAATTAGCAATCAATATTTTTAAAACCGCATTTATTTTTATTTTTTTTAATTCTGAAGGTCGTCTAAAAAAAGTTAAGGTCGACCTTCCTCCACGACAATGATGTTGTCTCTTAAAGAGACGACATGCTTCCACGACAATAAGATTGTCTCTTCAAGAGACGGCCTTAATCCAACTATTTAAAACTATAATATTTCTCTAAATAGTTTGAAATCTGTCATATTTTTATAATAAATTTAGAAACTTACAATATTAATAAAAAAAAAAGTCCTAAGCCACACTGGGTGAGAGTTTGTCGAGTGGACCCCACCTCATGTAAATCCAACCTCCTCTTCTCTTTCGCCCTTTATCTTATCTTTTAATATAATAATTATTAAATTATATATGGACTATAATATCCATGCAAATTAAAAAAATAGTATCATTTTGTGTGGAATAAATATTTTTTATGTCAAAGTGAACATAGTTCAACGGTAATTAGCATGTACCCTTAACCAAAAAGTCAGAGGTGCGAATCTCCTACTCTCAAATGTCATTGAACTCAAAAAAAAATGGGAAATTTACCTTTTTGGTCCCTGAGTTTTTAAGATTGGGTGCGTTTGGTCCTCGAGTTTTCAAAATATACCCTTTTAGTTCCCAAGTTTTGAGAAATAGGTTTAAAAGGTCCCTCTGTTTGTTTTTCCGTTTGCTACAGTAACGGAATAATTATTTTATTAATTTTAATAAAATAAAATAATAATTATAATAAAAAAATAAATTTAAATAATATTAAAATAAAAAAACCCCACACTCTCTCCTATTTCTCTCCTTTCTCTCTCCTCTCCCTCACCCACGCCCCCACCTCCACTCTCCTCTTTCTCTCCTTTCTCTCTCCTCTCCCTCACCTCACTCCCCCACCTCCACTCTCTCTCTACCGAAGCTCGTCGCCGGCGCCGGTGTCTTCTCTCCGCTACAACAAGTTGGCAGTTCATCAAACTTCATCTCTCTTTTTTTTCCTCTCCCTCACCTCACTCCCCCACCTCCAATTCTTTACCCATTTTTCTTTACCCATTCCAATCGTCTCACAGAGGAGAGTTGGAGGAAAAAAGAGAGAGAGGAAGCCAACTTGTTGTAGCGGAGAGAAGACGCCGGCGCCGGCGCCTGCGACAACGACGAGCTTCAGTAGAGAGAGAGTGGAGGTGGGGGAGTGAGGTGAGGGATAGGAGAGAGAAAGAGGAGAGTGGAGGTGGGGGGGCGTGGGGTGAGGGAGAGGAGAGAGAAAGGAGAGAAAGAGGAGAGAGAGTGGAGTTTTTTATTTTAATATTATTTAAATTTATTTTTTATTATAATTATTATTTTATTTTATTAAAATTAATAAAATAATTATTCCGTTACTGTAGCAAACGGAAAAACAAATAGAGGGATCTTTTAAACCTATTCCTCAAAACTCGGGGACTAAAATGGTACATTTTGAAAACTCGGGGACCAAACGCACCCAATCTTAAAAACTCAGGGACCAAAAAGGTAATTTTCCCAAAAAAAATATTTTTTTAATAGAAATTAAAAATATAGCGTAATACATTTATTTTAGTTTTTTAAGAAAAAAAATTATCAATTGAAGAGTTAAGACCAAAAATGATTCTCCAACATCTTACCTTTTAATATAGTAGTGAATTCAAATGTATTTTTATACATGTGTACACTCACATCTAAAACTTTAAGTTAAAAAGAGCATATGTCCATATAAATATATTTTTAGATGCATTGGTATATACAAGTAATATTGATTACCAAACTGTGATAAACCATTGTGTATTGATATTAGTTTATTTATAGTATAAATACTAATAAATATAACTTTTTATGTACCTAATTTGTGATTATTTTGTTTATATATATAAATCTAGTCTTTTAAAAACATATAAAACAAAAACTATCATTTTTAAATATGATTTTCTTCTGCTCGGGCAAGGAGGATTCTTTCTTTAATTTGATTCATATCCTCTAGTTTTTTTAGGCCATTTCAGGACTCAGGATTAACAGAGGCAAGTGTCAGCTATTAGGCATTAACTGTGAGCCTAGTAAGTTGGATAGGTGGGCGTCTTTAGCGAGGTGCGAGGTCAGTTCTTTCCCCTCTGCCTATTTAGGTCTTCCCCTTGGTCACAACCCTAGGAGCCTCCCATTCTGGAACCCGATCGTTTATAAGGTTCAAAAGAGGTTGGCTTCTTGGAGGGAGAGTTTCTTCTCCAAAGGTGAAGATTAACTCTCATCCAGTCTGTTTTGAGTGGAATCCCAAATTATTTTGTCCCTGTTTAGAATTCCCATTAAAGTTAGTAATGATATCGAAAAGTTTATGAATGACTTTTTGTGGGAGGGGGTGGATGAAGGAAAATGTTCACACCTTGTGAGGTGGGAGATTGTTTCTATGTCAATAGACTTGGGGAGGCTTATGCATTGGTAGCGTGAGGGTCAGGAACAAAGCCCTTTTGGCTAAATGGCTTTGACAATTCTATCATGAAATGGATACTCTTTGGCACAAGGTCATTACAAGCAAGTATGGCCCTCACCCCTTTGAATGGATTGTTGGTGGAGCTTTAAGCACTTCCAGAAACCCTTGGAAAGAAATTTCGTCTGAATTTCTTGTTCTTTCTCAATGTGTTCATTGTGAGGTGGATGATGGGAGGGATACTTATTTCTAGGAGGATAAGTGGCTGGGGGACAGACCCTTTTGCTCTTTGTTTCCTCGTTTATGTCGCTTGTCTAGTTTGAAAAATAAGTCAGTGACTTCGATCCTTTCTCCTGGAGCTCCCTCGACTCCTTCCTTCGGCTTTTATCATGCGTTAACCAACAGGGAATCTACGGATGTGATTGCTTTGTTATCCCTCATTAGTGAGTTTCGGTTTCATCCCATTAGGGGAGATGTTCGCCTTTGGAGTTCTTGTCAGTCCAAAGGCTTTTCTTGCCGCTCCTTTTTTCACTGTTTGGTTAGCCCCACCCTTTCGAGTGATTCTTCGAGTGAGTATGTCTTCTCCTCTTTATGGAAGGTTAGGGTTCCGAAGAAGGTTAAGTTCTTTGTGTGACAGGTCTGGCACGGAAGAGTTAACACCTTGGATCGGATTTTGGCTAGAGGTTTGCCTTTGGTCGAGCCTTTTTGTTGTATTCTGTGCAGGAAGGCGGCTAAGGACCTAGACCATATTCTTTGGGACAGTGATTTTGCTCGTGCTGTTTGGAGCTGCTTCTTTGGGGAGTTTGACCTTTCTTTTATCAGGTCTCAAGATTGTAGAGAGTCGTTTGTGGAGCTTCTTCTGTTCTCGCCCTTCTGTGAAAAATGGTTGTTTTTGTGGCAAGCTGGGGTTTGTGCTGTTCTGTGGATTTTATGGGGGGAGAGAAATAATAGAATCTTTAGGGGGCGGGAAAGATTTGTTAGGACGTGTGGCCCCTTGTTAGATTTATGTTTGTCTTTGGACTTCGGTGTTGAAGCTTTTTTATAATTACTCGCTAGGTGCATCTTGCTTGATTTGAGCTCCTTTTTCTAGTGTGGCTCTCCTTTTTATTTTGTGGGCTTTCTTTTTGTATGTCCATGTTTTCTTTTAGTTCTCAATGAAAGTTCGGTTCTTTATATATATATATATATATTATTTACTTTAAATGAAAAACAAATTTTTACATTTTATTTATAAAAAATATCTTAAAATGCACTAGAAAAGAACATTTTGTGACCTAGCACGAACACCACCAATGGACCAAGTGCTCATTTTGTAGATGATGCAAAATGTAAATAAAATGTAAATAAATATGATTGTTCCCCTATAAGTTAAAAGTCAAAATAAATAAATAAGTTGAGGAAGTCGCACCCCTTGGTAGATCCACCTCCTCATAAATGAAAAATTATTGAACGTTATGGCTGCTTCCTAATAAGAGTTGAATGTGAATTCAAAAATCTGGATGTCCTTTAATAACCACTTCATACAAATTCGAAGTGTTGTTACAATTTCTCTTTTTTACATCCAACGGTGCAAAACTATCAATCACAATGTGACGACCTTCTCAAATAATTTCTACTAAAAACAATTTTGTAAAATGATTCAGCAAACCAGTTCTTCTAACAACCAGAATTGATGTTTATATATACCTTGCAATCTGCAACGATTTGTAATCAAAATATTTTCACATGTTTTTAACTACAAATGAGCTGAACCCTTTCATAGAAAAGTAGCTCGAGGACTAAACTAATATGTTACGAAGGTTGCCCGCCCGAACCAGCACATCCTTGATGGTTCACGTCATTCCTTCCACTGCACAGCATGCGGTGATCGTAAACTACAAGCCAGGAGGTTTGAATAGTGGAAGCAAGTTAAAAACTTGATCCACATCAACAGGTGTTGTAAGAGCACGCTTGAGGATCTCTGGCGTGGTAGTTTCTCCCTTCCATGAGTTAAACCAAGGTCCTCCTCCAACTTCCAATGCTGCCATGTTACTTGTGACATCCAATACAATCTGCAAATCAAGAATTGTACTAATCTAACTATTAAATATGAACAGCAGGTTAACCTTGATAATTTTCATATAGGACTAAGAATTGAAGGCTTGATAATAAGCATATTAATCAGAAAATATTCTGCAGAGAATAATCTACACCGATCTTAATTTGATATTTTATTTTTAACCACTATTGGGATTTATAACTGGTAAAAAAACCTCAATGAAGAATGATCAGATCATAGGGTGGTAATTTCTCTGACTATGCCCGATGCCTGTATACATGGAGATGTCTACAGTAATGGTATTAAAAAAAAAAGAGTTAAATTACAAATTTAGTTACTGAACTTTTAAGTTTGTGTTTATTTAGTCCCTAAATTGTCTAATAGGTCTTTGACCTTTTAATTTTGTGTCTCATAGATCCCTAAATTTTCCAAAAGTCTAATAGATCTTTAAACTTTCAAATTTTGTATCCAATAGGCCTCTGAATTTTTAATTTTGTGTATGATAAATCTTTGACTCATTCGACATTTTTTAAAATTCACAGACCTACTTGACACAAAATTGAAAGTTTAGGGTGGTGTTCGACATAAAAATCAATTTTATATCTAATAGATCAGTTGATCTTTTAAATTTTCAAATATGTCAATGACCTATTAGATATAAAATTAAAAATTCAAGGATCTATTAAACATTTTTAAAGTTTAGACCCTATGAGACACAAAATTAATAGTTCGAAGATCTATTAGACACTTTTAAAAGTTTAGACACCTTTTAGACCGAACTTGAATGTTCAAGGATTAAACTTGTAATTTAACCTCGGGGGTAAGAGTTTGGCTGGCTTTCAATCATAGAAAACTATAACCGGAGATATCAAAAGCAAGAAACAAATTTAGCCCTTTGAATTGTACATAATGCGCAAGTGCAAGCCAAACGAAAGCAATGGCCAATGGATAACGGATACAGGTAAGTTAATAAAAGACTATCAAAAACTGTCACCTTGCCCTTGCTGCCATCAAATCTTCGTTCCCACATTTGCAATTTCAAGATACCAAAACAAGTATCTTTGCAAGCTGTGTCAAGCCCACGTTCTGTTGTAGGAGCACGCAAGGGTGAACCAGGCTCGTCTGTTTTGGCTTCTAATTCAATCTGTGCAGTTACAAGAGCACAAATACTTGAAAAGGATCTTGGCTTTTGCATAATTTTCTGATTTTCAAAAGAGATCTTTTGATTATTTGATATGCTTTAACATTATTGTTTACTTGCTAAAAGACTTTGTATTTTAACACAGGTGACAATCTTATAATTGCACAAAGAACGGCCGAGATTGGAACTAAAAGATTCACAATTTACCTTGTGCGTTTCATTTTCGGCAGCAATAAACCAATGGCCCCAAGGACTTATTTCCCAGTTAACAGGTCCATTCCATGGCACGAATTCATAAAAGATTCCATCATAGTGGACTCCAACCTGCAACAGTTAAAATATCACAAATATTATTGTTAGTTGGTTAAGATGCCAATCCAACCCCCACATTTCCTACCTTTCCAAACGTAATTCCATCCCATCAATCCACGACGTTGCTCCCTCCCTCTCAAGGATACAGTTGTACAACGTATAGAACAGATCTTGTTCAAAGTAAGGTCGTCTCTCTCTTGTCTCTAAGTTACTTAGAGAGTGGATCACATTTGTAGTGCCACAGCATTAGGAGTTGGGGGAGACCATTTCATTCTCAACAATGCTGTGTGTGTGTGAAAGGGAGAGAGAGAGAGCATAAAGAGAGTGAAATCGCAATGTAGAGCCACAGAATACTACCAATGCAGCATTTTCAAAGGTTTCCGTCAATCCAGGAAGTTGTCTCAATCCTCCACCAGCAGTAAGAGCAACTTCTCCACGAGCACCTTCAAAAACATTACACTGAACCTGCAGCATGTTAAAAAGCAGCTAAGGTTAAACAATATTTGAGTCAGTCGAGCAACAAGGTCCAGCAATATAATACGGAAGTATGAAAGAAACTATTGATGACAAAAACAGATAGACTCCTCTCTGCACGGGCCAGTTGGAAACAAATTTAATTTTTAAAAGTTAAATTTATTGACCTCCCTTTTATGAATTTTCTAACATCAAGATTCAACGCTCCTAGGTTTCTTGTCCAAATTTAAGTACTGCAAAATTGAACCCTCTTTTGACCTCATTTTTTAACTTGTCGTCCACTAGATATCATTAAATTTTCCTAGGCCATATTGCATAGCATGCTCGACTTCAAATTTGTAGAACATAGAAAGAATAAAATAATTTCTTCTTTTACAAAGCCAAAAAATTTACCCAAAACCATTTTCTGGGAAATCCTCCGCCCCAGTTCTTTTCAGAGTATGAAGGGGCATTTACAAACTCAAACCTTTCGTCCTCCCACTCAATCCAACCTGAGATTCATATTGAAAAATTCAGGAAATATGCCAAACTCTACTTTTAACTTTTTCCAAGAAAATAAAATTAGGGTGAAAGTGGTGCATGATATGAAACAATATTTCTATTATATATTAATTTACACAGCATACATTCAAATGAAAGATTTTAGCACGAAGTATAGTTACTTTAGATAACAAATACACCAACTAGTACCTCTAAGGAGATGTGCAAGCTCCAAGGAGGAGAAAAAAACGAAAATGAAACATACAAATAGAAGAGAGGAAAGCCACAACCCAGTCCAAAGTTTACCATAAAACTGACAGAAACAGAACTAAAACCATAATTATGAAAAAGCTAATTCAACAAGTTCCCATAGAGAGGAAAAAAGAAACATACTCCTGAGGACATCTCTTCTCCAAGATTCATCTATTCCTTTCTAACTAAAGAATCTAAACAGAAGTTTAAATGGCATTTAACCAAAGAATAATAGCTGCCTTCTTGAAAGGTGACCAAAAATAAGAAATACCAACTCCTCCACACTTCTAGGGAACAACACCTCTCAACCCAAAATACTGAATACTTTTCCAAATGTTAGAAGCAAACACGACACAAATATGCTCCAGCATCTCCTCCTTTCTCTTTCATATACTTCACTGATTAGGAGACAAACAACTGTCCTGATAAAAATGGAGCTATCTAAATTCCGACTGCTCTAAATAAATATACTAATTATCTATTACATAAATTAACAGTGTTTTGTAGGATCCCTCTCTTAGGCCAGGGGATTCTTCATCTCCTTGGACTTTAGGTTGTTCTTTTCTCTCTTTAACCCTTTTAGTGAAAGTTTCTATTTCCTATAGACATATGCATAAACATACATATGTACGTATCATATATACATACATACATATATATCTATATGCATGTATAACCATAACAGAACCCTCATACCATAAAAATATATGGTTATCAATTCTTCACCATAAATCCAGCACAGCATGGTGCTATAATATAGAATTTAGGCTAAATTATAAAAAACACCCTTGAACTTTGTACTTTGTTTCAAAAATACCCTTGAACTTTCAAAAGTTTCATTAATACCTTTAAACTTTCAAAAATACCCTTACCGTTAGTTTTGGATGGAAACCGTTAGTACTTTGTTTCAAAAATACCCCTAAACTTTCAAAAGTTTCATTAATACCCTTAAACTTTTAAAAAGAGTTCAAAAATACCCTTAAACTTTAAAAAAAAGGTTCAAAAATACCCTTAAACTTTTAAAAAAAAGTTCAAAAATACTCTATTGTTAGTATATGGACAGAAATTGTTAGTACCTCGTCTTGAAATACTGTTGAACTTTCAAAAGTTGTATTAATACCCTTAACCTTAAAAAAAGTTTAAAAAATGTCCTTACCGTTAGTATATGGACGAAAAACATTTATCTACACCTCATTCCCTCTCTCTTCCATTTCTTCTCTTTCTTGATTTGCTTCAATCTATGGCCTAACACTTCTCTATTTTTCTCTATTTTTTCCCTTTCTTTTTCAATACCCTCTCTCTTCACTCTCTTCTTCCATTTTTCAATCTCTAAAACTACCCCCTTCAATCATGGTATATAGACTATAGCAAGAAGAAAAGAGAATAATGGAACCACCAAGAGACCATAAGACTTAAATGCTTTAACAAGGTTGTACGTTAGTAATTTGAGTTAGTATATTGGGTTTAATACACAAAAAGAGACACATGTTAAGAATTTGGGTCATAATTTTGAAGACATCTAGTGGGAGGGAAAAGAAAGAAAACATATGCATTACCGAATTTGAAGCGAATGAAGATCTTATTAATCCTTTTTGCAGTTCAAATTAGTCTATTTGTTGTGGTCAGTTAAGAAAGTTCCTCATGATTGAGAATTGGAGAAATAGAGAAAAAATGAGAGTATCTATATGGAAAAAAATTGAAGGTATCTATATGAGTTGTTTTCAAATTGGTTTTTTTCCAACTCAAAATAACTTCAAAGACATTGACTATTTGGGTGTTGAAATTTCTTATATTTATGTTTGGGCATGTTTAGAAATGAGAGAGAGCTCTTCCTGTTAATTTAAAGTTCTAATATTTAAGAATATAGGAGAAATGAGGGAAGTTTTAGAGATTGAAAAATGGAAGAAAATAGTAAGAGGGTATTGAAAAAGAAATAGAAAAAAATAGAAAAATAGATTGAAGCAAATCAGGAGAAAGGGGAAATAGAAGAGGGAGGTAATCAGGTGTAGATAAACAATTTTCGTTCATATACTAATGGTAAGGGCATTTTTTAACCCTTTTTTTTTAAGGTTAAGAGTATTAATGTGAAAGTTCAAAGGTATTTTTAAAGTAAGGGTATTTTTGAACTTTTTTTGCAAGTTTAAGGGTACTAATGAAACTTTTGAAAGTTCAGGGGTATTTTTGAAATAAAATACAAAGTTTAGGGGTATTTTTGAAACAAAGTACTAACGGTTTCCATCCAAAACTAACAGTAAGGGTATTTTTGAACTTTTTTTTAAAGTTTAAGGGTATTAATGAAACTTTTGAAAGCTCATGGGTATTTTTGAAACAAAGTACAAAATTCAGGAGTATTTTCTATAATTTAGCCTAGACTTTAACATAATTAGAAGTAATGCACCAAGTCAAATACAAATTTCCAAAGGTAAACTGATTAAAAGTTTGAACATGCCTGTTGATAACCCGCCTGCCATGCATATTTGCCAATGAGGTTCAAATACTGGAAAGGCTGCAAGCCAGCCAGCTGTTGACTTCTGCTTCGATCCAACATTTCCCCAGCCATAAACTGGGCGGGTACTGTATTCCCAACAAGCAGTTTTTACTGTTTCCAAATAGTTTGTCCTGTCATTAAACGCTGTCAAACAGTGTACCAATAATAAGATGGAATCCAAGTTACAAGTGTTTTAGTGCGAAGAAAGATTAGGCAACCAAGGTTTCCAGCTACTTGATATACTGATTTGAAGCCCCAAAACACATTTAGTTCAAGGAAGTCCAAGCCCCTTTCATTGAATAACTTAAAAGCTTTTCTTCCATGTAAGCAGCAAGAAGATTCAAAGATTGGTAATACCATAACTCATTACAACAAATAAGACTATTTTAAACAAAAGCAACAAGTTCTTTTAGCATAGAGTTCATAGATTAAACCTGAAGGGAGAGCAATTTCATGAATTAAGATATTTTGGTATCACATTGCGTTGCATTGATGTAGAAACACAAAGAAATTGATGCTCGTGCATGTGGCCTTTCCCGACCTCAAAAGGAAGTTAGGAGAAGCCTCTACATTTTACTGAAAGAAATCACGTCGAAAGAGAATTCCAGATGGAGACAAACATCAAAATGAGGTGGTTTGAGGAAGGATATGCTAAAACTAGCTTTATTCATAACTCTTTCACTGGAAGAAGGAATAGATGTGTCAGTTCTAGCCTGAATATTTTAAAAGTCTTTCCTTAAAAGGAAGAGGACTTCACTGCCCAAATTCTGCAGTTCTTCCCTAAGTTATTGAAGCTATATATGAAAACAATTTTGCTTATATTTCATTGAATGAAAGAGTGAAATTTATACAATAAGGATTTTAATCATAGATCTCCAAAATCAGCAATTCAGTAATTAGCCTAAGTTTAAAAAGGAAAGAGAAAATACAGCTACACAAATATATAAGGAAACAAATAAAAACTTAAATTTACAGCTTGATTTGCTATGCTCCCCTGGAGCTGGATGATATATGCTAGTCATTCCTAGCTTGGAAACTAAATCACCAAGGCTTGTTCAATGCAATGCCTTAGTTAATATGTCTACAGCTTGTTGTTATGATGGCACATATCTTAGGTTAATTGTGTTGTTCTCAATCTTATCACTAATGAAGTGGCAGTATATCTCAACATGCTTCATTCGATCATGATATATTGGATTTTTTGCAATAGCTATGACAAACTGATTATCACACATTAGCTCTATGATACCTAGTCTCTTGACTTTGAGCACGATGAGTAGGCATTTTAACTAAATTTCTTTACAAATTCCACGAGCTAATGATTGAAACTCAGCTTTAACACTGCTTTGAGCTACAACTTCTTGCTTCTTGCTACGCCAAGTTACTAAGTTTCCCCACACATATGAGCAATAACCTGAAGTTGACTTGCGATCAATAAGAGGATATCCTGAAGTTTACAAATATGAGGCTCTTTCCTGGATTGTGCTTGAGATATCTCAATATTCTATACAACACAACTTCTATCTGCTTTTTAGAAGGTTTGTTCAGGAATGGACTCAATTCCCACATTAACGGCAAAGCTAATGTTTGGACAAGTATGAGTTAAATAAATAAGTTTTCCTACTAGTAGCATATAAGCTATACTTGCCACGATCGACTACTTCATCTTCAGGATTAGCGCCAAGTTTTGTATTTGCATCCATAGGTGTCTCAAATGGTTTACAACCACTCATTTTAGTTTCTCTTAAAAGATTTAAAGTGTATTTTCGTTGAATGACATAAACATCTTTGTTGGATTTGCCTACTTCCATCCCTATAAAATACCTTAGATGTCCCAAGTCCTTGATTTCAAATTTCTTTGAAATATCTTTGTTTGATTTGCCTACTTCCATCCCTATAAAATACCTTAGATGTCCTAAGTCCTTGATTTCAAATTTCTTTGAAATATCTTTGTTTGATTTGCCTACTTCCATCCCTATAAAATACCTTAGATGTCCGTCCTTGATTTCAAATTTCTTTGAAAGAAGTTGCTTAAGCCGAATAATTTCCTCTAAAACATTTCTTGTAAAAATAATATCATCAACATATACTATTAACACAGTAATCTTACTTGATTGGATTAACAAATCCACTGAGTATAGCCATCTTGCTACAATACGTTTGCTACTATACGTTTGTAAACTGTTTTAATCCATAAAGGGATTTCTTGAGTTTATATACCTTTCCAGAGTATATATGTCCTCAAATCCAAGATATATGTGTAAAGTATTCCCTTACTAGTATTGATATTAACAGAGGAAGCAATGCCCTAAGGCCTTACAAAAAATACCCAACCTATTAGAGAGGGTTGGTAAGCTCTCCTCCCTTACCAAGCACAAAACAGAATCAACATGAACAATATACTAACGTCTTTCCCTACATATATACTACCCACAACCCTTGAGTGATCCCACCCCTACAACCGTATAACTAACTCTCAGTAGGTGGAATGTCTTTCGTGCCCCTCCTTGTGTATTGTTTAATAATTGGAGGCCTAACATCACCGCCCGGGGTCAAAGACACCTTGTCCTCGAGGTGATAATTAGGGAATTGGCGGCGAAAATCATTGAAATCCTCCCAAGTTGCTTCATGTGGAGGTAAACCCTTCCAACTCACTAAGAGCTCATAAGTCCCTGTGTTGCTGCTTTTGCAATAGCCGAAGATGTCATCCGGTTCAACTGGCCATTCAAAATTCTCATTAAGTAAAGGGGGGTCAGGTTGCACCATGTGGGCTTCTCCTACCGCTTTTTTTAACTGAGATACGTGAAAAACATGGTGGATAGAGGCCGTTGCTGGTAGTTGAAGGCGATAAGCCACCGGTCCGATCCTTTCTTCGGTGATATAGGGGCCAAAAAACTTTGAAGTCAACTTCTCATTTCTTCGTTTTGCGACCGATTGTTGTCGATAGGGACGTAGCTTAAGATAAACCCAATCTCCCACCGTGTATTCTACTTCCCGCCGCTTCTTATCTGCAAACTTCTTCATTCGCTCTTGGGCTGATAGTAAACGTTCCTTCAAGACTCGTAAGGCATCATCACGTTCACAAAGTTGCTGATCCAATGTTGCATTAGGTGTTTTCTGCTCCCCATATGAAATCAAGGGAGGTGGAGGTCGACCATAGACGGCTTGAAAGGGAGTAATCCCAATTGAAATATGGAACGTGGTATTATACCAATATTCCGCCCAGCCAAACCATTAAAACCACTGCTTTGGTCTTTCAGTACAGAAGCACTGTAAGTAGGTCTCAACACATTTATTCACAATTTCTGTTTAGCCATCCGTCTGAGGATGGTATGTCGTGCTACGTTTTAACTGAGTCCCTTGAATTATGAATAATTCGGTCCAGAATCGGCTAATAAATATTTTGTCCCTATCAAAGATAATAGATCGAGGGAATCCATGCAAACGAACAACCTCCTTGACAAATGTAGTTGCCATTGTCTTGGCTGTGAAGGGATGCTTAATCGCAAGAAAATGTGCATATTTACTCAGTCTGTCCACTACCACCAAGATGGTGTCATTTCCTTCTGACTTGGGTAAGCATTCGATAAAATCCATTGTTATATCTTCCCAAATTCGATCCGGAGGAGGGATAGAATGCAGTAAACCTGCCGGAGAAGCTGCTAATGATTTGTTTTTTCGGTAGATGACACATTCCTCAACATATTTCTTTGTGTCAACTTTCATTCCCTCCCAATAGAGCTCCCCTGTTAGCCTTTATAGGTTCTTAGGAACCCAGAGTGGCCCCCTAATACAGAAGCATGATATAGATGTAGTATCGCTGGAATTAAAGTCGAAGTGCTAGATAGAACTAACCGGCCCTTATACTTTAAGGTTCCCTTGTGAAACGAAAACCGTGAGACATCTTCCTCATCATTCTTGAGCTTCTGAATGATCGTAGCAAGTTTTGGATCGTTTTCCACCTCAATTCTAATCACCTCAACATCAAGGAGGGCTGGCATAGTCAAATGGGATAGTTGGGCAATGGTAGGGAGGCGTGACAGGGCATCAACTGCTTTATTTTCCAATCCCGGTCGATATTGTATTTCAAAATCATAGCCAAGCAATTTAGATACCCATCTTTGATACTTTGGTTGAATCACCCTTTGATCTAGGAGATGTCGTAAAGCCCTCTGATTCGATCGAACAATGAACTTCCTCCCTAACAAATAAGGTCTCCACCGTTGGACAGCTAACACAACTGCCATCAATTCCCTTTCATAGATGGATTTTGCTCTCGCTTGACTTGATAATATGTGGCTAAAAAACGCTATTGGACGACCATTTTGTGAGAGGACAGCTCCAAGTCCTGTTCCTGAAGCATCTATCTCAACCACAAATGGTTGACCGAAATCAGGCAATGCAAGGACGGAAGAGTGATCATCGCTTCTTGAGTTGCTCAAAGGCCATTGTAGCTTCTTCGGTCCATTCAAAGCTTCCTCCCTTAATTACTTGATGCAGAGGGGCTGCAATACTGCCATAATTAGCGACAAAGCGCCGATAATATCCAGTCAAGCCAATGAAACTCTGCAATTCTCGTATGTTCTGTGGAATGGGTCATTCAATCATGGAACGAACCTTCTCTGGGTCAGCTATCACACCTTCTGCCGAAACCCAATGCCCCAAATATTCAATACATTCTTGAGCAAAGTGACATTTGCTTTTGTTTGCGTATAATTGATTGTCCCTCGTAACATTAAACACAACAGTCAAATGTTGTATATGCTCATCATAATTAAAGCTGTAAATCAGAATATCGTCAAAGAAAACAAGTATGAACTTACGGAGGAAGGGTCGGAAGACTTGATTCATCAAGGCTTGAAAAGTAGGAGCATTCGAGAGGCCGAAAGGCATGACCAAGAACTCATAGTTCCCTTTGTGTGTCCAGAACGCCATTTTCTCCACATCGTCTTCATGAACCCGAATTTGATGATACCCGGACTTGAGATCAATTTTAGAATATATCCGAGAGCCATGTAGTTCGTCTAGCAGTTCTTCAATCACTGGTATAGGAAATTTATCGGGTATGGTAACATTGTTGAGAGCGAGGTAGTCAACACAAAAGCGCCATCCCCCATCTTTCTTCTTAACGAATAACATTGGACTCGAGAATGGGCTCGTGCTTGGTCGGATAATCCCTGCCTTCAGCATTTCTTCTATTAATCGTTCTATTTCATTCTTCTACACCTGTGCATATCTATACGGCCGCACATTCACTGGAGGAGTGCCTTCAATAAGTTGAATTCTGTGATCAATACTCCTCTTAGGAGGTAATCCCTTTGGCAACTAAAACACGTCATTGAAGTCTTAAAGTAACCACTAGACTGAATTCGATAACGTCTTTTCAGAGACAACCAATTCATGCTCGTTCATATGTACCGTTGCAGTCAAAGCTCTGAACTCGACTAAAAAGCCCTGATCTCAATCCTCCCATGACTTCATCATTTTTTTCAGCGTCACACAGGCTTTAGTTAAGGCTGGATCGCCTTTGAGAGTAACCTGAGATGGCCCTAAACCAATCTTCATGGACAATGCTTTCTAATCGACCTCTGTTACTCCTACAGTATTGAGCCATTGCATTCCCAGAACCACATCTACACCTCCTAACTCCAGTGGCAGAAAATTTTCTACAATCGTTAAACCATCAATAGTAAGCACCACGGCTTTACATACACCCTTTCCTTTTACAGCGATGTCGGTACCTATTATCACGCCATAGTTTGCAGTCTCTGTAAGGGGAAGCTTCAAGGACTCAACCAAACACTCGGCAATGAAGTTGTGTGTGGCGCCACAGTCGATCAACACGATCACTTCTTGATCTTCGATTTGCCCTTTCATTTTGATAGTCCCCGACGTCGAAAATCTAACCACCGAATTCAAAGAGAGCTCCGCCGAGTCACCCACTTTGACGGCTTGCATTGCTACTGGTTCGATTGCTGTATCGACGTCTATCATCAACGGATCATCTTCTTCTTCATCGTGTACAAGCATGACGTTCAGTTCCTTCTGTTTACAACGATGCCCCCTAGTGTATTTTCCTCACAACGGAAACATAATCCCTTCTCTTTCCTGGCCATGAATTCAGACTCCGATAAACGTCTGGCATGACCTTCGCGACGTGTAGGTTGTGACTGTGAACCACTTTGTAGCGTGATCGTACGCGTGGCGATAGTGTCAATTGCCTTGGGTTGTGAATTAGGGTTAGCTTTAGTGCTATTGGTGTGCGATTTCACGACGTTTCCCGTTAATTTCGAAGAGCCCAAAAGGGCATGCTCCTTAGCTTCTATCAGTTGGGCCTTCTTCATTATAGTATTCAGCCCAGCGAGTTCCCAACATCGAACCTCAGCTCGTATTGTCGGATACAGCCCGTTCAAGAAGATGTTCTCTAATACTTCGTTTGGCAAATGGGATAGCGGCGCCACCAATCGTTCGAAAGTATTCCTATACTCTTGTACCGTCGTCTCCTGCTTCACAGCAAGGAATCACCCACACACATTTCCCTCCTAAGCTTTCCTGAACCGATCTAGCAATCGGAATTTCAGATCCTTCCAATCCTCAAACGGTTCTCTTTCCTCCATTCCCCGTTACCAATTTAAAGCCACACCTTCGAAGCTTATTACAGCCACAATCAATTTTTCAGAATCATAAAGCTTATGGAGCTGAAAATACCTATCGGCTCGAAACAACCAAGAATCCGAATCATCGCCTCCAAAAACAGGTATCTCCACTTTTTTAAATTTGATACATTCACCACTGATCCCTTCGTTGTCTTTCTCTTTCGTGTCTTTCATCTCTTGGCAATAGAGTTCCTCAGACGTTTAACCTGATTCTTCCACTCGTTTCAATTTCGGACTCGAATCGTCTATCACCGTTGATCATGATGCTTTCGTTCGTAGGTAGGCCATTTCCGCTGCTATATTCGTTAATGCTTTTACCGTCTCGTCGGAAGTTTTCGAAAGTTTGGCCAAATGACTCTCCATTCCCGGAATCTTCTGAACCTCTGCCTTAATGTTCCCCAACTCTGCATCCGTCATGTCGAGACGTTCTTCTAGTCGTTTTTGAGCCCTTTTGCAGAATCGCCCCAGGATGAACGGCTCTAATACCAATTTGTAAGGTATTCCCTTACTAGTATTGATATTAACAGAGGAAGCAATGCCCTAAGGCCTTACAAAAGATACCCAACCTATCGGAGAAGGTTGGTAAGCTCTCCTCCCTCACCAAGCACAAAACAGAATCAACATGAAAAATATACTAACGTCTTTTCCTACATGTATACTACCCACAACCCTTGAGTGGTCCCACCCCTACAGCCGTATAACTAACTCTTAGTAGGTTAAATGTCTTTCGTGCCCCTCCTTGTGTATTGTTTAATAATTGGAGGTCTAACAATATGCTCATATACACTTATTCCACTAGGTCGCCATTCAAAAATGCAATGTTTACATTAAGTTGAATTAATGGTCAATCTAGATTTATTGTAATAGAGAGAAGTACTCGAATAGTATTTAACTTGGCAACAGGAACAAATGTTTCCTGATAGTCCATTCCAGAAGCTTGGGTGAATCTTTTAGCTACAAGACAAGCTTTGAACTGCTCTATACTACCATTTGGTTTGTGTTTGGTTGAAAAAATCCATCTACATCCAACCGTGTGCTTCCCTAAAGGCACATCAGTAAGGATCCACGTTTCATTCTTTACAAGAGCATGTAACTCCTCTAGAGTGGCGGCTTTACATTCAAGTTTCTATAAGGCTTCTTGAACTGTGTTGAGAGTTTGTATATGATCTAAGGAAGCCACAAAAGCTCTAAAAAGTGGTGACAAATTAGTGTAAGATAAGTGTTACTTAGAGATGGTGTGCTTTCACCTACCGGGCTGCCCCTTGGGGCTATTCCACGTGAGATATTAGCATTCAACTTTAACTGAAGCTATCTTACGGAAAAACTGAAGTTAAAAGATTCTCAACACAGTATTAAAAACTCAATAAAAGTAAAATGAGAGAGCAGCACCTGCCATCATCACGAATAAATCCTTGATGCCAAAGTGGAGTGACTTGAAAACCTTCCACGACCTTTCTATTGAATTCCTAAAAAAGGGGTTGCCCATAAGATAATATAAAATCATGTACAACCTCTGCCAGAAACAACAATAGTTGAAGCAGGCAGAGATTCCAATCTGACAAATTTTCTCTCGAAAAAGATACACAAATCTTTCATGAATTAATTGAACTTATATAAGACTATAAGAGAGAGAAAGAAAAGAACAAGTCTCAACATTAAATGAAACAATACAATCTAAGAAAGCATCTCAACCTCTGGATGAACTTCCTTGTTTGGAGGCTTAAACCCTCCTTTAGTTGCAAAACTGTTGCCCAGACTCAGTTCATGCCTACCTATGCATTAAAAAACCAGCATTAGTCCCCAATTTTTTTTAAAAGAATAAGATATCTGAAAACCGTAGCCTATCTAAAGAGGTTGAGAACTCTTTTAAAAATGCATTCTGAGAATCAAAGGATATGAAGTTGATAGAACTCAAATTATGTATTTACTATTTTGGCAATGCCATGGGAGTTTAGAGAGCTCCCCCCTCTCCACAATGCTCAACAAGAGTCACAATTCAGCCAAAATGCAAAAGATACCCTCTCCCTTGCCGGAAAGGGCCTTAAGTAGTCCTCTAACAAACTCACACAAAAAAGTATATCTACCCGAATCAAATGGTCCCCACAAAATCACAGCACACACACCCTCCCGATTACAAACCTCAAATCTCACGTATTTACATCACTCGGTCCCTCCTCCTTCTTTCCTTTCTTACATGTATATACTTTGGTGCCTTGAGGTCTATCAGAAGTGCAAGACTTAACAAAGCAAAACAAGTAAAGATATATGATCCCTCTCCCGACACATAAAACATATCTAATATTTCAGCACAGGTAATAAACTGCAACTTCAACTTCAGGATTGTCAGTTGGGCAAGTGTCAGAGATGCACTTTCGCCTCACTTTGAAAAGATTATTTTACATGTCAAAATCACGCACATCAAAGCTTAAGCTTATAATGGGGCAACCTCACCATGCTTATTACTGCTTATCCATCACAAAGTCATCAGCTAAATGCAATCTATGTCAAACAAAGACTTCCTTTGACACAATTGGTTGGAAAGGAATCAAAGAACTTTTGAAAATAAGTCTACTACTTCTTTTTTTTTTTTTTTTTTTTTTTTTTTTTTGAGAAATGTACAACTCACCTCCTCTTGGTGGTGTTTTAGTCACCAAAAATTCTTTTGTAACAACAAGTCTTTTCATGATCATGAACAATTGAAAAGCCCTCCTTTAGTTCCTTTGGGTGGGGGATCCCTCTTCCCCCGCCCTTTGTTGTTTTGTTCTCTCTTTAGTAACACATCGAAGTTTCTTATAAAAATTAAAAAATAAAAAATTAAAATAATAATAAAACTTTCCTAGGCATAGGAAAGACTGACATGAAGTAGGCAAATCCATCAGTAATGATGTTGGCCATTAGAGACCTTCTAATGGAGGTGATCACACAACTACGACTATAGGCACATAAAGATATATATTTTTCAATGTAGTCACAAAAATAAAATTCTCCCCTTACCCACAAGATAAATGATATATCTCTTGATTATGACAGGAATCAAATTTTCCATCAACACACTCCAATTCCTTCAATTATGACTGATAGCAATCATCTAAAGTATAGCTAGCAACGAAACCAACTCATCCAATTCCCTCTCAAGAATATTTCTCTCGACAGCTTGAGGACAATCAAGAGGACAAAGGCCAAAGTGACTAGAGGGAGAGAGGTCTCTAACCAAATATCACTCCCGAAACAATATGCATGCTGGAAAAACTGGAAGGACAAAGCCATGCACTTGCACGGTAGTTAAATGTGTTTTTGCTTAAATGCTTTCATACTTAATTAGACCAAAAAAGGTTGGGTGGCAAATTTTCTGACTTCAGTTCAAATAAAAATTTGGTTCAAAATCCAAATTTTTCAAATTACAAAAAAAAAAAATAGTGATTACCTGAACAATGAAAGGTCCTTAGATATTTTATTATGTACATTACAAGACAACCAAGAAAGAAGTGTTTTGTTTAAAATTCCAACTGGCAGTGAGTTTTGTCTGGAGGAGGGGGAATGGCGTTCTATAATTTCTTGTGTATTAAATAATGTTTGAACATAAAGTTAGCAGAAGTTGATCCATAAGGCGAGGCATTGATAGAACAGCAAATATATGGAAGTTTTTATCATTTCATACTTTTGCATGAAATAAGACCTCAAGTTTAAAAAAAAATTGATCTCGCTAAGGAAGCATTGTAAAGGAGAATGAGAAAAGAAGATACGTTTGATATCAAAACTTACTTCCCCAAAAGTTTTGAGACTCTTCAGAGTATTGGCATATGTATTTGTCATAAGCACCAAGAATCTGTGCTCCAACTCCTGTAAATCTAGGTCCATGTTGTGTGATTTCTGGTGTTGTTAATTTCTTAGGAAATGCAGGGTTCTCAACGGAATACATGAAACAGAAACTCTGCCTCTTCTGTGGAATTGATACCTTGAAGTACCAACCTTCAAAGAATTTCCGAGTACTCCCATCAAAGTGATACCTGATTCAATACGAAGTACAGAAAATTGGAGAATGTAAAATAGTGACTGCCACAAAACCATGTATAATGAGATCAACCAATTGCTTGATGCAGCTACGTTCTAAATGAGAATAACTATTCACCTCAGATTGCATAACAAAAATAAGGTTACACCAGGTATAAATGCTCCAGAAGTAATATAGAAATTGTAACTGGTCAAGTCAAACATTTTATGCACAATTCATACTAGAGATGCAATAATGTTGTTATGCTTCTACCTTTAAATAAAGGAACATTCAAACTTGTTTAATTACTGATAAACAAAAAATGTGAGGTTGTTTGTGAGGAAGGAGGGATAAAAAGAAAAAAAATCATTATCATCCTTTTATTTTCAAGTTCAGTGAGTTATGACCAGTTTAACTCATCTTTAAAGGTACAAATATACTACTTTAACCATCATTCTTTCTTGCAATAACTCCAGCATCTTTCCAGTTTCCCCAACTCTTCCACTCCCGCTACTCTCAGTCCATACCTCTCTATTTCTCTTCCATTCATCTTCACACACTTGATTACTGTTTCAGGAGCCCTCTCTAATCCCCTGGATTGCTCAGCTCCTCTCCTCCACTCGCTCCAATTGTATTCTATTGATTTTTTGCTCTCTCATTCCATCTTTCCTTCACTGTTCGCTCCATTTTTCTATACCAGCTGTTAACACATCTCATAATTCTCATTAATTGGTGCTTCTTTTCTGCTACATTAGAGGAGACGAACTTCCTTTTCTTTAGCCTTACACAACTTGGTTTTCGTACTTGTTGTACTCCTAGCATTCGTTGGTTATTGGTTATCGTTGTATATTCATGGTTTAGTTTTCTAGTTCATTCATTCATTTGATTGGAAGCTAATATGGTTTCTTCCCTCCTTAAATACATGAGTTTCCCTCAGCTATTGTTTGTGTGCCTAGTTTTCCAAGATTACATCATCTCTAATTTTATTGTTTTGTACTAGAAATCAAGCTGGTATCGAAACCAACTAAGAAGTTGAGGCCATGTCAACCATCATAGGTTGGCCTAGTAGTCATAAGGGCCTTGGGGAAATAAGAGGGAATGGGTTCTATTAGAGAAACATGGGATTTCATCTTAAAATCAATTGGCTATGAGAGGAATAACTCATGTATCTTATAAATATTATGAGGTGTCTTCATCTTTCCGATGTGGGATCCTCAACATGCCCCTCAAGATAGTGTCTCTTTAGGTTCACCATTCTTGTGTTGGATCCCAATTTTTGGACTAAATACTTGTTTGAACTTCATGAGCTCCGATACCATATTAGATGAACATAGAGTTTCTTAAAACCAATTGCCAATGAGAGGAGTAACTCACGTATCTTATAAAAACTGTAAGGTCTTTTCATCTTTCCGATGTGGACTCCTCAACATGCCCCTCAAAATGGTACCTCTTTTTGGTATTAGAGTAGTTACTAATATCCTACGTGTTTCCTGTCAACCAAATGTAGTAGGGTCAAGCGATTGTCTGATGAGATTAGTTGAGGTGCGCGCAAGCGGGCCTAGACACTTATCGATATCAAAAAAAAAAATTTGAGATCATGTCAAACGAAATGATAGGCCCTAAGTTACTAAAGTTTATGAGGAAGAGAGAAGGCATGTGAGGGGTAGTTGACGTGTGATTGTGTGGGGTCCATTTATATTTTGTTAGTTAGAGTGTGGGCATAGAGGGAAAGATTGCTATAAGGGGGGAGCATTTGAGTAAGAGGTATCTTTTTGTTGTTTTTGGGTTGTGGTTCTCTGTGGAGAAATTGGGAGAGAAAGGGAAGCTCTCAAATCTTTCTTTGCTACTTGTTGATAAATAAAATTGTTGGCTAAGGCCTATCATGAAACATCAGCTCAAATCGGTTCAAGGTCCTCTAAACCAGCTATACCATCACTTGCTCAACCCACAATTCAGAAATAGTAAAGACAACTATCATTACTCCCCCTTCAATAACACACCATAATGGGCCTCAAGCAGACTTGAAGGAGCTAACTGCCTGCTGAAGAAAACAATAGCAAGTCTGTTGCTTGAGGAAATGAAGTTGTTGTGTTTATCCTTTGGGATAAAACATATCCTCTAGAGTTTCTCCTACCTCATCAAGTGCTGAAATAAGTGTTCAGAACACCTCTAACCTTGAATATGAAGAGTGGCAGACCATTGACCAACTACTCCTTGATTGATCATGACTCTCTTACTATGAGAGTGGTTGCTCAAGTCAAAACTGCAAAACATCACATGAGATGTAGAAAGAACTCAAAGCGATATACGGTGCACAAAGTAAAGCAAAAATGAGCAATCTTAGACTTGAGATTCAATCCACAAGAGAGGGGGGGAAAAGTGTGAATGAATAGTTGAGTAAAACGAACAAATTGTTGATAATCTAGCAATAGTTGGAAAGAGTGTTTTGTTGTAAAACTCATTGGATGTGAGACAACCGAATTGGACACCAGAGAATAATCCAAAAATCTTTCAAAGAAACACAAGTGAGGACATGAATTCTGCAGAACTTCAGGAAAAGAGCTTGAGTATGGAAACATAATAGGAAGATAGTGTCCTCAATGGTATGAACACCTTGCACCTCAATGCGGCCCAGGTCCACTTTATCCAAGCATAAACAACCAAAATAACCAAGGACCGCAAGGAAACTATAGCAGAGGTTATAATTAAAACAATCAAAGAGGAAATGGAGGGTTTAGAGAAAAAAGGGGGTAGGAACAAAAATTCAATACTTACCAGCCAAATATGTAATAAGTATGGCCATTGCTATTATAGAGAAGATATCAGCAACTTAGGGCAAGATAGTAACAACAATGGCAAGGAACAGTACTAGGGCTCTTCAGCCTTCACAATTCCAACAGATGAAGCTCGATATGATGATAGCAGAGCAACCAACCATGTTGCACCAAAAGAAACTGTGCTTGGCGTGAAAAGTGACTATAAGGGTAAGAAGACCCTATCAATTGGCATTAGTAATCAACTCCTTGTCTCTCGCATATATTCCTTGCTAGAAAAATATCCTTCACCTTAAAAATGTTTTATGTATCAAGACTAACCCATGACAGTAACGCGTTTATAAAAGTTTACCCTATTAATTATTCTATGAAGGATTTCAAGTCCAAGGAGGTGGTGCTAAAGTAGAACGTGCTCAAAGTCTTTCTAGTCCTCTTCAAAATAGTCAATCTAGCATGCCTGCCAATATAAATCTGATTTCTGATTTTTCTTGCTCTACGCTCACTATCTTCGAGGAATTTTTGCTAGGTCAAGTAACAAGTTTTGATAAGTTGTCGCAATTAGGCAATTCGCTTAAAGATGACACTACCTCACCTATGAGTCTCCTACTCAACCACCTCAAAAGGTCCACCTACCAAATCAAGGACACCCCATAACTACCAGAGTCAATAATGGAATCTTTCAAACTTAAAAAGGTATCTCTTTACAGCCAGAACAGAGGATAATCAAACTGTTCATGAGATAAAACCTGAATGCTGTTGGTGATCATTGGGTATTTAATTGAAGATGAATTCTGATAACAGTGTGCATAGATACAAAACAAGGAGGGGTTCACACATACATTTAGCCCATTTGTGAAAGCCACCTCAACCATTCAAGTGAGCATTGGCAAAAAATTGGGAACTAAGACATCTACGCTAGATGTGAACCTTCTTGAATGCAGAGTTTAGACAACATTTTTACCCGCTGTGAGGAGTCCGCAGCTCGCGATTAGCAGGCGTGGGCTGATAGCCAGGAGGGCAAACAAGACCGCCATCATAATCTTTCTCAATTTTCGACGACGCAGAAGATTCATACACAGAGTTCGAGCTGGAAGCCAATACTCGGATGCTCGATCTGGATTTCAACTTTAGCTTCGGACGAAATGAGCTGGACTTCAAAGATTGAGGAAGCTTCACCGCGAACATGGATTTTCCAGCTTGAGCTTCCATTGAATTGGAAGAGAAGTGATGAACTCCGCACAAGGGTAGATTGCAAGCAGTTGCTTCCATCTCAATTACCAAAAATGGAACAAGATGAATACGGGAAAGAGTCGTGTATTATATATAACTTTGAGGCTCAAATTCTGATTGCATGGCAAGGATGAGTTGCGAGGTGCCTGAAAAAACTGAATCACAGTCAGAGGATCATCTTTGTCCGATCAAAATTAAGATTTAGATGTGAAAACGAACAAAGAAATCCCCATCAATAGCTACTTGCAGACAAAATTAAGTCTCTTGCGTACACGCTCGTCCTACAACCTGCGATGCCGTGCCGTGCCGTGCCGCTAATTATCAGTCTACTAGATGTGTCCTATATTGTCATATTTATATGTAATTAGTCATTTTATCATTCTATTGTCATCGCCAAAGAGAGCATAACTCAACTGGCATATTGAATGTGTTAACGACCACAAGGTCTGTGGTTCGAATCCCCCAATCCCTATTGTACTCAAAAAAAAAAAAACATTCTATTGTCATCAAATATAAATGCTCTATTGTTATCAAATATAAATGCTTGTCTACAATCTGCGCTGCCGTGTCGTGTGTCACAATTGTATTATTTCGCAACGGGACAATGATTGTGCAGCACTTGCTCTAACCTGGTTAGCAAGTCAACTGTACGAAAATTGGAATTTGAAGACAACTTCGGTATAGGGTCTAGCCTCCGCTTGTGTTTTGAGAGAACATGTTTTATTAAAACGTGAGAGGGAAAATGATCGTTATACACTAGTAAGCAAATAAGGGACAACAACGGCTTAAATAGCATATATAACTCCGGATATGAAGAATTGACGACTAGTCTCATCCCCCTATAGTACATTATAGGATTTATGCTTATGACATACTTGAACATGAAAATGGCAAGGAGTCATACGGCAGTAAAATTACAAGGAAAGTAAAGAACAACACTAAACTAAAGACATGACATGAAAACATGATAAAAATGGGTTTAAATGGGCATGCGGCCACAGGCAACACGCCATGGACAAGCATGATCCTAACATTCTCCTCCACTTAAATGGTTGACGTCCATGTCAATCAACTGTGCTTGAACTTGACGGTCTCACGAGCAGCTTATCTTCGAGTCTTCAAGGCGGTCCCAACGGACCTCCATGTCTTGGCTTTTCTTCCACTCTTCTAGGAACTTCTTCACGTGCCCACTTTGACTGACTTATTGAGGCGTTCTCTCAGCCAATGCCTCAAAGGCATTCTTTAGGGTGATTGGTGGAATTGACGCCTTATACCTTCTCATCAATGAGGGTCGTTTCTGCTTGACCCATTCCTTTTTTGCACTCTGGTGCTTTCTTTGAATATTTTCGAACAACATTTGGCTTTGGGCTCCATTCATTGGGGGAATTATAAAATTGATGATTCTTTCTTCCACATGGTTGGTCAACGATGTGGAATCTAACGTCGCAACACTTGTCTTGGCTTTTATTTAGTTGGAGGGCTGTAATTTCACCACATTTGGTTGCCTTAAATTGGTGTGAACCACTATAGGATTAGACCTTGTGATTACTAAATATTTCGCTAGTGGTACCGGTATAATTCTGTGCTTGAGGAGAAATTTCATCCCTAACACAATGTCGAAGTCGTCCATCTTGACAACTACAAAATCTGCTTGTCCGGTCCAAGCACCCAACTTCACTGTAACTCTTTGTGCAACCCCC
Source organism: Trichosanthes truncata (assembly GCA_033996785.1). Lineage (NCBI taxonomy): Eukaryota > Viridiplantae > Streptophyta > Magnoliopsida > Cucurbitales > Cucurbitaceae > Trichosanthes > Trichosanthes truncata. The sequence continues at coordinate 4,746,756 of JAWPNB010000010.1, forward strand.
AAGATGTGTAAGGTTGTTGAATTGACAGCTTTGATATTTCCCATGTCTCTAACCCAACGTAAATTCAATTGTTAGGCTTCTGCTTCAGTCATAAAATTGTGAGTTGCTCCTGAGTCAACCATGGTACTTTTCGTGGGTTTCTGATTAATCCATGCATCGACGTACATAAGACCACGTGGGGTGGATTCCTTGTTTCCTTCCCCTTTCTTCTATAATTCTGACTGATATTTCAATTCTCCGATGCGGGAGTCACCCCCATATTCTTTAAGTAGGATCTTTGCTTCAGAGATTTCGAGCTTGGTCCCTGAAGTACTAGCCAAAGAGACTTGAAAAGCTTTCAGGGTGGCTTTGTTCGGGCATTCGTAAACTCTGTGGGGTTCTCGACAAGGATAACAATAAGGGAGTTTTTTACTAGTGTTATATTGCTGGGCTGATGCTCGCCATGTATTTCCCTCTCTTTATTGGAAAGGCCTTCGATCTCCTCCTTCAATTTTCAACTCGTCCCGTCCCCCACTATTAGGAGAGTTAGGTCGATAGTCTTTATTATCTCTACATGGGGGGGGGGGGGGGGGTTACTTCGCTTCACATCTTCAAGTTGATCGTTACTAGTATCGTTGCTCATGTCAAACAACCGTTCTATGACAGCATAAGCTTTTGACAAACTCTGTACCCTTTGCTCATAAAGCTTGGGGTTTCAACCTTTCTTCGAAGCAAAAGACCTTGTCTTTCTCTGACATGTCCCGTTTGTCCAACATCAACCCAACAAATTGTTTGACATATTCTCGAATAGTCCCAGTGTGGTTCAATTCTCGTAACTTGCATCTTGCTAAGATCTATACATTTTCTGGGAGGAATTGCGAACGAAGTTCTTGTTTCAACATTTCCCATGTATCTATGGCGCATAGTCCTTCTTGAATGTCATATATCGGGACCTCTACCACAACTTGGCGTCGTCTGTCAAGTGCATTGTCGCTAATGTAACATTTGATTCTTCAAACACTATACTTGTGGCCCTGAAGTATTGTTCCAAGTAGAATATGAAGTTCTCTAGGGCTTTTGCATCTCGTGCCCTACATAAGGGCTTTGGTTTATGAACTTTCACCTTTATTTAATTAGACCACGCGCCCCAGTCAGGGATTGATTTCCAACCGCTCTCATGGTGAGATTCACTCGAGCGCTTAGATCCGTCATTTCTGCCCTCACAACATCAATGGCAACTCTCACATCCTCAAAAAGGTCAAACACAATCTGAGCTATTGCTTTTTGCGCGTTGTTTAGACTTTTGACACGCTCTTCTATATGGGCCACAGGGCCCGACGAGCTATCTCCACGCTCGAAGCCAATAGGTCGTGTGGCTTTATCTTCCAGGGCCTTAACCCTCACCATCAACTCTTAGCCGGGCATACCGTCTAGGGCTACCGGGTGAATTGTGTCGGCCTTGGCAGCAATCTCATCTAGGAAATATTCCAAAAATCGAACTCTATTAGGCACTTCTATTAAGAAGATCATTTTTTCTTCAATCTCATTCAATCGATCATCATGGACCTTGCCCAACTGGTTTGTCACCGACATAATTGCAACCTTTCAAATCCGAAGAGCCAACTAGGCTCTAATACCACTTGTCACAATCGTACTCTTTTCACAATGGGACAATAATTATGCGGCACTTGTTCTAACCCGGCGAGCAAGTCAGCCGTATGAAAATCAGAAGTTGTGAACAACTTTGGTATAGGGTCGAGAAAAAATGTTTTATTAAAGCGTGAGAGAGAAAGCATTCAAAAACATTTGAGAAAATGATCGTTATACACTAATATGCAAATAAAGGACAACAATGACTTAAATAACATATAACTATAGGTATGAAGAATTGGGGACTAGTCGCATCCCCTTATAGTACATTATAGGATTTATACCTATGATAGACTAGAATATGAAAATGGCAAAGAGTCATACGCTAGTAAAATTACAAGGAAAGTCAATAACAACATTAAACTAAAGACATGACATGAAAGCATGATAAAAAAAATGGTTGAAATGGGCATGCGCCCACAAGCAACACGCCGTAGACAAGCATGACCGTGACACCGTACGGCTAATTATTAGTCTACTAGTTGTGTGTTGTATTGTCATATTTACATGTAATTAGTCATTTTAACATTATATTATCATCAAATATAAATACTCTATTGTTATCAAATATAAGTGCTCATTCTACAACCTGCGCTGTCATGCCGTGCGGCTAATTATTAGTCTACTAGTTGTGTGTTGTATTGTCATATTTACATGTAATTAGTCATTTTAACATTATATTATCATCAAATATAAACACTCTATTGTTATCAAATATAAATGCTCGTCCTACGACCTGTGCTATCGTGTCGTGCGGCTAATTATTAGTCTACTCTATGTGTCATGTATTGTCATATTTATATGTAATTAGTCATTTTAACATTCTATTGTCATCAAATATAAATGCTCATCCTATGACTTGCACTGTCGTGCCATGCTGTTAATTATTAGTCTACTAGTAATGTCCTATATTGTCATATTTATATGTAATTAATCATTTTAACATTTTATTGTCATCAAATATAAATTTATCCATTTGATTGTACCTAATATATAGAAAAACATATATAATCTAGGAAATTATACTTTTCATCTCTATAATTTATACCACATCCAAATTTCATCTACATGTTTTTTAAAGTTTAAATCTCATATATATTTTTTAATTTATAAATCCCATATTCTTATTGACAATGAACGTTAAAAGTGACTTGTCTATTACAACATTAATAACCTATTTTATATTTTTGCCAATATGAGCATAACTCAACTTGCATAATGTGTTATAGACCAAGAGGTTAGAGGTCCGATGTTTATGATTTTGTCGCAAAAACAGATGTCACGGTTCCTTTTTTTTTTTTTTCTTGCAGTGGTATAAGAAAAAAAACTTAAGCCACTAAATATATATATATATTTTTTCCTTTTTGAGTTCAATAATTGCAGGTGATGAATTGAGCCATTGATATTTGAGATAGTAATTAGTGCCACTAAATATGTTTGGTATATACATTTTCTTTTATTGGAATAGATTGAATAAAATGCGTAAAGACACGAGAAGCATAAATTCATTGATAATCTAATTCCTCTTATTTTTTTAATACTAACTATTATAAATATAGTTCAACGGCCAAGACATTACCTGCATTCCTCGAGGTTAGATATTTTAATGCCCGATCATTTTTTAACTTAAAAAAAAAAACTTATTATTGGTTTAAAAACACTACTGGTCCAGAAGTTTCATGAAAACAACAATTTAGTCTATAAATTTTAGTTTGTAACAATTTAATCTTTGTACTTTCTAATATGTAACAATTTATTCTTGGGCTTTAGTATATAACAATCTAGTTTTTGTACTTTAAATTTAAAACTATTTAATCTATACCGTGAAAAATACAATCAAAATTAAGTATCAATTTTTATTATGTAACGATTTAGTCTTTGTAAAATAGACTTGCAATTTAGACAATACATGGGTGGATGATTCAAACTTCTAATATTTTGATTGAAGGTACGGTACATGATTTATGTCAGTTGAGCTAAGCTCATTTTAACTAATCACTTTATCAATCTATTTTTTTTTTTTTTATAGATATGGATCTAAATACTTAAGAAATCTCATTAAATATTAACAATATTTTTTTACGATAGAAGCTATATTGTTACAAATGTTAAAGTTATTAATACAAAAGTTCATAACTGCTAATATTACCAAATGAGTTTCTTGAGCTCTTGAGCCACGGAGGTTCGAATCCTCTACTTCTAAATATAGCTGAACTAAAAAAAAATCGCAAAATAAGAGAAAAAAAAAATCTTTATAGCTTTAGTGCCGGCTTAAATAAATAAAAAACTGGATTATTAGCATCGTCGTTCGGCCGAGCTCTTCGTTATTCCCAGATCTCTCTGTCACTCACTGCGAGAAGGGGAGAGTTGAAGTAGCCATGGTTTTGGCGATCAAGGTTTATCTTCTTCTTCTCGTAACATTATTTGCGTCATTCGCGAACTATGGATTTTCGCTTTACGAAGATCAGGTTGGCCTCATGGATTGGTGAGTTGCCCTCGCTTGAGCTCTTATTCCTCAGCTGTGCTTGGTTGCCTAAGAAATTTGTGCAAAAGTTCAGATTGGAGAATTTCTCATCCCACTTAAATATACCTCATGCTTGACCTGCTAGAGTAGTTGATTTATTCGTTTTCTCTGTATATTTGTGTACATACATACACAAAATACTTGGGTTGCTCCGAATCCATTCGAGCAAGTTCCTGGTTTGGATTCACCTGCTGATTGGTACTTTTCTTCGAAATTTTCCATCAGCATCTCAAAATATAAGGGAGGCCTCGGTGTATGTCGTATATGTAGTTTGCGCCTTATTGATTGTATTGTGACTCTAATACTGCACGTTATGGACTTGGAATGTCTTTTCTCAATTTCAGATTCTCAAGCAACCGCTTTCCCTTTAGCTTTTAGTTGAATTTTAATAGCTTTTAATTATTTCAATTCAATTTGTTAAAGTTATAGAAGTGATCCCTCGATTGCAGGCGTCAGCAGTACTTGGGGAAAGTGAAGCACGCATTGTTCCATTCTTCAAAATCAGGGCGAAAGCGTGTAGTAGTATCCACAGAAGAGAATGTAATTGCGTCACTTGATCTTCGGCATGGCGAGATTTGTGAGCTCAACATTTCTTTAGCATTTTTTTTTCTTACTGGGTTTACCAATAACTAAATGACTTTGGAAGTTGAATTGAAATTATTCACTATGTAGGCCCTAACTGAACCTTTCCTCAAAAAACAAAAAAGGAAGAAAAAACTGTTTAATCCCCCCAGATAATGAGCAAAGGCGATCATTCTGTCAATGGATGCATTTGGTATAGCCCATTGTATTTGGGAGGATGAGAAACAATTATGTAACATCTAAGTCAAGAAGTCTAGTTTTTACATGCGAACAGTTTATGTTTTATTAGAGCTACCTGTAACAAGTAACAACCAACTTGCATAAAAAGAAGTTAACACAATGAAATTCCATTTTTCTTACCAAGTTTTGGATCATCCAATTATTTGAAATGATTCATGTACTTAACAAGGTTGCAGAAAGAATACAATGTTGCTTCTGGATATTAAACGATCAATGATATTGATAGTGGTAGTGGAAGCTTTCATTTTGAAAATTGTTAATTTGACTTTTATTTGAAGTCTTACTTTCTAATTGTTTTTGTGCAGTTTGGAGACATGTCCTTGGCCCCAATGATTCCATTGATGGAATTGAGTTCGTTCTTGGAAAATGTAATGCCCTCACATTTTTTTTTATCCGTAGAATATTGCTCAAGAGCACTATTTATGCCAGTATGAACCTTTATTTGAATTGCTTATTGTGTACAAAGGAAATTCCTCTTGGAGTTTGATAAAAAGTACGTGAACATGCTGATTCTTTTGCATGCTACCTCTATTTTTACTATTGATTTGGCTACTTAAATTATTTTTGTTCTGTTTGTGTTCCATGCTTGTGACAATCAGTCCCTGTAGATTTCTCGTGTTTCAATTGTAGTTGTTTCCCCCCTAAAAAAGTAACTGTTTCATGTCAAATTATGACTTCTAAGCCAACCAGCTTTTGAAGATCTTAAATCTTAACCTCAAGTCATCTATACTTACCCTTGATTCTAGCGTCCTCTGTATTGTATGAATTTTCCTTACACTGTTCCACCTAAATTCTGACTCATGAGGTGGAACTCCTATGTCACAACATGGGTATTCTTTTAAAAAATGTTACTCTCTGATGGTTGTTGATCCATCATTGTTGCACAATAGCACAAATGTGAAGTATATTTAGTTCTTTCTATCTGTTGTCAATAATTGATACCAATTAAGCTCACACGGTCCTTTTATATCTGTTGAAATACCAATTAAGCTTTACAATTCAACTTTTAGTACGTTAGTTAAACATTTAATGATATAATTTCAGATGTTGTTTCTCTTTCATCGGAGGGGAATTTTTTAAGAGCGTGGAACCTTCCTGATGGTCAGATGGTGTGGGAGTCTTTTCTTCAGGGCACCAATCCATCAAAGTCACTGCTATTGGTTCCAGTAAGTGGATATCACCTAAGGATTTGATTTTTATTTGCTGCTTCTAGTTGGTATGCATTGTTTCTCTTCCCTATTTAACAAAATGTTGTAACTGGTGCTAAGTTAATTTCTTCTACATTCTTTTTTTTCTCTAGTAACTATTTGGTTAATTTAAGGCATAAAATTTGCAGAAAAGTTTGAAAGCCAACCAGGAGACCGTGATCCTAGTTTTTGGTAGAAGTTGTCTGCATGCTGTCTCCTCGCTAGACGGTGAGGTTATTTGGAAGATTGACTTAACAGAGAACAGGTATTTCAAATGTGGAGTTGGTGCTAGGTTTTATGTTCTTTTGAAAAATGTAAATCACAGTGCCACTGATATCATTATTGATTTTATCACTGTTTCAGTGTAGAAATTAAAAAAATCATTCAGCATCATGACAGTGATATCATTTATGCTGTGGGATTTTCAAGTCCAACTCAATTTGATCAGTTTCAAATAAATGTTAAGAGTGGAGAATTGCTGAAGCACCGTACGGCAACATTTTCTGGTGGCTTTTCTGGGGAATTAGTTTCAGTTTCTGATGATGTGCTTGTGACATTGGACGCCACTAGGTCAAATCTAGTTATAATAAACCTTAGGAATGGTGAAATTAGGATTCTACAGTCACCTATTGCACATCTCGTTGATGAATTTTCGGGGTCAATGGAAATAGTGCCTTCAAAGCTTTCAGGGTTACTTGCTGTTAAAGTTAATTCTCTTTTAACATTAGTACGAGTAAAAGGTGAAGGTGAGTTGGAGGTGGTGGATAAAATTCACGGTCAGGCAATTCTAAGTGATGCTCTCTTAGTTTCAGAGGGCCAGCATGCAGCTGCTTTAGTTCAGCATGAGGGACGTCATATGCATCTAACTGTCAAGCTTATTGATAACTGGAGCAGTAATTTTATTCAGGAAAATATAGTAATTGATGACCACAGAGGAACTGCACAGAAGGTTTTTTTGAACTCTTATGTTCGGACAGATAGGTCTCATGGTTTCAGGGCTCTGGTTGTCATGGAAGACCATTCACTGTTGTTAGTGCAACAAGGTGAAATTGTGTGGAGTAGGGAAGATGGTCTTGCCTCTATCGTAAATGTAGTGACATCTGAACTGCCTGTTGAAAAAAAAGGCGTCTCTATAGCAAAGGTGGAGCACAATCTCATTGAATGGCTACAGGTATGCAACTCTTTCGAAATTTTATGAATTAAATTATGAAAAAGTGATAATGTTCTCTAAGGTTAAAAATCATTATTATATACATTGTCAGCCTACTATTTGGTGACTGTTACTTGGTAGTCTCTAGTTTGAATATTTTATTATTTTTCGTGACTGTTACTTGGTAGTCTCTAGTTTGAATATTTTATTATTTTTCTTGCTCTGGTTAGTTGATTAAAAACGAAATATTGGTACCTCTTTAAATGTTTCCTCGCTGACAAGATGCCCTTCGATACGTCCTGTTCTTGAAAGGGACATCTGCTGAAACTCAAGGGAACTTTAATGATTGCAAGCCCTGAGGATGTAGCAGCTATTCAAAATATGAGGTTGAAGAGTTCTGACAAGAGCAAAATGAGTCGGGACCACAATGGATTCCGGAAACTGCTTATTGTTCTCACTAAATCAGGAAAACTCTTTGCCTTGCACTCTGGAGACGGCCGCATTGTATGGTCTCTTTTACTGCGACCTTCCCGTAAATCAGAAGCTTGTGCTCCAAGATGGCTCAATATTTATCAATGGCAAGACCCCCACCATCGTGCCATGGATGAGAATCCATCTGTGCTCGTTGTAGGCCGTTGTGGACAAAATATGGATGGACCAGCTTTACTTTCATTTGTTGACACTTACACGGGGAGGGAGATTAGTTCATCGAACCAGATTCACTCGGTTGTACAAGTTATTCCACTTCCATTTATTGATTCAACAGAACAACGCCTCCATATTTTAATAGATGCTGAGAGTCGTGCTCATTTGTATCCACAAACTTCTGAAGCTATTAATATTCTGCAATCAGAATTTTCAAACGTATACTGGTATTCAGTTGAGGCTGACAGTGGCGTCATTAAAGGGCACTCGTTAAAGAGAAACTGTATTGATGTAGTGGGTGACTACTGCTTTGAGAGCAAGGATGTTTGGTCAATTATGCTTCCGTCCGAGTCAGAGAAAATCATTGCGACTGCTGCAAGAAAATTGAATGAGGTCAGATGCTCTACTTTTGGACAAATTATTCAATGAGGCCGCAATGTGGCTGCTTTATAATAACCGTTGGATGTGGATTCAATAATTTTTATGCTTCTTAATAACCACTTGATATAAATTCGAGATATTTCTCTCTCTACATCCAACGGTGAAAAACTATTAGTCACATTGTGGCGGCCTTACCAAATAATTTCTCCTATTTTTGTGGGTTAGTACATAAGATATTTTTCTTGGTTTTGATCTATTTACCATCATTTCATTTGCTAATGCATTTTTTAAAGTTTTATTAATACATTGCGTTACGTTCTTCCACCCAAATTAATGATTGATCTTTTTATACAGATTGATTTAATGGGGAACGAGTGAGGATCATAAATTTGTGTAAACACCTTTTATTTCATTTTAATGGTTTGTGAAATTAGATTTGTCTGTTGCCTCATATGGTTTTTAGAAAATGGCAAAAAACCATCCTTAATTATAGGAGTTCTTATAATCACACCCTCAAACTTTCAATTTGATCAATCACCTCCCTCAAATTACAAAATTTTATAATTATATCTTTTGAATATCGCAAAATGCACAAACCACCAATGAACTATAAGGATTGTTATAATTAAATTTTCGAACTATAGAATTGTTACAATTTAAATCGATTTTTTTAACTCTATAAAAATTAAAAACTATAAAATTAACCATTCAAAAGATATGGTTTTTAGATTGCATTGAGCTACCATCTCGATTTAAGAAAACACAAAATTGATGTAAAGAATTTGAGTTTGTTTGTAATATCTTGTAGCATGAGGGTTTGAATGGACCAACACTTTTAATTCAGTTCAAGAGTGGCTTGTGCATTTTGCAATATTCAAGATTATAATTACAATAATTTCATAAGTCTAAGGAGGTGATTGATAAAATTGAAAGTTTGGGTGTGATTGTAACTTCTATAGTTCGGAGTTGGTTTTTGCAATTTTCTTTATTATGGTTATTTTCTTGAAACTATGGTTTCTTTGTTTTTTTTAAAAAAAATTAATTAATGCCAATTGGAGGAACTTTTTAACCCCATTCGACTTTTGGGTTGATTTCTTATCACCCTCTTTACTTTTAATTCTGCTAATGATCTCCTAGTTTCCTTGAAGAAAATTGCAATCATCCCGTTTTTAAGATTTCTTTGTTTGTTTATGTTTTTTAATGCTTAGGAATTATTTTAGTTTGATGTCTAGAGTCTTCTTCCTTCTGCATTTGCTCATTAATTAGTTTGATTGAAAGACTTGTTTTCCCGTTGTCATTTTAATCACATTCATTTACTGCGGGCAATATGTCATCACTCACCACTTGCAAATTGTGTGGTATAGTGTCTAAGGACAAGCACACTAAGGGAGTCTAACCTCCGAAAATGAGTTTCCGAGAAATATAAACCCTACAGAAATTAACTGGAAGAGATTAATAAATAGTTCTTCATGTCTTTTCTATTGATTTCCTCATTTTAATACAATATTATGAACAAGGAAACAACCAAACTCATGAAAACCCACTTAACAACTAAACTAATTGATAATGTCTAAATGTAAATAAAATAAATAATTACAAACTTGGCTACATTATCTAATATAATAACCACCATTCCTGCCCCCCAAAGAAAAGAAAAAAAAAGGAAAAAGAAGAGAAGCAAATACAATTGACCCTGTGTGTTGCTTGTTCTCTTGTATTGAGAAAACCCCCATAATGTACTGTGGCGTGTTTGTTGAAGTCTTTTAATACCTCTCTGTCCTTTTAGCAAATATTTATTTAATTTTCATATTATAGGTGGTTCATACGCAAGCAAAGGTTGTAGCAGACCAAGATGTGATGTACAAATATATATCAAAAAATCTGCTCTTCTTGGCAACTGTTGCACCAAAAAGCAGTGGTGAAATTGGAACTACTACCCCAGAGGATTCCTGGTTGGTTGTATATCTTATTGATATTGTAAATGGTCGTATAATATACCGTATGACCCATCATGGTTCAACGGGTCCAGTCCATGCTGTGAGTTCACCAATCTAATCGCTCACTTCTTCCATCGTGGATTGATGAAATTTTTCTTATGTATTTATATGTTATGTAGGTATTTAGTGAGAACTGGGTTGTCTATCACTACTTCAATCTTAAAGCACACAGATACGAGATGTCAGTTGTCGAAATTTATGATCAATCTTGTGCGGTATGTGAATGTGTGCTCAGATCTTTTATGCAATGTTACATGATTGCTGCTCTATGTAGATTCACATCATCTGAGTCAATTTATTTTGCAGGACAATATAGATGTTTGGAGGCTTATTATTGGAAAGCATAATCTGACTTCACCAATTTCTTCGTATTCTCGACCTGAAATTTTGGCCAAATCACAATCCTATTTTTTCACTCATTCTGTGAAAGCAATATCAGTTACATCAACATCTAAGGGTATATCATCAAAGCAGCTTCTGATTGGTACAATAAACGATCAGGTTACCTTCTGAAACACTTGATTGCTTGGTCTTTGTTCCCCATTTAGATTATTTTTATCTTTTGCGGGCTGTGTTAAATGTGAGTCATCGCAGATTTTGGCTCTTGACAAACGTTACTTGGATCCTCGACGATCTATCAATCCCTCACCAGCCGAGAGAGAAGAAGGCGTTATACCGCTTACAGATTCCTTGCCCATCATTCCTCAGGTGTCTGTCATCCATTTTGACCTCCCCCCTCCACAAACATTTGCTCTTTGCGGTTTTGTTTTCATCAATGAAACAACAAATAAATTGGAGATCTACTTTTTTTTTGGCAATAGTTTTTGTTAGTTCAAATCATGGGAATGCCAAATGCTTACCAATTCAAATCTTGAGAGTGGTTAGAAGATACTGCTGAATTCACAAATAACTGTTAGAATTAGTAAATGGCATTAGGATATTAGCATTTTAATTAGAAGATGGAAATCCTTGAAATGACAAAGTAGTTGGAAGCCATTGCCTTTGATTACCAATGTGGACCAGTCATGATAGTCTGTTGAGAATCTGCTTTTAGCCTAAGGGCTGCAGCACTTCATTACAGCAATACCTCTCTTGTTTAAGCTGACATGTTGGTTTTGAACTGGCTTGTGTTTGTGCAGACCTATGCGACACATGCACTTCAAGTCGAAGGTCTTCGAGGCATCGTGACTGTACCAGCCAAGTTGGAGTCGACAACCCTTGCATTTGCATATGGAGTGGATCTCTTCTTTACCCGGATTACGCCCTCAAGGACGTATGATTCGCTAACCGAAGATTTCAGCTACGCTCTACTTCTCATAACTATTGTTGCTCTTGTGATCGCCATCTTTGCAACTTGGGTTTTCTCTGAGAGGAAAGAGCTACAAGATAAGTGGAAGTGATCTCCAGTTCTGTTTACTACAAGCAAGTCCTAACACTCCCTCTCAAAGAAACTAATTTTTATTTCAGGATAGTTTACAAATCCTCCATGTATCTCTTATTTTAGGCATCCCAAGCTTTAGTCATCCTCTTCTTTTCTGTTGAGGTCGAATATTCATCATCATCATCATCATTATTTTTGCTTAGATTTATAAATTAATTTCTTCGATTATAGATGGATAATGACTTGCTAGTTTCTTACCTTTTGATTTTATGTTTGTTTTTGTAATAACTCATATTTTGACAGTCCGTTTCAGGTGATAAAAGTTCAATTTTTGGAATTGATCCCGACCCATATAAGGTTTACTTTTATTTATTTAATTTACTTCAATTAAAGTTATTAATCGACGATAAGTTGATTAATTTAATTTTTTTTAATAAAAAAAATCGGTTTATTCCACTCTCCACCTTTCTTGGAATTGTAAAAATAGCTCCCAAATAAAATTCTGTGCCCATCAAATGTCGTAGGGTGCTCCATTTTATTCAATCGATCTTAATATTCTTTTTTAAATTTTAATTTGTATATTTCACTTAAAGTATATTACGTACTAATCTAATAAGAAAAAGTTTAAATCAAAGTGAATATATTTCATTATCAAAGTTTAAATTTGGCATGTATTTAGATTGCATGTAAATAAGAGATTATTTTATCCAAAAAAAAATTGCTAGGTTATTTAAAAAGTGATTTTAGAAGTTTGAATTTATATAATCCAGGTGTCCATAAGATTAATAAATAAGTAGCATGACTATTTCAAAATAAATCAGTAGCATGAGATAAAAGAAACTTATGCTAAATACAAATTCAACTTCAACTAATGAACTAAATACCTGACTTGTCTAAAGCAAAAACATTTTTTCTTTTCTAGTTAATGATACATAATTTTTTTTTTTGAATGAACATTAATGATACATAATTGATTTATATGCATGCATGCAATATATATCATTGTGAATAACATGTAGCTTATTTAACATGTCTCTGCTATGAATAAATTCTTTTAATATATATATATATATTAGTTCAACAAGTGGGAGTGGGAGATTCGAACTGGCCGATGGTATATGTTTTAATCAATTGAACTACTCTAAGTTTGGCCTTTTAATAAATAATTAGATATTTGAAACAAATGGTAAGAGATATTTTTATGAACCATATATTTTTTGAATGGGTTTTATATAGATAAAAACAAATTATGTTAAAATAAAACTTTTGCCCCTCTAGCAAAAAAATTCTAATCTCATTCCCACTAGGCAAATGCTTAAAGCTAAAGATAGCCATAAAATTGACTGTTTGAATCTCAAAGTTGCTAAATGAATGTGGGATAAATAGTATGTGACTCTTCCATGAGTTGCATCCTCATCTTTTCACATCCATGAGCAGTATTCTTTCATCCAATGAACAAGTCTTTTTATTTTTTCAAATTGATAATTAATTTATAGAAAAGTTATGCTATTCGAATGAGACAACAAATTAGTTTATATATAAGTCTCTTATCCAAATTGGAAAACACATTTTTTTCTCATTAAATTTTGTTGAAGTTTAATTTGCTTCATAAAGTAATGTTTGCTCAACCTTTATGATATGAGGTGCTGCATCCATAAGAAGGTAATTTGATCTATCTTAAGCGACAATTACTCATTAAACTTAGACACTAGAGAGAGTAAAATTGTCTTAAGGAGACAATGCAAATTCGTTTAGTTCAAATTTCCTCTTGTTTACAAATTATTTATTATTCTATGTTTACATGATATTCCTATGAATAACAAAAGTTTTTCTTGAAAAAATCTCTGAAGTGTCAAATTGTGAATGGAAGTTGAGACATTCTACAATACAACACTGAAAATTCTCCCTTTCCTCCCTAATCCCTTTGGAGAGAATTAGTTTTTTAATCGATTTTCAACCTTGAAAATGTGGCTGAAGCTGCAAAATCTCTTTCAGAGATCATTCGAGTTCTCACCTCATTCTCAAAAAGTATAATACTCGAGAATTTTAAACATCTAGTTTTTAGTAATAATTTGATTTTTTTTAAAAAAAGGGTCAGTGGGTTTTCTTCATATCTGATCAGTTTGGTTTAAACCTTTGCAAACAATGACCATCAATGGCGAACCTGCTGCTGCCCAGTTCCCATTTCCGTGCTGCAAAAACTGCACCACCGCTCTACAATGCACACAAGTCGTTAGTGTCAGGCGTCGAACACTAAGGGGCTATTTGGGGTGCTAAGTGAGTTATAGTAATTTGTAGATTATAATAGCATGTAGAATTATATAATATTGTTTAAAATGCATAGTTGTTTAGTTTGAGGTTATAATAGTCTGTGTTTGTGGTGCAGAATACTCCACATGTTATTATAACCCATGTCCCAAACATCCCTAAGTGAGTTGAACGATTTTCTTTTTTCGTTTTTTTTGGTAAATTGTCTTTTTAGTTTAATAGTGTCGGGTTAGAAATTCGAATATCTAACCATTTAGATAGATATATAATCTTTTTGGTCTTGTTGATAACCATTTAGTTTTTAAAAATTGTGCTTGTTTTTTCATCATTTCTCTACCATGGGTTTCACTATTCTTAAGAAAACATTTGAATTCTTAACTAAATTTCAAAAACTAAAAATTAAATGGTTCTCAAACGAAGTTACGATAACGTGCGTTTTAAATCTTTAACTAGTTACATAACTAAAGAATTACTTTAATTAATTGGAGAGGATCTCACATCCAAACCCTACTGATTCAATCTACTTACTACAGGAAGTCCTTTAGGGGTCGTTTGGCCCCCAGTGTAGGGTTTGGGCCGATTTGGGTTTTGAATACAAGCCCACGTTTGGGCTAAAGGGTTTGAAAACCATAGTTTGAAGACCCCTACTCACTGTTTTGCACATCTGTAATAGAAACCCTAGTCCCCCGTTTTTATGCAACGTCTTTTCCGCTGCCTTCACTCTGTGAGCGAGCTGTTTCCTCGATTGATGGTTTCTGTCATCTCTCTCATCAATTATCCCATCTCCTTCATCTCTTCCTCACCTCCCACCGAAACCCTAACCCTCAATCCCTCCTCTTGCCATTGACGGTCTACTCTATCTCCCTCGTTCCCCCATACTTTCATCGTCTCTTTCTCTCTGCCTCGTTCGACCCGTCCCTTCGATGACCTCTATGTTTTCTCCGGTGGGCTAACGAATGGCAGTGGGTTGCTCTTAGATCCACGCAAAGCCTCGTCTGTGAATGAAATGATCTTCGGACATCGACGAGGGACCGTCAAATTTGGTGTGGGGTATCGGATCGGGTCGGGCTTCGAGCCGGTTGGTGGAGGACCAAGAGGCGAGGGCTGATGGTTCTGTGCGAGGACTTGTCAGTTGGCCTGTCCTTGTCGAATAGCATCGCTTGCCACTCCAAACAATAGAATCCGGCCCCTTGCCGTCTCGAAATGTGGCTTCCTCCCAGCAAAACAATTGTCCATGTTTTCTAGTTTCTGGGATCGTGAGGCAACATCAAGTATCATCATTCCACGAGGCATGGTAGGGGGCTTGGTTCGGTTGAACGGAGTTTGGTAGGAGAGGCTCTCCAATTCGGTCTAACAGGTTTATTCTTTACTTATATGGCCAATGATGATCAACATGTTCTATCGTTTTCTGTCTCATATGTCAATGATGAAGCAAAAATGCTTGAGGCCTCCCTGAATTTACATTCTCCATTGTGATTTTCTATTTCGGTTGCTTGTTGACAATTTCTTTGTTTTGGGATGAAACAAACATGCTTGAGGCCTCCTTGAATTTACATTTTCCATTGTGATTTTCTATTTATGTTTGCTTGTTGACAATTTCTCTGTTCTGGAATGTAACGAACATGCCTGAGGCCTCCATGAATTTACATTCTTCATTGTGATTTTCTATTTCTAATGCTTGTTGACAATTTATTTGTTCTGGAATAACGCAAACATGCCTGATGTCTACTTGAATTTACATCCTCCACCATTGTCTACTTGAATTGACAATTACTTTGTCTACTTGAATTGACAATTACTTTGTTCTGGTTAATCTTGTTGACAAATTGAAATTTTCAAAATTGGGTTCTGATTAAGGTTGCTGATGATCTTTGGTAGTATTTGCATTTACAGCACACAATTGATTACATGTCATCTCACCCCACCCACCTGATTATTTTTAAACAGTGTTAAGAATATTATTAGATGCTGTTAGTTGACCCTCTATACCAGTAATAAATATTTTATTAATTATTAAATTATTTAAACATAATTAATTGCAACTTGACAGTAGTAAGTTGAGAAGTGACCCTTCTATCTCATTCAAATCTTCCTATTCAATACATTGTAATGATGCCATTCCTTCTCTTTCATGGGTGGTTGGGTTAAGTAAATGCATTCACTAATGCCTTGCACTAATCTTATTTTGTTATAAATAAGCCACCCCTCACCACAAGAACACCACCCCTCTCATTTGTATATGTATCTGCCCATTTGCATTGAGGGAGTTAGCTGTCTCTTCTCTTTGGCCTTGGTATGCTAATTTTTTCTCTCTCATTTATACACTTAACTCATGTTCTATGTCTATTTACATCCATTCTCGTGAACTAATCTATTTTCTTTTTCTATATTCTTATACCCCATTCGTTGTACGTGGTGATCATTTCATATGCTATTCATGTTCATTCCTACATTCAAGTACCATAAGGTGAACGATCCACAAACCATATCTAAGGTAATCATTGCATACAATTTCTTTCTTTGTATTTACATACATTTTCCCTTTCCCTATGCTAAGTTTTTTTAATTCTTCTTACTTGTAGGGTTATAGTAGATCGTGTGCACCTTGTTGATCTAAAAAAAAAAGACACAAACCATTACGTAATGTCTTTTGATTTCGTACTGTATTTATTTGTCGAGAACTTGAACATATTTTTGTCATGTATTTGTTTGTTACGGACTTGAACATAATTTTTTTTATTTATTGTATTTCGTTGTTAAGAACTTCATTCTACTTTTATTTATTTTTATTTGTTTATTATGAACTTCACCATATATCGCGTATGCATTTTTTGTGTTATGAATATGATCATACTTGTTTTTTGGATTGCTGTATCTAATATTATATTTGCACAAACCCGCCTCACATTTGATCGCTTGGTTGATTCAGAATTTTTTTTCAAGAAATGTGTTTTAAAAATAAGAATAATTTCATGTGCAAAGTGGAAATTTTGTGTAACAGAATACTTTTTCAAAGTAATATGAAGAGCATTTTAACATTCAACCCAAATTTCATGGTTTAATAGTTAAAAAATGGTAGGGAACAAATTTGGACAATTAATTGAAAAAAATTCAACGAATTGTACAGTTATAGTATTTTGTTTCAAAAACATTTTTGTGTTTTCAAATAAAATAAATAATTTTATCTATGTATTTTTATCCCCTTTTCATTTCGTATTGAATAAAATTTACACAATGAGAGAAGTAGAATGTGGAAAATTTTATAAGGTCAACCTTTTCTTTACAACGTCATGTTTTAAAAAATAATGTTTCTTCCTTGATTAGAAAATGATGTTTTTTTTTTCTTTTCATTTATAACTTTTTATTAATTTACTTGTTAAAGTAGAATGTGGTATTTCCTTCATTTACAAAATAAAAATTCTTCTAATTTCTAAATTTTTCGAATTCATTTTCACCAAAAAAATTAATGGACATCATTCCTTTGATTATAAAATACATATTCTAATTTGTCCATGGAAATTGATTTTTGTAGTATACTTTTAAGAGATCTCAATATAATTTTTTCCTTCATTTACAATTTATTTTAATTCATGTTTTCATAAAAAAAATTAATTATGCTTCGTCGTGAAACGTCTATTTTCTTTTTTCTTTCATGAAAATCGATTTGTTTAATTTACTTTTAAAAGTACAATGTGATTTTTTCCTTCATTTACAAAACCAAATTTATTTACATTGGTAGATTTTTTGAATTCGATTTCACAAAAAAATAAAAAATAAAAAATAAATCTATTTTGACATTTCTAATTTCTCTTAATTAATGCTTAAAAAGAAAACATTTTTGTTTATAAGATTACAGAATGATAAAGCGGGCACAATTTTTCTCGTTCATTAGCAACCAATAATAAATTTGTATTCTAATTTGTCTTTATATATTAGATTGTTGTTGGATCATGATAAATAACTTTATTTCTTATTGTATTGAAATAGAAATCTATTTTATGTGTTTCTTACTACAATCATATACTTCTACGAACGCACCTGAAACCATATTTAATATCGGCATTAGGACTATTGGGTGGTAAGAAGTGATATGTTCTCTTTATCGGTCGTAGGCCAGAGATTAATGGGATATGGTATGAATGCCATAGAGAATTGCATTCCTTTAGTGGGGCACTACACAAGTCCTATGGCCAATCCAACTCGGAGGACAATGTTATTCTTTTTCCCTAGTCATGATATGGTTGATAATTGGAATCGTTGCAATAGTTGTACTTAGGTGAATACTTATAATGCTAGGTACATGAATAAAGCATTCAACCTGATGTACCTAGGATCCTTCTTTCTTGTTCTTTTTCCCCCAGTATTAATGGATGCTCTAGGAGTTGAACCGCATGAGTTGATTGCAATACTCACTATCATATGCACAACACAACAACAATGGACGGTATTGTTCAACATGGCTATGAAACTTGGAGAAGGGAGAATAGAAAATCAATCATCTCATATTCGACACCAAATTAGGCAGCTTAATTTTTTTCGCCTTATCCACGAGTCTGACTTGGCTTGTCATGATAGTACGCGAATGGATAGGAGATGTTTTGCCATTCTGTGTACATTACTCAGAACAACCGGGGGTTTATCAGCAACTCAATGCGTTGATGTGGAAGAGATGGTTGCGATCTTCCTTCATATTTTAGCTCACGATGTGAAGAATAGAGTTGTTCGACGACATTTTGCATGTTCTGGGGAGACAGTGTCTAGACACTTCAACGCCGTTCTCAATGCGGTACTCAAACTTCATGAAGTCCTTTTGAAGACACCTGACCCAGTAACGAATAATTGTTCTGATGAGAGATGGCGGTGGTTCGAGGTATACAAGTTGTGTCGCCCCTAACTTATCTTCCTGTTATGCTACCCTAAATGAACCACTGAAGTTTGTAACCTATTAACAGAATTGTCTAGGTGCGCTGGACGACACACACATTAAGGTGAACGTAAGTGCAACCGATCGGCCTCGTTATAGAACCAGGAAGGGGGAGGTTGCTACGAACGTACTAGCTGTGTGCTCACAGAATGCTGAGTTCATATTCGTCCTTCCTGGGTGGGAAGGTTCTGCGTCAGACTCCAGAGTACTAAGAGATGCAGTATCACGACCTAACGGTCTACAAGTCCCTAGGGGTAAGATGACTCACTCTCTTCTCCTTATTCCAACAGTACTAATGTGTGTACATTGGAATCTAAGTCTGCTCATTCGTAACAATAACCTAATGGTCAGGTTATTACTACTTGTGTGACGCTGGATACCCTAATGCAGAAGGATTTCTGGCCCCTTATCGAGGTCAACGCTATCATCTCACTGAGTGGCGCAGAGGAAATCCACCCACAAGTCCAAAAGAGCTATTTAATATGAGGCATTCTGAGGCTAGAAACATTATTGAGAGGGCTTTTGGAATGTTGAAGGGTCGGTGGGCTATTTTACGAGGGAAGTCCTATTACCCTGTCCAGATCCAGTGTAGGACTATAACCGCCTGTTGCCTACTACATAACTTGATACTGAGAGAAATGGGTCCTGATCCAACGTATGGGGATACGTATTGTGGTGAAGTTGATTCCAATGGGATGGGCTCCAACAACATAAATTTCATTGAATCAACTGGGGCATGGAATGAATGGAGGGATACACTTGCAAACCAAATGTTTGATGCCTGGAACAATGCATGAAATATTTTTTGTAACATGATCAAATCTTCTATTTACACTTATGTTTTGTGTTTAAATCGAATTTCCTAATTGTTATGCTTCGTAGATCTGAATACGAACAATGTACTTTGCTGATTTGTAATATGGTTGAATCCTGTATTCTGTATGTAAGTTTGAAACTATATTTTGTGTTTAAATAAAGTACCATTATGTTTCTTACAGCTGGATTTATGATATACATAATATGCATGTCCGGTTTGATAACTGTTGTAGTATATACATCTAACTTAAGTGTTTTCATTATCTTATTCATGCAGATGGCAACTTCTAAAGAAAAGGCCCATAAACATGTTTGGAATGTAATGGAGGACGAGGTATTGGTCCAGTGTTTGATGCAACTTGTTCAACAGGGTGGGTGGAGAGGTGATAATGGGACATTTAGGCCTGGATATCTGGTACAAGTACAAAAAATGATGAAGGAAAAGCTACCAGGAAGCGACATCCAAGTCTCGCCGAACTTAGAATCAAGAGTAAGGATTCTAAAGAAGCAATATGGCGCAATTGCTGAGATGATGGACCCAGCATGCAGTGGGTTCGGGTGGAACGACGAGCGAAAATGTATTGAGGCAGAGAAATCGATTTTTGATGACTGGGTTAAGGTAAAACACAAATACGATTTCTGCTCGAGCCATAAAAAACATGTACAAGTGAATATGTTATTCCTAACGGTCTTTACGTGTGACATGCAGGGACACCCCAACGCCCGAGGTCTTAGGAACAAGCCATTTCCATTCTTTGATGACCTAGCAATTATCTTCGGCAAAGACAGGGCAACCGGCGCGAGGGCAGAGACTCCGATTGACATGGCCTCAACGACAGGCACAGATGTGGACGATGACATCAGCCCAGAGTTCCATGATCTCCCAATACCTGACCCACCTGTATGTGAAACTGCATTTGGGGAGGATGTATCTACCACACCTAACTCGAGGAATGATGGGGTAGGAGGATCCATGGTGAGTAAGAAGAGGCGCATGGTTCACGGAGAACTTGCTGATGTATTCCGCACAGAGATGAGATGGGCATCGACCCATATCGAGAAGATCGCCCTTTGGCCGAAAGAGAAACATGAAATGGAGTCCGCCCGACGTAAGCAACTGTATGGGGAACTTCAGGCCATACCTGGAATGGATATAGATGACTGTTTGGTCGTAGCCGAGACTTTGCTAGCTGATACCTCTAAATTTCACTCCTTCCTCGACTACCCATCAGAGTGGAAATACAAGTGTTGCATGCGGATCTTGGGAAGACAACCCGGTCCCTCTTCTTCAGGATCATCGCACTGACTTTTGTTGGAGCATTTTGGTGAAGACACTACGTTCACTTTACTCATCATGTTATCTTTACTTATTTTCTTCGTTGGGTTTTTGTTTGTAAGGCTTTGTGGTATTTGACTAAAGTAGCCTATGGTGATATGTTTAGTTATGTGTGCCAACTCATGTCCAAAAACGTTATCATGACATGGTTTATTTTTTTGTGAATGATAACAAATGTTCCAACTATTTGAAATAATTTTCTTACTTTCAACTAGAACATAAATTGGAAGTTACACTCAAAAGTTAATTAACAAAATCGATCCATGTTGCCCAAGTCTTCTACAATTCAAAAATCATTTACTAAAAAGTAAGAGGAAAGTAATTGAACTAAACAGCTACATAAAAAAGGACGAAAAAATTCTGCACAAACCCAAGGGTTCAGAACACTGCACACCAAACACAGCTTCCTGATTCCCATGCTTCAGAACCCTGCATCCCAAACACAGTTTTCTGATTCCCAGACTTTAGAACACTGCACTCCAAACACAGGTTTTTGTAACCCAGGGTTCAGAAACTCCCAGAACAAACCCCCCAGGGTTCTGATTCCAAGGTTTCTGATTCCAAGACAGGGGGCCAAACAACCCCTTAAGCTCTAGAAAAAAGAAACGATAACTTATTTCTTTTTTTTGTTATGCAAGATTGGTGTTTGATGATTTGCTACAACTAATCGTTTCGTAAATAATAAATAAAATTTCAGTGGTTATACTGGCTAAAATTATTGTATAAGGTCAATTATTGAATGCATGTTATCAATCATTGAATATAATATTTGAAATTCTAGATAAGCTCCTTCATAAATGATGAGACAATTTGTTTTTATCTCCCCTCTTCCTCCGACAATTTTTTATAGGTATTTTTCATTTACAATGTAAATATTACGAAAATTGCAAAATAATGTGTATTTATTTTTTGAAAGATTTTGACTTTCGTTATCGTCTAATTGATTTAACAATCTATGGATCTGTCAATCTAAGCATAAACTCAACTGGTTAAGACAATATGTCTTCGATCAAAAGGTTAGAGTTTCGAATCTCCATTCCAACATGTTAAAAAATAAAAAGTTATGGATCTATATTTGATGTTAATTAGAATTCTATTCATAGTTTTGAATTTTCTCCATTTGTATGAGAAAACTTCTTATCCAGTTCTGGGATATTACTGATTATTTTTTGCACCAAATTTGGCCAGATGAATTTTAGTTTTTGAATCTTACATATAAAAGTCGTTTTTAAGGATTTTCATATTGCATTCAATGTAAATGTTATAAAGACTTAAACATGTTAAGTATGTTATTCAATTTGAAAATTCATGATTTAAGATTTTTTTTTTCTAAATACAATGTAAAAGTTTTCAAAGTTCTAAAGGCAAAAAATAAAGTTTTAAAGCCAAATTTCAACCAGTCTTCCCCATAATCCATGAAGACACCTAGATCTTGTTTGCTATGCTAGGGATGGCTCAATTGGCAGAAATTGGCCTCTCATTGTTATTTATCTTAAGAAAAAAGCTGTAAAAGGTTCAATTGTTCATACACAAGTCTTTAAGGGGGTGTCTAGTTCACTTTTTGTTTTTTTGAGTTCAACAACATGTGAGATGGAGGGATTCGAACCTCTGACCTCTTGGTCGATGATGTATGTCTTAACATGTTAGAATAGAAGTGTACACCACAACGTTGTTTAGCTAATATTCTCCTCTTTGCTATATGTCTTAACATGTTAGAATAGAAGTGTACACCACAACGTTGTTTAGCTAATATTCTCCTCTTTGCTATATGTCTTAACTAGTTGATCTATACTTAAGGTGACTAGTGTCCAGTTCACTTGAACAATATAATCCATTTATGTCATAAAGGGTCGTCTTTGTATTGATATCGCTAGAATATAAGATATCTGAAGAGAAGAGACATGGATTGGATTGGAAGAAGAATGTCAGAACATCCTTCATCATCAATCAAGCCTTGGAGGGGCTGAGAGAGGACAAGCCCTTAAAATACGAGTACAACTGACCCATTCAACAGAAACCAACTTATTAGTCCATTCTTTGAGTTTGTTTGTCTACATACAAGCACTTAATACTGATAATTTAGCAGTCTTTTCTTTCTTCAATTCTAACTTTTGGTCAGTGATAAGCAGAGACCAAAAAGTTGGTGCAAGCCTTCCAATGGCATTGTTCAGGGCGTCATAATGATTAGGAATTCAACAATTTACAGCATTACCTTTGGAAATGCACGCTTCATATACTTGATACTGAGGATTTTAAGATCTGTACACCGATCTTTTTTTGCGCCAAGCATGATTTTTGTGTGCAGCTTCGCCTTGGAGACGAGCTTGTCTGAAACTTTTGGTTAAGATTCCATGTGATCCTTCGAAATACTCGGATTAAGAAATAGCGCCCTTGTGTGATGATGAAGGATATTACCTGAAAGAAACAAGAGAGTAAATTTGACAAATGCTTGAAGCCTACTTATAAAGTTAATCAGGACAAGGTATTTGCAACGATTGAAAAGCTAAGAATACCAAGAGGTTTCAAGTCGATACCAGAAAGGATTGCACCAGAATTATTTGTGTTGATTTGGTCCGTGTAGTTTTTGGAATCATGCTACACGCTCCTCTGCCGTTTGTACCCATCATTGAAATAAATGGAGCTAGATCTGTTCTTAGAAAGAAGAGTTCTTCCAAAGTTGAAATCTTCAGCTCCAATCATGTAGATATTTCCTGCTTCAGGCAAGCTAAAATCAGCAGGATTTTTGTTGACACTACATATTTCAGTCTCAGAAGTGCTTTTCTGGTTTTGCAGAGTTCTAGTATGGGCTACCAATTTGCATTCCTCGGAGTTTCTTTCGATGTGATGCGCCAACACAAACGCTTCGGAATTAGATGCATTTACCACACCTTTCTGTATGCCATTATCAGGAAATGTTCTATCATCTGTGCCCAGACCACCACTTCTGAATTGAGACTTGGTTGGCTTTTGGTCTTTGCTCCACGTAGATGGATCTGAGCATTTCATTTTCGCTCTATTTTGAGACTTAAAGACAGCCTGACCGGACAAATTGGTATTGTTTCCAAATCCTCTATTATGTTGGAAGGTACTAGCAGATGCACTGGTTGGCGAAATATGAACTTCATCATGGAAAGCAGATGAAAATTGGTTGATGTCCTGGGCCGCTCCACGTCGCAGGCACGTGGCGACAGCGGCCTCCTGGATGGTCTTATTGAAAATGTCCATCCCAGAAAATTCTTTACCTTTTAGTGGACGAGGAATAGGAGGTTTCTTGGATGACTTATGCGTCCCACCTGCAGTCATGGGTGCATTAGATCGCATTCCGGCGTCCATGAGGCTGAGCAAGTGCATTGCCGATATGGTTTCGTTAGAGTACAACTCCAATGAACCGACCATACCAACCATATTTTGATGAAGCTCAACCCCATTAGGATGGCGACAAAATGAACTCTCTGCAGATTTCCGGCTGTATGCTTCAGAATTGTTATGCCTACCATGCCTTTCTAGGTTGGTAGGGTGATGATTATGATAATTCTGTGCCTTTGCATTTCCCATCTGCAATGATCTAGGACATGAGATTTTTTCTCTGCCAGTCGAATGAGCTGGAAATCTCTGAAATCCGTTCGGTAGATGATCTGGCATCAAAGAAGAAGAAGACCATATGTGAGCTGCTTCTATATTCCGTTCTGAAACGGGTAAATGATCTATGCATCCTTCAGAAGATTGTACTTTGGAGCTGTAGGGACCTGATTCCACCATAGCTCCATTACATTTTCTAATCTCAGTACAACTTTGTCTTTTGGATCCAATGGAAGAATATTGAATACCATTTGATGGTTCCTCTTGAGAATGAATAGAAGCATTATGCCCGAGCATACGATTCTGCTGCAGGTGATTCGTATTGAAGTTAGATTTCCCAATATTTGAGAAATAATCCACTGACTTCTGTTTCCTGGTTTCCACGACTTTTCCCACACAATTTGCAGCATTTCCTCCATACCTTGCTTGAGCTTTTTGTTTAAGATTTTCAGGCTTTTGTAATAATCCTCTCTCATTTCTATATATATCGCCATAATTATTCACCTGAACAGCCCTTGAGAAATTTCCTGTTTCTGATACGGGTTCATTATTCTCAGCATCAGGAAGACGTCTTTCATACTGATTCTTTGCCATTAGTTCAACGATTTCCATAGGGATGTCATCGGAAGTCCCACTGTCAGATGCCAGGTCCACTCTCTGGTTAATCTGTCTTTTCTTTAGAGCCAAAGGTTCCTGAGCTTCAATAGTTCTTTTACCATTGCTTCCACTGTGCATATCCTGTTCATAAATTTTATGCAAGAAATGGAATTCTGTGAAGCACTCATTATAGACTAAGAACACAAAAACAAAAACAAAGAAAAATAAAAGAACAAAGTGGGGAAAAAAAGGACCACTCGAAAACTAAACGATCAATAGTTTAGCTCAAAGTAATCTTTGATAGCTCATTAAAAAGTAAACCCAACACAAACTCAATAAATATAATGAATGGGGATTCTTCTTTTGCAATTTGATAACAAATTAAGTCCTTCACTTCTTGTTGACTCTAGAGGAAATATATTTTTCACTATCTCCTTTCCTTGGAGGTCAGGGACAGATAAGGAGGGACCATATTGGATCGTCATGTCCTTAGAGGCATAGATGTACCATTTCATGGCTAAGAATTCATGGCAGTTAATTCAATAATGACACTTAATTTTACAACATCAGCAGGTATGTAATTAATACAAACAGACACCAAATCCAACTTCTGATGGTGCTCTACTTTGCATATAAACTTGTTTTATAGACTTCACACGTATATCATATATGTTCAAATAGTTCTAGCTTTGCAGACATTTCCCAAATCAAAGAAGCCAAGAAAGGTTGAATTTCCCGATACCGATCATTTGCAACTAACTCTAGTATATTTACAAGTTTATGAAAAAAAAAATTAACATACCACAGTTGCAACTCTCAGATGGAAAGGTCCACTAAGCAGTGAGAAAGACACATTAGACATGTTCTAACGCATGTTTGTTATAACATATGCCTAAGTAAAGTCATCTTTGTTTGGCAACAACCATAAACTTTAAGCGCATACCTTTTGCTGGAGCTGTGACCAACTATTATCTGTGTGAGGCTCCATGTTTCGTCTTGGAAGAGGCATACTCAAGTTTGCCATTTTACCATTCAGCACACTATCTACTCCTTGTCCATAAAAAATATCTGAAGCTTTATAAGAAGGAGGATTTGGATCTCCAAGATAATTTGTTTCGATATCATTCCTCGTAAATTTACTTACTCTGGAAGTGTCATCTCGCTCAGGCAGAAAAGTAGGCAGCTCATTTTCTCCCTGACATCTGATTCCTTTGTGATCCCTTTGTGGATTGGAATAGTCATTGAAAGAGAGATGCAACTCTCTTTCATTGTTTTTGTAATTTGCATATTGAAAAGGATTAGCTACAGTCCTACTTTTCATGGCTTCCACGTCTTTCTGTGTAACTGAATTCTTCCTAATCATTCCATTGTTCCGAGAAAATACGTCAGTGGGGCCTTCAACCATCACAGGCTCCTTGCTTGAATTTGGGTTCTTAGATGTGCTAGATTTAGATTCCATGGTATTCAATGATATTGAATGTGGAGTTCTGCTAGAAAATTCATTGGGATGTGCTATAATAGCAGCACTATCCAATGCTTCTTTATCACTACTATATTCAGTTATCGCCCGAATTTCACATTGATCTTTAACTTTAGACAGCAGTAAGGACACGGAGTATGGATCGACCACTGGAAACTTTTTCCGTTTCTTCTTTCTTAAACTATTGTTTCCATCCATTTGGTAGCTGCTCCAAAGACCCTTCATGGTCTTTTTCATTCCTGAAAGATCATTTTCAGTTCCTAAACTAGAAACAGAGTTTTCTATCTCCCCCTTCCATGTTTGAATTTGCTTATCCACACTGGAAGAAGAGGGATTCTCTTGATCCTTACACTTTCTGTTTCGGGGCAACCTTCTTTCCCTTTTATGATCTGAATGCCAAATATTTTCCTCCATAGTTGCCTGACATTTGGAAGCATACCTCACATCTGCCTGCACAGATGCCTCGGGAGTCCCATTGGATGGAGAACTTTGAAGATGTTTAGCCTTCATATTTCCATTTTCTCCTAGCAATTCAGTCAATAGACGAATCTTTGGGGTTCTTCGACGATGTAACTTTCCTAGATGACAGTGATGAGGACTGTTTCCAACTGTTTCAGCACTTTCAGATGATGAAATGGTGCTTTCATTTGATTCCATGGAAACATCTCCATTTTCTTGAAATTCAACAGTATGATGTGCTCGGTCTATGTCTACCGTACTGTCGTCATTCTCTGATATCACCAAGGTAAGCTGTCCATTTAGATGATCTGCAGGAGTTTGTTTTCCAGCCTGAAGATTTGCTGAAAGGCTTTCCTCAGTTACTTTGAGAATGAGATTTCCACTTACAGGCTCAATCTCCGTAACTTCATGACTTGCACAACCTGGCTCACTTTGTGATATGAGAGCAACTGTTTCAGATACCAAAAATAATCTGATTATGGAAAAACACAAATGCCTGATAAGGAAAAAGTACTATTAGGTACAAATGCAATAGAAAAGACATGTATTTCGCAGCATCTATTGAGGAGCAATAGATTGCGACTCTGCAAAGATGATATTGAGGACAAGAGAAGCCTTGTCAAAGGGAAATTGTCAAGTAGAGAGAATGTCACAATCTTACTAGAGAAGAATAAATGCATTTTGGATCCATGAAATAATCAGTAAGCTAGTTCCAATAGAGCCATATATCCTTAGGTTGTGCAGATGATTAATACATTATGAATCATCATATCAGCAGTATATCCAAAGTCAGTTTATGTCTTTTCAGCCAATCTCATGATGTGTACAAAACAAAGATAATGCCAAAAAATTTAAAATAATAGGAGAAAAAAGCTAGTCTTACCAGTACTGTTGTCTGCAACTTCAAGTTTCTTTTCCTCCTCATCACAACTTGAGGGTTGGCAACTTGAATTAGAAGCATTGTCAATCATTGTTCTTCCATTGATTACATCTTGTTTCGGAGCTTTCGGGGAAGCACTAGAAAAGTTTCCAAAGTTGTGACAGCTATCAAAGATGAAACCTTCTGCAGCTTTATGAGAACTCTCTTGCCAATGACGTTTGCCACGCTGCAGGTCGAAACTCGGATCATATACAGGTGGGACCGAGAGTATATGCTCATCCAACTTATGGCCATCATCAATATCAGAAAATGGCCAACAAATCTTCCAATCCTTTTTGCGCATATCAGATACATAACCACTGTTACATTGATAGATTCAATAAGGAAAATAAATGCTGAGTTTCCCTAAAAGGGTAGCTACCTCACTTAGCTTGGATAAATACATTATGATCATAAAGTCTTATTACATAATGCATCAACACTTCGGAGTCAGTGACTCAGTTATGTTGAGTAGTGAAACAACAAACAGACAAATGCAGTCATTTACGACTAATATATCGCCGCATGGCAGAAATAAAATCCTCATATAATTTTCAGTATGAGTGAAGCATATACAATAAATTATCCATTGGGTGTCCCTACTTCCTCTCTAATCTAGGTTCGAATCCCCCTCCACCCACACCCCCAGCATCTAGGTTCGAGTTACCTCTTTTTTTTTTTGATATCGTGAGTGTCCAGGCCAGTTTACACGCACCTCAACTAATCTTACCGGACAACCGCCTGACCCTACTACATTTGGTTGATAGGGAAACCCGTAGGATATAAATTTTAGGTGGGTGGCTACCATGGAAACATGTAGGAGTTACCTCCTTCACAAGGCAATTTTAAACAAAAAATCAGTAACCCAAAACCCAAGAAACAACCACACATTAACAAGCCAATCCAAACACATATAACTCAATAGCTAGTTAAGGCATCTCTACCTTTCTCTAAATAAGCCGTAAATTCCAATCTCCATTCTATATTTGTAATGTAATAGTCTAAAAAGAAAAAAGTACACATTAACATAACCACATGTTTACGGTAGCAAAGTCTTCGACGCTTACCGTATAGAGAACAGTTCACACTTCTGGTCAGCACATTTATCATCGGAGCTAAATAGATCAATAAATATAGAGTCAATCTGAATGAATTTTTCTGCAAGCTTGGCATCAGTCCCATGATTATTCTCTTCCATCACATTAATCCTAAGGATCATGTACACAAATTCCCCGTTGAAGAAATGTAATACTACCTATATAAGTAGTCAAATTCAGTTAATTATCATGACAAAGAAAAATATTATATAGTGTAAAAAAAAAGATCGCAAAAAGAAAACCTAAATCTCAAATTATTAATATTAGATATATACGAACTGATTTGGCACATAAAATAACAGTCTCTAACACTGTAGCACAAAGAAAACCCTAATCTTGCAACATTTGTATTAAGATAATAGATATAAATGATTAAAATTCTTTGGTTTAACGGTAATTTAACAATTTATACAGTAAAAATAGAACTAGGGTTTTGCCACATTACAAATTGAAGAATATTTATCAGCACTAACAAAATTTCAATAGAAATATCGAAAACGATACATAAAATACCGCGAAAATGAATGAATTCGAAAGTAAAAGGTGAAAAAAACACACACACACAGTCGGTGAAAATTGAGCTGAAGTTCCTAAATATTTTAGCCGAAACTGAATCATTATCCGTTTTTACCAACCGAAGACTGGAAAAATTGAAACAGATGAAAATAAAAATTATCTAGAGTGAAAAGGCGAAGATGTTACCGGCCGGAATCCATCAGAAAACGGCGGCGTTTGACGTCACCTCGGATCCAATTCTCGACGAAACTGTGTAAAGAAAAAAAGAGAGAGAAAGCATTGTTCGAACTGTACGGAAGAATTAGGCACTCGCCGATGAAGAATTCAAGCTCGAAGCTCTTTAGAGAGAGAGAGAGAGTGAGGAAAAAAAAAAGATTTTTGGTTTTTTAGAGAGAGAATGTTGGTGGGTTTATTTATTTATTTTTAATTTTCTTTGTTTTTTAGGTTTTTGCTGTAAGAAAACTGCCCATGCCGGTTGCCATGTCACTTACATGAGAGAGAGAAGGGTGTGTACCCAATAGGATGTTGCCACGTGGCTGTGAATTGGGGTTCTTAAAAAAGAAACCCTAAAAATTGAGAGTGTTATTACACGCTCGGGTTAGCGAGCGTGGGGTTTGTTTATTTTAAGATGTGCCGGTCTTATCAAGCTTAAAGAATGATGCCTTGGCACATAAGATGAATTTAATTGGTTCGTGTTCAACACGCGACTTAGAAGCGAGTGGCTATGGAATTCAACTGTTGAAACCCTAGTTTTATTTATTTATTTTTCCTCTTTTGCTATTTCATTTCCAGTTTCTAGCCGAATAATCGGGTAAAGCAGTCGCAATATCTACCTCTTTTTCTTTAATTTGGATTTAAAATTGATTTTTTTAATTAAATAAATACGAGGGTAGAGATTCGAACGTCAATCAAGAGAACGGATCGGTGTCGTAATTGCTGAACTATGTTGAAAATTTTGTAATAAAATTAGTAGATAAAAGGGTTATTTTTTTCTTTTTAGAGTTTAATAACATGTGAAATGAGATGATACGAATCTCTATAGTCGAACATATATAAAGTTTGAATTATTCGAAGTTAATCATATCTTATTTCAACTAACTTTGGTTTACAATTCTATCCCTGCATCGAATATTAAAAATAATTTTTCAATTTTTTGTATTGCTTTCAAATTTTAACTGAAAATTTAAATATAGTTTAAAAATTAAAAATAAAAAACAAAACAAAGAAATAATGGGTAAGTGAATTTTTATTAAAAATTAAAGAACGAAATCATTTTCAACCAAACTTAAATAGTTGTTGTAGTGATGTGTATGTATATCAAGTAGGCCTTTTCTGTCTGTGTAATGAAGTATTAAGTGAAATCTTCTTTCTTTCTTTTCTTTCTCTTTTTTTTTTTTTTTTCATTTTATTGATAAAAACTTTTTGGAATAAACAACGTATTAATTGTATACCTAAAACTAAACTGGTACTTCTATAACCATTATTCTATGGTATATAATTAATTAAGTTGAATTTTTACTAATCTATATACTAAAACAATCTAATATCTAGATATAATAATATCTAGACCCTCTTTATTAATTAAAGTAATTTTCAATTGTCAAAGTGGTATAAATTCTTATACAAAAGTATCGTGAAAGTTTTTTAATTAAATAAAATTACCATAGAAATCAATAGGTACATTTAGGTACATTCACTTCTTCCAAATAGATTGATATAAGTTTAAAATTCTCTGGTTAGGTAGTCAATCTTAAAAAACTTATTAGAAAAGTACCATATAAATTATTTTTAGAAAAAAATTAAAATTATGAGAAATTACTTAATAGTGTTAGTAGCCACTTTACATGATTAGACATATGAGATAAAAATTTAAAAGTATATATATATACATATATTTAATAATTATTGGAGTACGTATCAGATAATTTTTATGCTATTTGTTTTTCTTGGCACCATTACCCATCCCAATGGTCAAAAGGTGGAAACTCTTTATACAAAATATCCACACACACACAAAAAAAAGGTGTGTATAAAAATTTATCCCACAACCAATAATCTTAGGCACCATCTAGACTCCCAAAAGGCTTGTTTAAAAAAAAAAAAAAAAAAAAAAAAAAAAAAAAAAAAAAAAAAAAAAAATCTCCCAAAAGGCTAAATGGGAATCAAATCTTTCTAATAAATTCTCTTATTCTCTTTGTGAACAACTCTATACCTTTTGAGGGAGGAAGAGTCATTAAATGTGCTGCTAAAGTATAATTGACTAGTTGTCCTCTCCTTCTTAACTATAGGAGGCATGATCAAATCATAATTTTAATTTTTCTTTTTTATATATTCAACAATATATAATAGCTGCTAACCTAAACATAACTCAACTGATTAAAGTATATACTCTCGACCAAAAAGTTAGAAGTTTGAATCTCTCCTTAAATGTTGTTGAACTCAAAAAATAATATACAATACAATAGTTAGTCACATTGTTTTATTTAAAAAAAATCCTTAAATAATAAATTTTCAAGTTAGAATTTCTCTCTCACACGTTCAATGATATAAAACTACTTAATCGACCACGACGTTTCACCAAAAATAATAGCAACGTCATTCTAGGAGACCCAAAAACAGAATAAAAGGTATAGGCTCCGTTTGATAACCATTTAGTTTTTTAAAATTGTGCTTGTTTTATCATCATTTCAGTATAATGAGTTTCATCTTTTTTAAGAAAACATTTAAATTATTTTTAGCCAAATTCCAAAAATAAAAACAAATTTTCTAAACCCTAAAACATATGTAAAAAGTAGATAACAAACCACGGAAATCATGGATGAAATTAGTATTTATAAGCTTAATTTTTAAAAATCAAAAATTCAAAATTCAAATGATTATCAATTTTAGGTTGTTCTAGTAATTTCATCTCATGAAAGTTCATATACATTACCTTTCTTGGTTGACAACAGATGAGACTGCGTTGTTTGCCATTAGAATTTAGATTCTAGAATGAAAATTATCTAATAACCTGTTTGGAAGTTCATTTAATTCTGGCCAATTTTTGTTATCCCTCAAAAATGAGGTTAATCTCCTCTTATTGATATTGCTTTTGGAATTTTTCCCTTCCAATAAAGGGATTTTCCTTTAGAAGAAACTTATATGGCTTCGAGTTAAAACAATCGAGCATATATATATTTTATATATAAATTTATTTATTTATACTCATGCTTTTATTAATTATTAATCTCACAAATTTCATAAATTCATTTTTAATTATCATATACTAATCTTTAAATTATAAATCCTAAGTTCAAATATATAAGGCTCCATTTGATAACCATTTGGTTTTTGGTTTTTTATTTTTGAAAATTAAGTCTATAAATACTACTTTCACCTATAGGTTTCCTTGGTTTGTTATCTACTTTTTACATATGTTTTCAAAAACTTGTTTGTGTTTTTGAAATTTGGCTAAGATCTCAAATGTTTTCTTATAAGAGATATGAAAACTATTGTATGGAAGATGGAAACTATTGTAGAGAAATTGTGAGAAAACAAAAACAATTTTCAAAAACCAAAAACTAAAAATCAAACGGTTATCAAACGGGCCTAAGCTTTGTAGTTTGCATACAAACTCAAATTTCCAAAATTCATTTTCTTTATACTACTCCAATACAAACTATATATTGAACTTAAAAAAAAAAAAAACTATATAAATCAAATTCTTCCACTCTAGGCTATATAAGTTCAAAATTTTCAAACCCATTAATTAAATGCTCTCTCTTGACGAGCCCCTAATTTCTCTCACTAAAGTTAATTTTTGTATCCTTTCACCCATTTGAAAAATGAACTTTTAAAATGTGATATTTCTGCACTTTATAAAAATAATTCAAAAAGCTAAGTTGGTATAATGTGATTGAAAGTTTTATATTGTTGAATGTAAGAGAAAAATTAAAAATTATGATTTCACCATACATTTAAACGTTTGGAGGGTGACAAGTCACAATGTACATTGAATAAATTTTCTGCATGCTAGGGTACTTATTGGTTTTGAATCGCAGCCACATCAATTATTTATTATTTATTAAGGTGCATGCAATGCAAACCAATGGATTTTTGTTAATATTTATTTCTTCTCGTCTTTGAATATATCGAATATCATTGATTTTTACGTATTTTATTTTAATGTAAAGTAATAAAGTGTATAATCTTTTTTACTTTTGGCCTCAATCAGTGGTTTAATAGCACTGGCACACCTGTTAGATAGGAAATTAAGGTCCGGTCATTGAATAACTATTTGGTTTTTAATTTTTTATTTTTAAAAATTGTGTTTGTTTTTTCATCATTTCTCTACAATAGATTTCATCTTTCTTTAAGAAAATATTTAAATTCTTAACCAAATTCCAAAAATAAAAATAAGTTTTTGAAAACTACTTTTTTTAGTTTTTAAAACTTGACTTGGTTTTTGAAAACATATGTAAAAAGTAGATAACAATAAATCAAGAAAATTCATAGGTGGAAGTATTTATGGGCTTAATTTTTAAAAACTAAATGGCTATCTTGATTTGTCACCTAAGATAAACGGGGCCTAGGATACCACCAAAGTACTATGGGTTTCCTTAATTCGTTACCTACTTTTTACCCATGTGTTTTAAAAAAGTAAACCAAGTTTTGAAAACTAAAAAAAAGTACACCCCATTTGATAACCATTTGGTTTTTTATTTTTGGACATTTTTGAAAATCAAGCATATAAATACTACTTCTACCTATGGGTTTCCATATTTTCTTATTTACTTTTTACATATGTTTTCAAAAATCAAGCCAAATTTTGAAAACTAAAAAAAGTAGTTTTCAAAAACTTATTTTTGTTTTTGGAATTTTGCTAGAAATGTAAATGTTTTCTTAAGAAAGATGGAAACCAGTGTAGAGAAGATGAAAATCATTGTAGAGAAATGATGAGAAAACAAATATAATTTTCAAAAACAAAAAATTAAAAACCAAATAGTTATCAAGCAGGGTCTAAATTACTAAGTTTGGGTTATCGTTGGTTTGAGTTTAATTTTCAATCTAATCTCTATATAGAGGTTGAGTTTAGTTTCAAATTAATTAGTTATCACAGAAATTTAGAAGTTTTAATTTGATATTTGTGATTTGTCCAAATATATTTTACCAATTGTTCATGTGATGTTAAACAGATTGAATACGTGATAAATCAACTATTATTCTCTTTTTGGCCAACTATGTTGAAGTTTAAGACCAAGCAAAAAATAAATGAAAAGATGTGGGGTTTTGAATAAATAAAAGATAGTTTATAGACAATTTATACTTAACCAAATTATAGAAATCAAGTCAACCCTTCAAAATCAGATCAAACCGAAAAGATAACCAAATTGATAATTTAACGAAATATATATATATCATTAAACTGATATTAAAGAGAGAATAATTTTCATCTATAAGCTGTGGTAGTAAATGATCAAAGCGCATCATTCCTACAGACAAAGTAGGTCCAAGTCTAAATTTTAAAATTTAAACCGTTTAGGTGCCGTTTGTTTTTAGGAAATCAGGATATCCAACTTCAGATTCCCAGAATCTTAGATGTTTAGAATTTTAGATGTCCGGCATCTTTAGATTACTATGTTTGTTTTGCATGAAAATTTATAAGAATGTCTTGGAATATTTAGATAGTCATGTTTGTTTTGCAGGATTTATATATGAGAATGTCTAAAAGATTATGTGTTATATCAATAATGCTCTTGTTAACCTTTACATAATTTAATTATTAATTTAATATAATTAAATTGATATCACATGCATTTTGGTGTTTGTTAATTTAATATTATATTTGTATTTAAATTTATTTTATACTAGTATTTATGTGTTATTTTGTAGAACAAATTAATTTATCTTAGTTTGATATTTTTATAAAATGTTTAATATTAAATATTAATTCAATTTTAAATCAGCTTTATTTTATATCTAAATGTAAAATATAAATATAACTAACTACATATGATCGTTTATTAGTGCATAAGTTCATTAATTTATTTTTAAATAAAAATAAAAATGTAAAATAAAGAAAATTGATAAGGGAAAAATATGTCATTAGCAGATGCCCTCAACATAAAAATCTTTAAAACCCATGTTTCAAAAAGGCATCTAAATTTAATCAGATGCCTCCCAAATGGGTATCCTATGATACACAGGCATCTTAATATGTCAATGTATCTTACATTCCTACAAAATAAACGAAGTAATCCAGATGCCTATTCTATGGGAATCTTGGATTACCACGACCCTTAAGCAACAAAGATTTAGTTATTTTCCACATTTTTAAGAAGAGATAAGTTCAAATCTCTACCGATTCAAAAGAATTTATTTTTAAAAATTTTACCTTTTTAAGAGGGGATAAGTTCAATTCTCTACCCGTAATTGTATTTGTTTTATATTTTGTGATATGATTTATTCAAAGAAAGAAAAGAAATTAATTAAAGGAAAATACTTGAGTGCATATCGAAGTGCATGAATTTTTCTACCTCTCCACCATTTAATTGTTGACAATAAAGAGAGAGAAAGTATAACTAGGAGAGAGAAAGGTGAAAATTAAATTGATGGAAGCAAGAAGATTCCTGCATACCTCAAATGATGGGAGCAGGGAGGTTCCTCCATACCAGCGAAGTATTGTTTTTAATTAAAACCCTTTTAGTTGTAAATATGAAAAATTCTTAATTGTTCGTCGATGTGTAGGAATCTCCTTGCTCTCTACAATTTAATTGTCGACCTCTTTTTGTAGTGTTTTCTCTCTTCTTGTTGTTAACAATTAAATAGTAGAAACAAGAAGATTTCTACACACAAGAAGCAGCCAAATATCGTTATGTAGATATTGAATAATAGTTGTGGGATTAGACACACATGTCAACCCAACAAAACGCCTGTGGCGATATATGTGGACTGTCGTTTTCATTGCATGCATGCCACGCACCAACAATCAACAATGTCTACAAATTTATTATTTTTTTTTTTAACAAAAACAACAACAACAATGTCTACAAATTTGATTTTCTTTTTTTTTTACAATTCGTGGGAGTAAAGATTGAATAGTATACTTCAACCCGTTGAGTTTTATGTTCAGATGGATAATCTAAAAAGTGGATTTATGAAGTTACAAAAAAAATAAAATAAAAATATTACAAAATTGACGAGATTTAGGCTAAATTACAAATTCATTTCCGAACTTAAAATTGCATTTGTTTGGTTCCCGTAAGTTATACTTTATATTAAAAAAAAATCTTTAAATTTTTTAAATTGTGTCTATATAATTTAGTTTCAAAGTGTTTTCAATTCAATTTGTTCTTCAACGTTTTTTTGATAATATGTGAAGGGTGGAGAATTCAAACTTCTAACTTCTTAATCAATGATACATGTTTTATGTTAGTTGAGTTATGTTCATGTTGTCAATTTATTCATGAACTTTTTAATTGTGTTTAATAGGTTATTATTGTTAACTCTATCAATCTAATACCACACTAAATTTATATTTTAAAGTTTGCATAGTGATTAGTCAACTAATTTCATAGGGTATTAAGTGTCATAAATGTTAAATGGATGGAATTATATAAGCAACAATCTATTAAACACAAAATTCAAAATTTAAAAGGTCTATTAAAATCTTTTCATAATGTATAAACTAAATATATATGACTTTGTCAAAGACCTATTTAAAATTTTTGAAGTACAAATATTAGATAGATATAATTCTAAAATTTCAACACTAAATATATAATTTAACCAAAAGTTTAGACGTAGAAATTTCAAATATATATATATAATATATCTAAACGATATAATATATCATTTAAATAAAAATAAAATTTGCAGTCATCCATCAAAAATGCCAATATGGGTGGCATGGCATGTGCAGGAGACGGCAACATGGTGTGCTCACTGCTCACAGGGGAGGGGAGGCAAAAACTGTTGGATTTTTTTTACCCTTTTCTTTAATAAATACATACATAATAATAATAAGATGGAATCTAGTTTTAAATGTTTTATTTAGTTCAACCAATGCAACCATCAAGAATGAGTCTCAATGAAAAAGCAGAATAAATAGAGTTTGTTAAATAATAATACTCTCGTACTTCTTAATATAAGACTTGGATTAAGACTTTATTCCAAAACAAGAAAACCATGTATCAAATCAAAATATAGAGAAGAGTGTTACAACTAAATGGGGTGAAAGGAGAAATAAATTAAAATGTTTTTCATAACCTTATTGATCTGAGAATGAAAAAAAGTGGATTATCAATTTCTAATTAAATCCTAAAAGGTGTAAAAATTACCATGTTCAAATTGACGACCTTTTAACCAATGTAATTTATAGAGATTATTATGCAGGTACATCGTGTGGTTTCTAAGAGATGATTTATTCAAAAATCAATTTATTTTCAATCATTTTTATAAAGGAAGATGCATACATTAAAAAACTTAAAAGAAATTTAAACAAGTATAATTTCTTATATTGAAGCCAGAACTATCTAAGTAATACATAGAACAATAAAAATTACAAGGGGAAACACAAGAATCCATCTCGTGAATAAAAAAGAAGTGAACACACAGAAGATGGAATGTGTTTTACTTTACATAAGATGTCTAGATTTATCAAATTTGTTGGTGACCACTTTAACACATTTTGCAGTCTCCTTGGTGACAGCAGCAATGTAAAATTCAAATGGTTGGCAAAGAAGAAGAAATGGAAAATCAGCCCTTTTTGGGCATGGCAGCAAGCCTTGTGTACATCCTTGCCATGGATTGATATCCTCGGACATCGCCCGAACGCAGTAGATTTCCTGTAAACACCCACAGTCACAATCAATTAGAAGATTAGAAGGTCATTGGCATCCACCTGTGAAAAATGCATTGCTTTATATGTTTGAGTTTGATATGGAAAAAGTTTATATGAAACCAAGCGACATGCATCAGTCGATGACCTTCAAGAGGCAATCCTAAAATTTTGAGTGTTTGAAGATTCTTTCCAAGGTCTTAAATTCAAGCCCCCATGTGAAAAGCTAAAGCTTCAATTGATAATCATTTTGTTTTTTAAAATTAAACTTAGTTTTGTTACTTTATTACCTACTTTTAAAAAACGTTTTAAAAAAGCAAACCAAAATTTGAAAACAAATGGCCTGTTTGATAACTATTTGGTTTTTAAAAATTGTGCTTGTTTTCTCATAATTTCTCTACATTTCGTTTTTTTAAAAAAAATATATGAATTCTTAGCAAAATTCGAAAAACAAAAACAAGTTTTTCAAAACTATATTTTTTAATTTTCAAAACTTGACTTGGTTTTTGAAAACATAGGTAAAAAATAGATAAAAAAAAACAAAAGAAAACTCAAATGTGGAAGTATTTATAGGCTAAATTTTCAAAAACCAAATGGTTATCAAACGGGACCTAAAAAAAGTAGTTTTTAAAAACTTGATTTTGTTTTTGAAATTTGGGTTTAGAAT
Organism: Trichosanthes truncata; assembly: GCA_033996785.1. NCBI lineage: Eukaryota > Viridiplantae > Streptophyta > Magnoliopsida > Cucurbitales > Cucurbitaceae > Trichosanthes > Trichosanthes truncata. The sequence goes on from JAWPNB010000010.1 coordinate 4,785,948, forward strand.
TTAAATGTGTTTTTAAGGAAGAAGAAAAGCTTGTAAAAAAAATTGGGAGGAAACCAACATAATTTAAAAAAAAAAACAGAAAATCAAAAACAAAATGATTATCAAAAAACCTAAATAATTTAAAATCTAATCCTAGTTGCCTCTCGAGACTGGCTTAGGACGGCAAAGCTTCCCCAAAGGTTAGTGGGTGGGTCATGAACCTAATGCAAAGAATGAGGTCTCCCAATATCTCGTTTACTAAAAAAATATTATCAATCGATTCAATTTCAAAATATATAACTAAACATTAGCTGATCGACTTTGTTCGGTGTTATTGGGTTTGTATTTTCTTAAATCGATAGGTTAGTTTGCACCAGCATTGGCCAAGACCAGAGCCAAACCAACCCACTAAACCCCAACATTTAAGTTACGATCTTCTATTTCTTCTTCTTCTAATGAATATTTTGAATAACTGTTAACAGATGCAAGTGTCCAGAAATGAAGCTGCTCATCTATCTAGGAGGGAATTGTGCCATTTCTCCAAGCCCAATAAAAATCATTCTCCAAAAGAGAACTCTTGGAATGATGAACTCCAAAAATTCAGTCACTAACCAGAACCAGTTGTTAGATCATTTAACTACTACGCCACATTATCACTTCATCACACAGATCCAAATAAACATGTCAATCAGGAAAATTCATCATAAGGAATCCATGTAAACTCACCAGAATCACAGTTTAGCGGGCTGTCGGGTTCAGGATGAGCCATCAAAGCAATTATAGCCCTACAAACAGATTGCAGAGTCCATGCTGGGCTCCATGCATTCTTCAATATATCGAGGCAGATCTCACCCGTCTGCAAGAAGGTACAGTGATAAATATAAAGGTTCGACAACTGAAAAGGTATATGTTTATATGTTTAATCATCACAGCAATGAAATGTATTAAAAATACGGTTCATCGTAAAATCAGACTACAATCACAAAGGGGATTGGGCTAACGTGAATGATCACCATTCACCAATATAGTTCATAGCAAATAATACAACTTACAATATTTCACAAAAGTTGGAACAAGAAGTATTAGAGTTCTCATTCTCAACTCATACGGCGATTGGATCAACCTCCTCCAGGCTCCATCGGAACCACACCGTAACCACACCGTAGCCTCTCCCTCCCTCAAGGTCGCTGCTCACTAATGCACCAAATTGCTCTGCAACTAGAATTCCACTCATGGAAGAAGCCACCCACAAAATATGTCCACCCCTTTGAATCGTCTCCATAAAAGATGAGCATGTCTAGCTTCCCAATCTGTGAGAGTACTAGTATGGATTATATATGGGGGATTGGTAGTATATCAATAAGGGGTATTTTGGGAATTAGCTAGGGGTGTCTTGGTTATAAATAGTAGTGTTAGGGTCCTTAGTTAGGGGTGGAAAATTTTAGCAGAGTGTCCATTGTGAGACTTTGGGAGAGATAGCCCTCTCGAAAGGCTATTGTTATATTGTAGCGTCTTTTGATATTGCTATATATTAGTTTCTTTGTGTTCTTCATATTTTCTGTATTTTTCTGTGTTTGGATACCTAACAAATTGGTATCAGAGCACGTTCGTCCTGAAAAAAAATGGCGCAAAAACAACCGGAAGAGAGAATAGAGAGAATAGAGAAAGATGTGGTTGAAATGAAAGAAGCTTTACAGAGGATAGCCAAGAGCATGGATCGATTGGTGGCTGAAATAGAGAATCAAAGAGCCATGATGACTGAAATCTCCAATGGCAAGGTTCGAATAACTTCCACCATTGTTGTAAGCTCTCCTCATCAACAAAACATGGAAGAAAAGAAGGAAGAATCATTGGAATCGATGGCGATTGATGAAAATGAATCATCTCAGTGCGTAAGATACAGAGAAAAAGAGAAGCTGGTGAAAGACGTTAAGAAGCCGAAAAGTGAGGCTGTTTGGAAGCCAAAGATAGTGCGATCGAGAAAGAAGGTTGGAGGAAAACGATTGAGGGAAAACCAACCTGTCTTCAGTCGGAGTTCGAAGACCACGCACGAAGGGGCTGGAATATTCAGCATGTCGAAGGCTGGATTTCGAGGGTGGGATCATCGACCATTAAGGGGGAGGGAAGGTTTCGGTACCTGCAAGGTTCAAAAAAAACGAAGGGAAAAGTTCGACAGAGACCGTTTGCGACAATACCCACATGCGTTGCTGGAGACGAAGCTTCGCGGAAGGCACCGATGCAAGGTTCGAGGAAATGCAATAAAGGGATCAGAGGGAGACTGTTATGAAAAAATCAGAAAAAAAGTGAGACAAATGGCTACCGGAGGTTATTTCCGTCGACGACGGGTATGGTCGGAGATGAAAGCCCGGTGGAAGGATAAAAGGAAGAGGAAAGAAAAAAAGTCAGCGGACACATGGTCGGAGAAGCGAGATGGCCGACGGACGAAGAAGCGATGGAGGAAGAAGAAACAACGGAGGAAGGACTTATCCGCGGTCACCGGGGGCAGAAGAGACGGAATGATGTCGAGGGTTAAGTGGTGGGAGTCGCAAGGTGACCGGCAAATAAAAAAAAAAAAAAAAAAAAAATGGCGGAAGAAAGATGCTGGAGCGCTCACTCACTGCCGGACGAAGAATTTGTGTATACCGAAAATTGCATAGGAAAGTGGGCGGATGGACGAAGAAGAAAGGTTGGGGAAGGTGCTGCAATTTTCGTGAAGAAGGGGAAATCCAAATTCCTAACCACGTGAAGTGTCAGGAGGTAGGGCCAAGAGTTGGAAAAAGGGCGGTATGAACTTTGGGGTGGTTTTTGGGCTGCATTGGCATGACAAGGCCCATTTCTTTTTGAAAGGGAATGTTGGAACAACAAGTGTGCAAGTGGTTTATGGGAATTTGGGGTTGTTTTTTTTTTTGGGGTCTTTATTTTTTGTTGGATTTGTGGTTTGACTTTTGTAATGGGTTACCCACACCTTGAGGACAAGGTGTGTTTTGAAGGGCCCGGTATTGTGAGAGTATCCAAACACAGAAAAACGCAGAAAATACGAATAACACAAAGAAACTAATATATTGCAATATCAAAGGACGTTACAATATAACCATAGCCTTTCAAGAGGGCTATCTCTCTCCCAAAGTCCCACTATGGACACTCTACTAAAATTTTCCACCCCTAACTAAGGACCCTAACACTACTATTTATAACCAAGACACCCCTAGCTAATTCCCAAAATACCCCTTATTGATATACTACCAATCCCCCATATATAATCCATACTAGTACTCTCACACAGTCCCATCTTACATTTGATGGAGAGTTCATTGTCAAACTCCCCAATACAATATCCACCCCAATTGCAACTCCGCCTCCCCCATAGGGTTCTACAACGTTTGAGTTCACTCCATTTCTACCTGGTGGTTTGTCGTTGTCGCTAGAGTTCGCAACACAACATCCATTGTTTTATGACGATTATTTAAACTCTCCACCAACACCTGTTGTTGCATCAAATTGGCTCAATTCGTCATTGCACCTCCCTAGAATCCACATGATGATTTCAAAGTCCAAGGCCTCCCACACATGATATACCACTAAATTTAATATATATACATATATATATATATATATATATATATATATTCTCTCCCTACTCATCCTCATGCATGGAGGCTCAACGATATTTGTTAACTAATTAAGAAAAGACCTAAATACTGCTGCTAGTTACTCTCCCTCGGACAACGGTACCCCCTCCCCTATTGTTGCCCTTTCTTCTCCAATGATTGCCTCCTTATAATCCTTATCACAATCTTGTTGGTGGGAAGTTAGTCAGATCTAGTACAAATTGGACCTGGTCGTTAGGTAGTTGGAGTTGGGAGGCTTTCATAGGGTCCCCATTTGGGATCCCAGTGGCTATCAAAATCTACTAGAGGTCATGTGGTTGTAGCTTCATCGATTAACGTAGAGATATTATGGGATATAATGCAGCTATTAGCCAACTAGTTCATAATTCATAAAAATAAAATTAAAAAAAAACAATTATATTAACAATTATGACAGAAGGGCTCATAGTCAGCAAAGGATCTAGGAAAAAGATCAGGGTGACTTCTACCTTAAAATGAACATTTGGATGGAAAATTTTCGTTAAGAACCGGACTTGAGGAGGTTGCAAAGGATATTGCTCAGGTACAGAAAAGGCAAGCTGGAAGACACCACCTTCAAAAGGAGTCTCTGACGGTCCCTAAATACAATGCATATCAATCATGGTAAGAAACAACTCTTAAATCCGATTTTCATCTGGATTGTAGAGACTAGAGAGCATTACCTTGATTAGGGCCGTCCATTTAAAAATATTGGAATCATCACAAACCAATTGAATATCTGGATCTGCTACCTTTTCTCTTTGAACCTCTTTGTACTCCTTAAACAACCTTGCTCTTGAGGCCTACACAAAATCGCTATAAAACTTATCGATGCAATTCCAGGTAAATAGAACAATCAAAGAATTTCTGAAAGCTAATATGTAATTTTTTCAAGCATATAAAGAACTTTTTTCATAATAGCTGTTCAGTAACACAGGCGCATGAAGCTAATTGAAATCCACCCCATAACCATAAAGATACATCAGAAAATTAGTTGTCTATAATTATGGACAAATATGAGGTAGAAATTGACTTCTCATACAGGGTGATAATAATTGCCAGACCTGAGAGACCATGTAACATTACAATCACATTAAAAAAAATGCAGATGAAACCAATAAATATTAAAACTTCGGAGAACCCAAATACTTCATGCTGTTATCCATCACCACCTAACAGAGACGTATATACTTTTCCTAAGGGGATGAGGAAGAAAAAAGAGCATCAGCAAAAGCTCAGGCATGTGCTGGAATGAAATCAAACCTGAATGGCTCAAGGTTATGTTTGGCTCAAGGCAGGGGTTGCGGCGCTATGATTGAGAAGGTGCTCCTTAATCCCCCGTTCTAGAATGAGGGCAGAGTGTTGTGGCAAGTTTGTTTCTTTGCTGTGTTATGGGCAATTGGGCTAGAGAGAGAAACAATAGAATTTTTAGGAGGTGGAGAGATCGAGGAGGAGGTTTAGGAAGGTTTAAAGCATCCTTATGGGCATCTGTTACCCGGCTCTTTTATAATTATGAGCTTGGTTTGATTCTTTTGGGTTAGAGTCCTGTTCTATAGCTAGTGGCTGGACTCCTTTTTTGTGGCTTTTTTTTGTATGCCCCCATACATTTCTTTTCATTTTTCTCAAAAAGCTCGATTTCTTATCAAAAAAAAAAATTGAATGGCTAAAGTACCACTCATAAAGTAGATACTAATACATGATTACTCAAACTATGCTCAGATTGACACTTACCTTAACAAGTTATGTAAACAAATATCAACGGGATAAAGAAAAAGGTCACGGAACAAAACGCCAATCAATCACAAAAGTTAGTAGTACTACACATTGTAAGTTAACATACACTCAAAACATTGCAATCGTCCATTAACAAAATGAACTCAACTCACACAATCCAATTAGTAACTCTTCTCACAGCAAAACGCAAGTTATGGCTATAAGATCATTATTCACAGTAAAGGTTATGAATCACACTCATACATACTTTCAGCTGACACAACAATCAAGAAAAAGTAATATAACAAGGTATAGTGACTAACCTGCATTATAGATGCTCCCAGACGATACAAGCAGCTTCAAGCCTAAAATTCTCGAACCAACACAATTACCGGCCGACAAACTGCAACCGGTACAAGAAACGCTACACAAGAATAAATCATCATAAGTAAAATCATAAGGATTTGTTGTATGCATAATATCAAACCCTAAAAAGAAGTCCGCGGTGGAAAAAATGAAAAAGGAAATTGATAGACTAGATAATTCCTTCTGAAAGGAGAAACCAGAGAAAGAAAAATTGACGGAAATTGATAGCAAATATAAACTTCTACAAGCAGAAGAGAACCACGAATTCGAACAAATCGAAAATTATACAGAACAGAAGAATAGAAACACTCACAATCACCAAGAAGATATCGATTTGTCGTATGGAAACTAACTCGAGGTAATTCGGAGATGCGTAAAGGGAGACGCGACGAAGCTTCAATCGGAGAGGATTTCTATGGAACGTGCGTTGCGGTCTATCGTATCAGCAACCTTTCGCGACTGCTTTGAGTAATTCGTTAGCCTCGTGGTGCCGAATCTCAGGATTCGGGAATTGAAATGGTTTTCTATTGTTTTTTTTTTTAATAAAGCAGTCAATTTTCCGTTAATATTTCCATGAACCTTTTTTTTTTTCTTTATTAAAATCTTTATTTATTATTATTATTTTTTTTTTTAAAAAAAACTATTTTTCAAACTACTAGCAAATATTTCTCATCAATTTGAGCATATTTTAGTTGATCTATCTACTACTATTTTATATATCGATGATTACCACGAATTGGTGTTCTAGTTTACAGAATTAGTGTTCTAGTTCACTTAATTATCACGAATATAATCACTCAATTTTATTTAGAGAAAGAAGTACAAAAATGAATAAGATCAACAAAATAAAAACATAAAATAAAAGATAGAGAACAATCAAGAGAGAAATATCTTAGGCACCATTTGATAACCATTTATTTTTTGGTTTTTGAAAATTAAGCTTATAAATGCTACTTCCACCTATGGGGTTCCTTGTTTTATTATCTACTTCTTACATATGTTTTCAAATGTTTTCATCATTAGACTAACGATTCAATTAATTAAATAACCAATATTGACATGTAAATAATCCATAAATCAGGAAGACAAAGGTAAAAAAAGCCTCTTACGAACACAATTAAATGTCAAAGGTATTAATGAAACTTTAACATTTTTCATCCAAAACTTAACGATAAGAGTATTTTTTTTAACCTTTTTTTAAAGGTCAGGAGTGTTTTTGAAACTTTTTAAAATTCAGAAGTATTATTGAAATGAAACGTTAGCGTTTTTCATCTATAACTTAACGGTATGGATTATTATTGAAACAAAGACTCATAGTTAAAGAGTATTTTCTATAATTTAGCCATCATATTTATATCATTTTACTTTGAAATATTACTCATTCTAATTCAAACCAATTTTAATTTTTATAGAATAAATGAAGCAACCACTCAGCATAACCCAACAAAGGTCATAGGTTCACATTTCCTCCATCATGTAATATTTTCCTGTCATTTGATTCAAATCTGAAAACAGCATAGTTTTATGTAAATATTTCATAAATTGATAGGAACCCTTAGCAAAATAGTACGAGTCTATGAGATACACATAATTATTACGGATCATGCTAAAAAATTTATTGATCAAACGACTAAAATGAATAACAGATGACCTTTACACTAAAGTTATTTATTAAAAAAGGAAAGAAAAAAAAAATTCAACAGAAGTCCAATTTTAATGCAGGTGGTCTCCCAAGGCTCTTTTTCTTTTATCTTTTCCTTTTCCATCCCTCTACAAGAAATATACACGATTTCAATAATACTCAAACAGGCAACAAGAATGAGGGGCAAAAAGGCAAACACTATATGTATGCAATGTGAAACAGGGAGAGGCATTAAATAAGCAAAGGAAAAACGCGTGCTGATGATTTCACATGCTACCAGCTCTGCCAGGAGTTGATTTTGCGGGTTTGAATTTCGAGATGTCGACGAGGTCCCCGAACAGTTTATCCTCTGGCTTATTGACTGGCTTCATGGGAGGCACATAAGATAAAGCAGAAGCTTGAGAAGACGAATGGCTCATACTCATATCGTCTCTAACAGACATGCCATACATTTGCTGCTCAAGATATTGGGGCACTTGCGGTTGTTGACCATGACCATAGCCATAGCCAGTGTTGTATTGGTTGTGGTTTCCATACATCTGTTGAGGGTAATAGGGTTGTGTCATCTGGTTTGCTTGCGAATGTTGCTGCGGAGGCATTGGCATAACCATATTTTGCATACCCGGGATCTGCTGTGGGTGCAACCCCAACTGATGGTTCGGATTAACATGGCTATTCATGTTAGACATGTGACCGCTTGCTATCGGCTGGATGTACATACCTATACCTACAACCTCATTTCCCATTGATTGAGGTCCCTGGGGATGTCCACCGAGTCCGTGTGAGACAATAACCTGAGTAGTAACCTGCATTGGTTGAGGGTAATGAGAGCCTGCCGCTGGGCTGCCATCATCAGAAGACTGAGCTTCCCATGGCGGAGGTGGCAATGAACCAGTTGTTTGCGAACCTGTCACACAACCCAACATCGTGTAAGTCTTGCATATGTTCACGACGAACTCAAACAAAAATGCCAAGAAAATGACAGCACGTTAGCAGAAAGAACACAGAAAAGTCGTGACTCCCAGGATCGAGCACATGGAAACACAAAGATGTAGAATTCTGCCATGTTTCAGCTAAGTAATAATGGAATAAGAATTGCGATCTAGCATTCTAATGCGAGCCAGTGTGAAGGAACATGAGATAAAAGTACCATAGCCAGGTGAAGGGGGCTGCTGCTGTTGGTGCTGCTGAGGAATTTGACCATTCCAGGCAGAACCTGGGCCCTGCATGTACATCGATTGCTCATAATTAGGCGAACCCATGTTCGCGACATTCCCATTGGGATAAAATCCACCTTGTGGAGAGTGAACATTTGGCTGCTGTTGCTGTTGAAATTGGGAAGCCGGTGGGTGGGGTTGCACGCCAGGACTGATAGGAGGGGGATTCACAGGATTAGTGGCATTGTTACCATCAGAGAACATGTCAAAAAGAACAAGAGCATTTTGATCGGATACAGGAGGATTGGCTTGTTGCTCTCCAAGAGGAACAAGAGCCAATGAAGTCTCTGCCTTTGGTGAATTGAAGTCACCGCTCAGCAGGTCCATATTGGGTTCAACTTTAGCTGGAGGAGCTGGACCATTAGTTGCACCAGGTGCAGGAAGCAACAACTGGTTCAGGGTTTGAGAACCTTCACTGGCATTCGAGGCAGCTCTGCAGAACAATTAAACGTCAATACACAATCAATATAAGGTAGTCACGTGTCACGACTTAAACGACCAGAACGAAATATTTAAGCATTCAATGAAACCTTACAGGCACCAATCTGAACATTCAGAAAGTTCAATTAAATACATAAAAAATCAGAACTTCAATAAACATGTAGCTACATTATTCTAAGTAGATCAAGAAAAAGAAACAATAATGAGACATGCAATATACTATGAATTACCATACTGCAAAAAGTAATCAATTCTAAAAGACATAATTACTTTGTCTCAGGCTGTTTGCTGTTATCTCCAGTGTCAATAAGAGGCCGGTCTACATCAATGAGCGCTGTAGCAGATTCAGACTTGGGTTTCTGAGCAACGGGATTCCCAGAAGAAATAGATTCATGCCTCGCAAGTAGCCTCTGCAAATCATCATTAAGTGCAAGTCCTTGGCAAAGTAGAGACTCATCCCTGCACCAGCATTACAAAATAAACATAAATACATGCAGTTGAAAATGAGTGTCTAAGTTGGGGCATTCTTTTAAGTAACTTTAGGAAAGTTAGATTTATTATTTTCTTACTACATTATTTAATCGCTAATGTTTAAGATTAATTAGAGTTATTGACCTTCTTCGCCTTTCCTTTATGTATTTTATGTAAGTGTAATATTTTTTAGTGGAATAATAGAAAATAATATTTTCTTCCAAAAGTTTCACATGCGAATATAAAATGAGAGTTTCCAGTTAGCGTTCATTAATGTAGATTTCATAGACAAATTGTTCTAGAATAAGTAGAGCTAAAAGCAACATACAACTGTTCTACTCGAATTATCCCATAAATACTTCAAGCAAAGCCATTCAACAAAACCACAATTAATACTTCATGTAGGCCACTAAAGAATTAGCGTACATATAGTAACAACTGTTAGACAAGCAAAGTCATGCTACATGTAATTACTTTCTTTTTGAAACAAATCAATTGGAAATCTTTTGTAATTCCTTAGCTTAAGGAAAAGTACCCACTTTTGTATTCTTTTTTTTTCTTTAATGAAATCATTTCTTATCCAAAGAAGAAAAAAATAAACGAATGAAGAAAGAAAGAAATATATGCAGTAATGTAGTAAAAATGATCTTCTGATAATGAAATAAAATCAAATTGACATTCCAACCAAAAGGACATCTCAAACAAAAATTGTTGTTATTCTTGTCATTATGATGATGAAATGAGACTTCGAAACATAAGATTATATGAGAAATTTATCAGCTAGAATTGGTGTGCTACTCATGTACCACTTATGATGGCTTATCCAAGAATCTTTGCTATTTCGAAGGAAAAGGAAATCTCAACTTTTGAAGCTTGGGATGCTAGAATCAAAAGTTGAAAATTAAATGCCAAAAGAAATCTAAAAGATGAGAAGATGGATGATTTTGGGCCTAGAAATCCTAAGTGGAATTTACCCCACTGAAAGGGAAGATGGGAGAAGGCCATTGCTTCGAGATTGGGAGCTTTCTTTGTCAGATTCCTCTTCTTAAAATTAACAAACTCCAATGTACAGATGAGTAAGGAAATGTGGACGGCAATATGAAAAGGCCAAGGTTCCAAGAACATTAAATTTTTTACTGTGTATCATGGAGGGTTGAATACAGCAGAAAGAATTTAGAAGACAAGCACCTAATGCTTTTCGCCAACCAAATCAGTGCAGTGCCGTGAAGCTGAAAAAAATGTTGAACATTTCTTCTATTACTGCTGTTACAGTAGGAAATGCTGGGACTTCTTACGGGAACAAGTTTACATGTCCTGGGTCTTTGGGAAAAAAGCCAAGGAGAATATGGTTCAACTTTTGTGCGGCCATAAATTGAGAAGGAAAGGAAAGATTATGTGGAGGCAAAAGCAATCCTACAGAATAAATTCCAAAAATTCAGTGAAAAGGAAAAGGATTGGAAAGAAGTAGTTAATACGGCTACGTTACATACTTCTCCATGGTGTTCTTCATCTAATTCTTTTTTTAGAAAAAGTCAATTTATATCCCTAAACTTTGTACGTTGAATCAATCAAAACCCTAAACTAATAATTTTATCAATTAAAACCCTAAAATTTTATAAGTGAATCAATTTAGACTATCTATTAGAATTTTATTTTTAAATTGTTAACTTAATTCTCACACATGTGTAAGACTTCTTTAAATGTATGAATTAATGTAATTTTTTCTTTTTTGATATCGGTGAGTGTTCGGGCCAGCTTGTGCGCACCTCAACTAATCTCATCGAACAACTGCCTAACTCTACCACATTTGGTTTACCGGAAATTAAATCCTAGGTAGGTGGCCACCATGGATTGAACTCATTCTCTCTTAGTTCTCCAAGGCCCTTTGACCACTAGACCAACCCATAATGGTTAGAATTAATGTAATATTAGAGGAAAATGTTTGAATCAAGATATAATAGTAGTTTTCACTTTTCATTAATATAAGCAGTTTTTCATCTTCTCTTCTTCCACTATTTTTCTCTACTTGTATTAGAAATTGCATGGTGGGAGAAGAATAATTTTATTTGGGAAATTTGGAGGTGATTTTAAATAGAATCAAGGGTAAATAGTTATGAATCACTAATACATGGTCTAAATTCAATTAATACAATTATTAGTTTAAGGTTTTAATTGATTCAACCTGCAAAGTTTAGGGGCATAAATTGATTCTTGCCCTTCTTTTTGTGGTTAAATCGAATCAGGGTGCATTTGGTGAAGTCCAGTATAGAAAGTGAGTTTTTTTGTAATTTCCCGCTAAATCAACAAAAGATATTTTTTGCACAAATGGGAATAATATGTGAACCCCCAAAAAAAAATAATAAATAATAATAAAATTTCTATAAAAAAATGTCAATAGCAGCACTAACATGCATAAAAGCAACTATAAGTATGAGGTCTTACGCAGTTGAGTTAACAAGGTGAACCACCCTCTGCTTGTAAGTACGGCACTGGTCAACCAAGTCAACAATAACCTCCTGTCTAATAGCCTGCCAGATGAGAAACCCCAACACGAATAGAGTTGAGTAAACCCAACGTGTGATTTGACAGAAGAATAAAAAAAATCCCAAGTATGTCTTTTTTTTTTTAATGGAAAACGAAAATTTTCATTTGAAAAAATGAAAAGAAAAATCCCACATGAGATACAATATAGTTTTACTTTAGTTTAAACTGATAAAGTACCTCTTTATTCCCTGGTTCTAATGCATTAAGCATTTCTGAAAGGACATCCATAATTCCACGGGCATTTTGAATTTCAGTCAGGCTGGAAATATGGAATCAAAATCAGTTTCGTAGTTCCATATATATTAACTATATTCATAAAATGGACAAGAATACTATGATGATGGAAAATGAGAATAAAAGAAGTTCGTGCACCTTAAGGTGGGAAACTCAGACTCAGCAGAGGTCTCAGCACCATCCTGCTGATTAGGTTCAGGATTCCGTAGATTTGGAGGATAAGATGCCAAAGGTTGTGTTTGTGGGGGGGTGAATACAGGTGCAGAGCTCTCAGACCTCTGGGGGAAAACTGCCCCAGCACGCTGAAACAAAGAAGGTATTGGCTCACGTGCTCTTGTCATGATAACCAACAGAAGATGGTGCATGAAAAGTAGAACTGAGACAAGCACAGGTTTGCAAAAATGCCAGAAGCTCAAAGAATAAAGTATTTCTACTGAATTCAATCAGTCTCAACTAGAAATATGCTTCAAAAAATGCCTTTCGACACTTACCAACAATTCCTGGTATGCGGCATAATACTGTGGATATCTTGCCCTAGGTCCTCCAAAAGCTTCTTGCCAAGTATCTATCAGAATTAATATCTTCTCTTTGACGCGAAAATCAGGCTACATCATGCCCACAATTACTGAGAGGTTATTTTATGAAAGAATGACGGGTGAAGCAAGAGAGCAACGAAAATATTCTAAATGAAACCTACCTTCTTCTTCACCATTTTTACCATCTCATGAAGAAGACCCTTCTCTGCCACATGCATATGAACAATGTCCCCACAATTCTTAATGATTGTTTCCAACAGCTAGAATGTAGAGATAAGACAAGATAAAAAATAAACTTAAATCCTTTAAAAGATAGAATACCAAGATTTAGTAAACTGAACATCCCTGCAGGAAACAAAGTAATGTGAGCTTAAAAGGAGGATCGGAAAGATTAATGAAATCAAAATAGTAACTTCCTGAAGAAATTATTGCAGTAGCTTGAGGTAGTATCTTATCTCATTACTCTCCTTTCGGCACATGAAACCAAAGATAAATCAGTGCAATCTTCAACTGACCAACTGGGTCCTTTTTTTAAGCTAACTTACCATTTTTTTCCCCTTAGAAGAAATGTAGACTTTCTATTAGGCAGAGATTAGTATACAAAAACATTATGCAGAAATAAGGCATATCCACACAAGATTTCAATGAGCAAATCCTACAAAATACATGAAGTTATCCTTGATTATGAAATTTGTGGCAAAAGGACTTGGATATATCTAGACTATGATTGTCAATTTAGAACCTTTAACAAAGGACTTCTACACCTCATTGTTTCTGTCTTTTTTTTTTTTGATGAAAAACCGAACTTTCATTGAGAACGAATGAAAGAATACACAGGCATACAAAAAGAAAGCCCACAAAAAAGGGAACCACACTAGAAAAAGGGGCTCCAATCAAGCAAGATAATTCCTAGCGAGTAATTGTGGCCAATTTGAAAGCATACTTCTATATAATCTCCCCTTTCTTTAGTAACACTAGCCCTCCATTACTTTCGAATCTATATACATCTTACTCCATTATCAAAGCAATTGTATTGTTTTTACGAAAAGAAAAGGTTTATTGTACCTCTAGCAGATAGCTCTACCAAACAAAAAAGCACCTTGCACCACGAAGTTCTGTACTAGAAATTCACTGCCCTTCAATACTAATTACTACCAAAGTGCAAAACGGGGAGTAATTGTTAATGCATGCCTTACAGTATCCGATAGCTAATGAACATATAAATATATAATATACCAAGAAGGGAGTTATAAAAGTTTTTTTTTTCGATCTGTGACTATTTGTGATTCTCACGCATCCAATCAGAGAAACCTAAAACCCTAACTTAAATATTGGTCAATGACAGTGATTTAACCATAATCCATTTAGAACAAACATGAAACAGACTCGCAGTAGTTGCCTCGACTAGAACAAGGAAGAACAAGTTCCGGATATAATGTGTTTTTTCTTCTTTTATAGTGAGAAACAACATAACATCTACAGCATACAACAAGCAACATCTTCTTTGATCGTTTTAAGAAACAAAGTCCGAAACTAATATGCCGCATAGATATTGATGTCCAAGTAGTAAAAAATTGTGCAATCAATAGAGTAAATAATGAATAAAGTCCATATGACACCGAGAGTATAAAAATAACAAAATTAAAAATAAGTCGATCTTAGGACTTACCGTCAGGGCAAGAAGTTGAACTTTTGAGTTCTTGCTTCCAAGGCGCTTCTTTATACCTTTAACCACATCTTTCGCTTGCCTGAAAATTTGCCAATGAAATAGTGAACTCCATGGTTACAGAAAAAGAAATAACAAATCCAATCCAACATCCAACGAAATAACGAAAGCCTCGTCAATGAATCAAATTAAACGAAAACCTAATAGAAAATCCTCAAGCCTTAGTCAGCAGCAAAACCTGCTGAAATTACTCATTCGTTTATCGGGATGCATGAACGGTCAGTTGCTGAGTCGCAAATTATAATTTCCATTTGAATGCAGAAAAAAACACAAGGAGGAAGCCAGTTTCCATTCGGCTTGTCTTGAATCTTCAGTTGGTAAATACCAACAAATTCAAAATCCCAATTCTCTTTGTGCCGAACAAATTCTCAGCAACCAACCGCAAAAATTCAAACAATTCTACCGCTCAATCATTTAAAATAGCTCAAAACAAGAACAGATAACACAACTTCTTCAGACTGAAAAATTTCGACAAAAACAATGATTGAAGACGAAAAACAATAAACCAAACAAATCATGCAATGCGTACCCAGGGTCATGGTTCAGCATATCACAGATCTCGATGTTCATCGCCCAATCTGGACCAATCAACATATCGCTCGTAGCACGCGCCACCACGGAATTCACCATCTCTCTTCCGCGCCAACAACACTGCCCGATCGGAAGAAAAAATTCCTATTCCGGCGACCGTAAAAGCTTCCACCGGCGACGGCAAATAGTTTTCCGGCTAAATAGCTGAATATTCCGTCGATTCTCTCTCTCTATCTCTCTCGAAATCGCTCTCCGGCCGCGAGATCGCCAGTAACCCCCCCTTTTCTCTCGACAAACTATACTTTTCCCTTTTCTTTTCTTTTCTCTCTTTTTTTTTTAATTTTAATTTAATTTTTGCTCGATGCATTTTAGTTTGCTTTCGAATAGGCATTAGATGGAACTAAAATGGAAAGCCAGTGGAATAGCGCCACGTGTAAAACAACGATCCTCTTTCGTTGTGTAGTACTGAGGTGGAAGACTTTTGTTCCGTCGGCTCGACCGACCTTTTTTCCATCAAGCGGTTCCGGTTCTTTGTTTCGCCACTTTATATGGGTCCCACCGGCTTTTCGCTAGGGAATTATCCACTGCGACGCGCGTCCATGTATGTGGCCAATCATTGCTTAATGTTTTTCTGTATCCGGGTTTCACGGTGCGACGGTGTGGATTAAAATTAATTTTTGTGTGTTTTTTTTTTTAGTTTTTATTCGAATTCTTTATTAAAAATTAGGTTAAATAACAAGTTTAGCCTCTAAACTTTGAGATTTGTGTCATTCCTAAACTTTCAAAAGTGTCTATAGATCTATAAATTTTCAATTTTGTGTCTAATAGACTTTGAACTTTCTTAATAATTCCTTGACAAATTTTAAATTTTTAAAAATTAATTGATCTTTTAGATATAAATGTGAATTTTAAGTTTAATATAACTCTAAAAATTTCAATTTTGTGTTTAATAAATTTGTGAATTTTTAAAAAATTCAAAATTCAGTAATTAAATTTGTAATTTTGAAAGTTCAATAATCAAATAGACATAAATTTCAAAGTTTGAAGACTAAATTTATAATTTAACCTAAAAATTATATTAAATTACGAGTTTAATCGACACTATTTGAGTTTGATTTCAATTTTGTCTTCACGATTTTAAAGGTTTTTTTTTTTTAGTACGATAGGGTTGAGGGGATTCGAACCACAGAACTCGTGGTCGTTAACATATTCGATATGCCAGTTGAGCTATGCTCTCTTTGACTTTAAGGGTATCTTAAAGTTTGATTCAATTTGATTTTACAATTGTCTCCATAATCAGTAATGTATAATGCATATTTTCTATTTCTTTTTAAGAATATTACATAACATGCAAGATGAAAATTTTGAATCTACTGCTTCTTAAAAAGAAATTATAGAATGAGACTATCACGATGTAGTTGGCAGTTTTATATTGTTAAATATATGAGAAAGACACTATAAAAGTATTTCAAATCTATATCCAATCGTTAAGAGACATGCATATATTTTTTTTATTAATATTTAACAATTATTATGAAGTAGTCACATTTTGTAATAATTTTTCTTCTTAAAGGAAATACAATCCGTAAAGAATTAATAGCTTCGTGAAGCAAGTTATGAACCAACATACTCTCAGAGATGATGGCACTTTGATAGTACCCACGTTCCAAAAAGATGCTTTTGAATGTTGAGCACTGCTAAGGTTGGTTAATTTACGTGGGGTGGCACATTTTCTATTTATGTAATACTTAAACCTCATTTAATAATCATTTGGTTTTTAGTTCTTGATTTTTGACAATTATGTTTATTTTCTCGACAATTTTCTACAATAAATTTCATTTTCTTAATAAAACATTTGAATTCTTAGCTTCTTTTTTTTTAAGTTTTTGAAAACTACTTTTTTTAGTTTTCAAAACTTGTATTTATTTTTTTAAACATAACTAAAAAGTATATAACAAAATAAGAAAACTCATAGATGAAATTAACATTTATAGGCTTAATTTTTAAAAATAAAAAATGAAAAATCAAATGGTTATCAAACAGAGTCTTAATTATTGTTTTTTTTTTGTTCCGCTAACTATGTTAGTTTACTACACTAGGAAAAACTATGATTTTTATGCATAAGAAAATGGTTTATGGACACCTTATGAAGTTTGATTAAACTATACGAACTAAATTAAAATTTTTAAATCTATGATGACTAAACTTAAACCAAACTCAAATTATTAGAACCAAATTTAAATTTTTAAAGCACATTAACTAAATTAAAATTAATGGATCAATTTTGTAATTTAACCTACAAATTATTTTAATCATTTTGTCAAATAAATAAGGTTTAAATCATCCATATATACTATAGAATTTGAAACTAAAAATAATTATTAAAAGTACCCATCACAATATAGTTGTTAACATTGTTTTTTAGATTTTTTTTAGTTCAACAACATTTAGCAGTGAGAGATTTGAACATTTGACCTATTAATCAAAAGTATATGTTAATTACTACTGAGTTATGCTCACTTTGACTGGTTTTTTTTTAGTTCAACTCCTAAACAATTGTTTGATAAGTGCTTAAAATATGTTTTTAATTTATCTTTCATGTACCTAATCATGTAAAATTATTGATTGAATTGTTTGATTATTTCAAACCTATTTCAACAAATTTTGGGCTCCTTACTTTATTATCCACCTTTTATCCCACGTATAATACAAGAATTTTATCAATTTTTCCGATGAACCACATTTTTTGCTAATCTGAACATAGTTCAGCTAATTAAAGCACACAATCTTTAACCAAGAGGACAAGGGTTCGAATCCCCCACCCACATGTTGTCGAACTAAAAAAATATATTTGAAGCATAACAAATTATTGATGCAATAATACATGCACACAATAATGATCTATTCATAGTCTAAAATATATATATATATATAGGCATACTCAAATTTGCCTATGCATTATCTATATGCCAAATTTTCAAGTCTCGTTTTATATCCATTTAAATTTTTTTTTTTTTTTTTTTGAAAATTAAGCTTGAAAACACTACTTCTACTTATTAGGATCAAAATAAAATAAATTTAAATATTGATGAACTTAGATGAAATTTAAACAAATGTGTATATTTATAAAAGAAACTATAAGTATGTCATTTTTAAAAGTTCATTAATCACTTATTGACTTTAATAACAACAATTCAACATAATCCTACTTATTGACTTTAATAACAACAATTCAACATAATCCTACTTTATGTGGTAGCATGTGATTTAGTAATAGAGTTTAACATTTGAACTTTTGACGTTTTGGTTGATAATATATGTCTTAACCAGTTGATGTAATATAAATCAATGTTTAAAAGATTTTCTGTCTTCCTAAAATACGACATATTCAAATCTCCTCCACGTGATGTTAATTAATAACTTGAATGAATGCGTTTGATTTTTGTGTTTCTCCCCTCTTTTTATAACTACCATTTTCATAATATTTTATGTATTGTCTTTAATAGAAACCAAATATCATTCAAAAAGAAAAATATTTTTCATCACAAATGTATTTTTTTCGACAACATGTGAGACTGAGGATTCGAACCTCTAACCTCTTGTCGATAATATATGTCTTAATCAATATAGAATGATATCTTACCAATATAGACATAGCTCAATTTTTATTGTTTTTTTTTTTAATACATCATAGTTTAAAAGCATCTATACTTTATCTTAAGCGTTGAATTTGAATTTCTTTAACATATATATATATATATATATATATATATATATATATATATCCCGTTGGTATGCATAAATGATCTACTCCATTAAGTATGCTCTCCACGTGGCGATTGTACATTGGTGAGTGAATTGATTAGGCTACTTCGAATGAAAATGACAATAACGAGGCCACGCATTAATTCATATTCCGAAATGTCCAACCCTTAGTATGGAAATATATGCAGCAATCAGCATATTTTGGTTACTTGGAGTTAGTTGGAATTATAATAAAAAACTCATCGGTATACTTACATTTGAAATTAGAAAGAAATATGTCTGATTACTAAAATGCCATTTTAAATTTATAATCAATTAAAATGTAGTAACTAAATAATATGCTACAAGAATTAAAATGTCATTTTTTAAATTTGTATTTACTTATTCAAAATTCTATTTTTATTTACTTATTCAAATTTTTATATTTGAACAAAATTTAACAATTAAAATAACAAAATGTAAGATTTTAGAAAATAAAATAGTAATTATCTTAAGTTTCACTCATTTAATTCAAATTTCAAATTGGGTGTGTAATTTTTTTTTTCAAACCACTAATATAAATAATTTTAAAAGAAAAAAATTACTAAAACTTTCCGAACAAAATCTACTATTATATATTTGATTTAATAAGATAATATTATTTAATTTATTTTAAAATTATATTTTTGTAACATACCAAACTAAAAATTAGGAGAGAAAAAATGCTTTGCTTTCATTCTCGAAAGACAAAAACGCTAACTCTAATTCTCGATCTAGCTCTAGCTCTCATGCTCACAAATATGACTAAAAAAGGCTAGAAATCACGTATAAAAGGCAAAAACACTAAATCACAAAAACATTGGTGATGTGTAGGAAGATACAAAAAAATATGACCAAAATGCCCAAATCCTACTAATAAGCTTTAAGTATTAACTCAATTAAAAGAATCAATACTTTTAAAAATATTTTCATCCAACTATAAGACGCACTCCTATATATTCACAAATCTTAGAAAAATGGAAACTTAATTAACTGAAGGTGTTAATGCACAATTCTGGACTAAGGTGTTGTGTTGGTGTCGGACCCGAGGTGGACCCTTGCTAGCTGAATGTGCGACCTGTGAATGGAATCTTACACTAGTATGGTGCTCGACTCCATACACTCATAAGCTTAAGTCAGATGAAAGTTCAAGTTGGTTTTGAGACGAGTTGAGATTATATTGCGTACCTTTATGAAAGATTTTGCCCCTCCTTTGAAGGGTGTGTCTCCACCTTTTATAGGGGAATGCACGCCTAAATTTGTCTATCATGTTTGTTAGTCCATACCTAGTGCGACAGTAGGTTTTTCGTTAGTGTTGTCCCTTAATCGAAAGCAAGTCAAATGTGCAGAGCTTGCAGTAGGTCGAGAATGACCTCAGCATACCTAACTTCACCTCAACACCCTTCGAGCTTGGGCTCACGCACGTGTCCTCTAGTATTCTAGCCACGTGGCAAGCTTTAATTCGACCCATAACATATGATATATTATGTATTCAAATTCAAAATTTAAATTGATGAAATGGAAAATTGTAAAGTTAAAATTGATTCATCCAACTAAGCTAAATTGAAATATGCTCAAATTTGAAAAGCTAAAATATAACAATAGAAATATGTTGGTTTTAAAAAAGAATGAAAATATAGGTTCTCATAAAAATAGGATTAAGGAAAAAAAATTAAATTAAAATTATAGGTTTTTTTTTTAGTTCAATAGGTGGGTGAGAGATTCGAACTTCTGACCTCTTGATCGAATGTACAAACTTTATGCCAATTTAACTATACTCATGTTGAGAATTAAAATTATAGGTTTTAAAACATTTTTATCAATTTTTGTCTTTAAACTTTTATAGAAATAACAATTTAATCCATAAATTTTAATTTGTAACTATTCGGTTCTATACCTTAATTTTGTAACAATTTAGTTCGCTTAAATAAAAGTGTTTTTTTTTAAAACAAAATTTATATTTATTTAAAAAAAAAACCCATTATCCATGCGGTAGCCGGAACCCGCCGGTCACTGCACAGAGAACCGCCAAATCCCGAAGATCGCGCGACACTGGTGGGCGAATGTAAATTGCAGATTCAACCTGAAAGCTACGAAACCAGGTTGCCGCTTCTCTCTCTCTCTCTCTCTCTCTCTCTCTCTTTAACTCATTTTCAATATCTCCCACGAATCACTGGAACAAGCATTTCCTCGTAACACCGCCAATTCAATTAGGGTTCATCGGAGATCGTCAACAGTCCATAGAAGTCCTTAACCAAGATCGCCGTTCAATTTCCACAATCTATTATCATTTCGTGAAAGCCTTCTGCCAAGTAGTTGCAACTCGGTATTCAATTCTGGCTGGATGTACTTCTCTTCCTGTTGACGTTTGGTTTCTTGTCTATTTTCTTGCAAAAGCATCGATGGTTCGTGCGATCCATTAGATATATATATGCGACATGTGAAGAATTAGGGTTCTAAAAGTAGATTTCTGTTCAGTTAGGTATTTTCTTAATCGGTTTTGTGTTCGGTTTTGCGCGACGAAGAATTTTTGGCTCAAATGGCAATTATTGGAGACGCGCTTCGCCAGGCGTTCATGCCGAGGCGCGAGTATGAGAACCTTCGCGAAGAAGAAAAAGCTTGGGGCAAGCTTCAGAAACCGCTGGTAATGGTTCTTGTGGCTTTGACAGGGCTCGCAATTATTGTATGCACTACTATTAGTCTGAACATAGTCTTCCCCGACGATATCGGAAATAGACCGTTCTGCAACGAAAGGAGGCTTCAGCCTCTCCCAGTGAATGGAAAAGGCGGCGAATCTGATCATTTACTTGGAGCTTTTTATCTCACCAATCAAGAAATCGTAGACTATTATTGGATGCTCGTGTTCATCCCCTCAGTAGTCGCATTTCTTGCATCGGCTGTCTATCTTGTTGCAGGTAAGAGTCAGTCTTTCTACGTTTTAAGCATTAGCAGAAGAATTTTGATACTCGATTTTGAGAGTCCATTGGTGTTGGCTCGATCAATATGATTGTGATTTGTTGCGAGTGAGTTGGATAATTGAGAACTTGTCTTTGATTATGAAAGATTTTGACTTGTTGCTCGTTAGTGGAATAATCGGGACTTGAGTTTGGTTAATTTTTGTAATGTGATAGCATTGAGACTTGGAAAGTTAAACGAGGTTACGAGGCTAAGAGATTCCATGACTTGTTATCATGTAGGACATGTTTAGTAGTCATCCTTGAGGAAGCTTATAGGAGAAAGGTTGGAATATATAATTTAAGGCAATGTATGAATTGTTGGATTCAAACATTCAAATAGATGTAGAGAGGGTTTAAATATGTCGTGAAAAAACTTAGTCATCAAGATGTGATTGCTGATGTGTGGACTATTTATTTGCAGTCATTTTACGTATCAACAATCTTTGATTCGCTATTTCAACTAGAATTCTTTGATTGATTTTTTTTTTTACATCAATGGTTATCCAGCTATACGCCAATTCGGCACCCTAAGTACACATAGCTTCCGTTTGAGAGATCCATCATCTATTTTTTAGATATAAGAGTCTGTTATATTGTGGTTTTTCTTTACACCTGCTGAGGATAAACCTAATGCCAGTTAGGGGAGAACTGTGCAATTACTATAGTAGCAGGTGAACAGTGGTACACTTGTTACTTCTGTTATGCATTCTTCTGATGCTGTCAAAGGATAGGACAATATACAGGGGTCCCAAAGAAAGACATAGAGAATGCAGTCTGTATTGTTTGCATTCTGTGCCGTGTTATTCTGTCTGTCTGTGTGTGTTTGGGGGGGGGGGGGGGGGGGGGGGGGGGTTCTCGTCATCAAAAGGGGGGCTTCTTAGTGATCAAATAAGGTTCTTTTCGCCTCTCGACTTGAAGGCATGTAAATCTCTCTTTGTTCCATGCTTCTCCATGTTATTTATTTTAATGGGAAAATACTGCATAAAAAAAGCAAGATGAGTTGTTATCTCTATCAATACAAGCTTGAGGATAATCTATTATATGTAGGAGGAATCATGCCAATTCCTATTTCTTAGTTAGCTTACTCCTCCCCCACGCCCACAAAAGAGTTTCTAGTTTCCTTTTTTATTTTCAACCAAGCTTCCTTTGTTCTGAGTCACTTCTCAAATGTTTGAACTGAAACTTTGTTTGAATAGTTGAGATTTATTTACCTCTATAGCTGCGTGTTTGCATATTGGTTTGTGTTGCACTCTACCTTAGAAACAAAGCCTTGAAAATGTTATATTCTGAACTTTTTGCTGGTCACATATTTGTAATCATAATCTACACAATTGGACTTCGGGCTTTCCTTTGTTTGAATTCTACAAATTTATTTTATAATGTCCTTGTTTAATTAAGCATTGTTTTAAGGGTGCAATTATCGAGAAAGTTGTTTTGGGGCTAGTTTCTGCTATCTACTTATCAATTAACTTATATTGCAGGCATAGTTGTTGCTTATTCTGCTCCAACTAGACATGGTTGCTTGAAGGTAGTTGAGAACAGCTACTGTGCATCCAGAAGGGGTAAAGCCCTATCTTGTCTGCTGATCAGCTTCTTTAAGTCCTTGTGTCGTTTGTCATCATTAATTATGGATGTCATAAAAGAAGGAAAGTATGTAAGTTTAAAAGCTTTTCGAGTTTGGATTTTTCATTGCTGCTTTTAGTGGATGTTTAGTTTCTAAAAGAAGTTTTATTTAGCTATTTGGTGGATGTGTAGTTATTTTTAGAAATAATACGGGATTTTCACTCTGCTAATTGGTATGAATAAATGTTTTGTCCTCTCCCCTGCTTGGCTGCTTTTTATTCCGTCTTCTTCTAGTTTTGGTTAATTTGAAGGTTTAATGCTTTTTAGTTTTCTGGTTTCTCTAGTTTTTCCCCTCCCAAAGAAGGTAATGTGCTTAGTATATCTAAGAGCTGGGACACACATATGCTTCTTGGACATGACACAACAGGGACTAAAAAGCATATTTCATACTCATGCCATTTAAGCAATTTATTTTCCTGTCAAGTTATAATAAATATAATATTATAAAATATGACCTAAATGAATGTTTATATAATTAGTTTGTACATGCTCAAATTTTCATGTGTAGATTTATTTTATATGGCTATTTGTGGCTATTTGTAGGTGGGGTTCGCTGTCTTACCATCCTGAATGTTGTTTTTGCCATCATCTTTGGCCTCTTGGCATTATTTCTTGGTTCAAGTCTTCTCACCTTGGGTGGCAGCTGCTCTGTGCCCCTGTTTTGGTGCTATGAGATCTCATCATGGGGTTTAGTCATTCTCTATGGAGGAACTGCCTTCTTCTTAAGAAAAAAAGCAGCTACAATTCTCAATGAGGGAGACCTCGGTGGAAGAAACCTCGGCCTGGAAATGCTGGTAGCAAATCCGTTGGACATCACTCCCGATGTGGAAAGACGTGTCAATGAAGGATTCAAGGCTTGGATGGGATCTTCTCTCTTATCATCTGATGAAGAAGATGAACCTGATAGCTACGAAGAAGTTACATCCCATATGAACCATGCTAACTCTAACAGGCACATAGTGTGACTCTCAAGTAACAAGTTAAGCTTTTCCATCAATTCAGGTAATGACAAGTAAACTTTGGTTCGTTGAAGATCCATTGCAGTCGTATAAAGATAGATGGCTGTTTGCAGAGAATCAGCTGATATTATATGGCTGTACTCGATACCGATTATGGGGCTTGGTTCGGAGTGCTAGTTCTGCTGAGATTTGGTTTCATCTGTTTCCATAATCTTGATAACTTGTGAATAGTATATAGAACTACTCAGTTTCTCCTGCACTCTTTTGAGAGCACAGTAACGAAAACTTGTTAACATTTGTTCCTTTTAGGTATTATTTATCAGCTATCTTTTCAGTTTATCTTTATTTTCTTTCTACTTTTCTCTGAAACCATTGTTTTTATAGCTTTGTTTCAATTGCTTTTGGACCTTTTTCGACCCCATTTTTGAAAAAACTAGAACTATAAACAGAAAATAGAAATATTGTTACACCAGATTCTTTTATCTCTCTGAATTAGGGTTTACTAGTTACTAATGCTTGGTAATTGGTAATTAAACTTGTAACTATTGAAGCAGGGAATAGGTAATTTTTGCATTGAAGCCAAGGAGCTAATACGAGATTATGGATATTCTTTTCATTTATTGCTTGCCATGAGTCCACCAGCATTATAAAATATATTTATAAAGGCAAAACCATATTATAAATTTTTCCTCCATGTTTCAGTTGCACACTTTCACTTGGAATGCTTTTCTTTCCCTTTTTTCAATAAATATTTTTAATTTACATTGCAAAACATCCAACAAATATTAAGGTCTCTTGTCAATCTAGTACATGGATTTGTCGTAGTAATATGATAATAATATTAATATTTTTCTACCAAAGTGAGTATAATTCAGTGGTAATTGACATGTATTCTCGATCAAGAAGTCAGATGTTTGAATATCCCAACTCTCATAATGTTGTGAAACGAATATTTTTCTTTGTTAATTACATCATTATGAAAATTATTTTCCAAATCTTCATATTGTATTTTGCCATTGCTCTAAAATTCTTTTAAGTTTTTTTTTTTACGCCAAGTGAATCGAAATTGATGAGATTCATTAATTATTTGCCGTCCAAATTCAATCATAGGCAAGTTTAACATTTTGTCAACTTATTAACCAATTTATATTTTTTTTGAGATTAAATAACAAGTTTAGTTCATGAATTTTTAAAGTTGTGTTTAATAGACGTCTGAACTTTAAAAAATATATAATAAATCTTAAACTTTCAATTTTGTATCTTTTCTTTTTTGAGCTCAACCATGCTAGGTGCAAATTCAAATATCTAATGGATATACCAATGTAAAATGCCTTTATCTCTTTCATATGCTCAAGTTGCCTTCAAATTTTTGTTAGGTAAACATGAATTTTGTGTTGAATGGAACCTAACTGAATTTTTTTATTGTTGGTTTGGTGTTTGGTTTAGGTTAATATTGGTTTTTCCAATGTTGGGTTCATTGAATTGGTCTGGACCAATCTATTATTTATACCTTCTAAAGTTTTATGAAATAGATATTATTTTTTCTTGTTGATGGTCGATTATATATATATATATTTGATTGATTGCTTACTTTGTTCGTCCTTTGCAGGATCTTAGATCCTTTATTCTTTGAATGCCTTTTTAGCAGAGTAGTTTGGGGTAGTGTGTTTTCATAGGGAGGTTCTCCCAATCAAATTTTTTCTTGGGCCATTGAGTTAGACTGGGTGTGTAAGGTGAGCAGGGGCAAAAGTCATCAGCATCAAGTTTGGAGGGGCTTGCTTGGTGTGCGTCCATATATCATATTTGGAGGTAGCGAAATCTTCGGCTTCATGGGTTGACTACTTGTTTTCTCAATCTTTTCTTTTTAGTATTCAAGCAGATATGAATGGTGCTCCACCTGGGAGGCTAGGTGTCTTTTCTCTCTTAGTCTCTTGAGTTAGTTCACTTGATTCTTGGGCTTTTTGGCGTCCTTTTGTTTTTGTTTGTTGTGTTGCTTTGCTCTGATTGTGAGTTTTTTTGTTTCGTTGTTGGATCTAATTTCTTTGTTCTTTGACTTCGGGCTATGAGATTCCTTTTTGCTATGAAAATAGACACCTTTGCAATATATATATATATAGTTCAACAACATTTGGGGGATTCGAACATGTAACTTCTTGGACGAGGGTACATGCCAATTAAGGCTGAAATAAGCTCACTTCAACTATCTTTGCAATATATATATATTTGCTTTAGTTGAGGATTATAATTTATATTGTTTTGGTGGATGATCTTAAGTGAAAAATTAATCAATCTGGCTAACTTTAAGAGCTTTGGGTTTAGTATACCAATTTTCAATTTTGGAGTTTCAAAATCATTTTTGGTTTTGTTTTTCATGTTTCATAACTTTTAATTTCTTTATCATCTATTAACCTCAATATAAATATAAATACTAATATAAAAATTCTTTGTTTTGTTGTTGGATCTAATTTCTTTGTTCTTTGACTTCGGGCTATGAGATTCCTTTTTGCTATGAAAATAGATACCTTTGCAATATATATATATATATATATATATATATATATATATATATTTAGTTCAACAACATTTGGAGGATTCGAACATGCAACTTCTTGGACAAGGGTACATGCCAATTATGGCTGAAATAAGCTCAGTTCAACTATCTTTGCAAAATTATATATATATATATATATATATATATATATATATATATATATATATTTGCTTTAGTTGAGGATTATAATTTATATTGTTTTGGTGGATGATTTTAAGTGAAAAATTAATCAGTCTGGCTAACTTTAAGAGATTTGGGTTAGTATACCATTTTTCAATTTCGGAGTTTCAAAATCATTTTTGGTTTTGTTTTTCATGTTTCATAACTTTTAATTTCTTTATCATCTATTAACCTCAATATAAATATAAATACTAATAATAAGATTTATAACTTACTTTTGAAGTAAAATTATTTCCCTTTTCAACTGTCACGAGTTTATGGAATATATATCGCTTGAAATCTTGTAAACTACCAATTGTTTGGATTGAAATGAACTCTTTCCTTTTCCGATTACACTTTTGGGTTTTGCTGCCTAATATTGTGACTTAACCGATATTATGAATAATTACATATTTTTCCTTTATTAATTTACAGAAATAATAATAATAATAATAAAGTAGTTTTATGATTTTTTTTTTTAAATTTTGAGTTTAAAAAAAGGATAGAAATTGGTGTATATGGGCCGTGAACGAATCGACACTAAATCTCACAGCCCAGTTCAGCATGAAGGCCCATTTGAAAACGGCCCAATTCCACATGAAAGCCCATTTTCACCACAAAAAAGCCCTAAAACCCTATTTTAGGGGAAACCTAAATCAACGCTTCGTCTGTTGGAGCCGACGCAAAAGGGGAAAACACAGAGAGGAGGAGAAATCCAACAATGGTGAAGTTCCTCAAGCCGAACAAAGCCGTCGTCGTCCTTCAAGGCCGCTACGCCGGCCGGAAGGCGGTCATCATTCGCGCCTTCGACGATGGAACTCGGGATCGTGCTTATGGGCACTGCTTGGTCGCCGGAATCAAGAAGTACCCGGCCAAGGTCATCCGCAAGGATTCTTCTAAGAAGACTGCTAAAAAATCGAGAGTCAAGGCCTTCATCAAGCTCGTCAATTACAGGCACCTAATGCCCACCAGGTACACTCTCGACGTGGATCTTAAGGACGTCGTCACCATCGATTCCTTGCAGTCGAAGGACAAGAAGGTTACGGCTGCTAAGGAGACCAAGAAGAGATTCGAGGAGAGGTTCAAAACCGGGAAGAACAGGTGGTTTTTCACCAAGCTCAGGTTCTGAAGAGCCTCGTTCAGTTATGGTGGATTACTCTCGTATTAGGTTATGAGCAACTTTAGTTTTTTATTTTCCATTTTGTTTTCGAGTAATCGTACGTTTTATATTACGAAGGTAGTTTGTTTGTTTTGGTGTTAATTTTTTTTTTTTTGGGTCTAATCTTTGCGGTGAGAAATGCTACGTTTGAGACTTCACTTATTTATCTTTGCTTTATCTGATAGTATTGTTATTCTTATACTGAGTGTTTTTGTTTCGTTGGAATCTATCTGTTTCCATTCTGATTCGCACTTAAATAAACACTTCTGTAAAGATTAGATGAGTCTAACCTTAATCATCAGGAGATAAACATTAGGAAAGAATTGCTGAGATGTTTATTATCAGGAAGCCTTGTTCTTACCTTTCTTGAGAAGATCTTTCACAGCTTTCTCAAATTACATTTCCTTCTGTTGAATTGGTCGAAGTTTGATAAGAGTAACTTTTATGCATAAGTACTTGTATGGACAGTTTGTGTCTTTTTTGTTAGATCGATTAGCTATTAGTATTGGTTCAAGGGAAAATTAAAACCGATGTTTAAACGAACCTTTTTGGTAACCTGCCTCTGATCCTTGGCTAATTGAATTAACTGATGTTTATTGCCCAAACGGGTTGAATCAACTTCATTTGCTTGCTTTTTTCATATTTTGGCCTTCAGGGATGGGATAATTGTTTTTTGAGGTGAGATGGGATGGGCTGTTACTATTGCTTATAGTTGAGCTGATGATTTGGGATAATTGAATCTTTTCTTCTTTGCTTGATGGAACTTTGAAGTTATACTTTCAATATTGATTTGTTGTGGAAACTCTAGATTACTTGGAACTTGAAATTTACCTTATTTGATTTGGTAGACTTGTCTTTATTAACATATGGTTCAAAAGTGAACTCATTTGTTAGTGGTGAAAACGAAACTTCTTTCTTTTTATTCTTTAACTATCTCAATTGTAAGTCTTTAGAGTTTATCACTAATGATTTGAACATGTTGGAGGTACAAATATTTGTTACATTCCCATTTGATAGATCTCCCTACCTCTCGCAGAAGCCCTGTTTACTTTATTCATTATGTTCTATCTTAATCACTCTTAATATAAACACACGTAGAATGTTGAAAATGTTTTTTCACTGATAGTCTCTTGTTCTTCCCTTGAAAAATATCACTGAATATCTGATTCTTTTCCCCTTATGTTTTGTTTGATGCCAAGTATATTATTTCAAATGGTCTTTTAGGAAACCATGTATGGTATATTTTAATCTGTATTCATTTCAAATGGTTGTCTGTGCTCGGTAAGTTTCACTGTTATGATCATTGCGCTTATCTGCTGGTACATTTTAACTTTGTTCATAAGAGACTGATTGTTAATTCGCCTTGATATTTCAGTAGTTTTCTTTTCCATTGCTTGCTCTCATTTTGTTGTTATGGCGAGTTAGGGTGTGGGTGTAGGTTGACCTTGATCGTCATGGAAGCGATAACTGAAAAAGAACCAAGAAAGCTATTGAACTGAGTTGATTTGTTGGGTTTGTATCTTTTGTTTTTGGTTGGTTTGGTTTCTTAAATTTCAAAACCAAAAGAAATTTAGTTGACGTTTTGGATAGGTTTTGTTGGATTTGTTTAGTTCAGTTTTAGTTGATTCGATGTTTTGTTTTCAGAAAAAAAAAGGGAGATTTTTAAGAGAAAAATCGATCAGTCTGGCTAACTTTAATAGCATTTGATTTAGTATACCAATTTTCAATTTCAAAGTTCCATAACCATTTTCAGTTCCGTTTTTCATGTTTCAGGACTTTCAATTTCCTTCTCAATGTCTTAACCCTTCTTTTTCTAGAAATCAAATTTATACTTCAATGACATATTTTTTTGAAATACAATACTTCAATAACATTTTAAAGTAGTTGATTAATCCAATTACTGAAAAGGTAACTTGAGTCAATTTGAGTATGGTTTAATTATTTAATACATATATAGTATCAATCAAAAAGTTAAAGGTTCAAAAATTTTCACCCAACATTATGAATTGTGAATTTTTAGAGTGTTATTTGGAGGATTTCTACATCGTTGCAACATTCGGTGTGAAGAAAATATTTTTAATGTTAGGTTTGTTGATTTTGGTGAGTTTATGAAGTAGATATTTGCTTGAAATCTATTGAAACATTAGAAAAGAAATTAAACATATTTTTTGAAGCATTAGAAATTTAGAGATAACGCTAGCTTAGAGGTTTAGGGTTTGAAACGTTCTCCTTCAAATCTCCATATTCCATATTTGTTGTACTAAGGAGAGAAAAAGAAATTGAGAGATAGCATCTAATTTTTAAACAACAAATTGTTTGGAGGGGTTACTGCATAAATTAGCCTTAGCCTTGTTAGGGACAAATATTTCACTTTTGTTCAAAAATACTAAAGTTTACAATTTTATCTAAGTGCATCATATTCAAACCTAGATTTTTAAATCCAATTACTAGCATACCCTTACTTTAACCCCACTGCTATTAAAAAATAAAAAAAAAAGGAAAATTGTTGCTATTTCATTTATATGTCAGCTCTACTATTTCATTTAAACGCCTTTTTTTTTTTTTTTTGTAAGTTTATTTCTATACATTTTTATTCATTGAAAGTTTCATCCACTTTTTGTTGTGCTGTCATTCAATTGGACTGTGACTGTGATTTGCTTGGAGTTGTTTTGCTTACTTTCTGGAATCCGAATGCTCTAGGCGGGATGGAACCAAAAATGCTTAGTATCTGTTTTTTTTTTTTTTTTTTTAATTTTATTTATTATTATTATTATTTTTAAAAAAAAAAAAAATTGTAGGAGAGGTTTTTCCAATATAATTTATATGCGGCTATTGTTAATTATTTTTCAAGATTCATTGATTGCATGTCTAAATGCTAAGTGCTTATATTATTAAAATAGAAAGTTTACAAATTTTTTGCAATTGTTTATGATTTTACATTATGAAAAAAAAAAGAGTGCTAGGCTAAATGCTCTGTCAAAATGATCTAATTTCTTTTTGTATATGTTGCACGGCAAAGATAGTAGATGGTATATTTTGGTCTTTGTACTTTCTAAACGTCCATTTTGGCTCTTGTATTTTTTACTTTAGTTCATTTTAGTCTCTATACTTTTAAAAAGTGACCAACTTAGTTCATATTTATAAAATTTAAGCGTAAATTTTATCCATGATGGAAATCCTTTAATACAAATTCATGACTACATTTCAAGACATTTAGCAAGTGAAGTGTCATGCTAAAATTGTGATCGAAAAAAATGAGAAAAAAAATAAAAATGAAGGAGCCAAATTGGTCGCTCTTTAAAAGTACAAGGACAAAAATAAACATTTTAAAAATATAGAGATCAAAATGAACGTTTTGAAAATACAAGAACGAAAATAAACCAAAGCCAAAAGCCAAAAAAGATGGTGAAGTGAGTGATTTGCGTGGCGGGAATAGTGAACACATCTTTTTATCTATTGAATAAAGAATAGGAATACATTGGCTACGGCAAGCGTAAAGCCCCTCCCCATATGTTGTTTTCCTTTTCGTTCCCGAAAAGGAAACAATTTAAAAAGATATATTGAACAAATCATAAACATACATTTTATGAAATAATAATTAACCTGAACGAAAGCCGAATGCTAACTTTAATATATTGAAATACTATCTATCTGCAGCCTTTCAATAAGTAAGAAGAGGGACTTGAGAAGCTTCTTACCGTTGCAGTAGAAGAAGATTTTCCATTTTCAGCTCCCTTGCCAGGTGTCCCACATTCGCTGAAATCAAGAATCCGCCGTTCCGTCTGCAAAAAATCGAAAAATATTCCAAGTTTAGTGATGTTTTCTTCGATTATTTTTTATAAAGATTAAGGATCCTACATCAAAAAGATGAAAATACCTCACAAATTTATAAGATATATGAATTACTCTTCTTATTGCTAATTGGTCTTGAGATAAAACCCATGTTCATATTAGGTATCATAGTCATGAAGCCCAAACCAAACCGTTCAAAAATTAGGATCCAACCTAAGAATGGAAAACTCAAAAGAGACACTATTTTGAAGATGCACATTGAAGATTCCAAATTGGTAAGATTAAGAGATCTCACGATATTTATAAGATATATGAGTTACTCTTTTTATTGTCAATTGATTTTGAGATAGAACTTTATGTTCATCTAATAATGCATTTAATTGACACAATTTTTTATCACAAAAAAGGAAAGAAAATAAAAAATTCCAGTTTCTCCCTTGCTACACTTTTTAAAGCAAACTCTCTTTGCATTCACTTTCGACATTCTTTCCTTGTGTTTCTTTTTTCTCTGACATTTGCAAACAATTTATAAAGATGATTTGTTGTTTCGATAGAATCAACGTTCTGTTGGCTTAATTAAGGAGCTGTTTGAGACGTGAGTTATAATAGTCTGTGGAATACTTTGCACTCCAAACACAGACTATTATAATCCAAACTAAACAACGTATTTTAAACAATATTATATAACTTCACAAACTATTATAACTCATGTTATTATAACTCACTCAACGTCCCAAACAACTTTTAAGAAAGCTCAAAAACAGGAAATAGAAACGGAAAATAGAAACAAGTTGGCAGTTTATTCTGCAAAATGGTCTAGTTTTTAAATTATTTTAAGGAATTTTGACGAAACATATTTTCACTAATTTCTTAGTTCTAGGTAGAAAACAATTTACAAGAATAATTTTCACATGACCACAAAAATTCATTTGATAATGATCTGTATTTTAGCTTGTCGTGTTTAACAATTATGTTTGAAAATAAATTCTTGTTTTAATAATAATTTCTTAAACATTTCAAAAATCCTAACCACAAGTTTAATAAAACTTAAAGTAAATTATATATATTTAAAAGTTTAGCCACAGTCCCAAAAATATTTATTTTTTTAAAAAAGTAGAAAGAAAAATTAATTTCAAGAGTATTTTTAACAAAGTATTTTTCAAATAAACATAAGATAGAAAAAAAAAATATATAAAATTTTAATTAAATTGATGAAAATCAGAAATCTTTAATTAATGACGTAATAAAAAAGTACTATTAAATAGGTCATTACTTTGACATTTTTACAAAAAAGAACAAAATACATGATTTTTCAAACATTTCAGGTAAGATGTTAGGATTAGTTTCTACTTTTATTTTTATCATTATCTTTTTTTTTTAGTTTGACAATTGTGGAGGAAATCAATGTAATATTATAGTTTAGGTTGATTATAGGTTTTTTCTAATGTCAGAGTCTTTTTTCAATTTAATCCCTATTGTTAATTTTTTTTTTCAATTTAATCCCTTATATATTGACATTTATCAATTTAATCCCCTATAATTAGTGAATGTTAAAAACTTACATGACTTAATACTTAGATTTCTAGCAATCTACTGCATGAAAGTTTATCAACAAATTTTAACATTTACCAATAACGAGAGACAAACTAAATTAAAAATAGGTTAAATTACAAATTTAGTCCATTAAGTTTCAAAATTACAAATTTAGTCCTTAAGCTTTCAAAAATTTTAAAATTCACGGATCTACGGTTCCATCAGACATAAAATTCAAATTATTTCTAATCGATCAATTAATTTTTACAAATTTCAAATTTATCAAGGACCTAATAAAAACAAAATTGAAAGTTCAAGAATCTATTAGACTCAAAATTGAAAATTTAGAGACCTATTAGACACTTTTGAAAGTTCAATGACTAAAATAGACACAACCCTCAAAGTTCAAGGACTAGAATTGTAATTTAACCTTAAATTTGATAAAGGGACTAAATTAAAAAACTAAAACATATATTTTACCTGTATTTTATGTTGTTGTGTTTTGTACTTCCCTCCATGACAATTAGGGTGAGAGACCATTCAAAAAAAGGAAAAAAAAAAATCAAGAGTGAGAAAGAGATGAGAGATAAAACGTACCAAAATATCCGGAGCCAAAGTGGAGTTGGTTAATTGACTCTTCTCCTTGCTCTGATTCTCATATTTCCCTTGTCTTCCTTTCAATAAGGATTGTGGCGTTTCATTTCCCAGAACCTCCTGAGCGTTCGCGCAAGCAGCCGCAGTGTGCTCACCAACCTGCTTCATCAGCCCAATTGCGTCGTAGCTCCTATCCCCTGGGCTCATAAAGTATCCAACTTCCTGCTGCAAATAAGCTCCAACCATTAGAACAGAAGACCGTAAAAACGAATAAAAATAGACAATAATAATCATAATACCTCCATTGCTACATCAGTGTCCATTCTTGGACCAAATAGAAAAGAGTTGATGAACCAAGGGGACTTCCATGCCGAAGGAGATTCGATGCTTCTCTTGAATGGAGTTCCACCGAATCTAGAAACAAATGTCGTCCCAACTGAGAGGCCATATGGAATAATAATACTCGAGAGGAAAAGAGTAGTAAGCTATTACCCACCCAACTTAAAAGGGAATGAACTGTACATTACATTAAACTCCACTTTGGATAAAAGGATTGATGCTTGATGAAGGCAATCAAGGCCCAGTTTTGATAACCATTTTGTTTTTTGTTTTTGAAAATTATGCTTGTTTCCTACTTTTTGGTAAGTTTTTCACTTTCCTTAAAAATACATTTGAATTCTTCAAAAACAAAATCAAAATTTTGAAAACTACTTTTTTTTTTTTTAGTTTTCAAAATTTTGCTTGGTTTTTGAAAACGTTTTAAAAAGTAGGTGATAAAGCAAGAAAACTATATGTAGAAGTAGTGCTTATAAGCTTAGTTTTCAAAAACAGAAAATCAAGAACAAAATGGTGAAAATTGTGGAAAAATTTGTAAGGATTCTTTCCATGACTTGCTATAAAATAGTAAACTGCGGGGTTGGAAAAGTAAATCTTACATGGTTACGGTTTCAATAGAGGACTCCTTTGAGGCATTATCACCAATAACCTCACGGGGCGCTGTCATGGACTCCGAGTTTAGGGACGTAGCTGTTGGAGGATGGCTTCCATTAGCAATAGGACAGTTTGCAAGTGCACATTGATTGTCAGATAAATTTGAAGGGAAGTCTTGATCTTGGAAAGCTGCTGAGGTTCTACACTGAATTTCAGTAATTTCTGCACTTGAGCCCCTACTTGTATCTGCTCTAACACCATCATGCTGGGCAGAATACAAAAGCGAGTCATTCATGTCACATTCAACAAGGATGCGTGAAGATTGTTGGACCTGTGTAAGGAGGAAAAGGTTTGAAGGGTGACTCTCGTGATCATTTTATGAGTCGATCGAAAATAATTCAAGAAGAAGACAAAGAAAAGAACTCACTATTTGGCCAACAGAATCAACGCCCTCGGTTATCATGGCGTTATTCAGTTCTTGTCTTTCGTTCTCCCAGAAACTGCAGCTTTCTAATGTTCTCTCTGGACGTTTGCCATGCAAGATATTACCTCCATCGCTTTGCTTCTCTTGCCTCCCTTCTTCTGTGGGACTAATATTTTCCTTGTCTTCAGAGTTGCTAGAATTGATTGTCTGGTGCGATGGATGACTCTGAGATGTTCTACTAATGCCAACATCAATCTCTTGCTTTTTGTCACATCGTTTCTCTGACAGAGGAGAAAAGAACTCTCTATGGCGTTTCTTCAAAATTGATGGAGTATTAGTGAAAGTTTTAGCAGCACTTTTCAGCACAGCATCGGGACTATCATCTCGGGAAGGTGAATTCCATAGCCTAAATGGAGTAAGACAGTTCATAGAAGACATCATAAGTTGACGGATACCAAGCGGACTATATTCTTGCTGCATATCACTGGCGGATGGTGCAAGATCACAGCTGAGGAATGGAACATCCAAGCTTGGAAACCGAGGAGGCTCGTAACAAAGAGCTCCAAGGTCCTGTTGATCTGAATGTGTATTCTCTCTTCCACTAAATGAAGGAAAACTTTGTGCAGTTTTGGGTTCTGAACTAAAAGTATTTACAGGAACCAGCTTTGATGGATCCTTTGAACCCTGCTGCTTTTGGAGTTCTGCGTTCTTTAAACCATCTTTGGGAGGAGGGTCAGCAGATTCATTGGTGTAGATAAAGCCATCATGTCCATTAGCTACAAGCTCTTGTTCGAGGGTTGCAAATAAATGACTGGCTTCACTAGTATATACATAAGTATCATCATTAGCAGAAACCAAGAGAGGAGCTAGAAAAGGTTGAGAACATGAGTTATCCAGAACATCAGATCTCGAATGATGATATGATTGCAACGATAAGTTTCTATTACTTCCTGGCATTTCAATGCTTGATGATTGACACTGCAAAGGATGTGCATATCTAATCATGTCTGGGGCATCCGTTGTATTTTCAGAAGGAAAAGATTCATTGTTCATTGCATCTGAAAACAGGACCCTGCAACATTCATAATCAGATATCAGCATATGTTCAGGTTTATCTGAAGCCCTAGCCATATTTTCGACAGTAGAGGCACTCAATCCTGCAGAAGTTTGATGTGAAACATTCTCTACTTCCTGAGATCCAATTGCTTGAAACTGTGACAACTCCTGACCAAATTCCAGTGAAGAAATATTTGGTAACTCGTACAAATTATATTGGTTATCCCCAGTTGAAGAAGTTCTGCAATCCTGCGAGAAATTTTGGTCAGGGGGTTTCACATAGCAACCCAATTCACAGAGCATTTCAGGAATCGAAAAAGTGATGTCATCCAAAGAAGCATGATATTGCTCCGGACAATACGGTGTTGAGATTTGTTCCTCTTTTAAAAAAGCATCTTCAGCCAATTGGCATTCCTCTTTTGTGCGTGGAACTGTATTGGAGCAAGCAACAATAGCTGAAGTTTGACTGACTTCAGATATGTCCTCTGTTTCCGTCCCTCTGAGACTGCTATCATCTATACTACTCTGCACCCTTGAAGATGAAAGCACGGGTAGGCTTGATTGCAATGCATGATGCAGGGGTTGGTACTGTTCAAGTAAACCGGATGCCAAGTAAGAATCCAATTTCTTTTTCACAGAACTGTTCCAGTGGTTCTTTATAGCATTGTCTGTCCTGTTGACAATCAAATATACAACCACTTTGATGAGTATCTTAGCAGTGCTGAAGATGAATTCAAAATAATTAAGCTCTGAAAAGGAGAGTGCACTAAAGCAAGTCATTACATCAATGAACATGAAGAACATCATAGGGAATTACAAGCAACATGTGAGTAATATTTCATAACACAGAACTGCTCTTTATGAAAGAAACATACTGAAAATTTGAGCATCTATTTCCTTACCTCCCAGGTAAGAACTTTGTTAGCTCTGCCCATCTATTTCCATATATTTGATGAGCCCGAATAAGTGCTATCTCCTCTTCCTGTGTCCACGCCTCCTTGTTTATGGCAGGATTTAGATGATTGTGCCATCTGATTAATTAAAAAGTTAAGTTTATGTGAAATAATTTTACCAAAACAAAAAACATGGACAAAGTCAAGCAATAAATGGCCACCACAACTCAATAAATTATTATATATGAAAAACAAGACCTTTAGAGTTTAGCAGTGAAACATTCCACCAGAGTAAACTTCAGAAAGTAAAAATATTAAAGGGGCCATATCAGAGAACTTCTAATCATACCTTTCCCTACATTGCTTACCAATACGTCCAGGTAAGTGTTGTGCTATAGTGGACCACTTCTTAGGTCCATACTTTTGCACCAATTCAACAATTATTTCATCTTCCTATAAACAGTTTCC
The DNA here is from genome assembly GCA_033996785.1 of Trichosanthes truncata. Classification (NCBI taxonomy): domain Eukaryota; kingdom Viridiplantae; phylum Streptophyta; class Magnoliopsida; order Cucurbitales; family Cucurbitaceae; genus Trichosanthes; species Trichosanthes truncata. Next base: position 4,823,855 of record JAWPNB010000010.1, read on the forward strand.
AAAATAATTCATCAGTCCTAATAAGAAAATTGTGCATCAATTGAAATGTTTATAAAGAGATAACCGATACAAGAAAGAATTACTGTCATGGACAGACAACCTCTTTGGACCATGGACCTTTGACAAGTTCTGGATTCAAAACCTTCTGCCACCTATGTAGACATTGTACATCAGTTCGATCCTTGAAGCATTCCGCTACATACAATGAAAATTGAGATTAGGCATCTGGCTTATAGGACATCAAACTGTGAGGATCAGTAAATAGTCGTAGACTAGCAAAGAAAGCAAGTGTCGATGCAAACAATCACGAGCAAGTATGGTTTTGATGAATATCAATTATCAAGATTGAAATTTCCTAACAATTTCATGTAACAGACGACACTTGAATTTGCTGAGACTCTGCTCTTCATATCCCTCCAAGCTAAAGCTCCATGCACAATATCATAAAGTAAAATTTAATGATATGAAAAGACTAATCCGTTCTATGTAAGACTAAAATACTATATCAAATATTTATAGCTTCCTCATTCCTGCTAATGGTTTTGCAATGAGCAGATTTTCTTACAAGTAATTAATACTTTATTTATCGTGAACCCACAGTAGTTCTCTATTCATATTAGGTAATGGGACACTTCGCTGAAGGACCTGATAAATATACCAAAATGAGAGTCCCACAATGTACAAATGATTAAGAAATGTTCCAAGTGTTGGCAGCAGTAATTGTAAAAAGACAAAATTATATTTTCATCATTACCTATTTTCTTCCAGTTCTTGCCTTTGAAACGTTGGACTGCCTTCCGCAAGATTTCATCCTAATCAAATAAAAATTTTATCATACCGAATAAGACATAAGGATGTAAATTTAAACACTGATAAGAAAAAGTAACAAGATTAAGTTCACTACAGATCGTGAATAACTAATTATGATGTACTTAGAGAAGAAAGTTAAGCTCTTCATAGAGATGGAAGGAATGAAAAATATGTGAAGAAAACCTAAAACGATTGAAGAAATTTCTTCAGTAAGAAAATAGTTTTAAAGAAGCAAAATGACTATATGTTTTTCTGTATCTCAATAAAAGAAAGACTCTTCAAAGGAAAATGAAAATAGTAGGTTACCTCTTCAGCTGTCCATTGGCCTTTCGTGGAACGCCTCGTAGGGCCACTTGTCCTTCGGCTAGAAGTTGTTCAATCATAAGCACAAATTCGGATAAGTAATATGGATCCAAACCTCTCAATCAAAGCAAATTTTAACAGGAGTGTTGATATAACGATGGACTATTATAATAGGAGAGGAAGAGTCGATTAACATGTTTACACTGTTTAAATATCAAGGATTCATGAAACTAGAAGAGACTGTGAGAAAAAATGGGTAAATAGATGAACAAGAGGCAGATGATTTTCCAAGAGAAATTACCTATGCAGGGCTCGAATATTCTGACCACTGTCACCAGGCACATCTAAAGAAGTACAAAGCGTTGGATCACTTTCCATAGTTCCTCGTCAGGCAGGTAAAGCTGCATAGCCCAACTCCAACTCCAACTCGGCTGCAACTCTCTCCCGAATATTTCCTCCAAATCATTCTACTCTTCCTAAGAAGAGCCAGCAGTTAGTTTTCATTCGACAATCCGACGGACAGCAGAAACCGAACATATACGATGGAAACTCGTCAGACACAATTCCTGAGGTGGAGTAACTGAAGTCAACAAAACGCTACTGAAAGATCAAATAAAAGATAGTATAAACGGAATCGTCGTCTCAATCCATTACAATTGGAGATCTCTGGAGTTTCAAATTTCAAAAACGAGCAAGGAACCACAAGAGGCCGTCACTTCTCTAGGTTTCAAAAACGCATTTCCGGCAAGATAAACTCTCACAAATTCAAAATCAGAAGGAAACAAATCATTAAAGCTTCGACGGATACGAATTGGAGCTAAACTAAAGATTAAACTAACGAAACACTCCAGAAATTCACTTTCAAATAATTGAATCAAACAAAACGAAAAGATACAAATCGGCGATTGAAAAAAGGTCGGATTAAACAGATTTCAAAATCAGTAAGCACATCGAACTTAAAAATTCAGTAAAACCAAAACGTTTATAGAAACTTCACCTACATGAGTTAGAAAAAAGCGAAATGCAGATGAACAAGATGAAGAAGTTCAAAAGCAATCGATGAATACCTGGAGCATAGGCAGATCCGAGAGAGAACTGAGAGAGAGAGAGATGAAGAATGAAAAGATGAGTGAGATTAGAGAGAAGCCATATTCAAAAACGAAGAGGGCGGACTGGGAGATTCAAACCCTATGGTTAAAGTCAATCAAAGTTTTTTTTTGAAATGCTCCGTAGTCGATTTAACGCCTAGGATAAGAGAGAGAAGTCGCCATTTTTGTACCTAAAATCCAACCGGTTCTTTTCGAAAAGTTCAAGTTCAACGGGCATTTCAATTATTTTTCTTTCTTTCTTTTTTTTTTTTTTTTTTCATTTTCAAATTATAATTATTATCTCTTCTCTAATTTTGTCCGAATTTGTGAAACGTGTGTTGATTACCTTCGCAACAGTGTTAATTGTCTCATTAATTTAATATTAAATTCTAAAAAGAAAGCTACGCTATGCAGTGGCGGATCCAGAATTTTTGTTTAGGGGGGGCTTCACTTAAAATTTCTACGGTTTTCAGATTTTTTTTTCATATGGAATTCACATTAAATTCCGTTAAAATAATTTACAAGTAAGCAATCTAAAAAGAACTAAAAAAAAGGTAAGTAGTCTAAAAAACTCATAAATGAAAAAACTATTAATTTAATATATCGCAATTGTCTTCAGCGGTGAATCCAAAAATGTTTGTCGCGAGAACATAAATACGTATAAAAATAATTTTAAATCTAGTGATATATATTGATATTAGTTTTTTCAATGAGAAACAAAATTTATTTTTTATATATAAAGGAAGGAATCAAACTTGAAATTTTAATAGTTTACTAAAAATTAAAAATGTTTTTATTTAATTTCATTTATAGTTGATACAAAAAATCAAATTTAAAAAATAAACTAAGAAAAAAAATATAATATTTATTACTGTTTCATATTTGTAAATATATTAAGGATATATTTGAACTTTTAAATAAAATATAGTATATAATGTAAATTTACATGACAAAATATTCTAAATTATTTATTTTAAATATAAAAATGCGTTATATTTTCTAAATATAAAAGTAATGAATTTTCTGTTTCTTTTTTTGGTCGTATGTATTTTAATGAATATCAAATATATTTATTTATTTGTTATTATTTTTTTAAAGAACGAATTTCAATTATTTACTTTAACTATAAAACTGAATTTATATTAATTTTTAAATATAAAAAATTTGTTGAAAATATGTTTATTTCGAATTATTAGCAAAATTGCAACCCATGGGATCGAACTTGGGACGCGTGGGGGGGCTTAAACGTGACTGCCAATGAGCCAAGCCTTAAATTGATGAATATTGGTCATTATATCTTATACATATATACAATATTTTCCAAGTTGAGGGGGGGCTTGAGCCCCCCCTGGGCCCTCTTTAAATCCGCCGGTGATGCTATGTCTGAGCTTCGATGGTGATATCTAGTTAGCCCTAAAATTTAAAAGTTTTAACTACATTTATGAACTTTGAAGTTGTTATATATTTTTTTGTTGTTTACAAAATAATAATAATAATAATTGGACAAAATTGAGTGAAGCTCCTTTTTTCAATCTAACATATCGATCTCATATTATCTATAAACAGTACATTAGCTTAGGTTAATAGACATATCACATCATCATTTTATTAATAATGCTAATAATAAAAATCCTTAAGAATCATTTTGAAAGTTTAGAGATATAATAGAAACTTTATAAATTTTAGTGTAGACACCCTCATCAAATTTTAATTTAATTGTCTTAGAAAAAAGAATAAATTTATTATTTAGTTTAATTACTAAATTTCTTTGAGGTGGGTAATCATTTATATATTTTGGACTAGAGTTGATACATTTCTTTAGTACAACAAATATGGAAGTGCTTACACTTTCTTTTAGTCAACAAATATGGAGGTTAAGGGCTCGTTTGATAACGTTCTTGTTTCCTGTTTCTTGTTTATGTTTCTCATTTTTCAAGAAACAGGCCTGTTTGATAAACTATCCTATTTCATGTTTCTAAATTTTTTAGAAACGTTTCTAAAAAAAAGGCAGATTTTGAGAAACTTCAAAAAGTAGTTTTTCAAATTCTGTTTCTGTTTTTTTTTTCCTTCTTCAGATTTCATGCAAGTATTCTTATTTCTCTTTTTACCCATCTCTCCTCTCTCTCTTCTTTCCCTCTCTTCCATTCTATTTTTTTTCTTTTAATACTTTTTAATCTTTTTGTTTTTTTCTTCTTTTTTATTTTTATTTTTTGATTTATTTATTTCTATTCGTTCTCTTTCTTTCATCATAATCTTTTTTCTTTTAATAGTTCATTATTTTTTTTTTCTTTTTTTCTTTTTGCTTTCTCTTTTTGTTTATGTTTTTATTTTCTCTTATTTTCTTATTTTCTTTTACTTTACATTAACGAGCTTATAGTTATTATTTTCTATTTAATTCTCTATTATTTTTCCTTTTGGTACGATTTTATTTTTTTATTTAAATAAATAAACTAATAATGTATTTCATGTTTACCATTAAATGTAAAAAATATATATACATTCTCTCTCTTTTTCTTATTTTACTTGCATGTATTATTGGCTAATGCATTTTTAAAGAAAAAATAAAAATAAAGTTTATTATTAAATTAAAGAAATGTGGGTATGTTCGATTGTCTGACCTTAGACAATTTACAAATTCGTCTAATTTAACTAACTCTTGTAAGTCAAAATTGTTCAAGGTGAATTGATTGAAGTAAGAAATAACATTGCAAATCAAATTTGAACAACATTTGAAGGGATAAAATTTATTATTATTATTATTATTATTATTATTATTATTAATTAGGTGTTAGGCCTTAATAAAATACTATAACATATTTATAATTGTTTTATATTTATTTTAATGCATGTTATATGTTTTATTATAGTATATGTACTAAATTTTATTTTTACCAAAAAATAAGAAACAAGAAACAAAAATAGTTATTAAACATATTTCTGTTTTTAGTTTTTAAGAAATAGAATCAAGAAACGAGAAACAGAAACAGGACGAGAAACGAGAACGTTATCAAACGGGGCCTAAGTTTCTCATGTAGGCGGAACAAATGTTGATAATAACACAATTAGTACCATGGTTATATAAACCATGTAATTAATTCCAACTTCAAGAGGGCTAAACTATGCACATACATTTCTTATTCTCTGCCAGAATGAGCATAGCTAAATGGTAATTGTTGAACTATAAAAAAAACATTCTTGATTCTCTATTTTGTAATTTTCACAATTATATTCTAAATTTAAATTAAAATGTTGAACATTAACTAGTATGAAATATGAATATATATATATATATATATATATATATATCTTGGACAGATAACTAGTACGAATTAAAGTAGAGAATTTTGTTTATTTTGGAGCAAAGAAAATGAAAGACCAAAGTTATCTATAGCGTATATTTTCTTTAGGGCCGTTAATTGAATTAGTCTGGCTCAAATATTTAAAAAAAATTATAATAGTTTAAATTTAAATAGTGCAACAACTAATAACTTAGTACATTTAAATTTTGAAATGTGGCATAACCACAAAAAACAAAATAACAGGATTAAACCAAAGACCCATTCAGTAACTTTTTACTTTTTGAAAATTATGCTTGTTTTTTCAATTTTCATTTTTTTTTTGAAGAAACATCTAAATTATTGTAAAAAAAGAAAAAGAAAAACAAAACATCTGAATTCTTTGCAAAATTCAAAAAACAAAAGATTTTTAAAAACTACTTTCCTTTTAGTTTTCAAAACTTGGGCATCAATTTTAAAAACATTTGTAAAAAGTAAAAAACAAATCAAAGTGATTTAATTTTTTTTTTTTAAAAAAAAAAACAAACCAACCTAGCGTAAAATTGCAATTTGACCATTAGACTAAAGTTTTTTTTTTCATTGCGGACCTTTGTTAAACTTTTTTTTTCCCAACAGACGGGCTTTTACTAAAAAAAAAATGGCTTCAAAATTTAAAAAGGAAGATTCATATACATACCTTTGAATCTGGATCACTTTAAACTCACTTGCAATTCAAATTATCTCAGATCAAAATTTAGAAATATTTATGAACAAATCTCAAAATTACAAATACATTTATAAATTTCCACGCTCTTTCTTTCACTACTACACTATACTACCACTCCTTTTCAGCAGCCTCTCTTAAGTGGGAACCATTTCGTTTCTCACACGCAAAGATTTTCATTATTTTGAGAAACTTGTGAAGTGGGGGAAAGAACAAAAAAGGATTGAAGAGGGCTTGGTTAGAGATTTAAATATGTTCAATTTTCAAATATTATAAAATAAGAATTCATAAAATAAAAAAGACAAACTAAACTAAACACGAGGCTGATAAATAAAAAGACCAGTAGAGATGCAGATGCGAAGTGTTTTCCCCTCCAAAATCTATTCGAAGGAATCCAGCAAAATTGTAGCAGAGCTGGCCATAAAGACACAGCTTTCATCCTTCAAGCAGAGCTCGGCTCAAACCTTTTGAGCTTCGGGCGACCTCGGTTGTTGTCGTGTCCTCTCGACCGACCATGCTTTCCACCTCTATTGAATTTACCACCCCTATAGAAATAGCAAGCAGCAGAAAACCATGGAAGGTTATGAAAGAGACCAAGTGGACATCCAGCATGAGTTTTCAGTAACCAATTCAAATAAACACTAATCGTCGTTTATAAAAGCAAACCTTCCGCGGTTTCCCTTAAAGTCGCGATGATGCTTTTCTTGACTGCTGCGGAGCACCCTCCAATACTCCTTCTCAGCCTCACCTGAGATCAAAGGAATTTAACCAATATGGTCAAAAGGATAACATTCACTCAAAGAGAACACACAAGTAATTACAATTTACAAGCACCCCTCCTCCCTCCGAAAGCTTGATCGGATATGGGAAAGGAACAAGGAATTGACCATACAACATAGAATGACAAAAAGACATTTATCAGCATTGAAGATTTCATTTTTAGTTATGTTCTAAAAAAGCAAAAGAGCAAAACTAATTCTTGGCAGATTATGCGACAAATAAAAACGAAAGGAAAGATGCCACAGATCCAGAGAGAGTTGAGTTGATAAAATTTGGGTTGCAACCGAGATTATTAACCGAGAGAACAGAGACTAATTACACCACTGTACTATTTTTACTTCATTTTAGAAGAAACTACGCCAATTGATATTGCTAATAGATCTTCCAGGCACATTCAAGATTAACAACAGAAAGAAACCATTGACAGCAACTATAGACATTACTTTGCTCATTGCTCAAAGAACAGTGAAATTTTGTATGGTACCTGAAACTGGTTCTAAAGTGGCTATAAAATTCTTCACAGCCAGTCCCCCTTGTTCAGCAAGTACTGCAGCCGCACGAGCTTTCTGGGCAGCTTCAGGCTCATCAAACCTGATATAACCCGACTCTTCTCCAATCTTAAAATCAATGTACTTCAAAATTCCAACCAAAGAAGAGAAAGAGGAAAAAAGGGGAAAATACAGATGTGTCAGAGAATGAATAATCTTTATCAATTGGCATGAATATGAGAACTGAAAACAGAAAAGTAATACGAACGTCAAAAGCATGAATCAAAGTCCAAATAGTCTTAGAATGTCAAATCAAGTAAGGAATATAGGGAAGGTGATTATTTAAAAAAACCACACTCAAAGTTCCGTATCTACACACTTAGGTTAGAATTTCACAATAGCAGGAATGAAATAGAACAATAATGATGCAGGCAAAATTAGCTTCCCACGGGCCAATAAAAAGCACAAAAAGAGAAGGGAAGATAAACTACTAGATAAAGTATAGAACAAAATTTTTAAATAATTATACTTGAAACATTCTGATGAGCACAGCAATTCTACGAGGAAGAATCTATGAGATACCTTGACACTTCCAAACTTCTTAAAAATAACCTTCAAATCCTCGCGTGAAACCACATTGTTGTTGTTTCTGGATGAGGCAAATGTGGGTTTTTCTTCAGCTTCTTCATGTTCATCAATGGGATCGTCCATAGACTGGTCTTCCACTTCAGGTTTTTCTTCATTGCCTGAATTATTTTCCTTATCAGCCTCTTCATTCTTATCATCAGAACTCTTCTGAATTTCTTCATCTTTACCTACATTGGCTTCCCCCGTTTGCTCAGCTTGCTCAGAATCATTCTTTGAAGAATCTAATCCCTCATCTGTTTTGCATTCAGTCTTATCAGTGGCTACATCATGAGATCCATTTTCCTCAGCGGAACTTCCAGCTGACATGCTTTTCAATGTAAAGGCGACAATTAAGCCTTTCGGGTAGCTGCAATAATCATGAGTAAGATCAAGTGATGGGGAACAGGAGAAGTGTATGGCTAAGAGTACTGGATATTACTACAGGCCTATACTACATACTTTGATTCCGAGGAATTATTATTCTTCCGGTTTGAACTTGAGTTTGAGCGTGAACTTTCAAACTTCTCCGTCTCTTTTGCTCTCTCCTCATCAAAATCCCTCCTGAAATGGAAATAATATTAACAAACGCAGTTGAATGATATGTCAAGTGGAATATATTACATCAATGCTTAAAATTGTCAAAGAAGCTTAGGTAATCAATATGCTTTTCACATATATACCAATTAGAATAACAAGTGGAAGGTTAAATATCAACACAAACACAATTCACAAGAATAAATGCTTGAAAGGCGCAAGCCTTAAGGAAAGGCACAGAATTTTAGTCTTGAGGCTTGCACCTCACGAGAACTTATTAAGGTTTAGATGCACTTCAACGATGGCTAAACGAATATATATCAACTAACTAACCAATTTTAAAAAAAACAGAAGTAAATTAATGGATGTATCCAAAACATAGTAAAGAATCTGAAAAATTAATTATTTAGCTAGCCTAAATCTATTTTACCAATAAGCCTTTCGCAAGGGTCAAAAGAAAAGGTTAAAGGATATGCAAATCCTATTGACCATTGTTGACAACATTAAAAATTATCTTTAGAATCTTCACCCTAATCTTAATTTAAGATTGCAACAATTTTTGGATGCAAGGATCTATGTTTGTACTTTTATATAATTCTTACAATTCGTAATGCATGGTTTTAAAGTTATGACCATCTTTTCTACTTAAATTGAGTTTTATGCCTCATACACCAGGAGGTTCACCATTCAATTGAGGAGTAAAAAAGTGGGAAGCAAATATAAATGTACATGCTTATCGTATTTCAAAACATACTTTGGTTTCAATTCTAACTTGGCACCAGCATAAAGCAAGCTTTCCGCCAAAAAAATTTCTGCATCTTCTTCAGTAGAAAATTCTACCAAGGCAGTTCCACAGAATACCCGTTTATCTGAAACATGCCGGGGCAGCCTCACACTGTTAACCTGAAAATCAGTGGGAAAATTCTTATATTCAACAATCTAAATTTAAAAAAAAAAAATAGAAACTCTGACAAAAGGTCGTGATAAAAACCCAATTGAGACTAACAGATCAGGATTTTGAGTATTTGATGTATTGTGCACAACAAAATGATGAAACAATCAGCTAAAAGTCAAAAAATCAAGGAAAATGGGAGGAATTACAGTTTTGCAATTCACAATTTACAGCTTACGTTCATAACCTAGCTAAAACCAAGGACATTCGGTAGCCAATAATGAAATGATAACATTAGCATGTAAAGTGATATCAACAAGGACATGTGGAAGTGGAATAGAGTATAGAAATTAACATCAATGTCAAAAACAAGAATCTACCTTTGAGATTTGACCAAAAAAAGCTTCTACATCTTCGAGCTTGACATCATATTCAAATGGTGATGCAGCAATCGTTCTATCATCCAATTGTTCTATCATCTCCTCAGGCTTTGAGAGTTCAGTAGTCCTACAAATCTTCTTCCCTGGACCATGCAAAGCCCAACTCAATCTAATGATAATATGAAAAGTCCAAAACAATCCTCAAACTGGAATTGGATAAAACAGCGAATTACAGAGCAGGAGCTAATCTGAATAATGAAGTATGTTGATATTTCAAATACAGTTTCATAAATGGAAGGATTCTGCATCATCCATATAATCAGTTAACATAAGAATTTATGACATTTATAAGCGTAACATTTTCATTTATTAATTTACTTCTTTTGGGATGGATGATATCGACATTTAGACCGACCTGTCCACAAAATTGAGACCATCAGCATGAACTTTCACTCTGATTAACTTATGTAATGCAATAGATAATGATGCAGTAATGGCTAGGAAAAATGCTAAATAAAAATTCCACAATCTCTCAGCATTCAAATAAATGACGAATTACATCAATTATAAACTAAAAAACTAACCATCTTCAGAAACTTTGATAGTTGAAGAGCTTCTTAGAGTTTCGGCAACAGCCTTTAGAGTATCTTCCGGAACAGCGTCTGGTTTTACGTCCTGTCCCAATTTAAGATGGCTTTTCATCCGAGAAAACGTACAAATTAAAGACAAATCCACCACTGTAATTTTCCAGTTAAGATCAACAAGAGACCTTCGAAAGTAGCACCAATAAATAACGCTAATCCAATTTAAAATTCAAAAAAAAAATGCTTAATCAGGCCATCCAGCTTGAAAGCAAATTAAACATAACCAAAGATGAAAAAGCGCGAAAACAAATATCTTCAGAAGGTGAAGGATACTTCCATCGGGGCTTTCGCTGATAGTTTTCTTAAGAAAACCATCTCTCGGAAGATTACTGTCACTGAAATAGAACTCGACCTGAAGAAGAAACATCAAACCGATGAACATTTACTTAAAAAAGATCAACTAGAACTTGAAATGAAGAACGATTTTGAACGCATTTGACCTGACGAATCACTTTCTTGGCGGTTTCTTGGTCGAGAGAAGAATTCTCCATGATTGGAAAAAAAATTTGAGACGGAGAAAAAACGCGGGCGGGAAGAGAGAAGAAGCAGAGAGTAGGGTTCCGATTTCGAGTACTGATTTTGGTTGCAGTATTTAAAGCTCTTCTTATTGATTTTTAAGCGCCTACGAGAAAACCGGGTTCGGTTTATTTTTCCAAGTCCGGTCCACGTTGGCCTGGCATTAGCAACGTGCCGTAGAATCGGCCACGATTGGAAACAGGTATTGCAGAGTGGCTTGGGCCAACTGACCCGTTTTGACTAAAATTACATTTTGGGATTTATTTAGGGCCCGTTTGATAACATTCCTGTTTCCTGTTTCTTATTCCCGTTTCTCATTTTTCAGAAACAGACATGTTTGATAAACGATCCTGTTTCTTGTTTCTTAGTTTTTTAGAAACGTTTCTAAAAAAATGGCAGATTTTGAGAAACTTCAAAAAGTAGTTTCTCAAATTCTGTTTCTGTTTTTTTTCTTCCAGTTTTCATGCATGTATTCCTATTTCTATTTTTACTCATCTCTCCCCTCTCTCTTCTTTCTCTCTCTTCCATTCTTTTTTTTTCTTTTAATACTTTTTAATCTTTTGTTTTCTTCATTTTTTTCTTCTTTGATTTATTTCTTTCTATTCGTTCTCTCTCTTTCATCATAATCTTTTTTCTTTTAATAGTTCATTATCTTTTTTTTACTTTTTTCTTTTCGTTTATGTTTTTCTCTTCTCTCTTATTTTCTTATTTTCTTTTACTTTACATTAACGAGCTTATAGTTATTGTTTTCTATTTAATTCTCTATTATTTTTTCTTTTGGTACAATTTTATTTTTTTATTAAATAAATAAACTAATAATGTATTTCATGTTTACCATTAAATTTAAAAAATATATTTACATTCTCTCTCTTTTTCTGATTTTACTTGCGTGTATTATTGGCTAATGCATTTTTAAAGAAAAATAAAAATAAATTTTATTATTAAATTAAAGAAATGTGGGTATGTTCGATTTTCTGACCTTAGACAATTTACAAATTCATCTAATTGAACTAACTCTTGTAAGTCAAAATCGTTCAAGGTGAATTGATTGAAATAAGAAATAACATTGCAAATCAAATTTGAACAAAATTTGAAGGATAACTTTTATTATTATTATTATTAATTAGGTGTTGGGCCTTAATAAAATATTATAACCTCTTTATAATTGTTTTATTTTTATTTTAATGCATGTTATATGTTTTATTATAGTATATGTACTAAATTTTATTTTTACCAAAAAACCAGAAACAAGAAACAAGAAACAGAAATAGTTATCAAACATGTTTCTGTTTTTAGTTTATAAGAAACAGAAACAAGAAACGAGAAACAGAAACAGGAAACAAGAAACGAGAAACAAGAACGTTATCAAACGGGGCCTTAGGGTTTGGGATTTATTTGATAAACTTTTTTTTGTTTGGAAAAAAAATGGCAAAGTTCAATTTATATCCCAAAACTTGAGAAATTTGCTCGGATGATCTTTATTTTGCAACCAAAATAGCATTTACCCTAGATTTTAAAAATAATGAAGTATGACCCTCTATCATTGTTAGAACCCACTTGACATCGCGTGAATTTTCTATACTGCCATTCACTCATTAAATGAGTGCATTACAATCGCAAAGGATCCTCCACTTGCGAGCTTGAATTTGGATTTTTTGCGCTTGCTCTCTCTTCCCTTCCCCCGCCCTCTCTCTCCCCCTTTCCTTCTCCCTCCTCTATACGCTCACCTCTTCCAAATTTGCTCTTCCTTTAGCGGTTGAGGCTCGAAAGGTCGAGTCTCATTTGGTTACTTTTGGCCCCACACTGTTGATTTTCTTGTTGAATTGGGCCATTGAAGCGTATCTTAAATGTGGGTGTTTGAAGGATGTGAGGGAGCTATTCGAGGAAATGCTCCATAGAGATGGAGATCTTGGAATGCAATGTTAACAACGTATACGCAAAATGGGTGTGGTTTTTTTAGCGCGAGTGCGATTGCAAGAGAGGAGGATGAGAAAGGGAGGAGGAGTGCGAGCGCAAGATTTTATTTTCAGAGAGGCGATGTTGGATTTGTTGAGTGCAAGCCAGGAGGAACCGAGCCCAATCGCATTCAATCACCCACACGTGAATGTGATGAGGGGACAGTATGGAGTATTCACACAATACATACGTCAACAAAAGGGTATACTTCCTTATTTTTAAAATTCGGGTCGATTTCCATCACGATCGCGAAATTTAGGTTATCCGTACAAAAACCTCCAAAACTTTTGGGTTTATATCAATTAAAACCCTAAATGAATCATTATTTGTAGGAACTAAAACCTAAACTTTTATAAGTATATTAATTTACACTCTCCGTTACATTACATTTGAAAAATGTTAGTTCAATTGTGTGGTGGTTGGTAATTGTATAAATCTCTAAAGCCCAGTTTGATAACTATTTAGTTTTTTGTTTTTAAAAATTATGCTTTTTCTTACATTTATCTACAATGAGTTTTATCTTTCTTAAGAAAACATTTAATTCTTAGCCAAATTCCAAAAACAAAAATAAGTTTTTGAAGACTATTTTTTTTAGTTTTCAAAACTTGGTTTGGTTTTTTTAAAACATATGTAAAAAGTAGATAACTGATCGAACTGAAACGTGGGGCTTAAAGAAAATATTTGTAGATGAACACACGCTCCAATCTAGTGCAAGTGCACACTGTCGATGCAAGTAATATAAAACTGGAAGTATTCCAGAGTATCGATCCCACAGGGAACGGATACAACAAAATTCAAGAGAATAAGCAAAGATATTTTCAAATTGCAATTGTGGGTTGATAAGCCTTAGGATTAAGGCTTAATTAACTCCCAATTGCTTAAAATATTCTTGTTTTGACTTAAGATCATTTGAAAATAGTGGAAGATTGCTTGAATTTAAGGAAGAAATGAATGTGATGACATTTGGAATAGAATTCTAAGTAAATTGATCTTGTTTGCAGAAATTGTGGAAATTGCAAAATCAAATTGCAAAATCGTGATTCTGCAATTGTTTCTGGAGCAGGGAATGTAAAAATTGCAAAATCGGATTCTGCAATTCTGGAGCAGTAGAAAAGTTCAAAAAAGGAAAAAAATCTACATTAAACCCATTCCGAAAATCTTCAATTACAGCCCGATTTGGAGGAATTGGAGCACGAAATTTGGGCAATCTCCAGCCCTAATGGAGGCCTATAAATGGGGAAGAAGAATTGGAGCTAAGCATCTGGATTTTGGAGGCGAATTTAGATTGAATTTTGTGGGTTTTTAAGTTTTCCGAAGGTTCTGTTTTTCGTTCTTCTTCTGTTTTTTCAGCCAAGTATTCCAACTTGAGTTTAGTTCTTCAGTTTCAGCTAGTTTTATGGAGAGTTCTTGAAATTCAATTTATGTTCTCCTTTTGATTTCTTCTTATATTCAATTTAAGTTGTAATTTTTAATCTTAGTTGGTGGATTTGTTTTCAAGAACATTACTCTGTTTTCTGGATTTTCTGAATTTCTGCATTCTTCCAATTGTCCAATCCGATTCAAGTAGCACTTGGGTTGTTAAGACTAACCATTTCCTAAAATCGGTGAAGGTTGAGTCAATTGGAATGGAGTGAATGGTTAGCTAAATTTATGGAATGAATTTTGTATTAGTTGATTTTTAACTTCTGTTGTTATTCAAGTTTAAGTTCTGTGGAATTGTTGTTTTTATTCAAGTATGTTTTTGTGGGAATGTGTAAGCTTATCAACAAAAGGCAGAAGAACAAAAACTAGAAATTTATTTAGTTGCCTTGAGTCTTGCCCTGATTCTCATTGAAAATCTTTTTCTTTTTATTTTGAATTCTTGGTAGTTTTGTCGAGAATAATACTAAGTTCCTGTTTTAATTTTTTTTCAATTTCAGTTTTGCCTTGAGTCAAGTTTTAGTCTTTACTCGATTGTTTAAGGCCATTGATTCTTTGTTCAATTGAGAATCTCTTAAATTCTTTGTAGTTTTATTGAGAATAGCACTATAATTAATTGCCTTAATTAATCAATTTACACATCTTATAATATTAACTTTTCCTCAAAAATTAGTTGTAATATTTTTATCCTTACTATGAGCTAAACTTCTTAGGGGGGTTCAAGGATGTGAATTCCCTAAGAAGTAATTGTAGCCTAAATTCCAATGAAAACCAAGCCTACATTTCAATTGTTTGCTTGTGTTGATCAAATTTCCGTTGAGATCCTAGATTGATCAACTAGGGTACCAACTCAAGCTTAGATCTAATACCGACGGGGTTAGTGATAAGCGGATTTCACACAAGTGATGGAGAAAAAGAGCTTAGACATAAGCCAATTCCTTACCCTAGACATAGGGATTAAGGACTCCAAAACCCATAAAATTATGAGCCAAATTATCTAAGATAGAGAGACTATAGACAAATAGGTCTCTCACTTAGCCTCCTAAACCCTAAATTCAAGATGAATAGGAGATGCAATTTTGGTTTACAATTGAGTGTGGAGAGGTTGGAATTGCAATTTTGGTTTGCAATTACGATTTAGGGCAATGACATTCTTGAGCCCCATTTTTATCTAGAACTCCCTTTGCAATTTCATTTTCTAAGTCTTTTTAGTTGTTATTCCAATATTGCCATTTTTAGATTCTGCAATTCAATTCTGCAACTTTTCTTTATTTCCATTATTGCCATTTCTTGATTATGCAATTAGATTCTGCAATTTTTCTTTTACCAACACACCAACCCAACATTATTTTTGCAATTTAGTTTTCCATTTGCAATTTTCCTTACACTTTTGCTTTACAATATTTTTGTTACTCCGTTCCCTGTGGGATTCGATACTTGGTACTCAGAGACCATTTTATATTACTTCGATCGCGTGCGCTTGCGTGTAACAGTCGATCATGGGTAACTGGTGTAAAACAATAGTTGGGATAATTTTTGTTTTTGAAAAGAAAATGATAAAAGAGGGATTCAAATATGCTCTTGCTCTATTGAAAGAAATTGCGGCCTAATTGCAATTGCAATCCTTTGACTCAATACTTAAGCTTTGTAAATTAAATTCAACACCTATTCGACCTTCTATGAAGTATCTTTAGGAGGCTAAGTAATTAAGCCGATATTTCTATGGCTAATACAAACTTAGTTAATTTTGAAACACAATTCTTTTGGTTTTAAAGGTTTTGCCCTATGTCTAGGGTCAAAAACAAATTCCTATGTCTAGGCTATTTTCTTTTATTGCTTTTATGAAAACCCAATTTTTATCTAACCTTTTCAGAATTAGACTCAAATTGTTGTATATTAATCTAAGTGATCAATCTAAACTAGTAATGAAAATTTCAATCAATAAAAGCAAACAATGCTATAAGATTAAGCAAGATTGCTCTTACATATTAGGCATTTATTCATTTCTCTAGGGCATTCACATGCTTGAATCCCAAAGAAAGACTTAGCTCATAATTAAAGAAAAGAAAAATAATGATTTAAAAGAATCAAAGTGCATAACTAAAATAGAATTAATAAATACTTGAATAACAACTCAATAATAATAAAAGAACAACCAAAATTCTATTAATCAAAATAAATTCAGCAACTAATTAAATTCAAAAAAAAAAGGGAAGAATAAAAGAGTAGCTAAAAACTCAAAATTACAGCAGCAATTAAGTTCCGAAAATAGAAGCAAATAACTTAAATAAAACAAAAATTAAATTCTAAAAACGGGAAGAACACAACCCATTTTTCACTTCTTATTCAATCGACTCAACTTCACTTTTTTCAAAGGGAATTGAGCCTTCACTTCCTTCAATTTTCATTGAGGAACGATTGAATTTTGAAGTTAAAGGGGGCTGGAAAACAGTAGCAAACGAAAATAAAAACAACAGAAAATTAACAGCTGAAATTTTGACAGCAGAAAATCGTGGAACAGCAGCAACCGTGGCCGAAAATGGCAGAAAACTTGATTGGTTCTTGAGGCTTCTTCTCCAATATTTATAGAGGAATTGGGCTAGGTTCCTTCTTGAGTGATGCACAAATATGGCTATAATCCCAACTAAAATCGTGGAGACAATATGACACAAAATTCCTAGATTTTAGGAGATTTGCAGATCTTCCTTTAATTTCCAGATTTCTCGAAATTGCAATTGCAATGCAATTGCATTTCTATTGCATTCTTCAAATTCCTACACAAAAACATCAAGTACGTGTGTTTTTTCATTTTCTTTTGCTTTATTTTCTCCATTTACTTAATTTAAAAGATTTCCAACAATAATTCAATTTAAACCAATTATTTGCTAGCATTTTTATCTAATAACACACATAAAATAACAAGAATAACTAAGTATAAAGGCCAAATAATTCTCATAAATGAGAATTATCAATAACAAAACAGGAAATTCATCGGTAGAAGTAGTATTTATAGGCTTCATTTTCAAGAACCAAATGGTTATCAAATGAGGCCTAAACTTTCATAAGTGAATCAATTTAGACCTTTCATTTGAAAATCGTCTATGCATCAATTCTCACATGTGTGTAGACTTTTTCAAATGTCGAATTAACTAAATGAGCAGTTTTTAATCTTCTCTTCTTCCTCTATTTTTCTCTACCAAATTTAGAAAGAATTGGAGAATAACAATGTTATTTAGGTAAATTTGAGTTGTTTTTAATGGAATCAAGTGAAAAATAGTTCTAGAGACATTTGTTCCATGAAAATGATAAAAATGTTTATGCGATTTGGATGACATCGACTAATTCAAGTCTACAAATTTTATGGTTGTCTTTTTGTAATTTATTATTACATTATTTATGAATTATTATATTTAGGTATTTTTTACATATGATATGCTAACTTTTTTTTAAAAAAAAAATCCTTATAATTTATAAAGGTAATCAAATATGCGGCTATTAGGGTTTACTTTCACGACAATATCATTCATGTAATTTGGTTTCACTTTCAAATAAAGCCAACAAAAATAGTTGCATATAAAATATTGATAATACAAACCTTATATTAGAAAATGATGAAAGAAAAAGAAGGAAATAATTGTAATGTAAATTTTAAATACAAATCTTCATAAGAAAAATAATTACAAAAATATTGGTAGAATCTAAATAATGTTAGCCCCCTTTGATAACGACTTTTTTTTTTTAGTTTTTTAAGTTTTGAAATTTATGCTTGTTTTCTCTCAATTTCTTTACTAGGGTTTTTGATCGACTAAAACGTATGGGCTTATAATAAAGATTTTTGGTTTTGAAAGAAGCTTCAGTTCAGTCCAAGTGCACACTGTCGATGCAAGTAATAAAATTGAAAGTACTCCAAAATATTGATCCCACAAAGAACGAATACAACAAAATTCAAAGATAGCACAAAGATTGTTCGCAAATTGCAATTGTGGTAACCAAATTAATCAAAGATTGTGATGGGTTTTTGTAGAAAAACAAAATAATAAAAGGAAGGGATCCAAGCACATTCATACCCCTTTGATTGGAATTGCAGCATAATTGAAATTGCAATCCTTTAACTCAACACTTAAGCTTTGTAAACCGAATTCAACACATATTCGACCTTCTATGAAGTATCTTTAGGAGGCTAAGTGATTAAACCGATATTTCTATGGCTAATACGAACTTAATTAAAAATAAACATAATCCTACTGGTTTTGGAGGTTTTGTCCTATGTCTAGGGTCAAAATCAAAGTCTTATTTCTAAGCTCCTTTCCTAAATTGCTTTTATGAAAACTCAATTTTATCTAACCTTTTCAGTATTAGACTCAATCGTTGTATGCAAAGCTAGGTGATCAAACTAGACTCACAATGACAATTTTAATCAATAAAAGTAAACAATGCTTATAAGAATAAGCAAGGTTACTTTTACATATTAAGTCTTTATTCATTTCTCTAGGGCATTCACATACTTGAATCTCAAAGATAGGCTTAGCTCATAATTAAATAAAAGAAAAATAATGATTTAAATGAAATAAACTTCATATCTAAGAAAGATTAAACTGTCGTAATTGAAGCTAAACTTAAAAAGAAAAAGAAGTTTGTATAAACTGAAATTTAAATCTTATTGAAGTAACCCCTTCAAGAACAACTAAGCAAAAACTAAAGGCTCAACTTGAATTCAAATACTCAAAAAGGAAAACATTACAACAACATAACATAAAAATTACAGCTAATGAAATTGAAACAAAACAGAAAAACAAAACTGAACAAAACGCTAAAATAGTACACGAAATACAGTGCAATAAAACACTCTTCTCGCCCCTTTCATCAATCGAACTCGATACCACTTCTTTCAAAGGAAATCAAGTCTTTACAATATGAGATTTTCGTTTAGATTGAATTGATTATTGGGGCTTGAAAGTGCTGGAAACAAGAAGAAAATAGGAGAAAAAAAAAATGAAAAGACAGTAGTAGCTTTGTGAGGAGGAGCCTATTTGTTTCGGCTTCTTGTCCCCTTTTATAGGCCTCCATAAGCTAGGGTTTTTGTCAATTTTAGTATATGGAAAGAAGACTCATGCCATTAATGTCGAGAATCGAGGAGAATATCTCAAGAATATCTTCAAAATCGTTCAAAATTTGAAATTTCCATTTTTTCTATGTCTGCCTAGAATTGCAATTGCAATTGCATTTTTTTTTATTGCAATTGCAATTTTTCACTACGCCCATTCTTGCATTGTCCAGAATTGCAATTGCAATCTGTTTTTTGGATTGCAATTGCAAATTTTCACAGTTTCCCATACTTGAACAAAAAAAACAAAAAAAATCAACAAGGTTATGCCTTTTCCTACATTCTCTTGCTATTTTAACATATTCTTAACATATCCAAGTGATTTTGTTCAAACTTGTTTCAGTTGAATAAATTTTGAGAATCTAAATAGATGAATTCTGAAGAATAACTTGAATTTAAAGGCTAATGAGCATTATCAATTTTTGAATTCTTAGCAGGCTAATGAGCATTATCAATTTAAAGGCTAATGAGCATTATCAATTTTTATCTTTCTTTAAAAAAAAAGTTTGAATTCTTAGCCAAATTTCAAAAACAAACACACAAATTTTCAAAAAAAATATTTTTTCTAGTTTTCAAAGCTTGGCTTGATTTTTGAAAATATTGGTAGAAAATAGATAATAAAACAAAGAAATTTATAAGTGGAAGAAGTGTTTATAATTTTTTAAAATCAAAGACAAAAAACCAAATGGTTGTCAAACAGAGTATTTATTTTTAGTTTGGACTGCTTTTGGACGAAGGGTAATTATTCAATAAATTGCTATATTGGTCTTATTTTGGTGCAAAGTCTTGGAAGGAGACTATTGTTTATAATTGACAACATAGTTCTAACTCGTTAAAACATCGTGCCCAGTTTGATAACCATTTAGTTTTTGAAAGTTAAGCTTATAAATAATACTCTCACCTATGAGTTTCTATGTTTTCTTATCTACTTTTTATATATGTTTTTAAAAATCAAGACAAATTTTGAAAACTAAAAAAAATAAATTTCAAAAACTTATTTTTGTTTTTAAGATTTGGCTAAAAACTCAAATGTTTCCTTAAAAACATGGAAACCATTATAGATAATATAAAAACTATTGTAGAGAAATTGTGAGAAAATAATTACAATTTTCAAAAATAAAAAACTAAAAACTAAATAGTTATCGAACGGGATCTTAATAATTTATGTTCTAACTTATTAAAACATTAGTAATTTCTCTTTAAAATAAGAGATTAAAATTCTCACTCCCTTCTTACCCCGATTTAAACTAAAAAAAACAGTTGATAAACTAAGTTTACATCTGACAGATATAATTTCTATAAATGAAAAATAGTATATGTTTAAAATGTAATCGTTTAAAAGATTTTTTCTCAGAAAAAAAAAATTGTTATTTCAAGAATCTGAGAGCAAGTTGGGTGGGCTTAGTTCCTGTCTTCTTTTGCATTGTCCACTATTCAGGGCCACGTTAGCCTCATGGGCCTGGCGTACAATCAGGCTCAATTATAAAAAAGAGAGAAAAAAATTGAAGACTTGTTTTTAAAATTTGATAGACTTGTTTGTTTTTTTAAAATAATTTTATTAAATTGAACCATGAGAAAGTGAATATTTAAAGATAGATAAATTTGGTATGAAGATTTGACTTTTAGCACAAAAATATAATATCGTAATCAATTAAACTACACTCTGATAACAGTTTGTGACTTATTTTTAGTAACTATTTTCAATTTTTTATTTGTTCAAATTGTTGCTAGTGACATTTTTTTAAATAAAAAAAATGCTTAGATGACTTTCAATCTTGTTAGTTTGAGAATTGGCTTCACTGATTATAAACAATTCTTTGTTCATTTAACGTTGTCCCATATTAGAACGCATATGTTTGCAATTTTCATTGAATTTATTAAAAAAAAAAAAATCAATAAAATTTGGAAGTGAAAGATCTCTCTAATTTTAAATATGTCCATGTGTTGATTCTATACGAATTTGGGTAGGATAACTTATTTTGCCTCTAATACTTTCGATTTAAAATGAATATCGAATAGACATTTAAAAAAGGAAGCAATTTTTTTTTCTTTTTTTTTTTCTCTCTCTCTTTTTTAAGAACAAATGGTTATATTATGTTATTGTCTTTCATAGGGATGTTCAAAAAACTCGATGACCCGAAAAACCCGATTAACCCAATTCAATTCTACGGTTTGGGTTGGGTTATCAACTTGTTTGGATTGGATTGGGTTCAAACAAATGAAAACCTTATGGATTGAGTTGGTTCGTGGGTTCACCAAAAATTAGTTTGGGTTGAATCAAACCAACATGAACTTCTTATTAATTAAAAAAAACATTTTTTTAACTTATATTACAACTACATGTACCTATATTTATTTTAATTTTATAATTATTTTTAGATTATTTATTATTCAACAACTTTTTAAAAGAAGTTTTTAAGTCTTTGGAAGGTAAAAAATCCATAATATAAATTGAAATTGAGTTGCTAATTTTAATTCAATATTTAAAAATAAATAAATATATATTTTACACATCAATACTTAATTTTTTCTTAAAATAAAACTTTGAGTATATAATCTGACCAACCTGAACCAACATAATCCAAATGTTTCATGGTTGGGTTGGGTGGGTTGAGTTCATTACTTAATAAGGGTTGTTTGGGTTGAAGAAATTTGCAACCGGAACAATTGGATTGGGTCTAAAAAGTAGGGAAATTGTGGCAAAGAGCACGTTTTCAACCATATATTTCATAAATGTCTCATTTTAAAAAAATTATTGGCTCTAGCATGACTCATATTTATGAGATCAATTTATTCCATTTGTACCCTCACAATGTTTGCATATATTTATAATGTTGTTATAATTATCATTTATTGTTTCCATAATTAAATCATTCAATTTAGGTAATTAATGTTACCATTACTTACATGAATATATTTTTTGTAATAGTAAATATTTTTTCTTCCATATTTTACTATTCGAATTAGGTTAAAATTTCTTGTTACCATTAATAACCATGCTCCATTATTCTAATTGATGGTCTTCTCCACCGGCGTTTTTCTCCGATTGTGGGTTCAATTGTCGTGTACAGATTTTTGTTCTCCAAAATGAGTAAGCTAGTCTTCTTCCTTATTCCTTCTTCTTTGTTTTTCATTTGTTTTTTTTAATTTAAATATTATATTTTAGACTAAAGAAAGCAGTATGGATAGTTCCTTTACATAGAAGTATATTATATATACGTATGTATATAATTCTATTATATTTTATGTAGGCAATAAGTATAGTTATATTTACTGACATATATTATATAAACATAGGTAAATAATCGTCATATATTTTGTTTGGTAATAATCCTATTAATTTTGAGATAACCTTATAATATATAGCTATAATGTCATAACGTGACCTATCAATTTTATACATACTGTATGTAATATAAAATGTTCAATGGGTTCCTAAATATATACTGTGTTGTATATTGTACCAATACATATATATGTTGAGGTATATAATATATACATCAGCATGTAATCATTTTATATGTTTGGGATAACATGATACTCCTATTATATTCTCAGATATATATTATATATACCCCTACTATATATAATATATATACCCCTTACGTATGAAGAATGTAACCGTTGATAATGGAAAGGGTTGTCTAGTTTTTAAAATCCCTAGATTTTAGGAGGAAAATCATAAAAATCTTTCATCTATTATATTCCTTATACAAAATTAATGCTATTTGGAGGGAAGAATATAGGTTTCAACGTTTATGGAAAGTATCCATATATTTTATTTTTATTATATATATATATATATATATATATATAGATATATAGAGCAATAAATAGAGGGTAAATGAGTAATGTTCCCCTAGACTTGGCTTCTATTTGGCTTGAAAAGTGACAAAGCCAATATTAATAACAAAACGTGCCATTTGTGTAAAATTTGATTCCAAATATGCCATTCATGTAGTTAATCCTAAAAAGTACCTCAACTAATTGACCCGACCCAACCCAACCCACGAACACCCCTAGTCCTTCATATATATACACTTTAGGGAAAACCAACTTGAATGATAAAGGGCCATGATCAGCCTATTGCATAGCCCAATAAATGTTCATGCTCATTCTAATATGCCCTTGACAATAAGCCTAGCCCAAGAGTATGAAAAGGTTGTTCAATGTTCATTATCTTTTATACATAATTAATTGGTAGCTTATATTTATAAATAATTTCCAAAATCAACATTTATGTAAATATTACTTATCAAATTAAAGTCCCTCCATGACACCTTTTGTTTTGTAGGTTTTTTGCTGTTGCAAGGATTGGTTTTTTTTTTTCCTTCCACATTTTGAGTTTAACGATACGAGGGGTGAGAATTCAAACCTCTGATATTTTAATCAAAGATGTAATGCCTTAATCACTTAAGCTATATCCAAATTGACTAAAACTACGAGTTCTTGAATTTTCTATTGATAGTATCTAAACATTAAAATTATAATTTCATGTAGCTTATTTTGTTAACTAAATAATAATATACGACATGTTTATTTAATAAACACGACCTCATTTCACCGGATATGGTAGTCAAAAAGTATAAAAATTTGACAATGGAACAAATTAAGTTGCACTCATAACATATCCCTTTTTAAATCAATGTGTAAAATTAAAATTCATTTATATTATATTGAACAAGATGCCACTTAATAGAGCTTATAACTAGGCACATAAATAATTTAATACACTGAGTTCCTATTACCCTTACTAATGTCAAAACCATTTGATAGTTTTCACCCAAAGGTAGATAGTATATTTGGAATAACTTGTAAAAAAATATTTTTTTAATAAAATTAATTTTTCTATAAATACTTTTTTTTAAAAAAAAAAAATTAAAATGTGCTTAGTATAGCTTATTGAGTAGTTTTATGTGATCAAAAGTGATTTTAAAAAAATCTTAATAAATAAAAAGTTCTTCAAAAAAATTAATAAATAAAAAATTCTTCAAAAAAATTGGATTTATTATATATATATATATAAACACTTTGATAGTGAATTAAAAAAAAAAAAAAACTTTAAGGTGATTAATTAAAAATCCTCAAAATATGAAATAAAAAATAATACTAAATTTATAATTAATAGAATCACTTTTGAATATAGAGCAATCAAATAAATTTGGTATTTAAAATAATTTTTAAAAAAATGTAAAATATAATAACATTTTTATTGAAAATATTATTTTCAAAAGTGTATATAGTCCGTGAACTATAATGAAAATTCTAAAAGTGTAAAAACACTATTAACTTAATAGGCAAAGTAGGGAGACTTAGAAAAAGGCAATTTAACCTTCTGCTGATAAGCAAAGTTTGCAACATTCATTCAAACATCAATAAAAATCTCTCTTTTAAAAGAAACACACACACCCATATACACAAAGAACACACATATATATATTGATTATGCCCTTAAAAAAACAAAAGAAGTTAATACTTTTTTAAAAAGTTCAAATATGTTTTGAAAATTTCCAAACGAATTTAGGAAATTTTGAGACAAGAAGGTCTCTATTGCCAGCTAAAAGAGACAGTTGGCAGATTGCCAAAAAAACAAAAAAATTAAAAATTAAAAACTTTTTTCTATTTTTGTGTATATTTGGTATCTGAACTTTAGAAAATGTCTAATAAGCCCTTAAACTTTCAATTTTGTGTCTAATAGATCATTGACCTGTTTGATTTTTTTAAAATTCACAAACCTACTAGATACAAAATTGAAAGTATAGTGTTCTATTAGACATAAAATTCAATTTTATATCTAATAGATTAGTTAATTTTTAAAAAAATTTGAATATGTCAAAGACCTATTAGACACAAAATTGAAAGTTCATAGTCTTATTAAATACAAAATTGAAAGTTCAATGACCTATTAAATACCTTTTAAAGTTTAGGGACTAAATAGAAACAAACCTAAAAGTTTATGGACTAAATTTATAATTTAACTTTTTTTTTTCTTTTTTCTATTTTGGTACTTTTTCTAATTGGATTTGATAGAAGTGGAATGGACAAAGTATATTATTCTCAGTTGGAAAAAGGAAAAATTCCAAGTCAGTCACTAATTTAGGACAGCAGAATCCTTTCCATCTCTGCTCCATTGGTCACAAAATCAATCAAGGACTTTATTTGGCCCATAAGAAAGAAACCCAATAACAAACTATTCCAAAAAGCAGAAAAATAAAATAAAATAAAATAATCCCCAAAAAGTCCTTAAAAAAGCCTCAAGCCCTCCCCACAGTCCTTGGTCCTTTCTGATCTCTTCCCACTTGCACTAGCCTGCCAATTATGCACTTGTCCTTGCATTATAATTTGCAAACCCAAATGGCAAATCAAAATCTCAACTACCCATTTTTGTTAACCAAAATCTACCACAAATCTCCATGTCCAAGAAAGGCAACAAGATGCCCATTTGGACAAATTATTCAAAGAAATTTCCTATACTACTTACTCCTATTTATTGTCAGTCTCTTAGTCACGTCAATATCATTTAAGAATGATGTGGGATCTAACAACGTTAAAGTATTATTTAATAAAACAAATTTTATAGTGTGAATGGAGGGAGCATGTACTACGAGAGTATTAAAAATTTTCTCCAATTATTTGAAGAGATTGCCACAATGTGATTGGTAATTTTGCACTGTTGGATGTATGAAAGAAATTACAAAAGCACTTCGAGTTTGTATCTAATGGTTATTAGAGATAATGAAACTTTTCAAATTTATATCCAATAATTATTAAGAGGCAAGCATATTGAATATATATATATATATATATATATATGCCTATTTGGGCCATTTCTCACCAAGATTTTGTTAAAAACACACACAATCAAGCTGGTAAAATCATGCTGAACTTTTAACAAACACTTGGCATGCAAATGATACTTTTTTTTTCTCCCCTCTTGGAGATCACACACACACACAAATCTTGAAGAATAGACATAAAGGAGAATGCTAAATTAGAGAGAAGAAAGATCAGCATTTAGAGATTTAGCAACTTTTTTTTTAGTAATGAGGAGAAGAGACAGAGGGAAAACAAAAGCAATAACAAAGAATAATAAAAAAGATCTCTTTGTTTTTCAATTCAACTAGGGTATATAGTGAATAAAATTGGAATTAAAGGCATACGTTTGTGTAGAAATTATTCGGTGAGGCCGCTACAATGTGGTTGACAGTTTTTCACTGTTGGATGTAGAGAGAGAAGTATCTCGAATTTATATCCAATGGTTATTAGAGAACATGAAAATTATTGAATCCACATCCAACGATCATTAT
The DNA here is from genome assembly GCA_033996785.1 of Trichosanthes truncata. Lineage (NCBI taxonomy): Eukaryota > Viridiplantae > Streptophyta > Magnoliopsida > Cucurbitales > Cucurbitaceae > Trichosanthes > Trichosanthes truncata. Next base: position 4,850,702 of record JAWPNB010000010.1, read on the forward strand.
GAGGCAGCCACATTGTAGTAACCTCATTGAATAATTTGTCACATTTGAGGGCCTTGAAATCTTGGCACGTGCGAAGGATATGAAATTGTTTTGAAAAAAAAAAAAAAAAGTCATATTGGTCCTTGTTGCTGTAAGAGAGGAAAGGAAAGCAAAGATAAGAAGAGAGAGGAGAGAGCGTTTGAGAGGGGAATTAGTTTTGATGTTCTGATGAGACTCTTTGAAGCACGCTCTGTGCTTTTGCTGTGCCAATGCCAACTAGTTGTTTTAAGAATATACCTTTCTTTTTTTTTTTTGGGATATATTATACCAAGTATTTTGTTGTGAGTTGGCCAAAAAAATTTGATGGAGCTTAGGGAAAAATATATTTTTTAAAGGTTTGTGACTATATATATATATATAGTTTAACAACATGTGGGGTGGGATCAATTCGAGCATCTAGCCGAATGAATAAGGCATAAATTACTTTTCTAAAGGTCGATAGTTTGATCTCCTACCATGCAATTGTTGAACTAAAGAAAAATCCGTGAGAGTGAAGATTTGAACATCTAATTTCTTAATTGATGGTATATGCTTAATTTAGGGGACTAATAAATATTTGAACTTTCAATTTTGTTTGTAATAAATCATTGATTTATGAACCACTTTTTAAACTTTAAGGATCTCTTTGACACAAAATTGAAAGTTTAGACCCTATTTCATAACCATTTAGTTTTTGAGTTTTTGAAAATTAAGCCTAACTTATAAATACTGCTTCCACATATGGGATTGTTTGTTTTGTAATCTACTTTTTATATATTTTTTCAAAAACCAAGTGAAGTTTTGAAAACTCAAAAAAGTAATTTTCAAAACTTGTTTTTGTTTTTGAAATTTGGCTAAGAATTCAGATGTTTTCTTAAGAAATGTGAAACTCATCGTAGAGAAATGATGAGAAAACAAACGCAATTTTCAAAAATAAAAAACAAAAAACAAATGGTTATCAAACGGGCTGTAGTTTTTAAAAACTTGTTTTTGTTTTTGGAATTTAGCTAAAAATTTAAATGTTTTCTTAAGAAAGATGAAAATCATTGTAGAGAAATTGTGAGAAAACAAACACAATTTTCAGAAACATAAAACTAATAATGATTATCAAACGAGGTCTTAGTGATCTATTAGATACAAAATGAAAGGTCAATGATCTGTTGAGATACAAAATTGAAATTCAAAAATCTATTACACTTTTTAAATTCTAGAAAATTGATAGACACAACATGAAAATCTTACAAACCTATTCGATATTTTTTAGGGTTTAGGAACTTATAATTAGACAAAACCTTCAAAATTCATGGATGAAACCTATAAGTTAACCTTTTTTGAAAAATAAAAAATAAAAAGCTCTATTAATCTAGTTGACCTCTTTTTAGTATCACATTGTGTCAAATCATCATTATATTCTTATTAGTTCATGTGTCAAGTTATGATCAATTTTTAGGTCAAATCACTATACCACACGTTTCGTTCAAGTAATAGCTAGTATATTAACAATAGAGACGTGTTAAAATGAAATTTGAAATTTGAGACAGTCGGAAATATTTTAAAGTTATGAAGACTAAATATAAGTGTAGCCATCAAAGTGGAGGAACTAAATTTATATTCTAAATTCGTGATTGAATTTTTGGTTGTTAAAGTTTTTTTTTTCCATAATTCTTTATTTTGCATAAAGAACTATTGGTGTTGTGATCATTGATTCTTCCATAAATCATATGATAGAAATATGTTGCAATATGTCTTTTATATATATAATTTTTAATTTACTAAATAAACATATGTTTTAATTTACAACTACATACATACATTTTTTTGAAGTACCAGGTAATTAACTGTTGGGTTTCAAAATAAATCTAAACTTTTATTAAATGATAAATGAAAAGTTAACATGATTGACTGTTTTTTTAAAATAAAAATTAAAAGTTTAAAAAAATTAAAAATTTAGAGACAAAAGCAAAATAAAAATAAGACCAAAATGAAATTTGAACCTAAATTAGATTTATGGAGTTCTGTAAATGCTAACTTGAAATAAGGGAAAAATACATTTTTAGTCCCTCAGGTTTGAGTTTGGTTGTATTTGGTTCAATGAATTTTCAAACTCAATAATTTTACGCCTGAGTTTTGGATTTGGTTTCATTTTGGTCTCTCCGTCCATTTTTCCGTAGTTGACATACATTTTTTATATATATTTTTAAAATTTTTATATTAATTTTTATCGACATCGACACTTTATCGATATTTCCATAAAATTGAGACTTCGACATTTCTGTCGACATCGATATTTTAAACCTTGGTTTGAGGGTTTGATTAAAACAATACTTATAATTTAGTTAGGAGTGATTTATGCATTTTGCTATGTTTAAAGGTTTAATTAATCAAATTAAAAATTTTAAAAATATGTAATTGCAACAATCACTACTATCGCTAACATAAACATAACTCAACGAAGATTGACATGTACTAATTTTTTTGACGTTGAAGTTTCAAATCCCCATACTCTCACATTTGTTCTATTAAAAAAAAAAAACTCTACAATCCAAGGATGAATTTGTAATTTTTCATATATAAAAATATTGACCAAGTTCAAAATAAAAGTATATAATAAACGTGGGGCAATAATAAAATCAAACTCCCCCCCCCCCCCCCCCCCCCCCCCCCCTCCAAAATAAAAAAAAAAAAAATAAAACCACCACGAGGACAGTTAAACGTAGCCTTCAAAGTGAGAGAGAAAAATTATCCTGACAGACATTCGAGCAGAGGAATAATCACATATGATTATGTGTTGACTAATCACTATCACCGCTTGATGTTGACTTTGACCACTCAATATTTTATGTATATTTTTACGTACTAATCAAACCGTTAGGATATAATCAATATACACTGGTCCACACCAGATTATTAATTCATAATTTCAAAAGTTCCTTCTTTTTTCCTTTTTTTTTTCCTTCTCCCTAATAAATAAAATAGAGTTGGATGGTCCTAAATTTATTCATCTATCATCAGCTCGTGGATGTTATATTATACCACTTTGGACCACACTCTCTAATCAACACCTTGCCCTTCTTCATTCAATATTTTCATTTACCTTTAAATTCAAATTCTATTGGTTGATCCATCACCAATGAATTAATTCATTCATGTTCTTTGCATCTCTTCAACATGATCGTATCTATTTAAGGTCTCGTTTGATAATTATTTAATTTTTGAACATTTAACTTATAAATACTACTTCCACAGTTCCACCTATGAGTTTCTTTGTTTTGTTGTCTAACTTTCTAAAAATGTTTTCAAAATTTAAGCCAAAGTTTTGAAAACTAAAATAAAAATAGTTTTTAAGAGCTTGTTTTTTCATTTTGAAGTTTGGCTAAGATTTTGAATGTTTGATTAAGAAAAGTGAAAAACATCGTAAAAAAATTGTGAAAAAATAAGCATAATTTTCAAAATTAAAAAACTAAAACGAACTCATTATTAACTGGGGCCTTAGTTATTGAATTGGTCGTTGGTTGTATGATTGTATCAAATTAATCTTTGAACTTTTAAATGTTCAAATTACGATTAATTAAGGCCTTGATAACCGTTTAGTATTTGGTTTTTTAAAATTGTACTTGTTTTTTCATCATTTCTTTACCATCGACTTCATCATTCTTAAGAAAACATTTGAATTCTTAGCCAAATTCTAAAAAACAAACAAATTTTTTAAAACTATTTTTTTTAGTTTTTAAAACTTGGCTTGGTTTTTGAAAACTCATTTAAAAAGTAAATAAGAAAACAAGGAAAACCATAGGTGTGGGAGTAGTATTTATAGGTTTAATGTTAAGAAACTAGAAACCAAAAACCAAATGGTTATCAAACGAAATCTAAGCTTTGAATTTTGGTTTTACATAGTCTCTATTAATGAATAACATGACTCTTACTATTGGACAAACATTTGTTGATCTATGCATGACATGACAAATAAATGGTAAGAGCACGAATGTATAAATATTTATTTTAAAAAACGTTTCTTCAAAGAGAAGATATGAAATTATTTAAAATAAGGTACAAGCTAATGACAAGCAACCCCTGACAAGCCATTTGATTCAATATCAATTGAGTAAATATATATTCATCACAGAAAGATCGACTCGAAAAACTTTGTCTAAATTTCAACCCTATCTCTCCTCTATCTCATGTCTTTTTCATTAGTAAATTGTTGGAGACAGAAAAGTAAAGAAAGCTAGAAGAGATAAAAGAAAGAGGTACAAAGGATTTTTTTTTTTAATATTATTTTTCCTTGTATGATAGCTAGCTAGGCATTAAAAGAGGTTAAATTACAAGTTTAGTTTATGAACTTTCAGGTTTTTGTCTATTTGATCCCTAAACTTTAAAAAGTATCTAATAGATCATTGAACTTTCAATTTTGTGTTTAATAGGTCTTTGAACTTTAAAAATGTCTAATAAGTCTTCAAACTTTCAATTTTGTGTCTATAGATCCTTGACATATTCGAATTTTTTAAAAATTAACTGATCTATTAGATATAAAATTGAAATTTATGTTTAATAGAACCTTAAACTTTCGATTTTGTGTCTAGTAGGTTCCTGAATTTAAAAAATATTGGATAGGTAAAGGACCTATTAAACACAAAATTGAAAATTTAGGAATCTATTGGACACAAAATTGAAAATTTAAGGATCTATTAGACATTTTTTAAAGTTCAGGAACCAAATAAACACAAATTTGAAAGTTCAAGGACTTATCAGACACTCTTTAAAGTTTATGGACTAAATAAACACAAACTTGAAAGTTCGAGGACTAAACCTGTAATTTAACAAAAAAAAAAAAATCTAGCAAGCGGTAGGGTTTAATAGTACTTTGCAAGATACAAGGTAAAAAGGAGAAATGATATGAATACTATTGCAAGGACAAGAAGAAAAAGAAAGATATGTCACTATCAAATAAATTCAAATGTATCAATCTAGACAATACAAATCAAAATTCGAAGAGTCGTATCTTTTCTAAAATATGAAATTGAGTGATAGTATGGAAGCCATTCAAAATTTAGCATAGATATTATATTTGGATCGTCAAATTTAGCATAGATGTTATATTTGGATCTTCTTCTTTAGTTCTAAATAGGGAAAAAGAGAGAGAGAGAAATATCTTGGTGTCAAATCTTCAATTCTACCAAAAACTAGGGTTTTAAACTAGTGCTTCACTTTAATAACACCCTACGTTGATAAAAGGCTTGGCCTATTTTTCTTGGTTTTCTTCGCAATGGAAATTTTTTATATGAATCCGTTAAGATTTCATAATCTTTGATTCTTACTTGAGGGGCAAAAAATGACATGTTCTACTTTATTATTTTGAGACATGAAAGTGACATTATAAATATATCATATATATTAAAATTACAGATGTAAAGACAATAAAGTAAACTTTCAATTCGAGCAGCCAACCTAATCAATTGATTAAGATATATACCATCGATCAAGAGGTCAAAGGTTCGAATCCCCCCCATCCTCATATGTTGTTTGAGCTAAAAAAAAAACATCAATCCGAGTAAAGTTTAGTAGGTAAGACATCTGTAATCTTTCTTTAAGTTGAAGGTTCGATCCCTCATTCTTCCATTTGTGTTTTTTTTTTTTAATTCAACAACAAAGGTAGAGATTCGAGCTTCTAACCTTTATGGTCAAGAATATGATGCCTTAACTAGTTGAGCTATCCCCCATCCTTACATTCGTGTATTTTTTTTAGTTCAACAACACATGGATGAAAATTTGAACCTCTAACATTTTTAGTCGAAAATATGCCAGTTAGCTACATTTATTGAATTATAGAAAAAAGGACAAGTAAACTTTCAAAAGGTAAAAAAAGAGAAGAGGGAAGATGAAAATAATTGAAGGAAAAAGAAAAAAGTAGCTAGGGTAGGTATTGGTGGGGGTGAGAGGACAGTTGATCATAGGCAGTAAAAAAGGGCCCCAAATGGGTTATGGAGCATGAGATTTGGGATCTGATGGGCCACACAGACCCTTTTGTAATCTCTTTAACAGTTTCTTCTTTCCTTTAAAAATAATTTTTTTGCAGAAGAAAAAAAAAAAAGAAAAACATCAATTTTGACACCTAAACTTATCAAAGTTTGTATTAATTTTAACCATAAACTTTCAATTTCATCAAATTGCACCTCAAATTTAGATAACTGTTGCAATTTTAACCTCAAACTTTACAAAGTGTTGCAATTCTAACTATCTACTAAGTTTTCGCTTCAAATATAGTTAAAAGAAATTTTCTTTTATGCGTTCAATAAATTAGAAAACATATATACTATATGAAATTCATAAAATTTTAGATAAAAATGACATTAGAGCTAAATTTTGTTGTTGAAATTTATGAATTAATTTGGTAAAGTTATTTAATAGTTAATTTGTGCATTGGTCAAACTTACTTTTATGCAAAACCTTATTTTATTGAAATTAATGAGTTTATGAAGATTTTTAATTATACAATTTTTTGTTAAAATTATTGGGTGAATTAGCAAAATTTGAACCGAGGGTAAAAATTGAGCACTTATTTAAGTTAGGATTGAAAGCAAATTTGATTTTTTTTTTCTAAAAAGAAAAAAAACCTTTTCCTTAATTCCCTTTCCCATGGTTTGATGTTGATCTTTCTCTCTCTCTAGAGGATATATGGAATAATATTATGCGTGTCGTTGTCGATGAAAGCCTCAGATATTAGATTTTGAATTGGCCGAAGCTTTTGCCTTCGTCATTCCATCAAATATTATGCGCACGGAATAAACCCCACCACATGTGCTTTCTCTTCTAATATTTAAAACCCTAAACCAACTTTATTTTTTTTCAATTTAACTACGTGAAAGTGAGAATTCGAATCATTTTAACGGATCAAACTAGGCTCAAATTAGCTCTCTTTTCTTTTTCTAATCCGTCTAATTTTACTCACTTTATATGTATATAAATTGCGGATGGTAAAGACGTGTTCGTGTGCAACAGTTATTTTGCAATGTACTCGTTTTGTTGGAGACAGTGGCTAATGAAGAACCAATGACGAATGGGTATTGCTCGATGTGTTTGGAATGGTGTCGATGCAGGATTAATTGGGATTATTTCTATGTGTATATAACTTGTTGTGTTCGCAATTAGGGTGCTAATGAAAAATCAATGATATCTCCCATTCTATTGCTTAAAAGAAGAACTAGTAAAGTTTATTTTAAGATTTTTTAAGTTTAATAACATGTGGGAGTGAAGATTCAAATCTTTGTCCTTTTTAGTGATATATGTCTTAACTAGTTGAGCTAAGTTGAATTAAGAAATACATCTAATAATAAATTTCTTCTTAATTGTGTTCTATTCTATATCAAGAGCTACTATACAAATGTAATATACTAATGGTTAAATATTGTAGAAATAGAAACTCAAAAAATAAATTAGAAATATGACTCAAGTATAATATATGCCAATATGTGAATACTATAATCACTTTAATCACCACTCACATAATTATGTAATTTATGAGTTATTGTAAAACGTTTAAAAAAAAAAATTAATAACTGAAATTTAATTAACTAAAAATATTTTGAAAAAACTTATGATATTGGGTTACGTTTGAAAAAGTATTTTACATAAAAAAAAAAACATTTTAAATGTATTTCAAAGTTAGTTTGATTTTAATATCTTAAAAAGAAAAAAAAAAAGAAAAAAAGCAGAAAATATGGAATATGATTTGGATGGACCCTCATTGGGATTATGCAGAAATCAAAAGTTGAATTTTAATTATTCCTCAAAATCTCCCTGGATTTGAGTTGACATTCACCTCTAAATTTGCCTGTCTCCTTAATGTGAGTCGCAAATATTAAAATTCTCTTTCTTTTTTGGTTCTAAAGTATAAACCATTCCAATAAATCAGGCAGTGCAAAACCAAACAAAAATAGATTCCGCAGTTGCATATATACAATCTAGTCCAAGATAAAAATATTTGCAAATCTAACACAATTTTAATGCCAACAAAAAAATTTTGAAACTTAAAAAAAAAATTGAATTAATACATCTCAACTTTGTATGTCTATCAATGATAAACATCTATCACACTGATTTACGTCATCAATATATCAAAGATGGACATATATCACTAATAGACGTCAAAATACTAATATACATCTATCAGTAAGGCATCTATTAGTGATAGATATCTATCACTCATAGACGTAAAAACGATATAATAGTGATATACTATAGAAATGATATATTAGTTATATACAAGATTAAAAAAAAAATACATAAAAATGTCTAAATAGATGCTTGGAAAAATTAAAAAAAAATATATCATATTTGTAAATTATTTCTAAATATGACAACTGATTTTGCCACCCATTATAATGATTCTAAATGGATTATATTGTAAAATTATATATATATTTTAAACATAATATTACAATTCAAACATTGAAGGTTGGTAATTGCTCCAAAACAAAATGGGTTCATTGTTTTCAAATCATCTTAGGTAGTCTGGTGTATCATGACCGAAGGGCTTATAATTTGAGTTCTCATGATTTTAATAAATTTGGGTTTATGAAGCCTAGAGTTAGATGATCGAGTGAAACTTGTGGGTTAAAAAAAAAAAAAAAAAGAATTTCAGCCCAGTACAAGTGCATACTATCGATGTAAGTAATAAAATTAGAAGTATTCCAAAGTATCGATCTCACAGGGAATGAACACAACAAAATTTAAAGATAGCACAAAGATTGTTCTCAAATTACAATTTTGGTAACCAAATATAAAAATGATTGGAATGATTTTTTTTTTTAATATTGGAAAAACATAATAATAAAAGGAAGGGATCCAAGCACATTCATACCCCTTTGATTGGAATTGTGGCCTAATTGCAATTGCAATATTTGACTCTACTCTTAAGCAATGTAAATTGGATTCGACACCTATTTGACCTTCTATAAAGTATCTTTAGGAAGCTAAGTGATTAAACCGATATTTCTATTGCTAATACGAACTTAATTGATTTTGAAATACAATCCTTTTTGTCTTAAAGGTTTTGTCCTATGTCTCGGGTAAAAAACAATTACCTATGTCTAGGCTTTTTCCTTTATTTATTTTACAAACTCCTAACTTCACCTAACCTTTTTAGAATTAGATTCAATTAATGTATACTAATCTAGGTGATCAATCTAGACTAATAATGAGCATTAAAAATCAATACAAACAAACAAGCTATAGAGTAAGCAATGTTGCTCTTACAAATTAGACCTTAAATTCTTTTCTCTAGGACATTCACATACTTGAATCCCAAAGATAGGATTAGTTCATAATTAAAGAAGAAAATAAATAGGCTTTAAACAAAAGATACTTCATAGCTTGAAGGAATTGAACTTGCAGAATAGAGAGGAGAAAATAAAATTCAAATAAAAGGGGTTCAAAAATAAACTGACATTAAACTTTATTGAAATAGCCTTGCAAAAACGAAATGTCACACAAATTTAGAATTACAGAACTTAACTATGAAATGAATAAAAGGAGAAGTAATACAATAAACATAAAAAAATTCAGCAACTAAAACATAACCAAAACTAAATAAAAGCTAGAACAATTTCTGGAAATACAAAGAAAATTGCAAAAACTCGACACCCTCTAGCGCCATTTCTTTCAATCGAACTCATTAAAACCTCTTTCAAGTTGAAATGGGTCTTCACAATCCAAGGTTTTTACCTAGATTGGATCGAGTTTCAGGGGTTGTAGAAGATGAAGAGGGACGATCAACAAGATAAAAGAGGAAGAAACGACAGAATGTGACGTGAACATTTGACATCTTTTTTAGTGTGTTAGCCACCTTTTTATAGCCTCCAAAAGCTAGGTTTTTGTCAACTTTAATGTATGAAAAAACCCATGCCATTAATGTCAAGAATCAGGTAAGGTATCTCAAGAATATCCATACAATTGAGCAAAATCTGAATTTTCCATTTTTATTCCCGTTTTCCTATATCTGCCTAGATTTGCAATTGCAATTTCATTTTGGATTGCAATTGCATTTTTTCACTGTCGTCAATTCCTGCATTGTCTAGAATTGCAATTGCAATAAGTTTTTTAGATTGCAATTACAATTTTTCATCGTTTCCCATACATGCACAAAAAAAAAAAAAACAAAAAAAATCAATAAGTTTATGCCTTTTCCAGCATTCTCTTGCTATTTTGACATATTCTTAACATGCCCAAGTGATTTTGTTCAACCTTGCTTTATTTTACTAAACTTTGTGGATCTAAATGGATGAATTCTCAAGAATAACTTGAATTTAAAGGCTAAATAACCCTCAATAATGAGCATTATCATTAGACAATAAAAATTTGTATAATTTGTGTTTGGATTATACAAAAAAAAAAAAAGTTATAAAAACATGAATCTAAATCCCATTTGATAATCATTTGGTTTTTGAAAATTTTGCTTGTTTTCTTACCATTTATCTACAATGATTTTTATTTTTCTTAAGAAACATTTGAATTCTTAATCAAATTCCAAAATAAACAAAAACTTTTTAAAAACTTGTTTTTTTTTTTTAGTTTTCAAAACTTGCTTGGTTTTTTAAAAGCATATGTAAAAATTAAGTAGAATCAAAATAAAGAACTCCATAGGTGGAAGTAGTGTTACCAAATAGTTATCAAACGGGATCTAAGTAACTGTATGAAATGAAAGATAAATTTCACTAACCTAAATTTAAATAACAGAGTTTTATATTACATGTGGACTAATAAACCCGTAACATGAAACAAACACACTCATATATATATATATATCTATATATATATATATGGAAAAAAAAAAGCAAACTTTTTAATTCTCAAATTATACAAGTTTAACTGTCGAACCAAACACAATTTTAATTGCGCAAGAATGAAGGAGAAAGCAGTGGGAACAGAATTTGATTCTTTCTTGAGGAAAAAGGAAGACAAGAGAGAATTGAATTATGGGTTGATAAATTAAAGCCGCAAACAAAAAAAAAAAATCAATACTAATAATAATAATAATAAAGAAGATAATTGAAAAACATGGAGATGAAAGGAGCTGAATTGTGAAATAGTTTGGGTGTTTTGTTTGTACCCCAAATTGTGAACTGCAATAAAGCAAAGGAGTGACAGGATCTGGCATATAATAAAACAAGCTTAAAAATTTTCACTCTTTTCCCTTTATTTTGTCCTTAAATGCTTGATATCTACAACCACTTAGAACCAACAAAAAAAAAAAAAAAAAAGTCAAATATTGGAAAAGTTAAATATTTTTTACATTTGAATTTTTTGTAATTGGTTGTGAGAATTCTGTGCAATCATTAAGTTTCTTTGTGTATTTTGTTGCATAGTCATAGTGGTCCAATATACTACTTGGAATTGAAAAAGAAATAATTTTGACAGCGAAATTCCCATATGCAATAGAACCTTCTCCATAACCAAACAATTTAATTAATTAATTACCATTTCCATAAATCATTTCTAACTGTCCCTTCACGTGTTTTCCATTATAATGGGCCTCAATTACTTCCCTTTTTCTTTTTTGCTTCTTTTAATTTCTACTCGAGTGAGAAATAGAATGTGTTTTATATTGTGTGGGAATGATGTAGTTTTGAAAATATTTTTAAAATTACGATACTCTTTGTACTACTAGAGGCCGATTGTGTTGGAAGGTGAAAAAGGAGAAAGAAGAAGGGATTGCATGATGATTTTAACAGTCTCGAAATCGCCTACCAATTTCATTAAAAATGCACAAAAATAGAGTCTTTCATTCAAAGAAAAAGAACATCCAAATCGAAGAATAAATGGAAAAAAAAAAAAAAAAAAACTAAATTCAAATGGGAAAAGGGTTTACATGCTATTGTTAACCCCGAAAACCCTATTTGAACATATACAAATGTTAAAAGAACCAAAAAAGAAAAAAAAGAAAAAAAAAAAACACAATCATATCATTCTCACTCGAACAATTAATCTCGGACCGAATACATAGTTAAAAAGTAATTCTTTTTCAATCTTTCTCTTGGTGCATCTAACGGTTATTCGAGTGTCAGTCACATTATTCCGATTTCCAAAACCAATCCCAAAGCCTCCTCCTTCTCCTACCATTTCCATTTCCTTTCCCTCTCTTGTCACTAGAATCTCATTCTACAATAAATGCCAAACACTCCCAATCATCTCCCGTTTCCAAACATCCCCTTTCTCTCTCTCTAACCAGAGAAAAAGAAAATGGTTCAAAAGTAGCAGCTGTGCCCTTCACGAGAAAGACTCTTCTGTTTCTTCCTCCTTCCCGAGGGCTGAATGGTAATTTCCTCCCCTTTTTTTTCTCTTTGCAAATTTTCCTCTCTGTTGATTCTTTTTTTCTTTCATTCTTTTTCTCTCCTGAATCAGAGAAGCATCGAAACCCAGCAGGTTCCCTTTCATTGAAGAAGAAGAAAGGGGCGATGATTCTTGAATCGGCGTTTCAATGGAGTTGCGATTTTTTTCTTTTTTTGGGCCTTTTTAGAAAGAGTAGAGTCAAAGTCGTCTACGTGGACGGTGGAGATTGCGTAGTGGGAGTGCAAAGCTTGGCCTCGGCTTTCCAACACCGTTCGATGTCCTCGGCGATTCTTTTGGCGTCCATTGATGCGCCGAGTAATCCACGCTTTGTGAATCCCACTGCATATAGCCCACTTTCTCCTTTCCATCCATTTGGAAATGGCCTCCTTGGCAACCCATCTTCTTTCCCAAACATTTCTCCTTCCTAAAACAATAATCAAATCAAATAAAAAACATGCTTTTAATTATTTCAATTCCATTCCCAGATTCTTTAAATCTCAATAGCTACATAAATATTCCACTCATTTTTTTCAATATGGGGAGGTGTTAATGGTAGAGACTATATGAAATCATAATTAGCAACTTGTTGATACAATTGAAACGGTTTAAAGTTGCATCAATCTAAACATAATTCAGTAGATAAAACATTTATTATTTTTACTTTTATTACGAAAGTTTAAGAAAAAGAATAATACTTTTTTTTAAGAAAAAAAAATGTCACTCTTCTTTCTCTTTTCTATCTTTCTTACTCTTATACTTTAAAGATTTGGAAGTAATTTTATAATGATAAAAATCATTTTTTTATGCTCAAAATCACTAAGGACATGTTTGAGATTGATTTTGAAATAGTTGAAATTACTTTTTTCTTATTCAAAATCACTTTAAAATATGGATTTAATCATTCAAAATCATTTTAATGTTTGGTTTTTCACTTTTAAACGTGACGTACATATCATCAAATTTAATTTTGAATGATTAAATGTCTATTTTAAAGTGATTTTGAACGTGACAAAAGTGATTTTAACCATTTCAAAATCACTCCCAAACATGCATTATAAATGGCATGACAAAGGTGATTTTGACGGATTATTTCAAAATCACTTCTAAACATACTCTAAAAATGGCATTGATTTTGACAATTTCAAAATCACTCCCAAACATATTTTTAGTAGGGGATAACAAGAAATTTCTACTAACTCTACTACTCAGTCAAGAGGGAATCTGAACTTGTGATCTCTTAGTTAAGAGTACATGTCAATTACCGTTGAACTATGCTTACTTTGACAAGAAGAACTATTGATGCTTTTAACTATATATTGAACTACGATAACATAAGATGAAATGAACAAGAACATCAAATTTAGTACAATTTAACCGATACATAGAAGTACAAGGACCAAAAATATAACTAGAATCTAGAAGTTTAATTAAGGAAAAAAAAAAAAAAAAAAGAGAGTGGAGGAGGGGTGGGGGAAGGAAGGTAAAAAGCATACCTTTAGCCAAGAGGGGACATTACTTCTATAACCAGTAGCCAATATAATGGAATCAAATCTTTCTATTCTTCCATCAACAAACTCGACAGCCTGACGTTTCAGCCGCTTGATGGTAGGACGTATCTAAAAAAATCAACGGTGGAGAAAAATCTCAGAATAACAAAGAAATATAATTGAAAAAAAAAAGGAAAAGGGGAATGGTATTGGTATGGTACCTTAATATGCCCAGTTTTGATTTTGGCGAGGGTACCGACGTCCAAGACTGGGGTCTTTCCGGACAAGTTTTTGAGACGAAGTGGGCCCATAATGGGCCGGTCCAAGCCGAATCTGGCAGTGTCCCCAAGCATCAGCGTCGACACCATTAGCAGGAACCCATCGACAAGACGTATGGGGAACCACTTTAGCAACCACATGGACAACCCGAAAGTTGATTTTCCCAGCATCTCTCGTGGTAGTACGTGCACCTTCATTTTCACAACACAACCCCCAATTTTATTACCATTTTCAAATTTCACCCCCTTCTTTGCCGAAATTGCAAACGAAGACACATTGTCAATCTAAACATAATTCAGTGGATAAGAACGTGGTTCGATCTCCCACTTTTGCGTGTTGAACTCGATAAAAAAAAACAAAATTGAAAAAAACATTCAAGAACCAAATAGACATGATATGAAAATTCAATGATCTATTAGATAGTTTAGGAATCAAATAGACATTAGAGATTGAACTTGTAAAGGACGAAAGGTTGATGGATGCTAAAAGAAAAAAACTGAACAAAATTGAAAATTCAAGGGTCTATCAGACACGTTTGTATATGAAAATTCGTGAATGTATTGAACGAACCAAATAGACATAAAACTGAAAAATTTATGGACTAAACATGAAATTTAACCCGTTCAAGTTTCGCCCATTTTTCTCTGGTAAATTGCAAAAAGGGACACATAGAAAGAATATGGGAAGAGAAATAAAAAACATTGATGTGAAGTGGAGTGGCGTGGAGTGGAGTGTCCACTTGTTGTTTTAAGGTTTTCAATCGACTTAACAACACACAATACAGACAGGGCATGGCTTCCGGAGGCTGTTTTGTTTTATTTTGTTTTTGTTTTTGTTCTTTTTTAACAGAGAAAAAGCACTTTCGGATTGGATTTGAGAGATTATGATTATGACAATCTATATAAGATCCTACGTTTTTTTTTTTTTTTTTCTTTTCAAAACTATATTGCGCATGCTGGAGAATCCCAAGAAAGTGAAAGATCTACCCTTTCCCCTTCTCTTCTCCCGCCCTTAGTCTAACTTTTTTGCCCTTTAAAAAAAAATTATTCAATTTCCATAATTAGATTTTCCTATAACTCTTGTTTCTTCCTTTTTTTGAAGATCTTCTCTGAATGAACTGTCCAGCTTTTGGCTCAAACACTAGAGAAAGGAAAAGGAAAAGGAAAAAAGAAAAGTATATTGATTTTCTGAGCAAATCCCATCTGGGTTTTGACTAAAATCCATCAAAAAACAATACCCATAATTTAAAATTTTTTAAAAAGTGCAAAAAAAAAAAGAAAAAGAGAGGATTCTTACTGTGTCTCTGACGACGAGAGAAGGGCTTGCACTATGTTCACAAAGATCCAAACAAACTTCCATCCCTGAATTTCCACAGCCAACAACCAAAACTTTTTTGCCTCGAAACTCTTCGCCGCTTTTGTACAAACTTGTGTGTTTTATTGAGCCACCGAATTCCGCCATTCCGGCGAATTCCGGCACCACCGCCTCCGCATTTTCTCCGGTGGCGACGATCAGCCACCGGCAAACGTACTCCGTCTCTTCCCCACGGCCACCGCCGCGCTTGCTCCTCACGCGCCAAAACCCGAGCGTGCGATCGTACTCCGCCTCCGCCACCGTCTCGTTAAATCTCGGCCGTATATCAAATCTCTCCGCGTAATCCTCCAAGTACCTCACGAATTGTTGCTTCGAAGGGTACGTCGGAAATTCCACCGGAAAACCCATAAACGGCAGCTCACAAAATTTCTTCGGTAGATGCAACCGTAGCCGATCATACGTCTTTAACTGCCACAACGACGCTATACAGTTGGATCTCTCCAGTAAAACACTCGGAACCCCTCTTTCTTTCAAACACGCCGCCGCCGCTAATCCCGACGGCCCTGCTCCTACTATCACCGGTCCCGGAACCCAAACCCGCCGCATCCCAACGCCGCCGCCTCCTCCGCCGCTAATCTTCTCTGTAAAAAACGGGTCATTCGATAGCTTCCCTTCTATTTCCCATAGATAAGAACCCATCCCAAAAAAAAAAAAAAAAAAGAGAGAGAGAAAATAAATCCCTTGAATCTTGGAGTGGATTAAGAGAGTCTTATCCGTTTAGAAGAATGAGTAATTCGTAATTTCAAAAAATTCATTCATTTTTTTTTTAAATTTCTCCAATTCATTTTTTGAATTTTCGAATCTCTGTGTTGTTTCGATGGAGGGGCGAGCTACAAGTACGGGGCTAAATCAGCATTCAACACAGAGAGAGAAAGAGAAGGAGAAAGAAAGAAAAAAAAAGAGAGAGAAATAAAGAGTATTAAGAGAGATGGCGATGTGTCTATATATATATATATTCCTTTTGTTCACAGAATGAATTTATACGAGATGATGGTAAATGGGCTCATTATATTTATATTTATATATTTATAAATATATGTGCATTTATATAACTGATATTAACCAACAACAACTTCAAAACACATCCCATAACTTTCTTTATCTTCTTTCTGTTTCTTTCTTTTTTTTAAAAAAAAAAAAAAATTAAAGGGGAAGAAGGAGAATGTGGATAATTTATATTCGGCATTAACGAACTGCGGTAATTATTCTCTTCGATTGTGTTTTTAATTTATAGGACAAAATCCAAACGTAATCTTTTTAATTTGGTAATTTTGCTTTTTTTTTTCTTTTCGGATTAAGTAAAATCCGGTGGGATTACATCATCCAATTCTTCTTTCTTGTTAGTTATTGAAGATGATTTCATATTACATTAACCAGCCCTTCACTTCACACATCACCAACTTGCCCATGGTGTGGCATCTTTTTAATTCTAATTTACATGGCTTTTCACATCATGGGAGAGAGATTATATTTCTTGGTTAGTGAGAAAAAGAAAAAAAAATTATTTAATAGGACCGTCATAACGTGACTGCTTCTTAATGACAGTTGAATGGATATTCGAAATACTTTTGCAGCAACGGCTTCTTCCAATGATTCTTGATCTCGAAGAAGAGGGTTTGTTATTATTTTTTTTAATATTATAATTCAAACATAGAGATGAAGAATTTGAAACATCTCAAATGTTTGTTTCTTTGATACAATTTACTTAATGGTATTTGAATAGCTCTCTCTAACTTGCTAATTATATAAAATATGACAAGACCATTTTACAAATTTATAAATATAAGCTATGACGTACCTGTTACAACTAACATTTTAGGTAAGATTAAGGTAGAATCAATAATCAAGAACAATAGTTTTGTTTCCATTACCTAATCATAGTCTAAAAAAAACTATATATTTATGAAAATATCATTTTTTTAAGGCAAAAGATCTAGAGAAGTACATTTTCACATCCAATAGAAAAAAAAAAAAGGAGAGGGAAAAAAATCTAGCTACTTATAAAGTAGAAGTGGGTACGAAATGTTTTAATAACATAATTTATTACATTCCTCAAATTCCATTGTAGATTTTTGCCCTCCAAATTCCTAGCATGCAAACCAATTAAGCAAAAGGTTTTTATTTTATTTTGTGGAGGAAAAATATCAAATATTTTTATGATGGTCTCTCCGTACTTTGACCCTCTTTAATTAATTACCTTTTAATTTCTCATCTTAGTATATATAGTTGTATATCTATTATTGGGGTTGACATGGAACGTTAAATTTGATGGGAAAGTAAAATCCGTACCAAAAGGGCAAACACATCAATTATAACATATTATTTAATGTACATTCATTCAATTACGTAATTGTTCATAAAAGCGGTCGTTATTTATTATTTATAAAGTTTACAATTCTTTTAAAATATTGAATATCAATATTTAGAATAGTCAAAGACACAAAAAAAAAAAAAAAAGAGAGAGAGAAAAATGGTTTTTGAGTCAATAATAAAACTAGAATATAAAATTTTATCGATAGAGAAGCTAGTTGCAAGCTAAAAATTTTGAAAATATCAATACGCCAAGTTTCATTTGAAATGAAATAAAGGCCATTTATTTTGATGACTTGGAAGAAACAAAGCCACCTTTAGTCGGAATAATGTAGGTGGTTTTATTAACTCTCTCTATTTTCAAAAAAAGAAAAAAAAAAAAGAACTCTCTCTCAAGATGTCCTTTTTTTTTCTCTCTCTAGCAAGTGTGACGTAATTAATTACAACCCCATCCCCCTTCATAAAGAAGAAATTAAATAGGCTATGATTATAAGTACATTGTTGTATATATAGTCATTGTTTAAACATTACATATGAGACTTTGCATTGTCTATTTATATATACTTGTATTCAAATTTTAACACTATAAAATCATGCATATTTTGAATTGGTTATTATTATTATTATTATTATTTTAACATTAAGAGGTGTTTGTTTTTAATATTAAGAAATTATGTAATATTCTTTTTGAGTTGTTTGATTCATTGGGTGAAAGGATCTTTTTTTTTTTTTTTAGAGTAATGTTATGGTTAATGTTTGGATATAGATATGGATAACAAATAGATTTATGTTTTGTTAATTTGATTCGGTAAATCTCGAAAAATTAGGAGTGGTTGGGAGTTCTTTTCGGAAAATAACTTCCTAATTTTTATTTTTTAATTTAAAATTTGAAACATTTCTTTGTAAAAATAATATTCAAATTATGTTTTAACCACTCGTTTTTTAAAGAAATCATTTGTAAAAATATATTTGTAGAAATTTTACTTTGAACAAAGCAAAATAGGTAAAATTAGCTACCTCTTATATAGAATATTTAGCATGCAAGTTTTATAAACCTAATGTGTTTGATATGATTTTAGAAGAGTAAAAAAACTAAACCATAAAAATCATTTTTTTTCGAACATTATCAAAAATTAAAAAAACACACTCTAAAGAAAGTGCTTAATTAATATAGATATATATATATATATTTCTCAATCTCATTCTAACCAGATCCAAGATTAAAAAGTGTAGATTAGTATTATCTAGATTTAGATTATACAAAAAGTAATTAAGAAGTTCATAACTCGAATTATGTAATCCAAGTAGTGACAGAGACTAGTACTAATTCAGATTCGATTTCGAAGGATATATAATTAACGAACCAAACCCTAATTGGTGAGTCAAACATCTCTTTAATTTCGGTTTTCTAAAAATACACTTTTGGAATATTCCACCGTTTTGACCCACGAGATTTATTATTTGAATCAAAAGATGATCTCAGAGTAAACGAAATCCCAAACAGCCAGGTGAGTCAAATCAAAAGCCTAGAAAACGGCTTGTTCCTTCAACGATTCTACAATGGTGCCGAGAAAATTGGCAACATAAAAAATTAGGGCATTTTTTTGGGGGAGGAGCGAGGATCGAGTGCGGACGTTTATAGGGTGGGGTTGGCCACATGTCTAATGGAAATTTTGCAGAGCGCCATAATACTTCAACAGTAATCGTACAGATAATTCATTAAAAAGGTTAGGGGTAGTTGAGAGAGAAGTGAAGGAATGAGTGCAACTTCTCACATCCGTAGTCCTATGACCTATCTTAGTAATGAATAGTCATTTTCCTCTCTTTTTTCTTTTTTCTTTTTTCCCTTCATTTCTTATTCAATTATCTACCCATTGTTATATTTTATATATGAATATATATAAGCTAAATTATAAAAAATACCTCTAAACTTTGTCGTTTATTTCAAAAATATTCGTATTATTTGAAAAGTTACAATATTATACCGTTGATCTTTTATAAAAGTTTCAGACTTTAGAATGGTAGAAATCCATTAGAATGTTGGATAGAAAGTCGACATGAAAGTGACTTAGAACGACGTGTCACAAGATGCTTGGCAGGATTAAGTTTGGAAGAACGACTTTCTGCCACATCGACTTTTCGTTTCACATACTTAACAAAGTTTTTACTTCGGAGTAGCTTTGAAACATTTATAAAAGGCCAAGGTAATATTGTAACTTTTGAAAGAATAAATGTATTTTTGAAACAAATGACAAAGTTCATGGGTATTTTTTTATAACTTAGCCATATATATACACACACATGTTATTTGTTGAGTTAGAAAGTCGACATGATAGTGACCTAGAACGATGTGTCACAAGACGCTTGGCAGGATTAAGTCTGGAAGAATGACATTTTGCCACGTCGACTTTTCGTCCCACATAATAGAGTTTCTACTTCGAGAATAGCTTTGAAACATTTATGAAAGTTCAAGGTAATATTGTAACTTTTGAAAGAATATAGGTATTTTTGAAACATATGACAAAGTTCAAGGGTTTTTTCTTTTTTTTTTTTTTTTTTTTTTTTTCTTTTTTTTTTTTTAACTTAGCCATATATATATATACACACACATATTATTTGTTGAGTTTAACAACTTGTAGAATAAGAGAATTTTTAATTTTTTAGTTTAGGGTATATACCCTAATTAGTTGAACTATATTCAATTTATTAAACTATTATATAAATTATATCAAAACATAAATAAATAAAATCATAACACACTTTTGACTTGTTATTGAATCTGACTTTTTTTTTTTTTTTTTAATTTCTTATAAAATTTGAGTTTATATATTAAAAATTGTTTCGAGACTTTATGAGCATTACGTTGAAATTCTTTTTGATCGATTAATGAGAGGATTAAAAGATAATTAACTCGATGCTTAAGGTCAGGAGCTTGAGTACATTATCTCGTATGTGTTAGGATTTTACAAAAATTAGTATGGATGTAGTATATATAAGGTAGTTTTTATAAGTTTTGAGTTTATATATTATGGATTTATGGATTCATGCAAATCCCCATACTAGATTTTGGTTTCTTATAATATAAAAACTTAATTTATGAGGCAAAAATTACATTTGAAAATAAAATAAGGAAAAATAGTTTTTTACATGAAATATTGTCAAAATATATTTTAGTGTTTTTTTGGGGGAAATCTGGAGTGCTCTAACTGAAACCTTCTATAGTACAATATCACAAATAAATGAGCAATAAATATAACATATATAATAAAGTTAAAGATTACATCAACTTTATGCAAATTCACCGATGTGGGGGTTACAAATTCACACAATTCTCACAAGTGCTTTGTCTCTATCTTTCTGATCTCTAAAAAATATGTCTAAAGCACTTTTACTATAAGCCTTAACAACTTCTCTCACATTTTCCTTACTGTACTACACACAATACATAGAAAATGAAGGAATATTTGGTTTATAAAGACCTAGGGCTCATACCTATAAGTCAATACCTAGGTGCCAAATGTACTACCCTTCACATTTCGAACCGACAACACGTTTTCTATCTTGCATCTTCGTCTAGACTGGCACCTAAGTATTGATGCTTCTAGTTTACTTTCGATTTGGAGACTTTTCACTCTTAAGATCAAATTTCAACAAATCTTCAAGCGAGCTTCAAACTGAGCCTAATTTGAAGATTAGACTCCACAAATCCAATATGTTAACAATAAAATATAAAAGGTTTTAAGACATTTAATAAATAAAGTTACAATCATCGAATGATTTAAAATACTTTAATTAAATGTATATATACGTATAAAAAAATGGATTGTTGGTGAGATTGAACAAATGTTGAAGCTAGTTGTGATACGGAAAGAAATGTAGGGACACGAGACTGCGTGTTTGGTAAAAGGGTTGATCATCAAAATCCAATGAGAGAACTTAGAGAGTTTAGCCTCTAATTAGATTCACGGTTTGGTAGCATGCTTCCACTGTAATCTCAATATTTTATCATAAATAATCTCATTTACTTTTTTTAACTAAAAAAATATAATATTATATTTGTTAAGGATCTCATATTGAAAAGATGAAATAATTTCATAATTTTTATAAGATATATAAGTTACTTCTCTCATTATCAATTGATTTTAAGATTGAACTCTATATTTATCTAATAATAATATTATTTTAAATTTGAAACGGAAGAAATAAAAACTTTTGTCCCATTTGCATTTGGTAATTCTATACATCATACTAGAGATTTCAATTTTTGCTACTACTCTAATCCATAATCACTTCAACTTAGCTAGTCATCATCTTGACATCTCTCCCTTTGTCTTTTTTTAACATGTTTTGTTTTATTTACAAATTCTATTTGATAAAATATTTCGTTCTCCAGAACTTCTTGATGCAATTCTTCAAAAATACAATAACTCGAATTCCAAAACTTCTTGACGTGTTTTCTTGAGTACTTGAGTAAAAATTAATGTCTTGTTTGATAACCATTTTATCTCTAGTTTTTGAAGTTTTTAAAATATTTTTCAAACTTATAGTATAACAATTTTATTTGTAATGGTAAATGATTTGAATATCTCTATTCTCTTGGGTTGAAGGTATTCATGTGCGTGCGTGTATATATTAAGTTCAACAACATGTGATGGTGATGGATTCAAATTTTTGACCTCTTAGTTGAGAGTATATGTCCTAATCAGATCAACTATATTCAAGTTGGCTATTTACACATCATCTAATATCATCAACATAAATAAATAAAATTATAACACATTTTTGACTTATTATTAAATCTCACTTTTGCGAATTTCTTAAAAAATTCAAGTTTGTGTATTCAAAATTGTTAGGAGACTTTATGAGCATTATGTTGAAATTCTTTTGATTTTTTTTTTTTAACTAGGGGATTGAAAGATAAATAACTCAATGCTTAAAGTTGAGAAGCTTGAGTAGTTATCTCCTCTGTGTTAAAAACAAGGTTAAATTACAAATTTAGTGTCTTAAACTTTCAAGTTTGTATGTATTTAGTCTCGAATTTTAAAAAGTATCTAATAAGTCTCTAAACTTTTAATTTCATGTCTAATAGGTTCCTAAACTTTAAAAAGTGTCAAATAGGTCCTTAAACTTTCAATTTTGTGTCTAATGGATCCCTGAATTTTCAACTTTGTGTCTAATAAGTTGTTTACCTATTCAACATTTTTTAAAAGTCACGGAACTTCTAGATGCAAAATTGAAAGTTTAGGGACTCATTAGACATAAAATTCAATTTTATATATAATAGATCGGTTAATTTTAATTTTTTTAAATATGTGTTAGGAACATATTAGACATAAAATTGAAAGTTCAAGTACCTATTAGACATTTTTTAAGTTTAGGAACCTATTAGACACAAAATTGAAAGTTCAATGACTTATTAGATACTTATTAAAGTTTAGGGACCAAATAGACACAAATCTGAAAGTTCGGGGACTAAACTTGTAATTTCACCTAAAAATAGTTTGTATGTATGTCTTATAAATGTATTTTTTTTTTTTATAAATTTGAGTTTATGATGCAAATCCGCATACTAGATGTTGGCTTCTACCATAAAAACTTAATCTATGAGCCAATTAAGTGGTGTTTGAGGAATGGGTTTGGTTTGGGTTGGATTGGCTTCCAAACCAAACCCCATGTTTGAGGGATAGGTTTTCTATCCAAACAACAAATCTCATTCAAACCCATGAGATTCCTCATCTAAACCCATGGGTTCTCTTAAAATTACATAAAAAGTTAGTGGGGCCATCACTTTTCTCTCTACTTTTGTAATAATTATGGTGGGTCTCACCATTTATCTCTCCATTTTTTTTCATAATTATGGTGGGTCTCACCCTTCTTACTTTTAACTTATTCATTCTATGCTTTTGATAATATTATTTAAATTGACATCACCATAAATAGAGTGAATGACATAGATTAGAGTTACACAGACTACGCATGGTATAATTCCAATTTGAATGTGGTTGGGACAAAATCTTTTAAATATTGATATGCAATTTCAAAATTTGTCAAAATATTGATATGCAATTCAAAAACAAATTATTAGGTTACAAAAAATAAAAATTAAAAAAAAAGCGCAAAAAATGTCTTTAAAAAAAAACATAAACATACCCATTCCAACTCAACCATGCATTCCAAACACAGGTTTCAGCAAACCAGACAGACTCAACACTTCACCCCAAACTCAGTAATCAGGAAGCTCAGGGTTTTTGATTACAACACAGGATTTCCAGAGTTTCTGATTTTTAGAGTTCCTGATTCCAAGACATAAGATTTCCAAAGTTTCTTATTTTTAGGGTTCCTGATTTCAAGACAGCGTGCCAAACAGCCCCTTACCGTTGAAAAGAAAAAAAAAATTGTCTAAATATATTTAGTATTTATTTCTTTATTATTATTATTATTGGGAATCTGGAGTGATCTAACTGAAACCTAAATTTTTCTACAGTACAATATCCCAAATAAATGAGCAATAAAGGAACATATAAAATGAGATAAAGATTACATCAACTTTATGCAAGTTCACCGATTTGGGGTTACAAAATTTTCACAATTCTCACAAGTATTTTGTCTCTATCTTTCTCATTTCTAAAAAATTTATATAAAACACTTTTACTATAAGCTCGAGCAACTTCTCTCACATTTTCTTACAGTACTACACACAATACATAGAAAATGAAGGAACAATTGGCTATAAATACTTAGAACTCGTACCCTATAAGTCGACTACTTCCAATTTGGAGCTTTCCAATCTTTAGGGGCTGTTTGGGGCAAGGAGTTGCAGGGAGTAGGAGTTAATATGTCTGGGGAGTTAAGAAGTCTGGGGAGTTAGGAAGTATGTGTTTGGGGTGCAGAGTTGTTTAGTCTGGAGTTGGGAAGTCTGTGTTTGGGGCAAGAAGTTGCAAGGAGTAGGAGTTCTGAAATCTATGTTTGGGGTGCAAATTTGTTAAACCTGGAGTTCTGAAGTCTAAGTTGATTTTATATAGTTTTTTTTCTACAATTTCTCAAATTTTCATTATTAAGAATTTGTTCTCATGAATTCTAAGATTGAGATTTTTTGTTTTTATTAATTTATTTATATTTTACAAATTTCTTTAAAATAAAAAAAATAATTTTGAACAAAATACCCCACATTCTTTTTTTCAATATATCTCACATTAATTATTCATTTATCTTGGATAGTTTTCAAATAAAGGAGTCTTACAATACTTTTTAAAATATTACATGTGATTTGAAAATATTTCAATCCATTAATTTAAAGGGATTCAAATAAACTTCAAGATTTTTACGTTTTTATTCTTTCAATTCTAGAAATAATATAGATTTTTTTCCGTCAATCCTAAAATTGAGATTTTAAATTATATTATTTTATGAATATTTTACAATTTTATTAGAGACTTGTTTTCGTCAATTTTAAAATTTTAATTTAAGATTTGTTTTTCAAGCTTAATAAAATAATTTTTTTTACATAATTTAAGATTTTATTTTTCTAACTAATCAATGTAATGAATTATCTAAAGTTTGATTAATTTGAAAATAATATATTCTTTGAAGTTTTAAAATAACTAAGTTAAAAATAAAATATCAAATATTTATGCTATTTTAAAATAATTAAGTTCAAAATGAATATATATATTTTTTAACATCATTCAAAATGAATATCATACATACTTTTGTTCAAAATACTATATATTTATGTTATTTATTGTAACAATTTTATTTTATTAAGTTTGGAATGAGAAATTGTTTATCTTTTTACTTTGAATATGATTAGTTTGAAAATCAAAATTTTTTAATACGTTAATCTTTTTTAATACTAATTTTTTAAAATGTAATACGGGTTAGTTTAAAATATGTTTTTCTTATATTCAAATCATAAAATTATATATATTTTTGAGCTATTAATAAAAAAAAAAGCTTAAAAAAGATGAGATTGTTATTTGTTATTTGTTATAAGTAATTTTAGTTGAAACTTAAAAAAAATTGTAGATGACAAATGGAGGAAGTGAAATAGGAAGATTTTTATCAATTAAAAAAATTGTTATGTAGTACTCTAATTTATATTAAAATTTCAATTTAAATAATAGTATCATGTCTAAAACATTCTTATATAATTTATATTTAAAAAATAAAATTATAGAATAAAAAGAAAAATATTTTTGTTAAAAAATTGATTAAAATTATAGAATAAAAAAATAATTATTTATATTTAATTAGTAATTAGTAACAATGATGAGAAAATTTATATAAAAAATAAAGAAATTTTTTCAAATTAAGAAATTAAAAAAAAAATAATGTAAAAAAATAGAGAGAGAAAGGAGAGGGGAGAAAAGAGAGAGGTATGAGTGAGGTGAGGTGAAGAAAAAATGAGATAGGAAAGTTGTGGGGCCCACAATGAGGAGTTGGGGAAGGAGTTAATAAGTTTGTGGGACCCACAATAGGGAGTTGGAGAAGGAGTTAATAAATCTGTGGGGTCCACAATAGGAGTAAAATTATCCTTGGGCCAAACAAGGAGTTGGGGGGAGTTATTAACTCCTCCCAACTTTACTCCCCTCAACTCCTCAATCCAAACACCCCCTTAGGCTTCAACAAATCTTCAAACGAGGCTCAATTTGAGCCTACTTGATGATTAGACTCCACAAATCTAATATTTTAATAATTATTTTAAAAAATAAAGTTACAATAATCAAATGATTTAAAATACTTTAATTATTTCATATATTATATATATAAAAAAAATTGTTGGTGAGATTGAAAATGGAAAGGATTTCCTTACAAATGTTGAAAAAAGTTGTGCTACGGAAAGAAATGTAGGGACAACGAAACGGCGCGTTTGGTAAAAGAGTTGATCATTGATGATCAAAATCCAATGAGAGGACTTTAGAATTTAGCCACAAATTAGATTTGTGGTTTGGTAGCATGCTTCAATTGCCTGCAAATATATATATATATTTTTTTTTAATCATAAATAGTCTAATTTATTTCTTTATTAAAAAAACACCCAATATTATATTATATTAATATTTTAAATCTTAGAAAAAAAAAAAACTTTTGTCCCACATTTGCTTTTGGTAATTCTATACACCATACTAGAGATTTTTCTTTTGCCACTCTTATCCATAATCACTTCAACTTAGCTAGTCACCATCTTGACATCTCTCCCTTTGTCTTTTTTAATAATTTCTGTTTTGTTTTATTTACAAATTCTATTTGATAAAATATTTCGTCTTAAAAATATGATGACTCGAATCTCAAAACTTCTTGACGTGTTTTCTTTAGTAAAAATTAATATCGGGTTTGTTTTGAACTTTTTAAAATATTTTTCAAACTTATAGCCAAATTTCAAAATTAAATAATTTCTTAGAAAATCGCTTCTTTTAATTTTAATATTTAACTCAATATTCCTAAAAAGCAAAGAAATTTTTTATTACATAAACGGACTTAAGATAAATAACAAACGTTGTGAAACAAGTATTAAATTAAATTTTATCACATTTTGTCTTTACACAGCGGGTTGCAACCAAAAAATGTTTGATCATGTCAATGATAAAACATTGACAGAAATAATTTAATTAAAAGTGACCGATTCGACTATGACATATATCTATACTTATCATTGAATTAATGCAACATTCAATGATTTAATTCTCTTGTTGTTACAATAGGGGAGCCTTATAGGTAATTTGAAAAATAAAGCATGATATTAATTAATTCAAGTGTTTAGATATTCATCTCCATTTTATTAAATTAATAAATTTATTTCATCAACATAAAAATTTAAATTTATTTCATCATAGTGTGTGTATATATGTGTGAGGTGAAGATTCAAATTTTTTACCTCTTAGTCGATAATGTATGCTTAAATTAATTGAGCTATATGCTCAAGTTGTAATTACCTTCTATATTTGTAGTTTAATTAATGCGACAATAGAATGGATTTTCAGTTGAAAATCTCAATGCGACTATCCAATCAATGCATGTCTATTTTTATACCTTATAAACCTAACCATACATACATCTATATATCATACATACATAAGTAAATGCACATACATGTTAGGTGAAACCAATATTCACAAATCCACTTAAACCTTGCATATGAATCCATGCATAGATTGATAGATCATTCATGATTTGTCCCTAAATTTATTTAACTTTAGGGACTATTGGAAAAACTATTTCTATTTATTTATTTTGTCTTGAAGACATTTTTCTAGAAAGAAGATTGAATAACTTGCAAAGGTTAATTTTATTGCATATATATTGATATCAATATTCACAAGTCGGTTATATTATCCAAATATGTTTCTATAATTTTTTTTTTAAAAAAAAAACTATTTTAAAGGTCTCATTAATTATTAGACCTAATATTTTAACCACTTTTCCAAAAAAAGAATAAAACATATCATTTAAATTGGTTCAAAGTTTGAACAACTTATAAGGATAAAACCAAAATACTCTAAATTTAAAATTTTAATATATATGATTACAAGAGGGTGTATATATATACAAATGGAGCTAGGTATTTATAATTGACTAAAACTTGCCTTACATTTATGATACTTTGCCTTCACTTGAGTTTGAGTGTGTGTGGTGTAATTTAGTAGGGCCAAGTTTTTGGTGATTGAGTTGGACATCTATTTATGTCCCATTTTCTGAAAGATGCTTCTCAAATTTTCTAAGCCACTATGGATTGCTCCCACTTTTATTTACATATTTGTATTTATCACTTCTTTTCTAACACTTATTTTCCCCAATTTTTATTTCTATCAGGCCTAAATATTTGGTATACAATACCCAATTATCTCCTCTCCAATCCCCTCTCCATATAATAAAATCAATATTAATGCTTAATTTCAATTATATTTTAAAATTATAAGCTTGGTAGAATAACATGAAATATATAATTTTGTCATCTTCAAAATAAAAAATCTTTCTAGTACATGCTTAATCTTTTTAAATCCAATATTTATATATATATATATATATTTTTTTGAAACAACCAATATTTATATTATGATAACTAAGCATTTTTTTACTAAATTATTAAGAGACACATTACATCACTTGATCATTTAAATATAACGTGGAAAAGAAAAACTCGTATGATATGACATTTACTTTTTAATATAAACAAGATAAAATATTCCTTTCATATTATACTCCAAATGGGACATGCATTAAAATTTGGAAAGTCAAAATCTAAAAATTCCAAACGCAAAAAAAAAGGAATGGAGTAATAATATATATGAAGGGAATAAAATGTTATATAAAGGGAAGAATTAATTAATTAATATTAGTTTTTCTTTTGCTAAAAGCCTACCTCCAAATTAGAGGGAATAGGGTATATAGCCTTTATAGGCCAACAAACTAGGCAATATTCTTGGGGTCCAAAAACCTTCAAAAATAAATTAAAATTTTTTTAAACAGAAGTGTTAAGCCAAATAAAAATAATTTTTAATTTTTAAATAAAGAGCTTTGGGTCCAAAAGTTGTTACCTTATTTAGCAACATTTTTAGTCCCTCTCCACTGGGAACTAAGATTGTTACCTAAGCCTAGCAGCCTACCCTATGCCCTAGGTTTTAGTGAGTCTTCTTTAAAAAATTATTATTTCATTATATTTACTTTTTTAAGAGAAAAATATTGAGATGGGCCCAAGGGAGTGTGGTGGGAAAGCCCAAAATGAAAATGGGCTTTTTCAGAGCACGCTTGTGGGCCTACATATGTGGGCCTCCATTTGTCCCTTAGGAACTCTTCAAGGCATCGAACTATTTCAAAAGTATAATAATTCCATTTTTTTATTTAAAATATTCCAACAATTTTTGGAATTTTTCTTACAAAATTATTTTTTGTATCGAGCGGATGCATTCGTCATGGCTTACATTCTTTAGCTTTTCATCCTAGTGTGGCACTTCTATCCAAAAAAAAGAAAAAGGAGGAGAAAAAAAATAAATTATAAAATAAAATAGAATAAAAATCATATTATAATAATTTTATTTGCCTACTTTACCTAATAAACATAATTGATGTCGGATAACTTTATCTTACAACATTGGGGGAAGGCTTAACACCACTTGAAAATGGGGGGAGAGCTTTTATGTTTTTAAGAGGAAAATAAAAACTTTATATTATACATAAGTGCACATATATATAAATCTAATGATGATCATCTTCGCCTATGCTTTTCAAATGCTTTCATTTGCATTCTTTGTCACGTAAATCTTCATCTTAATTGGGTTTGAATGAATTTTTTAGGTCATATTACCACTGAAAACCCATGATCGGTTTTTGCACTTAAATGATTTTTTGAGTTCTATTTTAGTCAACAATTTGTGATTTTTATTGGGATTTCTTTTTATCCTTTTTTCTTTGATTAAATGATGCTAAGACGATTAGTGGGGGCCATTAATATACATAGGTGGTGGATTAATGATGATTAAGGATATGTGTGAGATCTTATTATAAGGTTTGTTTAATTAGAAACTATACAATAAAATGGATTTGATATCAAAAGCCCAAAAGAAAAAAAAGTTATATATTATCTTTAAAAGCTCATTAAAAAAAAAACTAGGGTAAGCTACCTCATCTTAATTGGTTCCACTTCTCAAACTTCTTTTATATTTTATTATATGTAATGAAAATTGAGCAGCCCCATTGTTAATAAAGAGAATGATCCAATCATGATTATGGAACATGGACCTATTAAGTTAACTATTAATGATAGGCTTGCAACAAGTGATGGTAAGGGAAAAAGGGTTTCAACATATTTTTATGTGTATATATATATATTTTAAATAAAGACTCAATAAGTCAAAACCTACATGCCCCCCCCCCCCCCCCCCCCCCCCCGATCTCTTTTATTAATTTTTTAATCTTTATTTAATCATTCTAATGTTTCAACATGTCAAATCGATAGAAATAATGATCAAATCTTTCTGGCCAAAGTGAGCATAGTTTAGCGGTAATTGGCATATTCCATCGATCAAGAAGTCAGATGTTTGAACTACCACACCCAAATGTTGTTGTTGAACTAAAAAAAAAAAATCAAATCTTTCCCTCCTAACAAATATTTTACTTCTAAATATAATTTTGAATTATTATTTAATAACGTATGTAGCTCAAAAAATTACATAAAAAATTATTTGTTTTTTAGTTCAACAACATGTGAGTGTTGAAGATTTGAACTTCTAATCTTTTGGTCAATGCTATATAACTTAACCAGTTAGACTATGTTCAAGTTGACATTATATAAAAAATGTTACATGGACTGCATACAATAATATATACTCCTTAGTAAGATAATTAGGTCAACTTGGAGATTCAATTTTCCACACATGAACTTGAATTTTCCACACATAAGAACTTGAATGCATGTCTCTTGAAACTAATTCATGAGTAACAAGATTGTCATTTTTGTAGATGTGACAAAAAATCACACAAAGAAGTTTCACAGGCTAGGAGCTTATTTTTGTCTACCTAGAGCCAACTACACCAAAATTATCTTCTTCCTTCAAAAGGTATATATAAATTTTGTTCTTTTTTGAGATGAGGGCTTGATTTTTTTTTAGTTCAACCACATGTAGAGTGAAGAGATTAGAACCTCTAACCTCTTGATCAAATGTATGTCTTACCTAGTACTTGAATCATGCTCAGGTTGGTAGGGCTTGATTTTTCTATTTAAGAAGATGTTACTTTCTTTTTCCATTAATTATCTTCAAAGTTATTAATTTATCATCCTATGGAGATAGATAAATCATAAATGGAGATTTGAAAGTAAATTAGTGGAATTTCATAGAGTTATTGCATGATTAGTAATAGCTTAAAATACTATCTTGGTTCATGTACTTTGGATTTCATTCCATCTTAGTCCTTGTACTTTCAAATGTCTAATTTTAGTTCTTGTACTTTTAATGAAGCTTAAAATCGGTCCCTATTGTTAGTTTATTGTTAGCTTTTCTAAAAAAAAATTAGTCTCCATTAGTCTTCCTTCTATAAATTTTAAAAATATGTTCACATTGTATCTTTTCTTACATGAAAATTATTATTATTATTTAAGCAATTTCGATAAAAAAAAAAATTTAACTTCAACCTAATAGTAGGGACTGATTTTAAGATTTATTAAAAGTATATGACTAAAATTAAATATTTAAAAATATAGAAACTAAGATAAAATAAAACCCAAAATACTGGAACCAAAATATTATTTTAATCTTAATAATATATAGTGTTAAGCTAAAGGACAAACATGTTGTGAGCCTATTGCCTTTTGAGCATTATCTCTATTTCATATATTGCTTCTTAGTTCATTGCACAGAGAAACATGTATTTTAAAAAAGGCATGAAATAAAGAAAGAAAGTGAAAATTAAAATAACAATAATAAAAAGTGGAGAGTGAGACTCTCTCTTTAAAAAAATGTGGAGAGTGATAATCTTATACTTAATGGCCCATTTTAAGAAAATGATTAAAATTAGAATGGAATCCTACCATGTTCATATTATGCTTGTACTTTTTAAATATTTACATCATTTCTTCGGCTAATACATATGTACTCCCTCTAAAAAAATTTATGTATGCCTATTTATTTGTGATGTAATATTTTAAAGATAACTTTTAAGTATAAAATCTCTCATAATATATATATATATATATATAATGGAGAGTAATATTTTTTACATCTAACTCTTGAAATCTATTTTAGTCTTTACAAATAAATGTTGATATTATATATATAACAAAAATTTAAGGCGATATCATATGGACTTATGTAAGTCGTGCGTATCAAGTTTAGTTTCAAATTCAAAATTAGATGTTTTAAAGTTTTTATTAAATTAAATATAAAGAATAATATGAATGTTTATAAAAATTAAGAACCAAAATATAATGACGAAAATAGAGTAAATTCAAAAGTTTAAACTAAGATTTAAATAGAGAGATTTTTTATTTACATAATTGTTAGTTCCTATAATTTACTAAAATAGGAAAACTTCATCTAGAATCATCGACCAAACTATTAATACGTCACGTCAATTTGATTATTTATATAATTTTAACGTAATCCGATCAGAAACGAAGTACTTTATAACAATTTTAAACATCAATAATTACAAAACAAGATTCAATAATTATTGAAACATTGATTAATTATTTAAAAATCAAAGAACGTTTATTGATGTAATTATAACACTAAATTGTGATAATCATTTGTTGTTCATGCATATTAATAGAAATAATTAGATGGATTAAGACTATAATTATCCAAGGAAAATTGAGGCTCGCGTGCACATGTAGTTGATTTTGAACCATATGAAAGTCATATTGGTGGTTACTCTATCGAGTTGACAATTAAATTTTTATTGTGGGCATAATTATTATAACTTTGATTTGACATTATTATTAATTAAATAAAGCAATTGTGGAATAGGAACTATCCTATTAGATATTCCTCTCTCTACTTTTAATATTTTATATATTTATAAAGTATACATTCATATATCATACCATCAAAATGTACTATATTTAGATATAATAATGTGGCTAAATTATAGAAAATACTCGTGAACTTTGTACTTTGTTTCAAAAATACTCCTAAGCTTTCAAAAGTTTCATTAATACCCTTAAACTTTCAAAAAATGTTCAAAAATACCCTTACTATTAGTTTTGGATGGAAACCGTTAGTACTTTGTTTCAAAAATACCCCTAAACTTTGTACTTTGTTTCAAAAATATCCCTAAACTTTCAAAAGTTTCATTAATACCCTTTAATTTTCAAAAAAAAAGTTCAAAAATACTCTTACCGTTAATATATGGACAGAAATTGTTAGTACCTCATTTTAAAAATACATTTGAACTTTCACATTAATACCCTTAACCTTAAAAAAAAAAAAAAAGTTAAAAAATGCCCTTACCATTAGCATATGGACAAAAATCGTTTATCTACACTTGATTATCTTCCTCTTCTATTTCCTCTTTCTCCTGATTTGCTTCAATCTATGACCTCACACTTCTCTATTTTTGTTCTTTTTTTTTTCTTTCTTTTTCAATACCTTTTTACTATTTCTTCTATTTTTCAATCTAAACTTCCCTCATTTCTCCTAAAGAGCTCTCTCTCATTTCTAAGTATGCCCAAACATAAATACAAGAAATTTCAACACCCAAATAGTCAATGTCTTTGAAGTTATTTTGAGTTGAAAAAGAACCAATTTGAAAACAACTCATATAGCTAGATGCCCTCATTTTTTTTTTCATATAGATACTCTTTTTTTTTCTTCATTTGTCCAATTCTCAATCATGAGGAACCTTCTTAACTGACCACAATAAGTAGATTAATTTGAATTGCAAAAAAAGATTAATAAAATCTTCATCCGCTACAAATTTGATAATGCATATGTTTTCTTTCTTTTTCCTTCTACTAGATGTCCTCAAAATTATGATCCAAATTCTCAACATGTCTCTCTTTTTATGTATTAAATCCAAACATACTAACTCAAATTACTAATGTACAACCTTGTTAAAGCATTTAAGTCCTATGGTCTCTTGATAGTTCCATTATTCTCCTTTTTTCTTACTATAGTCTACATACCTTGATTGAAGGGGGTAGTTTTAGAAATTGAAAAATGGAAGAAGAGAGTAAAGAGGGTATTGAAAAAGAAAGGGAAAAATAGAGGAAAAATAGAGAACTGTTAGGCCATAGATTGTAGCAAATCAAGAGAGAGAAGAAATGGAAGAGAGAGATAATAGGGTGTAGATAAATGTTTTTCATCCATATACTAACGGTAAGAACATTTTTTAACTTTTTTTAAAAGATTAAGGGTATTAATACAACTTTTGAAAGTTCAGGGATATTTTAAAACGAGGTACTAACAATTTCTATCAATATACTAACAATAAGGATATTTTTGAACTTTTTTTAAAAGTTGAAGGGTATTTTTGAATTTTTGTTAAAAGTTTAAGGGTATTTTTGAACTTTTTTTAGAAGTTTAAGGGTATTAATAAAACTTTTGAAAGTTCATGGGTATTTTTGAAACAAAGTACTAACGGTTTCCATCCAAAACTAACGGTAAGAGTATTTTTGATTTTTTTTTAAAGTTTAAGGATATTAATGAAACTTTTGAAAGTTTAGGGGTATTTTTGAAACAAAATACAAAGTTTAGGGGTATTTTTTTTATAATTTAGCCTAATAATATTAAACAAAATCAATGTGTCATTATGAGTTAAAGTGGAGACCTAAGTAAATAAATATAAAGCTAACACCAAACCCATAACACTTTGTGAGAAGTACTTTGCAAGTCTCAAACTTTTCATCCAAGTGTGTGATTTAAATATAGAATTAAAATGAAAAATGTTTGATTGCACTCTAATGTGCATGAATTTTCCTGCCTCTACCATTTAATTGTTGACCACAAGGAGAGAGAAAATATTTTCCACATTTCTCTCTCCTTATTGTACATTTTCTCGTTGTTGTCAACAATTGAATGATGGAGAACAAGGAGATTCTTGCACATCGAGATGGCCAAGTAAATTGTTTCCTTTTTTTTATCGATGATTTGACAATATAAATAAATGTCTATTTTGTATTATGATAGAAGGTTCTCGAAATTATATTATAATAAAATAAACTAGCTAGGAAATCTCACTTTTTCATTTTATTTATTATTATTATTATTATTTTGCTTTTGTTTACCGTGTATACTCTAATTTAATTAATAAAAAAAAAATACAAATGGATAGTTTTCGTTTTAGATACTAGAAGCCGAGTTTTGAAATATAAACTGATTAAAGAAAAAAGTTTGTAAATCGTAATTATATGAGTGAAAAAGACAAAAGTGAAGGAGGTTCAAACTTTAAAAGTAATTAACTTGATTATGAAGCGATTTGAAAATAAGCTTCTTTTAATCATATGAAAATGAAACAGGGAGTAGAACTAGTTTTGGTGTTATAATATTGAATTACTTGTCTTTCTTTTGAAGTTTTGGAAAGTGCTTTTATTTTTTACAATAAAAATAGGCAATTTGTGTAATATTTCATGCTTTGCTAAGCTAATAATCAAAACAAAACACCCACACTAAGAAATGATTAATTATGACTTTGTTGTTTTTGTAGTTGACTTGAACGTTTGGTGCTCTAATCATTTTAGGTTTGTTTGAAAATTAAAAATTCCCATTTGCAATAATATTAAACGGTGAAAATTTCCTCTTTCCTTTATCGATGATTCGAACCTCTAATATTTTGGTCGAAGTTATATGTTAATTATCGCTGAGCTAAGCTCACTTTGACAGCAAAACTAGAAATTTTTTATAATAATTTTTTTTTTTACATTTTAACTTTAGATATACAATTTTAGTAAATTAGAGAGAGAATTTTATAATCTTAATTTTCTCAATATAATTTTTTTACAAATAAAACACATTTTTAGTCTCTGAAATTTGAACTTAATTTCTATTTAGGTCTCAAAATTTGAATTTGATTTGGTCCCTCAAGTGTAGTATTGGTTTCTAATTGGTTCCTGAGCATAAAAAATAAAGGAGAAAACTTGGGTGCATTCTGGACTGTACCCATTTTTTTGTAGCTCACCCAGTTGTTCATCTACAGTTTGCCACATGTGGCAAAAAAATTTCCTAAAATATTTTTGAATTTTTTCTGTTGTGGCTAGAGTGAGCTGCAAAAAGATGGGTGCAACGCAAGATGTACCCAAGTCTTGCTCAAAAATAAATATAGTTAAAAAAAATCTAACTCACTTAAAAAATACATATCAATAAAGTCCAGTCGACATCTATTAGGTCAACTAACATCAACTCTACTCATGAATTTATTTAGAAACCAATATCAAACTTCAAGGACTAATTAAAAATCAAATTCAAAGCTCTCCTAGACCAAACATGTTTTTTTGAAACTTCAAGGACTGAAAACTTAGAAACCAAATAGAAACTAAGTTTTAATTCAAGGACCAATAGGCAATGGTTAATCCAAAGATAACTCTCAATATACGACTCTTTTTAAGGTTGAAGTTTCGATCTCCCACCGTCACATATTTGTCAAACTAGAAAAAGGGGCAATTGTCTCCTCCTTTCATATCGACCGTCCTTTGTCTTTCTAATCTCTATATGTGTTTATTGTCTTTGTTTTGTTTTTTTTTTCTCTCTCTAGAGTCTAGGGGTTATAGAATCTAGAACAGTGAGTTTTGTTTTGTTTTTGTCTTTGAAGTTGGAATTCCGTCTGATGCTATAATATAGAAGGAAACTTTTGCGGGTTCTTTCCCAAACTTTAATGATTGCAAACTTGCAATAAAATAAGTTCAAAAGAGAGCTTTTTAATATCCCTTTTGAGCATTACTTTATTATATTCCCATCAAATATCATTATCTCCACAAAAAAACTGATGTATCTACTTGATAAAGACCATGTTGATAATTGATATATATTTGAGAAAGACAAAAACAATAAATCATTTCTATTTTCTTCTTATTCTTAATCTTTTGTCTACTTATTTATTCCCATATGATGGTTTGGTATATGATATATATTGCTCATTTTGGTACATTTAGTAGGACAGATAACGAGAACCTCTTCATATTTTTTTAAATAATATATGCGATATTGTTCATTTTAGATTCCTGGTTGTGTAGTTTTATTTTTAAAGTATAACCAAAAGATTTTCAACCGTTGAAGGTATCATCATTGCTTACCTACTCAAAATATTCCTCATTCTAACTGATGTGAGACAATAATATCCATATTCCCAATGTTATTAATATAAATTTTGGTTCTTAAACCTTCTAGTATTTGAGACTTTGAATTGAAAGAATCATTTTAGTTATTGTTATTAATTTTTTTATAAATCATTAAATAAAAAGTTGACATGATGCATAGGTGAATGGTTTGATCATTTTACCTACGAGAAGATGTTTTCGTGATTAAGTATTTGAATCCACATATAATAGGTTAAATGTCGAATTTTGAATACAAGTCTTGATTTTTGTTAAATTTATAAATGAAAGTTAATGGCAAGAACTAAATTGAATATATTATGTCAAAGTCTATAGACTAAAGTAGAACGTTTAAAAGTTTAGACATCATGATATAATATTAGTTAAATTAAAATTTTGGCCTCTATTGTTTGGAGAAAGTTAGAATTTAGTTCCCATGGTTTTAAAGTTAAAATTTTGTCTCCATAGTTTGATAAAACCTCATAAATAATTATGACAATATAATTAACTATCCATGTGTCAATGAGGAGGTTTTTTGTATTTAGACTATCTGAGTTAAACGGTAGTTAGCTGTATAAAAAACGGGTTGGATATTAAATAGATTCGGGTTGGTCTTGGGTCAATGGGTTTAGATAGTAATTGAGATCTAGGGTTTGAAAGATCTCTTCTCCTCTTCCACAATTTTCTCTCCTATTAGTTTCTCACCCTCCGGCTTCATCTCATATCATTGTGGAAAGGTAATTTGCCCTCTTCTTCCAAAATGGATCTCAAACTACACCTTTCAAAAAAAAAATTGTGGAAGAGTATAGAGATTATTTATTAGGTTTTATTACACCATATGAACGAAATTCTAACTTTTAGAATCATAAGAATTAAATTCTAACTTTCTCCAAAT
The DNA here is from genome assembly GCA_033996785.1 of Trichosanthes truncata. Taxonomy (NCBI): domain Eukaryota; kingdom Viridiplantae; phylum Streptophyta; class Magnoliopsida; order Cucurbitales; family Cucurbitaceae; genus Trichosanthes; species Trichosanthes truncata. The sequence continues at coordinate 4,889,127 of JAWPNB010000010.1, forward strand.
TATAGATATCGAATTTATAATTTAACATATAATATTTAAAAGTTTAAGAGTCGAAATAAAACTAAGTACAAAAGTGCAAGAGCCAAAGTTGAGTTCAAACGTACTCATCCTAGTTTCTTAATCGTTAAATTATTGTATTGTGCTTAATTAAAATTTCAAATCACCTATTTTTTTAAATTCATACCAAATTCAGTACATGTGACCCAAACACAAGTTCACATAATGCCGAACTCAAAAAAAAAAAAAAAAAAAAAAAAAAGGTTCACATAATGCCAAACAAAATTTTTATTAATTTCTCAATTAAATAGACACCTTAAAATCTTGCCCTAGAAAATCTCCTGAGAATTTTTTTTAAAAAAAATGTTTTTTTTAATCTGTATAGAATCAACTTTCTCTCCACTCTCACAATATAAATATATGTAAAATTAGAAAGTATGTATTAAAATAAAATGTATTTGGCCTTTAAAATGAAATTTAATATGCCTTAGGCAACAACCTCCACTCCAATTCTCAGCCCCTTTAATCAACTTAAATTTTCAAAGAAGAGCTTCCAAGCATTTTAATTTAAATTAGTGTATTATTCACTTAGGATAAAGTTTGATTAGACATTCGTGGGTGTATATATATTTATATATATTTATCCTTTCAATGCCTTAAAGTGCATTTTTTTCAAGCCCTTTTGCCCATTCTTCTGTCAGAATAATCAAACTATATAGTATACCATTATACAATAAAGTTTACATCATTAAATATATCATGAGAATCTTCCACATTGATATATTTAAATATAAGTTAAAAAAAAGATATATTTAAATATATATGTGATATATTCTATAGTTCAAGTGATATTATTAATTGTTTCCAACATATATATGTATAGGAGGAAATCAATAGAAAATTGGATAATTTTTTAATAGTTTTTTTTTTTTTTTTTTTGGGTTCCATACGAAGCTCTCTCGCCTTTGAAGCACACTGATTTGCACTTCTTGATCCCTTTTAAATGCTGCACACAGATTTATGTCATTTTTAACTTTATTTTTAATCTTCAAAAAAAAAAATCTTTTCATGCCTTTAGTTTTGTCAATCAAGTATTTATTATTACAAAATATTTAAATTTAATGAAAAAACAATAATGTGACATACATAAACATATTATGAATAGAAGTTAAAAATATATATTTTTTTCTTTTTACCATGATATATCATGGTAGACTAGAATCAAAAATTGAACACATCAATATATAAAGTCAATCTTACTCCGTATAAGTGTTCAATAGAAGTGGGGAGCTATTGAATATATAGATAATTAAAAATTGTTAAGCACTCTTAACAGGCTGTTTGGAGCACATACTATTATAATCCATATTAAACTATATAAATCTACAAACTATTATAATTCATAGAAAATTATAACCTACTCAATGCCCCCAAACAGTTTTTAAGAGTTTTTTTTTTTTTTTTAAAGTTAAAAAAAAATACTCTTAAGAGTTAATGAGTGGAGTTAAGAGTATGTAACAATACAAACATAAACAATAGAATAGGGAGGAGAATAATAAAATTAATGATTTTCCTTGACATATATTATATCAACCCATTAAATCGATAACTTCTCCTATATTCCATAGCTACCATAGAAAATAGATTTTAACTATATAAAAGGAAAGAAAAAAAAGGAAGGATTAATTAAAATTTTAAAAAGATTTAGGAGAATTTAAAAATAATAATAATAAAAGAGAGAGAACTTACAAACACGAGACAAAATTATATATTTAACCTTTAAAAAAAAAAAACTAACTTTAAAAATATATGAATAAAGTAGGTATTGATTGAATCTGTACTTTTCCATGGCAATTTTTTTGCTTCCTCCATTCATTTCGTGCATTGGATTCAACCAAAAAATTAAAGGTTTTCGAAATCGTGTGATTTTAAATTAAAAAGAAAGAAAAAAAAACCCTAATAATGGAGTTTATGAGTTTCTTTTCCGGTAAAATGATTATTGCATCTTGCTCGATCTCCGATCATGCATGCTTCTCAAGTATTATAACAAGAAAAATAATAATAATAATAATAAGGTCACATTCCATAACGATTTTATTTTATATAGTTCATTATTAAAAAATTATATTTTAATTAATTTAATAATTAATGCAAAAGTAGGTAACCATTTAAGAAGTAATTATATTTTGACTATGTAATAGATAAATTAACATCTTCTCATTCAAAATACCTCTTTAAATAAATTATTAACTCGTTCTCTTTTTTTCTTATAAGATTATTAAGTTTATGACCAACTTTTTATTTTTTTTAATTTCTTTATAACATCAACCTATTGTTGTTAATTCTTAGAAATTATGAAATGAACCATTCAATTCCGTTTAGGATGGAACTATGTCATGTATTCTTTAAAAGTTAAATTGGTTTATTTCTCATTTTTATTTTTTGTTTTTTATTTTTTTCAAAATAAACTATAAAAATACATGAGTGGAAAGTGATTTTAAAAGAAAAAAATTGTTATCTAAGGAAAATTATTCAGAAAATGAATATATATTTTCTCACAGCACATGGGCATGCGTTACCATGCTTCTTAGTATAAGCTAAAAATATATTTAGTGTTGTAAAATTGAGAGGCGAAACCGGGCACCAAAACTTTACCAAAACATATAATAATAATAATAATAATAATAATAATAATAATAATAATACTTTACCAAAACATATAATAATAGTAATAATAATAATAATAATAATACAAGTGTTAGAATATAAAGGGAGTATATATATATATATATATATTATAAACAAAAGAAACTGGAGATTTATGGCAAATTAAAAACAAATGAAATTAGAGAAAATGGGAGAGAAAAAAGAAGATTGGAGAGATTTCTTTACCAAATGTCTATCTTTATTTATCCATCAAGAACCACTATATATAGGCAATTAGGAGAGTATGATGTGGTCCATTTGGACACCAATCTATGGTCTTTGTTGGACACATGGAAGACACTTTGGCTATGGATAAAATGCCACTTGGTATGGATATCAAATGGGCATGTGGAATGGGCATTTATATTTACAATACTCCCCCTTAAATGCCCATTTATAAAATATGTCTCGTTAAAAACCTTACTAGGAAAAAAAACCCAATGGGAAGAAAAAAAAACCCTAGTGAAGGAAAATAGTACATATTTTATATAGTTTACTATAATACATTCACTCCCCCTCATGGAGACATCACTTAAAGTCTTTGAGTCGCCGCATTCCAATGCTATATACTAATTTATCGAAGGTTGCAGTTGGTAATGCCTTCATAAATAAGTCAGCCAGGTTATCTTTCGAACAAATTTGTTGTACAGTGATATCACCATTTTCTTCAAGATCATGAGTATAGAAGAGCTTTGGTGAGATATGCTTTGTTCTATCTCCTTTGATATATCCTCCCTTGATTTGAGCTATACATGCTGTGTTGTCTTCGTATAACATCGTTGGAAGAGGTTTACTTGAAGACAAGCCACATGTCTGATGAATGTGTTGTGTCATCGATCTTAGCCATACACATTCTCGACTTGCTTCATGAATAGCGAGGATTTCAGCATGATTTGAAGAAGTGGCCGTTATAGTCTGTTTCACTGATCGCCACGATATAGCAGTTCCTCCACATGTGAATAGATAACCTGTCTGAGATCTAGCTTTGTGTGGATCAGATAGATAACCAGAATCTGCATAACCAACTAGATCATACTTTGATTTGTTAGAATAAAATAAACTCATATCAATTGTCCCTCGAAGATATCGGAGTACATGCTTAACTCCGTTCCAATGTCTTTTTGTAGGACATGAACTATATCTAGCTAATAAATTTACTGAAAATGCAATAGCTGGTCTTGTGTTATTAGCCAAATACATAAGTGCACCAATTGCACTAAGATATGGTACTTCAGGACCAAGTAGTTCTTCACTGTCATCTCGAGGTCGAAATATATCTTTCTTTACATCCAGTGAACAAACTTCCATTGGAATGTTCAATGGATGTGCTTTATCCATATAGAATCTTTTTAAGATTTTCTCTGTATAAGTTGATTGATGAACAAATATCCCATATGCTAAATGTTCAATTTGCAAACCAAGGCAAAATTTTGTTTTTCCAAGATCTTTCATCTCGAATTCTTTTTTAAGATATTCTATTGCCTTGGATAACTCTTCAGGAGTTTCAATTATATTCAAGTCATCAACATATACAGTTATAATAGCAAATCTTGACTGAGATTTCTTTATAAAAACGCACGGACATATTGGATTATTTTGGTATCCTTCTTTCAATAGATACTCACTCAGGCGATTATACCACATTCGTCCTGATTGTTTTAATCCATATAATGATCTCTGTAACTTTATTGAATACAATTCCCGAGAACTTGATTCATATGTTTCTGGTATTTTAAATCCTTCCGGGATTTTTATATAAATGTCATTATCCAGAGATCCATATAAATACGCCGTGACTACATCCATTAGATGCATATCAAGCTTTTCATATACAGTCAGACCAATCAAATATCTTAGCGTTATTGCATCCACCACAGGAGAATATGTCTCCTCATAATCAATACCAGGCCTTTGCGAGAATCCTTGTGCAACAAGTCTCGCTTTATATCTTGTGACTTCATTCTTTTCATTTCTTTTCCTTACAAATACCCATTTATATCCTACAGGTTTGACGTTTTCCGGTGTTGGGACTACTGGTCCAAAAACCTCACGTTTTGAAAGTGAGTTCAACTCTGCTTGGATTGCTTCTTTCCACTTCGGCCAATCCTTTCTACGTTGACATTCTACGATAGATTTTGGGTCAAAATCGTCACTTTCATGAATAATATCGTGAGCAACATTATAAGAAAAAATGTTGTCAATAATGATATCATTTCGGTTCCATCTCTTTCCTGTTGTAACATAGTTTATAGAAATTTCATTATTATCCTCAAGCGTTTGATTTTCACCAATACTCTTTTGAATAGTTGTATTCTGGATTTCTTCTGGAACATCCATACCTTTTATTGAATCATTTTGATTCTCAACTACTTTTCTTTTTCGAGGATTTTTATCTTTAGAACCTATTGGTCTACCACGCTTCTGGCGTGCTCCAGACTCATTATTGACAACTTGTTCCTTTGGGATATCAACTTTTGATGGAGCATTTGCAGCTGGTATATATGATTTAGTCACACTTTTAGTATCTGTGAATGCATCTGGTAGTTGATTTGCTATATTTTGCAAATGAATTATCTTTTGAACTTCAAGTTCACATTGATTTCTACGAGAATCTAAATGAGATAATAACGATGCATTCCATGTAATTTCTTTTTCCAACTTCTTAATTCCTCCCCCTAATGTTGGAAAATTTGTCTCATTAAAATGACAATCAGCAAATCGTGCAGTAAATACATCACCCGTCAGGGGTTCAAGATATTTAATAATTGATGGGGAATCAAAACCAACATATATTCCTAACCTCCTTTGAGGACCCATCTTAGTACGTTGTGGTGGAGCAATCGGTACATATACTGCACATCCAAAAATTCTTAGATGGGAAATATTTGGCTGCTGGCCATAAGCTAATTGCATTGGGGAGTATTTATTATAAGCTACTGGCCTAATACGTGCCAGTGATGTAGCATGCAAAATAGCATGACCCCATACCGATGTAGGAAGCTTAGCTCTCATAAGCAATGGTCTTGCAATTAGTTGCAGACGTTTTATAAATGATTCTGCTAGACCATTTTGTGTATGAATGTGAGCTACAGGATGTTCAACACTTATCCCAATTGACATACAATAATTATTAAAAGTTTGGGATGTAAATTCACCAGCATTATCAAGTCGAATGGTCTTAATTGTATTATCAGGAAATTGTGCTTTTAACTTAATTATTTGAGCAAGTAATCTTGCAAATGCAAGATTTCGACTTGATAATAAGCATACATGTGACCATCTGCTGGATGCGTCAATTAATACCATAAAATATCTAAATGGACCACTTGGTGGGTTAATAGGTCCACAAATATCACCTTGAATTCGCTCTAAAAATGCAGGTGATTCAATCCCCACTTTAGCTAGTGATGGTCTAATAATTAATTTCCCTTGAGAACAAGCATCACATGACAACTCATTGGATTGAAGAATCTTCTGGCTCTTTAAAGGATGTCCATGTGAATTTTCAATAATTTTTCTCATCATTATTGACCTTGGATGACCCAATCGATCATGCCAAACACTGAATATTTCTGGATTCATGAACTTCGGGTTCATTATTGCATAACTTTCGATTACTCGTATATGAGTATAGTATAATACAGAAGAAAAAGCAGGCAGTGTTTCTAATATACGTTTTTCATGTGAAACAATAGATGTTATATAGAGACACTCTATATTATTTTTACAATCAGTTTCAACATGATAATTATTTTCACGTATATCTTTAAAACTTAATAAGTTTCTTTTCGATTTGCTAGAGAACAGAGCATTATTAATTGTAAATCTTGTTCCTCTAGGCAAAATAAAGTTTGTTTATCCAAAACCTTCAATCAGATTTGCAGAACCTGATATAGTATTGACTTTTGCTTCCAGCATTGTCAATCTAGAAAAATATTTTCTATTTATTAGTATCGTGTGCGTAGTTGCGCAGTCTGCCAGACATAAATCCTCATTGCTCATTTTCGAGTTACTCAACATATTGAAATTGTTCATATTTCTTCATTGAAAAGAAAAGAAAAACGATTACAAAGAGTCTTAAATATATATACAAACAAAACAACAACAAAAACATACTAAACAGTACTTAATTATATATTTTCATACAAATCATCCTCTACTTGTTTGATTGCATCAATTCTCTCTCCAGGAGATTCAAAATAATCAGCTACATCAAGATGCATCATATTGGAGGGGTCAAACACATCATCTTCTTGAATGGCAAGATTTACCTCCACATTCTTTCCTTTTCCTTTTTCCTTCAGGGAAGCTTGATAGAGATCAACAAGGTGTTTTGACGTACGACAGGTACGTGACCAGTGCCCAGCCATTCCGCACCGGAAACATTTATGTTCATCACCTTTCGAACTTCTATCTTGTGGAGCTTTTCCTTTATGATCATCACTTCGTGTGGGTTTCTTAAAATTATAATGCCCACCACGAAAATAGGTATTTCTTCCTCTACCGCGGTCCCGACCTCGACCACGACCACGGTTATTAAAATTCACAGCATTCACTTCAGGGAATGGTGTTGCTCCAGTTAGTCGGGATTCGTGATTTTTCATCAATAACTCGTTATTTTGTTCAGCAACGAGAAGACATGAGATAAGTTCAGAATATTTTGCAAAACCCTTCTCTCGATATTGCTGCTGCAGGAGCATATTCGAGACATGAAAAGTGGAAAATGTCTTCTCTAACATATCAACATCAGTAATCTTTTCTCCGCATAATTTTAATTTTGAACTAATTCTGAAAAGTGTGGAATTATACTCACTTACTGATTTAAAGTCCTGCAACCTCAGGTGCATCCAATCATAACGAGCATTTGGAAGAATAACTGTTTTTTGATGATCGTACCTTTCTTTCAAACCTTGCCATAGAACGTAGAGATTTTTTATTGTAAGATACTCCATTTTCAATCCCTCGTGAAGATGATGGCGAAGGAAGATCAGGGATTTTGCTTTTTCTTGATTTGATGCATCATTTCCTTCTTTATTTGTTTCTCCAAGATTCATAGAATCTAAATGGATCTCAGCGTCAAGGACCCATGACAAGTAGTTATTTCCATTAATATCCAGGGCTGCAAATTCTAGCTTTGTAAGGTTTGCCATAATAACACTATCAAAAATAATAATATATTCATATTAGAAATTTAACATAAACCAAATGCGTAAAAATGGCTTACCTATAAGACTTACCTTTAGCGGGAAAAATGACAGAGTCTCGTGCTGATAACGTGTTGTAAAATTGAGAGGCGAAACCGGGCACCAAAACTTTACCAAAACATATAATAATAATAATAATAATAATAATAATAATAATAATACTTTACCAAAACATATAATAATAGTAATAATAATAATAATAATAATAACAATAATAATAATAATACAAGTGTTAGAATATAAAGGGAGTATATATATATATATTATAAACAAAAGAAAGTGGAGATTTATGGCAAATTAAAAACAAATGAAATTAGAGAAAATGGGAGAGAAAAAAGAAGATTGGAGAGATTTTTTTACCAAATGTCTATCTTTATTTATCCATCAAGAACCACTATATATAGGCAATTAGGAGAGCATGATGTGATCCATTTGGACACCAATCTATGGTCTTTGTTGGACACATGGAAGACACTTTGGCTATGGATAAAATGCCACTTGGTATGGATATCAAATGGGCATGTGGAATGGACATTTATATTTACAATATTTAGGTCTGTATTTGAATCTTTTTCTAATTTAGTCTTTAATCTTCAATTTTATCATTTGTATATTGAATATATTATTTTTTTACATTAAGTTCTTACAATCATTAAATATCAAAAGAAGAATAATATATGAATTTAAAATCATAATTTATATGAGATTGGTCAATTGTTCTACCTACATTTTAATGAGTTAATTTTTTATAACCATGAGCATGAGTAAGTTTTTTATTTTATGAGTAAGTGATAAGTCTATTTCACCAAATTAAAACCTAAAATACTCTTTGAGTCAATTAAAAGTGTATTTGGACATTACATTATTGTTTAGTAATAACTTTAACATTTTATGATAATAAGGATCTTATTGAAAATAACTCAAACACATAAGCGATGAAATTATAACTTTAAGAAGATTATGAAGTAAATTGAAAAAAGACTCCAACATTTAATAATCTTTTACATAATATACATATAGTTTAACAATATAAAAATATGGGATAGTCTCTCTTAAACTTTATCTTATTGAACAACTTCAACAAAGTAAATGAATTAAAATAAAGGAACACTTACATTTGGTTATCTAAAAGAAAAGATAATGGAAAATGAATAAGCTGAAACCATATTTTATATACCAATTCAAACAAGTTTGATCTTTTGTAATTGAACTTATTACTTTATGCCCTCAAACATAATGGATAATGAATAAGAAACCAAATTATATATATATATTTAAAATATATATATAATAGAAAAGGAAAACCTTTTTTTTAAGTTCAATTTATGCTAATTTTGACTTTGTTGAACAATTAGTCCAATAAAACTTCATTAACATGCTAAGTTTGCTTAATTTCCATTATTTTTCACAAAGCTCATCATATTAAATACAATGCACAACCGAGCCTCTCTTTTAAGTTTATTAACTTTAGTTGTTATACCAACTTTAAAGCATAGCTTAACTGATTAAGGTATTATAATTTTATCTTAAAAGTTAGATGATTGAATCTTCAACCCACTTTAGTGAACTAAAAAAGAAAGTTTGGATATCATAAGTAATTCTATTTTTAATGCCCAATAAACATAAAAGTTTTAACATATAATATAAAGTATACGATAGTAAAGCTTGTACAAAAATATTGTATGTTCTAAGTCAAATTAAATTAGCACTAACCTTAGAATCCTAGTACATAATATGAATATAGGATGCATTTACCTACCTATAATCATAATGAATCAAACGCAATTTGACATTGTGGGTCTCACATGATTATGATTGATGATGTTTATTGTATTCTGCAATGGTAATCAATTGTGGGTCCCACATTATTCTATTATGTAATCTGATTACATCCAAAAGGGTGTTATCTGATTACCATTGAATATTACAAGGGACCCACCTATTTTTTTGGTTTACTTCCCACGCTTTGTCATTTCTCTCTCTTCTAACCTCAATTATTTTTTTCTTTCTCCTTCCTCTTCTCTCATTCTTCTTCCTTCTTCTTTCTTTTTTTGGAATTTCTTCAAATTGATAAAGAGCATTAAAACCCATAGTTATTTTTATGGCTTTATTAAAAAAAAATTTATCCATTTTCTAGACCATCGTTTTGTCCATAGTCTCACATTTTTAGTTGGATGAAATGCACCAAAGAAGGGATTCGTTTTTATTGTCTATTATTTTTGGTCATATTTGAATCGATACGAGATTTTTTAGATCGATAAAATATTTTTTTTATACGTGAGTTTTGGCCAAGCTGTAAGACTTTATTTTTACCGAGATCGAGATCGATATTTTTTTATGCATGAAAGTTTTAACAAATGAAAGTTGATGAAACCCGTTTACGAATCAATAGTGTTTTTGGATACAAATTTTTCTCTTTTTTTTTAAGATCATACATAAATCAAAATGCATTTTTGATACATGCTAAGCAAGTATCAAAATGCATATGCTTAATCACCATACAAAGCCCGTTACCAAGCTTTTTTTTAGTTCAACAATGTGTGGGATTGAAGATTCAATACATGCTATATTAGAATTAATTGTATTCAACGCTTCAATTAACATTAGGATGATATGTGTTAACCATTTTCTAGTTCATTTCTCTCAAGAAAATATAAAGGAAAATCCGTGTAGTAGGAACTTGTAAATCAATCAAGGTTTATTTCTCGTCTACCAAATAAACATGCCCTTATAATTCAAAGAGACATTTATCAACCTGAACATAGCACAACTAGTTGAGGCATATATCCTCGACCAAGAGGTTAGAGGTTTGAATCCTCCTCCTCCACAAATTGTTGAACTCTAAAAAATAAAAGATCAAAGTAGGTATGATTTGAACTTAGTTTCAATTTGATCTCCATAATTTTAAAAGTTTCAACTTTCCTACAATTTTATCAAACTCCACGAATCAATTCTTACTCTTCCACAAGTCATTACCCTATTGAATATGTACTATGTTTTCTATTTGTATCATAATAAGCTAGGTGTTTTCTATTTGACTATTGTGTTAGTTGATTATAGAGTAAAATACACTTTTGATCTTTGAGATTTGAACTTAGTTTCTATTTGGTCCTTGAATTTTTAAAACTAACACTTTTGGCTCTTTTTATTTGAATTTAATTTCTATTTGATACTTAAGGTTTCAAGAGTAGCATGTTTAATCCCTAAAGTTTAAATTTGATTTTTAATTGGTCCCTGACGTTTGAAAATAGTTTCTAAAATGTTTACATGATTCGGATAGCTAAAAAACAATTTAGGGATGATGTGTAAAGTTTGACTAAATCATAAAGATAAAACTAAAACTTCAAAACGATAGAGATCAAATTAAAACTAAGTCCAAATCATAATAACCTAATTAAATTCAAATCATAGGAACCAAATTGATAATTTAACTCAAGAAAGTTTAGATGATGTTGATTCAAAACACAAAGTATGGTGGGGAGGATTAAGAAATTAGAGGTAGATGTTGCTATATGTGTCATATTTTTGTGAGTAGATTTGTATTGCAACACAAACCGGCCCACTAAGGCATGTGCCTTTTGCCTTATAACTCTCCATCCCCATAAAAAGAGAAGATTAGTTTGACTCTTTTTTTTTTTTTTTTTTTTTTTGAAGTAGAAAGAAAATAATGCAAGTGGAATATTTTTTTTTTTTCCTTTTGTCTTCTTTAATTAGTGGATGACACTATTCCCACCAAAGATTTCAGATACCACAAGTCTCACAAGATGGGTCTGAAAAAGGCCTTTTATCTAAAGTAAAGAAAAAGTGGGAATTAAGAAAGGGTGTTTTTAGATTCACCTGAAATAGTTCACATGTGAGATTTTGAGAAAAACAAAGAGGGGGAAGGGATTTTATAGTGGGCTTTGGCTGGCTAGCCCACCATATAATCAACGGTTTGCTAAATTATAAAAAATACATTCGAATTTTGTTATTTGTTTAAAAAATACCTCTATTTTTTTAAAAGTTACAATATTACCTTTAACCTATATTTCATAAACGTTTCAAAAAATACCCTTGAAGTAGAAATCCATTAGATGATGGTCGGAAAAGTCGCATGGCAGAATGCCCTTCTTTCAAACATAATTCAGGCAAACGTTTCAGCCGCCGCCACGTCAATTTTCCTTCCAACATTCTACCGGATTTCTACTTCAAGGGTAGTTTTGAAACGTTTATGAAAGGTCAAGGATAATATTGCAACTTCTAAAAGAAAATGAGTATTTTTGAAATAAATGGCAAAGTTTAGGGGTATTTTTTTTAATATATAATTTAGCCTTTAAGGATTTATTGGAATGGAACTCAATATGGCTTCTCAAAAAGCAAAAGCAAAACACAGAAAGAGAAACCAAACATTTCTCTTATATCTTTCAAAAGCCCATACTTTGCCTTTGCCTTTACCTTTGCCTACCTCCATTTTCAAGATTCCTTTCCCTTTCATTTCTTCTTTGTCCTCTTGCTGCTTTGGTAGAATAGTTTTGAAATGTGATTTGTGCATGTTCAAATCATTATGTATCTACATTCCTTAGTGTATGACTTTTTTTTAAAGGAAGACAACTTCAAATTGTTCCCAAAGAAGAACATTTGTGAAAGCAAACATAAATAAATAATAATAAACTTTATATAAATCATAGTTAACCAAACACGTGTCTCAAAACTTGTTCTATATATAAAAAAACATTTTTTTAGAATAAATTTTCAAACAACTCTCTAAATATTAAAAGGTATCATTTTGATGTTATAATTTCAAATATCAATGATACGTGTTTTTAGTTCATAATCAGTAGTTGATGTAGTTTGTTTATATCATGTAAATAAAAAGAGACATGGAGGGACTAAAATGGATGTATATGCATATAATTTTCATATTATGTTATTTTAAAAGTATATTAATTTTTTTCACTTCTCGCAAAATTTTCTTGTTTTTTTTTTTTTTAATATTTGTGAACTATCCAATCCACGAGTTAATGACACGTGCAGGCCTGTCCATCTAACTTGATCCAGTTTGAGCAAAAGGCCAAGAAAGATCAAGGCCCATGAAGGCTAGTATTGGGCCTCTTTTTTCCTGAACGTTGATAACACGCAGCTTAAATTTCACAACGGGAAAGCTAAAATTGAAAATTGATTAAAAAAAAAACCTTTCAAATATTGCAAAAAAAAAAAAGAAAAAGGGACATTCCCAAGAAATATAGAAAGTATATAAATTTATAGTATTTCAAAGGTTAAATTACAAATTTATTTCTTGAATTTTGAGATTTGTATCTATGGTCCCTAAACTTTCAGAATTACAAATTTAATCCCTAAATTTTCAATTTTTTTAAATTCACTAATGGGAAAAAATCATTTTTGACCTTAAACTATGCATGTTATATTAATTTTAACCCTAAACTTTCAATTTCATCAATCTAAACCTCAAACTTTGAAAATTGTATCAATTTTAACCCTAAACTTTTAATTGCATCAATTTAAACCTCAAACTTGAATAAGTGTATCAATTTACACCCTCGGTTAAGTTTCCATTTCAATCCCTATTAGAAAAGTTTTCCACACATATCCAAAGTTACGTGTTTCTCTATAATAGGTACATATTTGTTATTTTTTTAAAAAAAATTAAAATTGCTGAAGAAAATTGAAGTAGACTCTCCATAATGTATTTCAATTTAGAGCATGACTTTTTTTCACTTTTTTTTACTCCTTATCTTATCTGATTCTACTGCTTTTTTTTCATTTAATTAATTGAGGTATTTCAATTGTAAGGCATGATTCTACTCAATCCACCGGATTTTAGTAGAAACAAAGCTTATTTGCACCAAATTTTTTCTCAATAGAGTACTCTCCTTCAATATATTTTTTTTTAATTTCTCATCGGCCTTTAGCTTGATTTGTCCTCCATCCACTGCAATGGACGTGGAGCTTTCAAAATCATCATCCTCGTTAGAATTTTTGTCTTTTTTCTCTCCAGCATTGATGTCACTTTAATTATCTGTAAGATTGTCGACGGGGGCCGACAAGGTCGGCTAGACCAGTTCATTGTGTTCATAGGCGCATTTTGTCTGTCATCACATTTATTGTTCTCTTCTGCATTTTAGCTAAGCTCAATCTTCTTTATACTTGTCGTCATTGGTATCGACACCAATGGTGAGGGAGACACACAAGTGTTCATTTTGTGTGAGTCCTACTTTCAAAAGTCGAGTTTGTGGTTTTCATGATAGTGGAGACTCAATCTGGAATTGTTTAATTATTCTTTTAGTAAATTTATTTTTTAAAAAATAACAAATAAGTACCTATCATAAAGCAACATGTGACTTTGGACATATGTGGAAAATCTTTCTAATAGTGATTGAACGAAAACTTAAACGAATGTGTAAATTGATACATTTATTCAAGTTTGAGGTTTAAATTGATGAAATTGAAAGTTCATGGTTAAAATTGATACAACATGCAAAGTTTAGGAGTCAAAATTGATTTTTTCCCTTCACAAATCTACTGGACACAAAATTAAAATTTTAGAATTCTATTAGACATAAACTTCAAATTTATATTTAATAGATCAATGAATTTTAAAAAATTTTGAATTTGTCAGAGACCTGTTAGACGTAAAATTGAAATTCAATGATCTGTTAGATACAAAATTGAAAATTTAGAGAATTATTAGACACTTTTAAAAGTTCAATCACTAAATGAACACAAATCTCAAAGTTCATAAACTAAACTTGTAATTTAACATATTTCAAAATACCCTCCAACAGGTATTCCTAACCTACCAAACCCAAAAACCCAAATATATATATACCTAAATTCGAAAAAGGAGAAAATACAACAAAATCATGACAAATCAACTTCAATATTACTATTTATAGCCTAACGAATAGTCTTATTTTATAAAATTAAATAACAAAACCAAATTTATTAACCATTCACATTTTTCTTGGCACTGAGTTATTTGTCTAATAAGTTATGTTTTTCTTAAGTTTCATTAAAGCAAGCCATCCACACCACAATCATTCCAAAATTAAGGCTATGAATATGATCATCAAATAATGTCTTGTCACATCACATAACGAAAAAAAATTGGTATTTTTGAAAAAATAATAATAATAAAAGAAGAAGAATATAACTCCTCAAATGCAACAGAGTTGAAATGAACCAAGAAAAGGTTATTCAATGGTTGACCAAAGAATGAAATATCATTAAATAATTGAATCATAACAATATCAATATGTACAGGTTGAATCAAGAAAGAAAACTGGTGTCAGAATGAAGAGAACTTTAGGGGGGCCAGAGAGAGAGACCAGCATTGGAGTTCACTTAAAAAATGCTCATCTCCAAATGCAATAGCTGAAAAGTCTCCACTTTCACGTTATAATTTGTGGGAATGGTGGCCAAATGCAAACCTGGGCAAACAAAGATGGCAAAAATTTGGCAGTAAAGACACGAGGATGACTGAGCAGATGCTGGAAATGGTAAACGTGAACACGGTGCAAAACGAAAACTTCAAGTCGGGTCGATTCACTCAATGCAAAGCAGTATCAAAGGAGGAACCAAATGCAGCTCTTTCCTGGAAAGATGGATATTTGTACACCCTAAAAAGCATGCTGCACTGGGGTTGTTCTCGCTTCCGCTAAGATGTCACACTCTATAGCTTCTCCTTCTCTATGTTTGCAGGATCTCGAAACACTTCGAATCCATACTGCTGGGTGGAGAGGACATTACTGATACAGTCAAATGGAAAAATATAGTAGGAACACCGCGTCTTCCCTCAATTCATGATCAACTTGAGTAACTCTGGTTAGGAATTGTTGCAACAAGCAGATATTGAAAGATGACTGCAAGGAAGGTGAGAGGTGACAACTCCACTGTGTGTCAAAGGCAGACCATCCATTTACTTTACAACCACACAAGATTTTTCAGTGAATTGAGGCTGCTGACTAAAAGAAAATGCGGATTGAAGCATTCGATAAAAGGTCACAGAATAATGCCAAGAACTGTTTCCATCAGTTTTTTCCATCCTTGAGGGTTGTCGATTGCTTCCACTATGCATTCTGCTAAAGAAACTGAAAACTTTTAAGTTCAATCATCAACTAGGAACATATACACAACAAAACACAATGACAAAAAAAAAAACGCATAAATAATTAAGAGTTATTAGTTTGAACAAAGAAACCAAGAGGAAAATTTTATCAGATGATCGAATTCATGTTCAATTCTGATGAATTTTCTGGAATAGGTGAATTTTACATGTTTATAGCATACAGACCTTGGTCCAGTTATCTGGAAATTCCTTTGAGTAGTTAAAAATTTTGGTGGTCAAGAACCAGGCACAAGAAGTTCATTCTTGCAGTGATCAAGCAAGAATGGCTCCAAAGATCCCCATGTTCGTCCAACTTTCAGTTTGACTTGCAAAGGAACTGAAAAGAATCGCATTTACAGATCTTGTGATAAACAATTTGAATGTAGAAAAAGGAAAAATATAAATGCTGCATATTTACCCAGAAGGGAAGAAGCATTTTCCATGCTCTTTTGTAACAAAGCTGCTGCCTCCTTAACAACGGAAGGGTCAACTTCTAACACTAACTCATCATGCACCTGAGTAAAAAACTTCTCAATTACAGAAAGTGATTGTACATGAAGTGGAATAGACAGTAAAGAACCTGGCAACCGTAAAAGTTATGCAGTTTGCAAAAGGAAACAGCATATGAACCTGTAACACAATCCGGCAGTGGCCCCTCAATATATTAGAGTTTGCTGCAGGTAACTCCGTAAGATCTGGTGCGTCCGTTCCAATGACGGAGTAAATGTTGATCATAGCCACTTTAATTATGTCAGCCGCTGAACCCTGGTAAACGCAAAACTATTAACACATAATTACAGAATCCTTTTTAAATCAAGACACAGAGAGAGAGAGATGAGGTTCCTTCAAGCCACCCCAGAAAAGAATAATAATAATCACACACAAGGATGATAGTAATACCTGACAAATTGAATTCACAGCTTGTCGCTGTGCTTTTGATTTTTCTTTGCTATTTGGAGAATTAATTTTTGATAAGAATCGCCTTCTTCCTTTAAGAGTTTCAACATACCTGAAAATGATTGCGATAAAATAAGGAATTAGAAGCAAGTTCACATGTATATATTGTTTCAGAATACTAATGTACGCACAAGTGATATATAGAGGACGCATTTCCAGGTAACCTCCTAGTACTTAGAATGAGTATTAATCTACACGAATGAAAATAGAAAAACACCTAAGAGAACAATAAGTTTTTACCCCTTCTGACGGCAAAATGCAACAGCCTCATGAAGCCATGAAGCCACGCCAGGGAAAGAACTCTTGAAACTTTGAATTTTCTCCACAGCCTCATCTCTACTACATTCCAGTTGTAATGCAAGTGTTCTGGCGCCCATTCCATAAAGGATTCCATATACCAACCTTTTGGTCTGATCTCGCTCATGAGATCCAATAGAGTCTTCTGTCTTTCCTGTCCATCTAGCAGCAATCATAGTAAACACATCCCCACGAGGCATACTGAGGAGTTCAATCAGTGAGGAGTCTTTTGAAAAGTGTGCCATCAGCCGCAACTCTATCTGAGAATAATCTGCCGATAAGAGCGACCAATTTTCCTACAATGTGTATTAAAATCAGAACTCAACCAAGGTTGCACGCAGTGTAGAGATCTTTAATTCTTTAATTAAATAAAAGAAAAAACAATCATCTCACTTCCAGACCACAAAACATCAGCATAAATGCCTACCTCTGGAGAAAAGTGGTAACCGTTCAATGATCATAATTTTATTTTTTAAAGAAAAAGGGAGAGAGAGAGAGAGAGAGAGTTGAAACTACTGAACCCCCCCCCCCCAAAAAAAGTGACATTTATCACCAAGTCATGTCAAACAAACACAAACTACTCCAAAATCCACTCTTACACTATTAAAGTCATCCAATGCAACCGTCACAGCTATTAGCATTCACTGACATCACCTTGTCATTGATTAAATCCCAAATCCTTGAGATATAATCCACAATCATCAGTTCACTATATCGTGCACAAACATTAAGCAAATTGTATTTTGTACATTTATTCATATTTTAACCCGGTTGGGCTAGTAGCAGTTAATAGGCAAAGTGGTATGGAAAATATCATGGACCACCAAGACCATTTAATATAACTATTACATATCAGTTTTATTGGTTGTCACAAGATTAAAACCAAGTAAATGTGGAGAAACCAGGGGATTTTACGAGTATAAATTATGATACATACATTTTTCTCTTAGAAAAACGCATGGAACACTTTCTTACAAAATCATCAGACCCCAAATTGCAATAGTAAAATAAAAATTGAACCAATTTTATCCTCCATGTCATATTTCTATAAAATCCTTTTTTCCTCTTCTTTTGGAGCATAAATCTTCAGAACATGAGGTAGATTAGATATAAAACTAAATAGCAGGGATAAGCTACGAGTACGAACTCAAAAGGACACCCACTTAGAAGGAAACCGAGTCGTGTATTTGTCCACACGCTGGATTATTGGAAGTGTTGGAAAGAAGAAAGCAAACAGGGATTCTTAGTATCAGTTTCTTGAAGCTATGTATAAAGATAATATTTTTTTCTATCTTTCATTGAGTATAGAAGAGTTATATTTATACAAGAGACTTCTCAATCTAATAAGCTGAAAATATGCAATCAATCTAGACCCATATGGAAAAGAAAAATACAGCTATATACAAGGAAACAATCCCAAAAATGAAGCCTTAATTTACAGCTTGATTTTCTACACTCCCCCTCAAGTTGGATGATATATGCTTGTCATGCCAAGCTTGGAGACTAAACCACCAAGGCTGGTTCGGTGTAGAACTTTGGTTAATATATCTGCAACTTGATGTTGGGACGGCACATATCTTAGTGCAATAGTGTTTTCTCAATTTTTTCACTAATAAAGTGGCGATCTATCTCGACATGCTTCATTCTATCATGATGTATTGGATTCCTTGCAATAGCTATGGCTGATTGATTATCACGCAATACTTCTATGGCACCTTCTGTCTTGACCTTGAGTTCAGTGAGAAGGCATTTTAACCAAATTCCTTCACAAATCCCATGAGCTATTGATCGAAACTAAGCTTCAGCACTACTTCGAGCTACAACTTGTTGTTTCTTGCTGCGCCAGGTAACTAAGTTTCCCCATACATAGGAACAATATCCTGACGTTGACTTACGGTCAATAGGAGAGCCAGCCCCCAATCTGCATCAGTGTAAACTTCCAAAGATCGATTTGTGGTCTTCCTGAACATAAGTCCCTTTTCAGGATCATTTTTTAGGTATCTCAATATTCTATACACAGCTTCCATATGTTCTTTAGAAGGTTTGTTCAGAAATTGGCTTACCACACTGACAGCAAAGCTAATATCTGGTCGAGTATGAGTTAAGTATATTAACTTTCCAACTAGTCGTTGATACCTGCCTCGATCGACTACTTCACCTCCAGGGTTAACTCCAAGTTTTGTATTTGCATCCATAGGTGTATATGCTGGTTTGCAACCACTCATCCCAGTCTCTCTTAAGAGATCTAAAGTGTATTTTCGTTGAGTGACAGAAATTCCTTTACTGGATCTTGCTACTTCCATTTCTAAGAAATATCTTAGGTGCCCCAAGTCTTTTATTTCAAATTCCCTCGAGAGAAGTTGCTTAAGTCGAACCATTTCTTCAGAAACATTCCCTGTGAGAATAATATCATCGACATATACTATTAACACAGTAATATTACTTGGTGAGAAATGCTTGATGAATAAGGTGTGATCGGATTGACACTGAGTATAGCCATCTTGCTTCAACACATTTGTAAATTTTTCAAACCACGCCCGAGGCGACTGTTGTAGCCCATAAAGAGATTTCTTGAGTTTACATACCTTTCCTCTAGTATATCGGTCTTCAAATCAATGAGGTATATCCATATATACTTCCTCAACTAGGTCACCATTCAGAAATGCATTTTTAACATCAAGTTGAAACAATGGCCAGTCTAGATTAGTTGCAATAGAGAGAAGTACCCGAATAGTGTTTAACTTGGCGACTGAAGCAAATGTTTCCTGATAGTCAATCCATAAGCTTGTGTAAATCCCTTGGCCACAAGACGAGCTTTGAATCGTTCTATACTGCCATCTAGTTTGTGTTTGGTAAAGAAAATCCATCTACATCCAACTGTGCGCTTGCCTGGAGGCAAATCTGTAAGAATCCATCTCCCAGTTTTTTCAAGTGCTCGCAACTCCTCTAGGGTGGCTGCTTTTCATTCTGATCTCTGTAAAGCTTATTGTACTGTGTTTGGGGTTTGTATCTGATTTAGTGACGTGACAAACGCTTTAAATATTGGTGACATATTAGTGTAAGATAAATGGTACCGTATAGGGTGTTGAGTACATGAGCGAACACCTTTTCTTACAGCAATAGGTCTGTCTGTATCATCTTCCGTAGTCTCGTGTACTATTTCAAGGACATTAGGATTTTGGTTTAGATCTTGGCTCTGCTGAACGTGTGAAGGTTGCACAGGTTGCCTTGTTCTTCGTGAATAAACTTGTAATTCAGTCTGAGGGATTGACTCAGATGAGGATTCAGGAGGATTTACAGATGAGTTAGGAGGAAAATAAGGTATGCAATCCCAATTCTGTGATTCAATGTCATAATGCTCCCCCTGAAGCGCAGAATTGGAGAAATATGATTGATTTTCAAAAAAGGTTACATCCATGGTATGAAAGAATTGATGAGTTGGAGGATAATAGCATTTATATCCTTTCTTATTTGGTGAGTAACCTAGAAAGATACATTTCATGGATCGGGCATCAAGTTTACTACGGTGTTGAGGGTAGATATGAACCAATGCAGTACATCCAAATATTTTTAGTGGTAGCTGAGACACGAGGTGAGATGTAGGATATAGGGTAAGTAAACTTTGTAAAGGTGTTTTGAATTTGAGAATTCGAGATGGCATGCGATTGATAAGATAAGTAGCTGCTAGAACAGCCTCACCCCAAAAAGTTTTTGGAACATTTGAAGTAAGCATGAGAGAACGAGCTACATCAAGAAGATGACGGTTTTTGCGTTCAACTACACCATTTTGTTGGGGTGTGACACAAGAACTTTGATGAATAATGCCATGAGATTGAAGATAAGGTCCAAGAGTAAAGTTGAAGAAATCTCGGGCATTGTCAGTTTTAAGAATTTTGATATTGACTTGAAACTGATTTTGGATCATTTTATGAAAGATTGTGAATAGTTGACTAGTTTCGGACTTATCTTTCATAAGAAATGTCCAACTCAAACGGGTGTGATCATCAACAAATAAAAGAAACCAACATGCCCCATTGACATTTTTTATTCTTGAAGGTCCCCAAATGTCTCCATGGATAAGAGAGAAAGGTTGAGAAGGAATATAAGAATGAGGTGAAAAATGAATGCGGGTGTGTTTGGAGAGTTGGCAAATCTCACACTGGAAAAGCTTTTTTTTTTTTATTGATGAATAAAGAAGGAAACAAACGTTCAAGATAGGCAAAATTTGGATGACCAAGTCGATAATGCCACATCATTATAAGATTATCTTTATAACCTAAAAATTTTGAAACATAAGTTGACTCACAACTAGACTGAATGACAAGTTTATTGCAATCCTTTGTTGTTGGGGGATTTTCTACTTTGAGAAGATACAACCCTGCACATAATTCAACATTGCCAATCGTCTTCCCCGATCCCAAGTCCTGAAAAATAAAAGAGTTCGCAAGAAATTTAGCTTCACAATTCAAGTCCTTATTCAGCTTACTCACAGATAATAGATTATATTCTAGCTTTGGCACAGACAATACAAACTTAAGAATCAAGGAGCTTGATATTTGAATATTTCCAATTCCAATTACTTTAGTAGGAGTGCCATTGGCAATTCAAACAAAAAGATCACCCTTATAAGGAGAAAATGATGAGAATAAGGATCTATCACCTGTCATGTGATCGGAGGCTCCAGAGTCTACAATCCATTCAGATGGAAGAGTTTGAGTATGAAGAGCAAGGGAGTTTTGGTTACCTTGTTGCATACATCCAGGACCACTTACAGCTGTTGGATTTGTTTTGTTCAATAATTGTTGTAGCATATCCAAAATATCTTTAGTGAGTAGTGATTGGTTAGGAGTTTCTGAAATAGCAGCATTACCCTTAGTTTCTCGATCAGATCTTGTAGTGGCTTCCAATTTGCTCGCTTTCCATGTATTTTCCAACAAGTGTCTTTAACATGTTCATGTTTGTGACAATGATCACACCATGGTCTCCCTTTGCGTGACCATTATCACAATGCACTTGAGAACTTCCACGAGCTGTTGGATCATTAGGATGATCCTGGTGAGCAATGAGTGCATGTCCATTTTGAATGGTAGAATGTTCGATTGGCCCCATCATGACTTGTTTTCGATTTTCTTCACGGCGAACCTCAAAGAAAACTTCACGAATACTAGGTAAAGGTTTAGTACCAAGGATACGACCACGAACTTCATCAAGAGATTTATTTAGACCCATAAGGAATTTGAAAATCCTCTTCTTTTCCACAAATTTGCGAAATAGAGAGCCATCTTCAGAACATTTCCAATCATGAGTTTCAAACAAGTCCAGTTGTTGCCAATAACGAGATAAAGTGGTGAAATAAGTTGTAACTGATAATTCACCTTGTTTGAGATCTTGGATAGAAGTCTCGATTTGGAAGAGTTCAGCAGTGTTTTCTTGACTGGAGAATGTATCACGAACAGCCTCCCAAATTTCTTTGGCAGTTGAATATAGGAGGAAATTCTCTCCAATTTCGGTGGTCATAGAATTGATCAACCAACTCATGACTTGATTATTTTCAGCCTCCATATGCGAAATTTTGGATCCTCTGGTGGAGGTGAAGTAGCTTTGCCGGTAATATAGTCTTCCCGTCCACGTCCATATATGAACGTCATCACAGATTGAGACCACTGAAGATAGTTGTGGCCTTTGAGTTTGTGACATGTGATATGAGTGAGGTTGTTCTC
The DNA here is from genome assembly GCA_033996785.1 of Trichosanthes truncata. Classification (NCBI taxonomy): domain Eukaryota; kingdom Viridiplantae; phylum Streptophyta; class Magnoliopsida; order Cucurbitales; family Cucurbitaceae; genus Trichosanthes; species Trichosanthes truncata. The sequence continues at coordinate 4,912,112 of JAWPNB010000010.1, forward strand.
ATTGGAGGATGAAATGGTGATTTGAGAATCTCATCTTGACATTTTGAGAGTGTGAGAGCTGAACCAAAAAAAAAAAATTGAGTTATAATAAAAAAAAAATTCACTGCTTCGGATTTGAAACAGGGACAGATCTGGCAATGGCGGCGGCGACGTGCGGAGGCGGCAGCTGGGATGTGTGGAAGCAGCGGCGGCGGCTGCGACTGTGAAAGGAGGAGGTCGAGGTAGCCGCGACTTGCAGAGGTGATGGCGTCTGAATGTGACAGCGGCGCGGACAGGGCTTGCGGATCAGATGGTTTGGGTTTTCGGGCTGCACGGCGGGTCAGGTCGCTCCGAGTGTTGTTTTCGTGTTGCGGGTCTGATTGATTGTTGCGCGAAGAGGATCTGTCTGATCCGAATCTGAGGAGTCACGGCGAGGAGCGTTTGATGCTGGCCGGCGGCGTCTGAGTGCGTCTGATCGTTGGTTGGCGGCGTCTGATGTTGGCCAGCGGTGTCTGAGTTCCAGCGACAGCGGCGGAGTGAAGAGAAAAAAATATAGAGAAGAGAAAGAGACCTCAACTAGGGTTCCGACGACAGCGGCTAGGGTTCCGGATACGGCGGCTAGGGTTCCGGTGATGGCGGCTAGGGTTTGAATAGTTTCAAGGCTTTGATACCATGAAGCTATGTATAAAGATAATACTTTTTTCTATCTTTCATTGAGTATAGAAGAGTTATATTTATACAAGAGACTTCTCAATCTAATAAGCTGAAAATATGCAATCAATCTAGACCCATATGGAAAAGAAAAATACAGCTATATACAAGGAAACAATCCCAAAAATGAAGCCTTAATTTACAGCTTGATTTTCTACATTTCTTAATACAGGTTGCTATATACAATGTATGAGAAGCATGGCCCCCCAAAAAGATCCATAATGCTCATGAAGAGGTTAGTAAACAGAATTTAATGGAAATACCTGAGTAGAGATGAAAAAATCACGAGCATTAATTTTACAATGATCAACATCATCTTCAATCATTTTGAAATCTACCGTATGCTCAACACACTGCACTCCAGGAATTAATCCAAACTTTAGTATGTGGTTTCATCTTTAATTTCATTTACAAAATATGGAAAAGAGGAACAAAAACCCCATACCTGAAGGTTGGGCTCCTCCATGGAAAGCCGACCAGTTGCTGTGGATGTTTGGAGCCAATGACCATGTAGCGTGTATTTCTGTGTCCTCACAGATAGCTTAGCCAGCGAGCAAATGGATCCCAAAGTACAGTTAAAGAGCTTTGCCAATGTCCGGTGCTCTTTAATGATTGGAACAATAGGGTGTTCATTCCTGAAATATAAGATCTGTATCAAATACTTGGCTAGCTAGACAGATGAGAACAAAGAAAAAATGCACAAAAATTGCTATGGTAAGCAAGTCAGATATCCTTTGAGAATTCAAAACTCTTGTGTGAATTACGGACTTACAGGAATATGACTTTATCTTGCGTTTACTTTCTCCCCTTGTTAAAATCTATTATATTTTTCGTTACATTAATACATTTTTAGTTTCCAATAAATTAAAAAAAAAATGTGCATTTAGGCATGTTCGAGCTGGAAAACGGTCTTTTCTCTCCCCTCTTAGGGATTTCACTTTCCGCTAGTTTCTGTAGACTCAAGGCTCCAACGTTTGGATTCACATCAAGTGCAAGCCAAGTAAGTTCTCTAACCGAAATTTTCTTTTTTGTCAAGTCTTGACAGCATTTAATATTAATTTGAACTATGGAGTTGAGCGACTGTAGTGTAAACAAATATTTCTGCATTTGGTTCAAAAAAGACTTGTCACATTGAAAAAATGTAGAAAAAGGTTATGCTTCCCCTTCAATGGTCTCAACTTAGATGGTTTTAAAATGCTATGGTGGAAATGATGCAATTTCCTCTTTATTCAAGTTTCTTCAAGCAAGAAAAAGATGAGAAGGGGACTTGTAGTGTTCAGAAAAGACGTATCCCTTCAGGTTGGATTATGGAATGTGTGGTTTGGCCAACTACAGGTGGAAGAAAGAACATACTCGTTCTAGCTGGGATCAATAAAAGAGGATGTCTATCTTTCTGGGATATGACAAGATTTCTTGATGAAATATGATGACAGAAATCTGATGGAGCCCGCCATTTAAGGACACATAATTCAGAATTCGGATGCTAAGCCTCTCTTCTTCTGATACTGTAAAGGGAAATCAGATTTGAAGACTCAACGATATCGGAGGTCTATTCCTGTTAACTCAGTTAGAGTTACAAGGAAAAAAGGAGAGGACGAAGAGCATCAGAAAATTTATGGTTCCATATCAGAAGATAATTAGAGCTTACTTCTGTGCATCACAATGACAGCAACCGTAACCTGCATCCTTGTATTTATTATCAATTTCACATGCATCCTCGCATAAAATTTATAAGAATCTATTCATTACCTCAGCAAGTCCAAACAATGTTTGTCGGTACTTGGATGTTGTTTGCCTTTGTTGAACCCCTCTGGAATTGACAGCTTCAAATGTCCATATAGAACATTAGCAATATCTGCTGCTGCATACAGGGAGAAGGTCATGCCAGCTAGTCTGTAAGCTTCCTTCTCAAGGCACCTGAGTTTTTTTCCCAGTAAATTACGGGCTCGAATGCATCCCTCCATGTCGACGCCTATACCCCAGGTTTCCATATCAGCAAGAATACTTACCTACAAAAATTACAATGGCTACACAAGTTCAAATGCTTCAATTGTTGAATCGGGTAAACATTAAGGCTGAAGTTAGATATTATTCATTTGCTATGTGGAAGAAGAAAACTTCATAATTAAGTGTCATTCATATCTTCTTGAAAAGCAACAAAAGCAAATACGAACCTAATCTGAAGTGTTTTTTATTCTTAGGACAATTAGTTCGGAATTGCATCATGTTTATAGGGAACAACCCACTAACAGCTACTGTTTCCTATTTTTATTGGCATTAGAAGAACTAACTTCTAATGTCATTTTTCCCTTCAGCAAAATGCACAGGCAAAACAAAATTTACCAATGGAATTTCTATATTGTTGAGAGCTTCCATGAGCTCTTCAGAAATTATTAACTTCCAGAGAACAGAACATAGAGCCCGTGTCTGTGCAACACGCCGACAGCAACCATTATGGGCTACTCTTCTCATCTGATTCTTCCACTGGCCACTCCGGTTAGCAGCAGCAGCAGCTTCACTAGATAATCTTTTCTTGACTTCCTATTTCATCACCATTACAATTTCAGTTGAATATTAGATATCATAAAACATTAGACAATTCATCATAGCAGAAAATTCTTCATAATCATGAGTCATCTTGATTGAAAAATGAAAGACACTAATAAGACAGTTGAGTTGATTTTGTCGTACCTTCTCCAGGTTAGGGGTTGAATTTCTTTCGTCATCTGGCCAAAGAATCCATGCCACAATGCACATATCAATTCCATTGCTTATGTGAACTCTGGACAACACTAAGTACGAACCATCTACAAGTTCAAGACCCATATTACGTCGTGCAGAATTCAGGAAACCCAATTTCTGGATGGAAACTCCTGGACTTTTAAGCACCTGAACCTGAACTTTCAAATTCCACGCAAACTTTTTGACATTTTCTTTCGCAAAAATTTCATTGATCTTTTTCCATCTCTTTTCAACCATCTCAAACCAATGTTCATATTGCGAAGCATCTGCCTGGTCACCAGGTGTGCAGTCATCCCGATAAAGACTTTTTCCACTCTTGGGCCATAACAAATCTTTTGGGAGGTTCACATAATACACCGGAGAATTTTCCCAACAAATGGCTATTCCATGTAATTCAAAGGGGACAACAGAGTTCACTTCAGATCGTTTAGTGTAATGGAGATCAAAATAAAATTCCTGGGTAGCATCCCACAAATCCAAGAAAGATTCAAATCCGCCAGATGTACTAACTGCATGGATGGGACCTTTTATGGAAGAACCATCTCTTTTGGGAGAATGAAAAACTTTGCTACTATGCTGTTCCCTCTGAGCATCTTTATCATATATGTCTTGCACATTCATTGCATCATTAATTTTTTCCATGTGATTAGAGATTGCAACATCTACCTTTCCTGCACATTCAACAACAGCATCTGACTCCTGGATTGCAGACCCTTCAACATTCACCAGAGGATTTTTAACACCAAAATTGGACCGTTTGACTTCAACAGAAATTGCTCCTGTTTCACATTCACTCAGGTTCTTGCCAACCACTTTTTCAGAATTGGAAGTTCCTCCAAAACATGACTTTATTGAAACATGCTCCATTTCTGTTCTGCTAACAACTCTGCTAAAACTATCAATTTCAGAGGGAATACTTGCAGCCACTTGTGCTGTTATATTTCCACCTGCACTTGCTGATAAGGGACGAGAAATTTGTGGCACAATGAACCCCAATGATTTAAAAGCTGAGAATGCAGCAATCCTTGCCTCTTCAGCTTTATCAAGAACGACTTTACGAGCACCATGCTTAATCTTCCTTGCTATTCCAACATGCATGCGTTTTTGTGCTGTACTCTCTATACAATCAACATCAATATTAGAATTTTGAAAGTGGAGAAAGGTATCCGATTATAACAGTAACCAGAAATCATTTGATCTCTAATAATAAAGTTGTTTGAATCTGAAAATAAATGAAAAGTAAGAGAATAGAGAATGAATCCACACTACACAATCCTAATGACTCAACAAATAATCACTACAAATTAGTGCAAAATCATAGAGTATCAAGTATGTATGTATATTTAAATACAATTCATGGAACTCATTTTCTACTTGGTTGATTGCAGCTCAGACTGTTGCTTCGGATAGGGTGAGTTGTTCAGATTTGGTGGGTGAAGAATGTAAAATATCTAGCTTTTGGGCTTACCTTATTTATTTCATGGAGTTCTTTCTGGTGATGTAATTCCGCATATCTTCATGCTGCTATATAATATTTTTATTTAGTATACTTTTGTTTTCTATCAGAAAAAATATTGGTTGTTTCACAGCATGGGTTGAAAAAATATTTCCAACATCATTTCATAACTACTTAGTTGGTTGAGAACAACTATGACCATTACTCATTTCCAACTATGTAATTTTGATTTTAGTTTGTTTTCATTGTTGGTCTTGGTTTGTTGGTCGATTAGTTAGTTTAAATAGTAGGTTAACATCCTCTATTTAGGGTCAATCTCTTACATTTTTTTGAATAAATAGTAAAGACTTCAGTCAAAAGAATACTCTCCTTGATACCAGATTGCGTCATACAGCCATTAACCCCTCCCATTAAAATCAATAACAAAATTTGAACAAACTCCTTGGGTGAGAAAATTGCGTAATGTCTAGGATAATTATACCTGCTGACCAGAATCAGCACAAACAAATAATTGTCTCGGTTAAGCTCACCTTCTGCAGTCCATGATGCAGACTCAAAAAGAGCTTTAACTATTTCAGCATCAGATGCCTCCGCAATTGCTAAAGGTGTCCGCAAACCAGCTTTGTAGAGTGCTCTCGCTCGAGAACCCTGAAAGAGAATTGCTTAAAGTAAATAACATCACGCTGCTGCCGATATGACTTTAGAGTATATAAAGGAACAGAAAAATAAATACATAAAGGACAGTGCCTTGCCTTAACATATGGAATAGTAGTAAGTTCTACAATCTCTGCTCTTACTCCAAATGAGACACGATTTTGGAACTTGGCTACCAAACCTTCCAGATCATGCCATCCAAGCCTCTCACAAAATACAGAAACCATAGATGCAAACCTTCCAGCACTCTCTTGTAATACTTGAACCATCCCTCTAGCAACTTTAAAAGAATCACAAACTTCAGGCATGGGAGTTTCCTTCAGAACCAGCATGAATATAATTAGGTGGATATCTTTAAAAAACTCTTCAATTACTGGACAAAATTGAAAGATGAGTAACCACAATGAAGGAATGTAATTTATTTGCTCAGCTGTTGAGAGGAGAGAAAATAAAAGAATTCAGGTAATTTAGAAAAAAGGTATTCGTGCTTTTTTTAATTTATAGTGTAGGAGCACAACAAAGCATTAAAGTTATCAATCATGTAGAAAGAAATGCAAGATTAACAGCAACACATTCACACACCTGAACAAGTCTCGACAAGATGAGAGCCACATAAAATCGTTTACAAACTCGAATAGTTTGCTCCTCTGAAGGTCTGTCATCATTCATGCACCTATTTTCATCACGCTTGATATGTAAGCTCTTAACACCATTTCTTGAGATGTTTCCACGTCGAACTGGTGCACCATGTGCAATACGCATCAAAAATGGCTCTGTAACTCCAACTCGATTCCCAACAGACTGCACTTTCATTTTACATATTTATTAGGGGAAGAGAAGTATTTTGTAAAATATGAGGGAAAAGATTCAACCAACTTAAATTGCTAGTCATGTAGCTAAGAGGTGACGGCCTGGTGGGATCATCTGAAGACAGTGAAGGTCAAAATACACAAATTCTTCAACATATTATGTTATGGACACTCAACAGAAATACTAACAACATAGACAGGCGAATGTAATAAAAATAAACAAGATAAATAAGAAGCAGACATCAATGCTCAACTTGGATGAAACATTCACGGTATGTTTCTGGACATGTGTCACAATTTTTGTCAAATATTCCAGTTAATGATAGTGAAATTAAAATGTAGTCCATTTTAAACATATGTATATTCCATATTTTTAAATGATACAACACCTTATAAAATACTTACTCCATGGTAACAAAAGTTTTTGAAGCAGGTTTGAGATCAAATATGCTTATGCAGCCTTAAGCTTAAAAATAATTACTACAATTTTTTTTTAGAAGAGAACCGGATTTTAGTGATGAATGAAATAGGAGGAGCTAAAAGATTCCCAAAGACCAAAAGGTGTATCACAATAAAGTAATTATTACAAAATCTAAATGATTCTCATTGACATTTTCCATATTTTACTCGTAATTACTTTTCCATTGGCACATAACTGAACATGTAAATAGTGTGTCTAATCTTAAAGAAGAATCTTGAAAAATTCAACACTCTAAGTTGAGCAACCAAAGAGTGATGTCTCAAGAGGTATGACAGACTACCAAGGTAATGCATTTAATTTGATATTTATTATCTGTTCTAAATAACAAGTAAACAGGAAGCCTTACCTGCAGGCTGCAAGTCCCTTTTTAATCCATTTTACTGAAGTTTGGAACTTTTTACAAGAGGCCTCAGTAAAGCTATTTAAAAATAAAAACCTCTAGTGAATTAAGATAGACCCTCAACCCATTTTACGTATAGGAAATAGGGTAAGAAAGGGGCTGTGACTGTGAGAACAATATAGAAAGAACTTAGCAATCCATGTATCAAAGGGGAGGGTTAATAAACTATTGATTGGGGAGAAAAAGGAGTATCCCAGCACGTAAATTAGCTAAATAAAATGGGAAGAGAGAGAGCGAGAGCACAGCAGTATCCAAGTGGAATATTGTAGAAGAATACTCCTAAATTGAAAATTTTTCAGCTGTCGACCACTGAAGTTCCATGGCTAAGGCTGACCAAGGCACAGTCACGAGGTTAGTATTAGAGCAGTTCCATCTACGAGGGAATAATTGCATTAAGAAAAATGGAAAACTGATTGGAAGCAATGGAGGAAAAGTTGGCATAGTCCATTCTTGGTGAATGAATTTTCACGTATGAAGAATCATCTATTCAATAGAGAAGAACTTGGACATTCTACTGAAAAAGAATGGAGGGTGCGTTTAAGCAAGGATTTAAGAGAGATGGAAGGAAGAAAGCGAATATAGAACTGGAATAGGCACCAGAGAGAAATTAAATTTTTATCCAATTTCAGTATCTATTTTTATAGGAAACTAAACATCATTTAGTCCAATACTAGATATTTAAGGAGAGAACAAGAAGTCTTCTCTCGTTGCCAGGAAACAAAAAACCAACAGCTCCAATTGGAAAAGATAGCAAAAGAAGAGAGATCTAATTTTTGCACCAAACATCTAAAGTTTCTAGTAATGTTGCTGAAATGTGGCCTAAAATGTTGATTGTTACTTTGCATTTAAATAGCATATATCTTAGAAATTAATTGTAGAGAGAGTTAAAAACCTAATTTGATCCATAAACTAGACTCTAATCGCAAATTTCTGATAATTTGAAAGTGATCTAAAACTAGTAGAGTAACCAACTTACCTGGTCAAGAAAAGGCAGGCCCATAAACCGTTCATAATATAACTCCCAATCTGGCTCAACATCAACATTGATCGGTGTGACTAGGTACACCAAATGTAAATCAGATGCAAGCACAAATCCTTCTCGGGCCCTTGAAAGATCGTCCAAAACAATCTAAGGAGAAATTCAAAATAAAATAATCAGTTATAAAGCCTTCTAATCCACTTAATTACCATTTAGCCTGCGTAGTAATCAACTGATAGAACCAAATGAAACTTAAAAGCATATGGTAATTTCATAACACATGCTTTCACAATGAGTACTGGTGGTGTAATGATAGAAGAGGTTTATTACAAGCGATTCTTCTGGACTAAGAGAGCTTCCAAATGATGCACGCCCAAGGGGTGTGGTACTATACAACTTGGTATCTTCATTCCATTCAAGAAATTTTCCATGGCATAACCACCGAAGAGATTCCTGTGCTGATTTAACCACATCTTGAAATGGTTTTGTGGAATTCAGAAGAGTACACCTTACATATCGGTGAATATCAGTTGCAGTTTGAACAATCCCACCAGCTACAACTTCTAAAATTGCATGAGTCATTCCATTCTTATCTTCAGACAAACATGACTGCAGTGGCGGACAGCTCTCATTAAGAAGTTCATTAATTCTTTTAATCTCTTCTGGTCTGCAAATGAGTACCTGATCAAATGGAAATGGAGAAAAATATCAGGAAAAAGAAGAATCTAACATGAGGAAAATGTTTCAGTACAACAAATAAAAAAACAAGATGTAGAGTAGAGTAGGGCAGTTGATACAATATGTTCACAAATCAGCAAATTAATACACAACCAGTACTTCAGTTAAAAATGAAGATTTACACTCTCCCCCTTAGTATCAATTCCAGTCCGGCCAGCCCGACCAGCCATCTGCCTGTATCTTGCACCATCAATAAAGTCTCGCCCAATCCTTGGTTGTCGGAAAATGACCCTTCGAGCTGGCAGGTTAACTCCAGCAGCTAAGGTAGATGTAGCAGTTAAAACACGCAAAAGACCCTTGCGGTAGCATGTTTCAACAATCTCTCTTTCCTCTACCTATTGAGAAGTAATGAATATGATTAAAAGATGATCAACAATATGATCGACTTGTAGGTATAAGAGATGATGAATATACAGTAAGGCCAGCATGGTGGTAGGCAACACCAGACGGAAAGGTTTCCTCTAAAATAGGATCCAGTCCAGCAGGACATCTTCGCAGTGCATCAATTGCCGAAAAAATATCTGTAAACTCACTGTTCTCATTATGAAGTTCGACAGAAAACTTCTTGAGGAATTTTGACACATGTTTTGCTGTTGATTCACATCCTTTCCGACTAGAGCAAAAGATCAATACTGAGTGACCCTCTTCAACTACCTAAAATACAATTAAAAAAATTATTATTCAATATAAATTTAGGAACAAGTACTACTAAACAAATCAGAAGAAAGCATACCTCATTACATAATTCTACAATGTGATCTGGATCCCTACCACCAAGATTAGCTGTTTTTGAGATTGTTCTAACAATATCCAATTTTTTATTATAAATGGTATTGCTAACTTTGATGTACTCCTCTAAAGGGACAGGTCGAAAATCAGTTTGGTACAAAGCTGCCTGCATGCAAAATTTCAGGTAACAATAGAGTAGTCTGACATCAAAGCTGCAACGACAAAGCCTTTAGAATTTTCAAAGGCGTAATTATACACACCATCCCCAAACCACTTAATAAGAACTGAAAATTTTATATAAATCGTAAAGATTACATCAGAACCACTTTCAACGACAAACCCAAAATTAGCAAATAAATTTTGAAAAGGAAAAAAGGATTGCCTCCAACTGCTAAGTTTCCTAATTCCATAAAAGATACGTGGTGTGTTTGTTAGTACTTTCAACCATGGCAAAATGTACTTCAATATTTAAAAGCACTTCTTATCTAAAACCATTATGCTTGGCAACAAACAATTTAAAATCACTTTCCAAAAAAGCCAAAAGCACGTGAAAATGCATTTTAAAAATGGTAAATGCTTTATCAATGTAGTTTGGCTTAAAACCTGTATCAATAGTCTCTCTCTAGTCTCTACATTATATCTATTATATATATATATATATATAGATTCTCTTGACACACAACTATACCTAGTTCCCAGTCTCTCTCCACACATGCTCTCATTAAATTCTATTTATACACTCTCTCACTAATGTCTCTCTACAAAATTTCTCTCACTAGCTTGTCTCCAACAGGTGCTCTTTCTCATGAGCAAGCTTCACTCTACCCATATCTCTCACAATTTTTTTAACAAAAAACTCATACTTTCTTTATCATCCATACTTTCTCTCAATAGCTTTTTTCACAAATATTTTTTCTCACTAATTTCTCTCTACACAATGATATTCTAACTTATACTCTCTCAAAGCATGCACTTTTTCTCAATAGCTCTTTCTAAAATCTAAATGTACCTTTCCCTTGCTAATCTCTCTATGGCCTACAACATATACCATCCTCCTCTAGTTTCTTTCTACATCCATACTTTTACTCATTAACTTCTCTCAATAAATTCTCTTACTATCTCTCTCTAGACACACTCTTTTGCCAATCTCTCTTTGCAAACATTTTCACCCTCTAGCTTCATTCAATAAATAATGCAAAAACCATCTCTCACTAACTTCTCGAATACACTTTCTATTATTTATATCATATCTTTTTGTTATTTTAATTGCATCCCTTTTAGCCATTTGTCAATTCTTTTCTTTTTAAAAAAAAATATTAAAAAAATGATTCAAAAAAATTTCTAAATTAGATTAAAAAATAATTCTAATTATTAAAACCAAACAATAAAATAAAGTTTTCAGTCCTCATAATAAAAGTATTTTTTATAAAAGCACTTTTTTTATCAAAAGCACTCCAAGACACATCCTAACAAGAAGTCACGTGATGTTTCTCAATTGAACACCAGCATCTACACAAGCCTAAACTATAGCAAATGTTTCCTCTAACAATAATCATATTTCCCATTAACTTTTATTCAATAAAAGAGTTATTAATTCACTAACCTGAAGCCAATCTGCAACAGCTGCCACATTTGGCATGGTTGCACTCATGCCAACTATTTGAATACCATGAGCAGGGTCTGACTTACCACTGCTTGTCCCAGAACTCTCGCCACTGCTAGACTCCAAATTACCTTCACCAGCAGCATAACGAAGTTTTGTCAACAAAAGTTCCAAAAGATAACCCCTCGTCTGATCCCCAACCTATCAATAAAACAAAGAACAAGAACCATCTATGTGAATACCCTAACTGGGAAAGAGGTATAGCTTAACTACAGACTGGGCTCTTATAGAGAGTAGAAAATTCATGTACTCATGAAACATTGAGCTAGCACGCTAGCATATCAATCATCATTTATTTACAGACCAGATAGTGAGAATAAAAATATTTTTAAAAAACCACCAAAGAAACTGCCACAAGCATGCTATATGACAAGAACAGTCTTCTTCTATTTCTGTCTCACATTCCAAATTTTTCAAAAAGAAATTGTAATTTCATATTGATTTTCTTAGTTACCATGTGCAATTCATCTATCACGATAATTCCAATTTCTGACAAACGACCCTCTTCCAACAATCTGTTAATCAAAGAGTTTGCCTTCTCAATTGTGCAAACAGCCACAGAAGTATCCTTAGGAAGCGTTCCACCCCCTTGATTTCCATAATAACTACGCACATGCTTATCCAGAGGTTCAAGAAGAACATCAAGATGTGCTGCCTAGAACAATTAGAAATTGCAAATTAAATATAAAAAAATTATCAAATTTAAGAATAAAACTATTCACAAAATCATTTTATCTGCATAGTTTATTGAATTTGAAATGCATACACCACCTTTTCTGCACAAATTGATACATATGGAAGTACAAGAAGTGCCATCTTTCCAGTAGATATAACCCGCCGTAACATTAAAATCTCTGCAACAAAACTTTTTCCAGCACTGCAGAAGATCCAGACAAAACAAGAAACACATAGGGTGAGTTTGGAAGTGTTTTTGTCAGAATTTTTTATTATATGCATGTCTATTATAATTACTTCAATATACAAAAAAAAAATGTTTAATAATAAATAACTTTTTTAATGAGAAACTAAACTTTCATCACGAAAAGTGAAAGAAAAACAAAGTGAACTAGATAAAAAGAAAGCCTAAAACAACAGGAAGGCAACAGAAAGCAAAATAAAATTATACAAAGAGGTTCTACTTGTTAAGAATGATAATTTCAAAAGTGTTCCCAGAGGAAGGCCTTAGTGTGGGTTAAGCTTATACCTACTCCTTGTTATAGTATATATATGTGTGTGGATTTAGGAGTTTATTAGTCTTTTGTCCTTTATCGTAATTTACTATTATTAGTTTAGGGCTTCCATGTATGCCTATATATATTTGGCTCTATTGTATAGAATGGAATAAGGATTCTCTCATATTTGATCTCACAACAACATGGTATCAGAGATTAGGATTTGTTAACCATTAGGGTTTTGAGAATTGGGTTTGGGGTTTAGAACCCTTTCGTTTAACACCTTAGGGTTTGTGAGTTTTGTGGTCTGCACTTAAACACTACTGCCGTTGTCGCCATCACCGTCAGGTCTGCCGCCGCCGCCGCCACAAGTTTCCGCCGCAGCCGCCACCACCACAAATTAGGTCAAAAAAAAAAAAGTCTTTTTTTGTTTTTGGTCACCGCCCAACCAAAAAGGAAGCCCACCTCCCGATTTCCAAAACCCAAAAAATTTGACAGCCAGAATCAAAGCGCGTGTTCTTCACTCGCCGCCGAAAGCCGCCGCAGGCTATCCCACTCGCCAGTGCGTGCGAGCGCGTGGACAGTCCGTTTTGCATTTCGTCGCTTGGGTTCGTCTTCTTTTGTGGTTTTCGGTTCTTCTGGGCACTTGGATTCGTCAAAATCTCCTTCTTTGGTATCCGGTTGTGTCATTTGGAATGAGTTCAGTTGTTTAAGGCCTCATACCAATGGAGATAGTATCCCTCACTTATAAACCCATGATCTTCCCCTTATCTAGCCAATGTGGGACTTTGGTCGCACTCCCAACAATCCTCCCCTCGAACAAAGTACCAACCGAGCCTCCCCTCAAATAGTCATCTATCCGTCTAGCTCTTATCCTGGTCAACTCCTTTACCGGAGCACACCGCCTATCCGATAGATCTCTCTACCACGGATCTCCACCATGACTATGCCTTCGGCGCTCGCTTCCTTTGTTTGGCACCCGAGGATTCTACCGATCACGGCTCAAGGGCATGGCTCTGATACCACTTGTTAGGGATGTTGTTGTGAGATTAAATATGAGAGAATCCTTATTCCATTCTATACAATAGAGCCAAATATATATAGGCATACATGGAAGCCCTAAACTAATAATAGTAAATTACAATAAAGGACAAAAGACTAATAAACTCCTAAATCCACACACATATATATACTATAACACTCCCCCTCAAGCTGGAGCATATATGTTAATCATGCCCAGCTTGTTACAAAGATAATCTATTCTAACTCCATTTAAAGCTTTCGTGAAAATATCTCCTAATTGTTCTCCGATCTTCACGTATCCAGTAAACACCAAACCTTGTTGTATTTTCTCACGAACAAAATGACAATCAATTTCAATATGTTTAGTTCGTTCATGAAATACTGGATTTGATGCAATATGAACGGCAGCTTGGTTGTCACACCACAACTTGGTTGGAACTGTAATATTGAAGCCTAATTCGATCAAGAGTTGATGTACCCACATTATTTCACATACTGATTGTGTCATAGCTCTGTATTCTGATTCAACACTTGATTGTGAGACTACATTTTGTTTCTTACTTTTCCATGAAATCAAATTACCTCCAACAAAAACACAATAGCCAGAAGTTGATCTTCTATCGAAACCCCCTACCCCTAGGAATTCTTTTGTTCCTTTCGAGCCAAAGTGGCCAAAAAGGCACTTCCAAATAGTTCAGCCTTCATCTCCAAGTGGTAGATGAAAGGCACCTCCTTTAATGTCAGACGACAAGCCCAACTAGGCACCAACAGGCACACCATGAGTATCCAAAAATAACTTCAAACTAACGAAGCGAACTCACATCTCCACAATAGATAATCCAAATCCTTTGATGTGCACTTACAAAGAACATACCACTAAAGACTCATGAAGGGCAACTTCTTCACAAATAACTTTATGCTTTTATTCTCAAAACTTCTTTTAAAAAGGTAATTGAATGGCTTGTAAGTGTTATGATTAATATACACTTGAACTTACCATTTACAAGCCTATAATTTACAAAGGAAAAATTACTCCAATTGTTTTGCAAAACAAAAAGTTCGTGTATATAAACTAAAAGAAAACAAGAGAACAAAGAACATTTATATGATTTATTAAAATTTTAAAATTATTATTATTATTATTATTATTATTATTATTATTAAATTAAAAACAAAAACAACAACAACAACTAACAACTGACTTTTATGAAGGAGAATGGAAGTGACATAAAATAACTCCAATTGTTAATGATTCAAGATAAAGGATAATTTTACAAGAATTCCAATTCATTGAAACCCAAAAGAAGATATTGAAACCTCAAAGGAACATCTTATTCCTCCCAAACCAAAAATTTCAAAGAAACTAGCTTGCTACAAAAGCTTCCCTTTCGATGTAAAGGGAGATGTAGAAGAGCCTCCCTCAAACATCGGTTTGCAATCCCTCTTAGGTATAAATCATCCCAAAAGAGCAAAAAATAAAAAATAAAAAAATAAAAAATAAAAAAATAAAAAAATAAAATAAATAACTAATTGAGTTATGCAAAATATTTTCACTGAATTTTTATTTTAAAAATAAGAAAACTATTTTTCAAAATAACTGCCAAAAGGCAAATCATTTCTATGCAGAATCAAATGATACTAGAAATTTTCATATCCAAATAATAACACACTCTAAAAAAAGGGAAAAATCAACGCTAAATTACAATACCTGGTAGATGCACAATAAACAAGATTTCTTCTCTGCAAGACACCATCTACCTTAAGACATTCAACCTGGAAAAGTGAAGCAGAATATTGAGTGTTTTTCAATCAACAAGCATTATAATAAAGAACTAAAAGAAGTAACTCAACCAATATAGAGTCATATGGCAAAAAGTACCATCTATCACAGTGTACTATTTTCATAGAACCAACTAAAAACAAAACATTTACATGCACTCAATAACAATTTATTGGAATCAAATAAAAATGTTTCAAGTGTAAAATGATAAATTTTATGGAGTACAAAAGAAGAACTTGAGTGATTTCCATGTACTCCATTCAAATATGTTTAGACACTTACCAAGAAAGCACTTAGAAAGTTTTTAATACTTTACGCTACCTGCCAAGGATGCAGTTTTGTGATTCCTTTCTCTTTATAAATGCTGCAAATTTCAGGGGGCAGCCAGCAACTTAGATCTAGCCAATCTTTATGTCTTATTGAACTTGAAGGTGTCGTTTCCTCTTTAAAATCGTGAACAGTAGAAGCTCTAAGTTCATGAAGCACTGTGTTAGATGTGATACTATCAGAGGGACTAAATATGTTCAATTTCGCTTCAGTCACTTTTGGAACAGATGAAGTTACTTTCGTTTCACATATCTTCTCTTTTGTAAGAGAATCACTGTCACAGATCTTATCATTATGCTTTAGTAGACTGTCATGAGTTGTATAACAACAATCAGACTGCCCATTAAGTTCATATGCATTAACTTTAGATTCATTTGAAGCACAACAAGGTGATGTACTTTCATCGAAGTTTTTATCTTCAGCCGAGAAGTCAAAATGCTTAACAGGAAGTGAAGAAACTTCTCTGTTTAACTCTTTCAAATCACTCCTCAATGAAACTATGGAAGCACCGGGTTCCCCAAGCCAGACTTCACCACTGCCTCCACTAAACTGTCCTTTTAACCTTTTTTGAGAAGGTTCCCCACTCTCTACAAGATTAGCTCCTTCAGCAGCATAATTGGTAAGGTCAATGCTTGGAGCACGTAAACCATCTGCAAACACAATTGCTTCTTTCCAAAAAGCTTCTCCAGGAGAAAATGTAGAGCTTCCAGACTTGGGAGTCTCACGAAGACATGCATTGGCAGTTGACAAGCCTGGTGTTTGGCATTCAGTCGGACAATAAGGTGATCTAGGTGCTTTATTGCATTTCTGCAGGCATGCCTTGAGCCCAACAGGATGACGACTGTCAGTATCCTGCCATAATAGTCATTCAGATAAATGATATCAGATTGTTCAAATAATTACATCAATCCATAAAAGAAAGCCAAACAAATCCCAACTTTTCAGAAGAAGCTAAAATAGATACCCCAGTTTCAACAACAAAATTGGACTGCTTGTTTCCATCACTCAATGCACTTGAGGAATCAGTTTCTCCTTTGGCATTTGATGGACCCGCAATAGAATGTATCTTCTTCGGTAATTTAGCCTCCTCCTCTAGCAGAGATGGACTCGAGTGCCTCTTATGAACAGTCACTTTTTCCTCTACTGGCGAACTAACAGTTGTCTGTAGTTCACTGCTACAAATACCGCCATAACATTTACAGTTTCAATTGAAAATTAAAAAAGAAGAAGAAGAAGACCTTGTTCTTTTAACGAACTATAATTTACATATACCTGCAGTACAATGACAAGAAATCAGCTGCAAACTGTTTAAGCTCTGGTTTCTCTGTGCACGGTGCAACACCCCAGTCACTTGCCATAGATTTGACTGCTGAACTTCTGGTCTCGTATGAGTCTTCCAGAGTTCTTTTCTTGATTCCTTCAGCTGCTTCAGAAGTGAGACACCCTCTAGACAAAGCGGGTTCCTCGTGGTCATTTTTAGAGGAGCTATTAATTTTCAACAACAGGTTTCTTTTAACCAGGTCTTGCCCAGACAAGTTTTCCCGAACTGAACGTGATGGATTATCAGAGTTACCATGGTCCTGTGAATTCACCAGGTAGTTGTCCAACGTACCTTTGGCCCCAGGAGACCCTTCAATTGTCCTTTTTCCATCCTTGTCATAACTCCCAGACTTCAAACTGGGAGTAAGAGGTTTCCTTTTCTTTGAAGCATAAAACTGTACGCAGTAGAGAAACCCCACACGTATGAGAACCACTTAGATACCCACCCATCAATTCAAATTGCAATGAATAATAACTCTAAAACATCAATTTCTTATTTACAGAAGCACAAATAGTATTCCATCCCTCCATCCCATCAAGAATTGATGACAAGATTGTAATAGACCTCGAATTAATCTAAATTAAAAACAAAATTGAGTAAATCGAACTGTCTTGGCCCTCTTATTAGTTTTCTCAGACGCCAAGTAGATATTTCCCCCATTCTTAGATCCAAAACACAAACATAACACAATATACTCTTCCCCGTGCCTTTTGTCCCAGAAAACAACGAAGATGGGGAAGGAGTAAAAGAAGAACAAAAACAAAACCCCTCTCTGAACCAGCGAGAAGAACACATACAGCCATTTTTTACCACAAAGATGCGACATGCTTCGAGGGAAACGTTACGAAAGAGTTTAATTGAATTCGTGTTCGTGATTACTTTTAGCCTCTAGGGTATTTTCTTTACAGATTGAAGTGGAAGAAAACCTGGTCGATGCGCGAAGGAGGAGAGCCGGACGCCATTCATGGGCAATCGAGAACCTTGGCGAACTCCAACTATGATCTCGGCAACGTATCGGCGCCAAAAAGAATGGACTTCGAATGAAGTTTTAAAATTCTCAACCCTGCCGCCAAAGCCGATGTACGAAATGGCACAGTGAAACAATGGTAGAATTTAGCAGGCATGGGTGTTACTGCGGTTAATTAACTGTCTATTCCAAATTGTAAGGACATATGCACATTTTTATTGTTGGAGATTTGTCCAAAAGAAAAAACCAACAAAGTTCAATTGATTAAAATATTATATTTTAGATCAAAAAGTAAGAGGTTTGAAATTTCGAATTTCCACCTCTACTTTTTTTTGAGTTCAACAATTGAAGAGGAAAAAGCAACATGTGGAAAATTCTAACCTAAGACATTTAAGGAGGTAGACTGGTTAAATTATTAGTTATATTAAAAAAGCACGCACACATACCGATTAAGTTATACGTGCCTTGTGAACAATTTTATGGATTATATTATAGGTTGACGTATTTTTTTAGTCTTTGTACTTTGTGACTAATTTCATTTCAATCTCAGTATTGTTAATAAAATATTAAAATTAGTCCTCGTGGTTAGTTTGAAGTTAATTTTTTATTTATTTATCAAACTTGGTAAAATAATATTAATAATTTGCATTCGATAAAGGATAAAATGATATGAAAATTCTAGTGAATTGGAATTAGGAATCCTTTGCTATGTTTTTTTGGATAACCGAGAGTCAGATATTTGCTCCCCTATACCTGAGGGCACCCACACCTCCCTAAGGCCTAGACCTGGAAGACATCAAGGGTTTTTATTTATTAAGCTCACCCAATGACTCAAACATAAATCATTTGCTATGTGAACTCCTAATCCTCAAATTCATTTGATTTCAACCCTAATACTAAGTTAGATACTGGATTGCCTTAAGATGAAAGCTCTTGTGACAAATAAACAAGTTTTTAGCCAAAAGTCAAACACTCCACAAGATAGGATGACCAGTCTTATTTGGATGTTATTGGCATGCAACTCAAAGCAAACCACGTGAATTACAAAAGGATTAAGAAGCTCTTGGCTAAACTTGACATAAAAAACTCAAAGGCTTGTAATCTTTAGATAGCCTCCCAAAACCCTAAATGTCACATGATTGTCATCAATCATAACAACAAAAAAAAGACAAAAATACTCTTACTTAATATGTAATAAAAATGATAAAATTACATCAAAGTTATTAAATAAAATAAGAATAATAATTTGATGTCCTTGGTGGTTTATATCACCAAACTTGAACATGTTTCCAAAATACAGAGTGTTAATAGAGACCATATATATTTGTTTGAAAAAGTTAACCATAAACTAACGGTAAAAACTAATTTCAAAATTAATTGAAAGTACGGGACTGAAGTTAGACATTTGAAAGTACAAGATTAAAATATGATAGTCCAAAACTACGATCAAAATGTTATTACAACCTATATTATATGTTTGATTTGCCCACATATTTTAAATGTATGGAAAAACAAATCTACATAACTTATATTTAGTTTTGTGAATTTATGTTTCATAAAATGTGAATTTGTTGAGTCATGATTTAATTTCATACACACGAAACTTTACGTAGCAATCGATAATATAAAATTTTGTAATTCATGAGAAGCAAACTCACATATTAACCATTAGTTCAAATTTCCTAATATTGGGTTGCTTAAGATTCCAATTTCCAAATCTCAAAGTTTGTCTATGAAGTGCAAATTTAATTAATTTCGTTCGAAGAAAGGAAGGATCCCAAAGGAACAATATTTCTTTATTTGTTGAAGCTCGTGCTTGTTTGGAGGAGATCATCATAAATAATTAAAGTGTGTATGTAACTCGTAAATCAAATGACTCTTGGAGAAAGTCTGGAGACTTTTTAATTTTCAGTGTTTTAGAGTAAAAATCATACAAAATAAAATAAGGGAAAAATACCTTTTTGGTCCCTGAATTTTCAACAATGTGTGTGTTTGGTCCCTGAGTTTTGGAAATAGACCTTTTTAGTCCCTAAGTTTAAAAAAATTTAACCTTTTTGGTCCCTGAATTTTGGAAATAGACATTTTTAGTCCCTGAATTTTGAGAAATAGGTTTAAAAGGTCCCTCGTATTATTATTATTATTTTATTTTTTTAATATAAAATCAATATTCTTTATTAATTTTTAATATTAACGATTTTTTAAATTAAAAAAAAAAAACTCTTTATTAATTTTAAATCTCTCAATATTCTTTATTAATTTTTAATATTAACAATTTTTTAAATTAAAAAAAAAAACTCTCTTCCCTCTCTACCTAATTCTCTCTCTCAATATTAAAAAACCGTTAATATTAAAAATTAATAAAGAATATTGATTTTATATTAAAAAAATAAAAAAATAATAATACGAGGGACCTTTTAAACCTATTTCTCAAAACTCAGAGACTAAAAAGGTCTATTTCCAAAACTCAGAGACCAAAAATGTACTTTTTCCTAAACTCAGGGACTAAAAAGGTCTATTTCCAAAATTCAGGGACCAAACACACATTGTTAAAAACTCAGGGACCAAAAATGTATTTTTCCCAAAATTAAATTGCTTTTTTTTAAAAGTCAATTTTTTTTTCAAATGTTTTGTTTGCAACAATAAATATATTATTACTTTAAAATCGTAAATTTATTTGGAATGATTTCAATATACATCATAGTATTGACTTTTACAAATCGCTTAATCACACAGTTTATAAGCAAATTTGATAACAGAAAACAAGAAAAGTTTAAAACGGCTTTTCAAATGGCGCCTAAAACACAACCAAAACATTGAATAAAGGTTAAATTATCAAAAATACCCCTGAACTATGAGGTTGGTTTCAATTATACCCTTGAATTTTGAAAAGTTTCATTCTAACCCTTGAACTTTGAAGTTTGTTTCAAAACAACCCTTGAAAGTTTTTTCCATTAAACTTATGGATGAAAAATGACGTATTTGCATATGTTTTGATTTTTTTTTCAATGTATATGTTCAAATATGTTCACATAAGCAACAATATAAATACAAAAACATCATTTTCCGTCCATGAATTTAACGAAAAAAAACATTCAAAGGTTGTTTTGAAACAAACTTCAAAGTTCAAATGTCAAAATGAAACTTTTCAAAGTTAAGGGGTATAATTGAAATTAACCCCATAGTTCAGGAGTATTTTTGATAATTTAACCTTGAATAAAAACCTTTCACCATACTAATCTCCAATTCCATTTGTAGTCATTTGATACGCCTCAAAGCTATCCTGTGATGTAAACACAAGATTAATTGGTCATATATTTATTATCTTCAACTATTTCCCTTTATAAGTATTAGTTGATATGCTCGAATTGTCCCCTTTAAGAAAAAGAGTCTCATAATTATTTTACAGATTACTCACATTTATAGGGTAAAAATAAAAATTGGATTTTTACCTATTGTATTTAATTCCTTCCCTACCGCAAACATATAATCTTTCTACTTCGTCTTTAAATAAGTTTCATATAGACACTTTTCAATTAAGTCTCAACAATCAACTACAATTAAATAGTCTATGGATGTATATAAATATTTATTTAAATGATAGGTGTAGGATTGAAAAATGTCAATAAAAATAGGTAAAAATGGAATGAATTGAATAGCCACCATTGAAGTAATTTAAGTCATCATCCCAGAACCGACAACCTTAAGCAAATTGCCAACTCGAGCATAGTTTAGCTAGTTAAGACATATATCATTGACCAAGAGATCAAATATTCGAATTCTCACACCCACTTGTTGAACTAAAAAAAAAACTTTAACCAAATTTGAACAGAAAGTATGTATTCTCTTTCTTAATTAACTGAACATAATGGATACCTTGCTATAAGGAATATGAAGTATATTGTCGAACACTAATGTGAATTATTTTCATTACTTGCGTTACCTTGGCATTGTAGGAATAATCTGCCTTCGTTCAAGCCAAATTGAGGAGAACCCTCTCTTCATTTCAAGATTCAAGGTCAGTTGGACATGGAAGTATGAAGAATAACATAACCTAGATTCAACAGTCTTATAAACATGTAACGCAAGATAAAATAATTTGTATGAAAAATATGTTTCTGTCCAAGAAATGTATATGGGGCAGCAAGTTGCTGGATACGATTCTTAAATTGAATTTGCTGGTTTCGATTCTTAATTTCATCTCCAGCCACGAGAAAGAAAGCTGTGTGTTTGCAGACAACCAGAAAATAAGCAGAGTTAATAATGGAACTCCAGAGATAAAAACAAAGGCTGTGGCTCAATGGCCGAGGAATTTCTTCTTTATTGTCCTTTTCGAGATAAGGTCGTTTTCTATGGCATTCGGGCTTCTATGCTGTTTTAGGGGGCATTTGGCTCTAGAGAAACAAGAGGATTGGTCCCTAGTTGGATTTCATGTTTCCCTTTGAACTCTGTCGTACAAGAGTTTTTGTAATTACCCTCTAGACTTAAGGTCTTATTTTCTTAGATTGGAATCCCTTTTTGTTTTAGTTCGACTCTTTTTGTGGGGCTGTCTTTTGTTCGATCTTGTATTCTGTATTTTTTTTTCTCAATGAGAGCGTGGTTTCTTATATATATGTATATACAAACAAAAAGTTACGGATTGTAGAAAAAGAACGTCTATGAATGAAGGTAGAAGGGGCCAGAGAAGAATATGTGCCTGAAAAAATTTGTCATTCTGACTTTTGAATCTGCACCCACATCTGGGGTTTCGTCTAATGCCAGTTGCATGTGATGTAACCACCTCCTCTCCGCCGCTCTTGTGACCGGGAGTGGTCAACGTTGGGCTATAAGAGCTGGATGCCCTGAAATATCACCAACTTTTGTAAGGATCATAACAAGCATGTTGCAAATAGACTATATTTTCATGCAACCATGAAATTGTATTGGATCTAGCTCAAAAAGTTACAACGCCAAAGAATTCCATATAGTCGGATATTCAAATTTAATGTTAAAACACCACTGAGCTGATGGATGGGGTATGCTAAATTAGAGTGAGTCTGGGAGTGCTTCCAGAATACATGTTTTTTACAAAAAGTACTTGAATTATAAGCATCTAAATAAAAAGTGTTTCATAACAAATCACTTTAAATCTTGGTTCAACACTCTTAAAAAGTACTTTTCAATCAAGCACTTGAGCTACAAGCACTAGATGCTACATAAGTATTTCTTCACAAAGTATTTAAGTGTTGGTTGACTCTTAATAATAGCACTTTTATGTTACTCTCAAACCTGATGATTCTAAAGAAGAAATATTTTGAATATAGCAAAAGTGTTTTCAAACATGACAAAAGTACTCTCAAACATATCTTTCATCATTTAATACGCTTCGTTTTAAATCTTAAACTAACCAAACTTCAGAGTGCCCACACACATTGTATCATGGGGGAAAACAGAGAACCCAATTTCTTATGAAAATCATCAACAATGGAAGAAATGACATGTGGAGACCCGAATGATAAATTGTTGGGTAAAGAGTTTTGAGCATGTTGAAGGCATAATCGATTGGTTGCCTCAACTCAAATAGGAGATCAAATTCAGCAAAGAAGAAGCAAAGACAGATTCCCATACGTAAATATGGAAAAAAGCAGCTGTTTACTACATGTAAATTAGACTAATTACCCAAACCCGTAGGTGAAAGGATAATTCAGAATATAACAGAAGATCAATAATGTAAGTCACGTTTGATAACCATTTGATTTTTTAAAATTATGTTCATTGTTTTACAATTTTCCACTATAATTTTCATGTTTCTTAATGAAACATTTGAATTTTTAACCAAATCCCAAAAACAAAATCAAGATTTTAAAAACTATTATTTTAGTTTTCAAAACTTGTCTTGGATTTTGAATTTGTAAAAAGTAGATAACAAAGCAAAGAATCATATGGGTGGAAGTAGTGTATATAAGCTTAATTTTTAAAAACCAAAAACCGTTATCAAGCGAGGCCAAAGTTAAGCACTATTGGTGCTTTTAAGCACTTGAAAAGTCATTCCAAACATAATATTTTTGAGGGACATTTAAGAGTGAGACATTGTCATAGTAAGAGTGAGACAATGTCCGAACACTGTTTTGTGTATGTCACTCTATAAGCCATAAAGAGCACTATTGGTGCTAAATTACAACAAAAAATGGAACAATATTTATTGAAATGAACAAAATGGTTAAATTTAATTCTGTCTTAATATTCAGCAATGGTATTTTATCTCTTATTTCATATAGTCTATTGTCTCATAAATCAGACTAACTACCCAGACCCGTAGGTAAAAGGAGGATTCAGAATATAACAGAAGATTAATAATGTGGTTTCCCATTTTCATAATCTCAGGGGCAAGTGTTTAAGGAAGGGAGACATAGCAGAGAATCAAGAGATTTTGTCATAATGCAATATATTTGGGAAAGGAACAAACCATCAAATTTGAACCTCGAGTCTTTTCAATTCATGTTTTCAATTAACACTGGAATATCACGTCAAGCCAAAGAAATGAAAAACTTGCCTTTTCTATGAGAAATGAAGAACTCGTACTGATTTTGAATTGCATCCTCTTTCTTCGAATTCCCAAAAATTGATCGGAACCACTCCTACTCGTAATTATATACGCTGATATTCACATTGATGCAATAACAAAACACAATAACGAGCAGTATAATCAGTTTGATCCTAACGAAATACAGCCAAAGAGCATCAGTTCGTGGAAATTAGAACACCAAAAAAGAAATCAAACTCGATTAAGAATCCACAGTTTCTCTAATTCCTCCTGGCAACAATGAAACAATACAAAACTCAAAGAACTTCGCCATGCTGCAATCAAGAACAGAAACAAACCTGCTATAGAAGTTGGTCGATAGATTAACGACCGTCTCGAGACCTAATTTCTGAAACAAAATCACTTCGTCGATGGCGAAGGCTTCTTCGCGCTTCAATCCGCTCCACTCGGAAGCTTTTATCTTGCAAATTCTGCATCTGATGAGTGGCTTCTCAGGTCGGTGAATTCGGGATTAAGGCGTTGTTAAGCTGGATTAGACAGAGAGAAACGAGAATTATAGGGAGGATGAAGCTCCGGGGTGAGATTCTACACTACAAGAATTTTGGTCGGGAGAAAGAGAAACACAAATCCCGACGGTTTTAAAAAGGCGTCGGCTTCGATAAATAAATAAAAACCCTATTCTTCTTATTTCTTTTTCTCATCCCTTCCTCTTTCTTCCTCATTGCCGCGTCGCTTCCCCTCCGCTCTCTCGCTTCTTCTTCTTCTCTCCTCCGGCCCCTCCTCTCTCTCGCCTCCGCCGCCGCTGCCTTATTCTTCTTCTCCATCTCAATCTCCTTCTTCTTCCTCCTCTTCCGCCTCCCCCGCCAAGCCGCTATCCACGTCCGTCGCCGCCCAGCGTTCCGCCGCCGTCGTCCGCGCCTGCTGCACAGGTTTTTTGCTTTCTTTTTCTTTTAGAAATTTCAATTTTTACCTCGTCAAATTGTGTCAATTTTCAGAATCAACTTTCAATTTCATGGAATTCTACCCTAGGTGTGATAGATGTTGCAATTTTTTACCTTTCAATTTCTGATAATTCACCTACTAACCACAACAAAAATCTATGCAAAAGACCCATAAACTCATTCATATCAAGTTTGGCATAAATTTTAGTTTGGTTAAATGCACAAATTAATCATTCAAAATTCACTAACCTTAATAAAGATCTAACTCTTGGTCTTTTTTTTTTTTTTTTTGAATAATTCATACTTTAACACTCTTGAAGACAAAACCTTATTAGAGGGGGAGAATTGCAACATTTTTTAGGTTTAAGGTTAAAATTGCAACATTTTTTTTAACTTTTATTTTTAATAATTATATTTTTTTAAAAAATCAATAATTAAATTTATATGATTATTTACTGTCTAATTTTGGCGTTGAAATTATATAATTTTTTTTAAAGTTAAGATTATTTAATATGTTGATTTAGCTTGAGATTATTGAATTTAATTTGATGATTTAGATTGAAATTATTAAACGGTCACGATGTGTACATGTGTGGTTGAGGTTATTTAATTTAATTTGTTGATTTAGTTGAAATTATTTAACGGTCGCGATTTGTACATGTGTGATTGAGATTATTTAATTTCATTTGTTGATTTAGTTGAAATTATTTAATTTTGGCATTAAATTGTAGATTATTTAATTTTGTTATTATTTTTTTTTGTTAAATTAGTATTAATTTTACATTAATGTTAAATTTTATAAACTTAAAAGTTAATTAAGTTTTAAAAACCAACTCACTCCATCAAAAATGGGGGTAAAAATTTATCATTAAAAATATTATTGAAATAGAGATATAATTCTTCTGGACACGTTTAGTTAAAAAATCTAAAATAATGCAAGTCACATTAATGCTCGAAATGTTTTTGAAGCATACTTTTTTTTAAAAAAAATAAATTTTGAAGCATACTTAAGATAATTACATATTTGCATATTATACTTTAATTTTGAGACAAAATCGAATCTAACTTTTTGTCTATTTCCTACAGGATTTAACTTTTCACAAATCACGAGTTGGTTTGAAAAATATATAATTAAGAATGAATAAAGATTGGATTAAACTTAATGATAAGTTATCAGCTGAGTATATAGAAGGAGTAGTCCGGTTTCTAGAAATGGCAAAGTTTCATATTAATGATTCAGGTAAAACAAGATGCCCATGTAAAAATTGTATGAATGCAATGTGGCAGTCATTAGACGGAGTAGAACGACATCTATTCACATATGGAATATCTCCTTCTTATAGTCAATGGGTATATCATGGAGAACCAACCAACTTATTTAGGTTTGAAAGTCATACGACTCATTCAATACACGATAATGGATTAAGTACTATGAAGTGTAATATTTCAAATGAAGAAAATGAGATGTTGAATCTTCTAAGTGAGCTACAAGTCCCAACTACCAAAGCAAATGTAGATGAAGAAGACTTTGGAGATGAGATGCCTACAAATGTCCATGAAAGTGATACTTCAAACTTATTTGAGTATTTAATGACTGAAGCGCGTAATGAATTGTACCCTGGTTGTACACAATTTTCTTCATTGGATTTTTTGGTGAAGTTGATGCATATTAAGGTTCTTAACAATTGGAGTACTAAATCGTTTGATGCGTTACTA
Organism: Trichosanthes truncata; assembly: GCA_033996785.1. NCBI lineage: Eukaryota > Viridiplantae > Streptophyta > Magnoliopsida > Cucurbitales > Cucurbitaceae > Trichosanthes > Trichosanthes truncata. The sequence goes on from JAWPNB010000010.1 coordinate 4,939,220, forward strand.
CAATTGTTAAAGGAAGCATTTCCAACCAACACATCTATACCTAGTTCATTTTATGAAGCTAAGAGGAGGTTGTGTGATTTAGGGCTAGGCTATGAGTCAATTCATGTTTGCAAGTATGATTGCATATTATATTGGAAAGAATTTGTCGATTGCCAACAGTGCCCAGTATGTGGTGAGTCTCGATATAAAGTTAATGATGAAAAAGATAAGAAAATTCCACATAAGGTGTTGCATCATTTTCCATTGATACCAAGGTTGAAACGATTGTTTTCATCGAAACACATTGCTACTGAATTGAGGTGGCATAAAGATAAACGTGTTGAAATGGATGGTGTATTACGACATCCAGCTGATGCTGAAGGGTGGAAACATTTTGATCGTGAATTTCCTCAGTTCGCTTCAGACCCGCGAAATGTTCGTTTGGGATTAGCTTCAGGTGGATTTACTCTATTCGAGAATATGAGTACTTCATCTAGTGTGTGGCCGATAGGGCTAATTCCATATAATTTGCCACCTTGGAAATGCATGAAAGAAACCAATTTCTTCATGTCTTTACTTATACCTGGGCCGAAATCTCCTGGAAAAGAAATTGATGTTTACTTGCAACCATTGATTGAAGATTTAAAAGAGCTATGGAATAATGGTGTGCGGACATATGACTGTGTTAGTGGTGAGTATTTTCAACTATACGCAAGTTTGTTATGGACTATTAATGACTTTCCTACATACGGTGACTTGTCTGGATGGAGTACCAAGGGTTATGAAGCATGTCCAATTTGTAAAGAAGATACATCATCGTTTAGAATAAGAGGAAAAATTTCTTTCATGGGACATCGACGTTATCTTCCAAAAAATCACAGTTGGCGTTGGAGTAAGCAACATGATGGAAAGTTAGACCATAGACCTCCTTCAGTTATAATGGATGGGGATGAGATCTTACGACAAGTAAGTATGTTAAACTTTCCTGTATTCAGTAAACATCCAACAAAACAAAATAAGAAAAGAAAACGGAGTACTAATTGGAATAAAAAGAGTATCTTTTTCGAACTTCCTTATTGGTCAAAACTTATGTTAAGACACAAATTGGATGTAATGCACATTGAAAAAAACATATGTGACAACTTGGTTGACACATTGTTAAATATCGAAGGAAAGACGAAGGACACGATAAATGCTCGATTGGATCTAGAGGATTTGAAGATACGAAAGGACTTACACTTGAAAAAGAAAGGGGCCAAAGTTGTAAAACCACATGCTGCTTATACATTGACTACCAGTGAAAGAGCCAGTTTCTGTAAGTTCTTGAAATCAGTAAAATTTCCTTATGGGTTTGTGTCAGATATATCACAATGTGTGAGTGTTGACGATGGAAAACTATGGGGGTTAAAAACTCATGACTCTCATGTTCTGCTTCAAAGACTTCTCCCTATTGGTGTTCGAGCATATTTACGAAAAGATGTGTCTATTGCTGTTGTTGAGCTATGTAAATTCTTTCGTGATCTTTGTGCAAAAATAATACGCATAAGTGATTTGGATCAATTACAATCAGATATTATAGTTATACTTTGTAAGTTGGAAAAGATATTCCCACCGGCATTTTTCGATGTAATGGTACATCTTGCAGTTCATTTGCCATATGAAACCAAAGTTGTGGGTCCTGTTAACTATAATTGGATGTACCCTATTGAGAGAAGTTTACAAACGTTGAAACAATATGTACGAAATAAAGCATGTCCTGAGGGTTCTATAGCAGAAGCATTTGTAATGAATGAATCATTAAATTTTTGTTCATTGTACCTAACTGGTACTGAAACGAGATTCAAGAGAAATGAACATAATGATGATACAATTCCTGAGAACGAGATTTGTGGTGAATTTGAAGTGTTTAGACAGAATGCACTCCCATTAGGGGGCTCAACTTTAAGAATCTTATCAACAGAGGAGAAACGGATAGCACACTGGTATGTTTTGAACAATTGTGCTGAGATAAAGTCTTATCGCATGTAAGTTTCAAATATTTTAAGTCTCAATTTGAAGATGCAATCAAATAAATATGAGATAACTCTTGTTTCTTGTGTTTGATAGACAATATTTGAGACAAATTCGTTCTCAAGCAAAGAGCGCCTCTGAATTATATCAAATGCATAAACTACAATTTCCTGATTGGTTCAAATCTCATGTAAGTATAGTTATGAGAGTTTAGAAATTGAATTTCAATTATGAGTAACATTATTCATTTATAATTTATACTGAATTAAACAGGTTCACTCATTGCATGAAAGGGGAGATATGTATGATGATATATATTCACTAGCGATGGGACCTAATTCTGAAGTGCGCTCTTATATTGGATGCATTGTTAATGGAGTACGTTTTCACAGCATAAAGCATGATAATCAACGGGCTACACAGAATAGTGGAGTCATGCTATCTGGTGAAAGTGATGAGTTAAATTTATATGGTGTCTTAATTGAGGTTTTGGACTTAGAATATGCAAAAGGAAGACATGCTATTTTGTTTAAATGTAGATGGTTCGATACAGATAGTAAAAAGAGTAGATCACATGTGGATTTAGGGTATACATCAATCAATACATCTCATTACCAGTATGTGGATGAACCTTTTATTTTTGCTAATCAAGTACAACAAGTTTTTTACCTCGATGACCCAAAATTTGGTAATAATTGGAAAGTGGTGCAAGTAGTCCAAAATAAACGCTTATGGGATGTTCCAGAAGTAGAAGATCTTGAAAATGACCAATTTGAGTTGTTAGAAGTTGTGGATAGAAACAAAGTCAGTGAATACATCAAGGAGAGCACATTCTCTAGAGATGATGTTGATCCTACAATTGTGGAACGACAGATTATTCAAGCACAATTGAATAGTGGTGTACTATCAAACAATGATGATGATTTCATGGTATCTCCTGACATTAGTTCAAGCCCCGATGACCATTATGATTCAGATCATGATAGCGAATAAGTATGTAACTATGTGTTTCATTCCTTATTTTATAAGTATTTATCATTTATATATCTCATGTGTGCTTATATAGATACGATGGTGGATCCTAGTTAGGAGAACAAGGCAGTTGATATTGTTTTTTTTTTATGAGGGCGACCCTACTGCCACAAGATCTTCTACGAGGGAGAATTCAGGTTAATCTCCTTAAACATATATTGTTTGATCTTCTATGGGGGAACATCTAAATAGGTATGAACTTTCTCGTCTCTTGTAATATTCTTATGAGACTGATTGTGTTTATGTCTTATGTAGTGGTAATCAACTATTTTGTAGTAGTGGGACTGGTTCTATTGCTATCCTGCAGTTATGGTAGCAAAATATTCATGTAGTCAACTATCTAAAGGTAATGAGACTTGTTGTATAGCTATCTTGCAGTTATGATAGCAAATGAATTTTTGGTAGGGACTATGTACTTTAAAGAGTGTTTTGATTGTTTAGAGTGTAAGAGAGTGGGTGAGTGCTTTAAGTACACATCCAAGTACTTAGTTACTTAAGGAGGTACCTATGTGTTAAGCTATTGTTTTGTGCGTGGAGAGTGTGTGAGAGATTATTTTGAATGTAGGAGGATGTGAGGGCTTAGAGATTGTTTTGAATGTGTTAAGTGTCGAGGACTATGTGCTTTAAGTACACATTTGAGAACTTAGGTACTTCGGAGGTTAGCTATGTGCTAAGAGATGGTTTTGCTTATTTTGAGTGCAAGGGTGGGTGAGTGTTTAGAGATTGTTATGAGTGTGTTAAGTGTAGGGGATAATGTATTTGGGATTATGTGTTATAAGTACATAACTACTTAGGTCACTTTTAATGCACTAGATAGGATTAGTATATGAGATGTCATTGGTAAGTTTTGTTCATCAGCATGTTCACTAAGTTGTTTGAACACGAAATTACAATTCGTGTACTTTTACGTCACTTTCGTACTTTTTAAAACTAGTTGAGACTGTTTGGAATTTAAGAGGGAGTATATGACTTTTGTTCATTTTAGACATGAGTACCAAGTTGCTCAAGTATAATATATTGTTAAACATATCATAATTAATATTGATTTTTGTTTTAATTCTCGTAGGTGCTTTGGGGTCGATGTTGTTTCCGAAGGTTACTTTCCAAGAGTATGAAGCGATCAAACTAAAGCTTTCTTATCCTAGACTACTTAGGTTTATCAACGGATATTTTCAGAATTGTGCAATCAGTTGATCTCATTATATACGGTTTTGTGGCAATCACTGGTTTTTGTTCTCCAATTTTCTGTATTTCGTAGTGCTTGAATCAGGCATCTCTTTGATGGGAGTACTCAGAAATTTTTTTGAAGGTTGGTACTTCAAGGTATCAATTCCACAGAAGAGGCAGAGTTTCTGCATTTCCTAAGAAAAAAACACCAGAAATCACACAACATGGACCTAGATTTACAGGAGTTGGTGCACAGATTCTTGGTGCTTATGATAAATAAATATGCCAATACTCTGCAGAGTTTCAAAACTTTTGGGGAAGTAAGTTTTGATATCACACACAAACCTATCTTCTTTTCTTAGTTTTCCTTTACAATGCTTCCTTAGTGAGATTAATTCTTTTATAACTTGATGTCTTATTTAAAAGCTTTTGATGCTCATGATTTAGAGGGATTTCAAATCATAACGGACTTTAAATGGATTCCATTGTTTGTTATCACAAGAAATATAATGATTTGAAATCATTGTGTTTTTACATTAAAAAAAAATCTCCTAACAAAAACTGTCAGATTTTGTAGGATTTCGTAGGATTTTTATAGGTAAATTACTCATTTAACTTTGTTATATTTTAATTTTCTATTAATAAATCAGAATTAAAAAACCTATAATAGTAAGCTTCTTATTTTCTTCTCTTTTTTGGTTACTATTCAAACGCAAAATTGATAAAAAAAAAAAAAAAAAAAAATTTAAAATCATTTCTCGAAAATCAAATCACAAAATCATTTCTTGAATTTTCTTGTTTCCAAACACGTTTGTTTCTAGAGTGATATTTTGTTAGAGACCTCTTTTTGCTACTTTTGCACATCTTTTGTTTGGCCTATTCTCCCTCTGGACACTTTGGCCTTTGTCCTCTTGGTTGTCCTCGAGCTGTCGAGAGAAATATTCTTGAGAGGGAATTAGATGAGTTGGTTTTTTTGCTTGGCATACTTTAGATGATTGCTATAAGTCATAATTGAAGGAATTGGAGTGTGTTGGTGGAAATTTTGATTCCTGTCATAATCAAGAGATATATCATTTAATTTATCTTGTGGGTAAGGGGATAATTTTATTCTTGTGACTTTATCCATAGATAATATATATATTTTATGTGCCTATAGTCAATAGTTGTGTGATCGCCTCCATTAGAAGGTCTCTAATGCCCAACCTCATTATTTATGGATTTGCCTACTTCATGTCAGTTTTCATGGTCATGGAAAGACTATAGTTGCAAAATAATTTTTTGGGACTAAAACACCGATAAAGAGGAGGTGAGCTACATTTTTTAATAAAAAATTAATAAATAAAATAAACATGTCTTTGAAAGTTCTTTGATCCATTTCCAACCAAATGCGCCAAAGGAACGTGCTAGCTGCACAATTTTACAAGACAAGCCCTTTTAGACATTTAGACATAGTCCAACCAACATGACTTCAACTAGCCAACTATCTACTTGTTAGGGAAGTAGCAAGAGATACCAAAAATAACGAACAGAAAATCCATCCTTGGGCTGCAAAAGGACAATGGAGAAAAAGATTATCAACCGACTATCCATTCGTGAGACATAAACAACAAGTTGAGGGAGAAAGGACTCATGAATACAAGGTTAAATAAGTAATTTACTTCTAAATTCTATGAAATCTAATAAAATTCAACCGTTTTAATTAGAAAAATTATTGATTTTAAATCATCTTCTTTCTTCTGATAACAAGCCACGAAATTCATTTGAAATCGATTATGATTTGCAATTGTTGTCAAATCACTAGCTTCCAACCAGAGAATTAATCACACATTTGAAAAGAAAACATAGAATATTTTCAAAACGGCTTTTCGAAGAGGCCTAATCACAACCAAACAATGAATAAAAAATTTTCACCACACTAATCTCCAATTTCATCTTGCAGTCATTGGATACCTCAAAGCTAATTATACCTATCTTATAATTGCTCAGGTAAACGTAAATATAGTTAATTGATTATATATTAAATATACAATCATTCAAAATCCCAAAATTTATATATTACTCACATTTTGATAGTGTAAAAATAAATATGCAATTTTCACCTATTGCATATAATTTAATCCCTATCGTCAGTCTTATTTTCCAACTTCATCCTCATTGTTTTATAAGTGAGACTATCAACTACCATTAAATGGTCCGTTGATGTAGTATAAATATTTATTTAAATGATAGGTGTAGGATTGAAAAATGTCAATACACACAGGAAAAATGGAATTAATTGAATAGACCATTGGAACAATTGTAGTCATCAACTAAGCACTAACAACTTTAAAGCAAATTTGAACAGAAAGTATGTTTTCCTTTTCTTCATTAACTGAACAGAATGAATATCTTGTTGTAAGGAAAATGAAGAATATTGTCAAATACTAATGTGAATTATTTTCCATACTTGGGTTACCTTGACATTGTAGGACTTAGCTGCCTTCATTCAAGCCAAATTGAGGAGAGCCCTCTCTTCATTTCAAGATTCAAGGTCAGTTGGACATGGAAGTACATAGAATAACATAACCTAGATTCAACAGTCTTACAAACATGTAATGTAAGATAAAATTATTTGTATGAAAAATATGTTTCTGTCCTAGAAATGTCTATGGGGCAGCAGGTTGCTGGATACCATGCTTGCATTGAATTTGCTGGTTTTGATTCTTCATTTCATCTCCAGCCACGAGAAAGAAAGCTGTTTGTCTGCAAACAACCAGAAAATAAGCAGAGTCAACTACGGAACTCAAGAGACAAAAACAAAGAGTGTAGCTCAATGGCGAAGGAGTTTCGAGATAAGGTCATTTTCTATGGCATGCGGGCTTTTGTGTTGTTTTATAGGGCATTTGGCTTGAGAGAAACAATAGAACTTTTGGAGAGGTTGAGAGTTCCTAAGAAGAGGTTTGGTCCCTAATTGGATTTTACGTCTCCCTTTGGGCTTCGGTGTACAAGGATTTTTGTAATTATCCTTTAGGTCTTATTTTGTTAGATTGGAACCCCTTTTTGTATTAGGTTGGCTCCTTTTGTAGGGCAGTGTATTTGTATGCCCTTGTATTCTTCCATTTTTTTCTCCAAGTGTGGTATCTTTTTTTTCAAGTTCAACAATATTTGGGGGTGGGGTGATTCGAACCTAAGACCTCTTGGTCATAAGCCCATACTTTATGTCAGTTGAGCTATGCTCTAGTTGGCTAAGAAAGTACGGTATCTTATTTAACAAAGAGTAACAAATCCTATAAAGAGATCATCTATGAATGATGGTGGGAAGGACAAGAGAAGAATACGTGCCTGAAAAAATTTGTCATTCTGACTTTTGAATCTGCATCTATATCTGGGGTTTCGTCTAATGCTAGTTGCATGTGATGTAACCACCTCTCCGCCGCTCTATGTGTGACCGGGAATGGTCGGTGTCGAGCTATAAGAGCTGGATGGCCTGAAATATCACCAACTTTTGTAAGGATCATAACAAGTATGTAGCAAACCGACTAAATTTTCATGTACCCAATTGTATTGGATCTAGCTCAAAAAGTTCCAACGTCAAACTTTCTGAGAATCTGATATTCAAACTTAATGTTAAACCACCACTCAGTTGATGGGAATGCTAAATTAGGGTCAGTTAGAGAGTGCTTCCACCAGAATACATGTTTTTAACAAAATACTTGATGCCGAAAAGTGGTTACAAATCACTTTAACTTTTGGTTTTACACTCTTAAAAGTATTTTTCATTCAAGCACTTAAGCTGTAAGTACTAGACACTACACAAGTATTATCTCATAAAGCATTTAAGTGTTGTTTGACTTTTACTAACAATAGTACTTTTGCGTTACTCTTAAACACGATGATTTTGAGGGAGAAGTATTTTGAATATTGAAAAAGTGTTTTCCAACATGACAAAAACACTCTCAAGCATATCTCTCATCATTTAATACGTTCTTTTTAACTCTTAAACTAACCAAACTGCAGAGTCCCCACACACTTGCATCATGGGCGGAAAACAGAAGGATAGCACCCAAGACAGGGCATGGGGTGAATAACAGAACCAAATTTCACATGATAATCATCAACAATGAAAGAAATAACACATCGAGGCCTCAATGATAAATTGATGGCAAGGAGTTTTGACCATGTTGAAGATATAATTGATTGATTGTACTCAACTTGACTATTCTAAGTTTTTAGCTCGACTATTCTTCTCACACAATAACCAACTGACTCTATTCCATTTAGTTCTCGAGAAAATTTTTATCATAGTAAATTCTAAGTAGGTGAACACCATGGCTTGAATCCATTCCCTCTAAGCCTTCTATGATTTACATCCGTCCTTATTGACCATGACCACTAGGGGAGAGGAGGTCTAGATTCAAAACTGTATTGGTATTTTATCTCTTATTTCATATAGTCTACGGTCTCTTAAGTTAAATTAATCATCCAAACCCATAGGTGAAACGAGGATTCAGAATACAACAGAAGATTAATGCAGTTTCCCATTTTCATAATCTCAGGGGAATGTGTTTAAGGAAATGAGACGTAATGGAGAATCAAGAGAGTTTGTCATTATGGAAACAAAACATCAAATTTGAACCTCGAGTCTTTCTAGTTTATGCTTTCAATTAACACTTGAATGACTTCAAGCCAGAGAAATGAAGAACTTGCCTTTTCTCTGAGAATATAGAGGCGGACCTCCCATTCTCTGCACGAAGAACTCATACTGATTTTGAATTGCATCCTCTTTCTTCGAGTTCCCAAAAATTGATCGGAACCACTCCTCCTCCTCGTCATATACCCTGATATTCACATCGATGGAACAACAAAACACAGTAACGAACTCTATAATCAGTTTGATCTGACGAAACATAGCTAAAGGCCATTAGTTCGTGGAAATAACATTTCATCAACTGATCCTAATCAATCAGCCGTCAATTAAAAGTCATTTCCGAATCCACAGCTTTTCGACTTCCTCCCGGAAAATAAGAAAACGAAACAAAACTCAAATCACTTCGCCATGCTGAATTCATGAACAGAAACAGACCTGTTATAGAAGTTGGTCGATAGATTAACGAACGTCTGGAGACCTAATTTCTGAAACAAATTGACTTCGTCGATGGCGAAGGCATCTTCGCGCTTCACTCCGCTCCACTCGGACGCCTTATCTTGCAAACTCTGCATCTTCTCTCCCTTGCTGCGATGACCGGCTTCTCAGGTCGGTGACTTGGTGGTCAAGGCGTTGTTAAGCTAGATTAGACGCCTTCAATGGCGAAGCAGGAAGAGGATTTATAGGGAAGATGAAGCTCCGGGGTGAGATTCTCCGTTCGAGCAATTGGGTGGGCCGGAATCGTCAGCAACAGTGTCCGATGGAGTCTGGAGCCACGCCATTGGACGGGGGAATCGAATCTGTGGGCTGCGGAATACCGATGGTTGGCCCGGAATGTGAACATGATGAGCTAATTATTTGCCTTTTGCTGGTTTTTTAAATAATATTCTTTTTCTTTTTCTTTTTCTTTTTTTTTAAAATCTCGTTAGAATAAGTATATTCCATTTTGATTCTTTCAGACTTTTAGTACAACAAATGATAAATTTATGAATCTGAATCTTTGACTTTTTTAAATAGGTTAAATTTCAAGTTTAGTTTTCAGATTTGTGTTAATTTGATTCTTGAACTTTCAAATTTTTTAAATTCACAAATTTATGTGACAAAAAATTAAAATTTTAGGATTCCGTTATATATAAATTTGAATTTTATATTAATAGATCAATTAATTTTTAAAATTTTCAAAATTTTCATATTAGACAAAAAAATTGAAAGTTTAAAGACTAATTAGACACTTTTGAAAGTTTAGAAATCAGATAGACACAAATCTCAAAATTCATGGACTAAACTTGTAATTTAACCTTTTGAAATATTAATGGTAACTTAACTAGTTGAATTATGCTCGTATTTGCAATATTGCTTATCGTGTTAAAATTTTTCTCTTTGTGATTATAAATAATCTTCAAAATAATTTATTGCAAAATTCGTTTTCTATGTTTTAAATACAATTCCAATACATCTACATAGTTTTGAAAACCTCAAATTGACCATTGTGGGTTTTGCTTAGTTTCAATATGATTTATGTGATTTTAGAATTTTCAGTTTGGTTATTGTGGTTTAATTAAATTTCATAAATCGTCTCTAGCATTATCATAATGAATAAATGAATATGTTTTTAATATATGGCAGTGAGTTAATATTATCGATTTGGTTTGGCGAGTAAAAAAATAGTAGAAACCAGGTGGGATTTTTGCATCATTGAGAATGTGACCAAAGTAGCATGGTGGTTAGGAAATAAGAATATTCATTGTATATAAGTAAGAAGCGACATCTCTATTGGTAAGAGACATTTTAGGTAAAACAAAGAGAAACGTCACTAAATTTATGCCAAAAGTAGATAATACCATACTATTATGAAAACATAGGGGCTGTTTGGGGCACTGAGTGGGTTATAATAACATGGGTTATAATAGTCTGTAGGTTATAATAGTCTGTGAAATAATATAATATTATTTAAAATGTAGAGTTGTTTAGTCTGGGGTTATAATAGTCAGTGTTTGGGGTGCAGAGTACTCCACAGGTTATTATAACCCTTGCCCCAAACAGGCCCATAGAGATTTTTGTTATCTCTAATAAGTTATATCATAGTAATGCCTCAAACTTAGCCATGGTTGTTGGAATCCATGGGTGCTTGGACGACAAGCAAATAAGTTATGAGCCTCACAGACAAAGTCATGGTGATTCACATTGGTTATGTAAGAAGAAAACACATAGTATAAAAACAATAGACAACATTTTTATTTGCACGAAGTCATTTAGGTGAAATCACAAACAAAAACAACGAGTGCTTATGCTCAAATTGGACAATATCATACAATTGTGGTCTTGTGGAAACGTGTATAAGTATCTTTTCTTTAATGAGAATAACAAAATATGATTTAGAGATGATTTGTGATATTTAACCAAACTATAAATACCAAACTTAAAATTAAACTCGAACTCAACTTCTCTTCACCATGGTTTTATAAAATGTAATGGGACCTTTTTTTTCAGTTAGTTGAGATAGGTACCAAGCTAATATGTGTTTGTACTCTAAGAAGTAGTGTGTAGGTAGTTCGTTAAAAAAGTTAGACTAAATTATAGAAAATACCTCTGAACTTTGTACTTTGTTTCAAAAATGCATTTGAACTTTCAAAAGTTTCATTAATACCCTTAAACTTTCAAAAAAAGTTCAAAAATACCCTTACTGTTAGTTTTGGATGGAAACTGTTAGTACTCTGTTTAAAAAATACCTCTAAACTTTGTATTTTGTTTCAAAAATATCCCTAAACTTTCAAAAGTTTCATTAATACCCTTAAACTTTCAAAAAAAAGTTCAAAAATACCCTTATCGTTAATATATGGACAGAAATCGTTAGTACCTCATTTTAAAAATACATTTGAATTTTCACATTAATACCCTTAACCTTAAAAAAAGGTTAAAAAATGCTCTAACCTTTAGTATATGGACGAAAACCGTTCATCTACACCTGATTACCTCTCTCTTATATTTCCTCTTTCTCATGATTTGCTTCAATCTATAGTCTAACACTTCTCTATTTTCCCTCTATTTTTCTCTTTCTTTTTCAATACCTCTTACTCTTTTCTTCCATTTTTCAATCTCTAAAACTTTCTTTATTTCTCCTATATTTTTAAATATTAGAACTTTAAATAAACATGAAGAACTCTCTCTCATTTCTAAGCATGCCCAAACATAAATATAAGAAATTTCAACACCCAAATAGTCAATGTCTTTAAAGTTATTTTGAGTTGGAAAATAACCAATTTGAAAACAACTCATATAGATACCGTCATTTTTTTTCCATATAGACACTCTCATGTTTTCTCCATTTGTCCAATTCTCAATCATGAGGAACTTTCTTAACTGACTACAACAAATGGACTAATTTGAACTGCAAAAAGGATTAATAAAATATTCATCCGCTACAAATTTGGTAATGCATATGTTTTCTTTCTTTTCCCTCCCACTAGATGTTCTCAAAATTATGACTCAAATTCTCAACATGTCTCTCTTTTTGTGTATAAACCCAAACATACTAACTCAAATTACTAACGTACAACATTGTTAAAGCATTTAAGTCCTATGGTCCCTCGGTGGTTCCATCATTATCTTTTCTTCTTGCTATAGTCTATATACCTTGATTGAATGTGGTAGTTTTAGAGATTGAATAATGGAAGATGAGAGTAAAGAAGGTATTGAAAAAGAAAGGAAAAAAAGAGAAAAAATAGAGAAGTGTTAGGTCATAGATTGAAGCAAATCAAGAGAAAGAGAAAAATGGAAGAGAGAGGTAATGAGGTGTAGATAAATGATTTTCGTTCATATACTAACGGTAAGGGCATTTTTTAACCTTTTTTTTTAATGTTAAGGGTATTAATACTGTTAAATCACTAATCAACCCAAAAGCTTAAGCTGATAGGTTATGGTAAATTTAATTATATTAACACTCTAACACTCCCCCTCACTTGTGGGCTTGAAAATTTGTAAGAGGCCCAACAAGTGGAAATCAATATTAATTGGGGAGGAAACGACTTCACAGGGATTCGAACTCAAGACCTCCTACTCTGATACCATGTTAAATCACCAATCAACCCAAAAGCTTAAGCTAATAGGTTATGGTAAATTTAATTATATTAACACTCTAACAAATACAACTTTTGAAAGTTCAGGGGTATTTTAAAACGAGGTACTAATAATTTTTATTCATATATTAACAGTAAGAGTATTTTTGAACTTTTTTTTTAAAGTTTAAGGTTATTTTTGAACTTTTTTTTAAAGTTTAAGGGTATTAATGAAACATTTGAAAGTTTATGGGTATTTTTGAAAAAAAGTACAAAGTTCAGGGATATTTTTAAAATAAAATACTAACGGTTTCCATTCAAAACTAACGGTAAGGGTATTTTTGAACATTTTTTGAAAGTATAAGGATATTAATAAAACTTTTGAAAGTTCAGTAATATTTTTGAAACAAAGTACAAAGTTCATGAGTATTTTTTATAATTTAACTCGAACTCAACTTCTCTTCATCATGGTTTTATAAAATGTAATGGGATTTTTTTTTTCAGTTAGTTGAGATAGGTACCAAGCTAATATGTGTTTGTACTCTAAGAAGTAGTGTGTAGGTAGTTCGTTAAAAAAGTTATACAACTCCACGAGTGTCTGACATATTCCTTGAAAAAAAAAGTTTTTAAACAAATCACCTAATTACATGAGCACTTTTGGAATTAAATGGGTTAAACATTCAATCTAAAACAACTTTAAGTCCTTTTTTTTAATGACTTTCAAGTACTTTTTATTTGTTTTTAAACTTTCTCATATTACTTTTTGGATTTTGAAAATTTTAAATGTGATTTTAATTCGTCAAACACACCCATACAATTTGTTTAGAACAATACAACTCTTTAAAATATTTATTTTAAAAAATATATTATATTTCAACATATTTAGTCATCCATGAACATTAAAATTCGTAACTATACACTTTGATTATTAATATTATGTTGGGAGAATTACAAATAACAGAGGAAAAATGGAGTAAATATTGAGATAAATATAGAGAAACAAACACGTGAACAATTAGGTTGAGGCGCGGGTATCTCTCTCTTTAAGGAGATTCAAACCCTTTGCGGTGTATATTTATTTATCAACCACCGGTGCATCAGTTTTTCTCTGACATGTCCCCTCTAGGATACAACAACCCAACTGAAACGTTGTGTAGCTCAAACCACTCTGCACTATGAGGTTGAGCTCAAAGCTCCACAACAAATAACACCCTTCTTTTGGTCAATTGCTCTTAAAATAGCAAAGTAGAGAAATATGAGAATTTAGAGAGAAGTGAAGATTGAAAATGTTGTGTGTAGAAAGTGTGGTCAGATAGGTATGTATACTAGAATTTTAGATCTAGGAATTTAATACAAAATTAAGTAATTAATTTGTAAACTTTTTAACATCTTTACCATATGTTTTTCTTTCTTAAAAATGTGAAAACTCTCACAAATTAAAAACAAAAAAGAAACTCATATTTAAAACTAATTAAATATTAAAATGTTACAACATATTATTACAATACTTCATATTCAAACTTGCATAAAGTCATGAAAAGGTGCTATTCTAATTGAAATAAACAAATAAGTTTCATCTTATTTTTCAATCACGGTGACTATAGAACTAATGAAATATTCACTAATTATCTTTATTTCTTATTTTTTTACCCATTAGACGTTCATTTGATTATAGAACACAAAAGTATGTATACATACATAAAAAAAAAATTGATAAAATTAACTCTTAACATATTTATATGAGTGTTAGAAGAACAATTATAATAAATATGAAAATAATGGATATAAATTTTTTGTTGTCTTATGACATAGTCCATGTCTCACTGACATACTCTGACTTGAAATTAGAAATAGGATTTCTATTTGTCACCTTTTTTTTTATTTAAATAATAAAATTGCAGTAAGAATATCTTAGACAATAATGCTTTAAAAAATTTTGGTTGAATTACACAAAGTACCTCTAAACTTTTAGATAAATTTTAATTATGTTATAAACTTTGAAAAGATTTATTTTAACTCTTGAACTTTGAAATTTATTTCAAAAATAACATTGAGAAGTTTTTTCGTTAAAATGAGATGGAAATTGATGCGACGACTAATGCGTATATATTGGTATGCATACATGACATCATTTACAATATTATTCACGTAAATTAACGTGGCAACTGATACTTAAAAATAAGTTATGTAAATGATTTTAACAATATATTTTGAGATGAAATAAATGGTAACAACGATCTTATACCACGTACTAAGCCTTCTAATTTTACATATAAGTTGTCATGTCAATTTTAATCATTTATTTTAATAAAAAAAAATATATTTTTTGAACAAATTCAAAAGTTTAAAGGTATTTTTTGGAACAAATTTTAAAGTTCAAAGGTAAACATGAAACTTTTTAAAGTTGATGGGCATAATTGAAACCTAATCGAAAGTTTAAGGGTGTTGTTTTATCACCTTTACAGATGTAGCTTGAGATCATGTGAATACTACAGTTTTTTTTTAAAACAAAAACTATTGTCAAAAAAAAAAAAAAAAACCTTCACAAAAGTGTTACACAAGTTCAACATTATGCTTAATATGCATTCTTCCAAAAGTGGTCAAATTCAAAAGTAATTTAGAGCACAACTCAACAGTTAAAACACACGGATTTTTTCTTAAATGTAGCAGGTTTGAACCTCATCCTTAATTTAATGTGTGTATTATGTATATGTGTGTGTGATTTATACAAACAAACTTTGGACAAATTTTGTTGCAATTCGAATTGTAATTAGAATCACACAATCTCTCCACGTATTGTTAGATATTTTATCATCAACTAATTTGCTCGCGGATAATAATTGACTTGTAACTAAATCTATGTCTCTTTACAGTATACCTTGTTGGATATTTCATAATTCAACTCATGCCCTTTTTCTTGGATGTCTGATTAGATATTTCACAATTGATTAGTTTGTTTGTAGGTGAGAATTGACTTTTAATCAAATATAACTTCATTCACAAGATACTTCATTAGATACTTTAATTTGGATCTTTTTACTTACAAATGAGAATGAACATGTTAATGCAATAATTTGGCCCAATAAGTACACATCCACCTAGTTATTACGGGCGGCTTCTGTAAAGTATGATGGGGTGGTGTTGTATCTAACACACTTTGATGCTTGAGAGAATACTCAATACAAAGTAGATTGCATACCATGTAAGTGAGATTGATTTCTCTATTGTCAGTCTATTGTCAGTGTCATATAAGGGGTTGGCTAAATTTAAGGATAGGGAACATGTGCCTTAGCTTGGCAAACAATGATCTTCTTTGGTTCGATTTCTAGAGGCTGCCAATGTGTTTTCTCCTTGTTCGGGCCTATGAGCTATTCTAGGTGGCCTTAGTGGTTTTCACCCCATTATAAGTTGGATATTTCAATATCTGCCATTTCACATTGCAAGTTAAAATCAATTGGGCGAGAAAGAATGAACTTATACTTCAACCTACATCCTCCTCATATACTTATCTTTTGACTTAATAGCTTTAGATTAAAAACTAAATAGTTATAGTTAATTTGAGCATAGCTCAACTGGTCTAGACATATAATTTCGATCAAGATAACAGAGTTTCGAATATGCGGAAGTGAAAAAAATAAAACCAAACATTTATAAAAGCTCCTTTTAAACATGAAGTAAAACTTTAAAAGATTTAAAAGGTCTAATTTATCACAAAATAAATCTTTAGGAAAAGAGTCCTAATTGTAATCGTTATATATATATATATATATATATATATATATATATATATATGTTGAATGTACGATATTCAGCGCGTGAAGTAACGGCCTCGTCTTTCCTGTTCAAATCCTCTCGCCTCTTACGATTATCTGTGCTGGTTGTCAAGGAGCTGCTGCATCTCTGTTTTCTTTGTAGAACCGAGTCGCCGAAACCCTAATTTTCTTGTGATTCTCAGAGATTTGTCTGTTGATTGTTTGTTTGTACATTCATACGCACAGCACCGAGATAGAGAAAGAAAGAGCGAGAGCGCTGATTCATGAACGGTAGCCATGGAAACTGAGAGAATGGAGAGGGAACAGCAGCGGACCACCAGGAAAAGGCCTCGTTCCGCGTGGGACGTGGTGCCGTCCGAACAAGAGGTTGGTTGGTTGGTTGGCTTTAGGTCTTTGTGTTTTGGGATTGGATTTTCAGAGATGACGACGTTGAATTCTGGAGCCCATGGCAATTAGGGCATTTATTTCGAGTCATGAAGGTTATACGGTTCTGGTAGTCTTACATGCGTTTCAACGGTTGCTGGGTGCATCTTTTTCCTGTGTAGGCTAATAAGGCTTTGGTGGTGGGTAAGGATGAGGTCAAAAAGCATGCATCTCCCCCTAGAAGAGACGATGATCGCGAAGGACACTATGTCTTCAACCTCGGCGAGAATCTCACTCCGAGATGTGAGTGTTCTGTTGTTTGTTTTGGTTGGTTTGCTTTTTGAATTGGTTTCTGGTTATACTTATACCATGATTGTTTGGGTGTGGACCGTGTAAATCGCCTCTGCATTGGTGGGGTTTTTCCTTTTATCAGACAAGGGATTTACAGTAAATTATTGATAAAATTAAGCTAGTATTTTGCGGGCTTCCTTTTATCTTGTTTGCTTGAAAGGAAGTAAACAATAAGGAAAGAAAAAATTCTTGAAACTTTCTGACATAATTTGTTTTTGGTTGTTGCCACCTGGTGTAAGCTGCAATGCCATTCTTTGACCATATCATAAGTTCTTTTGTTGTATAGATCTTTGTACAACTTCCAGCACGGGTTGAGCTCGAGTCTCTACTTGTGAATTTCACATTATCAATGAAATTACTTGTTATCAGGGAAAAAATCATATATAAAATTTTGAGTTTCGTTGTCCTTTCAGCATTTGAGAATAGATTTTGGAGCTCCAAAATTTTGGGAGTTGAATTCTCCTAGGTTTATTTCTCTTGTTGCTGGTGCATGAATAACTCCGCATGAGAACCACCCACCCTCCCTATTTGTTTTAAATACCCAGAAGCCTATGTTTTATTTATTTTTTATTTTTAAATTTCAACTTTCGTTATCACTTACTCTGTCAAACACCACTGTAAAATTATCCATTCTCTAATTGTAGTTAGGTTTTCTTTTGGTCATTATCAATTGTTTTGGTCTTTCAATTTGTTATACTTGGATCTTACTGTGGTAATTGGTAACATGAACGTTTTGCAGATAAAATCCTTAGCAAGATGGGTGAAGGTTAGCTGTCAAGTTCCCTGCTGTCTGCAAGATTTTATGTTTTTGTGATTCTGCTCGAGTCCACTTAGCAAATTGCTAGTGCTGTAGGCACATTTGGACGAGTTTTGGAATGCTGGGACCGTCAAACTCAACAATATGTGGCCATTAAGGTAGTTCGGAGCATACGGAAGTATCGTGATGCGGCCATGGTCGAGGTGGATATACTTAAACATCTTGCTCAGAATGACAAAGGCAGCTTACGGCATGTATCTATTTCCTTGTCTTAAGTCTTCAATTCATCATATAACATAATCTAACTCTGCTTTGTAACATGTTCCTCATGCAGGTGTGTGCAGATTAGAAATTGGTTTGACTACCGCAATCACATATGTATAGTAAGTATTTCAGTTTATGTTCATTGATTTATCTCACTTCTCTCCATCTCTTGATATTTAAGATGCTGCTATCCTGATCCTTTTTGATGTCATATTTTCTGGTAACTGAATTTAATCTCTTTCAATGATCAAAATAGTGTTGGCCTTTCTTTTTTTTAATGGGCAAACCTTATTGTCAATTATTGTGTATTTGCATCGTCCACATATACATTAACGAGTTCTTTTGTACATGTGGACTTCTTGTTAATTCGTAGAATTGGGAAATTAACAGAAGCCTTCCTTTGAATGGATTTGAATGGTTTGATCAGGTGTTTGAGAAGCTTGGACCAAGCTTATTTGATTTTCTAAAGAGAAATAAATACTGCCCATTCCCTGTGGACCTTGTTCGGGAGTTTGGACGACAGCTTTTGGAATCTGTAGCATGTGTGTGGATTTATTTTCAACCTCTGCATCACTTCTCTGATTTTCATTTATCTCGTGTTTCCTAAAAACTCCAAAACCATTTTCATTGCTCTTTCCTCTGTTCAGGGGTGGAAAAATGTCTTATCATTCCATTCTTCTTTGTTTAACTTGTTTACTTTGCTTCATCATATCTGGCAGATATGCATGATTTACACTTAATCCACACAGACCTGAAGCCAGAAAATATACTTCTTGTGTCTTCTGAATATATAAAGCTTCCTGGTTGTAAGGTATTTAGATATTTCAAATCTGAAAATTTGGGTGAAAACTCAAATATATCTTAAAAACGATGCTTGAAATGATACAGAGGGTTTCGTCGGATGAAACGCAATTCAGGTGCTTGCCCAAGTCTAGTGCAATTAAGCTGATTGATTTTGGTAGTACTGCATTTGATAATGAGAATCATAGCTCCATTGTTTCTACAAGGCATTACCGAGCCCCTGAGGTTATTCTAGGTAACTAGTTATCTGGTTGGTTAGTGAAATATGTGTTTGTGTATAGTTTTCTCCCCTCTTTCCCTCTCTGATTCCAAATTGGGAAACCTTCTCTGTGGAAACTTTGCCCAAATTTTCATTTTATTTATGTTGTTGCTTAGAATAAAGTAGTATCTGGAGGAAGGGGAAAGATGAACCCCAGTGGTAACAGTAGGGCAGAAGACATAATCTTTGTCACAATAGTTTCTTTTTTCCAATTGGAGAACTTTTGTGTAATACACCTTTAGGTGCTCAGAGTTTTATCTTCTTTATTTCATTCATCAATGAAATTGTTTCTTCTTCCAAAAAAAAGATATTGCATCACAAATGCCTACCTATAAAACATGCCGTAGTCTCACCTGCATTGATGAATGTTTTGCAGGTCTTGGGTGGAGTTATCCATGCGATTTGTGGAGTATCGGTTGCATTCTTGTCGAACTGTGTTCGGTTGGTATTTGTCGAACCTAACTTAGGCTTGATTAGGTGGAATTTAACATCAGAAAGTTGTTAATTTTTGGAAACCTGTAGGGCAAAGCACTGTTCCAAACTCACGAGAACTTGGAGCATTTGGCAATGATGGAGAGGGTGTTAGGACCTCTGCCAGGGCACATGATCCAGAGTGCCGAGTACTGAAACACTCAAATTTCTCTTCATTTATTCCCTTGTAGAGTATACAAATAGACTGATTTTCTATCTGTTTTCATGTAGCCAAAACGCCGAAAAATATTTCAGACGAGGGTCGCGTCTAAATTGGCCTGAAGGAGCAGTTTCAAGAGAAAGCATTAGAGCTGTGAAGAAACTTGATCGTTTGAAGGTCTGTTTATCAGTATGCTTCTTTTATATGCTTATATAGTTCCATAGAAGATACTTGTAATACTCATACAAAATTGTTATCTTTTTGCTTTTAGGATATGGTTTCACAACATTTGGGTTTCTCCAGGTCTCTATTGACTGATCTGTTGTATGATTTATTGAAATACGACCCTTCAGAACGTCCGTCCGCTCAACAAGCCCTTAACCATCCCTTCTTTAAGAGTATAGCTTGAGAAGGAACACATTCAAGCTAAGTAAGTTACAGTTGCAATACAAGTCTGTCTGCAGAATGCTGGCTTTTTTTATTAAGAGGAAAGAGAGATAGATTGAGATTAAGATTGCTAGTGCAGACAATGATTTTTACTTGTATTTGTAGAAGTATGATTATTAATGAAAGCATGTCAATATTGTCAACAAGTTTTTTGTGAGAACTCTGTTTTACGTAGTTGTCAATTAGAGTACGTTTTTTGGTTGAGAATAAGTCATTCTCGATCCTTAGTACCTTTTAAAATGGAAAATGATAATTTTTATTTATTTATATTTAAAAACGAATATTAATAGGTAAAATTGGAACTCTATGGTTCAAGAAGAGAAGGGGTACAAGGAGATTTTTGAGTGAAAAAATGTGTTTCTGTATAATGCCAAGATCAGAGCTTAGACATGATCATGTTTTTAAATTCTTGTTCAGATAATAGAAAATGAATCAGTAATGCTAGTCTTGTAGTTGCACAAAATGTAATGCATTTAATTATGAATTATCTCAATAATCTAATATTTCACAGCAAGACAATTTGTTCATTGTTTGAGATTTGAATCACTCCACAGGTTACAAGCAAGATAAATCAGGTCTCATTTGGATGAGCATGAATATGCAAATTATCACAGAGATTATAAAGGTTATAGAATATTGACTTCTAGAAACTTAAACTAAATTTCAAAATGTGGCTAGATAGCCATACCTAAGAATTTGAAAGGTTTATAACGTTCATAATTTAATGAGTTGCACCACTGATTATATCAATATGACTTGCAAAAATAGATACTTGTATTGCATGTTCAGCCATAACTCTCAAAACATATGCTCTCAAAATAAAGGAAGGATTAAAGACAACTTAAAAATCGAAATTACATTAAAAAGAAAAAAACTTGTAATTGCTGGACATTAATATATCCATTACTTGTAATAGCACATGTTGAATGAAACATTGTTCAAACCAGAAGCTTGAGTTCCATGAAAGAAACTTGACTAGTCTTCAATGAAGCTTAAGATTGCTTTTGACTTCAATAAATGCTACTCCATTTCATTTATTCCAACTTAAGTTCTCATTAAATGAAGTTAAAGTTCATTTAATACAACTTCTACTTAGAAATTCAACCTAGAAAGTATATATTGAAATAGCGATGTATATTAAACGATACTCGAAAAAGGTGTTATTCCATGGATTTTCCTTCATTTGATAAAATGCATTGTAAAACCCTTGTCTTCTGGCCAGTCATCATTTCATGATCGTTCAAAGCCATTGATGATAGATCAAAGATATAATCTGAATACTTGGACTGCTTACAGTGCATCAAAAATCAAATTGAAACCCAATGATTTTACTGCAATACAAAACCGAGTTCAATGTTCGTGCAAGGTGAAGATGAGATCTCAATATGCATAAAATGTATGGTATGCTTCAAAAGGGATCTTTTTTTCGCCTCATCTTTGACTGACCAAGGTCCAAAGAAATATAATCCTCATCATTCCATTCAACAGATAAACAAGTAAGGTTCTATATCCATGAGCGATTAGAACCATTTCATTGTAAAATGGCTTTTTGGTTCCATTCAAAATGGTCATCAAACCAACCTTGAATTAGTATCATTGACACAAAGATCAAATTTACAATACAAAATCTTCAGAACAGGTGTAAAACTGAGAGAAGAAAGGAAAAGAAACGAAATAGTAAGACATTGACATACCCTGAATCTAAAGCCGCTGCACAAATGAAAGTCCCGATACGACGATTACTGCAAACACACTGCAGTCCATGAAAAGTGCACCCATTGCCTTCTGAGCCACTAAACCTGCCTCTAAAACCTTACCAATTTGTTCAACTGAACTTTGTCCTTGAGGTGCAGTTACTTGGCCCTCTCCTCTATCAGATACTCTAAAACCCTTCTGTTTGGTGAAAAGAAGTCTCCCAAGTACAACTGTTACATTAGTCAGCAAGATAAGATAGAGTGGTCTAGATCCAAAAACAATTCTCATGAGACTCTGGCCCAAGAAAGGAAATCCTACATATGAAGCAACTACTAGAAAGGCTATAATAGCGGAAAAACAAAGACGGGTCTTCTCAGATTCAGAAATTGCCAAACTTAATTCATTTAGAGAGAAGGAACTGAGGGGTGAAAATTTCGGTTTGGAGCAGTGATCTCTACCCAAGGTAGAAAGAGATGAATCTCGACCTTCAGATGGGGCGACACAGGACGGTGCTCTTGCACCGTTTTCAGGAATAGAAGCTACTGCAGTTTCTATTTCATCAGATTTGCTCAAGAGAGGTGCTGTACTGGTTCCATAATATGCAGAAGACCTAGCACTAATCTGAGGATCCTGTTGCTGCAATGTAGAACCAACCAGCTTGTCCTTATCATGAGAAACTGCACGGGATGCGTGAAATGTGAGCAAAACAACAATTATAATTTGCAGTTCAATAACATAAAACAAAAGGAGCTGCAGAAAAATATATATTGTAAGGTTTAGGCAAATCCTCACGCTAAAAAGGAAATTTTGCAAGAAAACATAGCAAGGAAGCGAACAGGGCAGAGTTCTGCACTACAATGATTGTGAAGAGTTCTCTGGGTCATAACTTTTTTCCATGGAAAAGAACTCAATCTCAATTCAACTTTGTTAACATACGAAATGTCAAATAGCAATCAATGCTATTTCAATTCCAACGCTACTTCTAAAACATATAATTTATGCCATTTGCACAAGTTCAATAAACATTCTTAGCAACAAATCTTCAACACAAAAATTAACTAAGAATTTGCCTTGTTTACGTTTACCTGGAACCATGGCAACAAAAGAAGACACTTTAGAACCTAAAAGCTAGAACTTAGAAGACCCAATTACACTCACGTCAGACCCACGTTCCTAACACCATCTCTGTGCAATTCACTGTTATTTCTATATTTATTAAACGATGTAGCTTTTCATGGATGGTACGAAATAAAGCATAATTATCAAGTTAATGCAAATCATTATCTACACAGCTGAAGCAATTACCTACTTATCTCATTTTTTCTGCAAAAAGAAAAACAAAGGAAAATAAAGGAAAAAGAATCAACTATTGAAATCAGACTCCTAATAACCCAACTCTCAATTAGCTTTTCATTACATCACCTCCACTCGGATTAAAAGCAGAAAAAAGGAAACACAACAGCATTTTCTCGAAACAGAACTCCTCCAGGAAAAAGGTTTTCAGTCAAAGCACACAAAAGTCCAGAATGCAACAAAGAAATACCGGTGGGTTGATCGGGAATACGAGGCCGGAGATCCTGTTGATTCGAGATCAACGGCTGGGATGATGAATCCTCACTTTCATCGTACAGCGGTGGAGATGAGGAGGAAGAAGGGATGGACTGGATCTGACCGGTGATCAGGGCTAAACGGTCGGAACCTCGCTCCAGGATCCGCCGCCGCCGGGCTTCTCTCGGGTTCGCCGCCATGATTAGACCTTCAAAACACCGTCGGAAATGGGTCGGTTTTTGTTCAGTTCTTCAAGATTCGAAGATTATCCCATTCCATTCCCCAATTACCTTGTTTCATTCAATTTGCAGGTGTTGAAGAAAGGGAGATGGAGGTTCAAAATAGACCACGTGTGAATCACGTGATAAAGGTAAAACTAAAAATATAAGTATAGTATTTGGTTTTTAAAAATTAAGCCTATAAATACTAATTACACCTATAGTTTTCATATTTTTTTATCTACTTTTTACATATGTTTTCAAAATCAAGCTAAGTTTTGAAAACTAAAAAAAATAGTTTTCAAAAACTTATTTTTATTTTTAGAATTTGACTAGAAACTCAAATGTTTTCTTAAGAAAGATAGAAGTCATTGTAGAAAAGATGAAAATCATAGTATAGAAATTGTGGGAAAACAAGCACAATTTTTAAAAACCAAAAATAAAAAATCAAATGATCATCAAACGGGCCCTAAAGGATCAAGGTCGGGTCGGGTCGAATATTTAAACGAAGTCCTTGAGAGATGTTGAACTAGGCTTGGGCCTTTTGGAATTCGTGTTGGGCTAACTCGAATTACTTATTGGGCCATTCGAAGTGCATATTGGGCCAAAAAATAGAATGTTTTGACTCGAATTGGTATTGGGCCTTTTGGATACCTGTCGGGCCAGATTGGGAATTGATTATTGGGCCTGTCATTTGAAGGGCTGGGTCAGGCTTAGATTCATCGGGCCATGGTTGAACTCATGATTTAAGTATTTTGAAGGGAAAAATACCCTTTTAGCCCCTGAATTTTCAGCGATAGGTACATTTAGTTCCTGAGTTTTTAAAATGGATTTTTTTAGTCCTTGAGTTTAGAAAAAAATACATTTTTGGTCACCGAGTTTTGGAAATAGACTTTTTTAGTCCCTGATTTTTGAGAAATAGGTTTAAAAGGTCTCTCGTATTTTTTTTTTAAAAATTGTATATAAAATCAATATTCTTTATTAATTTTTAATATTAACGATTTTTTAAATTAAAAAAAAAATCTCTCTTCCCTCTCTACCCCATTCTCTCTCTCATCTCTCCTCCATCTCTACCCCATTCTCTCTCATCTCTCCTCCTTCCACCTTCCTCCCGTTTTCTTCATCCTTTCCCCTTCTCCCCACCATCTTTTTCTTCCTCTCCCCTCCCTCTCAATACATCAATCAATCTTCATAAAAAAAGATAAATGATTTTTTTCACCATGAATCTTCATAAATCTCCAAGATTTTTTTTTTTTTTTAATCATTTTCTACCATAATATTTCCTCAGTCCCCAAACTCAAAAGACCAAAAAGATGGCTGATGGCTACTCCAAAATCAAAGCCACCGCTACTGTCGCTGCAACGTATTGAGAGGAGGAGGGGAGAGGAAGAAGGAGATGGTGGAGAAAAGGGGAAGAGACAAAGAAGAGGGTAGGAAGGTGGAAGGAGGAGAGAGGAGAGAGAAGGGGGTAGAAATGGAGGAGAGATGAGAGAGAGAATGAGGTAGAGAGGGAAGAAAGATTTAATATTAAAAATTAATAAAGAATATTGATTTTATATAAAAGAAATTTAAAAAAATAATACGAGGGACCTTTTAAACCTATTTCTCAAAACTTAGGAACTAAAAAGGTCTATTTCCAAAACTTAAGAACCAAAAAGGTATTTTCCACTAAACTCAGGGATTAAAAAAGTCTATTTCCAAAATTCAGGGACCAAACGCACCTATGATTGAAAATTCAAGGACCAAAAATATATTTTTCCCCATTTTCAATAACTAATATTAAGTAAAAATTCTGAGAAAAATGGCATGAAATTTTAATATATCATCCTCAGCGAATTCAAATATAACTCAGTAGATAAAATATATTAAAAATAAATAAAACTCAATAGATAAGACACTAATTATTATCCCAAAGGTTGATGTTTCAATCCCCTACCTACAATTATTGAACTAAAAAAAAAAAAAAAACTTATTTTAGTGAGATCAAAAAAGATTCTGTTTATTAAAAAAAAGATCAATAAAGATTTTTCTCTATACCCTTCCACGTCACATGAGCATTCATAAAGCTTAGTTATAAAGAGTGATTTTTCTTCAACAATGTATGTTATCTTTTAAAGATGTGAACAGTTCTTTAGTTGGGTTATATTACTATTTGTGGTTGTGTTAGGGTTTTCCAATAACAAAAATATTTTATAAATACATAAAATCCTAACATTTTCATAATGTAAGTCATTCTAAAAAATAATAACTGGGCAGTATTAACTGATTTGGAATGCCAAATTAGGAGAAAATTTTCAGCCTAGCTCCTATCTGTGAAGCAAATCAGATCAAATTTCTAATAGCTTTCAGTAAAAAAATGTATCTCACAAAAGCAGAAAATAGAATACAAAGAAAGACTAGGAAGAATGCAAAGGCTCAAGGAAGCAACCCATTGCTTCAATCAAATGAATCCCAGAAGGCTCAAATCTTCCAAGTCATGGCGCTGCACTAATGCGTCTATAAACTGCCTGAAAAGTCTGTCCCTCATTTCTTGCAACCTTCTGTCCTTCCTCAGTTGCAGAACTTAAAAGCTTTATGGCTGGATCCGCCTCGAGCTCTTCTGCTGATAGCGCTTCGAACAAGGGGTGATTCTCTAGACAAGTCTTCATCCACTCTCCAAGCTCTTCCACATCTGTAATTGTGTATATAATCCCTCCAACTCTTAGAGCATATGCGTACTCATCGAGCAAATGTGGACTGATTACGCGTCGGCGATGATTCTTTTCTTTGAAATGAGGGTCCGGAAACAAGAAAAACATTTTCAATAGTTGAGCTTTTTCGAAGTAGTTTGGAATGTATTTCATGGAATTTGTTCGAACTACTGAAACGTTTTGGTATTGGCCAGGATTTGCTACTCTCAAAGCTAAGATCCGTTCCTTAACGTACTCTGTTACTTTATCCCGGAGTTCCATTCCAATCATCAGGGTTTCGGGGAAAAGGGTCGATAGACTAATCAGAAGGCCTCCAAAACCACAACCAATATCAGCAAATTCAACCTTTTTGGATCTGTCTTGCTGATCATTTGAAGGGAACAGTTGAGGGTAATGAAGGGAATAATCAACTTCACTGGGGGAGATTGGTACTGGGAAGTGAGAGTCACTCAGAGGGTTGCTGTGTGCTCTTGCACGGTAGAAGCGCTTCCGTGGCAGGCCAGTTGACTTGCTGATGGTTGGATTTGCATCATGTTCCAACATGTTTAATGCTGCAAGACCACAGGAAAGATACGCTAATAGGGAAATCCGACCTACTAAAAGGGACTTCTAATGAAAAAAATTTGTAATGGTAATCTCAGCAAGTGCAGTCATACAAGTGTAATCATCGGAATGAAACCTAACAACTGCAGAAAAAGAAACTATTTGGTCTCACGAATAATAGTTGGGCCCTTCAGTTACAATGAAATGTTCAAGAAAGGATTAAACCCCACAAGTATTTTCTTGAGTTCAAGATACAAATATCACAATTCTTGTTGGGATTGAAATAAAAAAAAAACGAAGTTTCGATCTAACCAAAGAAAAGATTCCTAGTAACACCTGAGCAATGCACGAGAAATACAAGTAAAAAAAAAATGCAGCTTTCATTAACATCGATATAACGATTGAGTGGAATTCAAATAATAAGAAAACTTAAGTGGTTCTTCATCAGATCATACCAAAGGTATGTATGAGTAGATCGGGCTAATAATGTAAATATCATAAACAGAATATTGGTCAAAGTATTTCATTAGAAGGTGGCTCACTACAACATTAAGCAAACAATCAACATTAGGCAAGGAAAACATTTATCAAGGCATATAAGAACCTTTATTTCGTAAGCCGTTTCAGGCTGTGATGCAATAGAACCTAGATATAAACTACTGAAAATCCATTTTATACAACAATAGTTCAAAAATGCAAAGTTTATTCCCTTACAGGTGGCAGGTAATAACATAAGAATGCTCTAAACAGCTTTAAGTTGCTAGTTGCTAGTATCTTGGCACTTTGCAAAAGAGAATTATCTAGTCTCACAAAAGGCAGAACATTGCAATGCAACCGATTCCAAACATTAATTATGCCATAAAATAACAAATAGGAGGAGAAGATAAAGCAAGGCTCTGTGTCTTGCATCTTGTAGAGAAATAAAGATCAAGGGACAAGGATTTGGAAAAGGCAACTAAGAAAATCTGACACCTAAGACTTCGTTTGATAACCATTTGGTTTTGGGTTTTTGAAAATCGGGCTTGTTTTCTCACAATTTCTCTACAATAATTTTTATATTTCTTGAGAAAATATTTGAATTCTTAGCCAAATTCCAAAAGTAAAAACAAGTTTTTAAAAACTATTTTTTTTTAGTTTTCAAAACTTGACTTGGTTTTTTAAAACATAGGTAAAAAGTAGATAACAAAACAAATGAAGCCATAGTTAGAAGTAGTGTTTATAAGCTTAATTTTTAAGAACAAAAAACTAAATGGTTTTCAAATGGGCCTTAATAGCAAGTATGTAAAGGGTTGGAACTTAAAACCCAAAGACAACTATTATAAGAAACAGAAAGCAAAACAATTCAAGGCGGCATTATATCAAACACCTAGTCTGCAAATCAACGAGCAAAGAATTTCTCATACAACACAAAAGCAGGAACGAATTGAAAACAATAACACTCAAATCAGAAAACATAAAAACGTCCCAAATTGACAAAAAAGAAACAGATTAAACAGAAATTAACGAGCTCAGCCAAACAATCATGACCCTCTCTACTAACTACTCTTCAACAATCAAGAGAACAAAATTCCAGAGGCGGGAAAACGAAACTTAAAATGAAGAACAAAACCAGAATACCAGAAGATTTTACCGAATAGGTATCGCTAAATGCTGAAGCCTGCCGGAGTAACGGGCATTCGCCGCCGCCAAAAGTTGCGGTTTTTAGCGAAATCTAAGTCCTTGTTCTCAAACGGAGACTGGGCTCGGAGAACGGCTAAATGTGGGCTTGGGCCCAATTATGACGCAAGAGAAACGGCTTACTGGACCGTATATTGGGCCTTTTGGGCTTAACCATTAGAGCCCACGTCAGTCTCTCTGAAAAATCGAAGTATAAAACAAAAACAGAAAGCCAGACAAAAATGAAAATATAAGGTAAAAACCGAAAAATACACTTTTGTGCATGAGATTTAAACTTAGTTTATTTTATATTTGATTACTTTGTTACTTACTTTTGGTGTTTGATATTTGAATTAAATTTCTATTTGATTTTTGAAGTTTCAAAAGTAACATGTTTAATCTCTTAGATTTGAATTCAATTTCTAATTAGTCTCTTAGAGTTTGGAATTGATTTCTAATTTATCTTTGAGTATAAAAAATAAAAAATATAAAAAAATATCCGACTCATTTGAGAAAAATATATATATCAGTAAAGTTTAGTTAACATATGTTAATCAACTCTATTCAAAGACTATTTAGAAATCAATTTCAAATTTCATGGACTAATTAGAAATCAAATTCAAATATTGAGGCCAATTATGATACTTTTGAAACCTCAAAGACCAAATAAAAACTAAAATCTAATCTCAAGAACAAAAAATGTCCTGTTTGAAAATTTTATCAATTTTATCCAAAAATATATTTCAAAAAGATTTTAAGTTCTATTTACATATATTTTTTTGGTATTTATATTTTCAAATGTTATACTTTTATTTATAATATATATTATTTTGAGATAAATTTTGGTCATAATATTTATTGTGGTATGTCCTCTTTAATTTTTGTAGTATAGAAATCTTATATCACACACTATATAAGCATATATGTTTTGTGCCTAATTTAGTTTTGATTAAAAAAATATTAAGAAAAAACAAATTATATTTGTATATAAACCCTCGTGCGTGACAAATCTTGACACTAAAATTACGTATCTTCATGAACATTGATTTCCCGAGTGCCATTTTCAAGGTTGCTGATCTACCTTTTTTAAACTTGTGGATAATGCTATATATCCAAAATTTAAAATTGACCCTTAAATTCTCTATCATTTGTCTGGCTAGCTTCAAATTTCCTTTATAATCTACAAAACCAATATTATTTCTTTAGTTTAGGTACTATTTCTATTCTTAAACTTTTATGCTTACTTTATTTTAGTTAATAAACTTCTAAATGTACCATTTTAATCTTTGAACTTTATCTACAAATTATTTTATTTATAGTCATGACCTATATATTTAACACATATTTGATTTAGGTACATCCTTTTTTTTTAATCTTATTAATAGATATTTATGTAGATAAATATTTGACGTCACATGTAAGATTGGGTGTTAAGTTTTTAAATGGATTTGAATTTTCTTTATTAATGAAAAAATTAATGATACTAAAAAAGGACTTTAAGCAAGATTTATGGAGTTATATTTTATACGAACATTAGAAAGTTAGGAGATTAAAATAAATAGTTTAAAAGGCTTAGAGACTAAAATAGAAATTTAAATCTATTCCTTACTTTTGTGTAGTCTTGCATGTGAAATATAGGGAAAACTTTTTTTTTTTTTAAAAAATCTTGTAATTAAAGTCCATCTAAATTTTGAGACTTTTAATTAATTTAAGAGTAATAAAATGGTTTTTTTTTTCTTCTCAAAATTGTTTTTGTTTTCGTTGTTATTAGTTAATGTGTTCAGAGTATTAATTAAATTACAATGAATTTTATGTATAGAATTGATAATTAACAATACATTAACATGTATGAAATTTGAAGTTCAAGTTCTCTTAAATAATTATCAAATTTTCCTTCTTGTTTCAGATCAATTAATAGTTAAATGATAGGGAGACATCATCCAAAAGTATTTTCCTTTTTAAAACTTGTATTTCAAAACATTTTCTTACTTCATCACCTATATATTAGGTGAGTTCTAATATATATATATATTTCAATTCTTAACATTACATAGCATGAGGATAGTCAAATTGAGCTTAGCTCAGCGGTAATTGACATGTACTCTTTCCTTCGAGGTCGGAGGTTCAAATGTTCATATCACATTTGTTGTACTAAAAAAAAAAAAAAGCAAGAGAGTGATAGTTTTATTAATTAGTAGCATGGTGTGAATTAATTAATTCAATTTTAATTATCCTAATTTCTACATAATTAAGTGAACATAAGCTAAATTGTTGGTGCTTCCTTTTTAGTGACAAAAATTAGTTATCAATATTTTGTAGAATGATTTTCAATGGCTAAGGATCATTGATTGTGAGATCAAAGCTAATACATATCTGCTTAAATTTTTTATTTTGAAGTGTTTGACAAGTATATTGACAAACCCTAAATGACCTTAGTGTGTCGTTTTAGGGTTAGTTCTTCGCTTTTTCGTTGCTTCTAGAGAGTTGTCGTCTTTCTTGACAAACACCTTTCAACTACTTCACCAATTGGACTGTCGATAACGTTGTCGTAAGTGATGATTCATTCTTTTACAAAAAATAATAAACGGTCAAGGACATATAGAATCAAACACGTATCTTTGCGACGTGTTTATTAAGCTATTGAATCGGTAGAAATTTTCGTAGTTGGTGTTTATCTAATGAAACAAGCAAAACTTAGTTTATTGTTCTAGTTGCATAACAACATAGACATGATTGTCAAACATTGTATTATGAGGGTTATGTGACTTGTAGTATATGAAAAATAATATATTTATCTTAAACTTTAAAATTTTCAAGAACAGATGATGATTTAGAGTATACTTCAAGCTTGAATTGATCAAATAATTGTTCCCTTTTATCTGGACTTTTTTAACAAAATGATAAGCTTTAAAAATTATTATATATAGTCTTGAAGTGTAGAACAAGTAGTAGGGCTGGAAAATCTTCTCTGCTAAAGAAATCCTATGTCTTCACAAATATGTCTCTTGTACTGTCAAAATCTAATTATATACAAAAGCTCACAATTGTTGAACTTTTTCAGACAAAGTCATGTCTGATATCCAAGAATTTGATTAACACAAGTCATTGGTAAAGAAATTCGATTTTTCGAAGGTGCAATGCCAAAATCTGATTAGAAGTGGAAAATATAGGCTAAATTATACAAAATACCCCTAAACTTTGTACCTCATTTCAATAATACCTCTAAACTTTAAACAAGTTGCATTAGTACTTCTTGACCTTTCAAAAAATTTCAAAAGTATTCCTACTGTTAAGTTTTGGATATGGAAAACGTTTCTTCTTCTTCTTCTCTTTTTGTAAATTCTTCCTTCTTGAAAATTAATGAGAAAATTTGTTCATAAAGGCCATGTGCTCTCCCTTCCTGAAAATTAATGAGAAACTTTGCTCATAAAGGCTATGTGCATGCAACATACCCCAGATGAAAATGGAGTTTGAAATGGGAGAATTTGTACGGATGACTTCTTTTTGCACGCCCCAATGACATTTAACTTTGGTTTCTAAAATTTATGATATATGACATTTTCTGCACTCCGCACTTGTCTAAATTACTGTGAGAGCAACGTACGTCCTCTCGCTCTTCTCCAACTTAATTTTATCTTCTTTCTTTCTTTTTAATCTTTTTTTCTTCAATCTCACTATCGCTCTTGTACTCTCGCTCTCGCTTTTCTCTAACTTGATTTTATATTTTTTCTTTCTTTCTTTTCGATCATTTTTTATTCAATCTCACTCTCGGTCCTAGTGATTATGATCGAGATTGCGAGAGCGAGAGCAAGAGTGGCGAGCGAGATGTGAGCGAGCAAGACCGCCTCATACTGCCCTCCTGAATAATTTTGCGTACATTGCCACTTCAGAATCAGTCATATATATCATTAATTTCAGAAAGCGAGTCAGGTAGCATTAAAATGCATGAAATTGAGTCATTTGTACAAATCTCCCTTTGAAATGGAATTTCTCTCTTTTTAAAAGTGTGAAGAAGATCGGAGAAAAAACGGAAGCTTTTTACCAAATAAAAAAAGGGCCAAATCTATATTGATATGTAAATAATTAAGGGGTCAAATCTATTGTTTTAAGACGATATATTCTTGTCGGAAAATGTGGAAATGTTATATATTAATCTCCAAGCGAGCATACTAGATTGTCTTTATTTTATTTATTTATTTTTTATAATATAGGACATGTTTAGGAGTGACTTTCAAATAGTTAAAACCACTTTTGTCTTATTTAAAATCACTTTAAACATATTTTTAAATTATTCAAAATCAATGTTTATGGAAACTGCATTTAAAAATGTAAAATCAAACATTATGTTGATTTTGAATAATTGAAGACATGTTTCAAAGTAATTTTAAACATGACAAAAGTAAATTTTTTTAAAAAATTAAATTTATTAATTTATCGTATGAAGTTGAATATCATGAAAAAGTTATAACAATATCTTCGATTAATCGAAACATTTTAGTATATTGAAAAATCTATCCCAAAAACATGCACATTATAAACTTATAACGGTATTAATTTTTGTGTGTGTTTGGCCATTTTCCTATGATTCTTTGCTAGCTTTTGATAGTACTTTATAAATTCACACCCATGAAACCCTAGCTGACAACAAAGATTTTCTTGTGTTGAGAAGAAAGCCCTAGTAAACCCCATTTGTTCCTTTAATTAATTTGCAAAGTTATACAAAGAAAGTACATATATATAAATATATATGAAAGAAAATGACCCATTCTAATAATAAATTAATTAGTAGGTAACTCTACCAATTCAATTTCCTCAAGAAAAGAAAAAAACAAACTCTTGAGAGTTGAATTAAGGAAAATTAAGGCTTACTACAGATTGATATAGCTTTAAAATAATTGTTAGCAACCATTATTTTAAAAAGAATCTGCTATAATATGAAGTAAATTGATGTTTGATAAATTTTAATTTTATACATGAAAAAAAGCATGTTATAGTGTTTGGGTAAATAAATACTAAATTGATATGATTTATCTATAATGATTAAATTAAGCATATTATTTATTTTGAGTACTCTAAAATATTTGATAAAAGATTAGGAAAAATAATCAAAATTTCAGACACCTTGAACAGTTAAAATTCTCCCGCAATTGCTTTTACCTCTCTAAAGACAATCCTATATGGGTCTTAATTAATTTAAATTTGCATATATATTTAGTTCACGATTAAACCTCTTCCCTTTATTTAAAATAAAATAAAATAAAATAAAATAAAATAAAAAACCCTCTCCCCTTGAACAATTCCAAATGGTCCTTGTGCAGCCCATGTATTTTTCTAGGCCTTTCTGCAGTGGTGTTTTACTTCGTTTTATTTATTTAATTCATTTGACT
The DNA here is from genome assembly GCA_033996785.1 of Trichosanthes truncata. NCBI lineage: Eukaryota > Viridiplantae > Streptophyta > Magnoliopsida > Cucurbitales > Cucurbitaceae > Trichosanthes > Trichosanthes truncata. The sequence continues at coordinate 4,973,470 of JAWPNB010000010.1, forward strand.
GTTTCATATGTATTTAAAATTTAACCCATTCAATCACCATAATAGTTGGCAAGGATTTTATGGTACGAACTCTCACCTACTTGCTTTTTAATATGAAGAGAGATTAATTTGTTGTACACTTATAAATGACAAAAGGGATTTGATAGGTGATTTAATAGTCCTAAAATTTAAGAGTTCTTGATGGTTTAAGGTAGGAATAGGGATGAATTTTTTGTTTCTCAAAATAATTAGTTTTTGATAGAGAGAATGCGTTCTTCGTCCCCGTTGTCTCCAAAATTAAAATTGTAAATTTTTTTTTTTCATTATTTTGTCTCTATCCCCTTTTGAAATGGGACTCCAATCTTTATCTATCTCTTCGAAAGCGAGTTCATGAGACCCATCTTCCTAGAGAAAATTGATACATCTTGACTAGAACTATCTATTAATTAGCAAATGATTTTCATCAATTACACAAACCATTTTCATTTATTATTTTTTCAATGAAATCATTTATTCAAGAAATTTTTTTTTAAGCAAGGTCATTTTCCTTTATGATTTAAAATGAAAATCATTTGTTTAGCAAAACAATAATTTCAACCCCAATTTTTATTGTTTTATAATACCCATGTTGCTGATCAGAGATGATCAAATAATATAACAAGTATGTAGATGCAAAATTCTAAATAATTTCTCTCCAAACACTGGCACTTACCATGCATAATGCCTTTTTTTAAATTTCTTTTTCATTTGAACATCTAATTTTTTGGTCGAAAATATAATGCCTTAATTAGTCAAGCTGTACTCCGATGCATATGTATAATAATGTAAATAGCTTAAATCTCCTTTGATAACTATTTAATTTTTGAAAAATAAACTTATAAACACTACTTCCACCTCTAAATTTCTTTGTTTTGTTATCCACTTTTGAAAAATATTTTTAAAATCTAAGCTAATTAAAAATTGAAAACTAAGACTCCGTTTGATAACCATTTGGGTTTTGGTTTTAAAATTATGTTTGTTTTTTCATAATTTCTCTACCATGAGTTTCATCTTTCTTAACCAAACATTTGAATTCTTAGCCAAGTTTAAAAAACAATAACAAATTTTTTAAAACTATTTTTTTTAGTTTTCAAAACTTAACTTGGTTTTTCAAAATATATGTAAAAAAGTAGATCATAACAAAACAAGAATACCATAGGTGGGAGTAGTATTTATAGGTTTAATTTTTAAAAACTCAAAAACCAAAAATCAAATAGTTATCAAACGGGGCCTAAAAAATGTATTTTTAAAAACTTGTTTCTTTTTTGGAATTTGGATAAAAATTCAACTACTTTATGAAAGGTGAAATTCAGTGTAAAAAAATGATAAGAAAACAAACACAATTGTCAGACACAGATAACTAAAAACAAAATCGTTATCAAATGAGCGGCCTTAGAAAATATTGTAAAAAAAGTTATACTCATTATCACCCCATTAAACTCTCATAAACTCCCAACAGCTTCAACTGGCTCTTAAACCTAAAGGGCTTCTTCCATTTCCAAGCAAACGACCAAAAAAAAAAAAAAAAAAAAAAAAAAACCCCAAGAAAGACTTGGACTAAGTATTATAAACAAATTATATCGAGTAAATTTGAAGGCCAATATTAGGTGAAAACTTGACGAGCACAATCCAATATTTGTCTTCTTCTTAGAAGGTTAAATCCCCATAGATTTCTTGCATTACTTGCCCATCCAAAAGAGAAAAAAAAACCCAGCAAGCTTTAAACTTTCTAAACCTTTTTCCAACACTAAAACAAAGAAGAATCTGAATCTGCATCTTCCCCATGCAAGTTAGCTCTTTCTTCTCTCTCTTTCTATTTTATAAATTTTAGGTTGCTTTAGAAGTAAGAAAGTTTTATTGATTTAATGTTGTTGTGTTTCGATTTCTCGAGGTACCGAGCGGTAATAATTCGGTGACGGAGAAGGAGGATGGCAAGAGGCTGGAGGTGAAGAAGAAGAATACTATGTCAGAATCAGATCATCATCATCAAGATCGTCCTCAAGATCAAGATCAAACATTGCCTCCAGGGTTTAGGTTTCATCCTTCTGATGAAGAGTTGATCACTTTTTATCTCTTTAATAAGATATCAGATACTAATTTTACAGCAAGGGCTGTTACAGATGTTGATCTCAACAAGTTTGAACCTTGGGAACTACCAGGTGATTGCCTATTTAATCATCTTTGGGCTTCGATTTTTTTCGCGGATTAGGGTTTGTTCGGAAATGGTTACTTTTATTTTCGAAACTGTGTTTTAAAGAATTGTGATTGCATGACTTGTAAATGTTAATATCATTATGCATATTTAAACTACTAATTAAGAAGTCTTGATTTTTAAGGGGAGGATAACTCCGTTGTTATATTTTAAATTTCATTTTGGTTGAACTTTCAAAATGCCAATTTTAGTTTCTAAACTTTTCTATTTGTTTTCTATTTTAGTCGTCCTTAAACTTTTGGTCATTGGCATTGTTATATTATTTATTTTTCGATCTAATATCTGTTTGCCCAATGCTCATCACTAACCTATGTAGCATGAAATCATACTTATATCAACATGCTAATACATATACTCCAAGTTATGTCATTAGTCATTAAATCAAAATGAAAGTAAGGACCATTATTTTTTAAGTTCAAAGATTAAAATATACATTTTAAAAGTCTTGTTTTATGTTTTTGAAAATCATGCTTGTTTTCTTAGAATTTCTTACTATAGTTTCCATCTTTCTTAAGGAATAAGGAAAGCATCGAATTCTTAGCCAAATTCTAAAAACAAAAACATAAATTTAAAAACTACTTTTGTTTTTAGTTTTCAAAACTTAGCTTGTATTTTGAAAATATTTGTAAAAAATAGCTAACAAAACATAGAAATTCATATATAGAAGTAGTATTTACAAGCTTAATTTTCAAAAATAAAAAATCAAATGGTTATCAAACGGAATCTTATTGACCAAAATGAAACAAACTTATAGGTTCATTGACCAAAATGAACGTATTAAAAGTTTAGTACCAAAATATAAAGAACAAATTTAAAAGTTAAGAGACCAAAATGCATATAAACAAATTTGAAAGTTCAGATAACAAAATGATATTTAAACCAAAATAACTTGGGAAGGGCAATCAGAAATATTAAAATAAAAAATTCCATCCCCTTCCAGGCATATTAGATTTTGGCTGTAAAGATTATGGTTTGCATGGAAGCTGTGTTTAAAGCTGTTTTCTATTTGTATTTCCAAAGAACGAATAATTTCTGAATATTAATATCATTATGGACAACTATTTACAAATAACCCACAATTTTTTATAGGGACGAACATAATTAAAACACAATTTATTCTAAAAGATATATAGATCGTTCACTAGAAAAAAAAAAAAGAAAAAGAAAAAAGAAGCTATTATTGACATTAATGGTTGATTTTCAAACAGGGAAGGCTAAAATGGGAGAAAAAGAGTGGTATTTTTTCAGCCTTAGAGACAGAAAATACCCAACTGGAGTTAGAACAAACAGAGCAACAAACACAGGCTATTGGAAAACCACTGGAAAAGATAAAGAAATCTTCAATAGTAATACTTCAGAGTTGGTTGGGATGAAGAAGACATTGGTGTTTTATAAAGGGAGAGCCCCACGAGGAGAGAAATCCAATTGGGTTATGCATGAATATCGAGTTCACTCCAAAACTGCTTTTAGAACAGCTAAGGTAAATTTTTGCCATGCTTTCAACTTTATCGTTGCCATCTTTGATTATGTTACGTCTGAGATTGCAGCATCTTCCCAAGGGGAGAAATTATTCAAGAAAGCTAATACATACAATGTGGTTGACGATTTTATACCGTTAGATGTAGAAGTGAGAAACTAAAAGTTATAGTTTCATCGAACATTCAATAGTTTAAAGGATGTGACGGCTACATTGAATGGGAAAAAAGATCATGTTAAGTGTTAATAAGTTTTGTCATCAAAATCACAATTATTGGCTAGAAGTTATCCAATCACATTAAAAAACTAACAAAAATTTGAGATTGTGTAGGTTGAAGTTATAAAGCTATTAGACTTAGTCCTTACCAAGGTTTTAAATGTCAATATACATGAAAATGTCGATGTCCCAATTTTATAGAAATGTCGATATTGATAGATATTTCTAAAAAAATTTACATATAAAAAATATTTAATTAACAAACAAGCATTTAAACTTTCTTTAAAAAGTTTAAATTTCTTCTTATTAATATTGATGTAAATTTTTTATTATTACGATGTAAATTTCTTATTATTACGACATGTTGATGAAAATTTAAAACTCTAATCCTTACGTCATTGATCTCGAAGAGAATTTTCTTTCATATATATGGTTCACCTTGTCTAGAAGTATAGGACAATTGTGCATAAATTTTAGAAGGAAAGACCACGTTGAGTTATTTTATATATAATTTAAAAAATATTAGAGTAGAAAATATTTATCAAAACATATATGGATATTGTTAATCATTCAATCGAATCAAACATTAGTGGCTTTTCCATGAGTTATCAGTTATAAGTTAAAATCTCATCTTCCTAATACGAAATATTGTATTGTTAATCGTTTGCTTAATCATCTTTTTGCCTTTTTCCCCCTTAATTGTGATTTTTAATATGTGCAAGCGATTTACATATTTGAACAGGACGAATGGGTGGTTTGCCGAGTATTTCAGAAGAGTGCTGGACCAAAAAAGTATCCTCCAAGCCAATCAAGAGCAATGAATCCCTATGTCAACCTTGAAATTGCCCCTCCTCTTCATCCACCACCCATCATGCAGCTCGGAGACCATGCTGCTCAATATGGCTATGGACGAAACTACATCACGGGCGCAGAGCTGGCCGAGCTCAACCGAGTCCTGAGAGCTGGTGGAGGCAGTGGAGGTTCGACTCATGGTATCAATTTATCGATGCAGCCCCAGTTTAACTATCCACCTGCAGGAGGTTGCTTCACAATATCTGGGTTGAACTTGAACCTCGGAGGAGCTTCATCGCAACCAGTTTTGCGATCGATGCAGCCCCCAGTGGGGACAGCGATGGCAATTGGCCAACAAGATATCGCTCCGTCCGTGATGACGAGTACCATCGCTCCTGAGACTGCATATGGGGCGGAAATCAACAACAATGCCAATGGACCTGGCAACAGATTTATGAACATGGATCATTGCATGGACCTGGAGAGTTACTGGCCAAACTGGTAAAGGCCGCCAAGTTATGCATACACTCAGTAAACCCTGAAGAAGTTGTTGCAGTCATAGAGATAGTTCTCCTTTTTCCTTTGTTAAGAGTTTTCACGAACACGCCTTTGTTCGTCGATGTGTACCGTTTTAGCTCCAAAATTGGAGTCTAGTTGTATCAGTAAGCAGTCAAAACACCTCTCTTTCAATCACTTAATATCTATAATCTCATAGATTTGACTTTGAAAGTAGTTGCTACCGATGGTTCGTCGAGGACGAACAGAATCAAAGTTTGTTCTTTTCAGAACTTTATAATCGATAGCTGAAAGGCCCTTCAGCAGCAAAGTCACCCAAGCTGGCTGCTAAACATCACACAGAAAGTAGACTTGAACAGTGCAAAGTAACAAGAGAAGAAAATTTGGAATAATTTATTTCGACTTCGTGACTATTTTACAAAGAACAAAAAACTTGGTACAACTCCGGCATCGTAGTCATAAACATGGAAAGCAAATTATAACTTCTAACTTTTAAACTTCTTGGGTATATCTAGCAGCGCGTGGGACGATCGTGGCTAACCAAGACTAGGTGATGAAACTGCGAGAACTTCAAAAAATATCAGATCTTTCAGTTCCAGATTTCTAGAGAATTTGGCAAGCCAAAGATGTGTTGTCCACCTGCATAGAATCGAAATACGATTATATGTAAGTGACATAATCATTAAAAGCCTCTACAATAGTATCTCAACAACTGGTTACCTACAGGACGATAACGGAGGCCAAAAGGATATTTCAAATGAAAACAGAATGGCCAATCACATTGCAATATTACGTTTTCTAGTGCTTTCATGAAAATATTCATAAAATCGAGCATCCCATTCTAGCTTTTCTCATAACTTGTCGTGGAAACTATTACAATCAACAATATCCATATATTTTATCACAACAGAATGAATAACAAATGAGTTGCATCTACATTGACGTAGTCGGAAATTGGAAAATTTCCTTCCAAATTTCAATAATACTTGAATGCATGAGCTAATTGTGGTTACCCTCGTATGTGTCTTTCTTTTGGGAGAAGATTCAAATGAGGTTTTCCAAATGGAAGCACTTCATTTTTTCCAGTGGATCTAAACTTCTAAAGCTTGCTTTGGCCGAAGCTTTTTGTCCAATATTCTCAGTTACTTTCTCTTGTTTTTCTACAATATATATATATATATATATATATATATATATATATATATATATATATTTTCAATTGTTTTTCTCCAATATTGATGTGCGCTTAGGGATTTGTTCAGGGAGGCTTCTCTTGATGGTGGAAGCCACTCAGTTAGGTGCAATGCAATGGAACGAGGTCTCTCCATGTTTCTTTTTTTTCTTTTCTTTTTTTAATAAGAATGGTCTCTCCAAGTTTCTAAATGCGGTTTGGGTATCGGGAACACTAAGAACAGAAACAAAAGCTTCATTGGCTAAATGGCTCACGGTTTTTTTTATGGAGGAAAACAACTTATAGAAGAAAGGTGTTCTGAGTAAATATGCTACAAGAAGCAGCTAGTTTCCCATCCCTTACTAACAAACTAGTTCTCACAATCCATGTTTGGTATTTCTAAGTTCAAAAACCTTTCTCCTTTGAAATTTCCATGCTAAAGTGAATGAGGATGTTGGCAGTTGATACTCAATTTTGGCTTAACACTTGGCTTGAAGGCGGTTTCCATTTTTACCTTGATCAAGGATAAAACGATCACCTATGAAGGCGCATGGCGTTCTTTCTCTCATGGCAGAGACACTAGAATTTGCCTTCTTCAAAAACCAGGGTTCTTCTTGGGGATAAACTGTGAAATCTCTGTTTCTTTTGTCTCTTTCCCAAGGTCCTCAAATTGTCCAGCTATCTTTTTGTACAACTCAGTGAAAGGCATCCATTACAAACAAATGGACGGTATTTTTATTTGCTCTCTATTAGTTAGGATCAACTCTAAGGACAAGGTGCAAAAGAAGTCCGTACTTTCCCTACAAATCAACTCGCTGTTGATTATTATGTAAGCTTTTTGAGGAGATCATTAATTTCTTATCAACCCCGCTGCTAAAGACCTCTGGTGCAATCTGCATGGTATTTTCAGAAACCATCTTCCTAATTCCTATGCCCAAAAATGTAATAGACTGGATTCTCTTAGGCCTTTGTGGTCATGGCTGGCAAAGCACAGGTTTTATGGATTACTAATTTTTGTACTAGCTGTTTTTTTTTTTCTTTTGCTTTTTCCATTTTTCTTGAGGAGTACTATCTCTTGGGAGTTATGGATTGGTAATATAAAAATAAATAATAGGAGTAATATTTTTTTTCCTAGAAAAAAATTCAACAATAACTCCATTTGTTTTAAAATTTAACCCACTGTCGGAAGTCATCATTTTTTTTCTTTTGGGAAAGCTACATCTGCATTTATGAAATTCTCTCTTATTAAAAAAACAGCCCAAGAAATTGATTCAAGTTCATGCATTGAACAAAGATATTTTCTTCAATCCTTCAAGCGCTATCAAGTGTTTTCATATGAAGATGGTTAAGAGTTGCAAAGTGAAAAGAAAATGATCGTGATAAGACATTGCAATACCACTATGGTTGGTCTGCTAAGGGAGCTCTAATAATCAAGTTAGTGGAAGTTTGCAGTAATAGGAAGTGAATTCAGGAGCATCTATCACAGAGTTTTAATGTAAGATAAGGTTACTAGAGGGAGAGAGTGATCGGTGTAAATAGTTGTGATTAAAACTCCATCTTTTATAGCTGTAGCATGAACAAAAAGTGAGTTGAATTATGTCCCAAGCACCATATGGTGGGGCTGCTCACAGGATTAACTCCTTTAACTTGACTTAGGCATATTTGGGAGTGATTTTGAAATGGTCAAAATCATTTTCTTTTTATGTTCAAAATTACTCCGAAACACGTCTTTAATAATTCAAAATCAATTTAGTGTTTGATTATACACTTTTAAACGATATTTTCATTTCATAAAAATTGATTTTGAATAATTAAAATCATGTTTCGGAGTAATTTTGAATACGATAAAAGTAATTTTAACCATTTCAAAATCACTCCCAAATATGTTTTTATTGGGTTGAAAAGTCATTCCAAAACAGACCTTCAACATGCAAAGAGAAGCATTCAAGCAGTGCCCTGTGGCTGGAGGAGACTGCCATGTCATGCTAAGCAAGACAAGTTAGACTAACAAGACATCCTTCACCGTTGCAAAAATACCAAGTCAACAGTAGGATGGCCATGAGAACCAATCAAGTAACGAAGGTGCAGTATCACAATAAGTTCTTAACATATACCACTTCACAGAATAGCATAAATATGGTAACAGCAGATCATTTATTTATTCTAAACATAAATGTTAAAGATAAAGCAAACCTTTAAAAATTCGTCTCCAACAGGGGACCAGCAAATGATGTTACACACTTTACTTGCCAGAAGTTCCCTTTTTGGCCTTACGACGTGCATGGTTGGGGTTGGCACTTCGGACAGGTTTCCTAGCCTTTTTACTGCACAAAGATATATTGTTCCCTCAAGTGTCTCCTCTATCGAAAAGAGTACACATTTGATACTCTAGAATGAAATGGGGTCACCCCCACAAAAGGAAGAAAACAAAAAAAAAAAAGAAAAAAAAAATCATACCGGGAAATGCCGCAGCAACTGCAAAGATGGAACAATATTAATATGGGTAAGGCCAACAATGCCGAATCCTGGATTGAGTCAATAACAAGAGATCAACAAATTTAGTAAAATAAGATGTAGATTTATTGGTTTAAATCCTATTTTATCCCTGAATTTTCACCCATGTTTTGTTTCGGTTTCGGTCCTTATACTTTAAAATATAGTTTTGGTCCTGGACTTTCGTAAAGATTCTGGTCCTTGCCAATAATTTTTTTGTATTTAACATATTTTTCAAGCAACCGGTTTCTAGACTCAATACAGACTTGAAACATGTTATAATGTCCCCATAAAAAAAAAAAGATATTCACAGACGTAAGATTTAAACCTAAAATTTGCATCAAACATCTTTTTACAAGGTCATATTTTCTAGAATAATACAAACCAAAAGCCATTCGAACTCTTTAGTAGCGACCAGTCTTGCAATGTCGTGTCTGCTGAGCACTTCTTGGATGGTGGATTTAACCTGAAGTAAACATAAGAAAATAAACATATGAACTTCATAAATCATATGATTCATACTTTATCCGGCAGTAATTTTTTCTTGTTTTGGTTCCTGGTAGCAGGAGAATAATTATTCCTGCCTAGCGAGCTCCTTCTAGTAGCGTTCAGCCCAATGAGACGTAGTACACCATATGCTAATAATTTATCATAATACGCAATGGGAGATGGAAAATCTTATCAATGACATGATTACCAAGGTTAATATAATTTTCTGCTATTATACTTGGGTGAGTTGGACAAGTTGGACCCAAGTTTACTAACAATGAACAGTAGAGCTTATTAACGGTATTTCATCTATTTCTGAAATAAAAATAAACTAATCTCAAAAGGAAGTTTTACGGTTCTCACAAGCACCAACGATAATAATTTCAAAAGTTAGAACCTACTCTAAAGATTCCATATGAATAAGATCTCAGGGAAAACATTAACCCTTATATTTAATTCCGACATTAAAGTATATAATCTGAACTTTTAACATGAATATTTGATGTATCTATCAGTACAGGTGAGATTATAGGTCATATATCCAGAATAATCCAGAAATTAGACCTTATGGTCATATTTCCTATAACAGCTTCACGTATTCCAGGATTCATGCTAAAAAATGAGTTTTAAAATTTCCAAGTAATGCTTTTCAGTTCAGGATCTCAATTGTTGGTTTGATAGGGAAAAGAAACAACACAGGCCACTTGTTTTGTACAGCATTGCAGGGGGGCAGAGTTTCAGAGGTAATTTGAATTAGCTGAGAAAGGAAAACTTCAATTCGTTGGGTTCTCTCCTATGGGCAAATTCCTTGTCTCTCCAAGGAATTCTGGGAAGAAATCATGCATTATATATAACCGGTGAAATTTATGTTAATTCTTTTTTTTTTTTTACAATCGTCTTTTGTTATTTTAATTTATCTGGTCTTTGGAAGTATGATAAACAACCTTTCAGTTTCACGTATTGCAGGAAAAATGATATTTCAGGGATTCATAAAATTACACTAGGAACGCCATGACCAATTATACATGTTTGTTTATTTTGTCTTGTGGTTGTCACGTCATTTCACTTCCCAATTGGGACTTTATATGAATACTGTAACTCCCAAGACTTGTATGTAGAGGTAAATAGCCAATTAATTTCAGAAAAGATAGAAAATATCATCAAGATGCAAGACATTCTAACTAGCATACAGAAAAATATTTACAAGCATCGACTGAAAACATGGATCTGCAGATCTTCCAACATTTCTAGACTCGCATGCTTTTCAAAGAGGGTGCTCAAGGTGATCAATCAAACATGACTCGAACTGAGCTGCTCAAAATGTTAATAATGAAAAAGACTCTAACCTTCTACGCTCTTTTGCTTCAAAATTAGAAAAATGGTTCAATTACAAATTTAGTCTCTGAACTTTTAGGATTGTGTCTATTTGGTCCCTAAACTTTCAAAAGTGTCTAATAGGTCCCTAAACTTTCAATTTTGTGTCTAATAGGTCCCTGTCAAATTCGAAATTTTTAAAAATGAATTGATCTATTAGATATAAATTTGAATTTTATGTCTAATGGAACCCTAAAATTTTAATTTTGTGTCTATTAGACCTGTGAATTTTAAAAAATTCGAAAGTCCAAGGACTAAGTTTGTAATTTTGAAAGTTCAGGGACTAAATAGATACAAACCTCAAAGTTCAGGGACTAAATGTGTAATTTAACCTAGAAAAATACTTGACCTAACAATAGTTATTTTTAAATAAAACCCCTCCAGAAATACTCGTATCCTGACAACAGGCCCACACCGGATTCTAAATCCATAAACTCTAGACCGAAATCAAGGGACTAATATCACCACTATTGCCCAAACGACTACCACTTCTCATCAAGTCACGGTAAATAAAAATGTATGCTTACAAAATATCCAGAATTACAACCATGAAAAATTACCAATTTTAGTTTTGTACCTTTTGACGATGTGTAGTTGCAGATTGCATAAAATTTCCACAAGCATGCACTAACTCCTTTGTGTATGGATTTAATGCTACTCGAACTTTGTCGACATAAGGTTTTGTCACAGTAGCAAAATGATCAACATATGGTTTGCTGACCATTTTTACTTTCTAACCCACATCAAAAAGGAGGAGGAAAGAAGGAAAGAATGTAAAAAAATAATAATAGTAAATAAAGCAAAAACAGTGATATAAAGCAGGAAGCAGGATTAACAAGTAGACTGAAGACTACAAGATACATACCTGAAAGTAGGGATATGCAAATTCTTGTGATTTTATAATATGTGGAGTCAATGCTTGTTTTGAAACCTCGTAAGCTTCTGAACTTCTTTTACATAACAACTGCAGATATGGTTTAGAATTCGTTTTCACCACCAACCACTGTTCATGCATCGCAGGAATCCACTTCTGCAATTGGCAACGAGGAAGTAAAAAAGTTCATTCAGGTATCTAATGCCTACAAAAATCTTAGTACAACTCACCCAACAACCACAATGTTTTCACCTTTAGAATAAATATATAATATAATCTTTAATTATTAACTGCCTAACCAATAAACCTAAAAACTCAATTTTGCTCAATTCTCTAAGCTCATTTTATACACCTTCCAAACTATCCAATTTGTAGTTTAAGAAGAAGTTACTAAAAAAACGTTATAATACACTCAACGTTTTTTTTAAAAAAAAAAATCAACCCTAATAATGGAACTCACAAATTGTTTCGGCAATGTACTGAGTACTTAACAGAAACAAGCATAGTCTGAGTAAGCATTGAAACATAATAAATCATTTTTCAAATTTGATGTTGAACTTGAAACAGTTTTTCTTCATGTAAAGAACAGCTTATTCCTTCTTTACCTGATATCTATTTAACATATGATAAAGAAAGGGAAAAAAAGTTGGCCACATTTTAATGATTTCAAACATATAAAGATCCAGATCAAAATTTAAACCTAAGGTTTGATATGTAAGACAATTAAATAGAAAAGAACATTATATAATTGGTACATTATTTAAAAAATGTTCGAGAAGAATATACATCAAAGAAAATTTTTAATATTTTTTCTAATATGATCTTAAGTTACTAAGCTATGCTTCTATATCAAGAAAATACAAAAGCAGAAATTAAGAAAATTAGCTCACAGATTTAATTGGTTCTACGTGGGGTCCCACCCAATTCTCCACATGTGTCTTTCCCACCCACATCTGCAACCAATTAGAAAAGGATGATAGAAATCAACTTTCACTGTAGGTAAAACCTCAAAGCTGCAGACACTTAAATTCCACCATCGTTAATGGGAAAGCTAGCAAGCCAAAGAAAGGTGATGATAGGATGCAAATAAATTATTTCACAGGGTATCAACAAATAACCTCAAGAAACCAGAAAACGGTACCTTTTGCATCACCATATTCACTGTAGGTTTTGCATGCTCGTTCCAGAATGAAGCAAGCCATGGTGGAAACCATGCACCGTGGACCTGATAATGAATTACATGTAAATTTAGCCAATCGTCATTTTAGTCATAACTCAATCATATGTTAGAATTCTATTTGGTTCTTAAATTCCAAAAAACTAATAGTTTAACATCTCAAGTGGTTCGACTTGAATCCTGAAATCACTATGTCACAAGTAACACTAAAAAAGAGCAAGATGGACCTGTCAAGTACTGATGTGTCAATGCTTATATGGCTCTTTTATCTATATTATTTTTTCTTAATAAGTCATTTCATTGTTATTTTACATTAAACTCCCTTTCTTTGTCAACAACCAAATCCTTCTCCTCCTCCCCCTCCCCCTTTTCCCCACCTTTTCAAGATCTCTCTTTCGCTCCCCACCTTCTCCACTTCCTCTTCCTTCCCACTACCTTCATTCTTCACCTATTTTCGATCTTTCTTCCTCTATATATCATAATAAACCATATAAAAAATGTCCAGAACAAATTGGGATCAATAAAATAATTCTCAAAGATTTTATTGGTTATTAAAAAGAAAAATCTCAAAGATTTTATTGGTTTTCGGGCAGAGTTTAAATGATAACATTGAAGCCGAAAATATTTATCTTTAGAGTAATAGTACGACCATGTAACCCTCGCCCAGAATCTAAATACCCAAATGAGAAGTTTTATTGAGGTAGGAGAAAAATCCTTCCGGCATTGAAAGCACGTAGTTCAACTATTATTTGACTACATGGAAGGATGCATAAGGTACTGGAATTCACTTGTATGATGATAGACCAGAATAACTTAATTAATAAACTTTACCTCCATCAACTCTTCAGTCTTTGAAGTTACCTCAAACTTCGCTTTTATCATCTCTTCCTGAGAATAGACAAGGAAATTGAAAAGATAGAAACAATCAAATTCCATAAAATGGACGTTAGCAGCAGCACAAACATAGAGTGTACCTCAGCCACTTTAAGTGCACGTTCGAGTTTCTGAATTTTTCTCTTCTGTTCTTCATTACTGTTCTGAAGCTGTAAACAAAATCAAAATCACAACCACGAGAACACAACTAGGAAAAACTAAAACAGTTCCTCTCTGCGAATTGTGAACAACAAAGAGGCTGCCAATTCAAATCCACATGTTTCCACAAATGCACTCAACTTACTTTCTCCAGTGTTGAAATAAATTTATGCATCTTCTTCTCAGCTTCATTTGATTGCGCTTCCCGAGCATTTTTCTCTCTGTTTTGAGCATCTAGTTCTCTTTTAAGTTCACTGACCTGAAAAGACAAATACAGAGACAGACAGAGTGAGTGCATACTGTAATTACAATGGTCATTCTGTTCAAGATTTCTATATCGTACGTACCTGCTTCTCTAATTCACCAGCACGCGAATGAGCCCTTGCAATTGTTTCCTCAGCATGTAATTTCCCTTCTCTCTACTCAAAGCAAGAATTACAGTTAGATACAAAATTCAAATTAGGCAAAAAGAGAATAGAGTGGAGTAAAGGTTACATGGGGAAGTAATAGTATCAGAAAATCAATCTCTATAATTGCAATAATACAAGTATCAGGACGGATTTTTCAGTCCAGATACATACGAGAACCAACCTGGAGAGATTCTATCTCGCTTTCAAGAAATGAAACTCTATCTGACTTGTCCCTAAATATTTCATCCTTTTGAGATATTAGATCGTCCTTTTTCCCCAATTCCCGTGCTTTTTCATCGATAAGGACCTCTGCAAAAATAGGCAAAAACGAGTCTCTCAATACATGAAACAAAATATATATATATATACAACGACGTCAACCAACTTAAGAGCATGTAGAAAACGCTTGGAAAGCACATTAACATTCGTGACAATCTTTTCCAGAGATATAAACAAATGGTGGAGCTTCGTTCAATCACAAGAAACGCTTTCTAAGTTTTGAAAATCCATACGGCTTCGAAAGACCATATCAACTTGAAACAACATCAATTTGGCGGAAAAGAGAATTGAAACAATTTCGAAGCCGTTCCGAATTAAGTTTGCTTCATCAAAATACGAAAGTTCGCACTAATACTTCATCCGCCACATTTCCCCACGCTTTCTCAGGCATAAAACAAACAAGCAAACAAACTCAAATGCGCAAGAGATGACAATAAACTAACCAAGCTCTCGGATCTTGGAATTAAGCTTCTCCAATTCGATGTTAAGCACAGAGGAATGATAGCCATCCTCTCTCGCGACATCAATTGCATCCTCTCCACCGTCGACGACCACGTCGGCTGCAGCGGAGAAGACAATTAAAGCTAGAAAAATTGTTAGGCTCGCAAGCATCGGAACCGCCATGGATTCCAATTACGGAACCGAATTCCGAAGTCAGAAGAGGAGGAGAAAGAGTTGCCGCTAGTCTAGCGATTTTGTGTTTGTCGTGAAAAACGTGTGACGTTGCATCCGCTTCGCGGTTCGAATAAGAAGAACAAGAAAGATATTTATTTTTCCTTTTTTTAAATACAATTTTCTAAATTGAGGAAATTATAGGAGCAAAAAACATAAAGGGCCGAGAGGTTGCCAACGGGGCTGACACGTGTATTGGTTCTTCGAAATCTGCGTACGTGGCACTTTCTGTACACGATGAGATAGTATTTATTCCCTTGGCTTCATCATATTCTATTTGTTTTTTCTTTTTTAATTTTAAACAAATGTGGCAACTAATTTTTTTAGAATATTACCATTTAGTCATTGTAATTTTTGCTTATTTTGTAGGGTTTTAAAATTTTTAATTATGTTTACCTAAAAAAAAAGTAAATAAATAAAAATATCTAACTTTCTGTTCTACTGCTGTTATTAATTTTCTTTTATGACACATGTTCTTTAGAAATGTTGTAAAGGAATGTGATCAGTTAGCATTACGATCTAAGTTATGGGTAAATAATAATTTAACTTATTGTATTAGAGTTCAAATTGAACAAAAAATGGAGGGACATGTGATTAAATTAGCTTAAGTTTTAGTATAATCAATCAAATATAGTCGATCAATTTAATTTTCACATATCTTCAGTCAATTCATTATTTTCTCATTTAAAGAAAACATCTCATTTAAGAAAATTGTTCACATTTGGTAATAGTAGGGACATTTTAAGAAATTTAATTAAAATTGAAGATTTTAATACTATAGAAATCAAATCTAAATTATAGAGATTGAAATGGTCATTTAAATTTTTTTCATCATATTTCATTCTATATTTTTTCATGTTTATTTATTTATTTTATATATATTTACAATGGAAAATTTAAAGAAGTTCCAAGTAAAGAAAATGATTAAGAAAATTTTCTCTTTCTCCTCGTTGTTATTTTTATTTTTATTTTTTGTTGAGTTCTCTCCTCGGTGTTATTGGAACATTTATCCAAGGAAAGTTTCTGTTTTAGCTTTTAAAAAAATAAACAGTATTTTTAAAATTCTAAATTAGAAAATTAGAAGAAGGCCCTCGGAGTTTGAAGGGTAGTAATGGAAATGACTCTATTTTTGTACTAATTTGAATTTCTAAAAAATATCATTTTCAATATTTTTATTTTTTTTTCCCAAATATTAGGTTTTTTTTAAAAATTTTTTTTACAGATGACCTAAATATTTAAGTTGAAATGAAATATGATCGAGTTTTTGAAACTAACGATGGATAACTTTTTGTTGCCATCAGCATCTCAGTGAATTTAGCCTAAAATGTGGAAGATGGAACTACCGGTCTCGGTCGTTTGTGCCCACCACGTCTCTTGTCTTGCGCACAAGTGTGTAATTTTCGGTTTTTACAGATTTTGAGATTTTGCCACTTTTTATTATTATTTTTTTTATTTCGTTTAATTCTCAATCCAAAGAGAGCTCTTGATGAGAGTTGTTTGCTCTCGTGACTCCCTCTTAGTCTCTCTCTAAATTTTAGCTTTTTTTTTTTGTTCTCATGATTGTTCTTGTCAATTGCACGTATTGAGGTGACTTGCGATTTTAATGGGTCAAATCTTAAGACAATTAAGAGCACAATCACATTAACTTGCATCCAACCACTCACCAACCTTTCAAATCTATTTATGTCTATACAATAAACAGTTATTTAAGTGCTTTAAGAAATCTATGAACATGCACAAGTTGTTCTAAACAATTTGCTACACACTGAACTATTGAAAGGTTGGGTGACTTGTTTTAAGAGGCCAAATCTAAACTGACAATTAAAAGGACAACCAAATTAACTTGCATCCAATCACCCATCAACTTTTCAAATCTATTTATGTCTATACACATAAATAAGTTTCTACATACTAATTTAAGTGCTTGAAGCAAACATATGAATGTGCAAAAGTTGTTCTAAACAAGTTTCTACATACTACTAACGATGGAGATCTAAGTTTCCTCACATCAATCTTGAAACGTTGTTTTACGTATTGGAAATCATGTGGCAAGCATCATCCAATCGACATTCAAAAGCTATGTGCAAAAGTATTATTTTTTGTGTGGTTCCATTTCGATTCAAATATGTATTGTCGTTGGATATCAAATGTGTGTTTGAAGTTGGTTTTGAAATGGAGTAAGAGAGTTTGATCGCATTTTGATTCAAATGAGTTTGTCATTGAATTTCAAAAGCATGGTCACATTGTCGAAATGGAGTAAGAGAGTTAGAGTTTTAATGCGAAAAGTGAGCGAGAGAGCAAAAAATTATTAACTAGCATAATTACGTAGCAAAAAATTATTAAATAGCCAAGAACACGTAAACACAGAGAGAATGAGATGAATCAATGAAAAGAAGAAGGAATGGAGAGGGGTCGTTGGATTGGGAATTTAAATGAAAGTTCAAACAAAATCAAAAGTAAAAAAATAATAATAAAAGCTAAAGCTCAGAGAGAGACTGAGAGGGAGTCATGAGAGCAAACAATTCTCATCAAGAGCTCTCTCTAGATTGGAAATCAAACGAAATAAAAAAAAACAAAAAAAATAAAAAGTGCCAAATCATAATGAAAGCTAAATTGCATATAGAGATTGAGAGAGAGTCACGAGAGCAAGCAACTCTCATCGAGCGCTCTTTCTGGATTGGGAATAAAACAAAATAAAAATAAAGGAATAAAAATAAATCAACAGTGGTTGGTCTTGCCTCTCCTATCCTCAACTTTTGAAAAATTGGTAATGACATCAAATGTATGCTAGCTCCTAGATCACACAGAGCTCTTCCCACTTCCTTACCACCAATTGAAATAGGCACTGTAAATGCTCCTGGGTCTCGAAGTTTTGGAGGAATTGTGCAAGCAAAAATTGAGTTACATTCTGCAGAAAATGGCACAATTTCATACTCAGATGGTCTTTTCTTCTTGGTGAGCATGTCTTTGAGAAATTTTGCATATTTTGGCATCTGCTCTAGGGCTTCTACCACAGGAATATTGATATGCAATTGCTTTAAAATGTCATAAAATTTCTTGAACTGCTGATCCTGAGCTTTCTTTTTTATCCTTTGAGGAAAATGAGGTGGAGGTGGTACAAACTCAGGTCTAACAATTGGTATTTCCTTAAGAGGAACTGAAGATTTTGCTTTGACAATTTCTTCTGACTCAACGTCCTCTGTTTCTTCTAGATTCCCACTTTCAGGTTCAACTGTGACTTCCTCTGTATGCATAGCTGATTCTTTACTCTTCTGTCTCTGTTTCCTCGAATTTTCTGTTACAGCAATAGGTCTTCCACTCCTCAACTCAATCGCTTGTACTTGCTATTTACCTTCTTTTTTTGGAGTCTCAATGTCTAAAGGAAGTTTTCCTTGAGGTCTGGCTTTCAACTCACTTCTAGGTACCCAACTTGAATTTCTAAGTTCCTCAATGAAGCTTGTTGGCTCTGAATTACAACATCATTTTTCACCATATATTCCTTCATGGGGCTTTCCATAGAGGTTCCAGGAATTGGTTGATTAACAGACTTTGGTTATGGAAACTGTTGATTTTGTTGCTGTAAAAATCCAAAAGGGTATTGTACTCTTTGATGACCTTGATTTGCTAGAGCATTATTTTCTTGACCACCCCAAATAAAATTTGGATGGTTTCTCCATATTGAGTTATATGTGTTAGAATATGGGTTGTTCTTCTGTATGTTTTGATTTCCAACATAGTTTACTGAGGTCGGATTTCTAGGACAGAATTCAAAAGTATGTGCTTTCCCACAGTAGTAGACACATGATTCTGATGTGACTTGGGTAACTGAAGCAACGTTCTATGATGTATTCTCCATTGACATATTCTTCAAAATATTTGCAATGGAAGTAATTTAGGCACTTATGACGATAATGCATCAACTTCCAATACTCCATGCTTTTTCTTCCTAGGGTTGCTACGTACATTTGCCCACTGAGAACTATTGGTAGAAATTCCCACTAGAATCTCATAGGCTTCATTAAACGTCTTTGAAAGTAGGGCTCCATTTGCTGAAGCATTTACCATGTTTTGTGTATCTAGATTCAACCTGTTGTACAATGTCTCCATTTGGATGCAATGTGGTAGACCACGGTGAGGACATTCCTCAATAATTCTTTAAACCGCTCCTATGCTTCACTAAATGTCTCATCATCATACTGCCAAAATGATACTATTTTAGCGCTATACTTAGCATTCTTCGTTGGTGGAAAATACTTTATCAAGAATTTCTCTGCCAATTTGTTCCATGAAGTGATAGATCCTGGTAGAAAAGTGTTCAACCATGCATGTGTTGCATCTCTGAGAGAATATGTAAATAATATCAACTTAAGTGCATCCTTTGATAGTCATTGCTTCTTAAATGAATCATTCACACTTAGGAAAGACTTAAGATGCAAGTGGGGATCTTCAGAAGGTAGGCCATGAAATTGTCCAACCGTTTGCAACATTTGGAACATAACTGGCTTCATCTCAAAATTTGCTGCCTTAATTTCTAGTCCAGCAATTCCATGATATTCCCCGTCCTCGTCCCCGACCCCGACCCCGCCCAGAATTCCAGCCCCACCCCGATTAATAATATATATATATATATATAAAATAGAATTTTTTTTAAAAAAAAAAACTATAGTAGGAATTAGTTTAAGACTATTTTGTTATTAAAAAAAAATTAAAGACTATGTTGTAATATTGAAATTTGAATGTTTAGAAATTAAGTTGTTTCGACATTATAGTATTTTTACTTATGGTATATTATTGTTTTTATTAGGAAATTGTATAACATTTACTTTAAATATAATTATATTAAAAATTATTCATTTAAAAATAATTTTTATTATGGTTGAGAATAAATTTTTAAAAAAAAGATCAAAAAAAAAAAAGAATGGGGAAAAATTCCCCGTGGGGAACCCGATCCCGCGAATTCCCCGTGGGGAATCTCAGCCCCGATCCCTGCGAAATTAAATGGAGAATTTCGTGAGGATAGGGATCTTGTTTTTTCATTAGATGTCGCCTAGCTCTTTGACTAACTCTTTGAACTCTTCTCCTTAAATGAAATGTTTTCTCAATCTCAGGATCAAGTTGAAATTCCAAGTCAGGGAACTCGTCATACACTAGCACACCTGAAATGAAACCAATCAGCTAACACACCTGAAATGAAACCAATCAACTAATTTATAGTCAATAAAGCACCAGTTCACTAAGAATCAATTTAAGTAAAAAGAAAATGATACTAATCTCCAACAACGACGCCAAAAACTTGACACATGCTAGAGTAATGTGAATAAATTAGCAATAATATGATTGTCTATGCGCAAGTGTACACATGTAAATGTAGCAAGTGCTAAGTAAATTATCGTATTCACAGAGACAGATAATATTTTATTTTACCACAAATTAATTCTCAATAAACTCAATTTGTAACCAATCAAATTCATCAAAGAAACGAAATAAAATAAATTGAAAATACTGGAACAAAATACTTGCTAAAACAGAGTTAACAGAGGAAAGGTAAATAAAACAGAGAACGACTAACCTTGTACTTTGAGCTAATTAAAAGGCTTGGATTAAGGGTAATTTCCTATTTTAATCGGTTCTACAACTTAATACGTATTCATTTCTCTCAATCCACTACAATTTACATGACATTCTCCCGAATCACCTAAAATGTGTTGTTTCATTCCCATTGCTATAGCGATAATTAAACCCACTGTACTGTGTTTGTATTAGGTGAGTGATTATCTCTAACATCCTCACTTAGCTAGTTACTAACCCTAACACAGGGCTAATGTGGTTTTTAAGCTATCAACTCCTCCTATTCCTCCCAAAAATCAAAGAAACGTTCCAATGAAACGGTTGGGCAAACAAAATCGAGCTAAAGAGATAAAAACTCTTAAAAACCAAATTGAGCTAAGTGAAATGCATTAAGTTGTAAAAGAAATCAAAACATCCAACCCCTAATCCTCACATTTAAGGTGATTAGTTCATAGTGTAAGAAATACAAAAAACAAATCAAAATACAGCCATAATGTAAAACAGTGCTAAGAAATCAAAAGAAAGAAGAAGAAATAGCCAGAATGTTGCCCCGAAAAGGTTGACACAACATTCAACACTAGCTCCAATGGAAGTTCCTTCATCTTTTGGAAATATTATGGCAACTCATCTTCCAAAACAACTTCCTTCTTCTTTTTACTATGTTTTCTCGATTTTCTCTCCCCTTCTTAAACTCATATGTCCAAAAACGGTTACCCACTATATATACCTCACAAATTTGTGCAAATAAGGACTAATTAGACATGTCCCATGAAATGGCGAGCTCTTATTGGGCGATGATCGATGTACACGCAAGCGCACATGATCGAAGTAATATAAAATGGTATGTGAGTACCAAGTATCGAATCCCAAGGGAACGGTGTAACAAAAATATTGTAAGCAAAGTTTAAGGAAAATTGCAACTAGAAAACTAAAATTGCAAAAATAATGTTGGGGTGGTTTGTTGGTAAAATAAAATAAAAATTGCAGAATCACGAAATGACAATATTGGAATAAAGAAAAATTGCAAAATTGAATTGCAGAATCGAAAAATGGCAATATTGGATAGTAAACTAAAATTTCAAAAGGAATTTAGATAAAGATGGGGCTCAAGAATGTCATTGCCCTAAGTTGTAATTGTAAGCCAAAATTGCAATTCCAACCTACTCCACACTCAATTGCAAACCAAAATTGTTTCTCCTATTCACCTTGAATTTAGGTTTTTAGGAGGCTAAGTGAGTGACTTATATGTCTATAGTCCCTCTGTATTAGATAATTCGGCTCAACAATTTTATGGGCATTGGAGTCCTTAATCTCTATGTCTAGGGTAAGGATTGACTTATGTCTAAGCTCTTTTCTCCATCACTTGTGCGAAATCCGCTTATCACTAACCATGTCGGTATTAGATCTAAGCTTGAGTTGTTGCCCTAGTTGATCAATCTAGGATCTCAACGAAAATTTGTTCAACACAAGCAAACAATTGAGATGTAGGCATGATTTTTATTGAAATTTAGGCTACAATTACTCTTAGGGAATTCACATCCTTGAACCCCCTAAGAAGTTTTAGCTCATATTAAAGATGAAAATCTTACAACTAATTTTTGAAGAAAAATTCATATTGGAAACTTAATTAAATTGCTAATGATGACTAGAATTAAATGAAGTAATGTAAAATTCTATCCTAAATAGCTTGTATATCATAATGCATTGGTAATCATAACTAACACCTCTCTGGACAAATATCCAATTAAATCCTCCCCAAAATTCTCAAATTAAATAGCAACAGAGGGCACTAAATAAATTCAAACTTTTATCTAAACATAAACAGTATGAACGTTCAAGAGTGCAACATTAATTTCAATAGAAACAATACTGTCAACTGAATTTTTCCAAATAACAAAATCAATTCAAAAATAACAGAATTCCTTCAATATAAATTGCATCCAATAAGAATACCAAGTACATTAAACGAAGCTTGAAAAGAACATCACTCCACTGCATTAAAACAGAAACTAAACTTGCAAATTTCGATAATGCAGAAAATAAAACTAAACTTGATAGAAAACAGAAAACAAAGGAAGAAAACTGGGCAGAACATAGGAAATTTTGGATGAAAACCCACGAAAATTCTACTGAAATTCGCCTCCAAAACGCCCTACTCTTCTTCACTTGAATAGGATTGGATAAATCGAGGGAAAAGTAGAATATAACTTGCAGCAGTCTTTGTTAAACAGAAAATAAAAAAAAACTGCAGAAACAGAGGAAGGAAAAACTAAAAAAAAACCCACGAAATTAACTCAAGAAAACGCCTCAAAAAACGAATCCCTTAGCGCCTCCTATTCTTCCCCCTTTATAGACCTTCATTAGGGTTGAAGAATGCCCAAATTTCGTGCTCAAAATCCCCCAAATCATGTTGTAATTGAAGATTTTCGGAATGGGTTAAATGCAGATTTTTTTCCTTTTTTGAACTTTTCTACTGCTTTAGATTGTAGAATCACATTTTGCAATTTGATTTTGCAATTTCTATATTTCCTGCAAATAAGATTAATTTATTTAGAACTCTATCCCAATTGCCATCATATTTATTTCTTTCTTAAATTGAAGCCATCGTTCGACTATTTTCAAATGGTCTTAAGTCAAAACAAGAATATTTTAAGCAATTGGGAGTCAAATAAGCCTTTAATTCTAAGGCTTATCAGGTGAATCATGTTGTGTAATCTGACATCTTCCAACTCATTTAATGAGCTGATTTTTTCACGTGCAAATTTTGTGTTGTCTTGAACTACCCTATTTGCTCCAGCAAAACGTTATAAAACTACTGCCCTTTGCTTCAAAAGTCTTTATTCCTCAATAATTATCCAACCTTTAAGCATATCATGAATTAATAAAATAAGCTCATTTAATTATTTAAATCATGCTCTAATAAGAATTTTACTAAATAATCAAAAGCAACCAAGAAAAAAAGAAATCAAAGCTAGGAGATTTTCAAAATAAAATGAGGTAAAATATGACAATTCACTTCTAAATTGATAACTTATAACTCTTATTTTAAGAGTTATCAGATGACTTTGTGGAAGTTTTAGAGTTCAACCTCGTTGGAGTTGGAGCACAAGGTGAAAAAGACCTGCCATAATGTTCTCCATAATATTTCAAGGCATGCTTTGCTTATCCTAATGTTTTTGTTTAATTCAAAAATAAAATCAAAGTTGATTCCAACACTTCCGTCATGGGTTTAATTCGATTATTTCTTTCAAGAAGTTCATAACTCACTCAAGATTAAGATCGAGTCGCATATGATCATCCTGATAAAATATTAATCTTCTCAATTAATGGATTTATAAAGAGAGATTAAATATTTGGTGGTCTAATTTTATACAAACTCATTGTACTACCTTCACTCTCATATCTTCACATGAACGATTTGGATCAAATCATTTGTAACTATTACAAAGTCGGTCGTATCTGAAGGGGTGAATATTAAGAAAGCGGAAGCAATTTTGGATCTTGAGCACTCTAATTTGATCAATTTTATCAAACAAAAAACATGCTCAAAACTGGAAAAACAGAGAATAAGAACACAAACCTTTGTAGCTCAATATTCTCTTAATCCTTTGCAAATCTTGGATCACCAACACTACTTGGACCACCACTAGAGTCTTCCCTACTATTCTCAGCCCTTGGAATGGATTGTGGGATCTTTGATTGAGAGAAATTGGGAGAAGAATGAGTAAAGATCTAAATAAAAAAGCTAGAGAGTTTTCTACAAAAATCTCTTGTTTTTCTAATCTCTTCACCTATTGTGTTTCTTCTCTATTTATAGAAAGCCACAAGCTTAGTGAAGAAGCCAATTGAATGAAGATAAACTTCAAACAAGAAGCTTTGTGAAGAAGCCAATTGAAAGAAGATATGCTTCAAACAATAAGCTTGGTGAAGAAGTTATGAACTTGGTCCATATTTCATTTCCAAATGAATTTGAATTATCTTTTAATTTTAATTCAAAATTAATATAAAATTAATTTTAAATTAAAATCAATTTTTAATTAATTAAACAATTTAATTAATTTTAAATAAATATTTAATTTAATATCAAATATCAAATTAAATAATTGGACCAATCATAATTTCTCAAAACGAACGTTCGAACATGAATCCCTATTCATGTTTTAAACCGAACGAATATTTAAATCATATTTAAATATTTTCACTTCTTTATCATAGTTTAATTCATAATTAAATTATAATACGTTAAGTATATCACATATAATTAACGTTTACTCCCAAAACCGAATTTGAACAATTCAAATTCTTTTCTCTCAAATTATTCCAAGGCTTAGTCTGAGCTAGTAAGGGGACCTAATGGACCTACAGATCATGAGCTCCAACGATACGAGATTAACCGGTCAAACTCTTTAGCCTAGCTAATCAACATTCATTAACCACCGGGACACTCCACTAAAGCCCAGTGGCTGCATTCGCCTCACTATAGATATATTTTTGTCCACTCGATATAACCATGATTAGTAAGTCAATCCTTCACAGGTTGTTCGTAATTACAGCTGGGTCAAATAAACCGTTTTACCCCTGGAATTACTTCTTGTTCCTTAAGTCCCACTGATCCTCTAATGAACAATTTGGTTTGTGGTCCAACCAACAAACCGTATCCCTCTCGGGCCAACGAGAGGGTGGGCCCATTGTTCAATACCTGGAGTCAGTACTTAAGGGAACAACCTCTCTACTAAACCCTAAAGCGGGTAGGAGTGAATTCCATCTCGCATGACTATGTTCCCAACTATCTATCCGGTCTTATCCCCAAAATGGGAGGCTTATTGAGTCGGCGATCTCGGGCCACTCTCACTCATGCAAATCTAAGAATAATCTCGAATAAACAGGAGTTCATAGCACGCTCAGGATTAAGATCGAGTTATCTAGGTCATCGTATGAATATAGTCAGTTAAAACAGTAAACGGAGTTAAAAAGTCTAAGTGACTATTTCGCGGTCCAGTCTTATGCAAACTCATTGCATAGGACGCCCCCACTCGCATGTCTCCACATGAACGATTTAGGATCACATCGTTAGTACTATACAAAGTGGGCCGCGTCCATAGTGTCCCCAGAATAAGGTACCCAGCCTTATCCCTATACTATAGACCGTTTTGGCTATTACTCGAACTTGATCCACTTTTATGTCACACATAAAGTTCAAGTATACATCTTATAGTCAAGGGTTCTTAATTCATTGGATTTGGGTTATAGAATACACAATTCACTTTATTCAATAACACATTTACTGAATAAACCTCAATAACATCTTTATAGTAAAATAGAATATACATTCAGTTTACAAAACCACGAGTTTTAGGACATAAAACCCAACAGTATCAATAGTGTTACTATGATAAGGCACCCAAACTTATCCATATACTATGACCCTTTAGGTTATTTCTTGAATATGATCATCCCGTATGTCAACCACATATTGTTCAAGATTACGCTAATAACCTTATATTTTTCATATAATGGATAATATTATATTGCAAATAAAATAATCAAAATTATTATTAATTATTAAATAAATCATTAATTACGAGGATGTTCACACGAGATTTCAACAAAGAAATTTAATTTGCGGAATGAACTTGATTTTATTGATTTTTGTGAAGTGTTACAATCTCTAATATTTATCATCTGATTCTTTCTTTCGAATATGTAAGCTTTGAGCTCTGACTGGTTGATTTTCTTGGATCGGTCTGTTGGCTTGTTGATCCTCTTGGATTGACGTGCTGACTTGTTGATCTTATATCAGACTATTGTCTTGTTGATCTTAGATCGACTTGTCGGCTTGTTGATCTTGAATCGATTTTCTGACTGAACTTGAAGCTTCTGAATTCTAAATCTTGGAGACTCTAAACTCATTGGATTCTCTAACTGAACTTGAAGCTTCTAAATCTCTGGCTGAATGCTTTAGATTCTGGCTTTTCTGAATGTCCTCAAATGGAGGGTGGTCTCATATATTTATAGAGTTTGATGGACCTGGTATGAGCTTGGGCTTGGTTGACTTTGGGCCCAACTTTTGGACTTGGGCTTATTTGGACTTAATCCAATCTTTTTTTAATAGACTTGGATTATTTAAATTTAGCCCAGTTTGTTTTTAATGATCTCGGGCTAAATTAGCTTCGGGTCCAATCGTCACATGGCATAATTTGATCGAACTATCTTATGTCGCCCGATGGATCAATATTGGACGGGTGACATTACTTGGTTTGTCAATTTTTCATGTCTTTTAATTTAATTTTAGGACACATATATATTTGTAATTGATCCCAAATTTATTTTACCATTAATTTAAATTAATGATGTGGCAAATTGTGATTGGTCAAATTTTTTCATTCAATAGAGGCTTTAGGGCATAAATCCCAACATTTATATTGTAAATATCAATGATACAAAAATGATATATCTTACTAAAAAAATGGTATATCAATGACATACTTTACATTAGTATATCATTGATATATCTTATCAATGTTACAAAAATGGTATATCATTGATATATTTTATATTGAGTATATCGATAATATACTTTATCGCACAAAGGATATACTAGTGACGTACTTTATATTGGGTATATCAATGATTATATTTTATCAATGGTACAAAAATGGTATATCATTGATACACAAAAGAAAAAAAAAATCATATTTGCAATTTTATTTTTCTGTGAACCAAATTTGAAAATATAGCAACCAATTTTGCAACTGTTGCTTCACCAAGTGTACATATAATTAATGTAAATTTAGGCTATGCAAGTGTACATAGTCAACAGCAAGTGATAAATATTCATATTGTCTCTCCTCAGGGATTAATATGGAATTTATACTTAACTCAATTTAATTTTAGTGAATTCAATCAGTAACCAAAAGACATTTTTGAGGTTTTAACTAAGCTAAATGTGTTGAATCAAAATGAATTTAACAACAAAATATTAACACCAAAATTACTCAAGCAATTAATTGTAACGGATCTAACAAATTAAATGAAAATGGACTTCGACTTAGGAATAACTTTTATTCTTTCTAAGAAGAATGCTACGACGAGAATTTTGCTCCCTCAATCCGCACAACACAATTCACGGAATCCTCTGAGATATCCAAAATTAACAGATTAACTCCCATTAGTCCACATCGATTTAAACATGCTATAATCACATATAATCACATATTAGACAGGTAGTTATCCCTAACATCTCCATTTAGTTAACTACTAACTCATTCATGGAGCTAAATGTAATTTTTGAGTAGTCGAATCCCTCTTATACCCAAAACTCAAGGGAATGTGCTTAGTGTGTGTTGGCCAGACAAAACTAAACAAAACATGAAAAACACCCGAAAACCAAATTGAGAAAAGCTAAGGGGCCTTAAACCCTTCTTAGATTGAATAAAAGAACTCCTAATCCTCACCCAAGAGTGATTTAGCTCATATTACAACTTGAAAATAAAAGGAAGCAGTAAAAGTGTGCCATTACAAAAGATAGAAAATAGAATTAAAGAAGAAGAAAGAAGATTTGTTGCCAAAAAAGAAAGTTAAAGCAGCTCCTCATTTTTCCTGCTTTTTCTTATTTGGCTTCTTCCCCAAAAACTCTCCTTCAAAATTGTTCACAATCTTCCTCTTTTTTTAAAATACAGCTTGTTCATCTTTATAATCCTCCAAATGAATTTAAGGGCTGATTAGGTTATGTAGAGCACAATAATAGCTTCTCATTGGTTGTTTTGGGCTGAATCAGTTGACAAAAAATGCTAGCTCAATTAATGAGCCGTTTTTCACGTGTTGTATCAAGCAAACTTTGATCCCATAATGCTATAACATTTTTCTAAATTCACTTTTATCTTCAAACTTCAATAGCTCCTAACACAATTTGAATTATCAATAAAATTACGAGGTTAGAAGCTTAATTGCTCAATGAAATAATTTTACAATAATAGAACAAATAATTGAGCAAGTACAAACTAAGTTAGGGGATTTCCATACAAATATGAAATTAAACGCTCTTAGAATGGTCAATTCTATCCTATTAAGTAGATGATTAGAAGTAAATGAATTATCTCACGTAATCTTGTGTTCATTTGACTATAAATCATATCACTGGCTTCAATTAAATATTATACAATAAAATAAAGTATCACAGTTAGCGTTTTGTTAACCGAGGTTAATAGCAGAGACTAAAAAAAGATAAGTATTACTTCAAAATTTAGAGGCTTAATCAAAATTCTTTCGTTTAACTTTCCAAGTGTTTAATTAATTTTTTTTAAATAGTCATTTTGAATGAAGCATTTGAAACCAAAATTTTAGAATTTTTTTTTAGGTGTTTAACTTAGAATCCCTCTCAAATTTTCATGATATATAAAAATGACCAAAATACCCTTACACGACACTTTTACTTCTACCATGACCTCCGGTCACACTTTGATAATCACTGCCCAATATACTTTGGCGACTACCGCCACTGCCACCTGCCCCAACTCCAGTGACCACCGCCGGCTAACACTCCAATGACCCTCGTCCTGTCGGCCGGTCATAGTATTTTAAATACAAAATTGAACTTATTAGTTCATAATATTTAATAATCATCATTTATAGTAATTTAACATTAGTATAAGCATTTCGAGTGTAGAGCAAACCAAACAAACTTGTGTATAAAAAGAACTTTTGAGAAAATGTAACCAAACATATGAGTGTTTTAATTTGAAACACTTTTTAAAAAAAATGTTAAAAAAATGCATTTTTGAAAAGCACTTAAATTAAAAGGTAATCTAAAGAGACCCTAAGAATGAAGGAACTAAATAAGTATAAGGACAAAATTTTGTTAACCTAACCTTAATCTGAATGAGGTTAGAAACACTTTCCATATATTTTTTGGTTAAAAACACTTTTAGCTCTTTAACTTTCATGGAAGTAACAATTAATTTAGGCACTGAATTTTATTTCTTAACGATTTAGTCTTTGTACTTTTAATTTTGTAACAATTCAGTCTATGAACTTTAATAAGTAACAATTTAGTCTGTATATTTTAAAATTTGTAACAATTTAGTCCCTACCATAAATGAAAAATATTGTTAAAATCTTGTTGTGACTAGAAAGTCTCTGTCAGCTCACAGACATATCCCCAAGGGAGACAAAAGGCCTAAAGCGCCCAAATTGGCCAAAGGAGGCAAATCTCGCCCTCCAAGGTATGGGCGATGACTTGGGGATAGGGCGTAGACCACCTAGAAGGGGAAAGACCACAGTCTGGAGCTGAAACAGTGGTCAGACCCCTCAGGCAATATAAATATGAGAAACACATCCACTTGAAAGGTATGTGTAAAAAGCCACCCAAGACTCAGTGAAATCATAATAACTTCGAGCAAGTCCCTGACTTAGGCATGAGAGGGTGTTTGGCCGAGCATCACACCAGTGCAAAGTTTCGTTTTACTGGTCAATACACACTGGAGGGAGCGCCTCAGAAGGTTAGTCGGCCAGGATTCCAACTTGCAAACCAAATCCTGCACAAACAAATCTAATGAGACTTCTTACATATGTAGATCGATAAAGTGATTGGTGATCAAATGTGTTCATAAACTACAAATACTAAGTCGTTTCATAATAAAGATAAATATTTAATTTTGATGGGATTTTTACAATAGGGATTAAATTGTTACAAATTTTAAAGTATAATGACTAATAAATTGTTACATTACATATTAAAATTTGGAGACTATAAATTCTTACAAATTTGAAATTTTAAGGATTAAATTATTACAAATTAAAGTTCATGATCTAAATTGATACTTTCATAAAATTTATTCAAAGATCAAAAATATTTTTTAACCTATACTTATTTACCAAACTCCATTGGAATATTTTGTATTTAAATCTCTCATGGTTAAATTACAAATTTGGTCCCTATGATTTAAAGAAAGTTAGAATTTAGTCTCTAAGGTTTTCAAAGTTAATCGTTCATATGGTTTGATAAAACTTTCTTAAAGACAAAATTCTAACTTTTAGAATCATAAGAACTAAATTTTAACTTTAAAAACTATAAAAACCAAAATTGTAATTTGACCATCTCTCATCCATCCAAACCCAATTTTTTTAGAAATAAAAACATTATTTTGATCGCCCTTACCTAAAAGAACACATTTGATATTATTAAAGCGAATTGGAAAAAATGATAAGACGTGATAAGATCAAAAGAATTGCATAAAGCTTTTGTATTATTATTGTTATTAATATTATTTCTAAAAAAGGGATCACGTGATGGCCTTAAGTAGAAAAATGCATGGGGAAGAGTACTTGTGATTAATTTTTCTTTTTTGAGAGTACTTGAGATTAATGTAATAAAATAATTATAATTAGAATGAATAATGTAATAATAATACAGCTTGGAAACGCGGTTTCTGCAAAGTGTGCACCATACACATGCAAATAAAATAATTCTCTCTGATTTAATTTTAAATATCCAATAATACATTAATAAATGGCCAGATACGTTGCAGATTTTTATTTAATTTCTTAATTTAAATTCATATAATCATGTATTAATATATTTGGAGAGAGAAAAACACACTCTCTCTAGACACATAACACAAACACATGCTTGCTTCTTGGAAGGAGTATGCATGTCGGAAAAGTAGAATTTGATAATCGTTCTTATATTTAAAAAAAAAAAAAAAAAAAAATCTCAATTTCAACCTTAAATTTTTAATTTCACCAAATTCATCATTGTTAAGT